>JBAIAA010000074.1:0-2400000 GCA_037893245.1 Crossaster papposus | reverse complement strand
CATCCGACTGGGCGGGGAAATCATCACCGCGTCCCCGGCGTACCCACCCCTCTATCGCGGTGGAGATCTGCTTCTCTCGGAGGATGCCGAAGAGATTTGGACCTTCTTTAACTGCACAGGTATGACAGAAAGTTCCACTAAAACGCAGCATTAAATCTGCGTAAACTAAAAGTGTTATTTCAGCGGCTCTGCAATCTCTTTTATCAATTTAGCGCGAATCAAATGTAACCTGCAACTGCCCTTCCGCGGGACTTACATGCGCTGTGCAGTATAGTATTTTGTTCAATAACAGATTGTACCCACCCCCCTTTTTTAAAACTGATCAGCTCGCTTCTGTGCCGCCCTGCCGGGGCCGGGGGATTGGCAGTATTTTGGTCACAGTTGCTATCTTATCATCGAGTCGAAGTTGAACTACCAGGAAGGTGAGGACTACTGCGTGAATCTGCTCACCGAGAGAACGCCCGCCCACCTGGCGTCGATCCACAGCGCCGAGGAAAACGCCTTTCTGCGGCGGTACTACGCGAAGGTATACCAGGCGTCTACTCCCCCTCGCGAACTCTGGATCGGGTACGATATGGTCTCTTTGAATCAGTACCGTTGGGTGGATGATGGGTCAATTGGGAGCGGATTCACAGATTGGGAACCAGGACAGCCTTCTGGCAGAGGAGAAATGTGCACCGCAATGTGGAAAGGTCTACACTGGAACGACTTGCGATGTAGCTATGAAGCCCCGTTTGTTTGCAAGGTGCCCGTTGTATATCGTGGCTAGAGAGAAATACGGCCTTGTAGTATTGCGCATGCCTGGTGAAGATGGTCCGATTTTTCTCACGAGTCTGATATTTATCACACCGGCATGTCTGAAAAAGTGTATTGATAAATAAACTTACAATCCAAGTGATCCTTTTTTATTTTCGAGATTTGTTTTCGAACCAAATCTTTTTGGAGTCCATTTTATGCACAACTTATTTATTGTAATCATATAAGTATGCACACATTAACGACTTCATTAAGTATACAATTAACTTTATGTCATAGGCCCCCTATAGGCATGCTGCGTAGCACGGTAAAGCTATAACAATTAATATGTTAATTGCACTTAATAAAACACGGCTCACCGAGTAGTTCTATATAAATATTAATATATGTTTTTCTAGTTGACCACACAATGAAATGTTTTTCGCCATTATTTATTTATTTATTTACAACCATCTTTAAAGGGATGGTATACGTTTGGTACTTACTCCAAAATTAATGGCAATAAAAACTTACTTGGTAAGAAGTACCGCAGCTTTGGATATAGTATAACGCATTTTTAGAAACTTTTCACTTCGAAGTACTGCGGTTATGAAAAAATATATCACTTGTTATCACCCAAAACTTGAATCTGAGAAGCGTTACTGCAGGTGACGTTTCTCAGATTGTGTATTCCAATACAGATTATTCTTCCTGCGTGGACATAACCGCTCCAGATTTTTAGCAATATCTCAAAATCGCTACCACCTTTTGAAATGAAATTTGTACAGGTTAGTTTTATGGTATATATCTATAAAAAAAATTATATAAATAGGATTGAAACAAACAGTGGGTTCCAATTACCAAACGTATATACGATCCCTTTAACGAGGGTAACCTATCCAGCAGAAGCTGATCATTTGGGGCTCTCAGGAACAATGAGAAGAAGGTACAGTTTTAGAGGTGGGAGGAAAACCCTAGAAGAATATCCTGGGGAAAACTCACAGAGTCAGGCAGAGACTGAAAACCCAATCCACATAGGCCCAGGCGGGGTTCGAACCCGGGTCACACCGGTGGAAGGCGAGGAAAGAACCGCTGCGCCAACCTGACTCCCTTTATCCTCATTACAACAATCTATTGAATAAGGCCTAGGTTAATTGGTCTATTGTTTGTAAACCAATATTGTACACAATTTAGAGGCAAACATTTTGTTTACAGCCCCAAAATAATGAACGAAACAAACGAAATATCGTTTCTAGATGTTTACTATATATTTCACGATGATGTATTTAATAAATCACAGACTTAATAATTATTTCTTGTGCTATTCGAATTGTGAAAATTAGTTTTCGTACAAATTAACTACCTCAGAGTTCTAGGAAGTGATGATTGTTTGTGTACGGACAAATCTGAGTGGGAAACAATATATGTCGCAGTGAGTACAGACTGATATTACCCACATTATTACAACGACCGACTTAATAATAGGTGCCGCGGGGAAAGGACCACAATTTAAGACCACATCAACGCTACAGGTCGATTCGCACAATTGGGATGTTGCCGCTACGTTTGCAGGAAATAACATGAAAATAAGTTGCTTTTATTAAACTATATGCACATTGATCACTATACAATATGGCTTTTTCAATCTAAACCACTAGCCAGCCACACGTACCCAAAAAGCACACACGTTCGGCATACATACTACGCGGGACGCGTTTTTTTTTTCCTAGGATGGTTTGGGGTATTTATCATAAATGGTCGGCTCTAGACCCCTCGCGTCATGATTATTCAGTAGTTTTAACAATGATTCTAATATAATTGTTATTGCTCATCTAGCCTTGGTCAAGGCGCGTTCGTCGTTATCCGTCTGTCGTTATCCGTCCAGAAATACACGCCACGCGCGTCCCGCATAATGCTGCCTGCTATAGCTCGCGCTCCCCGTGCAAAGACACAGCGCGAACAGCGACCTCATACGGCCACTATTTATGCAAATCAACTGAAGCTACTTTTTCGCCTTGGATCAACCGTTTTTGAAATCTTATGTTTTTCCTATATTTTGCGCCACATTTCTAGAGCATGACCTCGTATGTGAATATAGATAAGTAAAGGCGGTGCTAAGATGCGGAGTGTCCAATCACAACGCGGTTGAATTCCGACGTCATCAAATTGGATGCAGTTACTTATTTGCAGCATGACATTTAAGACAAAATGGCGGATATTCAGCGTCGTCTGTCATCCGAAGATCTGCCGTGTTGTTTGAATTCTGCAGCGAAAATATTATCCCTCGAAGATTTTGGACCCGAGCAGCGAAAGGCCTTAGAATCCTTTCTTCGTGGTCACGATGTTTTTGTGAATTTGCCGACAGGTTATGGGAAATCTGTCATTTTTCAGGCAGCCCCATTTTGCTCGGAGCTCGCACGACGTACGGCCAGGTACTCAGCGTTTTTCAGCGTGTTTGGTCAGTTTCTTATCGCAGCATATAATCGGCATTATACCCAGGCATGCTGGTCTGTGCGTTATCGCCACATGGTATGGTACAAGCATGGTCCAACGCTGTGGGGAGGGGGCATGTTTACGGCTGCAGAATCAACCTTCAAAGTTTTCGCAATATCGTAATTTAAACAGGGACAAGTGTCTTATATCCTCAATAACTTTTCTAGTTATTTTCTCCGCAAGGCATTTAATTATCAGAGTTCCTCGTTTTACCGAGGCACGTTTTTCAGCTGGATTAGATGCGTGCGATATAATGTAGGGCCGATTCGACAATAGAGTCGCGGCCTTCGCCAGTCGCCGCGGTTGAAAACTCAAAACTAAGCAGCTAAACACAACTAGTTTGACCATAACATTGTCAACATTCAAGCAAATACCCAGCAAAACGAGCGAAAATAACTGCGACCCTCACCAATCAAGCAAAATAGTTCAAATCTTCATGTGTAATTCCTGCAAGCCTTCGAAAAAATCACTTTCTCCGATAAAATATTTTGTCAACGATGGCGGTGTTCGTAAACACTTGCGAGCTAGCTATGACCTTTCACCGCTAGCTCAAATTATGCAGTTTCTACGCAACGATCGACCAATAAGAACACGACTATAAAGGTCAGCTTAATCTATTAGCATAATGAGCACCACCCCCAAAACCTCAACATAATGATTGATCCATTACCGCTGCGCTGTACGTACGGACGGGTAACGATGAACGCCTTGACTACAAGGCTATTGCTCATCCAACTAGTACACGACTCTCGGCTGAGCTTTGGAAGAGAACGGACGTGTTGTTTTTCTTCTCTACTTGCAACGGATGCGTATGTGTACTATCTAAAGGTACGGCTTTAGCTTTTACAACTCAGAGATAATTATTTCATAATAACATCCAAATAGGCACATGGGGAGACAATCCCATAGAGATGTACACAAACTTAAAACAGTCCTAACTTGTTTACCCTAACCCTTTTCTCTATGATCTTCGAGATTTATGCTATTTAGACCAAAATCTGTCGTTCTAGGACAAAACTAACCCCCAAATATTGTGTTTTAGGGTAGCTAGACACTGAAATGTCTCCCTAAGTGCCACTGTCTGCTTATTACCTAAAAACTTATGCTAAATTGTCTCCCCAAGTGCCTATTTGGAAGAATTTAAGGCTCTATTTGTTATTACACCAAGTTCCTTTAATTTCTCTAGCAGTTAGGGTGTCCGTTTTCTTAACGGGTTTCACACCCATTCTAGACAGCCAATGGCCGACGAACATGGCAAAGATGAAGATGATATGTGGTGGGACTCAATATCTCACAAAAATCAAGATGGTTTTTAAACGAATCCTAAACCACAATCCACAATTGAAAGACTAATTAGCCAAGCTCAGGATAGTGACAATCCAACTTCAAAATCTAACACTAGTTACCAGTAACAGAATGAGAATGCTAGTGAATGCTGCAGAGTGAATCACCCAGTGAATCCGATGCCAGTTGATCAACGACCAAAGCGCCGCTATATAAATGACACACCCCACTGTAATCCAACCTTGATTATCATAACCTCACGTGGTGTTAGACTAGCCAGCATAAACCCTATCAAAATTGCTAGTGCTCTAAACTCTGTCGGTCACAATCTCATCCAAAATGTCACCAAAAACAACAAATGGGGATTACTGTCAGATGCCACAACTCTGCCCAGGCTCAAAAGTTGAAAACAATAAACCATCTAGGTAAATGGTCCGTAGGAACAGAATATGCAAAATCGGAAATCCAAAGTAAAGGAGTAATAACGGGCCTTCCAACTGACATCCCTGAACAAGACATATTGGACAATGGCAACAAATCTGGGGCTGTCGAAGCTAAGAGACTCACACGTAAAAGAGATGGACAAATTGAAAATAGTCTGTCTGTGTGTTTAACCTTTAACACGCCTAATTTACCATCTCGCATTCAGCTGGGATACGAGCTATTTGAAGTAAAACCATACGCCCCCCCCCCCCCCCCGGTTATTCGTTGTTTTAATTGCCAGAGATTGGGACACGTTGCAAATAGATGTCGTGCAAAAACCCGATGTGTTCGTTGTAGTGGAAATCACATCTATGAATCATGTACTCAATGAGATCAGGTTTGATGCTACAGATGCGGTGGTACACCACTCCGCATAATGGTGGATGTGCCACAATCAAAGACGAAAAGAAAATTCAAGGAATTAGAGTCAACTGTAAAATATCATATGCTGAGGCTGCTAAAGAATATACGGTAGAAACTGGAAACCAGACTTAGTGTGCGCTGCACTTCAATGCACGATATCCCCGGGCGCTCTACAGAGAACAAGGTTGAAATGTTCCTATGTGAAAACTGTGACTCGTGCAAACTCGTCCCGTGCGCTTGCCTTTTCATGTTAATTCGGCTCTTCGTGAAAACGCAAAACGGCACTTGAGGATGAATTAGCTCATTCGTTAATTAGGTCAATTAGGATTTTAATGATTTGTTTGATAGTATAAGTTCACCAGGTTGTAGATATTGCAATATTTAATCGTTTTCAACCCAACAAAAAAGAATCGAAAAAGAGACGATTTTTTATTAAATTCGCCTCTTCGTGAAAACGGTGACGAAGTGATGACTGTAAGTGAATAATTTAAAATAGTCTGCGCTTTCATTTTCAAAAAAGTGGTATGTTTGTATCATCGTCAGCCGAACATCTTTGGAGAAAAAGAAGTATATTAAACGTAGAACAGCAATTGTTATGGTTTTACTCAAAAGGCATTAAAAGAGGTAACCAAGGCAACAAAAAGGCAATCACCCAATAGGTCTATTGCCATTACACTATGTATACTGTACATTTTGTAATATGGTAATTGTGACGTAGTTTCATTGCAATACAATGCCAAGGTAACAATAAAATACAATTTATACATGGTCTCTCTTTAACATTTGTTTGGAAAAGAAAATCGAAATTGAGAAAAAGCACGGGCAACCCAACTTACTTTAATGGGCGTATTATTGCATTTTGATGGAAGCATAAACAACGTTATTTCTTCACTGTCCATAATCATAAGTGATTAGATTTTCGCCCTTTTTAAGCACTAATACACTTTAAGAAACAAAGTGCTAAAAAGTGAGTGCTACGCAATGACCTGCCCTTCACGTACATAAACCAGCACCACTGGAGCAAAATGTGTCCGAAGTGCTAAACTTGAAATGAAGTGCTGAAAATAGATGCTGGCAAGCAAAACTATTTTGATTGGTATATTGCGTCATGTGACTGTTTCGACAAGTCTGGGCTTGTTTGCGTTTACATGTTTGTTGTCATCGTATATACGTGTGGTGGTGTCTGCTGACAGGGGACCCATCCTTTGGAGGCGAAAAGGTAAGCAAATAAAAATGATGCATTTGTTCATTGAGATGATATTAATAATACATAGACCTAGTTAACATTTGAGTATCTTTGTTGATGGTGATTTAAAAATAAAACACTAACAAGTCTGACGTACGTGCAATCACTGTCGTCATGGCCGTGTCATGGTGATGCACGGCAACGTCGAGTGTGGCGACCTATTTATCGATCTAGAATAGGTTTAACGACTGGGCTTTTCTTTATATTTGCCAACAAACAGCATTTCTTGCAAATGGAGTATTATTTTAATGCATTATTAACTTCTATTTGTAGAATTCACGGCCGGAACTCTACGGCTTCATGGATTAGCTGTTGCCATGGTTGCTATCGTACAACACAAAGACAGAAGGTCATGTCTCTCAGCATCAAGATGTCGGACAAGCAGCTTGTGATTATGAGGTAGGCCCCAACACTTATTTAAATTTGATATGCAGTAAAAGGAATACAACAACTAGAGCTAAGTGTGCGTCCCGAAGCACGGATATCAGCCTAAATAGTATTTTGAAAGGTTTGTGTGAACTGACTGGCACTGATCACTAAGGTGACTCCCACTCCAATTTGCAAAGCATCTAACCAAGTTTGACTGAAATTGGCTAAAGATTATAGAAGAAAACAAATTGTATATGCTTAAAGACCCCTACTGACCATTAGGTGACCAATGGCCAAATTCTGACCTCTCCTGACCATTAGGTGACCATTGGCCAAATTAACCATTAGGTGACCATTGGCCAAATTAATTGCACCAAGACTGTGGGGGAAGCATTTCGTAATTTTTGAGAAAATGACCCCTGCTCACCATTAGGTGACCATTGGCCAAATTATCGATGTACACTCTAAGTTTGACATGAATTGGATCAAAACTTTGGGATAAGCAGCATTTCCTAATTTTGAAGAAAATGACCCCTACTGACCATTGGGTGATCACTGGACTTTCTGTGAACAACTTTATTAGTTAATTAGATCAAGGCTGTGGGAGAAGAATTTTGTTATTTTGAAAAAAAATGATCCGTACTGACCATTAGGTGACCAATGGCCAAATTCTGACCCTACTGACCATTAGGTGACCGTTGGCCAAATTAATTGGACCAAGACTATGGGAGAAGAAGCATTTCGTAATTTTAAAGAAAATGACCCCTGCTGACCATTAGGTGACCATTGGCCAAATTATCGGTGTACACCCTATATGAGGCTTGGTCCAGAGATATAACTGACCAAGTTTGACAAGAATTGGATCAAAACTTTGGGAGAAGCAGCATTTCCTAATTTTGAAGAAAATGACCCCTACTGACCGTCTGGTGACCACTGGCCAAATTCTGTGAACAAGTTTTATGTAACTGACCAAGTTTGACAATAATTGGACCAAGACTGTGGAAGAAGTAGTATTTTGTAATTTTGAAGAAAATGACCACTAGTGACCACTAGGCGACCTTTGACCTCACATGCTGGTCACTACAGATAGGACTCGGGTCAAGGAAGATCCTGTCCAAATTTGGTTGAAATCGGTCAAAGAATTTGGCAGATATTGAATTTGGCAGATTTGTTTGTGAGCGTTTGCCCGAAGAAAGAAAGAAAGAAAGAAAGAAAGAAAGAAAGAAAGAAAGAAAGGCGACGAATACAATATATCAGCCTGCTTCGCACGGCTGATATAATTCGCACGGCTGATATAATGACTGCTGAGAGTAAGAGTAACTGACAGACAAGAAAGAAACCAGGCAAAACAAGTCAACATGATTATAGGGAGGGGCTTAAGATTTGATGTTTGTTTAACTTACCTCCGCCCCCCCCCCCCCCCCCCTCACCCCCCCCCCCCCCCCCCCCCTCACCCCCCCCCCCCCCCCCCCTCCACCTTCAGTAATTGATTGTGACATTGGCAAGTTAACCGAAATATGATTAGTGCAGTTAGAGGTACATGTAGTATATGTATCAATCTCGATCATGCATAGTGATAATATGAGGACGAACATGGCATACCCTTGAAGTTTTCAACTCCAAGCTATTTTATAATAAGTGTTAAGGTCAGTTCTGGTGATGAATAAATACTTTTTAAAATGTGAATTTTATTGTAATGATCAGTGTAATGATTAACAAAATTCTGTAATTTTGTCTTTTCTTCTTACAAAGTCGGCAGTTCACTCTATCCGGGGTGCATTGAAGAATAAATTAACAAAGCAGCCTGCCCTTCTTCACTCTGAGAAATAAAGGTTCAATTTTGCACCATATCGTTGATACAATAGCAGCACCCCTAAGGGTGCAAAACAGAACCGATTAGGGTTCAGCTCTAACACATTGTACCCTTATAGAGGGGCAAATTTGCACCCTTGAACCTTTTTGAGGTTCAAATATTTACTTTATTTGAGGGAGCAAATTTGAACCTTTATTTCTTAGAGTGTTGCATTCGGCTCTAGATCACCAGTAAAGCAGATCCTACGTGTTCAACATTCCTGACGAACTTCTTCATCTACCTGAAGTCTCAGGTATATGGCCTCAAATACACAGGAAAGCTGCCACCTCGAGTAACTGAAGTTGCCATGACACTTAAGGCACAGTAAATAATTTGCCCTAAAATCATGGCCAAACAACGCCAGCTAGGCTGGACTCCTTCGTTGCAAACGGTATAAATGTTCCCTGCCAAAGCATAATTGGCTAAAATTGTGGAGAAGTCTAACCTGGGCTATAAACACATACAATGAAATAAGCCAAAATAATGTGTTATTCAGTGATAAGTAATTTCTGATGAAAATCATTGAAGATTGCAATATTTAAAGTTAAATGTCTGGTGTCACTAAGGGAAACATCCTAAAGGAGAATAGTCTAAACCTTGAAACATTAGACCAATTACACTTTTGGAGAGTGGATTTAGTTTTCAGAAGATTCCTGTTCTTTTATTTTTATGATAAAACCTTATTATCCATTAAATAATTAAATAAAAGAACGACTCATTACTAATAAATATGATTTTTGATAAATCAAGTTGTTTAAGCTTGTTAATTCTTTTTAAATTCTTTCCTGTAATGTTTCCTGCTTAATTTAGGTAAGTAAATGTTGTTTACAAATGTACATGTTCTTGGAAATCTTGACAATTTTTTAGGTTTCTATAACCACATTTATTCTGCACCGCAAAATGAGTGCAAAATCAGTATTTTTGGGGTAAAACTGAGTGAAAGTTTGGTACTTAATTTGAATAGTATATTGACAATTTAAGTATCTACACTTTGCGCTTTGATGCAATATTCTGGATGGAATAAAATGAAATTCGCGAGAAAGAAAAACCAACATCATGCTTCATTGATTGAATTATTGTGTTTTGGAATTATAGAAAAGTGGCACTTATAGTGTTTATTTTAGCTCTCTGCGAGTGCACATATTGAATCAGCTCATTGCACCTAAAGTGTATTATGAGTAGCTCTTTTTGAGTGCTGTTGTTGTAGCACTCATGAAGGTGCTGAATCAGCACAGCGCGTGCAGTCGCTATACAAGCACCTGAAAGTGCAACTTTTTGGATCTTCAAGAGCTAAATTATCACTTTGTTTTTTAGAGTGTATAATAAAAGCTAGCTGAAATTCTGCAAAATCATAAAATCGAATGGGTATAATAAAGGCATTTTGGGTTCTCTAATATAATTTGTTTATGCTTTTTATCATACACTATTGATGATATAACGATATATTTAAGATAGCATTTCAAAATGACTTCTTATATCTTGCAGAAAATGGGAACGAAGATCACTCTTTTTGCTATCTTGTCTCTAGGTGAGTATTTGTTTTAGCTATGATGAGTATTTGTGACAAACAGCACGTACAGAAAGTGTCAAGAAACTTGTAAAGCCCAATTTCATCCAAGTGTTGCAGTAACACACGCTGACAGTCCTGTGCACGGATTCGCATATAACTCTCTTTTTAAACAAACCCTCAACTTGTTATCGGCTCTCGAAATGCTCTGTAGCAAAGAATTTGCCTCGCGTGGGCAATTTTCGACCGATTTACAGGTCTACACCTCAGACAAAAACAACACGACAAGAATAATGACATGCTATCTCGTTTAATCTCATAATTTCGTTCAAAGACATCGTCGGATACTCCTCTGCTATTGAGTGCTACGCTGGACGAGGCTTCAACCAAGGAGTCAATTCCTTACAGTGGTTGGTACCGGTAGCCGACCCCTGCCGGTGCACAGCCATAAGACTGGGTGGGGAAATCATCACCGCGTCCCCGGCGTACCCACCCCTCTCATTGCCCCTCTATCGCGGTGGAGATCTGCTTCTCTCGGAGGATGCCGAAGAGATTTGGACCTTCTTTAACTGCACAGGTATGACAGAAAGTTCCACTAAAACACAGCATTAAATCTGCGTGAAACTAAAAGTGTTATTTCAGCGGCTCTGCAATCTCTTCTGTCAATTTCTAATGAAATAATTATAGCGCGAATCAAATGTAACTTGCAACTGCCCTTCCGCGGGACTTACATGCGCTGTGCAGTAGTATTTTGTTCAATAACAGATTGTACCCACCCCCTTTTTTTTACTGATCAGCTCGCTTCTGTGCCGCCCTGCCGGGGCCGGGGGATTGGCAGTATTTTGGTCACAGTTGCTATCTTATCATCGAGTCGAAGTTGAACTACCAGGAAGGTGAAAAATACTGCGTGAATCTGCTGAACGAGAGGACGCCCGCCAACCTGGCGTCGATCCACAGCGCCGAGGAAAACGCCTTTCTGCGGCGGTACTACGCGAAGGTATACCAGGCGTCTACTCCCCCTCGCGCCCTCTGGATCGGGTACGATATGGTCTCTTCGAATCAGTACCGTTGGGTGGATGATGGGTCAATTGGGAGCGGATTCACAGATTGGGAACCAGGACAGCCTTCTGGGGGGTCAGAAAAGTGCACCGCAATGTGGTATGGTCAACACTGGAACGACTGGTCATGTAACGAGAAAGCCCCGTTTGTTTGCAAGGTGCCCGTTGTATATCGTGGCTAGAGAGAAATACGGCCTTGTAGTATTGCGCATGCCTGGTGAAGATGGTCCGATTTTTCCCACGAGTCTGATATTTACCACACCGGCATGTCTGAAAAAGTGTATTGATAAATAAACTTACAATCCAAGTGATCCTTTTTTATTTTCGAGATTTTTTTTCGAACGAAAACTTGTTATGTACAATTTATGTACAATGTATTTATTGTAATCATATAAGTAGGCACACAACAACGACTTCATTTATGTATACAATTAACTTGATGGCATAGGGCCTATATAGGCATGCTGCGTTAGCACGCTAAAGTTATAACAATTAGTATGTTAATTGCACTTAATAAAACACGGCTCACCGAGTAGGTCTATATAAATATTATATATTTTTTTCTTCTAGTTGACCACACAATGAAATGTTTTTCGCCATTATTTATTTATTTATTTACAACCATCTTTAACGAGGGTAACCTATCCAGCAAAAGCTGATCATTTGGGGCCCACATGAACAATGCGAAGAAGGTACAGTTTTAGAGGTGGGAGGAAAATACTAGAAAAGCCTGGGGAAAACCCACGGAGTCAGGCAGAGACTGAAAACCCAATCCACATATTGGCCCAGGCGGGGTTCGAACCCGGGTCACACCGGTGGAAGGCGAGGAAAGAACCGCTACGCCAACCTGACTCCCCTTATCCTTATTACAACAATCTATTGAATAAGGCCTAGGTTAATTGGTCTATTGTTTGTAAACAAATATTGTATACAATTTAGAGGCAAACATTTTGTTTACAGCCCCAAAACAATGAACGAAACAAACGAATCGTCGTTTCTAGATGTTTACTATATATTTCACGATGATGTATTGAAATCAATGACTTAATAATTATTTATTGTGGTATTCGAATTGTGAAAATTAGTTTTCGTACAAAATAACTACATGTACTTACAGTTCTAATGACTCATTGCTGATTTTTTTTGTACGGACAAATCTGAGTGGGAAACAATATATGTCGCAGTGAGTATACATACTGAAATTACCCACATTATTACAACGACCGACTTAATAGGTGCCGCGGGGAAAGGACCACAATTTAGGACCACATCAACGCTACAGGTCGATTCGCACACTGTAAAAAATAACCGTAAAATAACGGGTTTTTTCAACTGTAAATCGCCGTATTTATTTTTTAACGCATTTTGGACGTAAAATTACGGTAGTATGCCTTGAAAATATAACGCGGACGTTAATTTATGCAAGGATTATATAAATTTACAAGAACACTGTCAAAATACAACATATTTGTGTAAACACCAACAAAGTGTTGTTTATTTACAACGATTCTACTGTTATCGAACATGAATCTTAATATTACGCAGCAACTGACCAATCAGAACTCACGAAATATGCCATGTTAAATTGTGGTGTTTTGTCAAAAAAAAACTTTCTTGAGCGAAATGTATAATTATTATTCTAACGAATCTATGATTAAATTTAGATTTGTTGCAAACATATTAAGTGAAAAATTGCATGAAATTTCTTTTCGTATTTGAATATTTAAATATTTATGTGAAACCGTGACTTCACCACGGCACGAGAAGCTGAATATAAAAGTGAACCACTACAGTATCCAGTATAGTGTTAAGTAGGTTATTGTAGAATTTGTATAGTAATGTGTAATATAGGTATTTAAACGTTTGGTTCTCACTGTTGTAAATTGTAAAATTGCAGTTACTATGGTAACCTAGCTAAATTTCAGCAACGGACTGTATATTTTGTATACCCTGTATTTTTACAGGAATAGCAGGGTACGTTAACGGGGACAGTAATGTAAACCGACAGCTTTCAAAAGCCGTCAAAAACAGCCCGTCCCCTGTTAACCGTTTTTTTACAGTAAAGTACTGGCGTCCAAACTGCCAGGAATTTCCCGTAAAACTACGATTTTATTTTTTTACAGTGCACAATTGTCATCAAATCTGAGCAAATCATAGATCTCCTACTAGGAACCATGCAAATCTTGGATAACATGAAGAAAAAAGATGACAAAACTGCAGCAGTGAATTCACTTGTTGAACAAATACTATCGACTACCCAGACTAGTGAAACTTCCTCACTCAAAGAAACTAACGAACAAAGAAAACCCAGAGTTCCATCCCAACATGAAGCAATAAACTAGTTTATTGCTCCACGATCACAATCACCTGGTGCCACAAAAATGCGAAACTGATCACAAAAACAATCCTAAAGTAAGAAACAAGAACCAACTGACAAATCTCAAATGGGACCACCAGCAAGTACATCCACTCGAAGCTCAAGTCCAAATCACAAAGACAAGAGCAGTAAGACCTCAACATGATTTTTCTTTTTATGGTTTTCTCACTTCAATGGAATGCACAATCACTTATTGCTATTGCTATCACTTATTTAATAATGCTATAAATGACCTCACTGATAAACCAGACATTATATGCATCCAAGAAACATGGCTCAAAACAAATCGTAATTTTAATTTACCCGGGTACAATATATTATACAGAAACGACAGAAATAATGACTCCAAGAAACAAGGTGGTGGTACTGCCATCTTGACTAAGAAAGGCCTTGCTGTTAATTGGCCATTTGCGTGTGGAATTTGAATATCTGGTACATTGACTTGTTCACACAGCTTGGCACAGTTTACATTTAAATTCTCCAGACCAAAGACACTGTTGCTATATCACGTGATTCGGGGCAAGCCTTACGCTAGCAACCCCCGGCTCTGGAATGGTCTGGTGTCTTTGTGACATTCTAAACCATTGTGAACGATGTATTGGTGCTGAGCGTCTCTAACTTAACCATGCAAGAGCTTGCCCCGAATCACGTGATATAGCAACAGTGTATTTGGTCTGGATAATTTAACGTCAAACTGTGCCAAGCTGGGTGAACAAGTCAGTGTACCAGATATTATTTAAATTACACGCAAATGGTCAATTATATTTGCATTGAGATCCTATCGAATTTCAAATTATGGAAATTTATGACCAAAATAAAAACAATATGGTACATTACTAATGTCTACAATCCTTGTTTAAATCTAGAAGATTGTCATATTAATGAGAATGTGGATAAAATGTGCAAAGATGTTATTATATGTGGTGACTTCAATAGCCACTACCCCCTCTGGGGTAGCATTAACATAGACAAAAATGGCAGCACTGTTGAAGACTTTGTGATTAACCATAATCTAGTTTGTATTAATAATGGTGATGGCACTAGAATAAATCCTATCAATGGCAATGTGTCTTGTATTGACATCACTATTACCACTTCTGGAATAGCTGCAAATTGTACTTGGAAAGTTCTTGACAAAATACTTGGGGCAGCGATCACTATCCCATTATGATATTGTGATCGTTCCTGTTACAGTACCCCTATTAATCAAGTCCCTCGCTGGTCTATTAAAAAAGTCTGTGATGAATTAATCACTGAACCTGATCAATCTGACAACACTGAAGAAGTCTAAAACCCCCTTTGTTAAAATTTGGCCGATTCACAATGCAGTGCGCCACCAAGCGTTTGACTCAAAAGAACCACTTTTAAACTTTACGGTCGACTTCTTCCGTATACTGTAGTGAAATATCTATTCTTCATTGTTCACGCGCGGTACTACACAAACTTAAATGTATCCGGAAGCGTCGTTGATTAAAACATTGTTATTTGCAGAAAAAAATTGGAACTTTAATCGTGCGCGTCCAAAAAGACGTAAACAAATGATGAGTTCATGTAAAATGAATACCGTTTTTCAAACTGATGCCGACTTTTTCCCATGATGCACTGCGGGTATAGCGGGATTTGCGCCTCCAACGGCAGCTTTTAGGTATTGTGAATCGCTCGAATTAACGTCTGCTATCATGCTATTGACTATGCCATTCCAATGACCAACCCCTCAAAAACTAACAAAAGTACTACTCCCAGTTGGTGGAATGAAGACTGCAAAAAAAAACAATTCTTGAAAGTAAAAAGGCACTGAAAACCCTTCAGAAAACCTCCCTCCCAGCCGACTTAACCAGTTCGAGCCGGATGACGTATATAAACGAAAAGTTTTCCCCAAATCGGATGACGCATAAACACGCCAAGATCAAGTTCGGAAATGTCTGTCAGCAGCGATCAAGGCCGGAAATGCGTGGGTGTGCTTCCCGGTACTATCGGCCTGAACCCGCTTCGGATCGAGTTTCGTTAAAAATAATCCCGTCCCTCGGCTCGGTGATGTTAAATAATTCCGGCGCGAACTGGCTTATAAAAGAGCCAAAGCTATTGCACGTAAAATCATTTTTTAAAAATTTAAAAAGCCAAAAAGAAGGATTGGGAGAATGTTTGCAACAAAATAAACTGCCACACCCCTTCCAAAACCATTATGGAATAAAATCACATCAAATAACACATTAATAAATCTCAGTCAAACCGTAGCATTCCCATTCTCAAAAAGAATGATGTTAACTTAATATCTGACAAACAAAAAGTCAACTATCTTGCTGATAGTTTCGCAAATATCTCCAGCGATACAAATTATAATGATGATTTCCAGAAAAATAAAAGGATACGGAAAAAGACATATATCCGTTAATAACAACAATGATAATGCTATCAATGAACCATTCACTGCAGCTGAACTAAATAAGGCCATTGATAAGAGTAAATGTACCACACCAGGGAAGGATAAAATCAACAACAATATTATCAACAAGTTTCCTGTGAAAATTCGCAACTATCTGCTCACAATGTTTAATTTTATTTGGTTTTCCGCACAGTGTCCTAGTATAGTTGGAAAGAAGCTATTATTACCCCTCTACCAAAACCAGGGAAAAAACCTGATGATCCACTATCTTACAGGCCCATTGATCTCACATCCACTTTATGTAAACTTATGGAACGAATGGTCAATACTAGATTAATATGTTACCTTGAAAACCATAACCTATTAGACTGTCATCAGGGTGGCTTTCGTAAGGGCCGTAGTACCAAAGACCATATCATTCAACTACTGTAGAGTCCTCCATTAACAAGACCTTCGTATACGTTTGGTAATTACTCCAGAAATTAATGGCAATAAAAACTTACTTGGTAAGAAGTACAGCAGCTTTGGATAGTATATTGCATTTTTAGAAACTTTTCACTTCGAAGTACTGCGGTTATGGAAAAAGATATCACTTTTTATCCCCAAAAATTTGAATCTGAGAAGCGTTACTGCAGCGACGTTTCTTAGATTGTGTATTCCAATGCAGATTATTCTTCCTGCGTGGACATAACTGCTCCAGATTTTCGGCAATATCTCAAAATCGCTACCACCTTTTGAAATGAAATTTCTACAGGTTAGTTTTATGGTATACATCTATAACTATTCATGGGCGGATACAGGGGGGGGGGTCCAAGGGGTCCGGACCCCCCTTTTTTCTTGAGTGAAAAAAAAAAAAAAAACCGAAAAAAACGAAAAAAATAAAAAAATGTATTTCACCTAACAAGCAACGTACATACATGTACACGCACACACGTGTATTATTCTCAAACCACACACCCAAGTGGGTAAATGCCGTCAATAGGGGACGGGGCATTGTCCGACCGTCTTCCCTCTTTTGTTTGTACTCTAACGTTTTCGGATGATCGCCATAGGATTTGCACACGAGTCTGAATCGGGGACCTTTGCGGAATAGGGGACCCCATTGTTCCCTTTGTCATACGTCTCCTATTTCAATCAAAAACAAACGCACACAAAATAACAACCATATAGACTATGATTTGACTTTTTTGGCTTAGTTTTTCGAGCCGCTAGTTTGTTTATTCCTTCTTATTGCATTTCAGGCAATTACATATTTTAATTTTTTTAACGCTTTCATAAGCTTGAACGGGGCAGGCTTGCCCCAAATGCCATGCTTGGCTCACCACTGGGCCCATTTACTTGGCAGACTTGCCAATAAAAACACTGGAATTTCACCGTTTGAAGTGACGGTTGAGTAGCCCCAGCAGAACGAGTGCAATAGGCGCTAACCACAGTGTTTATATATTTGTCACGTGACCTAAATTTAAGCTAAATTTATGTAAATTACTAAACACTAAATTGGAACAAACACGCCGCTTTTTCCACCGTTTGTAGAGACGGTCGGAATAAACCCCGCTAGCACAAGCGGGCGTTTGGCGTGTAGTTTTTTAAAAGATTAAACACAACTTGTAACATTTTATTTTAACATACAACTTTAAATTAAACTTACTTAATAACTATTAGGGCTTGTAATTTGTTTATTATTTTAAATGGAGTCACTGCCGGTCGCTCCCAGCCAAATCCTGCCTATGTTAAGTATGCCTAAGGTTTATGACCAATTAACCGTTACCTCATTTTACACGTAGTGTGAGTCAGTGTGCGCTGTTTTTAAATCCAAACTTCCAATACCGGTATCCATAATATACTCCTCTGGTCAAAATTTATTTCAAGTTATCATTCCAGCTAAAAATGGTAAATATTAGATTTAAAAAAAAAATGGTATAAAAATCAGGCTTCATATTGCCACAACATTAACAAAAAATAGGTAGAAATTGGCCTCAGATTGCGCCAGAGAGCACCTAATAAACCAAAAAATTTAAGGGCCCTTAAGCGGGCCCTGAACCCCGGCCGCAGGGACTTCGCGCTACGCGCTCGTGATCTGCGCTTCGCGTACATGCTTCCCAGTTACATGTACTCAAATTGTTACACACCCACATTTTTTTTTTACACACCCAATTAAAAAAATCCTGCCTAAGACCTTGGGTGGATTCCCCCTTTAAAAAAATCCTGGATCCGCCCATGACTATATAGGATTGAAACAAACAGTGGGTTCCAATTACCAAACGTATACGATCCCTTTAACAAGTAAAGTACTCTTACTGTGTTCTTAGATAGGCCCCCCTATATTGAAAAAGCCTACGACATGCTCTGGCGAAAAGGCATCATCATTAAACTTCAAGCTTTAGGTATTTATGGAAGAATCACCCTATGGATTGATAACGTTCTTAAAAATAGGAAAATTCAAGTAAATGTTAATGGTACTCTCTCTGATCCACGAGAACTTCAAAATGGTGTTCCTCAAGAAAGTGTTACCAGCCCTATTCTTTTTAACATTGCTGTAAATGATTTACCCAATAATATTTTTGGCGCTAAGATATCCCAATTTGCAGATCATATCGCTATCTGAAAATCACATAGAAATCTTAAATTCCTAAAAAAGAAAATCCAATAATAACCTAAATGCTATTAAATGCTGGTGTGACAAATGGGGTTTTAAAATATCTACCTCTAAAACAGTTGCGGTTCTTTTTTCTAACAAACTTACTAACATGAAACTTGACATTAAGAAGGTAAATATTAAATTTAGTAAAACTGCACAATTCTTAGGAATCATCTTTTACTACAAACTTACGTGAAAACAATATATAGATTCCATTATTAAAAAAATGTAAATCTAAACTTAACATCCTTAGGTGTATTAGTGGTAATGATTGAGGAGCTGATTGTAAAACTTTTTTTTCGGTTCTACAAATCATTGATCAAACCACTATTAGATTTAGTCCAGGGAAAATAAGTTTTGACCTCACACAAATTGCAATAGAATATTTTTCACCACCGTGCACTTTTACAAGGTCCCTAGAATGACATACTAAACATCTGAAAAAATCAAAGTGGTGGAAATATGACTAATTTGCATAAGCCATTAATCCCTGCCGCGTAATATATTCATTCCTATATTTGGGCATATTATTTTTTTGAGAAGTTTATTTTGTTGATTCTACTTACACGTCCTTACTTCAATAACATTTTCTAACGCTTGTAGGTGACTGAATATAATTATGAAAATATAGTAATGGTCCAAAATGATTACAGTTATACCATATAATTTGCACGCATTTATCTTGTCTCCAGATATCATCTAGTAGTAGTCAGTATTGACGAGCTTCAAATTCACGAAGTTACTTACTGGCACAGTTATCCTATTAAAACCTTATTGAAAATCATATGAACAATGATAAAATTGTGATATTTAGCCCAGAAAACAAAAACTGGGAGAAAATGGTGTGTCCATAAATTGGGTTAAAAAGGTAGGTGAAGGCTGCCTAAGGTGAGAGACTTGAACAAGTTCAAGGAAACCCGAAAAATACATTTTAACGTAGATATGATTAGTGTAAGCAACAACAATCTTTAGGTACTGAACATGCGCAGTGCCTTTTATTTCCATAACAAATCTTACTTACTAGTCTGGTTCTGCACCAACATTGTCGTCGAGACTTTGTTTTTAACGAGACAGGAATTGGGCCGTTTTACATTTTCGGACTGTATTCTAGTGGTTATTTAATACCTTCTATAATGTAGAGGGCACTGTATAAGCCGGATGGCTAAATAGCATTTACTCAAGTAGCCAGCGCCGGCTAAATATCCACGTTTCAATTTTTCTTCCAACTTAAAGGTGAATTTATTTAAAATGAAAACCAAACCAGATTCGTTGTTTAATAAATTTGCAAAGTAAACCAGTTCTTTTTATACACAAATAAACACACGTTTTGGCTTTATGGTGGATAAATAAAAACAAATTAAATAGCCTCAGAACAAAAATTGTAACCGCAAGAGCAAAAACAAGTTTCAAAAGTAAAAACAGCACAATTCCACATATTGCTGAAAATACATTTGAATGATCAAAATGTAACCATTTACTATGCGTGTTAGTTCAGCCCTAATGGCAGTGATATACATGTATACCCTAAAGAACCGTACGTAGACATAAAGAAGCCCGTCGTAAGAGATTTAGTAAAAGAGCAAGTGATCCTCAGATCACGCGTGTCGGCCTTTTTACCAGTCTGGTTCCCAGACCAAATAATTCTGACTAATTCTGATGAATTATTAGTTTCGGTGGCTACCTGACCTACTTGACGTCTGGGCATTGAACAAAATTGTCAGGTCGGAGAAGTAGACTACTTTTCTTAAAAGTCGTTTTTAGTCAATGACCTCAAATGACCCCTGGATTCCAAAGGTTTTGTTTAAAATTCTGTAGACAAAGAAACATTTAAAGCATGTTTTAACAATGACCTTAGACCTCAGTAATCTCAGTAAAAAAAATTATCAAAATCCAAGAAAGCCTGCTGAAGTTATTTATTAATTTCATGTTGCGCTCAGTCCCGTAACAAGTGACCTACGGCACACGCAGGTTGAAGGCTTGGCACTGGATGAATTGTATCCTTAACTATGCCTGCTAGACTGCTTGTAGTAAGGTTGTGATGCCATTCACGAAGTAGTAGGGAGTTTCAAATGACCATGCAGCCCAACAAACATGATGACAGGAGCCTCTTATAAAGCTGCCTGTTCACTATCTTCTTCTGACGTGCTACCCGGCAAGTCAACGTAGCAAAATGCTCGCTTGAGACCTTGGTCATCATCGACATGCTTAACATGCATGCTGTATATTACAAGAGCAGCAACCTGTAAATACAACAAAAGACATTGTTCGAAGGAATTATGTGAATTATTTATGACCTAAGCTTATTGAACCATCTTGATCTATCAGTAGGCTGAGCACAACGCGTGCACGCGGAGTCTGCCACGCGCGCAGAACACACAAGTTCTCGGAACTTTCATTTTTGAGGTGTTTTTAAAATAATTGTTAAAAATAGAAAATGACAATATCTTTCAATTCTTTTTAGGCAGGGTTAGAAATAATATTTCATATTGTATATCTTCAAAATAACAACAGTTTTAGAATCTGGGAAAGTATTGATTTGGTTTTAGATAAACCATTCGTTTTTCACTTCGCTCACAACGCGAATCATTGCCGCGCGCAAACCAACGTGTGAAAAGTGCACCGCGCTGTGACTCGCGCACTGGAAAACACCCCTTGCAAAAATGGACTTTTCTTCAAGTGTTTCACTCATCCAATCTGGTTGACCTTTTACCCCAAGGTAGCTTGTGACCTTGGCTGTATCAGTACACCTTCGAAATTCTGAAACATGGCTTCCAACGTTTGTCCTGACCGCTAGAAACTCAAGTACGAAACGGCTCCACAAATCCTGAAATATTCATCCATTGAAAATTTCGAACCTATGGTTGGATAGATTATAGTCTGCAGTTTCTTGTGATATAGTCACATTTTCGTTCCGATAAAAGAAACATTTGAAGAAATCAGCGCAAAAATTGTTTCGAGTTTTAATCCGTGTCGGCTCTGCGTGACCTGCGTGACCTGTTTTAACGTTAGTAAACATGGCGTATAAAACCGCAACGTAGAAAATAATTTGATGGCGTGTTGGACTGCTACTGAAATCGAGCTTCTTCAAAACGGAAAATGCCCAGGTAAGTTTTAGGTAATAATTGTTGTTACATAAGTCATTTAAAAGAAAAACATGTGGAAAGGTTACAAATCTTGGTGAAAATACAGCGATTTTATAAGACTTTTTAAGAGTAAAACTGGTCAAACTCAAGTGATCGGCAGATCGTGGAAGGGAGTAACGTTAATAGATATAAAAGCCGTGTTATACATTAAACTGCATGGGACTTGAGTTTAGTTGTGTGCAATTCGAGCATGCGCAGTTGGTTGCTGGCTGTTGCGTGTGGTTTTTGTTCTCCCCAATAAAACTGTTAATTTCCAATAATCTTACTTCTAATCAAGTTCTAATAGTAATACAGTGGGTAAAATGTTTGTCATTTCCTGATTTAGCAGCCAATATGCAAGTTTCATTTCTTCCAATTTCAGATTACCGGTACGGTACAGCAATCCAGTGCCTACCTGTACCTTTGCAAGTTTTCATTGACGGAGACCATTTACAGCACCATTGACACATCAGACACAAGCTAACGACAATCATCCTCCAGTGCTGGATTGTCCTGGTCTACAACAACACACTACCAGATGTAGTTTCAAACATCAACCGGCATGTCACCAAAGCTAAGAAGACTAGAGACTTTCAACACTTTGCCAAATAATTACTGGACTGTCAAAATCAAACCCGGCCCTACGGAATAACACCATATTAGCTAGAAAATAAGCTAGTGTTTTCTGTTGTTGTTTCAAACAAAAAATTGAATACGCATATTGTCCCAAATTTTACTATTAACCACCAGCTCGTGCCGGGATTATTTTGACCAGACCCAGGCGGGTTGAGGCCCGGCATCTGATAGGTAGCACTCACAGATGCCTGATGCAAGCCGGTCATCGACGTATATTTCCAGCCTCGATCCGAGTTGCTCTCGTGGCGTGTTTATCATCCATTTTAAATTAATTTTTAAGAAGACTTAAAATGACTCGTTTGCATATATGCATAAATATATGTGGCTGAAATGTTTCAGAGGGTTATTTCATTGAACATCAAGTACAAAGATGGACAAAATTTACAATTTGTTTGTACCTAATTTAAATATGAATATATAATTAGCTAGTAATTAGCTAATTTGCATAATTAATGAGTTTTAATAAAAAACTTTACTCGTCCAGTAGCTCTTCATACCATTGTACTATATTCCAAATTTCACCTCAAAAGACCAATCGCAGCTTGAGTTATCCCATTTATGCATATTAATTAGCTGGACTTAGTCATTTTTTCAGTAATTTCATGTCTGCAAATGGCAAAAATGTTGAAATTTGCATTTTTCGACAATTATTTTAAAATTAGCATTGACATTTGGTCAATTTTTTTTTGTTTTAAATGCCTAATTGAGTGTAAACATGTCAAACAATATGCTGTATTAAACTATTTTTGCTTATCTTTTAACTCAAACAAAGGCCCCAAATCAGGAAAAATTGAATTTTTCACATTTTTAACCATTTTTAACAGGTTTTCGGACCTTATCGGAAATCTGTAAAATGCCATATCTCATGAATGCCAACACCGATTCTCACAATTCTTGCAGAAAAATAAATATTTCAGAGAGATCTCTTATGCAGAACTGAAATTAAACTTGTTTGATGTGTTTTAAATTTTTGAGTGCTCTGCCTACTATCAGTCGTAGGTGCAAGATTTTAAAAATAATTATTTTGTTTCCATTTAATCATTGGACAATTATCTTCACAGTATGAAATTCTTTTTAACGACTTCATTTGACATATCATTATGTCCAGTAATTTGTCCACGGCTGACATATTTTCATGCCACTAGCCTAGTAAACTACTTTCATCTAAAACAACTGGGCATAGCACTGGTCTGGAAATAATGTGGCAACAGGGTAGAAAGCTAAGTGGGTAATCTTTGAGCTTCATAACTCTTGTAAAGTATAATCTTCTCAAAATGTTCAACATAATCATCAGACCACCACGTTCCGAACCAGTCGAATCACATAAAATTATTTTCATTAATGTTTCTAAGGTACCGTGTGTTCAAGGCTTGTTAGGCAAATGGTAATTATTCCACTATTGTGTGTGGCTACAAATCTTATTTTTTTTCTCATGTGAATTGCACCTTCCAGCCGAGATAAAATAACCACGCACAAAGCTCCTGGGGTATTTTTTTAAAGCAACCCCCCCCCCCCCCCCCCGACCTTGAGCTGCATTTGCACCCCGCATAAATTCGTCGCGTTCCGTTTCTAATGGTCACACTCCTTCGTATACAATAAATCTGAACACTTTTGAACCACAAATAATATCATCCAGATGTTGTAAACTACTGTGTGCGCATGACGGGGTCTAACGTAGGTTATACCATTGGTAATTGCTTACCTGTACTGTCTGAAGTTTTACAATCATTGATTCTGAGAAAAACGGCGTTCGTTTGTAACTGGAGTTAGAGAGTAGACCTGCGCAGTAGACCTGCGCAGTAGACCTGCGCAGTAGACCTGCGCAGTAGACCTGCGCAGTAGACCTGCGCAGTAGACCTGCGCAGTAGACCTGCGCAGTAGACCTGCGCAGTAGACCTGCGCAGTAGACCTGCGCAGTAGACCTGCGCAGTAGACCTGCGCAGTAGACCTGCGCAGTAGACCTGCGCAGTAGACCTGCGCAGTAGACCTGCGCAGTAGACCTGCGCAGTAGACCTGCGCAGTAAACCTGCGCAGTAAACCTGCGCAGTAAACCTGCGCAGTAAACCTGCGCAGTAAACCTGCGCAGTAAACCTGCGCAGTAAACCTGCGCAGTAAACCTGCGCAGTAAACCTGCGCAGTAAACCTGCGCAGTAAACCTGCGCAGTAAACCTGCGCAGTAAACCTGCGCAGTAAACCTGCGCAGTAAACCTGCGCAGTAAACCTGCGCAGTAAACCTGCGCGTACCGTGAAACACCTTTTTACAGGAAAGTCTTCGTGGAATGGGTAAGAAAGTGGTCTGAAAGTCTGCTGGGCATGATAATGCATGTGTGTGTAATCACTATAAAAATAGTGAGTAATATAATATTAATCGAACCCTTTCTGCAACTTGAAAGTATACATCATGGTGCACTGGTGTGACTGTCGGCAGTTTACAAAATCCCAACAAATCATGAAAATTATTGTTGTCTACATTTCCTAAAACTGCTTGCTTGCCCACGTCACTCATGCATAAACTTCATCAGGTTTGTTTTGTATAAGTATATTTTAAGAAACAAAATAATGCTGCAAATTACACTTCTCTGTGTTATTTTTCTTCGAGGAACTCGCCACCAGAACGTCGACTAAACGACTAGACTGTGTGTGATGAATGAAATACCAGTCAGTGCTAACAATTCGAGCGATTCACAATACCTGGAAGCTGCCGTTGGAGGCGCAAATCCTGCTATCCCCGCAGTGCATTATGTGAAAAAGTCGGCATCGGTTTTAAAAACAGTATTCATTTTGCATGAACTCATCAGTTTGTACGTCTTTTTGGATGCGCACGATTAAAGTTTTATTTTGTTTCTGCAAATAACAATGTTTTAATTATAACGACGCTGCCGGATACATTTTCGTTTGTGTTAAACCTCGCGTGAACAATGAAGAATAGAAATTTCACTACAGTATGATACACGGAAGAAGTCGACCGTAAAGTTTTAAAGTGGCACTTTTGAGTCAAACGCTTGGTGGCGCACTGCATTGTGAATCGCCCGAATTATATTTGCCCACGATTTTTAAAAAATGGCGGCTTTCATGAAATTTCACTCTGGCGCCCCCTGCTGTCCGTCTAGTTTGTAGAGATCAGTGTGGGTACGCACGGTGGCCATGGATCGGATAGAGCGCCGCTGCTTACAAGATATAACACGCGTGAACTTGGGGAAACACGTCTGCTAGTACTAGTGCGCACTCAATTTCACTGAATTTTTCCCTGGTGTGATTTCACCACTGATCTAGAGATCATTGGTGTGAAGTAGGTCTAGACCATTGATCTCCATTATTATAATAATATAGAACATTTCTGATTGTGATGCTAGTTTGATTCTGGATTTTGTTTAAACAAATATTTTCATCATATTCATAATTCATAATAATAGGCCTAGCTATATTCATATTTGTATGAACAAATAATAGTTCATGAATTATAGTCGACTCAAAATATTAAAATTAGTACAATTTACTGGCAACATCATTGAAAAGTACTGTTTAATAAAACCATTTCCTCTTCAAATTCTTTGCATCCATGATACCAGCTCAACAGTGCATTATCAATGAATATAGGTCACCGACGGATAAAGGTAGGATACACCATTTGCAGATATCGAAAAATTTTACTGTCAAATTATTTAGAAATATCTTACTTAATATTTGAAAGTAAATAATGATTCTAGGCATCCAGCAAAATGATCGTGCGAGATATCCTGTAATTATTCCGAAAAATAGAATTAAAACAAAATTCTTATAATAACATAAGAATAACTGCCTGACGCCGGTTGAAAACAAACACCGTTTTTCGTGATTTTCTCGTCACCCATGATTGTAAAACTTCGAACAGATCAGACATTTAAAAAACAACCCCCCAAATTCATTCATTCATGGTAATTCAACCAATTCAATTACCAATGGTGTATCCTACCTTTAACTGACCTTTTCAAAGTTTTACAATCATGGATGCCGAGAAAAGCATGAAAAACAGCGTTTGTTTACAACCGGCGTCGAGCAGTTATTCTTATAAATGTTATCTTTGTTTTATAGCAGTCCGGCGATCGCGGATTGTTTTATTTATAAAATTCAATTTTTCAGAATAATTACCGGATATCTAGCGCAATCATTTTGCTGGATGCCTAGAATCATTATTTACTTTCAAATGAGTAAGATATTTCTTAATAATTCAGTAGTCGAAATTTTCAATATCTGCAAATGGTGTATCCTACCTTTAAGCAGCCCTAGCCCAGGCAATTGTTTACTGCGTATACTAGTACATGTACTACCCACATCAGCCAAACCCACTCACTGAATAGAGCTGTTTGTTTTCCCCCTCTCCACAGTGTGTACAGTTCCAAAGATCACTGCCTTCAGAGGGAACACCCCAAACGCCAATATCTGTGCATGAGGAATGATTAATACAGTACTACAGCATAGCACCGTACTGGGAATGAACTGTACTTCAGTGATACTCGAGAATACAGTTTGAGGTTTTTTTCCCCCCATTTTTGATGAGGAACGGAGCAGTTTTGTTTTAGAGGACAGCTTTGCTTTTAGTTCAGAATGGGTGAGTATCCGAAACTTACATTTTAATTTCCTGATGCAAATGTAACACGTGCTTCATTTTCTGTAGGTAAATATTGCACAAAAAAAAAAGCAGTGACACGTCTGTCTGTACTCTGTAGGCCTAATTCCAATTTTATTTTAACAGTGTTGTTTTTTTTCTAAAAAGGTGTACATGCAATATATGTGAATCTAGAGCATTATATCTATATGTGAAAATACCCTGTGACAATTACATTTTGCAACAGCTATCCATCTGTACATATTTCATTTCACCATGGAGTCAAGGGCATAGGCACAAGGGGCATGGTTCATTGTGATGGTGAGAACCTAATGTACCGTACATGGGCCTACATTAACATACAAAACATCTTATAATTCGAGCGATTCACAATACATAGAAGCTGCCGTTGGAGGCGCAAATCCTGCTATACCCGCAGTGCATCATGGGAAAAAGTCGGCATCAGTTTGAAAAACGGTATTCATTTTGCTCGACCTCATCTGTTTTTACGTCTTTTTGGACGCGCACGATTAAAGTTCCAATTTTTTGTCTGCAAATAACAATGTTTTAATCAACGACGCTTCCGGATACATTTATGTTTGTGTTGTACCTCGCGTGAACAATGAAGAATAGATATTTCACTACAGTATGATGTATGGAAGTAGTCGACCGTAAAGTTTAAAAGTGGCTCTTTTGAGTCAAACGCTTGGTGGCGCACTGCATTGTGAATCGCCCGAATTGTTTCAGCTATGAGTTCTTAAATTTCTAAGTACAGTGTAACACGAAGCTACCAAAATAGTTTGTCTGGTTTGAGTTTTATTTATGCAGATTCGGTATTATTTATATTAGATCAGCCATAAAGCATAATATTCAAATTGTCTTGTGCTTTTTTGTGGATGTAATTGATTGGCCACCCGGCTTGATTTATCAAGCTTCTTAAAATGCCAAAATTCTTAAATTACCTTTTATTTATTTTTATCCGGAGGTCACAGGTTCGAGTCCCGCCTTTTTCTCTTTGTTCACTTTAAAAATTATGCAAATTTACCTAATCAGTTTCCCTTGTAGTTTATTTGTGTATTATTTTTTTGTAGGAAGGGGATAGGTGGGGCCAGTGAATACAGATAATAAATGCGAATCATCAACACTTAAATTAATAACTTCAAAATAAATTCTCACAGGACATAAACATGTCGTGGAAATTGCAATTTAAAGGACGGTATTAATGAATTAGGATGAAAATCCCTGTTTCCCTTCCCTGTAACGGAAAATATTCTGAGTCAGATAAAGTACTTAATTATTGAATGACCTGTGTATAATGTTTACCTGCGTGTGGTCAAAGTCTATTAAGGATGAGTATGTTATTAAGGGTGACCATGGGGTGACATTAACCCTGAAAGGTTTACATTGTCCATGTGGGTCATGTCAATGGTGACCTCCCTCCCTCCAGTGAAGCAGCAGATCTCTCAAATGGCTTTGTTACAGAACATAGTAGAAGTGGGAGGTTTTTGCTGTATACTGCACTCCCCCAACAACAATTTAAAAGGATCGTATACGTTTGGTAATTGGAACCCACTGTTTGTTTCAATCCTGTATAGTTATAGATATATACCATAAAACTAACCTGTACAAATTTCATTTCAAAAGGTGGTAGCGATTTTGAGATATTGCCGCTGGAGCAGTTTTGTCCACGCAGGAAGAATAATCTGCATTGGAATACACACTCTGAGAAACGTCACTGCAGTAACGCTTCTCAGATTCAAATTTTTGGGGATAAAAAGTGATATCTTTTTCCATAACCGCAGTACTTCAAAATGAAAAGTTTCTCAATCAATTTTTGGAGTAATTACCAAACGTATACGATCTCTTTAAAGGTAGTATACACCATTGGTAATTTGTTGAATTATCAGGAATGGGTGGATTTGGGGGGTTGTATTTTATAGTAAATATCGTTTAACTGACCTGTCCGAATTTTTACATTCATGGATGCCGAGAAAAGCATGAAAAACAGCGTTTGTTTTCCACCGGCGTCGAGCAGTTTTTCTTATGTTATCTTTGTTTTTTCGCGCTCGCCGGACGGCGAGAATGAATTTTGGTTTATACAATTCAATTTTTTTGAACAATTACAGGATATCTAGGGCCCTCATTTTGCTGGATGCCTACAATCATTATTTACTTTTAAATAAGTAAGATATTTCTTAATAATTCGGTAGTAAATTTTTTCGATATCTGCAAATGGTGTATACTACCTTTAAGGATCACAAATTTTGCCTTTTAAAATTCCAGCCAGTTGTGTGAATCATTGATTTTACTCAAGTGTCCAATACGAAGTCTGCATTAGACTAAAACCAAAGTGTTTCTTGTTTTATTGCCTGAACTGACAGTCGTGTGACGATGAAAATGTTATCTTTGGAAAAATATTACCTCATAAATAGTGTGATCCTTGATATTTGTTATTGTTTTTCTGTGTTTTTTTGCATAGTGTACATGTAGTTAAAAAAACACAACATCAACACAATATCTCCTATCATGCACAAAATAAGGACCAGGGGGAAAAAAAAGAAAGAAATTAGACATTTTGTAGAATAATTCTTTTTCATGAAGATTCGTGTACTTGCCTCCAAACAAACAAAGGTATACAGTATCCCAAAATCCAATATCTATAGGCAATTGTTCAAAATATTGTTAATCCACGATTGTTCAGCACAGAGCGAGGTATAGCAGTCTTTCTGCTGTACTTTTGTACCTGCATGACTCAGTGGTAAATTTAAGCCTTGGTCAACTTGGCAATAAAATGTTTTTGATAAAATCTGCATATATAATAACAGAAAAGAAAAAGAAAAAATTGCCTCTGCTTGTATCACTTAAAGGTGGATACATGTTGTAATTGCTTGAATTATCATGAATGGGTATATTTGGGGGGTGTTGTATTTTATAGTAAATATCGTTTAACTGACTTGTTTGAAGTTTTACAATCATGAATGCCGAAGAAAGCACGAAAAACGTCGTTCGTTTTCAACTGGCGTCGGGCAGTTATTCTTATGTTATCTTTGTTTTTTGACGATCGTTTTTTCAGAATAATTACAGGATATCTAGTGCAATCATTTTGGTGGATGCCTACAGTCATTATTTACTTTTAAATTAGTAAGATATTTCTTAATAATTTGGTAGTAAATATTGTCGATATCTGCAAATAATGTATCCTACCTTTAAGCCTGGATCAACTTGACAATAAAATTATTTTTGATAATATCTGCATATAATAACAGAAAAAGAAAAATAATTGCCTCTGCTTGTATCAATCAAGCCATCAATAAGCAACATGCAGCATTTTATCACTGCAGGCTGATGATATCTTACACTAATGTTAATACAATACTAGTGTGCTATATGGACTTGGCTTCTGAGTTTATTATAATAAACAGGCCTCAAAGGCCTGTTGTTGAAACCTGACCTTTGTTTATAGATCTGTACTTGGGGACCACACCCATCATTATGAATGCATTTGTGCAGGACTGTGCACACACACAGGTGTGAATTTGCTTTGTGCACCTATACTACCAGTACCTATAGAGAAATTAACGCAATAGAGACATGGGTCTCCACTAGGTAATTGTCTCCACAAGGATTTGTGTGTACAAAGTCTATGGGTACGAAAAATCATAATACATGTACATGCTGAAAGCCTTTTTGGTTTTAAGTGCATTCATAAAATAGATCGTTGCATTTAGACAATTAGTGCGCACAAACCACAGTTGTGCATGTGCACTTAGGCTGTATTTTTAATGACCCAAATTCAGGTTATCATTTGGAGTACCGGTACTGGATAACTCATGCACTTTTAATATACACAGTGAAGACATTGACAGTGCATGTTACCCTGCACTGCTCAAGGGTAGCCATGGTACTAGTAGTACCTGTATAGGCTCAAAATGTCCGCACAATTTGCAAATACGTCGTATGGGGTATAATAGATTCATTTAATTCAGTTTAGACGAGTGTGAAAATTGTACTGAACTCGATCTACCGTTGCAAAGTAAATGTTGTGCATGTAAAGGAACATAATATACCACATAATGTACATCAAGTGGTGTTTTGCCATAACGACCGAGGATCCCCTATTGTGTTTCCCTTTATTCCTGTACTGTAATTACCTAACCCCATTGACTTATCGTACACGTTAACGACAGACGACACAATTCAACAAAAGACGAACGCCTGACCAAGAACTGAAACATGGGGAAATAATCGTCAATCTCATTTTCATGAAACTAAAACGAGAAAGGTTCTTCAAATTCAATAAACAATCACTCAGATGAACCAGTATAGCCTGAAACACATGTTAGAAATTACGGGCCAAATTCATGTCTGAAACTCATAGTAGAGATTACGATTCGGACATTTCAAATGTCCGAAACGTAAGCTTCACAATCCGTCACCAATTTTTAGACCTTTCCAAACCTCAACATGTCTGAAACATAATCAGGGTATTACGTTTCAGAACATTGACCCAGCCTTGGCCTGAACATTTCTGAATACCCTGATTATGTTTCAGACATTTTGAGTTTTGGAAATGTTAGAGGTTTTTTTAAATGGAGAATCTCTTACATATTCAAAAGAAAATAAGTTTTATTAGGTTTCAAATTCAAAACTTTCATAATTTTTTTTTCTTTTTCCTTCTTCTCTTTTAAGGGTGTTCAGCCAAATATCTTCCCTATGGCTCGATCGTGTCAGCCTTCCTCGTGTACTGTGGGATGGGGTTATTCTGTGGAGCAGCCCTGACTGCTTTGAACAGCACAGAGGCTATGTTCAAGAAAACACAACTGGAGTCGGAGCCGGTGTAAGACATTTTATTCAGTTCGAGAGTACAGTCAGTTTGCTCACTGTCCTAATGCCCAACAGAAAGCCAAGAAGGTTAAATGTTTTTGCCCGCGATTGTCTGTCTGTCTTTATGTTACAATCAAACCTTGATATAGTGGCCACCCACGGTGACGGTTTCTGTGGCCACTATACCAAGGCTGTACACTTGTACATGCACATGCACGTTTGTTTATGGTGTAAATCGAGGAGTTTCCTTTTTTCCTCTCGACAATTTCCTTTGTTTGTACTCTAACTTTTTCCGACGGCTCTCATTGGTTTTGTACACGAATCTCAATCGAGGTCGTCTTCGATTCTAACCCTAACCCCAATTCACCTTTGTGTCGCCAGGTATGTGTCCTCCATTTACACCATAAACAAACACATGTATGTACATGTGTACCGGTACATCCACATACATGTAGCAGGATTATGAAAAACCTACTGGTGGGGTTTTAAGGAAACTTTGCGGGTATAGATAGCTTATGGGTCAGGGATGATTTCATTAAATTGAAAATTGATCTGGATCAAGATAAGAAATCTGAATCACCTTGAATTATTTTTTAACATTGGGAGATAGACGATGCACACAGCGCCACCAAGTGGAGACAGGCCATTCTCTGGTCAGGGCGCATTTGTTTTGTGGTTGGGGGCTTGGGGCACATTTTTGCAATTGGGGTAGACTTGATCCAAGTCGGGATTCTGTGGTAACATTGCTCATGGTCATCCACACCGTGCGCCTTGCGTCACGTCCACGCTCATCAGTAGCGCGCCCTCATGCACCGCCCATGCTCATGTGTGGTTAAAAAAAAACCGACTTGACGGATCTGCCACATGTTTGTACACAACCTATGAGCTCATCTACCGAAAACGGTAGCGGCCAATCAAATTGCAGAATTGTGAAAATTAGCATATATCTGTAATAATATGAACTTTGACCCAGTTGTGTGACGGACGTACGTGGACATTGTGATGTACAATGTACACAATTATGTACATACATACATTATGTGTACATGTACAAAAAGGTTTATATAGTCTAGCTAACGTGTACATTTTCCGGCCGTTAAGTTTGCACTATACCGTACTCTAACTAAATAAACGAAGTATGGACGCAGCTATTGAATTTGAAAAAGGCATCTAGTGACAGTACTGCCTACCATTCCTCCATAGTCCGTTAGCGGTCTAGCTAGTCCGTACTCGTACTCCGATTGGCGGACTTATTTGGCATACATCGCGCATAACCATGTGATGCGTATGCAAATAATTTATGAATAACTACATATCACCGCGGGGGGTTTGATTGGCCGATCCGTCAAGTCGGATTTATTGCACTGATGACATGATGACATCACGTTGATGCCGATCGCGGAACGACAACCAGATGAGGACGCCCTTTATCTAAGGCCAACAAAGCTTGCACATAATTATTCGGCCGGATTGACGAAAGCAAATTGGTAGTCTTAACTCCATGGTAAGTCCGACTTGGGTAAAGTCTACAATTGGGGCAGAGGTCTGCATAGAGTTCCATTTAACTAGTTCACTATGAAATGTGTCCCATTAGGTTTGTACTCGAAAACATCACAAGGACTTGGCTCATGTTCTTAGTGTTATTTGTTTTTCTCAAGATATCCATTTGAGGATACCAAGATTATGTACACATGACTAACTTGCATCTTCCCAACAAGAACGCACCTGCTCAAGCCTGCAATTTTGTTTTCTTCTTTGAATCAACGCTAACATTTGTCCATGTAATTGTTGGCAGATTGTTTGCTGTGAGGATCACCGTCTACTCCATCACCCCGGTGATGGTCGCCATAGCGTTCATCTATGTCATACTAGGCTACGCGGCAACCAAACAGAGCAAAGTCCAAGTGTACGAAGACCAAGACGTATGCTGTGGGGGGATGGGGTGCGTAAGTCTGGTGAGTACAAAGGAGGGGAAGCCATACATGTCCAAGTTGTTTGGCTATGGGACTATTGGCTTCAGCTGCTTTCATAGGTGCGAGTGTAGTTGTAAGCCATAGTCATTTATCTAACACGCAGCCTATAATAATACCAATAAATCTAAGATTATCACTAACAGTTAATTGTGGCCAAGGGAAAACTCTCATATTTGAGGCCCTAATAACCCCATGGCCTATCAGCAGCTAGGCCCTACATGTATAATGCAATTTCCTGTCTGCTTGCATAACCAGTTCGCGCCGGAGGACGTATATATACACGCAAAGTTTTCCCCAGATTCAAAATGGATGACGCATAAACACGTCACGAGCATGGCCGGAAATGTCTGTCAGCAGCGAGCAAGGCCGGAAATGCGTGGGTGTGCTTCCCGGTGCCATCGGCCTGAACCCGCCTCTGATCGAGTTTCGTTAAAAACAATCCTGCGCCTCGGCTTAGTGATGTTAACATAATCCCGGCGCGAACTGGTTAAACTAAACTGGCCATGTCTCTGTTATTAACCCTAACACCTTTAAAATCTTAGCATTTTTCATTTTTGCTTGGTACCTTCCTAAATCTTCCAAACTTAATAAAGTAACCCAACAACCCAAACCCAATGTAATGGTGACTGGGGTAAAGTCTAGAATACTGTTTGTTTTTAAGAAGTCAGGCAGTGGCTAATACCCTTGATCCCAAGCAGATTGAGGCCTCGCTAGACTTTTTGTCAACTGAGACAAGGTATGAATCTAATTTCTGCTGGGGCCACAACATTTGTGAGTTACCAAAAGCCAATTTGAGTCTTTGAGTATCAAATATGTGACCGGCTCTACAAAAAGGTGTATTAAGTCGCGCTGTGCACTATCATGTAATGGCCCGCTCAACGTTGAGAGGGTAAACATTTCTTCAAAATGTGATTTTCATTTGTTGTCATGAATGACATCTTTAATACCTACAGTTTCAGGTTTCATTCAAAGAAATGTTGATTTTGATGAATAAAGTGGAAAAAAATACCCTTTTGTGTGCATCGTTCTGTTGTAGTACAACAGAGCCGGCTATTTCAAAGCCTGTTTTCTCAGTTGTGTTCCAAGGAACTAATCAATATGTAAACAAGTCATATCTCCAAAATGAGAGGGGCTAGTGAGCTATATTAAATACCAAATGAAAGCTTACATTGTGGACTTTTCAACCATGTATATAAGTCAATTTCCTTTTTTGCGACTTACATGTAATACACCTTTTTGTAGAGCCCGTCACTCATATCTAACTAAGTTGCCCATTAATCTCTTCTCTTATTAACCCTTTGAAGCTGGGAACCTCTCTCGTTTTCAATTAAACCTCAGGCGGTCTATATTTTGTACCTTCTGACTTTCATCTGGCTTGTTATCGGTGGCGCTTGTACTATCCCTGTGATCTTTACTTACATGGTGAGCATGTACACATCTTCAAGTGCCGATGCCAACGGGAATTTGCCATGTGTGGATCTGCGGCAGTATGGTAGGTTTGGACCACGGTACTTGAACTGACTATAAATCAAACCAAAGCCCTGGAATTGTAACAGACTTGTGACTGACTACCAACTTGTGACGGACTCGCGACGGACTCGCGACGGACTCGCGACGGACTCGCGACGGTCTCGCCCCGGACTCGCCACGGACTCGCCACGGACTCGCCACGGACTCGCCACGGACTCGCCACGGACTCGCCACGGTCTAGCGACGGTCTAGCGACGGTCTAGCGACGGTCTCGCGACGGACTCGCGACGGACTCGCGACGGACTCGCGACGGACTTGCGACGGACTTGTGACGGACTTGTGACGGGGTTCGCCCTTGACTTGTGACAGACTTGCGATTGACTTGTGATGGACTTGTGACTGAGGATTTCTAAATTGTTATTAATAACACTTTTAACAACTCTGTCTCTTGATTGGCTGAGATCATGTAAAATGCAATTTGTAAATTTGTCAATGCATTATAAATACTCTCAGAAAGCAGCTTCTCGTCATGTGTGTATTTCTATGTGCACAGGTTTTGTAAATGTTGGATCTAATGTGAATACTACGGTGTGTGGAACAACACTGAAAGAATTTGGAGACCTGGTAAGTAATTCACCAAATTGTACCGTACACACAGTGGTTTCCTAGTTTGATTTGTAAAATTTGAAAGCAGAAATTGTAGATGTTTTTTAATGAGGTTGAGGTAATAGAATGTGTGGTCCACTTAGTTGATCATACCCTCCTAAAGTGTGTACATGTATACTATTTCATCAATTGCAATACAGGGGAATTCCTTGGAATTTAATTTTAAAAATAATAATAAATAAATACACAAAAAAAGTGATTTTACATAATATGCATCTCAACAAGAGCAATAAAAAAAAAAGGATTTCAAACTTGCCTAGTCTTCCTTCAATGTTTAGTTGCTATATGTATTTTTAATAAGCTATATCGATTATGATAGCTTTTTGTTTCTTGTAAAACTTTTTTGATTGCATGAATTTCCATTGTGTAAAACCATATTAACAAGGTGACAAGTTTCATAAGCTAAATTCAATTAAAACTACTGAATGAGTTTTTAAAAACACAACTTTTTCTCCACTTCTGTTATCAGGCAGGAGAAGCATTTGTCATGTACTGCATACTGCTGGGCGGTTGTGCCCTTGCATTACTGGGCCTGGTAAGTTTGTAGGATAGAGAAGGTTTGACAATAAGAATTGCATTGCACAATAAACCTGAAACCTGAAATCAATCTGTATATTTAGTTTCACTTCTTGTTTCATTCAGTAGATTTATTACAACTTTGTGCCAGTGGAATAATCTAGATTCGCTTCCTGATCATGTTTCATTGGTGATCTTTGACTTGCATTAAAATTAATCCTTAAAGGGAATATGTGACCGGCTCTACAAAAAAGGGCATCAAGTCGCGCTGTGCATTATCATGTAATGGCCCACTCAAAGTTGAGATGGTAAACATTTCATCAAAATTGGATTTACATTTTTTGCCATTAATGACATCTTTAACACCAATATTTTCAGGTTTCATTCAAAGGAATGTTGATTTTGATGATTAAAGTGGAAAACACGTCCATTTTGTGTTCATCGTTCTGTTGTTCTACAACAAAGCCGGCTTTTTCAAAGCCTGTTTTCTCAGTTGTGTAATTTGAACTCCAAGGAAGTAATCAAAATCATGTCATATCTCTAGAACGGGAGTAGTTATGGAGCTCTATTATATACCAACTGGAAGCTGTGGGCTTTTCAACCATGTATATAACTCAATTTCACTTTTTTGTGACATAATACCCATTATTGTGGAGTGGGTCACTAGTATACAACATTTGCAAACCTAAAAAAACAAATACCAAATTATTATGAAATACCTTATTGGACTGTACAATTATGGCACCTAGTGTGCCGTCATTTTTAAGTAAGGTGGTATTTTTATATCAATGTCCAACGCTGGTCAAGTGGTCAGCTGACTATAAATTTAAATTTACCATAATTATTTAGTCTGTACTTTGTTAGCAAAAAAAAAAAAAAAAAATTGACATCGGGTTGCAAAACTGTATTGCATTTTTTTTAAGAAGGTAGAATTTTCTTACAATTTGTTTTATCGCTAGTGTGTCAAGTTGGAACCCTGCAGTGGTGTACTTTATTGTTAAAGGGATTGTATACGTTTTGTAATTACTCACAAAATTAATGGCAATAAAAACTTACTTGGTAAGAAGTACAACTGCTTTGGATAGTATAATGCATTTTTAGAAACTGTTCACGTCGAAGTACTGCGTTATGGAAAAAGATATCACTTTTTATCCCCCAAAAATTGAATCTGAGAAGCGTTACTGCAGTGACGTTTCTCAGATTGTGTATTCCAATGCAGATTATTCTTCCTGCGTGGCCATAACTGCTCTAAATTTTTTCGGCAATATCTCAAAATCGCTACCACCTTTTGAAATGAAAATTGTACAGGTTAGTTTTATTGTATATATCTATAACTATAGGATTGAAACAAACAGTGGGTTCCAATTACCAAACGTATACGATCCCTTTAAATACTTATATTAATAAATTTATTTCATTCATGTCTACATTCATTGTTTTGATTGCATGAATATTTGTTTCATATGTGATTCGTTGAATCCTAGATTCACTTTCTGATGTGTCTATCGGCCAACTGGGGCCATGTCAAGGACGGCCTGAAGCGCCGCGACTACGAGTCCAGACGACGAAACGAGGAAGCTGAGCTCCATGACCTGGGCGCCGGTCCCTCCTCATCCTACGGTCCCCGAGCCAAAGTCTACGACACCAGCATGTCTCAGGTTGCTTACAACCCCCGGATTTCTCCCATCGGTGGGTTTGGGGAGCACCAGCACCCCTCCCACAGACACCCCTCCCAGCCTACGCTGTCAACGGAGAGACTGGTTAATGATTATTACTAAAAAGGGATAAGGTTGTTAAAATGATAAAATGTACACCCAGTGACTGGGAATTTGGACTTCACCCAGGATGTAAATTTGGAAGAGAATGTGAATAAGCCATTTGCGCGTGACCCCGAGTTAAATTTAAATAATATCTGGTACACTGACTTGTTCACACAGCTTGGCACAGTTTAACTTTAAATTCTCCAGACCAAAGACACTGTTGCTATATCACGTGATTCGGGGCAAGCTTTTGCATAGTTACGTAAGAGACGCTCAGCACCAATACATTGTTTACAATGGGTGAGAATGGCAAAAAGACACCAGACCATTCCAGAGCTGGGGGTTGCTAGCATATGACGCGTAAGGCTTGCCCCGAATCCCGTGATATAGCAACAGTGTTCTTGTCTTGCATTACGATCGAGGATCGAAACACAAAAGAGAACAAAGGGAACAAAGGATCCTCGATCGACGGTTTGCTTGTCCGAATTCTGTCCTCGATCAACAGTGCAAGCGCAAAGCAATGGGGATTGGGTTAAGTAAAGGAAGAAAGGAAAACACAATATCGATCCTCGGTCGTTATGTGGTTCACGACTGTGTGTCTTTGGTCTGGAGAATTTAAAGTTAAACTGTGCCAAGCTGTGTGAGCAAGTCAGTGTACCAGATGTTATTCAAATTTAACTCGGGGTCACGCGCAAATGGCTTATTTAGAGCATTGGGATGTGATTTTGAATATCTTTTGTCGAACTCACGTCCTGCTAAATACTGGCCGTGCCCACTTTCAATGCAACATTACATCAAGCCCATTCCTAGTGTTAGCCATTTGTATACTTTGAAGATTGTTTTTGTTATTCTTCCGAATGGCTCAGTTAAGAACAAAATGTATACAGTTCGTGTGAACAACCGAGAGTTTCACATTACGGTCCTGCACCACGGTATAATACTTCTCATGTTCCAGGCTGAACATAAATGGAAATGTATTCATTGAGCAGTTAATCTTTATAGAAGTAGATTTGGTCACTAAGGTAGCATTCTTATTCACCAAAAGTAACTTAATATAAGTTGGGTCTCAGTCATGTATTGATATATATTGGATATAATATTTTTTAATATTTTTATTGCTTAAAACGTTATTATTACCGGTAGTATGATACTACACACTGTATATTAATTTGTCGATCTAAACTCTGAAAAATAAGGCAAAAAGGAAATTTTATAAAAATCATCAATGAAAACAAAAAAAGCCTTGTGGCTTTCAAAATTGTTCTGATGCAAATGGGCTCAGCCACTTTGGTTTCTATTTTGTGAAATAAGGAATACCTGAGGACTTAGTGATGTATTTTGTTAGTGCATATTTCAGACGAGATTTTACTTTATACTGTCAGAAAAGTTCTATTTTCGTCAATTGGTTCGTTGACGTCCCACTCACAAGAATCAGATACTATTTTTATATTACAATTAGTACTACTTTTAGCTTTTTTTTATGTATACAAAATTACGTATCTGCTATAAATACTACCTAAGTGTACATGTACATACTTGCGTTACAAATTTACATACGTAACCGTCCACGACGAAAGGGCTATAAAGTAGGCATCTGAAAGTTTTGGGATATTTAGAGAAATGAAATAAGCTTTAAAATGATGTATTACAAGACATAGTTGGTATTCATGGTTAGCTACAACAAGTAAAACTGAATATGAAAATTATTTTGTATTGTTTTTTACATATTTTAATGGTCCTTTTCTCAAAATCAGCTCTGGCGACTTTACAGCACTTTTGTCGTAGATGGTCACATTTAGTCTCATGTTATTAAATGCACATGCTGTGTTTGTAACCCTAATGTCACCCAATACTACTCCAGTATTTAGTACACTGGACTATGAGAATTGATCATAAGTAGTATTTTGTAGTACATTGTACCGTATACTGTACCCCAAATAAGTGCCTGGGACATTGGGGTTAATCGTGGTTCAATGATGTAAACTTTAATTAACACTAACCCACCTTCCAGATTTGCATGCGGCCAAATCAGGATAAACCAAAATACTCATGTGTGATATAATATTAATGTTGATCTATTAAACATAATTTTTTACAAGGATTGCCGACTCGATTTTTTATAGATGTTCAGAACAACTCTTATAACAAAAGCTGTACAGAATCACAAGTACTTTATAATCAAGTTATGTTTTATAATAAAGAATTATCTTTTTATGATGTGAAATTATATCTAGTGAGTGCATGACAATTTTTTTAACGAGGTAGTAATTAGAAATAAGAGGTTTGCATGGATTGACGAGTTCAAAGTATGTATTTTTCTTAATTCTATTCAACACCCAACAGCGCCAATTACAGGATGAAAGAAGATAATGTGAAGAAGTTAGTTTTTTTTAGAGGTGGGGGGAAAACCCACGGAGTCGGGCAGGAACTGAAAACCCAATCTACATATTGGCCCAGGCCGGATTCGAACCTGGGTCATAGTGGTGGAAGGCGGGAAAAGAGGGAAAAGAACCGCTACGCCAACCTGGCTCCCCTTGAGGCTGACAGACATATTTGTAGACTTAGTGGTTTTATCTGTATTTTTTTTCAGATATCAAAGAAAAAATCAATATGATTGTGCAGGCATGCAACCTTTCCGCGTAAAAAAAAAAAAATCTAATTTTTTTTGGGCACCTTACCAGACTCAAGCCAGAGATTAAAAAGGACAGTTAAGTCTAAAGCGTCGGTTTTACTAAGATCTTTAAAATTGATCTTGTCGGGACAATATCATGCAATCCAAGTCTTCAAGTAGAAACCTTCAGTGCTCTGAAAACCGTCAAATAGCTAGTCAAAAAATTGAAGCATTTTGTGTATTTTTTTATGAAAAATATGCCATGAAAAAAATGTGTCAGTCATCCAAGTGGTCTAAAACTGCTTAGAATGCACCACAGAGCTACGCGCGGATCAGTTTCCTCTTTTCTTTTCTTTTTAAAATTGAGGAGTTGCATGCCTGATTGTGAGAGTAACAACTCGACTTATATTGCAGCAATAGTTTTCAAAGTCGGAATTAATTTGTGCCTCTTCCCACTGATTTTAATATACATGTTATTTGCATATTAATTGTTGGTTAAATCTACATGTATTCATTCTGTCCGTGTGGATGCCTTTCATATTAACCATTTATTGTTGGTAAAATATATAAAAAAAATATAAATTATCAAAGCATTTTTATTAAGTATTCAAAGCAATGTATACAAATCATGTTTAAAAAAAGAAAAATAACTGAAATTAACAATACAATATCCCACCTTGTGACAAGAATATATTGTCATATTGTGAAGTGCCATGTGACATTAAACTAAAGCTTTATAATGATCTATTGTATAAGAAAATCAATTGTGTGGTAATCAGTTGTATTATTCGGGAAATTAAAACCACCTTGATTATAGCACGTTTTCTTTCTTTTGGATTTGTTTTCTTCAGTTAAATAGAGTTATTATATAAGTGTGAGTAAAGTTATAATAATTGATTTGGTGAATATAAAATTATGGAAGCTGCAAGAACTGAAAATATGTTCTTTGTCTAAAGAGCATATGTGACCTGTCATCACAAAATGAGCGTAAAGTCGGCAAAATCAAAAATTGAGATATGGGTATTTCTAAATTCTGTGGAAACAGAGCTTTCCAATGGTATATAACACTTGGAGGTTTGATACTCAATATCTTTTTTTATTTTTCTTAATACAGAGATTATGAGAAAACGGGCATTTCTTGCGAGAAATTGTATGAAAGGCATAGTCAAAATTGTCTCAAAAACTAATTTTGTTTTTATCTGATCGTCCTGAAAAATTGGGAATTGATTGTTGGGGATTTAGTCTTTAAAAAAAACCATATAATCTCAAAATCGACCACCCCTTCAAATTTTGACTTTGGCCGTACTGGTAAATCACTCCGTGCCACTTTACTTTACGCTCATTTTGTGATGACAGGTCACATATAGCCCTATCATAATTGTTTGGCTTGCTTACAAAACATCAATGTCACATCTATTTAGAGGCAAAAATTTAATGTTGCAAATAGGCTAGATCGATTGCTCGTGGTCAAAAACATAAATATACACAATTTTGTTGGGGAAGTAAATTAAGTTCGGAAAAAATTGTGCACAAGTGAATGGGAATGTCTTCCAAGGGTAGGTACCATTATCTGTAATTATTATATTATAAACTATTTTTATCCTGTGTCCATATTTTCCTGAACATATTGCTGTCTGTTCTTTGCGATCCACTCCGAGACAAACTGCCCGCATTGCTGGACAGCCGCCGCTTCAGTCTCTGTTTCAGCTCCAGGAAGAACTAAGATGCTTTCAATTCTCTCCTAATAATTCAAACAAGTTTGTGTGGTGAATGAATGTTGACATTTCAAGCTAAGCCCCTAACAACAAATATGTGACCCAGCACGAGTAAATGAGACACTTTGAGGCAAAAATAAAATTTGAGATTTTGATTTCATCATTTAAAGCTAAACAAGCTTTAAATGATGAAATCAAAATCTCAATTTTAATTTTTGCCGCAAAGTGTCTCATTTACTCGTGCTGTGTCACATATATGTGTACTTGAATTTAACCAGTTCGCGCCGGAGGGAGTGTAGATACACGCATTTTTTTTTCCAAATTCAAAACGGATGACGGATAAACACATCACAAGTAATTAAGGCCGTGAAAAAAATCGTTTACTGTCCATCAACAGCAGGTAACCTGTCGGGCATGGCAGTTTGATTCAGCGGAGGATGTGTGCACGCTACGAAGCTTCCTTGATTGTTGAGGTTGATATGTTTACATGTCAAACATTACTAGCACACGTCACGGTGGACGTCTATACACGCCTGATGTTACTAGCATACTCGCGATGGATGTGTACACACGCTAACTTTGCCAAGCATGCTTCGTTGACGCGGTGGACGCGTATAACACGCTATATCGTTGAATCACGCTTCAGTGATTAGGTCTATTCAACGTCCTAGATCCATTGTCTACATTGAATTCATACAACCGAGGATTATCAGCTACTTCAAGTAATTTCTTGACAAATTTCCCCACTATTGTTTCTTAGTCTTCTTTGAAATTCTTGAAAGGGTGCTTTTCAGCTGGGCTTGCAAATATTTGTATACATGTATAGATTTTACTGCGTACAATTGTCCCCGGCTCTGTGTGTAGTTCCACGGCTGACGTAAACACACGCGTCAGATTTTATGGCGGCTAGCGGATGACGTGATATCAGCCCTAACTGCAGAACGTTGACAAAAACATGCAAATAACGGTGCTAATAAACTAAATGTTGGCATCTTGTAGTAAGTTGCATTCTCAAAACAGGAATATTTTACTGAATACCCCCCGAAAAAAATTTAGTCAATGAAAAGTAATCCTGCCAGTGGTCACGGTAACTCGAAAATAAACCCAGCACGAACTGGTTAACCAGTTCGCGCCGGATGACGAATATAAACGCAAAGTTCTCTCCAGATTCAAAACAGATGACGCATAAACACGCCACAAGCAAGGCCGGAAATGTCTGTCAGCAGCGAGCAAGGCCGGAAATGCGTGGGTGTGCTTCCCAGTACTGGCGGCCTGAACCCGCGACGGATCGAGTTTCGTTAAAAATAATCCTGCTTGTTGATGTTAAAATAATCCCGGGGCGAACTGGTTAAGCAAGTTATTGTTGTAAACAACCGTGCTCAGGGAGACAAACTTATCACATTCAACTACTTAGGGTGAAGGTCGTGATTGAAATAACAATTATCTGAGACAACTTTTTGTCCTTGTTTTTGCCAATTCCTGGACTCTCTGTGTGTCTGCATGTCTGTCCGTATTTTGATTATCTCCAGAACTGGGCACTGTATGAAGTTGATGAAAATCGGCAGGAGTATTATTGCTCAGGACCCAAGAATATGCAGTGTCAACGTCAAGTTTAAAGTTGTTTGGATGAGTGGTTCTAACAGTAATACGGGAGCCTCCGGAGGCCTAGACCCGCAAATGTAGCTGTTAACCTGCACTGTAATCTATACGGCAACGTTGTAGTCTACAGGAGGTCAAGCAATTTGCCCATTCAACAGCTAGGCACTCCACCAGTTCAATAGAGATTGTTTTTACTTACGATCCCATTAGGTAGCTTAGCCACAAAATGCAAATGCTTGTCTAGGTAGTCCTTACTCCTGCATTGGAAAAATAAAAATAAACAATGAAATAAGTAAAGGTTGTAATTCTAGTATATTTTTAAAGAGTTTTTAATCAAATTTATTTGTATTTAAAGCTCACTTCTCAGGTGACCTGCTGTCAGTTAGGTGATGCATCAGGTAATCTCGAAGTAGACTTGCATCTGTCTCTAAGGCAACTTGTTGTACAGATTTTCCTATAAAGTAAACAAATAGGATTACATTATTTTGTTCACATGCCAGGTTTGAACGTGTAGGTTGTGAAAGAAGTAGCACAAATTACCTTCTATATTTAGGTCCTCTTTTAGGGACTGGGTCAGTATTAGTCTCATTTCCAGCAGGTGCAACCGCATTGCCTTGGCCTTGGCAAATCTTGCTACGTCCTAAAAAAAAGACAAATTATTGGTGCAAAAAGTTTTTTCAAAGTGATGGATCAAATCCCGCGTCAGCTGAAAAAGAAATGGATAAGATTTAGGAAAGAATGTAGAAAGTATCCTACCGTCACTTTTTACATTATATTTTATCACAATAACACTTTTTACATTATATTTTATCACAATAAAGGTATTTTATTGCAGAAGTTTTGGGAATGAATACTTTGAAAGTGAACTTAACTGTCCATAGACTTTGAACACAACCAAAGAAGTGACGACAGGATACTACATGCTTTCCAAGTTTTCTGGGAAGTTGGGAAGTAATTAATTTAATGCGGTGTCAGATTTTAATTTGTTTTTGTCTAGATCTGTTGAGAGTCACAGCTCTGAAAACTTGTTTTGGACGTTGCTGAATATTGTTTACACAAAGGGTACCAGACTAATTTATTTACAGCATGCAATTAACCTGTATGAGTATTTGGTTGGTCTGGTTCCCTTCTTTCTTCTCGTCACACTGAGGATGGTCTGCAGAATTTCCATCTGTTGTTTTTCCTTGGTCCAGCTGAATGTATTGATTGATGACCTCTCTGTAAAGATCTGAGCTCAAGTGGGTGTTTTGAAGAAGTGCCTTCCGAAAACAAAATGTGGAAAAAGTAAAATAAATCTCAAAGGGAACAAAGAAACTGGCAAGGCAGGACTCGAACCTGCGACCTCCAGAATACCGGGTGGCTGCCTGCAAATCACAACTTTAAATCTTCTTGACTGTTTAACCAGTTTGCGCTGTATGACGTATATAAATGCAAAGTTTTCCCCAGATTCAAAACGGATGACGCATAAACACGCCACGAGCAAGGCCAGAAATGTCTGTCAGCAGCGAGCAAGGCCAGAAATGCGTGGGTGTGCTTCCCGGTACTATCAGCCTGAACCCGCCTCAGATCGAGTTTTGTTAAAAATAATCGTGCGACTATCGGCTCGGTGATGTTAAAATAATCCCGCCGAAAACTGGTTAAGAAACAGTGCATTTTGCAAATTTATTTAGTTTTCTTGTAAGAAGTTACTTAAGTAAAACTTTAGCAGAACTAAATTCCAATTCCAATTCCAAGTTTTAAATTAATCAGCCAGTCAGAGTTAAGAACACTAACAACATGGCACCGATCTCCCTCTACCTGAAGTAAAAGCCTCACTGCTTGGCCCAGACTTTCAACGGTCACTTCCGATTGGCTGACTGCTGCTCCGGGCAGGTGACCAATCAGATTCAACACTCGGTTGAGCTGCTGAATATTCTTTGGTTTGTTTGCCAATTTCTTGTGAACCTGTAAATATAAACATAGAAACCACAATTTTCATAAAATTGTTAACAGTTTGTATTTGGGCTGATACAAAAAAATAGTGTACATTTGCATTTGGTAACTTAATTCTTAGCTTTGGCTTTGCTTTAATACAATTTTTTCGACAGTTTTAAAGATTAGAATGCAATGCTCTGTTTAAACATTCTTAACATTCAGATTCTGAAATCTGAATGTTGGAGAGGGCAGTGGGGGTTGGTGGGAGGGGTGGAGGGAGGGGGTGGGGGGTTAACCTAATTTGCCACCAATTTCAACCGACTAGGGGCCAATTTCATAGAGCTGCTATTGCTAAGCACAAAAATTTGCTTAGCATATGACAATTTGTCCTTGGCAAAAACAAGGTTACAGACCAAATTTTCACGTGATCTTTATTGTTTTGGATAAATAATCATCTGTTTTTTTGCTTAGCATGAAAAACACAGAATTTTGGCTGGTAACCTGTTTTTAATAAGCAAGACTTTTTTTGTGCTAAGCAATTTTTTGTGCTTAGCTTGTGCCAGCCTGTGAATGAGTAAAGTTTTAAGAATAAGAAACATTACCTCCTCAAAATACCTGGCCCACTGGATTGCCCTGCGTAAGGCCTCCGTGTCCCACTGATTAACCTCCTCCCCGGAGGCACTTTGAAGAGTCTCCAGGAAGGTTTGTGCATTCTTCGCAATCTCATTCATAATCTCCAGAGCTAGGCCAGGCTTCACATACTGCAAGCTAATTTATGCCTCTGCACTGAAGAACAAAATATTATTGAACAAGAATATCTGTATTAACATAACAACGGTGTAGAAATTGTTTGGTTACGCAGTCAGAACTAAATTAAAGGTGGTATCTCTCGCGCGGTACGGTACAAAGTCACATGTGTCGACAGGACCAAAGACCCTAGAGCGCCGTTTACTGTGTACTACTAAACGCCCATTGGCTGATGGTAGTAGTACGGCATGGAGCAGATCGGCCGCCATTTTGGGAAGCGAACTTGTGTGTGACACATCGCCCTACGGCGCTCTACGATCTTTGGACAGGACTCAGGTGTTCAACTTGACAACTTCCAGTTCCACTCCAGTGAAAAGTGCAGTGAGAACAGTTCGGTACATTACTACTCGACCGGTGGGACAACTCAACCAATGGGACGATCCGCCGATCGAGTTGTCCGGTCGAGTTGTCCCGCTGCCGGTCGAGTTGTCCCACCAGTCAAGTTGTCCCAGCGGTCGACACTGCCTAAACATACAATACTACCCTGCACGATTGGGGGGAAGAATTTGCCCATATGTGTTACAAGTTCTACAAGCCCTACACCTACTATTTCAATGACTCGAACCGACATCTTACAAGGGAATAAAATCGCTACTCCATAGACCAGTGCAGGGGGGGGGGGGGGGGGGGCGGAGGGGGGCCCAAGAAAGTGCGCCACCAACGTTGAAATGTATCTCATTCGTTCTTCCACGCTCATGCATGAGCCACACATCTCACACAGTAAATACGTATAGATCGCTACCGCGAATCGCACCATTGAAACACGTACAGATTTTGCCCCGTGTATCGCTCTCCGCATTTAGTGATTCATACAACGTCCGCAAAGCCAGGTACGCAGGCACGATCTACACGGATTTTGTTTGGGGCGATGTCATTTTCTGCCATTTTCGTTCGAAAACAACACGATAAAACGCAAGGGGGTCACAGGCAGATTTTTTTAAAAATTCAGTATATCACTGATACATCCTTTTTTAACGTATCCATGGAAAAAAATGAGTGGGGTCAAAGCACGATTTTTCACAATTTATCGATTATTATTGCCCTTTTTAGGGGAGGTATTTGTCAACGTCGTTTGAGTATTTGTGCACAATCTCCACGCGCATCAACGGTACGTCAACGCTTAATTTTTTCGACTGCTTTTTTCATTTTCAATACAATTTTTGTCATTGGATGATAAAAATTAAGGTAAATAACAACCTTTTACAACTACAAAAGACAAGATGCTAAGATTGGATGCCAAAAACTCTTTATTTTTCGCGTAAGAAAATTGTTCCCCCCTATTTTGAGAATGGACGGTACGTCAGCGTTGCGCAATCACAGTCTCGAAGGGCCCCCCCTCCGCCCCCCCCCTGGACCAGTGTACAAACAATGATACCCAACTCTTACAAGAGAATGAAATCAAGAACCGACAAACTTTAACCCTAACCCCATAGGCCTTACTTTGGGTTAACCCTAACCCCCTAGGCCTTTGGGCTAAACATGGAGGAATAAGAACTGCATACTACAGAATACTACTTAGTATTTTGTAGCACTAGGTCTCTCAGTGACTGATGATTGGGTGTGTACTGACAGAGTACAGATACTGCCAACTACAAAATACTAATACTGGCAATACAGGTCAGTAATACTCACCTGGCAAAAAATGCAGTAGTCCAGCCTTGACCCATTGCTGTGTCCCAAGTGACAATTTTTGCTGTAGAGTTTTGAACACCTTACACAGCATACATGGGCCATGCACACTCAGCAAGCAGAGGGACCCAATGCTAAAAAGTAGTACGAGTGCAATAAGGGGTGAAGTACCAAATACTAAAAATTACTACAGGCATTGCACACAAGTCAGTGAGAGTACTGCATACTACTTTTTACTACTACATGTAGTAGTAAAAAGTAGCATTAGCATTAGGTAGGGTTAGAGTTCCGTTTTAGATGGAAAATGAATTTCCTACTCGCTACTCCATAGTACTACATGTACTACTAGTAGACCCGTGCACAAAAAAATCACTACACAATCCTACACGGGAATAAAATCACTACTCCATAGAACCGTGTACAAACTAAAAAGTTATTTTTCGAGGGAAAATGAAATTCCTACTCACTACTCCATAGACCCGTGCACAAAAAATCACTACACAAATCCTACACGAGAATAAAATCACTACTCCATAGAACTAAAAAGCAGAGACTCCAGTTCGCGCCGGGATTATTTTAACATCGCCGAGCCGACGGGCGGGATTATTTTTAACAGAACTCGATCCGAAGCGGGTTCAGGCTGATAGTGCCGGGAAGCACACCCACGCATTTCTGGCCTTGCGCGCTGATGACATACATTTCCGAACTTGAACTTGGCGTGTTTATGCGTCATCCGTTTTGAATTTGGGGAAATGTTTGCGTTTATATACGTCATCCGGCGCGAACTGGTTAACAAGTTTAGTTTCGTAAGGCCCTCTATCAATCGGGCAATCTTTCGTAAACTGTGTACGTTGTGTCACAATAATTACGTATTAATACGTACATACAGTCGTGAACCAACAACCATGTCTGACAATTTATGCACAACAGCGCGATTCCGATTCACACAAAGTTCATAACAAAGTCGCGCCGGTTTTATTGCCCATAAACAAAAAAAAGTCCTCCATGGTCTGATGGACTGGAACGCTGCCATTTTCCCGACATTTTTTTATATGAGAATGGCATTTATTGGAAAATAAGCTTACACCTGCACCGGTGGCCGAGAATGAATACATGTAGTATGATAAAAAACTAACATAAAAACACGGTCTCAGTTCAGTCATACACATCCATATATGAAGCAATATATGGGACGGAGAGGACCCGGCTCATTTGTGCTTGCGGAATGTTGGGTTTCTTTTGAGGTTTTAGGGGGGGGGGGGTGCGTTAGGTAACATTGTTAAGAACTGGACGAAGTATATATTCGGCGAGTTGACCAAAAAACGACGACGAATGTACCATGTACCTGTAAGAAGAGCATTTTGTTAACCCTTGCTCTATGAGCTCTAGTTTTAGTTGTACAGTATGTCGGTATTTTGCACGTAATGGTGCATGTGACTAAATCAGTGAAAATGACTGCGCGCGAGCTCATTAATATTTTGTGATCCCTCCGGTAATTTTGAATAAGAGGTCCCTGGGGCCTATACATTGGACCGATTGTAGAAATAATTGTGGAAATCAAGAATTGGTGACCCGTGGATTCCAACTCGGGGGATTCCGTTCACAGAAAAGACCAATACCTGTGAGTCTATTTGGCATAGAGGCGGGGGGCTATATTGATACCTGGTCCCAGAGCTGGGCCACCAGTTTAGGAGTGGTTTGTGTGGAGGGGAGTATAAAAAAAAATCATTCGGTCAACCCCCATAAATTTGAAAAGAAAATTGTATTTAGTGTAGTGGAACCGTAAAGTATAGCGAGCGTCGAACGGTGACCCCACTGAAAGTTGCAATGTCATCAATGCATAGTGCTATTCAAATGAGCTATTGTTTAAATTGTGTGTAGAGGCTGAATCGACTACATCTTAATAACTCTTACATTGTTAGAAACATTACCATTTGGACCTGTAATTGTTGCTAGGCGACACTCTGGAGCCGGCGACATCGGACCAGCTTCAGCGACTGACTCCACTACCTGACCTGCGTTGTCAAGGAGACGCTACGCATCTTCCCCTCGGTACCGTACATCGCGCGCATCCTCGAGAAAGACATCATTTCCCATTTAACTTGAATAACAAATATTCAGCCTTATAATGAAATTAGTTTAAAGTTTCAAGCCCCTTTGACTGATAGGTTACTAAGGAGTTTGTGTTAGTACAATATTAATTCAAAAGATTAAATTTGTTTTGTTAAATTTAAAGGCCGTTATTGCCATTTCAACTTTCCTGTCCATAAACTTTGTCAGATTTTATCCAAATATCGTAAAATATACTTCAAATGAAAAGTTGGTTGTTTATACATGACAGTGATACCAAAAGAAAAATATTGACATTTCACCCCAGGGGTTGGGTTTTGCTAGAGCTGGTCACGAATTATCTAAAGAAGTTGTGGAACATTCTATTTTGATTCATGCGTGAATCGAATGTTCACAGTGATCTAACATGCAGGGCAGTTTTGTCAGTACCAACACTAAATTCTCGAATTTGTAAAGTATTTTTAGCTTTGATAGTTAAAATGGTACAGTTTTTTGTATGTGTTTAATGTGTATTTATAATGTTTATTGTAATTGTATAATTTTAATTGAGACTTATATGTAATGCGCCCTCGAACAGGCTGGTCCTGGAGAGCGCGCACTATAAATTCAATACATTATTATTATTAAATTAAATGGGGTTAAACTAGTTGAGCTGCATGCAGCGTGACAACGCTGCAGTTTTTACATCGTTGCCTATACATGTACTATTTTAATTCCTAATCTTGTTTGGATATAGGCGGCCACAAGATAGCGAGGATCTTATCAAGTAAAAACTGATGAATCTAGACTTATACTGTTAGTTTGGTAGAGTTGATGTTCTGTTGTTGAAAAAGCAGGGTGAAAGAGTAATACTTGTTATGGATTATATGTACTGATTCTATGCAATAGAACACACATTTATAAACAAAACCGAAAAAATGTAAATTTGTCAAATTATTCTTAAGTCGGGAAAATGTTTGCATTATCGAGCATTCGATAGTTTGTATGTGATGGGTATTTTGGCATCATGTTTTGGTATATTTTAGATTAATGTACAGTATAATATGATATTTTTTTGTGTTTTATAAACTTTTTTCCTCAAAACATGATAAAACTCTTACTAGAATCATGGAGCTGGTTTGAACTCACAACCCCATGTTTCCGAGTCAGAATAACTAACCACAGGACCATCTCTGTTCCACACTACAAACTCCTTTTTTATAAACTGAACTCTTAAGTTTAATCTTTAAAAAAAAAATTAAAAGAGGCCAAAACATTAATTTGAACTCACAACCTCTAGATTTTTAATAATATAAATAAAGTATCTCCAAAAAGTATCTATATTTCCAAAATAGTATATCTATATCTCCAAAATAGTATATCTCCAAAATAGTATATCTCCAAAATAGTATATCTCCTAAATAGAATATCCCACGTAGAACCTGTACCCCAATCTTCCTGGGCTGTAGTCCTAGGCTTGTCTTGAGGATGTCACCGTCTGAACCCCGGACCCTCCGCACTGCAGTCGGAACTCATTCCGACTGGGATCATCCGACTGAGCTACTGGCTCTTGAGAAAATTTTGTTGTATATAAACCTTAAGCCCCAGTCCCACCGAAAGCCGGATATGCTACGGATCACCCCGGATGCACTACGGTTCATATCCGGGGTCATCCGGGAGTGGAACCGTAGTCCAACCGTGATGAACCGTAGCCAATCCGGGACCACCCGGGGCCATCCGTAGTACGTCCGGGAAGTCGAGCGTCACCCCGGTTCAACATCTAGCATCCGGGGTGATCCGGGGCCATCCGGGAAGGGAGAGGGGGGCGGCAGAGAACCGTAGTGAAACCGTAGTGCGACCGTGATGATCCGTAGCGTAACCGTATTGTAACCGTGTTTATCCGGGATGAAACGGGAGTTGGTTCACACACGGGTCCACTACGGTTCCACTACGGATGACCCCGGATACACCCCGGGGTGAACCGTGGCACATCCGGGATGAACCGTGGCACATCCGGGATGAACCGTGGCGCATCCGTAGTGAAACCGTGGCGGAACCGTAGTGAATCCGTGACCATCCGGGGTCATGGGAGGAAAAACAGGCTTGAACCGGGATGATCCGGGCCCATCCTTGGCGGAACCGTAGTCAAACCGTAGTAGGACCGGGGAACATGTCACTTTTTTTTTGATTGCCTTCCCGGACCACCCCGGATGACCCCGGATCAAACGTCGATTGTTTCATCCGGGGCCATCCGGGGCGATCCGTAGCATATCCGGCTTCAGTGGGACTGGGGCTTTAGGTTCACATAGTTAAAAAATATAACAAAAATACCATTGCATGGCTATTCATCATATGCAAATATACATTTCTATGGACTAGATTTTTTTTAGTTTGAAAAAACCCACAAATTGTTAAGTCAGCAAAATGTTATTAGCAAGTGTCACATTTTCTCGCTGTCAATGCAGGGGTAATTCCAGGTCAAATCAACACTTTTTCAACTGACCCTCACAGATTATAATGATATTTGGTGTCATGATTGGCCCATAATGGAAACTCCTCAAACAGAACTTTGTTTGGTAAATATTTTATAATTATTGGTAAGGATTACTACATAATAAACATGCACAAAACTAAAAATTTACTGTAGCAGGATTTTACCCTGCGACTTCCGGATTGCCGTTCCAGTGCTCTGCTACAAATGACTAAATAAACATCTTTTATAAGCTCTGGCTCTAAATAGTTTAAAACTATGCTCTTAAATAAGGTAATAAAAATGTGGTTGGCCAGTTTTAAACAGGCATGTTTAAAACCTGCTCATGTGCCAGAATGCATTTACCTTTCTAAAAGTCAAAACAAATGAAAAAGTGAAAAAAAATTCAACAATTTCTTTTTATCCACAATTTTACCTCATGTTTTGAGGAACACTCCTAGTTATTTGATGGTGTGTGCGCGTGTTTCACGATATGGCATTGGGACATTTTAATATACACACTAATTGATTTTTAAGTCCAAATTTAATGCAAAATCAAAAAAGTGTTCAAAACCAGCTGGGTAATTTTTTTTTTGCCGTTTTGAAAAAAAAAAATCGAAATAAAGCAGCTAGTTTTGGCAGTGTCGAGGCTGCAATCTTTGCCAAAGAATCTCGCCCCTGTGTCTCTGTCGGTACCTTTTGGCTGGTTCTAATATCGCCTCTTGACGCACACCTCCATCTCGTCCAGTGGCTGATGAATTAAGCCGTCAACCTCGTTTATTGTCAGAAGAGACTTCGACTCCTTCCCCGGTACCTTGTAAAAGGTGTAGCGGCCAAACAGCCAGGTGAAGAGTAGGAAGATTTCTTTTTTGGCGAAGTCCTCGCCGAGGCAGACGCGACGTCCCGTGCTGAAAGGGAGAAAGCTTTCGGGGAGCTTCTTGGTAAGCTGACCATTGTCATCCAAGAAATGCTCTGTCAAAGAAAGTATAGTCATTATACAGTGGCTTCTCGTTAATACAAACTTAACCAGACCTAGCAAAAGTGTTTATATAAAGGGTACTACCCTATAAATAGGAGAGGGGGGGGGGGGGAGAGGGTGGGGGGAGAGGGGGGGGGGGGGGGGGGGGAGAGGGTGGGGGGAGAGGGGGGGGGGGGGGAGAGGGTGTCTCGTTAAATAGCGAATGAGAATATCTCAAATTGAAAACTGGCCAAAACCTCATTAAACATGTACTATGGTTGTGACTGGTCCTCATCAGCTAATTTATGCTTAGCATTGCAAACATTCTAAGCAGTATTTTCTGTAGAAAACTTCAAGACTTACCTGGCTTAAACTTGTCTGGTTCGCCCCACTTTTGGGGGTTGTTGTGTAGAGCCAGATGATTAATCATAACCATGGTATCTTTAGGGATATTGTACCCAGCTGTAGAGAGTTATAAGAAATAATGACGACTTCAATGACAAGCAGGGGCAAGATTGTGAAATCACATATTAAGAAAATATCATCTTGCAAACATCTGATAAAAATGAACAGGCAAACTTAATGCGACTCCAGGCACAAGCCAATCCGAGTCAACATCCAAAATTGTGACTTCATTTCTAGCATAATACCAAAGACCTAATATAAGGCTCCCACTGATTGGTCAAGAGTCAGGACATCAAGAAAGCAGTCTTGTTTTGCATATTTAATCGCTGAATCTTGGAGAGACACCCTGGAGTCAACTTTGCTAAATATCAACGTAGAAATTGATTTACCAGTGGATATTACATAGTCTAGGTCCCAATATCATGAAGCTGCTAAGCACAAAACCCCTTAGCATGAAATATATTCCTTTTCAGGTGATACTTTGTATTGTTTGTCAGTGACTGGTATATTTTTGCTTAGCATAAAAAGCCCATTGAGTTTTGGCTGGTAAGCTGTTTTTACCGAGCAAGACTTTGTTGTGCTTAGAATTTTTGTTTTTGATTAGCAGTTCCATGAAATTGGCCCTCGGTTACGAACTATGAAAGGTTTGACTAAAAAAACCGACCGACTGCCCAAACACTCACCCAGCGTTGTGTCGGACATGACACTGTGGGGGAGGCCGAGTGGCGCAACTGACCCGTAGCGGAAAACCTCCAAAATGGTTGCCTCAGTGTACGGCAACGCTCCGCGGTCGTCCAGCGAGGGCAGCGTGTCATGACCCAGGACGTCATCAATCTCCATAGCAACCTTCTCTTGGATGCGGGGATTTTCTGCCATGAGACCGACGGCCCAGTGAAGGGTGAGAATAGTCGTGTCTGTTCCAGCTGTGTTTAAGAAAGAGTGAAATATTTCAATTTGCAATCATAAACAAAATAAAAATACCAAAATATCATGAAATATATATTACTGGACTAGTGAATGACAGTCTAAACCATCTTGTGAAATTAGGGCACCTGGTGTGCTGTTATTTTTCAGAAAAGTTGTATTTATGTATCAATTTTAAAGAAAACGGCTTCTTTCAAATACTACCCCTAATTTACCATATTTGTTAGCAATCGATATGAACAGGTACAAGCCAGAAAGACTGGTTCCCTGACCATACAATTATAAAAGGCTCTGTTTCATTTTAAGTGTGGTCAGGCAACTAGACTACAAGAACATGATTATTTGTCTTGGTTTTTCCCAGCATCTTTGAACACAAACAGTCTCACAATATTTGCTATACAATACTAACCGCCCAAATCCATCTATTTCTGAAAATTACAGCAAAATCAAATGTTAATATTCCCCTTTTTAAAATTCCTTTCTGTTAAACTACCAACACTTGGTATCCGCAAGAAATGATGTGTAGCGCTTGGTGGCCTCATGGTATCGAGCCGCAATATTTAATGAACAATCTCAGCAGAGTTAGCTTCCTGAGGATTATATGCCTCATTCTGCCATTCTGCGCAAAGCAGCTGAATCAACCACAATAACCATCCCTGCCCTCACAGGTACCCATTTTACTCTTGGGTGGAGAAAAGCAAAAAGTTACAAAGTGCCTTGCCCAAGGACACGTGCACCGTACACCAGGCTGGACTCAAACCCACAACTTGCAGAATTACTCGCAGACCATTAATTCAATGTTCCAGACCACGAGGCCACGGCACGCCACTAGCACATTCCACAACTCAATTTCAAGCCAAAACAGATACATTTGTATATCGTTTTTTACCTGCGAAAATGTCGAGGACCGTCTGACAAATGTGAGTATCGGTGATGTGATCTGCCTCCTCTTCCCCAGCTTCTACTGCCTCCTTCTGAGTCAACAGCAACGAGTCGATGAAGTCGCGAACATTTTCTTTTTGAAACAAAGACAGAAGATTAAACCCTAACCCTGCCACACGCAGGAAAAAAAGTCTAGTGCACTTTGATGCATCCAGATGTCAACACTAGTACATAAATGACCACAGTCTAAAGCCCTGTTCGCACTGAGACGATGGGTACTTTTCCAATTTTAAGTCCAGTGCGGACAGCCTAGGATGTTTTCCTCTCAGGTACTTCTCCCGAGTCCAGTGGCTACTTCTACCGGCCAACTGCTGCCCGGTTAAACTTCCCGGTCACTTTTCCCGAGACGATAAGTCCAGTGCGAACAGTACGTGTCGGTAAAAGCGGCCCAGGAAAACGTTCATCCGGCCTCCCAGTGCAAGGCCACGCTACACAAGACACCGCGCATGCGCTCACGAGTCATTATAATGACAGCTCGGCTACTTCTCCCGCGGTCTAGGTAAAAATTTTCCCGTGTCGAACGTCCAAGTGCGAACAGTGGTAAAATTTGACCATTTTTTTTTTTACCATCGTCTCAGTAAAACCTTTCCAAAATAAAGTCAAGTGCGAACACGGCTTAAGACTCTTGAGAGCTAGTCCCATTGAACAATGCCAGAGATATTTTTCTGCTGCGTTGAGTGACCAGTGACACTGAGGCAGTTTGACCACATTTCATCTCTGGTGAATTTTGCAGCCAGTATTTCCCCAACGTCAAATTTCCTTTGCATTAGCATTCACATCATCAAATAGTCTTCAAAACCAGTTTATTCATAGAAGAAATATATTCAACTATTGCAAATTCGGCGGGACTCGAACTCACAACCTTCTATTTTCGAGTGCAGACGTCTTACCACTGGACGGCTGACTGGTTCGAATCTGATAGTGTTGGGAACCACAACTAAATCAAAGAAGATGTTAAGAAAATGTTCTGTTTCTTTATAATTTACCTGGATCAAACTTCTCCTTGTGTATCTTTAACTCCCTGCGAATTAGCCCCAACATTTCTTCAAAGACTTTCCGAACTTTCTTTTCGCCTGGAGTTTGAATGAATCTCAACGCTGGAAAGTAGTCCGCCAACAGACCATTGCCAAAGGCCTTAGATGCATCGACATTGGATTTAATCCACTTCAACAGTTCCGGATCGTCGTACTCGTATCTGAAATAAGACGACAAAAGGTTCTCCGAGCTTCAATGTACTTGTGAACTCTGGTGGGCTAAACATTGCACAGCGGATAAGAGACCAGGCCAAACTGATCCAAAACATAAACCTGAATCTAAAACCCAGTGTTCTAGTCGAGTACTTCCCGAGTACTTTTTTCACTACCTATATTGAGCCGAATAAATGAAGTCAATGTTAGAGAAAAAAAAATACTTGGGAGTTTGGATGTATAAAGATACTTTTAATCAAAGTTTTATGAGATAATTACTTGGGAAGTACTCAGAAAGTACCCGGTCGAGTACCAAATGCCTTTGTCTAAAAGCTTAATCATTCAGGGTTCCGATTGTCCAAAGTTATTACATTTTGAAGCAAAATTTGATTTCTGGCTGTATTCCGTAGTCATTATGCTAGGGTCGTATATGGTGGCTTCCTACATGCCATCGACTTGACCACGAGTTCATCTTCTCTGCCAGTAAGGATGATTGCCACCCCCCCCCCCCCCTCCCCAATTATTATTATTATTAATACTTACTGTCTACCGAAGCACACTTCAATCAGGATATTGTACACAACCCGGCAGATGAGGAATTTGGGTTCAAACGGCTTGTCTCCAAGGTCATCCAAAACTTTAGCAATTCGCGGAGTCACGCTGAAGACAAGTTTCTGCAGTTGTTCCTTCTGAGCAAAATGCCTGAAACAAAAAAGACAAGTGACGATTGCGAGTGTTGTCTTTCTTGCAGTTCACTGACCTCAAATGACCTCTAGAGGTCAGTGATAAACCCCTACCCAAGGACTACACCATTGCAATTGAACTTACCTGATTGTTGTATGGCCAAGCTTGCGTTGGTACTTCCATTGTGGACCGTAGTCCGCGAAAGCGATATCTTTCCTTCCTTCTGTAAATATCTTAACTTGAGTTAAGCAAAACAAGTTTAACCTTGAATTAGTTGAGGAAGAAATCCGAAATTTCAAAATCGGTTATTTGTTTTTTGTTTTTTTAACCCTAACCCCCTAGGCCTTACTTTGGGCTAAAGAACTGCGTACTACAGAATACTACTTAGTATTTTGTAGCACTGGGTCTCTCCATGACTGATGATTGGGTGTGTACTGACAGAGTGCAGATACTGCCAACTACAAAATACTAATAGTAGCAATACAGGTCAGTAATACTTACCTGGCAAAAAATGCAGTAGACCAACCTTGACCCATTGTGTCCCAAATTACAATTTTTGCTGTAGAGCCTACACAGCATACATGGGCAATGCACACTCAGCAAGCAGAGGTACCCAATGCTAAAAAGTACTACGAGTGCAATAAGAGTGAAGTACCCAATACTAAAAATTACTACAGGCATTGCACACAAGTCAGTGAGAGTACTGCATACTACTTTTTACTACTACATGTAGTAGTAAAAAGTAGCATTAGGTAGGGTTAGGGTTAAATTGAGGAACGCAACAAAAAGTGGCGAGTGAGGTGCTGCATGAAATCCCTCCCAATGACTACAGTGAATATAGTGTGCATATAAATATAAATTGTTACTACCAAATTATTAATAAACATACATTATTACTTATTTAAAAAGTAAAAAATGATTGTAGGCATCCAGCAAAATGATTGCGTTAGATATTCTGTCCTGTAATTGTTCGTAAAAAAAAAGTAAAAAAATGCCCGATGCTGGTTGAAAACGAATGCTGTTTTTCTAGCTTTTTTTTGGCATCCATGATTCGGACAGGTCAGTTAAATGATATTTACTATAAAAAGAACCACCCAAAACCACCCCAAATCCACCTGATAAATCAAGCAATTACCAATGGTGTATCCTACCTTTAAATCCCACCATGTGTCAAAAATGTTAGAAACTATCACATTATAAATCAAACAAATAACATCTTTTGAAACTGTCTAATCAAACTTGATGATCCGTACACGTACCCGAGTATAAGGCTGGGCGTCCTGCAAATTCCACGGCTTTCCCCACCAGCGCCTCTTGGACAATCTGAATGCTGTTCAGCACAATCAGGTTCAAGGAACCAAGCTTGAGCGAAAATATATCTCCGTATTTCTTATGCAGATCACCCATAACCTCCAACGACGGTTTGAAAAAAAATGCTGATGAGAAAGAAGGGGGGGAAGGGAATTAATACCCCAACTCACAATGACAATGAAAAATAAATCACAAGGCTATTAACGGTCCTAGTCTGTTTGATTTATAGGGGCACAGATTCAGATTCAGAACACAGTTCCAGATTATGAATCAAGTACCCGTTATTTTTTAATTTTTTATTTTGTTTTAATTTTTTTGTTTTAATTTTTTTTGTTTTAATTATTTATTTTTATTATTTATTTTATTTATTTTTTATATATTATATATATATATATAAGTAAGAACATTATCTACCAGGCCACCGTCGCGAGTGAGAAGGGAAGAATAGAATCGTACGTCGGGCTAACTTCCACAACATTCAAGGCGAGGCTGGCGAACCACAAGCAGTCGTTCAGATGCGAGAGCAAGAGAGCACAGACCAAACTGAGCAAACACATATGGGCCCTAAAGGACGAAGGAAAGAACTTTGAAATCAAATGGGACATTATCCAAAGAGCACTACCATACTCTAATGTAAACAAAAGATGCAACTTGTGTATAGCAGAAAAATACATAATCATATGCAAGCCCAACCTAGGTACACTAAATAAGAGGAGCGAAATCGTCTCTAAGTGTAGGCACCGAGACAAGTGCGTGCTAGGGTCAGTGACGTAACGCGCGCAATAAGTTCAATAACGTATAAACGCGGAGCGCGATCAGGGTTCGATACATAACGCGCGCAACGCAAGCCTGATTCCATGTGTATACGAAGATGCTACACGATATTCTATGTCATTCTGCTGATGAGTGCCACACGGTACGAAACAGTCTGTCCAGAAATAAATATGCCAAAGTTATTTTAACTCGTATCCTAAATTTATTTCATAATTATAGCTCTACAGAGATGTATCGAGCACTTTGGATTGTGATAGATGCCAAATTCATTGGATATATATATATATATATAGAAAATGTGAAAATATAAATATAATAGTTCTGAAGGGGCCGTTGTCGATGGTACAAGTGGTGCTGGGGAGTGTTTCCTGCAAGCGTCCAAGATGCAAAACTTGTGCACATGTTGACAACACATCATCCATCACTGGTCCCCGAGGCCATTTCAACATCCGCGGCCATTTCAAATGCACCACTACTAATCTTGTTTACTGTATTAAGTGTACTCGCTGTGGCTTGCTATATATTGGAGAAACCAAGCGCCGACTTGCCGACCGTTTCACGGAGCATCTCCGAAGCGTTCGGCTGAAACAACCCGGCCTGGCTGTCGCCCAACACTTCGGCGCGCCATCTCACTCCACCAAGGACATGAGCGTCTGCGTTGTTTCCACGGCATCGTCGGACACGCAGCGCCGATCTTTGGAACAGCGTGTGATGTTCCAACTGGGCACGCTCCAACCTGACGGGATGAACGCGGAATTCACCTTCTCCGCGTTTGTTCTACCAGCGGGACATCACAACAAGTCATAATTCTCCCTGAAGAAGGTGCATTCGCACCGAAAGCTCGGTTTAATTTCCGGTGAGCACTGTTATATTTATATTTTCACATTTTCTATGCTCTTCAGTGCTACGCAGCATCCCAATTTATATATATATATATATATTTAAAAAAAAATTATTTTTATTAAATAATTTTATTATTTATTATTCCCTTTAAATCTAATCTATTTATCCTTAAAAGTATTATCCAATTATAGTCCAGGCAAAATACATAATTTTGTTTTGTTGACCTCAAACAAATTGCAACAAATTGTTTTTCACCACAGTGCACTTCTATAAGGTCCCTAGAATTACATACTAAAAGTCTACAAAAATCCAAGTGGTGCAAATATGTCTAATTTGCATAAATCGTTAATCCCTGACGTGTAATATGTTTATTCCCATATTTTGGTATTTTTTTTTTTATTTTTTTTTTGAAAAGTTTATTTTGCCGATTATACTTACACATCCTTACTTCAATAACATTTTCTAAAGCATGTAAGTGACTAAATAATTATGAAAATATAGTAATTGTCCAAAATTACTACAATTATACCCTATCATTTGCACGCATTTACCTTGTCTCCAGATATCATCAAGTAGTAAGTATTGAAGTGCTTCAAATTCACCAAGTTGCTTACTGGCACAGTTATCCTATTAAAACCTTATGGAAAATCATATGGACAATGATAACATTGTGATATTTAGCCCAGCAAACAAAAACTTGGAAAAAATGATGTGTCCCTAAATTGGGCTAACAAGTAGGTGAAGGGTTGCCTAAGGTGAGAGACTTGAACAAGTTCAAGGAAACCCCCCAAATTTAAGATTTTTGTTGCTTACAATAATCATATCTACGTTAAAATGTATTTTGGGGATTTCCTTGAACTTGTTCAAGTCTTCCATGTTAGGCAACCCTTTAACTACTTTTTAGCCCAATTTATAGACACACCATTTTTCCCCAGTTTTTGTTTTCTGGGCTAAATGTCACAATGTTATTATTGTTCATATGATCTTTCATAAGGTTTTAATATGATAACTGTGCCAGTAAGCAACTTGGTGAATTTGAAGCTCACCAATACTGACTACATGATGATATCTGGAGACAGTGTAATGTGCGCACATTTATAGGGTCACAAAGTTGTCATTTTGGATAATTACTGTGTTCTCATAATTATTCAGTCACTTATATGCTTTAGCAACTGTTATTCAAGTAAGGATATGTAAGTAGAATCACCAAAATAAACTTTTCAAAAAATAAAAATAAAATATATACCCAAATATGGGAATAAACATATTAACGATTTATACAAATTAGACATATTTCCACCACTTGGATTTTTTTAGATTTTTAGTATGTAATTCTAGGAACCTTATAGAAGTGCACTGTGGTGAAAAACAATCTGTTGCAATTTGTTTGAGGTCAAAACTTATTTTTCCTGGACTATTAGTTTGGAGAGCCCCTCGACAGAAACTTGTTTCTTTTGGGTAATCCTGCGGGAGCTATTTGGGTATTCGGTCTTCTGTTATGTTTTTTGTTATGTTTCTTGATCAGTGTTTGTTATTTGTAATTGTTCTCTAATTCAGTAATTTTGTATATCCCGAAAAATGAAATAAAGATAAAGATAAAGAATCAACTTAAATTACTTAACTCATCAGAAAATGAAGAGAACAAAAATTACAACAAAAACCAACTTTTTTGCAACGATCAAAGTACAAGTCGCAGCTTTGTAGCATCTTGTTTAGGATTCACATACACACATAACTTGGGTGTGGTCAGTGTACTGTAAGAGTAGAAGTGTGGTTAGACCCAATAATTGGGGCGTTTTCACTCTTTTTTTCATATTTTGGATTTTTCTGTCGTTCTACAGAAAAATCCAAAATTTGAAAAAAAGAGTGAAAACGCCCCAATTATTGGGTCTAACCACACTTCTACCCTTACACTGACCACACCCAAGTTATAGGGCCAGGTACCCCTTTCTCTTTCACAGAGGTGCGTTTCTCTTTTGCGGTGGTGCGTTTCTCTTTACTAACTACTAACTGGCGGCCGCCACATAATTATGTTGCTTCTGACTAATAATCGTAAGAGAAGGGGTTTGCCTAGTCCGAGTTACTGGACTCTAGTTATATCGCTTTTTTAACATCATAACCAGATGATGTCCAAATGTTAAAAAAGCGATAACTAGAGTCCAGTATTCAGTAACTCGGACTAGGGTTTGCCCCGGTGTTCCTGTCTGACATAGCCTCTGTTTACGGGTTTCTTCTGGCTTACGAGCTACAGACAGTGCCTTGAGCGCTTTTGAAGGATCCTTGGTTTCATTACCATACCAGAAAATAATAATAATAATATGTTCAGGACAGATTAGACCTAACTCACATGTCACATTCCCAATGATAGGCAGAGCAAACGGCCCTGGAGGAAAGTTAGAAGGTCGCTTCGTGCTCTTGTACAAACCATAAGCAGCTAGGGTTGTCAGTGCAACCAAAACTGTCCTGACATCCAAATACCAATCGCCCCAAGTCGCCATTTTTGTGAGTGTGTAATCATGGAGGCCTCCCAGGGGGGCGGAGCGCTGTGAAACGCTGTGGTGCCGTCCATTCTCAAAATAGGGGGGAACAATTTTCTCACGCGAAAAATAAAGAGTTTTTGGCATCCAATCTTAACATCTTGTCTTTTGTAGTTGTAAAACGTTGTTATTTACCTTAATTGTTATCATCCAATGACAAAAATTGTATTGAAAATGAAAAAAGCAGTCGAAAAAATTTAACGTTGACGTACCGTTGTTGCACGTGGAGATTGTGCACAAATACTCAAACGACCTTAACAAATACCTCCCCTAAAAAGGGCAATGGTGTGTACACACATACTTTGTTTATCGTTTATCGTTGCCTCGTTCCGCGCCGCCGGGCCGATGTGTTCCTAATCTCATTCGTATCTATTTTGTTTTACTCTTGATTACAATTGCTAAAACCATGGAATAATTTGTAATCATGGCTGCTAATAAAGTCAGGTAAGGTTGGAAGTTTAGTCGGAAGTCGTTTTACTAAGCATAAAAAGCGTTTTAATTTGTTTTCGAGATTGTAGTGAAACAATCGAATTGCATCTAATTCGTGAAAAAAAATTGACATATTGGCATTGATTGTACTAGGTCAACTCGCCCCTTGGCCTACTCGCCCCTTACCTACTCGCCCCCTTACCATCTCGCCCCCTGACCGACTAGCCCCCTTACCGACGTTTCAAGGGTCAGGGGGCGAGTCGGTCAGGGGGCGAGTCGGTCAGGGGGCGAGTCGGTCAGGGGGCGAGTCGGTCAGGGGGCGAGTCGGTCAGGGGGCGAGTCGGTCAGGGGGCGAAGTCGATCAGGGGGCGAGTCGGTCAGGGGGCGAGTCGGTCAGGGGGCGAGTCGGTCAGGGGGCGAGTCGGTCAGGGGGCGAGTCGGTCAGGGGCGAGTCGATCAGGGGGCGAGTCGATCAGGGGGCGAGTCGATCAGGGGGCGAGTCGATCAGGGGGCGAGTCGATCAGGGGGCGAGTCGATCAGGGGGCGAGTCGATCAGGGGGCGAGTCGATCAGGGGGCGAGTCGATCAGGGGGCGAGTCGATCAGGGGGCGAGTCGATCAGGGGGGCGAGTCGATCAGGGGGCGAGTCGATCAGGGGGCGAGTCGATCAGGGGGCGAGTCGATCAGGGGGCGAGTCGATCAGGGGGCGAGTCGATCAGGGGGCAAGTCGATCAGGGGGCGAGTCGATCAGGGGGCGAGTCGATCAGGGGGCGAGTCGATCAGGGGGCGAGTCGATCAGGGGGTGAGTCGATCAGGGCATTGCTGTTGGACCTTGCAGCTCTTTTTTTGCTTGATCGTTTCTAAAAATTCATGGAATATTATGGAATCCCCACTGGGAGAATTTTTTCTTTTTTCTTTTTTGACTTTTAGTTTTACCAGGGCCTACTAATAACGTTACTAACGGTACTAGCCTAGGGCTAATGTCAGTTTTCTTTACTTTAAGTTTAACTATTACTTTTATTATTAATTAAATATTTTTTTAATAAAGTAGATTTAATTGTTTTCTTAGTGATCCATGGCTTTTAAATGAAATAAAGTCTGAGAAACATTAGCTAAATAATGCTATAAGGGCCTAATAATTAATAGTCTGTTTTCAAGACTACAGTCAAACAAATTATCCACTGCCATAACAATAGCCACTGCAACTGGTATGCGCATATGCACTCTGTGCAAAAACAACTCTGTGTAAATTATAGGTTTTATAGACCAATAAACCAACAACATGTTTGTCACTTGATTCATATAGAATGGATGGTCTGAGGAAAGAAAATGTCAAGCTGGAACAGGATATTGCTGCAATGGAGAGCACTCTATTTCACCATCAAGCCAGACTGCTTGATGACTCTTCCATAAGAAGCCAAATCAGGTAAACAACTGGCTTAACTATAATGCAGGGCCCACTCGCAACTCTCGCATTTATTTGTGACCCGCTCCAATCGTAATCAGGAATAAGTCGCTGAGGCCGTTTTACGCAATGTCTTGTATGTTAAAACGATCAATAAAGATGAAAATGAAGAGGATTTGTGTGCGCTGTCCGTATGATTTTGGTCAATTTTGTTTATTTCAAAGCTGTTTTTCTCGGAATGTGGATTCGGCAAATAAATATACACCTGTCATCTTCATCAGACCATAACTCGTTAACCTAAGAAGATACTCACTTGTGATGGGTATCATTAGAAAGCTTATGAAATTCCCGTTCTCACCATGTGCATATCTCAAAAAGTCATTTCGAGACTTATTCCTGATTTCGATGGAGCGGGTCACATTTACCCTATGACATAGAATGGAGTGGCCCTGTATTCTATAGGTATTGGGGTATAAAGGGTTATTAGGGTCATTTATGTCCTAGGTCCATTCTATGTCCCATGGTAAATAAATATAGTTGTGAGTGGGCCCTGCATTCTATAATTGCTCCTAATGCAGTTTTAGTTCTTGTGTGGCTGTACTAATATGCGGAGGAAGATCAGTATTTTAGCAACAATTATGGGGCTAAATTGGGTCCTAGAATGTTGCTTTTCTTTAATTTGTGCATGATTCTATAAAGTGTAATACAAATCCTGTTGATTTCTCAAGGTGTTTTTTTGAAGATTATATTAAAAACTAATTATGCATTATATGTACTAATTATACATTTCAATTTTTTTCTGAATTTTTGTTTGCGCTTGCAGCAAAGCTACGGGAAACTCCAAATGGCTCTCCGGGGCCAAAGGTCAAATGTCAGGCTACCGATCCCACAAGGGGCTTCCCCAGAATCAGAACCTATTTGACAAGAACTCTAAGGTGGTCACCAGAGCCAAAACGGCAGGGGTTATAGGTCAAGGCAGAAGGGGCCGGACGCAGAGCTTCACACCGGCCTCATCAGCGAGCAAAGAAGAGTTGGTAACCAAACCACCAACCACAAAGGATAATACGGGTACGCACAATGGAGGGAAATGCAGTAGCAGCAGGGAACCAGGGAAGGGGAACTGTCGGATGAAGTCTGCACCGGTGCAGAAGGTTGCAAACCAGAGGGCAGAGGGGGAGGCTCACCACCAGAGGGCGTTTTCACTTCAAGGAGGCATCAAAGTCAATACACTTTTACATTCTCAAAAAACTAAGAAGTCAGGTGAGTAAAGTTTAACCCTAACCCCCTAGGCCTTACTTTGGGCTAAAGAACTGCGTACTACAGAATACTACTTAGTATTTGTGTAGCATTGGGTCTTTCCCTGACTGATGATTGGGTGTGTACTGACAGAGTACAGATACTGCCAACTACAAAATACTAATAGTGGCAATACAGTTCAGTAATACTTACCTGGCAAAAAATGCAGTAGTCCAGCCTTGACCCATTGCTGTGTCCCAAGTGACAATTTTTGCTGTAGAGTTTAGAACACTTTACACAGCATACATGGGCCATGCACACTCAGTAAGCAGAGGGACCCAATGCTAAAAAGTACTACGAGTGCAATAAGGGGTGAAGTACCAAATACTAAAAATTACTACAGGCATTGCACACAAGTCAGTGAGAGTACTGCATACTACTTTTTACTACTAGTAGTAAAAAGTAGCATTAGGTAGGGTTAGGGTTAAAGAAAATTACAGAAAGAATTTCATATCTGTTCCCACTGAGCCTATGGGCCACGACAGAAACAGTATTGTCAAGAAAAAAACACTTTCTCATTTCTAAACGGTGTTCTCCAGAAATATTGTTGGAATGTTTCTTACAAGGATTAACAAAAAAACACAAGGGTGTGTAAAATCATATTAAATTTGGAGGATTCATGACGGTTTAATAGGGTTAACTATTGTAATGTTTCATTGAAAAAGACGTTTTCTTATAACTGTTTAAGGACCACAAGGAATTCAAAGTCATTAATTAATATAAAATCTAGAAAGGTTTTTCTTTTGTCACAATATTTACAGGTAAACTGAACATAACTGGAGAGAGGAGGGTCGAATTGGATGTGAGCGATGAAGACGAACCTCGGTCTACACGAACATTCTCCAACAACCCAATCTCTGAGCCAGTCATCAAGTCAGCGACTAGGAATACTAACAGCGAAGACTTTAAACCCACTGAGGTAGGGTGCTACTCCGACAGGATTGCACACCTCAAAGCTAAAGTCATCGTCAAAGCCAGTGCAAATCTGAAACCAGAACAGCTGTCAAATCTCTCAAAGGAGAGAAAGAATTGCACTCCTGACGAAGTAGCTCCTCAGACGGGCGCCAGCAAAGTGGGAAACAAGGGAATGAATAATCGAAGCTTGGGAAATTTGGCAAAGTCTGTTAATAGAAATGTCACAGTCGACTCAAAAGCTAGGAAAATCAGATCTGCCAATTCTAGAAGGCATGAAGGCATATCTTCTCACCATCAAGATCCAGCAGATATGGCCGGTCATCATCCCAAGAGTGGGGTAGCTAAAGATGATGTTCTCAAAGACTTCTTCTTTGATGCCTCGGTCGAGCTGTGGCTGTGCTCCCTAAACCTTGAAGACTCACTGGAGTGTGTCAAAATTTTAAGGCGCGGCAAAGTCACAATGGACATGATTCCTGAGCTCACACACGGCCAACTTATCGAAATGGGCTTCGCCCCTGGGCCGTCCCTCCATAAAATTATTCAAGGAATTGAGAACCTGAAAAAAACATGTAAACTCTCACCCAGAGTTGTTGAAGAAAATTTACCAAGAAGAGGAATTGGAGGATCAGTTGCCAGAAGACCTGAAGAGATACCACCAACAACCAAATTGCTTGATCTTGTAGATGGTGACAAGTTTGAAGAAGTCCTTACACTTGAGAATCTCTCTCCACCCTCAACGAGTCCAAATCCCATTATCTACTCATCCAACTTGTCTGAAAGTGCCCATTTGAATTTGGATACTAGTAACAAACTAAGCAGGGTAAATATGGACAAGGGACTGTTAATATCGAGCAAGATAGATTCAAAAGGAAATGACAAGAAACGGGGACAAAAACTCTCTGCAGATGTTGTCAACCGGACGCTCACATCAGGTAAGGAAACTACACTGAACAAAAATATAAACGCCCACAAAAATATAAACGCCCCCAAAATGGTTATTTGTCTTGATTTGTAAACAACATTTGTGTCCATTTCTGCCAGTGAGGAATTGCTCAGTGATGCAGTGATTCCACCTACAACACAGATCTGGGTGGAATCACTGCATCACTGAGCAATTCCTCACTGGCAAATTCCTCACACAAATGTTGTTTACAAATCAAGACAAATAACCATTTTGGGGGCGTTTATATTTTTGTGGGCGTTTATATTTTTGTTCAGTGTAGTTCCACATGTTTTTATATATTGGAGAGTATTTCTAACATTTGCTTTCTACTTGGAAAATACAGTATACTACCAGTGAGAGTAATTTTACAACTAAGACTAGATTATATGTGACCTGGCACCACAAAATGGGTGGAAAGTCGCGAAATTTAAACGTTGGCATTATTACATTTCTAAAAAGAAGAAGTCCTCAGCTTTCAAATTATGTATTGTGTGTTGCTGTAGCTTATTCCTAGCCGCCGCTATACTATTTTGATATAGCTGAAGTCTTGCTCACTTGTTTTGAGAAAACAGAATTCAAAGTCTGTGAACCGTGCCAACTATACTACCAATCAGTGCAATTCAGCCACAAAAAAACACACTATAGAGTTTTAATTGAGCTATACAATTTTGGGATATGATAAAGAAGGGTTTTTGATATGTAAAAACGACTTTCCACTTGAAAAATTGACGTTTCGGCCAATAACTCGTTTTGGCAATGTGCGACTTTCCGCTCATTTCGTGGTGTCAGATCACATATGTCATTGACAAGATGTGACTATTGCTAAGTAACTAAAGCTTCTTTACAAGCCACAATTTTGCACAAAAAAATTCAGAAAGTTGAAAGAAATGTGTGGATTGGGTTTTCAGTCCCTGCCGGATTCCGTGGGTTTCCCCAGGATATTCTTCTGGGTTTTTTCCTCCCACCTCTAAAACTGTACCTTCTCGTTATCTTCTGTCTACAGGTTTCTTTGGCTTGCGAGCTACAGTGCCTACGGCAATTTTTAGGGATGCTTGGTTTCATTAACAGAAAGAACTACTAATAATAAATGCTTATTCATGGGCTAAAATTGTATTTTCCTTTGAAATGTGTGTACGCAATGTGCCATTACTTTAGTAGTAGATTTTAAATTCCACAGGAAAAATTCATTAACCCTAACCCTGCCAGATCCAGCACAGTGCATCTGTGGTGACTGCTTGACCTTGCTGGACTCTGCACACAAGCCAATGTGACAAAGTATGCAATCTGTTGCATCTGGCAGGGTTTCTAGCCAAAATACCCTGGATGGTTAGGGTTAACAAAAAAAGATGTATGGTTAATAATTTATTGGGCTCTCAATAGGCGTTCAATCAGCGATGGCAAAACTAAGACAGAAACAGGAGCAAGAATTAAATCAGCAGAAACGTCTTGACCGGCTCCGACGAGCCAAGAAAGCTGAGAGAGACAAACTAGCCATGCAGCACACCAAGCGGCAACAGGAGAAGCTAGAACAGATGGAGGCAAGGAAGGGGGAGGAGGCAAAGGGTGGAGCTAGGGAGGAGGATTCAGGGAGTGTGGATGAGACTTCGTCACCGGAGGTATCAAGTTTTCTGGCTCCACGGGATGGAAGCAATGAGATGAATGTAATGCTGGACACCGATGTCTTGAAAATGAGCATTCAAGGTTAGAATCAATCAGGTTTAATGGACATTGCAAGCAGGTTTTTGATGTGGAGTCAAATTTGCGATTTTTGACGGTGACAACATTTTCCTTTTAAGAAGAACAATAAATAAGGTTCCTTTGCTCTTTCAAAACAAAGTATTTGTTAAATCTCAAAATTGAGATTTAACATCAAATAAATATGAATACCAATTAAACCTAGCACAAGCACATAAATTAAGTATCCCTTGGCATCAGAAATCTCTTATCTTTCATTATGAGTTCACTCACTGTTTTCAGGTGGAGGCCTTATGATGGCGTCTATCCCTTTGAATCGAAATGACCAGGATAACTTGGTGATCGCCGATGGTCTCAAAGCCACGAAGAGCCCACGACAAGCTCCTGAAGAGAGACTTAAGGATCTTGAATTGAAGGTGAGTGTCACATTCATATTTGTTTCGGATTTTACAACCTAGGACCAATTTCATGTTGCTAACTAAGCACAAAATTTACTTAGTATACAAATGTCTTGCTCAGTAAAAAGAGAGTAAATCTCATTGAATAGTTTTCATAACTGTTGCATACTACCGTACGTAAATCACACAATGAAGGGCCAGGGTGCAGGAGTACTACAACTGTACTTCTAAGAGCTTAGTTGAGGATGGAGCACAAGTGTTGAAAGTAGAAAACATTCCAAGTGAGTCTTATGATGCTGTGGACATGGGTGAGTATCAACAAAAAATACTCCTGAAAGCCCGCAAAAGTCCTACTTTTATATCCTGATTTTGTCCTCCAAAGTCCTACTCTTGTCTTGCTTTTTGGAATTTTTGATCTACTTTCCTTGTACTTTTTTAACTGGTTCTGCCTGATAGCCTAGAGTCAGTACATATAGTATGACCTTTTCTATGATAGATCCAAGGAATACAAGACAAGGACTCTGCGTCCTCCGTGGCCGGCCAAGTAGAGAAGCTCCAGCAACAGTTGGCGTCCCTCAAGAGAGATCTGACGACCGCTCCGACAGCGGTGTCGGTGTCCTCCAACCCAGGAAGAGCCTCAACTAGAGCTCAGAGCACCTCCAACAGTGCTGGCCCGGCTAGGGGAGTGTACAGCTCCATGTCTAAGAACGAATTGATGCGGGAAGTACGGAAACAGAAGGAACAACACAAGAAGCACATTAGGTATAAGCACGTACCCAAAGAGCCTTCGATATTGTAGTTGAGAGAAAGAATGTAGTATCCTGCCACCACTTTTTTAATTGTGTACAAAGTCTATGGAGACTGGAGTGCATTTTCAAGTATTTGAATTTTCTAGAGATAATATGTGACCTGTCATCACAAAATGAGCGTAAAGTCGGCAAAATCAAAAATATGGGTATTTCTAAATTCCGTGGAAACAGAGCTTTTCAATGGTGTATATATAAACACTTGGAGGTTTGATACTCAATATTTTTTTTATTTTTATTTTTTAGTCTGGAGTCTTATAAGAGATTATAAGAAAACGGGTATTTCTTGCGAGAAATTATGTGAACGCGCAAAGAAAGGCATAGTAAAAATTGTCTCAAAAACTAATAATTTGTTATCTGATCGTCCTGAAAAATTGGGAATTGATTGTTGGGGATTTAGTCTTAAAAAAACACATATATTCTCAAAATCGACCACCCCTTCAAATGTGGACTTTGACTGGCCGTACTGGGAAATCACTCTGTGCAACTTTACGCTCATTTTGAGAGTCCCAGATATGGCCATCCCAAGTCAAAATACGACGGGGTGGTCAATTGTGAGACTCTGCATAATTTAGAAAGCCTAATTCCTCTTCTACATATTCCCATGTTTTAAGTGCAATCAGATGAGCGAAATGTTAATATTTTGTTGTTTATACAATAGTCGTATGTGTGGAAAGTTTTAAAAAGAAATAATGATTAGAACATAGCCGTTGCTATGCTCAACTGAACCTTACTTGTCCTGTTTTGCAATCTTTTGTGTGTTTCGTTTAGGATGTTTATTAAGTAAGTTTCCTCACTAACACGTTTTTGTGAAACCCATGACTTTCTGGAGCGCTGTAAAAAGTATTTATTGCAAAACCCCAAGTGTTATATGCCATTGGAAAGCTTTCTTTCTTAAGAATTTGAAAATACCAATATCTCAATTTTCAATTTTTCCGACTTCAATTGTGGTGACAGGTCACATATATAAAAACAAAAAAGTGTAATCAGGATTCAACATTCTTTTCTGATCTAGTCCGAAAAAAGGCCATCGCAAGTCCGGTGTAAAGTAAATCTCAAGTCCTATCGCAAGTAACAATAACAAAGGTGTTCTTTTGTTCAAGTTCATTTGAGTAGCTTTTGACCTTTGTCTCTTTGTGATTTGTAGATTATTGGAATCTGAACTGATTCGACTGAAGCATCATGATCCAGTCAGAAACTGTGAGCTCCCTGAGGGAGACGTACTCTACCATGATGAAGGTTGGTCACAAAGTAAAATTCTTGGAAACTTGACGGTATCGTACATAAATTGTTTTGGTCTCTTGTCGATAAGTAGAACTAAAGAAAGACCAGAGGTAACCTTTAGACGCAGTGCTTTGTCTTAACAGCCTGCATCTTGCCGGATGCTGCCTTTGGGGCAGCAGTTTCTTCTGATAAAAAAAGAAAGAACTGCCCCTATACATTAATACACCAGAAATGCCTACCCTGGTACTTGCCAAAAAGGACTGTACAGGGTGTCTCTAAAAAAAGTATACCCATTTTAAAATTGGTATTATTGCAAAACTACTGAATATTTCAGAAAAAGACAAATGTCTGTGGAAAGGGTAGAATGTTCTCTTTTCAATGGTATAAGGTTTATTATGTCATTGCCATGGATGACTGAACAAACAAGACATTTATGAAAGGTACTGAAATCAGCACTGTGACAAGTTGGTTTTACTTGAGCGACGAAGCTCCGGCAGGTGTTTTTAAGGACAAATTCTTTTGCTGTTTGAGGTTGAACAAATTGGAAAAATTATGACAGGGTCTCTTTCCTGACAAATGCAAGGTGGTGGTCACCATTCCTGTTAATGCATAACTGGCATCTTAGTCTCATGCCTGACTTATCGTCCCAACTTGTCACAGTGCTGATTTCAGTACCTCTCATAACTGTCTTGTTTGTTCAGTCATCCATGGCAATGACATAATGAACATTATACCATTGGACAGAGGGCATTCTACCCTTTCAACAGACATTTGCCTTTTTCTGAAATGTTCAGTAATTTTGCAATAATATGAATTTGAAAATGGGTATACTTTTTTTAGAGACACCCTGTATAGCAGGCCTTGCGCTAACTTTATTTTCTGGGTAGCCCACCGGGCTAGCAAACTGCAGATTTTAATAGCCCGTTTACATTTTTGCTAGCCCGTATACACAATTCACAAAACTATTCATTCGGCGCGTGCACGTACACGCACGTACATCCGTACACAGAGGGCGCTGTTCTGAACAGACTCTGTATCAGACGTTACTACTAGTGACACGGCAGAATGCTCATGTACTATACAGCTATGCAGTGGACCGTTATGGTAAGAAAGGCTGAACGATGTGAAAGAGAATAGTGCACATTGTGCGGTACCCTGCGCCGTAGTTTATACTATACTAATCTCACTGAAGCCCACCAGTCTACTCTGTTCGTGAGATCGCAGTGCACTGCATGCACGCGTGGATCGAGCGCTCCCAGGCTATCGATAATCATACCGAAAAACACAAACAAAAAACAGTTTATACTCTGTTTATTTTGATCCGATATTTATTTAATACACAAAAAGACAATAACAATTTTAACATGTATTTTGATCTAAACATTTACAGGTAGGTTACTGAATTTTTCACTAGCCCACCGGGCAACCAAGGAAGTGGGTCTGGGTAGCCCGGAGCAGTTTTTCGCTAGACTTTGTACGCCGGGCTAGTACTATTTCGAGGCCTGGTATAGTCACTTTGTGGCCTGGGTTTGAGGTCAAGCAAGGTCAAACCCTAGAAATACATGCCTCTGAGAAAGTCCCATAGGGTTATGCACAAACCTCCTTCGTGTTTGTTCATAATTGCTTCTACCGCAGTCTGTGAATACTATGTCAATGACCCAGCTCCAGAAATTGGGTTGGGAAGAGTTCATGGGACACTCTATTCAACTATTTAGACCCTTTGAGAAAGGATTGTGTACATAAAGCAAATGTTCATACGCTGCTGCCCCAAAGGCAGCAGGTAGAGCAAGCGCGTTACTGCATGCGCCATAGAGTGAAATAAGTCGGTACTTTTGTGTAACTGAGCCATTTAAAGCATTATAAAAGGAAGTGCAATGTTTGTGACACAGCCAATTAACCATGACTTCTTATTAATGATTCAGAGAAATGATTCAAAACGCATAGCATAATCTCCGTGACGTTACTAGATGATAGTTGTCCATGTATAAGATTTGAAAAATACATTTTAAAGTTTATCCACTGAGCTTCTTAACAAAGCCGAAATTGCCCATTTGTCAAAGAAATTAGGCAAATGCACTGCCACTTTTCTTCACTTGCTAATTTTGTTTAACTATCAAAATCAAATCTTGGTAATTTCAAATTTCTTTTAGATGTTATTGGAGAGGGGACATTCTCGCAGGTATTCCATGGCTTTTTCAATGGTTCAGAGGTGGCCATCAAACGATTGAAGATTCCGTTAAATGCTGCTGACTGCAACTATTTTGCAGAAGAGGTGAGGGAAAATTTTGCAAAATCTTTTAATTATTCTGAAAAATGTAATTTTATAAAGAAAAAATTTGCAATCGCCGTAAACACAAATAAAATAAGAATAACTGCTCGACGCCGATTGAAAACAAACGCTGTTTTTCGTGCTTTTCTCGGCATTCATGATTGTAAAACTTCGGACAGGTCAGTTAAACGATATTTACTATAAAATACAACCCCCTAAATCCACCCATTCTTAGTAATTCAAGCAATTACCAATGGTGTATCCTACCATTAACGGGTATTTATCAGCTGGTAGAATGGTCAATTATCAGTGCTGGACAGCTAAAATTTGTGATCTTTTTATAAAAAAAGACACAACTTAGAGTATGTAAATTACGTAAATTGTTTACAGTTGCTAGTCAATAACATGTACTTTATCCCTGTGTTATTTTTATTAAAGGGAGTGAGCCACATTTGTGTCAAATTTATTTTCTTCTAATTTAGTCACTTTCTTTTTGACACACCCTGTTTTAATATCCCCGAAGCAACCCGGATTTGCATGGTTGCAAAGAATCCTAATGGATTAAATACAGCGTGACACAATGTGGTTAACATGGTGATTAGTGCTGGACGAGTAGTGATTTTTCCCACTCGAATAAACTAGTCGCGAGTAATCAAGTACTCACAAGTAGTTGTCACAATTTTCACAAGAGAGAGATAAAGACAGTCTCGCGTGCTTATCACTATGTGTTTTCATTCAAAAACATAACAGTAATTCTCAGCGAGATTGGCAGCAATTTGGTTTCCTTTATCGCTCAAGTTCCAATTCAGAATGTTTTTATTACCCCATGGTAGAACTGATCGTTATCATAATATCGTAAAAACCATCATAATCGTCATAATAAGTCAATAATCCCACCGTGTTGCAACGTCCGCCTGTACTCGTCAACAATCAATGCTTGCTAACAATCACTACTCGCGAGTAATTTATGCTACTCGGGCTGGCACGAGTACTCGAATAATAAAAAAACCACGAGTAGTTTAACGAGTAGTAAAAACTAATCACGAGTAATGACATATTTGAGTTACTCGCCCGGCACTAATGTTGATGGGTTTATATTGCTGATTATTATAGGTGAGCCTTTTGCATAAGTTGAGGCATCCCCGTGTGGTCCTACTGCTAGGAGTATGTACGACAGGTGCTCTACCTCTCATGGTATTGGAGTACATGGCTGGAGGCAGTCTGTATGCTAGAATACACGACAAGTCAAAGTAAGTATTTTAAACCCTACAACAGACAATTTGCCCCACCTAAAGTAAATAACCAAAAATGTGCTCCATTTTGAAAAATGTTACAATGCTGGTAAATAATGAGAAAGGGTTGATTTCTATGAGTTACTGGTTATTGGTCAAATTATTAAAAAACATTGGCCAATGTTGTGTATTGACTAACTTTGTTTTTAAATGCTTGCCTGTCATGCAAGATTTTGCCCTTTACCAACATCAAATTTACATTTACAAATTCCAATCTTATGAAAGATTTCAAACTCAATGTATCACACACTATATATTGGCTGAGGAACAGGGCTAGGTCATGAATACTCCTAACCACCATCTTTCTAAACCAGTCTGTGCCGGAGGACGTATATACACGCAAAGTTTTTCCCAGATTCAAAACTGATGACGCATAAACACGTCACGAGCAAGGCTGGAAATGTCTGTCAGCAGCGAGCAAGGCCGGAAATACGTGGGTGTGCTTTCTGGTACCATCGGCCTGAACGCGCCTCGGATCAAGTTTTGTTAAAAATAATCATGCGCCTTGGCTCGTTGATGTTAAAATAATTCCTGCGCGAACCGGTTAATACATGTACTGCTACCCCCACACAGGGGTTCCTTGGACCACGTCGCCTACTACCAGATTGCCCGCGACGTCGCCCTGGGGATGAATTACCTGCACCGTCACCGACCTCAGGTCTTGCACCTGGACCTCAAGTCAATGAACGTATTGCTGGGATTGCACGGCAGGGCCAAGATTGGAGATTTCGGTTTCGCTAAACTCAGGTGAACAAAAAAATAGATTAAGTCGGAGAATAGACACGGAACTATGGACTCGGCTTCACCTCGTCCATTATTTGCACGAATCTACAGTTCCTCGTCCATTCTCCTTGACTTAATTGATTGCTTCTGAATGATAGAGGCGGGGATCAGATACTTTCAGTTTCACCAAAATCCATAGCAGTCAGGCAAGATGGTGTCGATAGTGACTACCTGACTCTCCCTTACTTGCCATTGAGGGGGTACTTATGAACGGAGCTCATAACTTTAAAGGCAGAACCCAATATTTTATTCCCTAAACATTGATTTGGTGAATGACTGTGTTGCAGGCATGAAGCAGAGAGTTTAGAGAGAAGCAAGGTTCAGGGCACCCCGGCATGGATGGCACCAGAGCTAATGGCTAACACTGCAAGTAGCCTGACAGACAAGGTACAGGAAAGTTTAGTTCAGTAGGAAGGTGGAGTTCCCATAGGCACCGTGTATATTTTCTAGCTTACCTTTTTGTAATCCTAAAGGTGTCTTGTAAACAAAATTAAATGTTCCCATCCCTAAATATTGTCCCAAGGGGTCATTTAACCAGTTTGCGTCGGGATTATTTTAACATCACCGAGCCGAGGCATGGGATTATTTTTAACGAAACTCGATCCGAGGCGGGTTCAGACCGATGGTACCGGGAAGCACACCCACGCATTTCCGGCCTTGCTCGCTGCTGACAGACATTTACGGCCTTGCTCGTGGCTTGTTTATGCGTCATCCGTATTGAATCTGGGCAAAACTTTGCGTTTATATATACGTCTTCCGGTGCGAACTAGTTAACAGCCATCTTGAATGTACAGGTATCAAAATAAAAAATTGCTTGATTTGTAAAAAAAACATATTAAGGCTTTTTTCTTGTCATAAGTATTCAGAAAATGTATAGTTGGCCCTATCTAGTTTGTACTAACAATTCTACTTTTCAACCATTTTTGAACAGTTCATTCTAAAAAATGTAACCATTTATATAAAAACAAACATGATTTTGAAACCCCTGCCTTTTTGCCAGGTTGACGTGTACAGTTTTGGTGTTATCATGTGGGAGATGCTTACTGGCCTGGTACCGTATAGAGGACTCTCAGTTTTTCAGGTAGTTAAGTCACTCTCTCGTCCCCATTCTTAAGACGCCATCTAACTCTTCCCCTCTTGTACCATAAGTATCAGCGTGTTGGTCTAATAAAGACAAACCAGGATAATTCCCCATCAGAAAAAAAAATGTGTTGGAACAAATCTAAACAAATCTTGACTTAGACTAGGACCTAAAAAGATTGTTTTCAATTCAAGGTGATCGGTATTCAGGTACAAGTGCACATCGACACAATTACTAAAGCAAGTAGGTTTTACTATAAATTGATCCCAAGCATTATAAGAGCTAACGTCTTGTGATGTAGGTCTTGGAGGCAGTACAGAAGAAGCAGCGACCAAGGATCCCAGAGTCCTGTCCCCCGCCCCTGAGATGCCTCATCAAAGCATGCTGGGAGCACAAGCCCAACAAACGACCCTCCTTCAAGGTAGATAGGCCGTGTCCCGATCACTTGGCTATGACGGGCAGTAACTCACTGTGAAGTGGCTGCACTTGCTAGGCAGTGGACTCCATAGGTTTGCATGTTATATGTGACCCGCTCCAGGAAAAGGTGACATAAGTCGCAAAAACTAAAAATAAAGTTATGTACATGATTAAAAAGTCCAGGGTATAAGCTTTCATTTGGTACATAGTACAGCTCCATAGCTCCTCCTGTTCCGGTGATATGGCGTTTTTGCATATTATCGGATTCCATGGAGTTCAAAATACACAACTGAGAAAACAGGCTTCACTGGGCTTTGAAACACAACAAAACTAAGAATACATTGAAACCATGCACTCTTTTTGTTAATTAAATCTAAAACTTTGGATATTACAGATGTCATTTAGGACAAAAAAATGAAAATCTAATTTTGACAACAATTTTTACCCTATTAACTTTAACAGGCCATTACTCATAAATGCATAGCGCGACTTATGTCACCTTTTCTTTGAGCGGGTCACATATACATAGCCTCATGGGCACCCATTAATACTCTTATTAGAGAGAGGAAAATGTAGTAAAGTGTATTGCCTAAGGACACAAACACCATGTTTTTCGTCAGGGTTCTGTACCATGCCACAAAAAGATACTGCATCATTAGACCAAGACGTTATTCGTTTCATTGGCACAAAGTTTCATTGCAAATTTCTTTGTTAAATGGTTTGTTTAGGGCACCATGGATTCGTGGGCGTCCCCGGGCGCACGCCTGCGCTTGCGGGCACATGCAGGCAAACTCAAACAAAGGAGACACAATGGCACGGATTTGCCTGCACTTGCTTTCAAAGCAACACATGAGCCCATAAATCAAACTAATCCACGATTCAGACTTTAACAGATCCAAACTATTTTGTAGTTACAATTGATTAATTAATTAAATCGTTTGTTAATATAGGATATTCTGATTGCACTTGAGGCACTCGCATTCCCGCCCGAGTGGCGGTCCCTCCTCTCAGCTGCCAACATCCCTCGTGAAGCAATGGAAGATCCCACCTCGGCCCGCTCCATCATCGCTCTGGTTGACGGATCCATGCGGATGACGCAACGGGAGCTTGACGAGGTGGCTCTTGCCTGCCACGAGAGGGTGGTAAACATGTCACCTGACGTGAACCCGATTAAAAACGAGAGTACGGGAACCCAAGAAAGACTCTCGGACAGCAGGACAGCTTCGGGTTCCAGTTCAGGATCCATCGAGGAGGATATTGAATACGATAGTCTGGATGAAGGATCCAATCTTAAATCTGAACCCAAAACTCTGCAGGATTACGTCGATACTGACTTAAGACCAAGACTCGATCAAGATTGGAGTCAGATACATGCATCACCCAGACTTGACAAGAAAAATGATATCACTGAAAAATCACCCTGGGATCCTGCGAAAGATGCGACGAATTTTGACTTGGACAAGCAGAAGATACCACCCCCGACTCCCATTCAGATGATGCTCGCGAACTCTGCTGCCTGGGGAAACGGAAGTGAAAAGAGAGATGCCAAACACACCAAAGCCCCAACCAAGACAAGGCACCAGACTAAACATGGGTCACCAGCAGCAACCCGAGCGAGTCTGGACCCCATTCTTCTGCTGGAACAACGGAGGAATCTCAAGACCACAGATGAAGAGGCTCATCCTAGCCAACTGCCGAGACTCTTGGAGCTCGGAGAGCAGCGAATGACCAGCATCGCTGAAATCCTGAAAAAAGTAGGAGGCTGATTTAAATTTGTATTTACAGAATTGACCAGTTTGTTGTTTAGGAGGCCATTGTTTTGGCATTAAAAACATTTTAAGGCTGGGATTATTAATCTATTGATCAAATCTACTCTTTGTGTTAGAAGGGCCTTTCGTACTGCTGATGAATCTGGCTTCTTGATGTTTAGTTTTTCAGTCACAATGCAACATTGAAAATATTTTGAATCCTTTTTTTTTCTCCTTTCTTTTTTCTATTTTGGAATTTGAAACATGCCAATATTATTATCTAAACAGATTTGTGTAGTTATTTACCCACTTTAAATTCCATTACAAGTGCTTTTTAATCCCTTCTTTTTTTAATTAAACAGGCAGTTGCAGCAAGGAGAACTGCCCTGAGGGAGGATGTTCACAGCCTGGAATACCCAAACAGTGAATCCATATGGTCAGCAACCAGTGAAGATAATTGATAGTACCGGGTGTTCACTCAACCGGGGCCACTCCATCTGTACATTCGGTGGGGTTTTTTTTTAACAGACATTCCAAACAGATAATATCAGAAAGTACAAAAAGTATAAATACACGTCGATAAAGGAGAAATCTAATATTGAATATACATCGCTCGACCCAAATATCCATCTTATATAACAAGTTTGATGAAACACCAACCAGTTACAACATTTATTTTCACTATCAATTTAAATAAACTTTTGTTATAAAAGAATTGTTTTTGTTATTAGGTTGTGATATCAACTTTCAGCTGGGCCCAATTTCTTGGCTCTGCTTTCCGTTTATAGCGAAAAATTCCTGCTTACTGTAGCAGAAAATTCTGTGCTTACGGTAAGCGTATTTCACGTGTTAGCGAGGAATGTTGGCTTCTGTACATGCGTACATCAGGTAACTAAGGATTCTGTGCTTGCACGGTTAGCACAAAATGGTGATTGTAAGCGCGGAATTGTGTGGTTAGCAGAGCCAAGAAATTGGGCCCTGGTCGTCTCTGCACTGCACATGGATCTCTGCATATATGGAAGCTTTTGCTGTATTTGCAATTATAACATTAACCCTAACCATCCCAAATCCTCCAAAATCATCCTTGCAAAATGCAGGAATTTGTAGGATTGAGGTCACTTGGAAGTTGATGCATCGCAGGAATTTGTAGGTTTGAGGGCATTTGGGGTTTTGCCACAGGAGGATAATGCAGGGTCCAGGGGCCAATTTCATAGAGCTGCTAAGCACAAAAATTAGCTTAGCATGACAATTTGTCCTTGGCAAAAACAAGGCTACAGACCAAATTTTCACCTGATCTTTATTGTTCTGGATTGATAATCAGCTGTTTTTTTGCTTAGCATAAAAAACACAGATAATTTTGGCTGATAACCTGTTTTTAATGAGCAAGACTTTTTTGTGCTCAACAAATTTTTTTGCTTAGCAGCTCTATGAAATTGGCCCCAGGTCATAAGGCCTAAACTAATATTTGATGAATTAGCAATCAATTTAAGGATAGATAGTGTGCCCAACCGAGTTTTGGGTCAAAATTACCAACGGTAAAATTTATTGAAAGATTTAACCAATTTATGGGTTTTTGGTTTACAATTGACCAAATAAATGGATAGTTTTGACCAAACGATTAACCAAGGTAACCAATATGTTGCAACCCATGGAAATGGTAACCAGTTGACCAACTGGCAAAATACTGGTTGGAATAACCAAAAGTCAAGTCTGACCAAAAGAAATTGATGATTTTTAACAAATTTGTTTTTAGAGTGAATGAAATGAACATTTTTAATAGGAACATATTTTAATCAAATAAGTTAAGAGGGCCTAATATTGTGCAACTTTATACTCTTCAATTCATGAAAATATTTGAAAATTGAAAAGTGCACTTCAGTCTTTAAACATTTAAAAGTTTTCATGCCTTTCTCATAATAGCTTACTTTTAATTTTGGTAAAAGTTGCATAGGTCGTCTATATTTTAATACTTTAGTATTTCTTAAAATTTTGGAATAGCAAATCTGTTTCGCCTGTATAAATTAGTAGAAATATATATTTCATTGAAGCTAATAATGAACAAAGTGCAATAAATATCAAAAAATGTTTTGATCTATCTCAGGACAAATTTTTTCGATTTTAGAAGACTTTCTTTAGATCTTAAGATCAGCACCCAAACTTGCTCATGGTAAAGCCACGCATTGACAACTACATGTACTTGCGCATCTCATGAGCTACATGATCGCCCTTGGAAACCTAGCATGATCACGGACAGACGCCGCTTGGTCTCTTAATGCTCAATATGAGCGCCACATCTCATTGACATCGCGACGAGGATGACATAAGGACGCAATAAGAGCGACTTTGACGTGGCATTTTCAAAGCCCTGGCGCAACATAGTTTCTCATGGAGACCACATCGACTGCCTTGCACCTAGGCTGCATCAATGGCTTAATTGTCAATGCCGCACGATTCACGCTCTCCAAACTACGCAACTCGGGCACTTTGAGGCTCAAAGTGCCTGAGTTGCGTCATTACGACGCCCTCACCAAAGCGCAGAGGTGTTGCGATTGTTTTGAGCATGTTCAACTCATTTGAGACCATTACGACCCTCGCAACTGGCGAAATGTGTAGTTCTTGCTGCGATCTAGTAGTAGTTGTTGCGCACCAGCCAATTTTCAAGGACGCAGTGAGAGCGCATATGATCGCAGACAGTCTGACAAGACCTTTACCAGTCTTGTTATGCCAATGTGTGCTGATTTCAATTGATATTTTATACGTATTACTTCAAAAGTTACCGTTAGCCTTTTCTCAATTAAAGGCCCTCTTTAGGTTATCGAAAGATATACTGATGCAAAATCAAACGAAAAATCATGAAAGTTTAATGACAAAATCTTATTTTATATGAATCCCTTAAAGAAAGTAACTTTTTTTCATGAGCCCACAAACCATCACAATACTGCATTGCACGTAACGCTTATATATACACATTTAATAGTAATGTTGACAATAGTGTTAACATCATTGTATGTAAGGCATACATAATGCATATTGCTATAGCTATTTTGTCACACTATAGTATACCAAGCAATTAACTCCACTCTGATGGACGCTAAATATGTAAAAGTGCACAATAAAGTACTGATAATGGTGTCATGCAGCAAATATTTATCTCTCCTAGGATAAATATAATAAATATGTTAAAATACAAATGTTAAAGATGTAGTTCTAGCCCGAGCTTGGGCGTAACCTGGGGCCAATTTCACGGAACTGCTAAGCACAACAATTTGCTTAGCATGACAAATCTTCCTTGTCAAAAAAAAGGGTTACAGACCAAATTTTCACGCGAGGTTTTCTGTTTCTGACTGATATTCAGCAGTTTTTTTACTTAGCATGAAAAGATCAAGTTTTCGCTGGCAACCAATTATTATTGAGCAAGACTTTTTGGTGCTAAGCAAATTGTTGTGCTTAGCAGTGCCATGAAATTGGCCCCTGATTGCCGGGTTGCAATGTTTATGGTTAAATTTCAGAATTTAGTATAAACAATCAGAATAATTTAACAAAATTAGACGCACAACACGCGATAAGCCTACCAACATTAGAATAATGGGTAATTAATTGACGGGCCTAAATACACTGATTTTGCCAGTGCGTCATCATCTTCCGTGTATTGAAACTTTGAATACTTTCGTTCGGTTTGGTACCACTCGGATGTCTCGACGTACTTTAGGTATGCCGGAGCGCCCGGCCTGATCACGTTGTCCGCTAAGACTACGGTGCCTTTACGCAAGAAACCAGTTTCCTCCAGAAGTCGAAGGTCACGCATATATACGTCTTTCCAGTGGTCCAGGAACACGAAATCTAACGTCTTCACGGAGTAGTCTTCGTGCAGACGTTTAATGGCCCTCGCTGAGTCTCCGACGATAAGGGTGACCTGTCATAAAACAATTGTCACAATGAAGATATTTCTTCAATAAAGTCAATAAAGAAAAACAAATACTCGAGAAGAAAATTTAAAAGCAGGAACACTTTTCTTTCCTAAAAGAAGTAAAAGTAGATTTTTCGTTAAAGGGGTGTCAATTTTCGTTTTAAACTTACTTCAGTTATCCCTGTTTAGGATATATCATTTGCAGATATCGAAAATATTTACTACCGAATTATTAAGAAATATATTACTCATTTATACCGATAAATTAAATTTTATAAAGAAAAACTCGCGATCGCCAGACGGCGATCGCGATTTTTTTTTAATAATATAAGAATAACTGCTCGACGCCAGTTGAAAACAAACTCTATTTGTCGTTCTTTTCTCGGCATCCATGATTGTAAAACTTTGGACAGGTCATACAGTTAAACCATGGAGGAATACCTTCTTATTCCTCCATGGTTAAACGATGTTTACTATAAAATACAACCCCCCAAATCTACCCATTCATGATAATTCAAGCATTTACCATTGGTGTATCCTACCTTTAAGCTCAAGAAATTAGTAAACTATTTAATATATTAATTTAAGGCTATACATTACAAATGAGGCGAAGTGCGTAACCCGTGTCAATCTTTCAACCGCCAAGAGCGCTCTTGTAAAAGGACCGCATAATCGCAAACCATTGTTGATAATAATTTCTACTGCGAAAGTGCCTTGCACGCAGTACGGATCCAGGTCACGAGTAAACAAAATTCGTTCAATGAGAGCTTACAAAAGTTTGACATATTCGCCAGGTAAATAAAATCCGCCAAAGAGCTAAGATAATGCAGAGGTTTACCAGCACCCATGCAGTGACGAGCTAATGTCTTTCTCACCTTGTCCTCCACCCCAGCAAACTGAATGAACTGCCGGGCGATATTGGCGTTTTTCTCGTTGAACTCGACCGTCAACAGCCGACTTCCTTCGGGCATGGCGCTGGCGATCAACACTGCCGAGTAGCCAAAATAAGTGCCCAGTTCCAGGGTCACTTTAGGCGCTAGCTCGTTGACGACTTGGCGGACTATTTCACCTGGTTAAGGGGAAATGGTTGGACTTTCAATACATTGTGATGCTTTTGAAAAATATTATGCGCAATTTAGCGGAAAACTATACACGAGCTGTCTTCGCAGAATATAATGGCATAAATTTATTGACTTTTGTCGTAACTTATATCTACACTAACCGATGTACAAAAGCTGTCAATACGTTCTGGAATTATTGTAAACGGTATACGTTTGATTATCAGATACCAAAATGCTGAACAACGCTAAAGCTTTTGCATCTTGCATTTAAGAAGCAGCTACAGTTGTGCCTGCCCGTGTCTACCGTAAAGCCATTCTGTGTCACCAGTCACAACAATACGCCTTAATAAAGGCGTTACTTTTTTGAATGTCCGATAGCTTCATTTTGATATAGACGATGTGCCCCCTGTTTACATTCTGTATTCAAATGTGCCCGGCAGTATTCGCACGCATCATGTTTTACATAAATTAGGTTAAGAGATGACATCAAAGGTCACATAATTCAAAGGCAATCTGACCTGCGACGTCACTTTTTAAGCAAATTTATGTAAAACACGATGTGTGCGCATACTGCATGGCAGATTTGCATACAGGTGTAAACACGTGACGTCAGAGGGCACATCGTCTATATATCTCTTTCGTATATAAGTTGCATAATGATCGTAAACACCAGAATGCCTAAATTATTCATCAGAGAACAAAGACTGGTGTTAATTTGTAATTAACTTTAGGTTATTTCTATCTGCAAGCTACAAAGATGAAGATTTTGCTTCACTTTCAATTTAAGATGGCTGATGACTGACTCGTGAATAAAGCCCATACCCCGGTACCAAATTACCTTTCACATCGCCAACGTGCATCATCCGTTCGTACTTGTAACCGTAGTCGTCCGCGGTGCGTATCACGCTCGCCGCGTCTCCCCGTACGGCGTTCTGCAGCACGTAGGCGAGCATCTTCCCAGCTCGCTCAGTCATCGCGTCTGCTTCCTCCACCATGATGCCCGGTCTCGGTCCTAATAATGTTTCCACTCGTACACCACAGGTCAATCTGTACTGTTGTATCGTTTACGTCCAAGGACTTTAAACAGTGGGTTACCTGCGATAAAAATGATCATCCAACCATGGAGGTAGGAAATAGGATCCAACAAAGAAAATAAACAGCTTTCATTTGGAAATAAACAGTATACACTGACATTGACAATCTATTGTTACTTACTAAATTCATTGTTACCTGTTTACTATTAGCCATTGGTGTATGCAGCTCAGAAGGTGGCCTATCGTGTACACACCCGAGAAAATGGATGTGTACACAATACCTTCATTTATTTATTGGCATTTTAGCCGGAAAAAAATATAGCTTTTGTTAACCAAATTTGTGACCTGCTCCCACAAAACCAGAAGAAAAAAAATTGTTGTAAAATCTTCAGCTTTCATTTGGTACCAAGACCACCTTTATATCATACATACTTCCAAGTTTATGAGGGTTTATATTTCGATGTATTTGGGAGATAAATTATCACTTTTAGGACACAGTTTGCTCCAATAAATGCAAGATTTGTGTACTTTCTCATCAATGAAGTTGATTTTGTTTAACCTAACTGAGGGTTAAAGTATTATTAGAGAATAAAAAAACAACGAAAAACAAAAATCGTTGTCCGCCAGAATTTTCACCCCATTTTAACTTTGACGAGCTGTATCTCGAAATAGCCTGGGGCCAATTTCATAGAGCTGCTAAGCACAAACATTTGCTTAGCACCAAAAAGTCTTGCTCATCAAAAACAGGTTTTCAGCCGAAATCCTACGGGTTTTTTCATGCTAAGCCAAAAACCAGCTGATTATCAATCGAAAACAATAAAGATCACCTGAAAATTTGGTCTGTAACGTTGTTTTGGCCAAGGACAAATTTTCATGCTTAGCAGCTCTATGAAATTGGCCCCTGTGCGACTTATGTCGGGTTTCGTAGGAGCGGGTCATATTATTTTGTGTACTAAAGTTATTTCTACTGGGCTTCCCACTACGAAATGAAAATGGGTGTTTGTTGGAGGTCCTTGTAAATTCATGATTATTGTGTGCAATACTAGTTATTGGAGTTATCAGACTAATAAAAAGACTAATTAAATTTGCTGTATGACCAATTAATTTTCTTGCGTTACTAATTAAATTTCAAACATTACATGTACTAATCTCAACAATGTTTTTTTTTAACTAAACCATTTTGAAATTTAAGATTATTTGGTAAATTTAAACCATGGAAATGACTAAAACAATAAAGAGGCGGTTCATACTTCACGCGAATGTCATTGCGAAACGAATTTGTTAAGCAACGGAGAACGTCACAATAATAATTGTTACGTCATGAAATTCGCTTCGCATTGGCTTTCGCGTGAAGTATGAACTAACCATAGAGCTATATTAAATTACTAGAGCGCTGGCTGGATGTACAAAGTATGCGAGTTGGGCGCATCCATGTTTGTGCACAAACCTATTAGTGAGGTAGCTTAGGACCAGATTTGAGAAGGATGGGGACAAGCCGGATAAAAGTACCATATTTTTTCCACATGCCCTCCATCACCATAGCTTTCAATTTTTGATGGGAGCCACTTCATCAAGATGGCGGATGGCAGCCATCTTGGATTTCCAAGATGGCCGCCATGCAAAACCTATAAGTGCAAATATCTTAGCTTCCAAGCCACTTAGAAGGTCAATCTTAGGGTCAAAATATACATTTTCTGGGTCAAGGAATGCATTAAAGCTATTAAGAATATCACTAGATGACTATTTGTGCCGAGATCAAATCAATATGTTCATATCAAGTTCCAACATACATGTATAATCAAATTATCTGTCACATTTGCATTGATAAGGTTTCTCTTTGGTATGAATCATTTCATGTGTAGTCTTGTGACTTGAGTTAATGAAACTCTTGTTGCAATATTGACATTGGTAAGGTTAATTCTCTTTGGTATGAATCATTTCATGTCTAGTCTTGTTAAATTATCTGTCACATTTGCAACTGCAAAGCTCTGTGCATTTCCAGTGCGCCTTCTTGCATGAGCACCTTGCACCACAGCCACTCGCGCTTTTGCAACCGCACTTGACCAGTGCACTGCAGGCTTTCGAAGCCATCGGTAGAATGCCCCACACAGGAAGCCACACCTGGCTGTCTCTATCTAATGTCCACCCACATCCTTCTGGACTGGGTGTCGGCTGCTGGGCCAGTTCAGATGTCGCCCAGATCCCAGCCTGATAGGCAACTCGCTTTGAGTGCTGCAGCAGGGAATCTTGAGTTGGTGGAATATGTTCCATTGTTTTGTTCTTCTGGCAGAACAACTCTCTCCGTGATTCATTGACAGATTCCAGATCACTCGTCTTGTCGTAAAGGACGACTGTGTAGCGCTCCAAAAGTTGAAAGTCAGGCCCGTACGCAGGGGGGGTGCGACGGGTGCGTACGCACCCCCCCCCCCCAAATTACCAAAAGGTCAACATTTTCCGGGGTAAATAATGGTATTTTGATGTAGAAATAACGGTACTGGCACACGACATTTTTTGGTCCCATTGTTGGTCCCATCAAGTACAAATTCGCACCCCCCCCCCATACAAAATCCTGCGTACGGGCCTGAAAGTGTTGGGCATCTATGGTCACGGTAGTGTGCGGATTCGCTGCCATGTAGTTGAACGCCTGGGTGACCTCGGGGTAGGAATTCCAAGCCTCCCATGCTGACTTCTTCCCCTTCCCGCAGAATGCTGAGGTTGTGTCACAGCCTGTGTAACAGTGAAACAGGGGTAGTGCTGTGGACTTGTCTTTGCCCAGAGCATGGCAGATGGTATTTATATGAAGATATGTGTAGTTCTTGCCAGTGCCAAAAGCGACCCAGATGTCTGCAGCTGGATACTTGGTAAGCAGGGCATGGAACTTGCCGATGAGAATAACAACAACATCCGTATCCACAGTGCGTACCAAGCATGTAGAAGAGCCATGCTCCAGGGCATCAAGCAGGTGAATCAGTATCCTGGTGTCGGCCTCTTCATGGTTGCATGGCAGCATGGAGTGGCTTGAGTCTGTGCCGACCACTTTGATTCCAGACGTAATGAAGACCTGCTTGCCATCTGGCCAGTCAGTGGATGCAATCTTACTGGAGAGGAAGGCAAAGAGTTATTGCTTGTTCATAGGGTCACGCAGGAAATCTGGCCAATTCCCTGGCAGCTTGTTCTGACCAGCCACCTTCCGTCGTATCCCTTTGCCTCGCTTCTCTCTTGTTGACTCTTTTATGCTGCTGGTAATGTAGGTATCCCAGACCACATCAACTCTTTCAGAGGTTTCAAAATGTTTCATGATGTGTGGAACAAAAACACCACTGGCATATTCGTCGAATGTGGTAATGTTGGTAGTGGACAGGAAGTGCACCACAGCAGCACCGTCGAGTACTTTGACATCAAAACTACCTGGAGGCTCCGGCTGTGTCTTCTGTGTCAGAACAAGAAGCAGATCTGACTTCTTTCCAAGCCGTAGTTTCCCTCTGTCAGATAGAGAGGGAGGGTATGGATGGTTTTCATACTTAAAGAAGGCGCCCATGTCCCCTTCTCGGTGTTGCATAACTATATATAATCGGGAGAAGAGTGCCACATCATCCTTCAGCATCGAGATCTGCCCTGCCTGCTTGGTCTTGGTCTTGTGTGTTGGGCATCTGAAGAGTGGCAGTGAGTTCTTTTTGATGGGATCGTGAATGGAGCGTGTGCGGTCGCTGATCACTGTCTTGTGGTACTTGCTGTACTGATCCCTGCCCACTGATTCTATAGTGCGGACTGTCTTGACCACAGACTCGTCAATCACATTTCGTGTGTCCAGCATTAGAAGTTCGGGGGTATCATCTAGGAACGGATTGCTCATCCTACTGATGATGTGCACCAGAGCTAGTGCTTGCTCTTTGAATGTCTTCTGTGTAGACATTCCTTCTTCATGGTGTTGTTGTTTATTGTCTTCTTCTGAAATGTACTGCTGCTCAAACTCTTTAAGAAGCCGTGCTTGTTCAGGCCCTGCGATCATCCACTTCTTGAATGCTGAGGGATTTTCGGTGAGTCCCACTGCACCCCCAGAACCCTTCACCAGATCGTTATTCTGCTCATGAGCCTGGTCTATCGGTATGCTTGAGAATCTGTTTGTGGTCTTGGAAACAACCCAATGACCATGTTCTTCAAATTCCTCCTGAATGGATGTGGGCAGACTTTCCATGTCACGGATGTGAACAGGAATCCATCTGGCATAGTTCTGGTGATCAAGGGCGAAGAACCATGGGACAAGAGCCTTCAATGACTCCACGTATAGGGGGAAATCCTGTTCTCTGTGGGCCCGCACAAATATCAGACCCAAAATGTCCATGTTAAGGATGGTATCCCAGTACTGGAATGTTGGACTCTTGGTGATCATATCTTGTCTCCAAGCTTTTTTGGTCTTCTCATCATGTGGTCCCTCAGTCACCATGTCCAAGAAGGCATCCTTCTGCAGCTTGGCCAATGCCAGAGCGGTCACTTGGTGGGCATGTCTTGTTCTAGTGAGGTGTGATGTTTTGAGGAAGGAGTCAGCTGTGCCGGAGGATGCGATACCAGCTTCAGTCAGTGCAGTGGTCCATCCAGAGGATTCCAAGTAGTCCCCATATGTCTTCCACATTGCCATTTCATTTCCAGTTTTATTTGGCAGAGTAATAATTTTTTGGAAATCGGAGTCACTGAACAGTGAAATTCAAGGTCAAGCCAAAGGTCACTGATTTTTCAGGCTTTCCTGAGAATTTTGACAAACATCGACCCCCATAACATGAATACCGTTGGAAAGGTAATCTTGTCCTGTTTCAAATAAGCCATTCTACAACTTCATGGGGGGTGTAGTTTTTGTGTAAACATGAATTGATTTGTTTTTGTCTGCGCATGCCTGGCAGGGTTTTATTAAGAGCCGAGTTGTGTAAATGTATTGCCAGAATGAACCGATTGATTTAGTATTGGCACAAATAGTTACCTAGTGACATTCTAAATACCTTCATTGCATTCCTTGACCCAGAAAATGTATAATTTGAAACCAAGATTGGCCTTCTAAGTGGCTTGGAAGCCGAGATATTGAAATGTATAGGTTTTACATGGCGGCCATCCACGAAATCCAAGATGGCCGCCATCCGCCATCTTGATGAAGTGGCTCCCATCAAAAATTTAAAGCTATGGTAATGGAGAGCATGTGGAAAAAATTTGGTGCTTTTATCCGGCATGTCCCCATCATCTTGGTAAGCTGCCTAACTATATGGAAACCTCAACATTGTGTACGGCTTTGGTACGGCCATTTGCATACCTGCGTTTGTATTCTACACAACGCGTTACCATAGCCGATACGCCCAAAACCGAAACGCATGATCAGCAAATGAGCGCAAACATCGCAAATGCGCGTGCGTATTCGCGCGCTGCAGTTGATTTTGCCGTGACTTTTTTAACTGACATGACGCGCATAAAGTTGTTTGCGTCTGTTCTACTTGCACGCGCGTTGCATTTAGAGTACACTTTCAAAATTAAATCCATCTATTTTTATTATGTTCTACAACACGCACATGAATTCAAAATGTCTGCGTACAGAATGGATTCAAAGGATCTCCGCGCGTAAGAATGAAGAGTTAGCGCTCTAGTAATTTAATATAGCTCTATGGAACTAACGCAACACTAAAAACCTTAAAAATAATTCCTGAGGAACCCCACAAAGGAGGGGGTTCCCTCCGTCTCATATCTTGCCTCATGTTACCTTACCAAGAGTATACATGTAAATCACTTTTCCCGCGGAAGGGGCGGAGTCGACTAGGCCGGTTCATACTTCACGCGAAAGCGAATGCGAATTTCATTGGTAACGTTATGCTGCTCTCACCATGGAGCTATGAAGAGATAGCTCCATGCTCTCACACTGTGGCGAATATTCTTGCGAATATGAATATTTGAATTTCGCGGTGAATTCGCCCAAAAATTGCGATTGGATAGTGAATATTTTCATCTCGGTCACCCGTCGGTCGTCCTCGGTCGTCCCTCGACCTCTCCTTAAATATCTTACGAATATATTACGAATGCTTACCAACGCTTGCCAATGCTTTCCAAGCGGCCTTACGAATAGCTAACGAACGTTGCCAACGCTTACGCACGCTTCACCAACGTTACCAATGGCTTACCAATGCTTACGAAAATCGACGGAGAATGACCACCTTCACAACATGCACCAGGAGGAAATGTGTTCAACCTTTCGCAAATTCGCAGCGCCAAAAATTGCCCCGACGTCACACAGTGCGGGATTTTTGTTTAAATATTTGTTTTTGGCTTGTCGAAAGTGATTATTTTCTTCTAAAGTAAAAAGGTATACGTTTCAATACTTACGTTACGCAGTAGTGTCGATGATGCGAAGTTCTCACCATCAACAGTAAACGTCTGCTGCGTACTGACAATAGTTTGTGATACGACCACGGAGGGAGGAATACAATCAACCATGGAAGAATCTTCCATGAATCAACTAAACTCTATGGTTTGTGGTACGACCACGGAGGGAGGAATACAATCAACTAACCTAAACTGTATTCGTGTGCAATCGTGCAGTACGTGTCGCCATACATGTAAAGTTTCACCTTGAGGCATTATAATCTAATCTTAAAAAAACCATACGTGGTAGCGTCGTGAATCCGTGTAATAAATACGTACAACCGAGGTCATTTCAGTTTAGTAATTGTCATGGTATTTATACTGCTAACGAATGACCCGCTTGAATAGGCAAGAAGGAATCATGGCTTGGACCTCTTTAGTAAAAGCGTTCCTTTCTCTATGGTAAAAGTGACCTTTTTTTATTTTAACCCAGATTGTCCTCAGTCCACGACTGCCGGTGTTTATATATATACACACATACATAACGTATTCCTAATTTTCAGTAACTGGCTGGCAAATCGGCCCCCTGAAATTTTGGGACAATTTTGTAAGTGCTTAATTATTGTGCCCCTCTTCCTTCCGATCCCCCGAACTTGAGAAATCCCGGCTATGCCATTGGTTTTCTTCCTTATATTTTTCGAGTAAAACATGTCGTGTGCACAAATTGGTCCGATGACATGAGCCAATCAGGATAACACCGGTTCAAACTTTGGAGGGGAGGGGGGGGGGGTGTCTTGTGTAAAATATTAAAAACTATAAGCAACTCTCATTTTAAAGTTAAGTAACCACGAACATTATTTTGTTTATGTCAATTCAGGGGGCATCAGGAAGAAAATTTCTCGATATCGGGTCAGAAAATTCCAACGAAATTTTCGGCGTTGACCCACCCACCCTTACGGATATTTTTTTTTGAAAATGATATCCGGATGCCATACCCACCCCTTTTACGGAATATTTTTTTTTCATTTCATTAACTGGAGTTCGGACCCACCCCTTTAACGGTTGTCGCTCTTCATTCAGAATGCGGCGGCCGCATATTAAGAATAGGATCGTCGCCCGACACTGACACCGTGAGAGCAGTCAAAACGGACTTGAAATTGAGAATGCCCGTAAGTTTTTTATTTTTTCTCGATTGAAAATTCGATCACTGACGCTGTCACTGATCACGAAAATTTTAACAAAATGCTTGAAAATGGCGAAAAATGGAGTGAAATATTTTTTTGTAGTTCAAGTCAGGTGTTTTGACCCACCTTTTTTGTTGAATTTTTTTTTTTTCATTCCAAAATCCAGTTAGACCCACCCCTTTTTGCAAAATTTTCTGGCGCCAGAAAAGTCTGCCGCGAGGCCTGTTAGACCACCCCACCCCACACCTGATATCGAATTTTTTTTTTACTGATGCCCCTCGGTCAATTGAATGGTTTTTTGTTGTAAAATATTTTTTGATAAATTCTGAGTTGCAATGTTGGAGGGGGGGGGGGGGGTGTTAGGTAACAATAGTCTAGAGAGTGTATAGGTATTGGCATGGATGAATAAGAAGGAATTGGGGATACAAAATGGAGTCCCTCAGTCCCATATCGTGCTAAGTATAGTTGGATGTACAAGAAAAGAAGGAAATGTAATTAGTAAACAACATCAATTAGTTCATGAGCTTCGCCAGTTACAGAGCCTATATATAATTCCATGCACTACTAAAATAATTATGCCATTTATTTTCTGTCATCAAACGACATGTGGGCTCAATAGAGCCGTTACGTAACGTTTTCGTTACGCCCCAATGCAGTTCCCATTGGACTTTTTCTTCCGCGGCCACGCGGAAACTTACCGCGGCATTCCTTAGCGTGAATCTACCGCGCGTTCCCACCTGGACTTATATTCCGCGACGGAACGGCTCATTCGCTGTTCGAGACTGGCAGAATGTCACACATTAGTTATAAAAGCGGGCATTGCATTTAATGCCTTTCTTCTCGGTCTGAGCATAGCGTTCGAACCTCGCTTAACCTCTCGACTTAAGCCCATAAATAATAGTAATAACGGTATTAATAATAATGATAATCAACTGCAGAGAGCAGAGAGTGCACCCTCGATCGGTGTCCTAGGATGCATCCCGACGTTTATTCTTACAAAATAAGAGGTTTTTTCGTAGGCTCCGAGTACCAGCAGCAATGCAGGACCGCGGCACCGATCGCCCTGCCTCATTTACTTTCCATATCGAGACAATTTCCCGCATATTTTTATTAGGTCAAATCAAGAGCTGACATGGGGTGGGAGATGACAACCTTCACGCGGTCCACCCTGTTTCCACTAATGTCATCAAACCGATGTATGTATGCAGTAACACGTTAAGCTGCTCGCCATACGAAAGAAGAAAAAGAGTTAACGTGTGTTTTAAATTGTTCGCTGCCATTTTGGTAGCACTGGTGGCTAGGGCGAATTCGTTTATCGAAAACATTAGTAGTCCTACGCTTTTTGGCGTTGTATTTTGTATAATTATATGTTTGCTTGTTGTTCCCCCTTTGGGGGGCAGAATCGCGGAACAGAGCCATGACGACATTAAGAGATCCAACTGATTTAATTGTATCTATACTATAGGTTTTCCTGGACGATATCGCAAAATGTGCACATAAATCATGTTTTCCTTTTAATTTATCAACAATCAATTTCGCTAAATGTGCAGCCGATTTTCTACGCATTTGTATACCTGGTCAAGCAACGGAATCCCTTTATGTGTTATCAAAAGTAACATATGGGGAATTAAACCAGGTGGTCTCGTCTTTGAATCTAGCAAATAAATGCTATATAAACAACTAAGTTGAAGAAAAAAAATCTTTCTTTGCTCAGCATTTGCCACGATCGCATCATATAGCTAGACTTTACTTTATGCCCCCTAAAATTGTTCAATAATGGCTGCAAGAGGGAGATACAGACGAGTCTCGGACGTTGATCGAAATAGTCTTATCGATGCCTTTGAGGCTGACGATGCGGACTACTTAGATGTAGCAAATAGACTGAACATCAACCACTCATGTCTTGGTGGACAATTCATTAACGGATAGACAATTGAACTGATAAAATGATAGAGAAGTCATTAACAAAAACAAAATAACCTCAATTCTTCAAAATCCTCATTTGGATAAATTCCTGCTGCATTGTGCACTGAATCTGACTAAACCTCAACCAACCAAGAAACATATTTCCTATCGTAAATATGGAGCTCTTGACCGCGACAGTTTTTCTAATGATATTAGCCAGTCAGAATTGATTACCAACCCGTCCAATGACCTCCAAACACTCGTAGATCAATACAACTCCACACTGAAGTCTATTCTGGAAAAGCATGCTCCACTGAAAACTCGCTCTATTACTATTAGACCAGCTAATCCATGGTATTCACCGGAGATTGCCGATGCCAAGAGACTCCGCAAGAAATTGGAGAGACGCTGGAGGAAAACCAGATCAGAATCCGACAGAAATCAGTTTAAAGCGCAACGACTCTGTGTTGTTAATATGATCAACAGTGCCAAATCATCATACTTCAAAGAAAAACTAGCCAGCTGTGGGAACCAGCGAGAGCTCTACAAAATTGTTGAATCTCTACTCCACAACAAAGGAAAAACTAAACTTCCCACACACGACAATAAACAGGAATTGGCGACAACATTTAGTGATTATTTCATAACAAAGATTCAGAACATTCGTAATAACTTTAACCTCGATCCAGATTGTATGCAGTCGAATACCAATGAAGCATCTCACTCTAATATTACACCATTGGAAGAATTCACACCAGCTCTGGATGAGGAAATCAGAAAAATCATCAAATCATCACCATCAAAGACGTGTGATTTGGATCCTATTCCTACCTGGCTCCTAAAGAACAATCTGAATATTTTGACTCCAGTTATCTCCAAAATTGTCAACATGTCTCTTCAATCATCTAAATTCCCACAGCAATTTAGAAATGCGCTGGTGACTCCTTTGCTGAAGAAACCAACCCTCGATCCTGAAAACCTCAAGAATTTTCGTCCTGTATCCAACCTTTCATTCATATCCAAAGTAATAGAGAAGGTTGTTTATTCACAAATTACTGATCACCTGAATGAACACAATCTACATGAACCATTGCAATCTGCGTATAGGAAACATCATGGAACAGAGACTGCTCTTCTAAGAGTAAAGAACGATATTCTTCGGGCAGTTGACAATAAGCGTGGCGTGTTCCTTGTTCTCCTAGATCTCTCTGCAGCATTCGATACTATAGACTATGATGTTTTATTCCACCGCCTTCAGTTCATCGGTGTTACTGGTCCAGCCCTGCAATGGATCAGATCATATATATGTAATCGAACTCAGTCTGTGAACATAAATGGAACCTTATCATCTCCCATCTCACTTTCTTCTGGCGTTCCTCAAGGATCAGTACTAGGTCCCTTATTTTTCACAATATACTCCGAGCCTATTGCCGCTATTGTACGAAGACATCAACTTCAAGTTCATTGCTACGCAGACGACACACAGATATATGGAACATTTCAACTGGGAAACCAAGACGATGAACATTCCGTGAGACGGCGTATTGAACAATGTGTTTGTGATCTAAAGCAATGGATGACCAGGAATAAATTAAGATTTAACGACGACAAGACCGAACTTCTAATTATCACTTCCAAACGTAGCCAGGACAAAATCAGCTGCAACCAGATGCAAATTGGGACTTCAAATATTGAACCTTCTACGATTGCACGTAATCTTGGCGTCATGTTTGACAGAACGATGTCAATGGAATCACATGTCAAGAAAGTTTGTCAAACGTCATATTACCACATTAGAAACATCAACAGCATCCGCCGAATCCTGACTGATGAGTCAGCTGCCATCCTTATCCATGCTCTCGTGACATCTAGGTTGGATAATGGTAACTCACTTTTGTTTGGAATCACCAACACTCCCATGCGCAAACTTCAACGTGTACAAAACACTGCGGCTCGTGTCTTATCCCGAACACGGAAATTTGAACACATTACTCCAGTCCTGAGAAATCTTCACTGGCTTCCAGTCAAAGAGAGGGTTGCCTTCAAAGTAATGCTAATTACATGGAAAGCCCTCAATGACAGTGCACCAACATATCTGCAGGATCTCCTCACCCAGTATTCCCCTCATCGCCACCTAAGGTCATCTGGCAAACATCTTCTTGTGATACCAAGAACTAGAACATTGTATGGTGACCAAGCCTTCTCAGTCTCGGCCCCCACTCTATGGAACTCTTTGCCTCAGGAAATTCGTAGCTGTAAATCTTTACAAACCTTCAAATGCCTCCTTAAAACATTCATGTTTAACTCAACTTATAATTAGAATGCTTGTTTTGTTTCAAGTGACCTGGAAATTAATTATTATTGTACAGTAACTTTTCTTAAAGCGCCTCGGAATATGTCTACATAGATAGATGGCGCTTTACAAATGCTTGTATTATTATTATTATAGGTAGCCTCAATCCTGCAAATTCATCTGATGCATCAACTTCCAAGTGACCTCATTCCTGCAAAAACCTCCAATTTGCAAAGAGGATTTTGGAGGATTTGGGATGGTTAGGGTTAAAATAAATTTAAGAGCCAACACATAAATGATCAATTAGTCCCACGATACATTGATTTATTTATGATTATTTATGAGTTATATAGCCATATGTACTTTATTGAAATTGAACGCAGAATATGCGAATTTAAATTATAACAAATGAAAAAGAATATTCAATTCAGGCCGTGACACCATGAAAAATCGAATTGCTGCGAAATAGATGGCACACTCTTAATAATCGGCCACGCATACGTCAAACCGAAAGCCCAATAACGTGTTTGTAATCGTTTAAATGAAACGCTAAGCACATTCATTTATTTGAATTAAACAAAATAAAATTGAATGCTCATTTTTGCGAAAATGAAACTCGGATATACGTCGTTCTGAAATTTAGCGCGAAATTGAATACATATTTTACAAATGAATGTGCACATTTTGCGATATCGTCCGGGAAAACCTATATTAGTTAAATAAGTGAGCTCTCCCTCTACCGAAGCCTATAATTTCAAACCCTATTATTAAGAAAAAAAATACGTTAAACCCCCTTACATTGTATTAGAGGAATGCTAGCGCCAGTCCACACTGTTTCGTACCACCCCTAGTCCACTTAAAGGAAAGGTACACCTTTTCTAATTGCTTTAATTACCATGAATGAGTGAATTTTGGGGTCGTATTTTATAGTAAATACCGTTTAAATGATCTGTCCGAAGTTTGGCAATCATAAATGCTAACAAAAGCAAGAAAAACGGCGTTTGCTTTCAACCGGCGTCGGGCAGTGGCTCTTATGTTGTTTTTGTTTTCTTCTCGCGATCGCCGTCCGGCGATCGCGAATTTTGTTTATAAAATTACAGGATATCTAGCGCAATCATTTTTGCTGGTTGCCTGCAATCGTTATTTACACAATAAGATATTTATTAATAATTCGGTAGTACACATTTTCGATATCTGCAAATAATGTATCCTACTTTTAAAGGGCTTTCTGGAAGAATTGCTGTTTAATAGTTGAAATTGCCATATCGTTTTAATAGTTATGCTATGCTATATACTCCACGTATGCAGTTTCATGAATGTAAGCATTAATTGTGGGGTTTTTGTAGTGTTTTTTTAGCCCGAGTAGATTGATTTAGCAACGCCATCTTCCTTGTCTGAATTTTCCAACTTTGTGTAAAACAACTCAGTTTGATATTTCTCCGAGTTTTCGACGTACTCGCGGTACTCCTGGGTCCCGGAGTAACTTATATTATCGGCCAAGATGACGGTTCCTTTCCTCAGCAAACCGTGGGTCTCTAGGAGTTTCAAGTCCCGCAGATACAAATCCTTCCAGTGATCGATGAAGACAAGATCCAAGGTGTCCACCGAAAAATCCTCTCGCAAAGTTGGGATGACGTCTTCGGATTTCTTGACAACAAGGGTAACCTGTTCAATGCAAAAATAAGACGTCCACAAAGACAACAGATATATGAGACTTCCACAAAGGCAGGACTTCCACAGAGACACGAATAATAAACGAGAGCCAAGTTGTGGTCACGAAGGGTTTGGTGAATCAGTGTTTTTGAAAATTATTTTCAAATAATAGTTGAGTATAGTGATGATGATAAATTGACTGAACCGAAATACGATATAAATGCGAGCATGGATACAGTATTGCTAAAACATAAACACAACATTTCAGTAACAAGTCCTTCTCTCGTCATTATGTAGTCTACGATCCCAACACCATCTCACTTAAGAAATGGAATCAGACAGGAAGAGATCTTTTATTAGGAGGCAATACCTTATCACTGACTTGAGCTCCCGCAAGCTCGATAAACTCCTTTGCGAAGGCAGCGGACGTCTCATCAGGCTCGAGAGTGATGAACCTGCTTCCTTCGGGCAGGACACTCGCCATCAGCACCGCCGAGTAGCCAAAGTAAGTGCCCAACTCCAGGCACGTCATAGGGGCTAACTCCTGTACCACCTTGCGCACAAAAGCACCTGACAAGGTGAACCAACAATTATTGGATTGGAAGTTCAAGACCATTCAAGTTGTTTCTTTTTCATAGAGCCGCGTCCGAATTTCTCGGGTAGGCCTATGTTGTCTAGGTGTGCACCATTACAACTATATACGCATAATGGGCAGGTAGACAAATATAACTGAAGCTTAGCCCCAGCTTGTCAGACTAGTACGACAAGCCAAATTCAACATTTGAAAAATGAGTTATAGGGCCCTAGTTACCGAGTCTAGCTGTAGCTCGGAAAGCTCGTTTCGGACACGGCCTAGAACTTCAACTAACCTAACTTCTGAAAATAAATTGAGCCAGCGTTGGTGGCCAACAAACATGACCTTATCATGGCAACATTGCAAAAACTGGCTTCAAGACAAAACTAAACATCAGTTCCAGGAATGTACCCAGTCAATGACCCAATGAAAATGGCAATTGATATTGTTTGAAGCAAGCCCATCACCCATTGCAACAATCCTATACCATGGGCCATGTTGATCATAGTTGTGAGAGATACCTTTCTTAGATCCAACGTGCATCATATGAGCATTAGTCTTGTGGCGTGAGAACTCGTCTGTAGCGGCCAGCAGGGCGGTGGGGTTGCCTCTGATCTCCGCGGCTCTCTCCTTGAGCTGAGCAAGCAACCTCTCGGGTTTATCGTCAGTGTCCGACTTCGGCTGGGCGTCCTTGTCTATACTGGCCATCTTTGATTCTGTTGTCAAGCAAAGAGATAAACCCAGAAACTGGGCTAGAAAGAGGGTCGTTGTCCATGTTCTGCATTGTCAATGTAACATTGAATCAACTGTGTCAAAAGGATAGTCATTTATTGGGTATTTTGACACAGCAAAATTAAGTGAGAGATTTGACGTCTTTGTTGCGTAAACGTTTTACGCAGAAATTTAGTAAAATTTGACACAACCCACCCCCTCTGTTGTGTAGCGTTTCACCCCGCAAACGACCATGTTCCCTTTTTACCACCACAAAGAAAAATAATTTACGCAACAATGGGTAGACCCTACTTATTGTTTAGAGCGTTTTTTGTATTGCCTCTCCAGTTTTTTTGCTCCATTATTTTGCACAAATGGAGTAGTAGAGGCGTACCTTCCAAAACGAATGGAGATATATCGTATACATGTACAGTCCAACGCTAAATAAAGGATCGCTATACAGTGACGGCACGCCGGTACCGGTGGAGGTTAAACCAAGTTTAACTGTGTGTATATACTTGTTCATCAAACATGAAACCGCAGCTTATGCAAGTTATGACAATAAAGGGCTAACTGTTCAAATAATTCCACTGTAGATTTAATGTCAGTTCCACCATTGAAAACACTCTGGCGTGACTAGCATAATACGCCTATTGCATTGTCATGGTTCAACGATGTTGGACCAGACTCGCGTGTGTTAAAGGTAGCATACACCATTGGTAACTGCTTGAATTATTCGGCGGGATATAATCGTCTGCACTGGCCATCTTTGATTCTGTTGTCAAGCAAAGAGATAAACACAAAAACTGGGCTAGGGAGAGGATCGTTGTCCATGTTCTGCATTGCCAATGTAACATTGAATCAACTGTGTCAAAAGTGTTGTCATTTATGGGGTGTTTTGACACAGCGAAATTAAGTCAGAGATTTGACGTCTTTGTTGCGTAAACGTTTTACGCAGAAATTTTGTAAAATTTGACACAACCCACCCCTCTGGTGTGTAGCGTTTTACCCCGCAAACGACCATGTTCCTTTTTACCGCCACAAAGAGAAATAATTTACGCAACAATGGGTACGCCCTACTTATTTTTTAGAGGTTTTTGTTTTTATTGCCCTCTATTTTTTTTGGGTTCATTTTCAGTTTTGCAATGGAGTAGTAGAGGCGTACCTTCCAAAACGAATGGAGACATATATCGCTTCAGTCAAACGCTAAATAATGGCGCCATACAGGGACGTCACGGGTGGATGTTAAACCAAGTTTAACTGTGTGTATATACTTGTTCGTAAAACATGAAACCGCAGTTTATGCAAGTTATGACAATAAAGGGCCAACTATTCAAATAATTCCACTGTAGATGTCAGTTCCACGATTGAAAATATTCTGACGTGACTAGCACATTACGTCTATAGGCCTAAAACCAGTTTAAACCGGCACCGATGTTGCAAAGGTCAATGAATCATAATTTGTGCTTCATTTTACATTATTCAAACAAAAATGATTACCTGAATTCAAACTGGAAGGAGATCTGCCTATAATAGCTGAGTTTCGGGTCCGAGTTGGAAACAATTCCGTCAAAAATATAGTCACTGAAGGAAGACCGGTACTGTTGGAACTCAGTGCAACAATATGGCGACTGGTGCAAGTGCCGTACAAAATATAATGATTATATTGTTTGCATTGTCATGGTCTAACGATGTTGAACCACTTAAAGCACAGACTGGTGTGTGTTTACGATAACAAGAATAGCCAGGAAATAGCGGTGCCTCGTTAGCTTTACATAGTGACCTATTATTATTCAATTCAAATCAATTCAATTAAATAAAACTTAATTATCCCTTACGGGAAATCCGATGCCATTTTTTACACACACAATTTTTCAAACATACAAAACGTGAATAAAAACTAGACAAATACATAAATACATGTACATTATTAGGTAAAAACAAATTAACTCGCAAAATTATATTATTTGCATTCTCATGGCCCAACGATGTTGGACCAGACTCGCGTGTGTTAAAGGGAAATTCCAGGCTAAATAATATTTTACCTAGTCTAAAAGATCATATGGTAACATACTGACTCCGCAGAGAATTTGTTTTGATTTGTTATCGAGAACGACACACGCGCTTATTATATTCACGATTTCTTGCCATTCAGGAGTACAAGGGCGCGTCCATATTGTTCAAATTTCCCGCCTCGCCCGGGACATTATGACGTAGTGTCTGCACCTCGATGCACATCGCTTTATTGCCTGTTGTTCGCGAAGGTATCCCACCTTGATGTGGCCAACTACATTATGCAGACGTAGGGGCCTATGTTGTACGGCGCCCGACTATTGCGAGTACATATGTATTGCGTGACCCACCACCCCAAAACCAGGCTAAATTCGAATTTTTTAATATGAGAGATTTTTATACCTTTGGATTGCTAGCGTTTTAAGCTTTAAAATGATACATCATATGCACCAGTACAGCTATGGAATGAAAAGTAACGACGCTTCAAAAAGTGACATTTTGTTGCCGTTCAGGGCGTGATATTACGTCAACTGCTATACCCGCTATAAAATCTGACGCGAGGTCGCGAGTGTAGGCCTTTACGTCATCCGTGAAACTACACAGAGGGCCGGGGACAAATATTGTACGCAGTGATATATAAACATTTGCAAACCCAGCTGAAAAGCACCCTTTCGGGAATTTCGGAGACTAAGGAACAATAGCTGGAACATTTTAATGTCAAGAAATTATTGGAAGCAGCTGATAATCCTCGGCTGTATGAATTCAATGGAGACAATGGAACTAGGGTGTTAAATAGGCCTAATCACTGAAGCGTGATACCACGACATATACATGTCCACCGCGTACTTGCTTGGCAACGTCGACGTATATTCACGTCCACCGCTGTGTATGCCATACTTGTCAGTCGTACATACCCGTCCTCCGCAGCGCTAGCAGGTAACTTTTGGCGTAAATACACGCCGTAGCCGGCCGCGTCCGAATTCCATTTGCCTTTAGCTATGGTGTACTATTAAGGTCACTAAAACGGCGCGGTGTGTCTTGGCTAGCGGCGCGGTGTGTCGTGGCTAGCGGCGCGGTGTGTCGTGGCTAGCGGCGTGATGTGTCTTGGCTAGCGGCGCGGTGTGTCGTGGCTAGCGGCGCGGTGTGTCTTGGCTAGCGGCGTGATGTGTCTTGGCTAGCGGCGTGATGTGTCTTGGCTAGCGGCGCGGTGTGTCGTGGCTAGCGGCGCGATGTGTCGTGGCTAGCGGCGCGGTGTGTCGTGGCTAGCGGCGTGATGTGTCTTGGCTAGCGGCGTGATGTGTCTTGGCTAGCGGCGCGGTGTGTCGTGGCTAGCGGCGTGATGTGTCTTGGCTAGCGGCGCGGTGTGTCGTGGCTAGTGGCGTAATGTGTCTTGGCTAGCGGCGCGTTGTTTAGCGGCGCGAGTGGATGATGGAGGGGAAACTTTTGGTATCGAGGGGCTTGCCCTTAAAATTGTGACGTCATGTCGGACTCGAGAATAAATATGTAGTGTTTTGGCCGTAGGAATATTCAAAGTGAAGGGACTTTTCTTTAATTTAACTATGCCCCTTGTTAAATACATTGCCCTTTTTATGCCTTTTCTCTGCTCTATCCAGTACCCCTCTGAGCCAGTGGTAGGATCCAAAATGTTCGCGCTTTTTTTAGGTTTCATTTCTTTTATTTATCCTTGTTGAATTTCAGAGAGGGTATTGTTACGGCAGTCGACCATGTGGTTCCAATGTGGTTCCCATCTGGTTCAGTGCAACCAGACTATTGGTTGATAGTCTTGCTCCACGAGCCAAAGATCCTGATGATTATTTTCAAGTCAGGGAACCACACTGTTGGCTGCGGTAACGATACCGATTACGTTTCAAATGTTATTGAAATATCATTTCAAGGAAGGGACAAAGAACCACATGGGTTGAATTAGTTTCAAGACTGAGCCACATATCCTGACATTGGATAGGCCTACTGCCAGGTCGAGGAACTAGATTGTCAACTATTATAGTCAGCGTTCGAAATTTCCAAACAGCTGTAGGGAACAGGGCTTATACCTAGCGTTACCTGGACAGATTCACCAGAATAAACCGACATTATCGACATTCTCAATGCATCATTGGAATGGATGACAAACATGCCATGAATTTTATGCATAAATCCATGGTGGAAGTGAACCAATAAAACATCAATTTATAATTTTCTTAAGAAATTTTCTTAAGACAATACCTGCTCATCAATTCAGAGATGGATGCAAAGTATACCACAAACATTTTAAATATAAAAGAAATGTTAGACTTGGCCTACATGACGTACGCCCTACATAATTAAGTTTTCAAGGACAACCAATAGAAGCATGAACAGGATTCCTGAAGCCTTCATTGGACTTGAAGGCATGATGTGTGAATTGTTTTCATTCATTCATTCTTTTATTTTACCACCGTTATCTCATGAAGAAAAGGACATTAGAACATGCATGTTCAATACACATGCATGTTCCAATATTAATCACATGAGAAAATGTGGAAACACCACAGAACAAAAAAAAGTATACATAATAATGTAATGTATTAACGCAATAATGTGGTATACGTATAGGGCTAGGCCCTAGCTTAGGCTATACATTTATACATTTTTGTTGGTGGGTTTTTCTCTTTGTATAATTGATTTCTCAACAACCGCACTAATTTTGACTACTCTTCCATATTTGTATCACTAGTGTTTGCACATACAGCTATACTAATCTAGTAAACATGTTTCGGTAGGCAGGTTTCAAAGTTTACTGCAACGTACGCGTCCACACAAAAAGAGCGATCGACCTCTTGTAATTATTCCCCCAAAAGCGCGAACATTTTGAATCCTACCACTGGATCATACTGGGTAACACAGTAGAGCAGAGGAAAGACATACAAAGGGAAATGTATTAAACAACAGCTTTTGGGGGGTACGGGTATAGTTGAATTAAAGAAAGGCTACCTCACTTTAAATATTCCTACGGCTAAAACACTACATATTTATTCTCGAGGTCGACATGACGTCACAATTTTAAGGGCAAGCCCCTCGATACCAAAAGTTCCCCCTTCATCATCCACTCGCGCCGCTAAACAACGCGCCGCTAGCCAAGACACATCGCGCCGCTAGCCAAGACACATCGCGCCGCTAGCCAAGACACATCACGCCGCTAGCCAAGACACATCACGCCGCTAGAAAAGACACACCGCGCCGCTAGCCACGACACACCGCGCCGCTAGCGAAGACACATCACGCCGCTAGCCAAGACACACCGCGCCGCTAGCCACGACACACCGCGCCGCTAGCGAAGACACATCGCGCCGCTAGCGAAGACACATCGCGCCGCTAGCCAAGACACATCGCGCCGCTAGCCAAGACACACCGCGCCGCTAGCCACGACACACCGCGCCGCTAGCGAAGACACATCGCGCCGCTAGCGAAGACACATCGCGCCGCTAGCCAAGACACATCACGCCGCTAGCCAAGACACACCGCGCCGCTAGCCACGACACACCGCGCCGCTAGCCACGACACACCGCGCCGCTAGCCACGACACACCGCGCCGCTAGCGAAGACACATCGCGCCGCTAGCCACGACACATCGCGCCGCTAGCCACGACACACCGCGCCGCTAGCCACGACACACCGCGCCGCTAGCCACGACACACCGCGCCGCTAGCCACGACACACCGCGCCGCTAGTAGCGAAGACACACCGCGCCGCTAGCCACGACACACCGCGCCGCTAGCCACGACACACCGCGCCGTTTTAGTGACCTTAATAGTACACCATATTTAGCGCCTACACATACGCGTACGTAGCTCTACACACTTGTTTCGGACACGGCCTCCCCGCCGGTTTATCACGCGAACTGCACTGCGAAGCGCGGATAGCCACAATGAAACTTCAATGAAATTCGCTTTCGCGTGAAGTATATGTCCCTTATCTATATAAATATACCCAGTTGAGACATTTTGACTCACATTGTCCCCATTGTGTTTAGGTATCCACAGGGTAACAAATTTAGAAACTAGTGGGACTCGGGAGACTTAGTAACTTGCATTTGCATAATTTTAATAACCAAAATGGAAATGATATCGAAATTTGGAAAACCGCAGTCAGGCACCGCCCCCGTGTCTACGTCTGGAGACTAGACCAACAGGAGCAGGCTTTTCCGGACGTACGGTTTTTCGGTGTAACATTTTTGGTTGGTAACATAATTATCCACACCTTCCGCCAAATCGGCTGGTAAGATAATAAGAATTTGATCAAGGGAAAAATGTTTTTAACCAGTTCGCGCCGGAGGACGTATAACATATAAACTAATACACGCAATATTTTCCCCAGATTTAAAACGGATGACGCATAAACACGTCACAAGCAAGGCCGGAAATGCAGGGGGGGGTGCTTCCCGGTACCATTGGCCTGAACCCGCCTCAGACCAAGTTTCGGTAAAACAAATCCCGCGCCTTGGCTCGGTGATGGTAAAATAATCCCGGGCGAACTGGTTAAATAACTGTTAATGTTTGTTTCGAAAGGCAGTAACAAAGGTCAATCAAAGCGGTTACGTCACCACAATAGACTATGTTAGGGTAGTCATCCACTAATGTGGCTAGAGTTAGGGCATTATAGGGTTATGCTTTAAAAGTATAATACACCATTGGTAATTGCTTAAATCATCACGAATGGGTGGATTTGAGGGGTTGTATTTTATAGTAAATATCGTTTAATTGACTTGCCCAAAGTTTTACAATCATGGATGCTGAGAAAAGCAAGAAAAACAGCGTTCGTTTTAAACCGGTGCCGGGCAGTGATTATTATGTTGTTCTTGTTGTTTTTGCGATCGCCCTCCAGCGATCGTGAATTTTGTTTATAAAATTATATTTGTTGGAACAATTACAAGATATTTACATTCTAGCGCAACCATTTTTGCTGGATGCCTGCAATCGTTATTTACTTTCAAATAAGTAAGATATTTATTAATAATTCGGTAGTACAAATTTTCGATATCTGAAAATAGTGTATCCTACCTTTAAAGGGTTCGTGTAGACCTCTCTGGAAGATTTGCTGTTTAATAGTTTAAAATGTCATATCGTTTAAAAATTCAGCTGTGCTATGCTATGCTTAGCTATGCTATACTATGCTATGCTATACGTATGCAGTTTAATGAATGTAAGCATTAATTGTGGGGTTTTTGTAGTTTTTTTTTAGCCCGAGTAGATTGATTTAGCAACGCCATCTTCCTTGTCAGAATTTTCCAACTTTGTGTAAAACAACTCCGTTTGATATTTCTCCGAGTTTTCGACGTACTCGCGGTACTCCCGAGTCCCGGAGAAACTTATATTATCGGCCAAGATGACGGTTCCCTTCCTCAGCAAACCGTGGGTCTCTAGGAGTTTCAAGTCCCGCAGATAAAAATCCTTCCAGTGATCGATGAAGACAAGATCCAAGGTGTCCACCGAAAAATCCTCTCGCAAAGTTGGGATGACGTCTTCGGATTTCTTGACAACTTGGGTAACCTGTTCAATGCAAAAATAAGACGTCCACAAAGACAACAGATATATGAGACTTCCACAAAGGCAGGACTTCTACAGAGACATGAATAATAAACGAGAGCCAAGTTGTGGTCACGAAGGGTTTGGTGAATCAGTGTTTTTAAAAAAAAAATTCAAATAATAGTTGAGTATAGTGATGATGATAAATGACTGAACGGAAATACGATACAAATGCGAGCATCGATACAGTATTGCTGAAACATAAACACCACATTTTATTAACAAGTACTTCTCTCGTCATTATGTAGTCTACGATCCCAACACCATCCCACTTAAGAAATTGAATCAGACAGGAAGAGATCTTTTAGGAGGCAATACCTTATCACTGACTTGAGCTCCCGCAAGCTCGATAAACTCCTTTGCGAAGGCAGCGGACGTCTCATCAGGCTCGAGAGTGATGAACCTGCTTCCTTCGGGCAGGACACTCGCCATCAGCACCGCCGAGTAGCCAAAGTAAGTGCCCAACTCCAGGCACGTCATAGGGGCTAACTCCTGTACCACCTTGCGCACGAAAACACCTGACAAGGTGAACCAACAATTATTGGATTAGCATACACCACACTAGTCCGACCACTGCTGGAATACGCATCAACAGCCTGGGATCCTCACCTGAAGTCCGATATTCATTGTCTTGAGCGGGTTCAAAGACAAGCTGCTAGATTCATCCTTAATGACTACAGCACAACACCCGGTACTGTAACAAATCTACTTAAAGAACTTGACTGGCCTTCTCTTGAAACACGACGTAAAATCAACAGGTTAACAATGATGTACAAGATAATCAACAAGTTGGTCGATGTTCAGGTTGATGACATCCTCACTTCAAATACCAGGATAACCAGCGGTCATACAAAGAAGCAATTGCAAATCCGTACTCGCACCAAGGTCTTTGACAACAGCTTCTTTCCAAGAACAGTCAAGGACTGGAACAACATACCACAATTAATTGCGGACGCAACATCAACAATTCTGTTCGAGTCTTCAAAGAGGCAGCCATGCAAATCTTCAAATAATTATAGTGTTTTAAATTGATGTCATCCCCCCACGCAATGCGCAAAACTAAACAAGTTGGTGTGATGTTTCCTATGGATGCTTTGCCGACTATATGATACAGAAGTTCAAGACCAATCAAGTTGTTTCTTTTTCATAGAGCCGCGTCCGAATTTCTCGGGTATGTTGTCTAGGTGTGCACCATTACAACTATACGCGTGATGGGCAGGTAGACAAATATAACTGAAGCTTAGCCCCAGCTTGTCGGACTATACGACAAGCCAAATCCAACATTCGAAAAATGAGTTATATGGCCCTAGGTAGCCAGTCTAGCTGTAGCTCGGAAAGCTCGTTCAAAATGGAAATGTACCCAGTCAATGACCCAATGAAAACGGCAATTAATATTGTTTGAAGCAAGCTCATCATCACCTTTTGCAACAATCCTATACCATGGGCCATGTTGATCATAGTTGTGAGAGATACCTTTGTTAGATCCAACGTGCATCATATGAGCATTAGTCTTGTGGCATGAGAACTCGTCTGTAGCGGCCAGCAGGGCGGTGGGGTTGCCTCTGATCTCCGCGGCTCTCTCCTTGAGCTGAGCAAGCAACCTCTCGGGTTTATCGTCAGTGTCCGACTTCGGCTGGGCGTCCTTGTCTATACTGGCCATCTTTGATTCTGTTGTCAAGCAAAGAGATAAAACCCAGAAACTGGGATAGGGAGAGGGTCGTTGTCCATGTTCTGCATTGTCAATGTAACATTGAATCAACAGTGTCAAAAGGGTAGTCATTTATTGGGTATTTTGACACAACAAAATTAGGATACGTGATTTGACGTCGTTGTTGGGTAAACGTTTTACACAGAAATTTAGTAAAATTTGACACAACCCACCCCTATGTTGTGTAGCGTTTCATATGGTGGCCCTGAAGGGACTACGCAGATCGTGAATATTGATGTCAATATTCACGACAAATTTTACGACTTTCCTCCAAGTCGCGAATATTGATGTAAATATTGACTTTCCCCAAAAGTCGCGAATATTGACGTCAAATTTGACGTCGATATTCGCGTCAAATTTTACGACTTTCTCCGAAAGTCGTGAATATTGACGTCAATATTCGCGACAAAATTCAGGACTTGCCCCCCAAGTCGCGAATATTGACGACAAATTTCACGACTCTTCCCCCAAGTCGTGAATATTGACGGCAATATTGACGTCAAATTTCACGAATTGCCCCTAAAGTCGCGAATATTGTCGTCAAATTTGACGTCAAATTTCACGAATTTTGTTCCAGCAAGCTAGGTTTTGGCTAGTCTTGCTCCAAGACCGAGTTTTTCATTATTTTGTCCGGGACGCGCCGTCCGTCTATGCAGTTCATCAATACATGTACTCCGAAAACGGGTTTATTGAGGGCGCCCTCGAATGTCACGAGAGATCAGTGGATTTGTTTCAAGTTCAGAAACAAATCTCGTGAACTGAACTTAAAGGTGGATACACAATTTGCAGATATCAAAATATTTACTACCAAATTATTAAGAAATATCTTACTTCTTTGAAGGTAAACTATGATTCTAGGCATCCAGCAAAATGATCGCGCTAGATATCCTATAATTATTCCGAAAAATATAATTTATAAAAAACACGATTAATAACATAAGAACATTCAACTGCCCTGTCAGTTAAACGAGATTTACTATAAAATACAACCCCCCAAATCCACCCATTCATGATAATTCAAGCAATTAATAATGGTGTATCCTACCTATACCTTTAAAACAAATCCACTGATCTCTCGTAACAATCAAGGGCGCCCTCAATAAGCCCGTTTTTGGAGTATGGATGATCGATGAACTGCATAGACGGACGGCGCGCTCCGGACAAAAGAAAAACTTGGTCTTGGAGCAAGACTAGCCAAAACCTAGCTTGCTTGACAAAAATTTGCGTCAAAATATTTGCGACTTTGACGTCAACATTGACGTCTAATTTGACGTCAATATTCGCGACTTTTGGGGAAAGTGAAAATTGTCGCGAATATTGACGTAAATAATCGCGACTTTCGGGGAAAGTCGTGAAATTTGACGCGAATATCGACGTCAATATTGACGTCAATATTCAGGACTTTGAGGAAAATTGTGAAATTTGTAGTGAATAATGACGTCAATATTTACGATCTGCATAGTCCCTTCAGGGCCACCATAGGTAAGGGCCAGGGGACAAAGATCGTTCATTTCTATTACTATGTGGTCCAGCCGGTTTTGTGATTTTAAAATACGCACTTATAGTTTCATATCCTAACCTTGCATCAAACTGTAACGCATTCTCCGTAAAACTGTAGCCCCCCCCCCCCCCCCCCAAAGGAACCACCCCCCCCCCCCCCCCACCACCCCCATTACGGCACGCTAAACAAATCATAGACGCTGGATCATGGAGGTAGCTACCTCCATGGCTGGATCAAGTTTATAGCTGCTCAGTGGTGTTTCCGGGTTCAAAATGTAATAATGTGCGATTGGCCCGAATCAACGTAAACGACCCTCCCCCCCCTCCCTCGAATTCCGCAGTGAATACGGGTCAATGTTCTCTATGATATAATTAATAAAGGCCTACATTGTATATAAAATGTTTTACTGTTCAGTACGGTACTGTACGCCAACTGGACTTACTTGCTCGAGTCCAAACTTGGTTGTGTCTCCAAAGACCTGATGCGCACCGTACCCGGAAGCACTGCTACTTTAGTGCAGCAGATGTTCATCCAGTCTAGTTGCGAGACGTCCTATACGCTCGCAGTATATGCAGCGAGCGGACCGCCGATGCGGGCGTCCTCTAACGTACACCGTAGATCAATTTTAATTATGGCGTTATAACGCCCTAATACGGCGTTATAACGCCCAAAATTTACGGTGTTGTAACGCCTTAACAACGTCCTAGTACGGTGTTATAACGCCCTAATACGGCGTTATAACGCCCTACATTTACGGCGTTAAAACGCCCGGTTATACGGCATTATAAGGCCCTATTAAATACGGCGTTAAAACGCCCTAATAACGCCCTAATACGGCGTTATAATGCCCTAACACGGCGTTATAACGCCTTAAATTTACGGCGTTATAACGCCTTAAATTTACGGCGTTATAACGCCATAATAACGTCCTAATACGGCGTTAAACGCCCTAATACGGCGTTATAACGCCCTAAATTTACGACGTATAAACGCCCGGTTTAATTGTTTGTGTCTGCTCTCTTTTATTCTGTGTTCATCAATTTTACGGCATGCTATTTATAAGGGCGTTATAACGCCGTTTTAGGGTGTTATAACGCCGTAATGAAAAACATTGGTTCTTGGCGGAGATCGGCCACCGTAGATTTAATAATTTTGACCGGCTGTAAACAAACATTGCGTAACATAACTAGCCGCCGTAGTCTAGTCTCCGGCCGCATCAGAATTCCATTTGCCTTAGCGCCTAATTCATGTACATACTACATGTACATGTGTACATGTAGACATAGGCGTAGCTAGCTCTATATACTTGTTTCGGACACGGCCTATATGCCGGTTCATTTACGCGAACTTAACTGCGAAGCGCGCGCCGCCAGCTCAATGAAACTTCAATGAAATTCGCGTGAAGTATGACGTCCCTAATATATAGAAATATACCCAGTTGAGACATTTGGACTCACATTGTCCCCATTGTGTTTAGGTATTCCATGGAGGAAGGAGGATAACAAATTTATAAAATAGTGGGACTCGGGAGACTCAGTAACTTGCATTCCCATAATTTTAATAACCACACTGGAAATGATATCGAAATTTGGGAAACCGCAGTCAGGCACCGCCCCCGTGACGTCTACGTCTGGAGACTAGACCAGCAGCAGCAGGCTTCTCCGGACGTACGGTTTTTCGGTGTAACATTTTTGTTCTTAAGTTAATTGCCTAATTAACGTTAACGAATATCCAATGAGATGGAAGAGGTTGATAACATAATTATCCACACCTTCCGCCAAATCGGCTGGTAAGATAATAAGAAGTTGATCAAGGGAAAAATGTTTTTAACCAGCTCGCGCCGGAGGACGTATAGTAATAGTATACACACAATGTAAATGTTTTCCCCAGATTCAAAGCAAGGCTGGAAATGCGTTGGTGTGCTTCCCGGTACAATCTGCCTGAACCCGCCTCGGGTCAAAGTTTGGTTTAAAATAATTCCGGGCCTCGGCTCGGCCGGACAGCGATCGCAATTTTTTTTTATTTTAATAATTTTTTTTGGAATAATTAGAGGATATCTAGCACAATTATTTTGCTGGATGCCTAGGATCATTATTTACTTTCAAATGAGTAAGTAGACCGAGTTACTGGCCTCTAGTTATCGCTTTTTTAACATTTGGGCATTATCTTGCGCTACTAGTACTAGCGCAAGATAATGCCCAAATGTTAAAAAAGCGATAACTAGAGGCCAGTAACTCGGTCTAGTAGCCGCCCTAGCCAAGCGGCAATATTTGGTAAAGAAGTGTGTGATGTCACTAACAGTAACATTTATATGGAGAGAAGAAGCGGCGCAAAGTTTTACACTGGTTAAATCTGACTATTAATGCAAAGTACAAAATAATTTGATCCTCAAAATCAAATCCAGCAAATATGTGATGTGATCAAGCAAAATCAGTCTGAAGTAGGCATTGGTCATTTTTGGGATTTTTACATATTCTTTTGTAGCGTACTTTAGGCTCCATTTCAGTGAAAACCCCATGTGAAGACGACCTTTGGTTAAAAAATTACAACACCAGCACGTAAAAAATAAAGAAACTGAGAAAATCATGTTTTTGTATCACTTCCCGTCTGAATTTGGTTAAAACTAAAGAGTGTTTTCATGTAAAAGAAAAATATTTTCCCCTTCTGTTTTTGTAAAAAAGTAAATTTTGATTTTTCCACCTCTACGAACATATTTTGGCCCGATCTCAAAACAAGAATTGCCGAGTTCCGACTGATTTTGCTTGATCGCATCACCTATGATGAAGAAAATGTTCGCTAGTTGCAGAATGGGGGGAAATTCAATATCTTATTTGGTGCAGCCCTATTTAAATATGTGTGCAATATATTATACATTGTGCCAGCTTAAGAATGAAAAGGCGGAACAACCAGTTTAAAACTGTTTAACCCTAACTCCCTCACCATTGTTATTGAACAATACAATTCCTTCAAAATCCTCCAACTTCCTTTGTTGTGTAAGGAGTTAGGGTTAAAGGGATCGTATACGTTTGGTAATTGGAAACCACTGTTTGTTTCAATCCTATTTTGTTATAGATATATACCATAAAACTAACCTGTAAAAATTTCATTTCAAAAGGTGGTAGCGATTTTGAGATATTGCCGAAATTTTGGAGCGGTTTTGTCCACTCCGGAAGAATAATCTGCATTGGAATACACACTCTGAGAAACGTCAATGCAGTAACGCTTCTCAGATTCAAATTTTTGGGAATAAAAAGTGATATCTTTTTCCATAGCCGCAGTACTTCGAAGTGAAAAGTTTCTAAAAATGCATTATACTATCCAAAGCTGCTGTACTTCTTACCAAGTAAGTTTCTATTGCCATAAACTTTTGGAGTAATTACCAAACGTATACTTTAAACACTTCATCCTTTTTGTGCAGTGACATTGAGGAAGATGTCGTCAGCTTGCGACAGTTCTCAACAGAGCTTGTCATCGAGGCCACGGTCCGATGCCTCAAGATCATTGACGACTCCACCAGCCTTCCCCATGGCCTACCTCCAGGCATGTCAGCCCGATTCCGCATGGGAACCGACCTGGCCAACGCCCTGGTGGTTGGTAGACTTATTGATTAACCCCATCCTGAGCCACGCAGAGTTTAACGGGCTCTTGAATTGTCGCCCTCAAACCCTGCGGACATTCGCAGCAATCATTAAACAAGTTGGCCAATACATGATATGAACGTCCACCCCTGGTAACATGACAATTTCTACTACTACACCTAATTTTATTGGCGTTTACGTAGCTTTTCAGTCTTTTATGTTTTTTATTCTGTATAATATATAATAGCAAAGCTTTATTTCACGTTCTGTTCGTTAATTTTGACAATTTTTCCGATTAATTTTAATTTTTACTTTGGAGGATGAACATTTAAGAGAACACCTCAGATGTCCAAGCGAATGGACCAATAGAAATGCGTGTTGCGGAAGAAGTTGGTTCGCATGCCTTTGGCTGTTTTCCGAACCCCAGCTTTGTCTTCGTCTCGGGCTTCATTCATACAGTTTAGCAATAGGCTGTAGCCGCAGACGGAGCCAAAGCCAGGGGTTTGGAAAACGGCCTTGGTCTGTTTGTAACGGATGCTCTGATTGGGCGCATGAAACTTTGCACTAATAACCACGGATCTTGCCGAATGTCCGCAGGGGTTTGAGCGCTATTAGTATATAGCTCGTAAAAGCGCTGCATGGCTCAGGATGGTTTAACCCTAACTCTGACAGACGCAGCACAGTACATCAGGGAAGAAAAAAAAAAGTGTTGGATGACCAGGAACTCTGAGGCAGTTTGACCTTAAGATTTCTGACCTAATGGATCTTGCTGCGTTGGGCAGGGTTGTGCTAGTTTCTAGCTAAAATATCTTGGAGGGTTAACGTTCTTAAATTGTTCAGTTCTAAGCAAAAGAATATGGCATTGTATTTTGCATATTGTTCTTAGTTTCAGCTTGTAGATACTATGTACGTCTGATGATGAGAATTGACTTGAATAGTTGGTTAAATGGCAACACAACAACTGATTATGTAGAGCATGTTAAATTTTGTGACAATTTCCCTCTTTTGATGTCTTTAGCTTTATTTCCTGAGAAAACATTCTGAAACTTTGGTAAAAGAAAGATTTATACATCATACTTTCTTTAGTCCCTGGGCTACAAGGGCGAGATGGGGTACCAGACATTTCTCTACTCCAACGAGGCAGACATTAGACGGGTGCTGATGTTTCTGGTTGAGAAGTTACCGAAAGACACTGCAGCTACCTCGGATGAGCCTCTAGGTAAGGCCTCGCCCCTTTGTGTTCGTGAGCAAGGCACTTTGCAACAATTTCCCATTATTAACCATTTAGTACTTGCAGTAATGGGATCATTTTAAAACCTGGAATAACACATATGCAATGGAGACCAATATTTTGGTTTTGGACAGATTTATTCCTCATTTCCTAAGAGCTTTTTCAAGTGTCTTTGACTGGTAAGTACAAAAGTGAACTTTCCCCTGTAAGAAAAATTAATTTATGGTCTATCAAAATTAAGAATGTAGATTTTTTTGTAAAAACTAGAATACTGCCCAAATGCAACAGGAATTTGTTAATCGCATTCTTCTACATACAGTGAGTATAACAAATTATAAGAGTTTTAATTCCTTAACTTATAGGAAAGTCCGCACTGCTGAGTCGAACCATAGCAGCATGCATAGCAGATCAGATACAGATCCCATGGCTGCCACCGTGTTGTAAGAAGCAAGGAATCAGATGGAGAACTCCCAAACAGTGGAACAGGGAGGTCAGTAAATGGTGTTGCTGTCAGCACATTGTGACATGAAGAATACAAAGGTAGTATTTGCAGAAAAAAGATTCAATATCATTGCTGTTAAGGCCTGGAATGGACTGCCTTCTGCCATCAGAACTGCGCAATCTGTTGACAGTTTCAAGAAACTTTTGAAATCATATTTATTTTATTCATGTGTTTTGAATTTATTTATTGTTGACCTTTGTACACGCTTTGGTACTCTTGTGTAAAGCGTTCTAAATGCCAATAATTATTATTATTATTATTATACACCATTTGCAGATATCGAAAAGTTGGACTACCGAATTATTAAGAAATATTTTACTTATTCGAAAGCAAATAATGATTCTAGGCATCCAGCAAAATGATATATCTGCTAGATATCAGTAATTGTTACTAAAAAATTGAATTGAAAAAAAAAACATTCACAATTGGTGGACAGCGATCGCAAAAAAACAAGAACAACATAAGAACCACTGCCCGACGCCGGTTGAAAACGAACGGCATTTCTCTTGCTTTTCGTAGCATCCATGATTGTAAAACTTTGGACAGGTCAGTTAAACGATATTTGCTATAAAATACAACCTCCCAAATCCACCCATTAATGATAATTCAAACAATTACCAATGGTGTATACTACCTTTAAGGTTAGCACACTTTATGCTAAAGTTAGCTCAACTCTTTGGCCAACTGTTTAGCAACGGCATGAAATTGGTCCCAGGTTTTTGCTCGTCAAACTGTTATCCTGGATTTTGGTTGAAATCCTCACAGACAGTGGATCAGTAAAGTAAGTGCTGCTGTGTCATCTCATAATGCTACTCAGGATACATGTGACCTGTCACCACAAAATGAGAGTAAAGTCGCACAATGTGATTCAGAGATATGGCCATCCAAAGTCAAAATATGAAGGGGTGGTCAATTTTTAGATTTTGAGTAATTTGGAAAGCCCAAGTCTTCCTCTACATATTCCCATTTTTTGGGGTGAGATCAGATGATCGAAAACCTCTTAAATTACGTAATTTTGCGTAGTGTTTGCGTAGTTAGTGTTTGGATTAAAGTCCATTAATTAATGGTCTAATTAACACGGTAATCAAATATGCAAATCAGGTCCCCGTAAGTATCTCACATTTTCGAAATTTTAATATTTTGTTGTTTATACAATAGTTTGTATGTGTGAAAAATTTCAAGAAGAAATAATGATTAGAGCATAGTCATTGCTATGCTCAACCGAACCTTAATTGTCCTGTTTTGTAATCTATTGCGTACTTTGTTTGAGATGTTTAAAGTAAGTTTTCTCACAAACACGTTTTGTGAAACCCATGACTTTCTAGAGCGCTGTAAAAAGTATTTATCGCAAAACCCCCAAGTGTACCATTGGAAAGCTCTCTTTCTCAAGAATTTGAAAATACCAATAACTCCATTTTCAATATTTCAAACTTTACTCTCATTTTGTGGTGACAGGTCACATTTGCTAAGCATGAGAAACATTTACTGAGCAAATTAAAACCACCATTACAGTGTAGCATGTTACTCTGAGTGGTTCTTAGCAGGTTTGTGTTCAGCACATAATCAGTTTAACTGGATTTGGCTCTCTTTCTTGTTATATTAGGGTGCAAGTGGCACACACGTGTATCACAGCGTGGCAGTCACCGTACCAAGTGGGCTAGATGATCTGTCAAGGAAAATACCGAAAGGTGAGCCAACATTTACGTTACCAATTGCTTTGCCGTGTATTTTGATCTACACAAACATTGCAAAATATTTGTAAGTAATAACCCATGTGTCACTAAATGGTATTTGACCCCAAAAAACCAACCCCAAAACAGACAATTCTACAACTTAGGCTATAAAATAGTGCTAGAAGATTACCTAATCTTTTTGAAAACGGCTATTAAGTTTTGTACATCTTTATGAAGAAATGCTTATTTTTGTAATATGTGACCTGGCACCACAAAATGGGTGGAAAGACGCAAAATAACAAAATTGACATTATTACACTTCTAGAAAGAAGAGGTCCTTGGCTTTCAAATGATGTATTGTGTGTTGCTGTAGCTTATTCCTAGCCGTCGCTATACTCTTCAAATTGCTGAAGTCACGCTCCTTTGTTTTGAGAAAACGGAGTTCAAAGTCTGTGAACCGTGCACACTATATTATCACTTAGTGCATTTCAGCCACCAAATAACACACTTTAGAGTTTTATTTGAGCTATACAATTTTGGGATATAATAAAGAAGTGGTTTTTTTTGTAAAAACGTTTACAACTCTAATCCGACCTCCCGCTTGAAAAATGGACGTTTCGGCCAATAACTTGTTTTGGCCATTTGCGACTTTCCGCTCATTTCGTGGTGCCAGGTCACATATGTGACCTGTTCCAACGAAACCCGGACAAAGTCGCACAATGTGTTTTGTCACAATGTACTCCTGAAGTCATTTCGGGATGGATTTTACCATTTTGAGGTTTTAGGTTTTCCTAAGTCACTCACTATTAATCTACAATCTCCCCAAATTTGAACAAAATCCGTCTACCAGAAGTGTGTTTTTTTGTCAATTTTGTGAAACATTTGTGTATAGAAATAATACGCTTTTCTGAACTTCAAAGCTGTTTATCTCATAATTAGGTTGTCCGGGTTTTATCACTAAATCCAGGCCCCAGGGAAGATAGGGTGGGGGTACATATGTAAATGATACATCATTTTAAAGCTGAGAACCTAGAGAATTTGAAAAAAGCAAAATCTGAAAAACTAAAAAACTAAAAAGTCGACTTTGTCCGGGTTTCGTTGGAACAGGTCACATATGTATAAATGCTTATTTTTGTAATTTATATCACGTTGTACACCAAGTAATATTCTGAGCATAAACTATAAAATAATTCATCTTGAGACTGATGTTCTGTTTCTGTAGATGACCATTTGCTAATAATTGCTTCAAATTCAAACAGCAAACCCTTTTTTGGTAAATAAATGACAAAATAACCATCAATTTTGATTTGTCTCTTTTTTACAGAGGTTAAAAGCTACTACTCCAAAGACCTGCCATTGGTATCACAGCAGCCACCGCGTCATGAAGACACGGCGGCTTCGCTGCTTGAGACCAACACGGCCGAGCTAACGGCAGCTCAGGAATGGGAGGCGGAATGGAACAGCGTTGGACTGCAGTCTAGACTGACACCGCAGGAGTACAAGGCTCGTAAGAAGGAACGTCTGCAGAAGAAGATTGCCACTCAGCTGCAGCAGGATGTTCAGAAGGCCGAGGCTGGAGGCGCGGTGGCTGCAGGCGGAGGAGCGGCGGACCTGCTGCAGTTTCTGAACAACTTCAGCGACAAGACACCCGGCAAGCAGCAAGGGAAAGGGTCCCGGTTCACTCACACCTCTAAACTACAGTTTGCTCAGGTGAGGGGTAACGTCCGTCGATGTATCAAAACATTTTATGTATCTAAATTTTGATGTTCCTAAATGATATCGAAAACATCGAAAGAGTGTCAGATTATCCAGAAAATCTCAGGGCTTTAGATTAGAAAAGCTGCCGTCTTTATTTGTAGCTTAAAACATTTGAGTAGGCGGGGAGCATTCTCTGCACTGTGCTCTTCGCCTAGCAAGCAGAAGCGGCAACCGTAATCATTTCTTATCTTCGTTGTGAAACCATAAACACGCGGGCCGGCGCAATTTGATATTGTTCGGACTGACAACATGCGCGGAGGGTCAAGCCGAAAACCGGTATATATGCAACCCTATTAAACTGTCGGTCAGTATATTGAGCGCTGTTTTTAGGCTTCATCTTTCACACGGGAAATAATCGATATCGAGTATACTCGATATTGAATTTTCGATATATCGATTATTATAAAAAAATGACATCGACGGACGTTAGTGAGGGGTTCTATGGTGGTATAATACGCCCTTTTCGCACCTACAGCCTCTTAACCTGGGGCCAATTTCATAGAGCTGCTAAGCACAACAATTTGCTTAGTATGACAATTTGTCCTTGGCAAAAACTAGGTTACAGACCAAATTTTCACCTGATCTTTATTGTTCTGGATTGATAATCGGCTGTTTTTTTCTTAGCATGAAAAACACGTATAATTTTGGCTGGTAACCTGTTTTTAATGAGCAAGACTTTTTTGTGCTAAGCAATTGTTTTGGCTTAGCAGCTCTATGAAATTGGCCCCTGGGTTGAACTCGACCCCGGGGCAAACCCGCTACCGGCCCGCGTTGATTTTGTTATTGTTCAACCCTGTGTCGTTTCACACTTGCTTCATGCAAACTGAGCATATTTTGATCATCAGTTACTACTGTTTTGAATCCAGGGTGAGCGTTTCAACCCGGGTTGAAAAATATCAACCCTAGCTTGAGTTTGACTAGAGTAATTACAACTCTAGCTGTGTGTTCACTCACAAGAACTTGTGTGTCCTGGACACCATTGCTGAAATATGTTACCCACTCTGCAAAAATGAGTCTGATGTGTTAAAAAAGTTTTTTTCAATTTTACAGTTGGTCAGAAAAAGCAGAAAATAAGCTTTCTTTTGATATATGGCACAACTCTGTAGTGCATCGGTCTTCTACAATTTTGGTAAATTTTGGTTTTTTTCAGTTATATTCAAAATGTCTTTGAAAAGAAATGAAGATTTACAATTGTAGTGCTTGATCAGATGCTATGGTAAGAGAATGACAAAACATGTAATAAATTTAATTTAGGGATCAAAACAATCTTTTCAATCGATCAGATCTGAAAATATAGGTGTCGGAGAAACCAAAATGCCTTAAAACCAAAATATTATTTGTTGAAAGAAAAATCACTTCTGATGAGACAATAAACAGCCCTTTAGGTAAAAATGTATTTTCTGACATCAGACTAATTTTTGCAAATAGAGCGAGTCACATATGTGACCTGTCATCACAAAATGAGCGTAAAGTCGCACGGAGTGATTTCCCAGTACGGCCAGTCAAAGTCAAAATTTGAAGGGGTGGTTGATTTTGAGATTATATGGTTTTTTTAAAGACTAAATCCCCAACAATCAATTCTCAATTTTTCAGGACGATCAGATAAAAACAAAATTAGTTTTTGAGACAATTTTGACTATGCCTCTCTATGCCTTTCACACAATTTCTCGCAAGAAATGCCCGTTTTCTCATAATCTCTGTATTAAGACTCCAGACTAAAAAATAAAAATAAAAATAAAATTGAGTATCAAACCTCCAAGTGTTATATACCATTGGAAAGCTCTGTTTCAACAGAATTTAGAAATACCCATATCTCAAGTTTTTATTTTGCCGACTTTACGCTCATTTTGTGATGACAGGTCACATATTATTACGATTTTGTTTTTCATACCAAGGCTTGTGGTGATGTACCGACTGTTTTGACCTTTCCTCTCAGGATGACGACAAGACCATCTCCCAGATGGGCATCGGTGAGGGCGTGGTCAAGGCCGACACGGAGGAGGAGCAACGACAGAAGAGAGAAGACGAACAGCAAGGCCTGCGAGATCAGCTGACCCAACTGACCAATCAGATGGAAGGACTGGAGCTGGACATGAAGAAATTCACAGCCGGAATTCAACAGGTAAAGACAACCAAATCGGATTAATTAATTCCTGCCACATACGCAACGTTACTGAGGAACAAAGTTGACTGTTCGCGCCGGGATTATTTTAACATCACCGAGCCGAGGGGCGGGATTATTTTTAACGAAACTCGATCCAAAACGTGTTTAGGCTGATAGTGCCGGGAAGCACACTCGCGCATTTCCGGCCTTGCTCGATGCTGACAGATATTTCCGGCCTTGATCGTGGCGTGTTTATGCGTCATCCGTTTTGAATCTGGGGAAAACTTTGCATTTATATACGTCATCCGGCGCGAACTGGTTAACCCTAACTCCCTATTAAGGAGATTATATATCTTTTGTCAGGTGTGCATTTTTATCGTTTGAAGCAGAAAAAGTTCTCAAAATCTAAAGAAATAGTTCTTGACAACTAACCTGGTGAAGATTTAACTCGGTGAATGCTGTATATTCCAAGAAAGAACTATTCTAAGATTTCAATTTTTAACCAACTACTAGTGAATTTTTTTTTAAATGTGTCTCACAGATGCATTTTTTTACTTCTGCTATTTTTAATTTTTTTCAAAATACCAGCTCGCCAAAAGGAATAATTTCACAGGAAGTTTAATAGAGTCATTAATATAATTACATCAAGTAAGCTTTTGAACAATGACATTAACTGACATTTTAAACTTAAATTTGTTTTCCTTGTTGGGTTGCGATAGATGGATGAACAGAGGAATCTTGAAGAACGGAGCAACGAAGAGAAAGAAGACGCTTACAGAGTCAAGAAGAGAACCCTAGATCTTCTCCCAGATGCTGAGAATAACATAGCTAAGCTACAGGCATGTGAACTATTGTTTCAATCCAGTAAAGCTAAGCATTACATCATGGGACCCTTTTACGGCTAATCGCTATTGGGATTTTGAGGTCAGTTTTCCATTGAAACTATCCTCTAGTGCAGTGCACTAGAGGCCAATTTCATGGACCTGCTAATTAGGCACACAAAAATTGCTTAGCATGAAAATTCTTCCTTGGCAAAAACAAGGTTACAAACCAAATTTTCAGGTGATGTATATTGTTTGTGATTGGTATTCAGCTGGTTTCTGTTTAGCATAATAAGCACAGAGTTTTGGCTGGTAACTGATGAGCGTGACTTTTTTTGTGCTAAGCAAATGTTCGTGCTTGAGCACAGTTATCCAAAGTTTCTTACTAGAACGAGTAACTGTTCTTGGTTATTATTAGCTAGTTGACTGCTAATAGACACAGCCACAGATGAAGCAAGTGTAAGTCATTATGTTCCTGGAATCATAGGAATTCCTTTGATGTGACCGGCTCTACAAAAAGGTGTATTATGTCGCAAAAAAAAGAAATTGAGTTATATACATGGTTGAAAAGCCCACAATGTACATGTAAGCTTTCATTTGGTATATCTCCATAGCCCCTCTTATTTTGGAGATATGACGTGTTTACATATCAATTACTTCCTTTGAAATAGCCGGCTCTGTTGTACTACAACAGAACGATGCACACAAAATAGTAGTTTTCTCCACTTTATTTATCAAAATCAGCATTTTTTTTAATGAAACCTGTAACTTTAGGTATTGAAGATGTCATTCATGACAAAAAAATAAAAATCACATTTTGATGAAATGTTTACCCTCTCAACGTTGAGCGGGCCATTACATGATAGTGCACAGCGCGACTTAATAAACCTTTTTGTAGAGCCGGTCACATATCTAGGGCCAGGGTGAGCTGATGTGTTAGGCAACAATGGTCTGGAATGTGTATAGGGTATAGGGACGGATAGGAAGCCCCATATCGGGCTGGCTATCTGGATTCATCTATGACAAATCAAGAATAAAGCATTTGTCAAATTACTAGAAAAACCAATTCGTACATGGTAACTAGAAGTTGTTGTGGTTTTTTGTGTGTTTTTTCTTTCTTCAGGGAGTGGTTGAGTCTAGTGCCCAGCGCCTAGTGAGCCTGGCTAAACAGTGGGAGAAGCACAGGGCTCCGCTCATTGAAGAATACCGTACACTGAAGGAACAGAACGCCAACAAAGAGGTAATCCATAAATGTGACATGTCTGGAAAAAACGATGCACAGTATTTATTGATCCATTTGCATTTTTCTAAGGTACTGTTCCAATTTTTGCAAAATCAATTACTTTGTAGGTTCCCATTGGCACATTCTTTGTTCTTACATTTGCGAGGACCATCGGGTCTCATTAAAAATATTAAGCAGTACCTCCCTAGATCCTCAATCTGTGAATGCTAGGGTTCAAATACATATCGGCAACCACCTACTTATGCTAACAATAATGTTTTAAAACTCTAAACTACTGTCAGCCGGCGTCTCCTGAGAAACACACATTAACCAGTTCGCGCCGGATGACGTATATAAATGCAAAGTTTTCCCCAGATTCAAAACTGATGACTCACAAACACGCCACGAGCAAGGCCGGAAATGTCTGTCAGCAGCGAGCAAGGCCGGAAATGCGTGGGTGCGCTTCCCGGCACTATTGGCCCGAACCCGCTTTGGATCGAATCCCGCCCCTCGGCTCAATGATGTTAAAATAATCCCGGCGCGAACTGGTTAAACAACTTCAACTGTATATTATTAAACAGTTTACGTCGGATGACGTGTATACGTGCAACCTTTTTCCGGAATTTGAAACGGATGGCGGTTAGACATGTCACGAGCAAGGCCGAAAAATATCTGTCCGCAACCGGCTCGCAGCAAGCAAGGCAGGAATTATCAGGGAGTGCTACTCACAGATGCTGGCCCGATGAACACTGCCTGAAACCTGAACCCGCCTGGGTCAAGTCAATGTCAAAATAATCCCGTCGCAAACTGCTTGAACTAAATCCTGACTATACTAGTTTCACTTGTTTTCTTCTTTTTTGGCAGAGTGAATCGTTGAAGAAGCTGGAAGACATTCAGGAACTCCGAGACAGGATGAAAGAAGTAGTGGATGAGACCAGAGGCAAGGAGGAACTACACAAGCAACTGGTAGTCTTATATATCTTGGATTTATATAGCGCTTTTCACACCCGAAGGGCATCTGAAAGCGCTTCCAACATTATTACCCCTTGTCACTGGGCCATTTTCAATCCTTAAACCATCTCAGCTCCCTGGAGAGTATACAGCCTGTGCTGCAATATATGCTCTACTAGGCTAAATCAATCACAATAACCATCTCTGCCTTCACAGGTACCCATTTTACCCCTGGGTGGAGAGAAGCAATTATAGTTAAGTGTCTTGCTCAGGGACACAAGTGTCACGACCGGGACTCGAACCCACACTCTGCTGAACAGAAACACCAGAGCTTAAGCTCGGTGTTCTTATCCACTCGGCCTCGACACCCTACATTATAGTATTATACACAGTGTTGCATTTGAGTCGCTGGAGTGGAGTCTCTCAGTCCGAGTCTGTCGTCGATGTGCTCGAATCAAGCCAGTCATGGAAATTGTGACTTGCATAGACTGGGCCCAATTTCATGGATACTCAGGTTCATAATGTACATATTGAAAGTTTCGTTCATTTTTTTTGTAGATTTGCTAAACTATACATTTTTGGAAACATTAGGATATACTCAACATGAAAACCAATGTTTACATTTGTTTTTAGGTTCTTTTGAAAAAAATGGTTCTTTAATGTGACGTGACACATGAAAAGTCATAGGGTGTCACATTAAAGGTCCATTTTTTCAATGCCCTATATCTCTGGAAGTATAAGCCCGATTGGGTTCAAATTTGGTATGCAGGTATGGCGGGATGTGTTATAGATATAAATTGAAGTGACATCATGATGACGTCATCGTGTGATTTTGTTATGATTTTGTTTAATTTTTGGACCTTTAAGCCATATCTTATCAACAGAACATAATCAATTCAAAATTCTTTTTGTAATATGTTTATTGGGTCATAGACATATGCACAAATTTTTTAAAAATTGTGTGACGTCATCATGACGTCATTAAAATGCCATTTAAAAAATCCAAGATGGCCGCCATAAAGAACCTAAGAGCAAATGTAAACATTGGTTTTCATGTGAAGTATATCCTAAGTCCTAACGTTTCCAAAAATGTATAGTTTAGCAAATCTAAAACGAAAATACATAAGAAACCTGACTAAGAGTTGAGAGCTTTCAAAACTTGCCGATCCAAAAAAAACTTATGTATTTATTTATTTTTTGGTTTAAGGTTTCGGAGTATGAGCGCATGACTAAGGACGTCAACAGATCAGCCTATACAAGAAGAATTCTGGAGATTGTGGCCAACATAAAAAAGCAGAAACATGAAATCCAAAAGGTATTAATATTGACATTATATTTCTTCTCAAAAAAATGAAAAATTGGGAGACGGCCAGCGTTCTACTGAATGGCTGGGTTGGTAGATAATCTTGGTAGTGTATCTTGGAGGTTGCAGGTGTGAATACCATGTATAAATTGCTACTTAATTAACCCTGCGACGTGCTGCCGAACTTTTTTTCCAAAGTCGCTTCGCCGTAAAAAAACAATTACTATTTCATCATATTACATGTATTCCTAGTTCAAAGCATGCCGAATAACATGGTAAGTGCCGCTTGAACCCTGGTTGAACCGGTGACCCAGCTTTTTGCAAAGCAAAGGCTGCCCCACGAGTAACCCATTACATTGTGTACATAAAGGGTCTTTGATGTGTGGATTTTACCACCAGACCTTCCCAAGCAATCAATCATGCTATTGTTGCCTTGTTGCCTTATTCAACAACACCAGCTGGTTTCTGGGTGTCTGGCTTGTGGGAAAGGGTTGTGTTGACATATAAAGCCATAAAACCGAACAGCATGGGGGTATTACACGAAATACAAGCGACTTTTTTTAAAAGTACGGACGCGTGTTCGTGTTAAAAAAAAAGTCGCTTGTCACAAGGTTAAATTGACAATCCTGACAGGCAATATTTGACATTGAAACTTATCAGAATAATGTTCTTTTGTTAAGGTTCTAGTTGACACTAAGACACTACAAAAGGAGATCAACCATATGTCAGGAAAGCTAGACCGAACTTTTACCGTCACAGACGAACTCATCTTCAAGGTAAGATCAAGTTTCCCCATTTAAGATAGTTAACCCCAGTAACTACAGTTTGTAAGAAACATTTTTATTTAAAAAAAAAAAATCTTAAGTTTCATTGTTACAGTTTCAATGAAATTTGAATGCAACATATCTTTGAGTACCTACACATTTTTTTTCTCAATAACCCACAAAATTCAGAATTTGAAAATGTAAATTTGAATTATGTTATTATTTTAACTCTGGTCAGTTAAACAGGTAACTATTAAAGGGATCGTATACGTTTGGTATTTACTCAAAAAATTAATGGCAATAAAAACTTACTTGGTAAGAAATACAGCAGCTTTGGATAGTATAATGCATTTTTAGAAACTTTTCACTTCGAAGTACTGCGGTTATGAAAAAAAATATAACTTTTTATCCCCACAAATTGGAATCTCAGAAGTGTTACTGCAGTGACGTTTCTCAGAATGTGTATTCCAATGCAGATTATTCTTCCTGCGTGGACATAACCGCTCCAGATATCTCAAAATTGCTACCACTTTTTGAAATGAAATTTGTACAGGTTAGTTTTATGGTATTAATCTATACCTATATATGATTGAAACGTATACGATCCCTTTAAACACTGTAAAAAAAAAAGATATGGGTTCAAGAAAGACTGTTTCATTTCATTCATTTTTTTTTTGTATTGCACATTCTTTTAAACTTTTTTTTGCAGGATGCTAAGAAAGATGAATCGGTTCGCAAGGCATACAAGTACCTCGCAGCCCTTCATGAGGTGAGATGACAATTTCTGTTTAACCAGTTCACGCCAGGATTATTTTAACATCACCGAGCCAATGCACGGGATTATTTTTAACGAAACTCGATCTGAGGCGTGTTCAGGCCGATAGTACCGAGAAGCACACCCACGCATTTCCGGCCTTGCTTGCTGCTGACAGACATTTCCGGCCTTGCTCGTGGCGAGTTTATGCATCATCTGTTTTGAATCTGGGGAAAACTTTGCGTTTATATACGTCCTCCGGCGCGAACTGGTTAAAAAAAGACTTATTTATTTATATATTCGGTAATCAAACCAAGGATTCCTCAAAAGTGCCCAAGGCACTGTATCTGGAAAGCCTGAAGAAACTTGTAGAGAGAAGACAATGAGAAGAAGGTACAGTTTTAGAGGTGGGAAGAAAACAATATCCTGGGGGAAAACACACAAAATCAAGCAGGATCTGAAAACGCAACCCACACGTGGACCAGGGCAGGAATCGAACCCGGACCACAGTGGTGGAAGGCAAGGACCAGTAACCACTGCGCCTACAGTGTTTCCCCTTAACCTTTTTTTTTCACTAGCCGGCCGGACCAGTAATGTAACCTTTTAAGCTACTTTTTTTTTTAAGTAAGCAGCCGCGGCCCTGAACTGCACTCAAAGGCAATGTAATACAATAGTGTTACGTATATGGTGTGGTCTCGTTATTGACTGTGTGTTCTCCCCCCCCCCCCCCCCCCCCCTTCCTACCCACATCAAAAATAAACCATCCCATAAAAAAAGAAACGTCCAATCTTGTTCTTCCTTCTAACAATCTCTTCTTTTCATTGGGTGTAATTGTATTGAAATTCCAAAGTAGGCCACATGTTGGCCTACTCGCTGATACAATGTAGTACATTTTGTAGGTCAGCTGTCAATCATTGTCTGGATTTCTTGCCCCTACTTGGAATATATTCAGAAAATACTCCCGAATAATTTCTGCCTATTAAGTTGCTCCTTTGTCTACACCTTATTTATCATTAACACACAAATTTCTGTTAAATTTCTAGAATTTTGATCAGCTCATTAAGACCGTGGAAGACACCGGCAGTATTGTCAGGGAAATCCGAGACCTCGAAGATCAGGTAAAAACATAAAAAATGCCAAATTTTGTTCCTTATGAGAGCACATGGACAAAAGTAAATTGTTGCCATAACCACAGAGCTTACATTGTTGCATTGAAATCAACAATATGTGACCCAGCACAAGTAAATGAAGCAAAAATGAAAATTGAGATTTTGATTTCATCATTTAAAGCTAAACAAGCTTTAAATGATGAAATCAAAATCTCAATTTTCATTTTTGCCTCAAAGTGTCTCATACTCGTGCTGGGTCACATAATGGCTTTTATTGAAAAAAAAATATTTTTTTGTCTTAGATTGAAACTGAAAGCAACAAGAAGACGATAGCCAACCTTGAGAAGATTACTGCCGACTACAAGGAGATGAAGAAGGAAAACGCTGCTCTCATTGCAAAAGTCAAAGGCAAATAAGTTGTAATGAGCACGTGTTAATAAATATCTGTGCTGCTTCGGTCATTAATACGTAACTTTATAATAGCTGTGGGTTTTTGCTTATGGCTCAGTACTACATGTATACCTTTTTAATTTTGTTTGCTTGTTCCCCATATTTGGTGCTTGAAAGGACACTACATGTATTTGAAAAAAATGATTCAAGGAATAATACAAAAATCCAAAGGTTATTAAAATAGTAACCTGTTGAAAATTTATCTTAATTTTTCACAATGAGCAAATCATAAGTTTCTGTTGAAATCGCAATGTTTTGGTCAAACCATGGAGCTATAAAGAGAAGGAGTTCGAACGATCCGGAGATCAAACAAACCAACTCCCACTCGTTAAATTTGTTAAGATTAACCGCAAACCAGCCATTACGTGCACGTCCTTGCGACCGCAAAGAAAGCATTATGAGATGTGTGGAGCTGATCTGCACATGCGCATTGTCGGCAAAAAGCGAGAGGCGTACGCAAAGCAAGGGTACTACACCGAGTCTGATTTAACGATTTGAGCGAAAATGAACGATGTTTTTTGCAACGTAAAAATTACGTACACCATCGTACACTATAGCCCCATACACGAACGGACAGAGAAAATCATCCACAATATTAATAAAATAAATCCCCGGTTTTCTCAGGATGATTTGATAAATAACTTATCGTAACTTGGCAACAGATGGTCCAATTTTGAAACGGAAAAGTCTGGCAAAATCCGTTTTTTGTACAGAATGCAGAAATAAAAATGGCGCATAAAAAACACACGTGAAGCTACTGCGCATGTGATAATTAGATTGTTTCAGCGTTCACTACTTTAATAAAATAAACTGCAATCGGGTTTTATGCACGGACGTGGGAGTCCGCATACTAAGACCCAGCGAGACTTATCTTGGTCGTTAATCTGTTTGTGCAGCAGGGGGAATTGTATAGGGTTGCGGTGGGCCAGACAATAGCTCCATGCTTCACTATTATTGGCGGATAATTGCCTTGGGCTGTTCGAACTCCTCTTTATAGCTCCATGGTCCAACCATCACGACTAAATGATGGTGGATCCCTCTAACAGCATAGTTGGCGCAATGATTTCACAGGATGCATGAGACTTTCATCTAGAATAAGACTTTTTGAATCCGAGAGAAGGTAATTATTAAAAGGGTAGGATACACCATTGGTAATTGCTTGAATTATTATGAAGGGGTGGATATATTTTATAGTAAATATCGTTTAACTGACTTGTTCAGAGTTTTAGTCATGGATGCCGAGAGCAAGAAAATTGTATTTCTTTATATAAAATTCAATTTTTCAGAACAATTATAGGATATCTAGAACAATCATTTTGCTGGATGCCTACAATTATTATTTACTTTCAAATAAGTAAGATATTTCTTAATTATTCGGTAGTAATGGTGTATCCTACCTTTAAAATCCAGTACGATATTTCAAAAGCTCCGTTTACAAATAGTATCCATTTCAATTTAAACTGTAAAGAAAATATACATGGGTGTGCTGATATATTTTGTAAACTCCTGTTGGAAGAGTTATACAAAAATATGTTTAATCTTTACTTGAAATCAAAGTTCACATGAAATAAAGCAAGGCATAAAAGAAATTTATTGTTCATTTTTTTTTTAATATAAATTTGCAGCCATGAAGAAAAATACTTAATTTTACTGAGTAATACTATGTTTTAGCCTTACAGCATTTTATATAATAGTAGTTTTGAAGATTCAATAAATCTAAACAAGATTGAAGCGATAGATAATGTATAAATAAAGAAAAATGTAAGTAATTTTTTTATATAAAGAAAACATTTTTTTTCTTTAAACAGTTAGACATTTAACTGTTCCCAAAAAAGATACAAGGTCTAAATGTTTAACAAAATATGAACAAAATAAATATTCTGATTACTTTTTACATGCATTAATTTTAATACAAGCGGATGAACTGTACTAATGTCTTTTTTTTTTTTTTTTTTAATCCACTTTCAACATTCGTTTATATCATACACATTTTTGCTAGCACAAAAAATATGTTAACTCTATATTCCTTCATGAAACATCCTTATGATCACGGAAAAAAATTCATTCAAAATTGTATGTACAGGACCGTTCATCCACATCTCGGTTTGAAAGGTGACCTTTTGTAATAAATTCAAACTGATATTTGAAATAAACTGCATATATGAAACTTTGACAATATAATTAGCCATGACTTTTAATGTTACCCCGTTACAAAGGCTGTCTGAAATGTGCATGTGTGGCTGTGACTATTTTTTAGCCTGTTCCCATGTTATACCCAGCACGATATGTGGCAGAGGGGTACCCCCCTCTTATCCCTATACTTTATACACACTCAACACTATTGTAACCTAACCCATCCCCCCTTGAAACCTAAAAGGAATTCCTGAGATTCCGGGAACACAATGGTCAACACAAAAGAGGGGGGGGGGGGGGGGTTATCTCTGCCACATATCGTGCTTCATATGTCCCATGTACACGAGTTTCAGGGATGTAGTCGAGTCCATCGTAAGTCCCTGCAAGTCCATCACAAGCTATTCAAATCCGCTTTGACAAAAGCATTCCTTTGTCATTGTTCATCCGGTTACTTGCGACTGACTAGTGACTGGCTTCACGGAATGACTTGTGAACGGACTCGACTACAACCCTGATGAGTTTTAATAGACCGAACCAGTAGGCCACACCACTCAAAAGATTTACCAATCATAGGTTGATTTTAACGTCCCAATTTCATTACCAGCCTGGTTTTATTCATAGTTGCGGTAAAGTGGTGGTGTTATGTTAATTGTAAACAAATCTGACTCCCAGTACCATTAGCAAAAGGTTAAATGTAATTTTTGGTCATTTCCTATAAAGCCAAAGGTGTTACCTACTTGTATGTGACTACACTAGGCTATATGTGACCTGGCACCACGAAATGGGTGGAAAGTCGCAAAATAACATAATTGACATTACATTTCTAGAAAAAAAAAAGCCCTAGGCTTTCAAATGATGTACTGTGTGTTGCTGTAGCTTATTCCTAGCCGTCGCTATATACTCTTTTGAAATTGCTGAAGTCGTGCTCCCTTGTTTTGAGAAAACGGTGTTCAAAGTCCCTGAACCATGCCAACTATAATATCACTCAGTGCAATTCAGCTACCAAAAACACACTTTAGAGTTTTAATTGAGCTATACAACTTTGGGATATGATAACGATAGTTTTTTTGTATGTAAAAACGTTAACAACTCGAAACCGACCACCAACTTGAAAAATTGAAGTTTTGGCCAATAACTCGTTTTGGCAGTGTGCGACTTTCCGCTCATTTCGTGGTGCCAGATCACATGTGATGGGTGTGGCCTATTCAGTGCATTTGTCAAACATCACTGGATTCAGAAGCAGCCTCATGTTCATTTGGTTACCTTTCCCTGGCCATCAGGCTGATCTTTGCCCTTACTCTTTGATTCCTGATGATATTCCTCCACGACGGCCTTCCCAGTATCTTTCGCAGCTCGCTTTGCGATCGCCTTGATTCCAACGCTGTTCATGTTGTAGGCCGTCAGTCCAATATTAGTGGCAGCATCGAGTGAGGTGTCTGTGAAGCGTGCTGCATTGTTACCATATCTAAAACAAGCAATTTTTTAACAATTTTTACTACTGATTTCCTTTCTAGAAATTTCCTTTCTAGAATCTTCCTTTCTAATTTCCTGGATCCTTCAATAGGAAGGAAAGCAATGACACTTTCTTTCTAAACTTTCTTACCTTAATGGCCCTGTCACACCATAACGTTTTAGGCCAACGCGCGAGTAACGTGTTGGAATTTCGGCAACACGCGGGTAAATGTTGACTAACGCTAGGCCAGCGTTCGCAACACGCTGAGCGCGTTACCCACACGCTGGAACACGCTGTCACACGCCGAGGCTAAAATACATGCTTACGCTGGCCTATCGTTTGCCAGCGTGTTGCCAAAATTACAACACGTTACGCGTTGGCCTAAAACGTTCTGGTGTGACAGGGCCATTAAGTATTTGACTTTGCGTGTGTCAGTCAAAATACTTTGAAATACTTGAAATACTTGATTATTTTTCACGAAACTCGATCCGAAGCGGGTTCTGGCTAATAGTGCCGAGAAGCACACCCACGCATTTCTGGCCTTGCTCGCTGCTGACAGACATTTCCGAACTTGAACTTGGCGTGTTTATGCGTCATCCATTTTTGAATTTGGGGAAAACTTTGCGTTTATATACGTCATCCTGCGCGAACTGGTTAAGTATTTGACTTTGCATGTGTCAGTCAAAATACTTCGAAAGTCGCAATTTGTTTAACTCAAATGTTAAATTAACCTATCGCTCGCTGTCACGTACACAACCCTATTGGATTTTGGAAAATATATTTTTGTTTGCAATTGAACAAACTTTCACAAGCTGCATTGATGGGATTCTACCATGATAGCTAAACTGCGATGGATAGGCATGTGATAATAAAACTTTAGTCCACAAAATGTGACCCGCTCCATCGTAATCAGGAATAAGTCGCTGGGGCCGTTTTACGCAATCGGCCATTGAAGTGATCGCATGAGTGAAAATCGTGACCAAGTCGTTTTTCTGAACATTGTATTTTTAGGAAGTGTAGTTATCACAGATTATTGTCATTGATGTCTTGTAAGTAGAAACGATCAATAAAGATGAAATCGAAGAGGATTTGTATGATTTTGGTCAATTTTGTTTATTTCAAAGCCGTTTTTCTCGGAATGTGGATTCGGCAAATAAATATATACACCTGTCATCTTCATCAGACCATAACTCGTTAACCTAAGAAGATACATACTTGCGATGGGTATCATTAGAAAGCTTATGAAATTCCCTTTCTCAACCTGTACATATCTCAAAAAGTCATTTTGAGACTTATTCCTGATTTCGATGGAGCGGGTCACAAATGTGTTGTTCTTTCAAATTACTCACTTGTGTTGCACAACGTCCACAGTGGCAGTAGAGATGCTTTTGGCCAGGGATTTAGCTGCCGTCTCGAGCCCATTGTAAACGGTCCCAAAACCTGCAGGAAAATTCGAGAAAATGTATGTTGGTTGTTACTGGCTTGCCGTCAAACTCCGTCAAACTCTGTCAACTCTACTGAGATTTTGAGGCTCTGAGATAAAGGTTCCCAAAGGTCGTTTCAAGTTTTAAACCAAAACAATTACCCAGTGTCGGAAACAAATTGAAGATGCCAACTTTTATGTCCTCAAAGAAAACAGCTTCAAGGCACTCTAGACAAAGTTGACTTTATAAGTGCAACGAATTGGCAAAGTATTTATTTAAATTTTTAGATTTATTGATATTTGTAATGTTTTTATATGTTTGCTACACAGAAATACTTAAAAAATTGTGGAATAAAGGGTTTACAAAAAACCCAGTTCGCTAATTCTATTATCACAACTACTGTACAATACGTTTGCAACTTTCCTCAGTATTTTTATTTTTTAGACAAGCCAATAAATGCAAATTTAGTACAGCCATAAATTGTCAACAGAATTTCTGATTTAGTTGCAACAAACAGTATTGTTTAGCATAATTTTATTCACCAGGGATGAGATTGTCAATTAGGAAAAAAAATCAGAAAATTGATGAAATGTTTAAAAGATGCATATCTTTGTGTACAAATAATGTCTTTCTCCGAGATTAAAAAAGTCTGATTTCAGACAAAGGTTTCATAAACCTTATGCCTGATTCTCTTTCCTGGTACCTGCTAACCCTGATTTCGACCTCTGCCCATTTCTGTCTAATTTTGGCAGGTATTAATTACAGTTCTGATCACACCTTGAAGACCGCTGGCTGCAACCTCCACGACCCCCTCCATAGTTTTACTTCTTTTGCCATCCGGTTGGTCTTTGTTCTTGAACAGCTTGTCACTTTGCTCCTTGATGTAAGGACTGGCCTCCTGAGCTAGCCTCTTGGTCAGGTAACACAGGCTGTCCACCACGGCCCTACTTACCTTGAAGAAAGAACAAAAATAGAATTGTAGAAAGAAAGAAATGGTTCACTAGCTGTATTTTAGCTTGTGAAACGGGCGTGTTGACATTAACCATACAAATATAAAGGGGGGAGTCACAATGGCGTAATGGTTCTTTTCTCGCATCCCACCTGGGCCTGTACCTTCTTCCCACTGTCTTCCTTCTCTCAACAGGTTTCTTCAGGCTTGTGAGCTACAGTGCCTAGGGCGCTTTCGAGGAATCGTTGGTTTCAATACCAGAAAGAACTAATAATATTATTAAAGATTTAAGGCCCCATATGCACTTGTACACCTTAAGGCCGTGCCGGGTACCCGGGTACCCGGGTACCCGTAACCCGACCGCTGATTGCGGGTACCCGGCTCCAATTTATCAATTTTATTACCCGAAACTGCCTTTGTAAATGTTGACACATTATTTCAGAAAGGCAAGCGTCTTTTTTGTTCATTGCGTGCCGATAAATTGTTAGAAAACATCCGAGTAAAATGTCTTATAAGTCCAATTACCGACAATTTCCCGATGTCTAGATAGCGGCCTAACAGATGATTGTGCTTTCTTTGTTGTCATTGTGATAAAAAAATGCCTTTAAAGTCTATTTACCGACAATTCCGAAAGCTGATATAACCTGCGGTTGACATTGTATCAGTGTTTTGATACAGTTGTCCTTTGAGTAAGTTTATCGAGGTTTAAGTTTGTATTTTTTTTCCCCCTGTAGTCCTGTTGCACCTGCCAGTTTAATTAATGGGCCAGAGATAAGACTTCCCAGTCTTCCATACCTTGACGGCAACCACTGATGCCTTCTGTGCATACTCCGCCCCCGTCTGATACTTCTCCTCAATCTCGGCAGGTACTTCGTTAGTCTTCAGGTTCTGTTTTAATTTCTCCTTGCCGACACCGATCAGATAGTGGGTGGCCTGCGCCCCTTTGCCTAACCCCCAACTGATCCACTCAGCACCTGTTGGTTATTTCGGAATCATAAACAAAAAATGTAACCCCGACTAATATAACATAAGACAATTGTTCAGTTTAACAGTCACACTATCACTCACAATGTATTCTCTACTCGATATCTTAACCTCAAAGATCTTGGCATTACACTTGGCTTTTCATTACCCAAGATGCAGAAAGGTCTAGTATCTGTAAACACTTAATCCTGCTGTATTAACTCACTGACGTGGCAGTATTATAGTGCAGACCTTTATGAACAAGCTGAAAAGGAACTTCTGAGATTTAAATTTTGGGGTTGGGTTTCATTAACCCTAACCCCCTAGGCCCTTTTTGCTAGGAACCATCCTCAATCTCCCAAAATTTCTCATATATGACCGGCTCTACAAAAAGGTGTATTAAGTCGCGCTGTGCACTATCATGTAATGGCCCGCTGAGAGGGTAAACATTTCATCAAAATGTGATTTGTATTTTTTGTCATGAATGACATCTTTAATACCTACACTTTCAGGTTTCTTTCAAAAAAATGTTGATTTTAATAAATAAAGTGCCAAAAACGACCATTTTGTGTTCATCATTCTGTTGTAGTACAACAGAGCCAGCTATTTCAAAGCCTATTTTCTCAGTTGTGTATTTGAACTCCAAGAAAGTAATCAATATGTAAACACGTCATATCTCTAAAATAAGACGGGCTATGGAGTTCTATTATATACTAAATGAAGCTTACATTGTGGGCATTTCAACCATGTATATAACTCAATTTTACTATTTTGCGACATAATACACCTTTTTGTAGAGCCGGTCACATTATTACCAGTATGTAAAAATAGGATTCATCCTCAATCCTCCAAAATCATCGGTTATTTCTTGCATTTGTTCAGTGGAGGGGTGACTATATATTGCCTCAATCCTCCAAAATTCTCATTCAATCAATGCTATGGGTTTAGTCAGTGCGGATGACATTTAGAAGCAGTGTGGGTGGTATTGAGCATAATGAACGGTCGCATTAGGCATGGCTGAGCATAAAGAATGCTGGTGAAAGGCCTACAACTTCGACCCATTGCATCCTCCAAAATCAACTGTCACCTTTTGCAATTCATCCTCAATCCTCAAAAATCCTCCAAAACTGCAATAATAATAATAATAATAATAATATAGATTTATATATTGCACTTATCCGGTAACCCGATCAAGGCGCCTACACACAAATTCTGCTCCAAACTAAAGTGATAACTAATGAAGTAAAAGAGACTTCAGTTCTTTTTTGAAGAAGTCCATGGATGTTAATTGACGAAGTGTGGCAGGGAGTTTATTCCAAAAGGCAGGTGCTGCTTTGGCAAAGGCACGCTGACCATAGCGGACAGTACGAACTCTCGGTTCTGCTAACAAGTATGAGCCTGAAGATCTCAGAACCCATCAACCCGACCTGTCTTGACAGAGTTGGGGGTGAAGACTTTGGAGGATTGAGGAGGGTTAGGGTTAACGGCTACCTTTTTAGGCCAAATAAAAAAAAAAAAAATGTTTAGTGTAACCGCCCGCTTCCTTTTTGGGGGCCGCCTCCTTTTTTCTTTTCTTTTTTTCTTTTTGAAAAAAATTATAAATTTGACCTTTAGCATCACTGTGTACATGCTCTGGAAATACATTTTTTCTAATAGGAAGGCTAGGGTGTGACGTGTAGTCGTGTACGGTGCATGCATACATGATCGACCCACATGAATTTTAATTTTTAATTGTGGGTGAACCATGTTTTAATTTTAAATTGGAAGATAGGGTGTGACATGTTTACTGCATGACTCGAATTAAGATGTGTCAAGCGGCCATTTTGGAAAAAAAAAAAAAAAAAAAAAAAAGGCCTTCTCCTTTCTTTAAAAAAAAAGGCATGACGCTAAACATGTTTTTTTTTTTTTTGGCCTTAGTACCTTTTTTGTAATCGGGTACCCAGTTCCCAAACTCTCCGTAAATGAACACCCCCAACTTTTTATTCCCCTCACCTATGACAATGCCTTTGGCTATCTTGGTGCTGATTTGCTCCCCCTCCTCCACCTCTTCCTCTTGCTGTTCTTGCCCCTCTGCTTCTCGATATCGAGGGGGTCTGGTCGGGGCCACTCGCTGCTCTCTCAACACCGTCAGCTCCTGGATTGCATGCTCAAATGCTTGTATCTTTGCACTGTTTCAACAAGAAATCATTCTCTAGATTATTGTAAGGTCAGGTCAGGAGAAGATTTTAAACTGAGAGTCTGTTATCTGGCCACCACATAATTTCTTTCACTGGAGACAAATCAAGTAATCTTGGGACAACAGATCATCCGAGGGAAAGTTGTTTTTAGGCCATATTTTGGGTACATGTCATTCGGACATCTGATGGTGTATATTAAAGAGTTATAAAACAGTGCAATGTTTGGACATGGACTATTGCCCAATTTTGTTTAATTTTAAAGTACATATTCCAATTTCTTGTTGTGACGTGAGAGGGCGTGCTGACTGGAGGGGTTTAGGTAATTAAAAATGTTCATTCTTGTAAGTAATGGGTATAAAAGAGGATAGAACTTTCCATAAAATCATTTCAAGGAACAATTTGTTGATGTCAGTTAGACTGAAAGTGAGAAATCTGAAAATTTTGATTAGGCCATTTAAAATTAATAAAAAGTTTTACATCGCTGAGATTTTTAAAAATTTGTGGGGAGGGGAATTTATATTTTATATTTTATATTTTTAGTTTTTTACTTTCCTTCATATCCAAGGTGTCCAAATTGTATACGTAGCGATCGTTTACTGTTCATTGTTTATTTTTTAGTATCAATACAGTTTGGCTTGAACACATTGGAATGATAGTCATAGTGGAAGGAATAGGGCCTACATCTGACATCGTTAGCCACCTGTCCAGCGTGCAGCGACTTGCCCTGTTGACTGACGAAAATCGGGACGGACGGCGATGTAAAACTTTTTATTAATTTTAAATGGCCTTAGATAAAAATCACAGGTACAATGTATTGAGTGATTTTGTAACTGCTCATGGGGGATGGGTCTTCCATGCCTTCCCAGTATATGAAAAAAAGTCTTTGTAGTTTGGAGTTGGTTAAAACTAACCTGTTAATGTTAGGATCAAACATGACCCCAACGCATGCCCCAGGCACTCCTGAGACCACATCAGGGAAGATGAATGCCCCCTGACTACTCCTCAGGGCAGGGGATTCCCCCGGTACCAAGGGGTACAGCCAGTCGCTGACCTGCAAAAATGCCGGCGGCTGATTAGCTTCATCAACCAGTCGGCTGTCCTTGAATTTATAGATTCGCAGCGCACCCGGATGGCTCGGTGCGGATACGTGACCCTCTGGGTTGATGAAGAATATCTGGACTCCGTCCGGTACGGCGAAAATCTCAGATGCATCCGCTTGCGTCTGATCGTAAGACGGCGGCTCATCCAGCTCGAGTAACTCCTCAAGTTGCAAGTTTTCCTCCAATTCCTGCATGGTTCCCGTGCTGAGAGTGCTGCATTGTTTCGTTGCCGTTGGAGGTGCTCTCCGTGCTGCGTCTCGCTCCAGCTCCTCCAGTCGAGATTTCATCTGCCGAGCGGTTTTACGCATCTGGCTCTGCATCTGGCGAGCATCTTCCAGCTCCCCGGCTCCGCCCCCAAAAGGGATCTCAAGGCCCTTGGCCAGATACCTCAGGCCTTCGCTGTACAAATGGATGGCTTGGTCCAGGTTACCAGCTTCATCCTGTGCCAGAGCATTGGTTATCGTGCGGTGGGCTTTCTGGTGGTAATTTCGAAGTGAATTCAACTCGTTCTCTGATGAAGTGGTCACAGTTCTGATGCCGTTTTCCTGACACTGGGCCATAATTCTTTATGTTTGTTCTTACCATTTATGGCTGCCAAAGATAGGAAGGAACAGTTTAAATTAATAGTAAAATAAATCACAACAATTAAATTAGTTAAAAAGCAAGATATTGTGGGAAAAAGAACCACAAACTTTGGCATCAAATTCTATGGTTCTCACAAAATGCAAATAAATAAAGGAACAATTTTTTGTGTTCACTTTGAAATGTATAAAGTACACACATACAACTATTTTATCGTGACATTGACAATTTTACGCAATTTCCAAGCATGCTACATGATGTAGTAGTAATAGTATATAGTCTATAGCGTGTTGGGTGTACTAACTATGGAGGAATAGGTTCCTTCTTATTCCTCCATGGTTGTACCATGGTTGTACGTACGTATAGTACGTGTACTCACGACACTAGTGCGAGGAGCAAATATTTGTTCTCATGTTGGCGAACGAACGGCCATCGCATGATCTGTCGGGTTTGGTAATTGCTTGAATTATCATGAATGGGTAGATTTGGGGGGTTGTATTTCATAGTAAATATCGTTTAACTGACTTTTCCGAAGTTTTACAATCATGGATGCCGAGAAAAGCACAAAAAACAGCGTTTGTTTTCAACCGGGGTCGAGCAGTTATTCTTATGTTATCTTTGTTTTTTCGCTCTCGCCGTCCGGCGAGAGCGAATTTTTCTTTATAAAATTCATTTTTTTAAAATAATTACGGGATATCTAGCGCAATCCTTTTGCTGAATGCCTAGAATCATTATTTACTTTCAATTGAGTAAGGTATTTCTTAATAATTCAGTAGTAAATATTTTCGATATCTGCAAATGGTGTATACTACCTTTAAGTAAGCGTTAACACTTGTTGGTGTTTTAACTTCGAGTGTATTTGTAGGCAAATGTAACTGTCTTATTTCTCCATGCTATTGCTATTTAATTTGCAAACCTTATCTGCGCAGAGCTAAGATTTAGTAAGAAATATGGAACTGACTTATCTAACTCGTGACCGGTATTTTCCCCTAAAGATTGAGGGCGCTGTTGCACCGCATAAGAAGGGGGCGGGGTGCGATAATGTTTTCTGCAGGTAGGTTAGTTGGTACATTATCCAATCAGAACACAGATGGTAGTTTTGTGTTAGGAAGTTTAGAACATGCGCACTGCATGCTCTCCGCCTATCCCGGCCCTTAGATAATTAATCCCGGCATTAATCTGCTGATAACAAACAAATAAGGTGTGAAGAAAAATGAAAAGAGCAATCCTAATATGTCATGAACTGAGAAGCCCCCAGTGTCGAGTGATGTCCACCCGGACCCCCACCCAACCCCAATGTTTCGACTTGGCACCCCCGATCAAACTCGTACAGGGAATTTTTATTTACATGCACGGACTAAGTTAACTTTTTGTTTGTGAACTTTATTCTCAATAATGTTGCATGCGATTCAGTCCACAATGCTATTGACTTATCCGATGATAGTTGAACAGACCAGATTGCCTTACTGGCACCCACATAGTACATGTGTACAGAAGGACCTTGCGGACTTTGGACAACCATGCAACCCTAAGCATCAGGCTAAAAAATAGAACTGTTCCTGTAGGTTTACACCGATAAACTCAACAAAAAGTTTTCGCAGGCTTCCGGTTCGTGGGTCAAAATCCACAATTTGGACAACAAAGTAAATCTTCTACAAATTCCAGGAAGCAAATTCGTCAGTGATTAATGCCTTTAAAAGTCATATAGTCCCTTGGTTGGAATCTAGTCATGAACAGACTAGATTCCTAGTACGGCAGTATAGGAACGTGTCATAGTAGCCCTTTTTGGTAGGAGGACATGGAGATTGACAGTGAACTGAGCAGCGCAGAGCAGGGTCAGTCGGCCCCGATGATGCAGAGCGACTCGAACCCTCGCCGGTCCTGCCCGAGCAACTGGCGGCGCTGGATTCGACCGGCGTTCTACGTGGCCTATGGACTACTCCTCCTGGTCGCAATCCCCCTCGTTATATTGGACATCGTGCACGCGGACGCCCGCGGTTTTCAGATTATGTTGGCAGGCATTGGGTTTTTTGCTATGATTATCTGTATACCGATATCTGTATGGGGAATTATCAATCACACCGTGTGCTACACCAGACCGGAACTTCAAAAGTTCATCATAAGGTACGAAATGTTTACGAAAAAATTTGGTAAACGAAAACAGGCAATGTCATTTTTACGAGCATTTGGATATAAACCAAAATGTTTTCTTTTCTTTTATAATTTCAGAATTTTGTGGTTGGTACCCATCTACGAGTTGAACAGCGTAAGTATTGTATTTCTGACACCAGGGGTATGTTGCTGGATGGAAATCCGGGCCTTTCAGACAAATATTGACATTTTATTTAGTTTGGTTTTCCCATAAAAACCGATTAACAAAACTCTTGTTTGTTGTCTGTTTCAGTTTTTCGCACTCCGTTTCCCCGTAGCGGAGATATATTTAGACACATTACGTCAGCTTTATCAAGCTTACGTCATCTACAATTATCTTTTCTATCTCCTGGCGTTCTTCGAAGAGGTGCCCGATTTTAAGGAACGACTGGTCGCCAAACCTTGCATCAAATCCCCACCTCCCTGCTGCTGTGTCAAGGCGGTTTCTAACCAGAGGTAATTATGCAAAGGGGCGTGGCGAAGACGCGCCACGCCCTGTATTACACCTGCATGCTAGATTTCAAAGTGAAAGACATTCGAGTATCCGAGTTCGTGACTGCGTCGTGCACGCGCCACGCCCATTGGACGAACACGTCACAACTTCCGGTTCTAGCGGTTTAAAAAAATGACGTTACACTCACCATTCATCTGACGTCACATCTGAAGACAGGGATCTGTGTGTCGTTATGTACAAGGTCAAAGATTATCAGTTTGTTTTCCTGCGAGATTTCCTGTGATTTCTGGTTGATGCTGCATTCGATACTAACAAGTAATTCTTCGTGACGAAACAACACACGAACAAAACGAAAAATCCCCGGTTTGTGCAGCAATAGACGTTCAAAAATACATTTCCCAGTTTAATGCTCCCGGCAACAGGCGCCACCCAAAGTTCATGCGTGTTCTAATATAAGTTCAGTTGACGCTATACTGAATAAAACGAAATTCATGATTTGATTCTGAAAAAGAGTCCCCAAAACTCTGGTATCACTGGTATGGGCACTTGGCCATTGCACTTTAAAGGTAGGATACACCATTGGTAATTGCTTGAATTATCATGAATGGGTAGATTTGGAGGGTTGTGTCTTATAGTAAATATCGTTTAACTGACCTGTCCGAAGTTTTACGGATGCCGAGAAAAGCACGAAAAACAGCGATTGTTTTCAACCGGCGTCGGATATCTAGCACAATTATTTTGCTGGATGCCTAGAATCAATATTTACTTTCAAATGAGTAAGATATTTCTTAATAATTCGGTAGTAAATATTTTCGATTTCTGCAAATGATGTATCCTACCTTTAAGACGTTTTATTTTATACCATTCTCTTATCTCTGACAGGATTATCAACCGCTGTAGGAACGGAGTTCTCAACTACACGGTTATCCGAATTATCTTTTCCGTCATCTCAATGTGAGTTGCAAATCCCATCCTATCGCAGGCTGCCGTTCCACACACGCGAACAATGCAAATGCGTTCGGCAACGTTCGCTAATTTGTTGTAAACGTTATTGTTTGCGTAGTTGGAACACGTTGCTAACGTTCGCGTGAGTGTGCGGAACGTTCCTCAGTCATAGCTAAAGTCTTGTGACAGAGGTCTCCTAAAAAGGAACTCCGAAGAGTGATTGTTACTCAGATTGATATTGTTTACAGATCGTGTGTTTTAATCATAATACCCAAGTTAAAATCACTTGATGAAAGTGCAAAATACGGACTACAAATAATTACACATTTTTGTTTTCATGAGGGTCTATTGTAGAATGCAACTTCTGAAACCGTTTCAAACGTTTGTCGGTTCGGCACTATACTAAAAAACATCTTCACCTTGGACAAAATGTTCCTCATCATAATTATAATGGATTGTTTTAACTGCGCGTACTGTTTCTTCAGTTGCGTTTGTATGAAGCGTACGTCGCTGAATATTAATTCTTGTCTTTTCAATTCATCCCTAGAATCACCTATCTTACTGGCAAGTTCAAGGCGGGTAATTACTCGCCCAAGTTCGCTTATTTGTGGGTGACTATATGCGTTTCCATCTCTCAAGTTGTAAGTATACATGTACACCTGTCGTTGTTATAGACATTTTCGATGTATTTTAAAATCCGAATTCAAAAATTCGCAATTTGGAAAGATCAAGGAGAACATTGTGGTCTACTTTGTACAAACTATACCTGATACGGGTCTAAGGTTGATAAAGGGGTATCTTGGTTACGTTGGAATATTTTGTATAAACGTTGGATTTCAATTGGACACCATATTTCAAATCCTGCTTGTGTCCCTGCGCAATACACTTTACACCAATTGCTTCTAATTTTCATGCAGCAAACAGGTACATGACCATTATGAGAGTACAGTTTGGTTAGCATGATCTTATTTTTTTTAAATAAATATTGGAATGCACTAGGCCATAATTTTAACGACTGAGGGCGCTATAGGGGTTTGAACAAGTAATTCAAGAACCATTTCGAAACCCCTGCTTCGTCATCGTCGTCGGCTTCAGCCACATTTTGGGGGCATGTACTGCTTCAATCGGTTGATATGAAGCCAACATTTGGCCAATGTCGATTGGTTTGCTTCTTATTAATTCAGAAGTTGGAGACGAAGCCGAAGCCAAGCCGAGGCCGAAGCTGAAGCAGAGGCCCGGGTTTCGAGGGGAAAAAACTAGGGCGTAAGTTCAATGGCGTAAGTTTACACATTATCACAATTCAAACGTTCTGCATGTTTCGTCCTTTTCGTCTCCCATTCCCCCATAAGTGGGCCATCTTCTGTCTGGTTCTCCTTCGTAAAGCCACCCTTGAAGAACTCAAGATGCTGCCCCGTTCCAGAACCCAGTTCTTGGGTATCCAGGTGGTGGTCTTCTGCACCAACTTCCAGTCTGTTATCCTGACACTGCTTGCCCAGTTCGGAGCCTTAGAACCAAAGCCAGAGTGGGGGTATGAGACGCCCTCTGCATTCGCAACAAATATCCAGGTATAGGGTACAGAATGCTATTTAGGTACCAACATAAATTGTTGATGGCTTCAATCCCAAACACGTTTGGTACATTTCTGTCAATCCTATAAGTACTCCGCTTACACCATTGATTAAGACAAAGTTCTTCTTTTTAACACAACACCATGCAGTACTGCCACTGAGAGAACGGTTGCATTTTGGTATAAACAGAACAAAATTATTGTTCCTTTCAAGAAAACAATTACTGAAAGGTATCCTGCTTCAGGACAGTGGTATTCTGTAACCCGTGTACTCAATTGCTAGTCTTGAAAGAGAGAGGGTGTACAGTACTCTAGCATTACAATTTTGTTAATTACAATTTTTTTAAGGATCTTTTAATCTGTATTGAGATGATCCTTGGCGCTATCGTCTTTTCCTACGGGTTCGACTACCAGCGCTACAACACGGATAGCGAGCAGAGAATGATATTATCCAAGTCCTTTAAACACATGTTGAATGTGTCCGATGTCAAGAGCAACATTATGGAGCATCTCAGATTTGGAGGTAGGATTCTATGCATAATGTTTGAAAATTGGGAATACCCCAAATAGTATTGCCAAAAGTGGCAAAGAAGTTTTTTTGATTGTGCCTAACTTGTGTGTACAATTATAATATTAGAAGTGACATATTTTTTTGCCATTATGGTATAGACAATTAACGGTCTACGTGTTTTATAGTCATAAATTTACTTGGAATCCAAAAACAAGCGATATTCTTGGAACTATGTAAAAAATATATTATATTTTCTTTTTTATTTATTCGGACAGTTCATACTTACCACAGGCAGCACAGCGAAACAACGGCCTGGTCGGACCAGCTCGCCCCTACTCCCGACTCGACGACCTCCATCCAAGAATTTATCGCGCCGGGGCGGGACGAGGCCTCGAATCAGCTCATCTCTCTGTCAGACATCGTCCTGATTCACCACAGCGATTCAGACGACGCCGCTAGTGACGAAATTCACACAGACAACGGTGGCCATCAACATGACGCCAACCAGACGCAAGAAAGCGAAGGGCTTAAAGATAGCGCCGGGATCCAAGATGGCGCACGCGAACTTGAAGATAGCGGGCTTCAAGATGAACGACAAAGGCAAGGTGCGAATTCGAGCGAGTAAGAAAACAGGGATGAAGTAATTAGCGCGGACACTGATTTGATTGGTGAGGAGTTTGCGACCAACGACGAAAGCGATGGTAATCATCCACTAATCGATGCCAGGTTGAAACAAGTCCTGGGGTGCGTTCCACTCACGCGAACGTTGCCAACGTTGGCCAACGTTTGCGTTGTTCGCTTGAGAGGAACGCAATGTGCGCCAATTCTGTTGGCGAACGTTAGCGAAAACGGCGAACGACATTCCGAGCTGTTTCCTGTTGGCCAGTGACGTATTTTAAAGATGGCGAAGAGGTTAGCAGACGGCAGTGTTCTTTTCACAGTTTTGATTTACGTTTCATACTTTTCGTTATAAATGGTGGATTGTTTTGAGCAGTTACAGGGATCTTTTAAAGAAAAATAATAAGTTGGACAAAAAGCAGCCAACCAAACGATGTCACTGTCAATGGGCGCCGTCATTTTGAAAACGTAGTTTTTAAAATATCGTTCCACTTCAACTAACGCAAACTCAAAACGTAGGCGAACGTTCGCGCAAACAGTTCGCGTAAGTGGAACGCAGCCCAGGTACGTACTCCCAGCAGAGAAGAGTAATATTAGTTCTACACCGTATACCTGGGTGTTATTTTGACATTATTATTATTAATTATTATTATTATTATTATTAATTCTTTCTGGTAATGAAACCAATGATCCCTCAAACGCACCATAGGCACTGTATAGCTCGTAAGCCTAAATAAACCTACAGAGAGAAGACAATGAGAAGAGTTTTAGAGGTGGGAAGAAAACTCCCGAAAAACGAAAAACCACGGAATCAGGCAGGGACTGAAAACCCAATCCACATAATGTGGCCCAGGCCTGATTTGAACCCGGGTCACAGCGGTGGAAGGCGAGGAAAGAACCGCTACGCCAACCTGAGTTTGAACCCTCATCATCAACCATCCAGGCCAACTTCAATCAGTGCGAACTTATCTGGGTTCAAGTTACCCTCCCTCAGAACAAAGGGAAACTTCTTTTCGGCACTTGCTATATCGTCCACCAACTTCAACTGCAAGCTTCCGACGATGCCGCACTGGCTTTTTCACTCGGCCAAATCTCGCCATGGAGTCACAAGTTCAAAGCCATTTTTCTTCTTGGAGACTTCAATCTACGGATACCTTGAACCACTTTGCCTGATGTTTATCTGCAAAACCATCCAGTCTATGACTGTCATTCTGCATTTGTTCGTGACATTACTGAATCCCTGGGAATGTCTCAACTTGTCTCTTTTCCGACAAGACGTAATCCTCATGGTACTGATTCAATGTTAGACATTATTTTTTGCAACTACCCTAACTGGAATTAGTAGAGTCAATTTATGAACAAAAATACACCTCAACCCCAAATAAATTGTAACAAAAGTTTTTTTATGGATTATGGTAGTATCGATTATCAAGAATAACATATTGAAAATCTACGAAATTCGAAGCATAGAAAAGTGGTGGTCCGCTCCATTGGTCGTGTACAACCTTCCCCTGACTACCTGCCCCCTTATATATAGCCACAAACTAACGTCTGACTGCCATCTTGGTATTGATAACCTAATTACTTGATATCTTTACAAATGTATGGGCCAATTCTTACTCAATATTAAATATGTAAGTAAAAGAAAGAAACAAAACTTGGGTTTAGCCCCTGTCACACTTGTCTGAATCGTCACTCTGTTCATGTTCCTAGTAAACAATTGTGGATTCGGTGTTTAATCGGTTTGAACTGAACTCAAACGGATTTCCCTCGGTTTTCCTCGGTTTTCCAACGCTATATACTCGTGTACGTTCGGTGATGCACTGAGGAACTCAGAGCAATTATTGAACCTGTTTAATAATTTCTCCGAATTGTCGCGGCAACCTCAATACGGACGGTTTCCGTTATACACACGGAATATGCACGGAATGCACAGAGTACACTGTATACTCATTGATTGCCATTCGTTGCAATGCGGAATAGGTACGGAAGAGTAACGGAACAGGCCTCCGATTCCGATCGATGACCGTATGTATTCAGAGTTCATTCCGAACCCACACCATTGTAATGCCGATCAAAAAACGGACCCACCGACTTTGATGTCACTAAATCCGATGATAAACCGCATTACTACCACGATGTAATACCGCATATTAAACGAACATATACCAAAACGATCATATAAAGAATAAATTCCGGTTCAGCGGGAGATCCAGGGACGGCAAAATTGCTATAAAAGCGGGCGGCTTTGGAGCACCTCATCAGTCCAGATCCAGGAGCCTTCGTGGTCACATCTCTGCCCATCATCAACCTCAACTCCCGTACAGAGATGAATCTGCACCCAGCCGTGCAAGACCAAGCACTGGCTGTCATCAGGAATCAATACCAACTGATGAAATTGTACCTGGATGCTCAGAGACGAATCGAAAATGAGAGAAGAAGGAGAAGAGGGAGAAGATACTGGGTCAGTGACTTGATCTCCCGAAGACCTCAACTTGGGGTGTATGACAGGCTTATGGTTGAGCTGCGAGCGGCGGACCCGTGTTCATTCAACAATTTTCTCAGTGTGTCTCCCCCCCCCCCCTCTTTGATGAGCTCCTAAATATACTTTCACCAAGGTTGGAGAAAGAACAGACCTTCCTGGGGACACCACTGACACCAGGCTTAAAGCTGGCCCTAACCCTTCGTCACTTTGCCTCAGGTCACACGTACTCCTCCATGAAGTTTTCATGGAGGGTACCCCACAACACCATCTCTGTTGTAGAGCGTGAGGTCTGCCAAGCCATCATTGATGAATTCCTGGATGAGCTCATGACCTGCCCTACTACCCCCCAAGGCTGGCAGGAGGTCGCTGACCGCTTCCTCTATGATGGAACTTCCCCCACACGTGTGGAGCTGTGGAAGGCATCTGGCGTGTCGCTGCCCCTCTGATTCAGGCTCTACGTATTTTAACTACAAGGGGTTCTACTTCTACTCCATCCTGCTGTTTGCCCTGGTTGATGCTGCCTATAAGTTTTTGTGGGAAGATCTCGGGGGCAAGGGAGCAGCCTCCGATGCGCAAGTGTACAATGACAGTGAGCTAAAGCAATGCATCGATGGTGGCACCATCGGCTTCCCTGATCCTGAGCCACTCCCCAATGACACTGAGGATGTGCCATACTTCCTGGTAGGTGGTGATGCCTTTGCTCTCCGAGCCAGTCTGATGAAGCCATTCAGAAGAAGGGGACTTGCTCGTGACGAGCGTCTGTTCAACTACCGTTTGTCGCGCACAAGACGTGTGGTTGAGAATGCTTTCGACATACTTGCCCAGCGGTTCCAAGTCTTCCTCACTGACCACGATACAGCATAGCCCAGAGACCATCCAGCTGATTGTTAAAGCCTGCATGCTGCTGCACAATCTGATGCGCACTCGCTACCACGGACTCCAGAACCAGGACTTGGACCGGGAGGATTAAGGTAGGATACACCATTGGTAATTGCTGAAATTATCATGAATGGATAGATGTGTGGGGGTTGTGTTTTATAGTTTAACTGACCTTTCTGAAGTTTTACAATCATGGATGCCAAGAAAAGAACTAAAAACAGCGTTTGTTTTCAACTAGCGCCGAGCAGTTATTCTTATGTTATCTTTGTTATTTCTTTATAAAATTTCATTTTTCAAAATAATTACAGGATATCTAGCGCAATCATTTTGCTGGATGCCTAGGATCATTATTTACTTTCAGATGAGTAAGATATTTCTTAATAATGCGGTAGTAAATATTTTCGATATTTACAAATGGTGTATCCTACCTTACAAAATTAGAGTATTAAAACAGTATATCTTTTTTTCTTGCTAATGTCCTCTAGAATGACGAGCAAATGACGTGATATACACGTAAAACGCACGTTGGAAAGACGTCGTATTCACGCTAGAATCCCCCAATTAAACGATTGAAATGATGTTTGATTGGGATTCTGCCGAATCTTTTACCGAAATGAGGAATCACGTGAGATTGCATTCTCTGGTAGGAAACATACCACACATTCAAAGTATAACAAAGAGAAGTGAATAGGAGTCCCTGCTATATAAGAGCCCTCCCCACGCAACCTCGTCAGTGTTTAAAGTAAAAAGCATTACACTGGCCCACCCAAGGGGCGGACAAAATGACAAGTTAAAATACATGTCTTAAAGGCTGCGTAACATGACACACAAAAGGTAACAGTTTGGGAGGGTGCCACGTGATTCCTCATTTCGGTAAAAGATTCGGCAGAATCCCAATCAAACATCATTTCAATCGTTTAATTGGGGGATTCTACCTCACAATTACCTCAATTCGGAACACGTGAGATTTCAAAGTTGGCCAGTGTAATGTGTATCGTAAACCAATTCCACATACTGGGTACAAACATAAGCTTCGTAGCCATTTGCTAGAGCAATGTATACAAAATAAATTCATAAAGGTGGTTCTGCACCTAAAATTAATTTGGAATCAAAATAAGATAAAAAACAGATACTTTCAGTATTTCAATTAACGATGTACATTAAATACATGCAGATGTAATAATAATTAGTTTCTGTCAAGCACAGCCTTGGCAAAAACTGCCTCTGTTTCACTATTTTTGCTGGAACTGGGTCTGTTATAGAATCGAGCAAAGGTAGTGGCTGATGACCAACCTGCTGTCTGTAAGATAACATCTGTTGGCACGCCTTTGTTTGCGGCTGCAGATGTGGAGGCTGACCGAAAGCTATGAGCTTTGAAAACAGAGGAGTCAATGCCTGCTTCAGTTAAGCATAATTTCAACCATCGAGCAATGGTTGAAGAACATACTTCCTTATTAGGAGGAACATAACTTATGAAAAGTTTACTACTCGTACGAATTGGATTAGTACGTTTTAAATATTCCAATAGAGTTCTGATAACACACAAAGAGCGATTCTCTGGATAAGCCGAAAGAACCAAGACTGGTTGAGGCTTGCCTACTTTCGAAGTCTTAATTAATTCGGTTATGTTAATTTTAACCTGTTTATTTGTAAGTACCATATTTGAAACATCACACAAGGACAGAGTCTGTGTCCTTTGACCTGTAGTCAATGCAAACAAACAAATTAGTTTAAAAGTCAAGTCTTTCAGGCTTATCGACTGAATGGGTTCTAAGCCACTGACGTAGTTAAGTAAAGGACTAACATCCCATGTATGGGAGTATCTAGGCAATTGAGGTCTAGTGTTAAAGACCCCACGCATAAAACGTACGACAATTGGATGAGTTCCAAATTTAGTACAAGAGTCATCTGTCAACCACAAGAACGATGACAAGGCACTCCTTGCAGTGTTAATAGTGCTGTATTCTGCACCTTGGTCGAACAGTGAGGCTAGGAAGTCCAATGCAGGACTCAAAGAGGTATGAACCGGATGGAGCGCCCGTTGAGCACAGAAGTGTAGCCATTTGGATACGGCTGAATTGTACTGTTTTTGCGTACCTGGTTTCCAGGCCTGCATGACGATACTGACAGTTCTGTCTGAAAGGCCTCTCGTTTTAAGCGATTTCCTGATAAAACCGCTGCTATCATAACTAACTGGTGTTCCAGTGGATGTCGACGCTCCGGGGCATGTGGTAGGTGGAGCAGACCTGGCTCTCTTGGCATGATTATCGGATGTGCTATCAGTAGACGCAGTAACCGGGGGAACCAGTGTTGTGTGTGCCACAGCGGGAAAAACAGCGGTCGTGTTGTCCCTTTCTATTTTCTGTATTATTCTGTCAATGAGTGAAAATGGAGGAAATGCATAAATTACATGTTCTGACCATGACAACGAGAAAGCATCACAAGCAATTGCCTCGGGGTCAGGATATCATGACACGTATGGTTTGAACTGGTAGTTAGTTCTAGATGCAAATAAATCAATTGTGGGGAAAACATTCAGTTTTAATAAAACATCATGAAGGATTCGACAATTTAATTTCCATTCCAAATGATCATCGGTACACCTAGATAAGGTATCTGCAACAACATTATCAACCCCAGGGATACGGGAGGCAATTAGCCATGAATTATGTTGTATACACCAAAGCCATAATTGTTTGGTCAATGTATTGAGTAGCGGGGAGTGACAACCTCCCATATGATTGATGTATGCCATAACAGTAGTATTGTCTACGTGTACAGCAACAGTTTTATTCTGTACATGAGTAACAAAAGCTTTAAGCGCATAGAAAACTGCCAACAATTCAAGGTAATTAATGTGGAATGTTGCCTCAAACAGATTCCATTTGCCCTTTGTTTGGAGGTTAAATGTAGGGCAATAGGCTCCCCAACCACTGAGGGAAGCATCTGTATAAATATGAATGTTTGCAACTCGAGGCATTATTGGGCGACGAGTACCAGCTAGGTTTTGTATCCACCACTGTAATTCAAGAATGGCTTCTTGAGATAACGGCATTTTATACAGAAAATTTCCATCATTTCTCTTTAGAGCTTCATCTTTAGCCATTTCCAAATTTCTGTAAAACAGAGGGCCCAGTGGTGTAGCCGGAAAACTTGACACTAATCTGCCTATTACCTGTGCAACCAATAAAATGGTTGGATTTGTCTGGTTAGCCAGATGGCGGCATGCTTCAACAACGATAGAAACTTTTTTGATCGGTAAGCTCACTGTCATTTTTACCGTATTCAACACAAAACCCAGAAATTCCAAGGTTTGACATGGGATAGGGTGTGATTTGGTTTGATTGATCACAAAACCGAGTTCATTCATAAGAGCACATCTGGATTCGAAATTCTCTGTGCATTCTTTTACCGTGTCCCCAATAAGGAGGGAGTCATCGATATAATTGGCAGAAATGTGACCATAATTGCGTAAAGTTGCAATTGCAGGTTTCATGACTTTAGTGAAAATGCGCGGCGCGCTAGCTAGACCAAAACACAAGCAAGTAAATTGCCACAATTTATCTCGCCAAGCAAATCTGAGATATTTTTGGTGTTCTTTGGCCATAGGGATAGTAAAATATGCATCTTTGAGATCTACAGATGCAAGATAACAGTTTGGTCGAATAAGCGTTAACGCAAATTCTAGAGTTTCCATTTTGAAATGGTGATATTTAACAAATTTGTTCAATTGCTTCAAATTGATAATAGGTCGCATAGTGCCGTCTTTTTTAGGGGTCAAAAATAGGACCGAAATAAACTGTCCATGACAGGGTTGCACTTCAATAATGGCACCTTTTTTAAACAAAGAGACAACTTCTTTATCCATCATGGCTGCTTCGGTGTCTGAAAACCGGATTTGGTTTGGAGCAGCATACTGCACTGGTTCTTTATCAAATTCAATGTGGCAATGTGCCACTGTGTCCAGAACCCACTGATCATTAGTAATATTGGACCAGGCTGAGATGAACTATTTCAATCTTCCCGCACTAGGGGTAAAGGTTTGAGTTAAGCACTTACTCACAAGGTGGGATGCTCCAGCTTGACTTAGTCATGCTGTTGGTTGCTTAGTCGAGGACGATGATTCCGAGACCATTTCAGCTTTGTTGTATGAGCGCGATGGGTATGGGGATGAACGATATGATCCCCGACCTCGGTAGTTAGACGCCCTCACTCGGCGGCTATAACCTCCTCTGCTGAAAGAGGGTCTGTAACGCCAGTCCACAGACGATGGGCGTGTCCAGGTGGATGGGTAATTTCTTTTGTGTTGGGCCACATTGTTAGATCGCACCTGTACTTTTGATCCAATTCTATTGGAATCTTGAATGCTCTTACAGGACTGAGCAAGGTCATCGCCAAACAAAAGGCTTGTGCATGGAACCTGTGAAGAACACAGTGGGGTGTAATTTTGACTCAAATCAGGTCGAATAGCGTCTCGGCGACGCAAATTTAGCAATGAATTGCCATGCCCCAAAATTGCCATCGCATCTATTAGATTGCGAATTAATTTAGCCGAATCAAGATTGGTTTCGGTCTTGTTGGCTCGTGCTTTAAGGAGCTCGTCAGTTACCAGAGCAACGGCAATTGATCCATGAACGAAGCAGTTCTGGATCTTCTGTAATTTGGCATCGTGTGACCGCGTTGTCGGTTTCAGAATTGACCAAATTTCTGGATTAACACGTGTCAAGCACATGTTAGCGCAATTTATTGGCTTATTGTAAAGCTTCAATTTTTCATTGAGCTTTTCGGTTTGAATTTTGCCTCTAACCAAAGCATTAACTGTTTGAGCCAACTGATCATTAATGGCTGGACCCTCTTTGTCGTCGTTTTCGACAAGGGCCGCCAACTCCAAGAATAACGGGTCATTTTCTTGCCCGTGGAGGAGTGTGTCTATGTCACGGTCTGAAAAACTGTCCCTCTCGGGTACAAGACCACTATCAGCCAAATTATTGCCCCTGTCGGGTGCAGGCCTGTCATAAAATGAATCAAAATCTACAATTTCGCCTTTTTCAGTGCCCTCGTCTACAGGAGTCGCACCATGGCCGATAGCAACAGATTCATTAGAAAAGCTACTGAATGCACTTGCTAGAGTCGCAACCGTGTTTTGCAGCTGGGCTACAGCAGCGTGCAGGTTCGAGTCGGGCGCGGGCACGGACGCGGACGAAGTGGCCTTGCTCGAGAGAGCAGGGGTCGCAGGGGCAACATTCTTGCGCTTGCAGGCTCGCTTTTTAGCTGGCACAGCAGGCACCTGAATAGCACTACTCACATGTTGTGCTCCTGCAATTTCCTTCTCTAAATGCATAAAAGTGCTCTCGTCTTCTGACGGGTTCACTTGAATAACGGCCTCATCGGCCATAATGGCCACGCTTATAGCAAAAAATTGAAGGAGCAAAAAAGCTGCCTATGCAAAAACGCGTTGCGTTGTGAAGCGTAGCCGACGTGGTATGCCACCAAAAATACACTGACGAGGTTGCGTGGGGAGGGCTCTTATATAGCAGGGACTCCTATTCACTTCTCTTTGTTATACTTTGAATGTGTGGTATGTTTCCTACCAGAGAATGCAATCTCACGTGTTCCGAATTGAGGTAATTGTGAGGTAGAATGACGTGTTTCACGACAAGCAAATGACGTGATATCCACGTGAAATTCACGAGGAAAATCACGTGGAATTCACGTCATTGTATGACGTGTTTATTACGTCAGTCAATGGCATGTTTTCCACGTGATTATCACGTGTGCCTGCTATCAGGGTAATTATTGGGGTCAAGTACATGTACTGTGATGTGTACACGTCTGTTATCTGAACCTCAGATCTCTATAGGTCAACTGGCGTATAGGAGATTAACGCACTATAATATTATCGCAGTTCTTGAACTTTGAATTAGTAAACACAAGTATGCCATATACCCATGGGTGCTTTGTGCTCTGACACAGTGACACAATACGTGGCAAGTCGTGTCAACGATATAATATTGTGTGTTACAATACGTGTACAATATGTGTGTTTGCTGTGGTATAAGTACAAGGTTTCTTTTCAGTTTCATGAGCATCCGTAAAGGGTTACTTTCGTGATTGTGCGCGTAAATCGATCTAGCAGTTGTATGACTTGATCATGAAAAGCTTTTCTACCATCTTACGTCTGTAAGAAAAAATACTTCCCTATCGCAACATGGGGGCCAACTACGGTTCGAATGCGGTCGATCTAGACCAGCTGGCATCGGAGCCCCCCGAGCAGCGCCACGCTAACCCCCGGTCCTGGAGACGCTGGATCCGCGTCGTCTTCTACGTGCTTTACGGACTTGTGGTGGTCGCTGCCACCCCGTTGATCATTCTTGATATGGTACACAGTTCGCAAGGAGATCAAAGTCTGAGGATTATCCTAGCTGGAGTTTCTTTCTTCGCTATGGTGATCTCTTTAGCGATATCTGCATGGGGTATCATCAATCACATCGTGTGCTACACACGCCCAGCTCTGCAGAAATACATCGTCAGGTATAACATGAGTATACAAGGCATATATTAATATTATAATAGGACACATTTTAAATTTCTTGCCGATAGAAAAAATCTTTACTGAATAGAATAAATTACTCTAAAAACAGATTGGTTTAAAATAACCCATTATATTGGTCGATTTCAAACAATCTGTAGCGTTCTCTAAAGTGGAAAACCTGTTAAAAAGCAAATAAACCTGTTTGCACCGATTTTCTTGTATAATACACTTTTGTAAATATTTAGTTATTTTTCACTAGTTCAGTTATTTTACCCATGCATTAATAACAGTCCATAATCACAATTCCAGATGTTAAACCTCGGAGATTCAGCAAACTATGCATTCATCACTTTCCTTTACACCAAGGTCCAACCTATTACTTGAGTTGATTGATAATACCAGACCCGCCCTTTTGACCTTCCAATTTCAGTTAATGGGTTTTGCTCCACCTTCATGATGAGGTTACCAGGTCCAGCGGGCCTTTGCCTTGGTGACATGTCTATACAGTTGTTATTCTTTGTTCATATTTAACCACTCTGTTTTCAGTCTTCATGCTAGCAACATCTCACATTTACTTTCTCCAGTTATACTTAATTCTTGCCCGATACTGTGAATACTCGGTTCTTTGCTGAATAAAAATAAAACTACTTTCAACGCATATATCCAAATCTTAGTGTGTCCAGTTTAATTGTCTATACACTAAATTGGTGACCCTGACGTGATCATGGATCCTAAAGATGGTGCAATCGTAGCACCTATCAGCCTGAAATTGCCGCCGTACTGGCCAGCAGACCCACATGTGTGGTTTGCACAAGTGGAGACACAGTTTGCCACACGAGGAATAAAGACGGAAAAGACTAAGTATGACTACATCATTTCAGCCCTGACTCCTGAGGTGGCGCAATTAGAAGTGAGGGACCTACTACTAGATCCTCCGAAAGAAACACCGTACAAAACACTCCAAGAGGAACTGATAAAACGCACGACGGCCACCGAGCAGAAACGTTTGCAGCAACTGCTCACGGATGAGATGCTTGGTGACCGAAAGCCCTCCCAACTGCTCCGCCACATGCGACAGTTGCTTGGTGAAAGGGCACTGGAGGAGTCAATTCTTCGCCAGTTATTCCTTCAGCGGCTGCCTGCAAATGTCCAGATGGTATTGACTTCTGCCGGTGCCTCCATGAAAATGGAGCAGCTTGCAGAACTGGCAGACAAAGTCATCGACGTAGCGACACAGCCACAGGTCGCCAGCTTAGCCACGCCAGTAAACCCAGCTCCACAAGAACTACAACAACTGCGGGACGAGGTGAAACAGTTGACAGCATTAGTTTCGGCCCTGTCTACCCAACAGCGCGGAAGGAGTCGCAGCCGTAGCCGGCCCAATGACTACCGTCGTCCTGAACGGAGCTCATCTCGTGATACCACCGGAGAGTGTTGGTACCACTGGAAATTTGGTGCCAACGCACACAAATGCCAACAGCCGTGTTCGTACACCGGAGGTGCCAACCAGGGAAACGACCAAGCCGGCAATTAGATGCGACAAGTTTTGCTGGCCGATCATCAAGTCGCTTATTCTACGTCACAGACCGCACAACAAACCAACAATTTCTCGTCGATACGGGAGCGGAGGTGAGTGTAATTCCTCCTTCTTCTCATGAGCGCACTCATCGGTGTCATGGTCGGGATCTCCAGGCAGCAAATTCGTCGAGTATTGCTACCTACGGTGAAAGATCCTTGACACTTGACATTGGACTCCGGCGGCCTTGCCGCTGGGTGTTTGTTGTTGTCGCCGATGTGCAGCATTATATCATAGGCGCTGATTTCCTCCGACACTTCAACTTTCTGGTCGACGTTCGCAACCGCAGGCTAATTGATGCCACGACAAATTTAGGCATTAACGGAACAGCCACTAATGCGCCGTCACTCAGTCCGGTCCTCGCGACACCAACCCCATCGCGTTTTGCGGATATTTTGAAGGACTACCCGGACATTATTCGACCTGTCTATAGTGAAACTACGGTTAAGCATAATGTGACACACCACATTGTCACAACTGGACCGCCCATTGCAGCACGTCCACGTCGTCTCGCACCTGACCGCCTCAAAGTTGCTAAAGACGAATTTCAACATATGATGGACTTGGGCATCGTGCGCCCTTCAAGTAGTAACTACTCCTCCCCACTCCACATGGTCCCCAAAAAGCAACCCGGAGATTGGCGACCATGTGGGGACTATCGGGCACTGAACCAGTCCACTGTGCCAGACCGGTATCCAGTCCCCCACATCCAAGATTTCACTGCAACTCTTCATGGTGAAACAATATTTTCCAAGGTCGACCTTGTTCGTGCGTACCATCAAATTCCAATGGCGCAGGACGACATCGCGAAAACTGCCATCACCACTCCATTCGGACTCTTTGAATTTGTTCGTATGCCATTTGGACTACGCAACGCCGCTCAGACATTTCAACGTTTTATAGATGAGGTCACACGCGGACTTGACTTTTGTTACGCATACATTGACGACCTTTTAGTGGCAAGTACCGACGCGGAACAACATGCACAGCATCTTCGCCTTCTGTTCGATCGCCTTCACCAGTACGGGGTGATCATCAACCCTGCAAAATGTCAGTTTGGAGTGAACACACTTGAGTTCCTCGGACACCAAGTTGACAGCCACGGGGTACGCCCACTCGCATGTCAGTGCAATCTCGAACTTTCCACAACCCACTACACTGACAAAGCTGAGAAAGTTTCTTGGACTAGTTAATTTCTACCGCCGTTTCATCCCACGGTGCTCTCAGGTCCTCCATCCTCTCACTGCTCTGCTGGCTAACACTGGGAAAAAGTCAGCACCAATCACGTTCAATGATGCCGCTACAGCTTCATTTGAAGAAATCAAAGCTGCTCTCGCCAATGCTACCCTCCTCGCACACCCCAAGCCAGATGCTCCGCTGAGCGTCATGACGGATGCTTCGGATGTTGCAGTCGGAGCTGTTCTTCAACAATGGATAGATAATTCATGGCAGCCAATCTCATTCTTCTCCAAAAAACTCCAACCAGCCGAAACACGCTACAGCGCCTTTGGACGAGAACTCTTAGCTGTGTATCTCGCCATTCGCCATTTTCGCCACCAACTCGAGGGCCGTGTGTTCCACGTGCTAACGGACCACAAACCCCTCACCTATGCTCTCTCATTATCAACGGACAGACATTCCCCACGTGAAATTCGACACCTCGATTTCATTTCCCAATTCACTTGTGACATCCGATTCATAAAGGGGGTGGACAACCCTGCAGCGGATGCCTTGTCTCGCGTTGAACTTGACTCGCTACACACGGAGCAGTCTAACGCCATAGATTTCCGCAGAATGGCAGAGTTACAGACCGCCAGTGCGGAACTCACGCGACTGCGCGCATCACCATCCTCGCTCACCTTCAAAGATGTCCCTATCCCATCATGTGACACAACATTAACCTGTGACATTTCTACTGGAAACCCACGCCCATTTGTTCCCGTTGAATTACGCCGGGAAGTGTTTGACTCGCTCCATTCGTTGTCGCACCCTGGGATTCGAGCCACCCAACGCCTCATCACGGATCGCTATGTTTGGCCCAGTATTAACCGTGATGTGCGACATTGGGCACAGTCATGCTTACAATGTCAGCGCGCAAAGGTCCATCGTCATACCTTTGCCCCTCTTACTCAGTTTGCTGCCCCAGATGCCAGAATTTCACACGTTCACATTGACATTGTGGGTCCATTACCACCTTCTAATGGATACACATACATGCTGACCTGCATCGATCGCTTCACGCGTTGGCCAGAAGCCATTCCATTGACTGACATCACCGCAGAGACAGTTGCCCGTGCCTTTGTCACGCGATGGATTGCCATGTTTGGTGTTCCATCGACTATCACCACCGATCGTGGAACTCAGTTTGAATCGGCACTTTTCCGTGCCTTGACCAACCTGCTTGGTACACAACGCGTACGCACAACAGCTTATCACCCCATAGCAAATGGCCTAGTGGAACGTTTCCACAGGCAATTGAAATCGTCACTAAAGGCACAAGTCGATCCAAACAAATGGACAGAGACTTTACCACTTGTCCTCCTTGGCATTCGGACTGCGGTCAAGTCAGATTTTGGACACTGTGTTGCCGAGCGTGTTTACGGCACCACTCTTCGCTTGCCCGGCGAATTTTTCAACACGACCACGGCAGCAGCTCAGTTAGATCCCACCGCCTACGTCCATCGTTTGCAACGTATGATGCAACGTCTCCAACCACCTCCAGGCGGTTCTCAGCAACGAAGTAACATTAATGTCCCCGACGATCTACAGACATGCACCCATGTTTTTGTTCGTCGTGATGCGGTCCGCAAACCTCTTCAACCCCCCTATGATGGCCCGTTCAAAGTGCTCAGTCGCTCGGCTAAACATTTTGTGGTTGAATTAGCAAATCGCAAGGACACGATTAGCATTGACCGCCTGAAAAGTGCCCATTTGGATATCGCACGAGAGACAATCTCTGTTCCCGTCACACCCGAACCTCCACTGACAGATGCCGAACAAACTACCCCAGCATCAGTCCCAGCCCCTATCCGCCAAACGCGTTCTGGCCGGCGTGTTCATTGGCCTCAACGCTATGTGACTTTCGTTCGCTAAATTGCCACAAACTCACTGGAAGGGGGCTCCTGTAGCGTTCTCTAAAGTGGAAAACCTGTTAAAAAGCAAATAAACCTGTTTGCACCGATTTTCTTGTATAATACACTTTTGTAAATATTTAGTTATTTTTCACTTGGTTTTCAGTTATTTTACCCATGCATTAATAACAGTCCATAATCACAATTCCAGATGTTAAACCTCGGAGATTCAGCAAACTATGCATTCATCACTTTCCTTTACACCGGTCCAACCTATTACTTGAGTTGATTGATAATACCAGACCCGCCCTTTTGACCTTCCAATTTCAGTTAATGGGTTTTGCTCCACCTTCATGATGAGGTTACACCAGGTCCAGCGGGCCTTTGCCTTGGTGACATGTCTATACAGTTGTTATTCTTTGTTCATATTTAACCACTCTGTTTTCAGTCTTCATGCTAGCAACATCTCACATTTACTTTCTCCAGTTATACTTAATTCTTGCCCGATACTGTGAATACTCGGTTCTTTGCTGAATAAAAATAAAACTACTTTCAACGCATATATCCAAATCTTAGTGTGTCCAGTTTAATTGTCTATACACTAAAAATCCAGTTGGTAGATATGTGGATAACCAAAATATTGGTTAAAATAACCAATCTGATATTGGTTACCTATTGGTTAACCAATCCATATCACCAACCAATGCAATAATACCAACCAATGCAATGTTGGTTGATTTAACCAATCCACAATGGTAGTAGCTATGACTTAAACCAATTTGTCTTGGTTACCACGTAACCAATCCATATTGGTTATAGCACAAACCAATACATAATATTGGTTAACACACAATTAAACCAACCAATACAATATTGGTTAATTCAAACATTTTATAATGGTTAGGCTACAACCAATATATATTGGTTCCCACGCAACTAATTACACAACGTTGGCAAATTACGTAATGAAATAATACCAATGGAATTAACTTATTACACATATTCTATACCTACTGAACACTTACTACAAACCTAGCTAGTGCCGTTGTTGGTTTTATAGTTCGCTTTTTTGTCCACGACGAAGTCACAGCTAGTTTTTTTATGAATAATGTCAAAAATTGAATACGAATGAAATATAGGCCTAATGTGAAATGTTCACTACGTTTGCACACAAATCTAAATTCAATCATGGAATCGTTTGAATAATTACATATTATGGTAAAAAAAAGCATTTTGGACTGAATACCACAATTTAACAAAACAAATTTCCTCACTTCTGATTGGTCAGTTGCTGTAGGTACATCCGAATACGTCCGAATAAGGTTTCAGGAACGTTACAACAAAACGTTACATTTCGACGTCCGTATAATGATTTTCGAACGTTGTTAATAACTTTATCGGAATGTTACAGTGCAACGTTTCTTATATAACGTCCGCATATTGTTTCGTCAACGTTTTCACAGAACGTGACCAAGGATGACATTCCAGGCACGTTATGAAAACGTTATGTGTTAGATGACTGATTGGAGGCCAACCAACTTATTGGTTGTGAATAACCAATAGATTGGTTAATACCTTGGTTACAAGCTTAACCATTATTACTGGTTAAAGGCCAACCAGCATATTGGTTATAAATGACCAATAGATTGGTTAATATCTTGGTTACAAGCTCAACCAATATGACTGGTTGAAAGACAACCAACATATTGGTTATGAATGACCAATAGAGTTGTTTGATACCTTGGTTATAAGCTCAACCAATATAACTGGTTGAAGGACAACCAATATATTGGTTATAAATGACCAATATATTAATACCTTCAACCAATATGCCTGGTTGACGGACAACCAACGCATTGGTTACGCCTTAACCAACACATTGGTTAAAAACAACCAATATTTCAAGTCAACCAATTAAAGTGGTTGGTCTTTTAACCAATCTGTTTTTATAGTGCAAACTTTGGTATTGGATAGCTGAGACAAAATTACGAAAGGATGATTCTCGACTCTTGAGGTAGTTTCGTTGACGGAATTCTTGAATATACCCATATTGTTAATGCCATTCTGTATGTGTATTTAAAAAGACCATTATTGAGTTCAAAGTATAGTTCAAATAAAGTGACGTAAAAAAGTAGCGTTTGTTACCGTTAGATCAGAGTTTTGACATACCGTCATGTACTAGTGGGATGATAAGAGTTTTGATATAGGCCTACAATAAAATTCACCTCCCTGTTTCTATTTCAGAATTCTTCTGGTCGTACCTATCTTTGAATTGACTAGTGTAAGTAGAGCTACGCTGCAGTTTCGATTGTACATTAATTTTGTTTACTTAAAATCGGAGAAAAATTACAGAAAAACTAAGCTTAATTTCTGTGTTTTTATTTTTGTGAAACAAAAGAAGACACATCTCCACTGGATTTGAAGACTATACGGTAATTCATGAGATTTTTAGTAACGTACCTGGATAATTTTCCTTCGATTATTTTGACATTTTACCCGTCTTTCTAAACCACAGTGGTTCATGCTTCGTTTCCCGGACACTGGTATATACTTAGAGTCAGTCCGTGAGCTGTACCAGGCCTACCTCCTCTACAATTACGTCTTCTACCTCATGGCTTTCTTTGAAGAAGTGCCCAACTTTGAAAATCGCCTTACCATGAAGCCGCCGACGAAGGCACCGCACCCTTTCTGCTGCGTGAAGGCGATCATACCAAGCTCGAGGTGAGACGAGGTCCGTAACGTCATTACCTAAACCACGCCCACTAAACTTCACCGAGTACGTGCATATTTTAATTGGCGCGTTTACGACACAGTCGCTTACGAACCAAATTGGTCAAAAGTCACTAACCTGTGCGCGATCTTCACCGGAGCCACTGCACAAAATGAATGGTCATCGTATTTAGATACACGCATATGAAACGCCCACCAAATATTTTGAATGGTTGGAGATTGGGACCGAACAACCAACTACAAAACTGTGAAGAACTTATGAGCTTGCAGTGTTAAGACTAGTAAACGGATTAATTTTCTTTTTCTTTTTACCAATACGTCTATTTTCTACAAATTAATTATTGCTACCACATCGCAATATAGTGGGATGATACTTCAGATATTTCAGGTCAAAGGCCACTTGAGTAAAAATGTACACCGTGTTAACAAATGGTACAGTTCAGACAGAACTACTCCTGATAAAAGCTCAAAGTTTAGAGGTTTATCAGATCACCTTCCACAATGCTTTTTTTCTTTTCTTTTCTTTCTTTTATTATACATAGATCTGTCCTGAAAAAAAGTAGCTACAACTGTTTTGATAACTTTTGTTGTCAAAAGATGATGACACGATTTTTTATCGCTACAATCTCATCATCAACGAGGAACAATTAAATGTTAATTCTTATTGTTAATTACTAATTTCTCCACAGGCTTATTCGCAAGTGCAAGTACGCCATTTACAGCTACAAGATTATCCGAATAACCACCACCGTAGTCTCCTTGTAAGTTTTAACAATTTCAGACCTGAGACTTTTGCCTTTCACTTTTTTGCCAATGTCCAAAGGTATGAAAAGCCGTTACAATTATGAAACTGGTATAGATTTTGTGTTTACCTTGCACGAGAATCGCTAGTTTTACGCTTTACAATACAGTTCTTTTACGCAATATGAATGAATTATTAATAACTCTAATGTAAGAAGACAAATTAAATCCATCTCATTTAATTCAATGTCTTTCTCGAACACGTAGAGTCACTTACCACACCACGAATTACGAGCAGGGAAAGTTTTCGCCTGACAATCCATACCTATGGATTGAAGTCTTACTAACCGCTTCACAGATTGTGAGTATTAGTAAATATTGGAAATAAACATTTATTGTCAGTCACTTCAGAGGAACAAAACACTTTACCAGCGGAACCCGCCTAATTCTAAATCTTTTTAGTCACCCTTTATTTCCAATGACGGTCACAACTGATCGTTGGAAATCGCCTACATTTCTCGATTTATTATAAATGACAGGAGGCCAGACGAAATAATTACACAGGTTGTATTAGTACCAGTATACGATCTGATCCAAGTAGAAGTAAGTTGATAATAATTAAGTTGCTTTTGGATTAAATGCAAATGACCACACGCCTTTAGGCTAAATCAACTTTACATGCATCACACATCTCCCCTTGGCATTATTTGCTCCTAAACATCACGATCGTTTTTCTGATCCCTCCTATCCGGCCAGTGGGCCATGTTCTGCCTCAACCTTCTCCGTAAGGTGACCTACGAGGAGATGCAGATGCTACCCAAGTCAACCTCCCAGTTTGTCGGCGTCAAACTGGCTCTCTTCTTTGACAACTTCCAGTCGATCTTCTTGCATCTCCTGGCCACCTACAAAGTAATCCAATCCAGCTACCCGGGTTTTGATGGGGATGCGCAGGAGTTTGCCAGCTTGTTGCAGGTCTGTATAGTATAGGCTAGGTTGCTGTTCATGCAGATGCCAATCTAGACATAAATTTGTTAGTACATTATGATCAGGGGCCAATTTATAAAGCTGCCAAGAACAAACATTTGCTTAGCAAAAAGAAATGTCTTGCTCAGTAAAAACAGGTAATACCAGCAAAACCTCTATGTCCTTTTTGCTAACCAAAATAAAAAACAGAAAAAAAACCAGCTCAATACGTACCATTCACAAACAATATACATCACCTGAAAATTTGGTCTGTAACCCTGTTTTTAAGATAACATCACGTTAACACCACGGGTGGTACCGTGGTGTTACCGCAAACTACTTATCTTGTTGCTTTTTTGCCATGCAAACCTTCAAATCTCCGTTTTTGCCAAATATTTCGTAATGTCGTTTTCGTTTAGAATGTTCTGCTTTGCTTTGAGATGGTCCTCGTTGCCATTCTGTTTACCTACGCCTTCGACTCCCGGAGATACAATGTCAACGAAGGCCAACCCAGACTACCAGTCATTCAAACAACTCTGGGGCGTGCCTAACGTGACATCCAATGTGATTGGCCGATTGGGACGAAGGGTAAGTCTTTATGCAAATTTATGTTAATTAATGCAAACATATGCAAATAATTATATTGTACCTTTGGAGTATCCTGAAATGAGAGATTGTCAAACACAATATTCCAAGTATCCTCCTCCATGACCAAACTGACAATCTGTTTTCAACAGTGATTTCCTCTCCCATACTTTTTAGTTGCTTGATTGTCCTAACTCCTTTCTCTCTTCCACTTCCCTGTATGAGGACCCACCTATAAAATGACTGTTGTGTGATTTTATATTTCATTGCGACAGACGACCATTCAAACGGAGATGTTAATCAGCAGCAGACCAGGGCAGGCTCTCCTGCAGCCCAGCAGAATGGTGGCCCACCTAAGGAGGAAATTTAGTAATGTTTCATTGGAATGCCATATTTGTTGAAATCGTCACCCCTCGCCAATGTAAGAATTTGTGTGTTGGTGTGGTATACAAACCGCCTAGTGCTAATTTGGAAGAATGGAAGATAAACTTTGTTTGATATGTGGCGATTTTAACATAAACCTAATGAATATCGACAATAACATCCAATCACAGGAATTCTTAGACACTATTTATTCATTCTATTGCGCATCCCTCATTAACAAACCTAAAGGAGTTACTCAAACATCAGCTACTCTTATTGATGTAGGGAGACCAAGTGCGCCCTCTGTTTGTGTATGCCAAAACGTTTTGCAAGTGATTTGCATGTTTTCATAAAACGCATAAGGTGACCTTTGTGCTTCCCGCGCAAAGGCAACTTGTAGCAAGTTTTCTTCTGCGGGCTTCGAACAGAGAAGACCAACATAAATTAGGTCTAGAAATTCCCTCGATTTTCTAGGAAGCATGGCTCTGACCATGCTCCAAATGTAAACCATGTGAGAGGGTAACCATCGTTGAAACTTCTAGTGAGTAATGTTGTAATTTGTTTGATATTTTTGTGAGATAATTGAAATTGTTCGCGACCGTTTGTTTCATTATTGAATAATTGTATTGTCAGATTGTACCGTGCGTATTTACATCGTGTAGAGTACAGTTAGCCATGTGTTGGCATTTGCATGTCATGTTGTATTGCTGTGCCACTTTATTGTTGTTTTTGTACATTGCCTGATAGTAATTTCAACCATGTCTGTGTTTAGACAATATTTTGAAGTCTCATAGTGCTTTAGCTGAGACCATAGTTTGTGCCTTCACAGCTAGATGGCAAAGCTCAGGAAAAAATAGGGAACTGTTCCTTATATTCAGGGATTGTAATTGACTACATGTTAGCAATAGTGATTAACACAAACAGGACCACACTACCTCACATTCGGGGTCTCAGGTCTAGTGCCATTATCAGTTTTGCATTAAGAAACGTATGTAAATCAACTAACTATTGGTAATTTTATAAACTCATTTACAGGTCGCCCTTGTATAGGTATTAATTCGGACCATTCGGGTCGCGTGGTCTTAAAGTAGGGAACCTGTAGGGAGACCAAGTGCGCCCTCAGTCTGTTTGTGTATGCCTAAATGTTTTGCAAGTGATTTGCATGTTTTCATAAAACGCATAACGTGACCTTTGTGCTTCCGCGCAAAGGCAACTTGTAGCTTTCTTCTGTGGGCTTCGAACAGAGAAGACCAACATAAATAAGGTCTAGAAAATCTCTCGATTTTCTAGGAAGCATGGCTCTGGCCATGCTCCAAATGTAAACCATGTGAGAGGGTAACCATCATTGAAACCCCTAGTGAGTAATGTGTAATTTGTTTGATATTTTTGTGAGATAATTGTAATTTTTCGCGTCCGTGTATTTCATTATTGAATAATTGTATTGTCAGATTGTACCGTGCGTATACATACATCGTGTAGAGTGTGTTGGCATTTGCATGTCATGTTGTATTGCTGTGCCATTTTATTGTACTACGGGCTTAGTTAATATTGTGCATTTAATGTAATAAGTGTTGTCTTGTAAAATTATATTCAGGAGATAGTCGTCAATATACAAGAGAATTCATACGCGTTTGCTTCTGCGCATTTATTGTCGCGAAATATTGATGTGATTACCCTGCATTGAGGACTTCATCTACAAGATTATTGTTTATTACATTTTTTGCTTTGTAATTTTTGATTGTATAATGTGTTTAATATTTGACAATTTTGTTCCAAGCTTGTAGATCTGTCAGTTTTTAGGCAGTTGTGCCTCGTATTAAAATGCGTTGGGGATTCTATTTTTGTATAAGGACAGATCATTTTAGTTGTAGACTTGTGCTTTGGATTGAGTGTTTTGGGGGTCAAATATTATTGTTACACATGACGTTATTGTAACTCTAGATTTTCAGCTAACTGTATTTTGCACTGTAGTTCACACTAGTGTGAAGGTGTTTTATCAATGACTTAATTGTCGTGGCATATTATTGTGTAACATTATATGGTCTTAAAGTAGGGAACCTGTAGGGAGACCAAGTGGCTATCGAGGATTGCAATCTGCACTGGAGGATCGCGCCGCTAGGCGTGCTGTTGCTGTCGGGATCTAAGCCCAGGTGGTGAGAAGGGGAATGTGGGTGTGGCCAGTTTGGGTGGGGTGGGGGCGTTGGGGTGGGGACTATTAATGATTTTAAAGTGTTACAGTATACAAATATTGACTGCTTTGAGTGGTATAGTAAAACTAGCCTCCCGAGGTGATCCATGGAGCATTTTCCCGAGGCGAAGCCGAGGGAAAATAGAATGCTCCATGGATCACCGAGGGAGGCTAGTTTTACTATACCGCGAAATAAAGCAGTCAATATTTGTTTTATAACACCTCACTCACAGATTCTGCACAATTTAAGCTTCCTGAAAGTATAGTAATGACAAAAAATCTCCGAATTATACGTCTCTCGATCATACGTGTACTTTGTTGCCTTGATGAACGGGTGCGAGGGTGATAGAGCAATGTTTACGCAATGCACCGAAACACACGTCTGGGTTTCAGTCACGCTTTCGTTGCTATGCGCATAGTACGCGTGTTGCTATGCGCATAGTACTTTTTTAGAACGAGGCTGCAGGTATAGTCTTTTTGGAGCGCAAGTAAAAAATTGTAAAAATAGAAAGTGACACGTGACGCGCTCTCGGCCAATCAAGACACAGAATCTGTGAGTGAGGTGTTATAATTTCACCTGTCCGGTCTCGTGTGAGTGAAATATAAAAATTTGGTCTTGAATACCCAGGCAAATTCATTACAATTAACCAAAGCAAAGGTTAAGGATTGGCTCCACAGTGTGACTTAATGTGCTGAATCAATTTCCTGAAACGGGATATAAAGTTCCGAACAGAGTAAAATTGTAAGTATCCTAGTAATAAGTTTGTTTCAGTTCTTATACTCGAATTTGTGTTATAAACAATTGCGATTAGAATCGTATGTGTACGTTTGTTGCAGCGATAGAGATTTAAGTCAGCTCGTTTCCTTGTATTGCAAAAACAGAAAAATTCTGCCTTATTGCCCAACATTCACGCTAGCGAGTAATTTGAAAAAATAATAAAGAGGGAACAGTTTCCCTCATATTCCTTTATTCTTGATACGAGAGTGGAGCAATTTTCTTGACGTCACAATTGGATTTTCATTGTTTACTCTATAACGACGCGCGCTGGTATCCTATAAAACCTTCGAAGCATACAAACTTGACAATTCCCAAAGTTTTTCTTTGTTAAAATCTCCCAATTCTTGAAATAAATTATTTCATTGTCTTTAGTGTCCGTATTGCACTTCAACGCGTTGTAAGTCACACACATCGATACACAATAAGGGACCCCCCATTTCCCCCTATTTGTTCTACCCCCTATTGTCCATCTTTTGTTTGTACTTTAACCTTTTTTTCAGAAGACCTCCCAAATGTTTTGTACACAAATCTGAATTGGGGACCTTTTCCAAATAAGAGACCCTATTTGCCTCTATTGTTGCCCGTCTCCTATTTTAATAAAAAAACAAACTCGCACAGTTAAGCAGCACTGCTAACATTTTTATTGACGAACCAATTTTTGTGTATAATTGACACAATGAAAGCAGAGACGCTTGAGACAAAAAATCAGTCTTCCTCATTCAAGATGGAATCCTGAAGTTGTCAGCGGGCAGAGCCAAGGTGGAGAGAGGAAGCGGTCACGACAGAAAGACCATATAAATGGTTATGTCGTGTCCTGGCCCCCTCCAGCCCCGACCCTGCCCTGACTACGGTTACAGGAAAAACGATTTTCACTCATTTGTCTATGAAAAACGTCAAAGTCCAGTCTTGGATTCTGGTGCTGAACACTTGGTGTTAGGTTCTCCTTTAGCGGTCAGATCGACTTGATCTTGTAGTCGAACCGCCAAGAAGGGAACCGATGATGCTCAGATGATTCCAGATTCCTTGTCGTCCTTGTTGTGGTTGCGTTCGTGGTCCTAGAGTCAGTTTGTCACAATGAAAGTAGAGACGCTTGAGACAAAAATCAGTCTTCCTCATTCAAGATGGAATTCGGAAGTTGTCAGCGGGCAGAGCCAAGGTGGAGAGAGGAAGCGGTCACGACAGAAAGACCATACAAATGGTTATGTCGTGTCCTGGCCCCCTCCAGCCCCGACTCTGCCCTGACTACGGTTACAGGAAAAATGATTTTCACTCATTTGTCTATGAAAAACGTCAAAGTCCAGTCTTGGATTCTGGTGCTGAACACTTGGTGTTAGGTTCTCCTTTAGCGGTCAGATCGACTTGATCTTGTAGTCACACCGCCAAGAAGGGAACTGATTATGCTCAGATGATTCCAGATTCCTTGTCGTCCTTGTTGTTGTCGCGCTCGTGGTCCTATAGAGTCCGTTTGTCACCTTTCTCAAATATTCAGTCCTTGGCCAGCTGTTGATCTTGAAGACAAGCCGAGATCAGTGGAGGGATGAGAAGCCTCTATCCCGCTTGCTGCGACCAATGGACTGCTCACAAGAGAATGTTATAATTGTCCCTGTCCTGATTTGCCGATCCTCTGTCTGAGCATAGATGGTTCAGTTGACCCAAGCCTGCTTGATGACTCGGGGGCGGGCAGAATGGTCTTCTTGTCAGCTCGCCGTCGCTTGAGTGCAGCTACAGATGCCCAGGGGATGGTATCGGACTCGTCGCCGTCGTTGCATTTGTCGTCGTTGTCCTCGTCCTCGTGGTCGCTGAAGTTCACGGAGTCGTCATCGTCCTTCAAAGCCAGAGGACAGGTGTCACGCTCCAGGATGATGTTATCCATCTGGCGCGACATGCCTTTAACTTCAGCCAGTAAGCCGTTGAGCTCCTTCCCGATGTGGATCATCTGGTTGACCTCGTCCATCGAGAGCTGGCTCTCCGGTTTGCCGAGTGCCAACAGGGTCTCGTCGCTGGCAGTCATAGGCGGTGTTGGCGGGCAGATCTTGGCGCCTCGCAGGTAGAGGTTTGACGGAGTAGCGGGCCAGTCAAGCATCAGATCTACCTCCTGCTCGACGGTCACATTCTCCTTGTCAGTGATGTCAATGACTTCCAAACTCTCCACCGATGTTGAAGTGCTCTTGGGCCACTGGGTCACGAAGCAGTCCCCCTGTCCGGACTCACCTCGCACTCCAGCCAGCCGGTCGACAGACCACATAGACCGCCGACGACCGGGCAGTCTGCTTATCCCCACGACCGAAGGTGTTACGGCCGGGGACACTCGGGGTCTGTGCTTCCAGAAGAGCCGCTTCCAAAGTCGGCAGACCCCGCAGGATGGTTTCACGGGGCCTTCGTCATCCGACAAGTCAACCACAGGTGTTCTTGTGGGCTGTTTCTTCGCTAGGATTCGCATCGCTTTCGAGAGATCCTCAATCGCTGTCCGAAAGAAATTTTGCATAACACAAAATGACGGCGTTTGTTTGGTGTCGAGCGTTGATATAGGCTGCCGCTGCGCTATTTTTAGTAACGCGCCTGCCATTAGCTGCCTTGCGCGTAAAGTCTCTATGACGTCACAATAACGTCTAGGACGTATACGAATTAGACTGGAACAAGTCTGCAAGTTACCCACAAAATAAGTCGCTATTATTTGTCTCGCTTTTTTTCCCACAGGATGATGTTTGGTTTCATGATTATTAGGCCTACCGCTTTTTTGTCAATGTGGATTAGCAACACCGCCACCACTGCCATGATACATATTGCCCCGACTGTGTTGCAGCAACTTAAGCAGGATAACTTGGAACAGGTACTAGTTAATTGGTTTAATCACTTCGGTCGAGTTTTTTGTTGGTATGACACTGACATCAGTGTTGCCACTGCTTGAAAGATCTTTCAAGATCTTGAAAGATTATATGTGAAAATATGTGAAAGTACATGTGAATTTACATGTGAATGTACATGTACTTTATTAAGTTGTGTACAAATTTACATAGGCTTGAAAGATCTTGAAAGATTTTGAATGCTGATCTTGAAAGAAATGAAAATAACGAGTGGTCACACTGACTGACATTAGCCCTGCATTGGCGCGCGTACATGTTGTATCTCTATCGTTATTTCTGCATAAACTCCGTGTAGAAACACGAGAAGGCAGTCGACAGTGAGGAAGCCGTTGATTATGGGCGGAGACTCGGCGAGAAGGCGGAGGAGGAGGAGGAGGATGCTATTGCTATGGAGGAGATTCAGTCTAAGGGAGGGTATAGGTTTACGAAAACGATTAAGAACAATAGAAGGCATGGGGTACAGAGGAATTAATTCAATGATTAGGCGGTGTCAGAAACGGGCTTCCAGCTGCCACGTCTATTGTCGCCCTACTCCCACGTAGTTGTAATTGGCGAACATAGAAGATAGCCACAATAGATTTGGACACGGTCATGTAGCGACAACCAGTTATCAACTGAGACTCGTACAATGCCTACTGGTAACTGGTTCTCGGCCTATTTTTGCTTAGCATATGGTTTAATGCTAAGCGATATGCTATAGCTGTGCTTACTGTGCTAATATTTAACCCTGTTTTCACCGCTATCTTGGGGTTTAAATTTGTCCCGCTCTCGGTACTGACAGACATAAACACATTTTATTGATTTTAGTTTTAAAAACAACCTATTTAGGACGGAGGTGAAACCCCAGCATAGCAGCAACCTTGACCTATTTGGCAAGTCTCAACAAAAACAAACCGCTACAATATCATGTGTACGCCCCCAATGAACATCGGCGGGACGGCCACGCTGACTGACACGGGTCCAAACCTCGTACTGGCCGGCCAAGTAACCAGGTATAAGAAAATGGTGCGGGACTGTGGTCGTTGTGATTCAGTCTGTATTATATTTACTTCAAATCAAAGTTTTGTTCTACATCTCACAAGTGTGCATGCAATGAACAATGAAGGCGAGTGCCATCGTTTAAGGGGTTTTATGGGGTTTTTACGATCGTCTTAAAGTTAACTCAATACCGCTGAAAATGAAACTTTTTGGCAAATAAAAGATATAGGCCTAATGACAGACACACAAATCTTATGCGGGTTTCTGATAAAGAAGGCAAGCGAGGCATTATTTAGAGTTAGGCCTATAGACTTATCTTTATGACTGGTTAGTTCCCCATTTTAAAGCAATTGTTATGGTGGCCCTGGCTGGAGGGACATAAAAAGTCGTGAATATTTTCGCGACTAGTCGTGAACAAAATCGCGACTAGTCGTGAATGTATTAAGGCCCAGTCACACCGGATCGTACGATTTCTGGATCGTGCGATGGTGCGATTTGGCAGAGATACGACCAATCGCCAATGTTTGCGACGATCTCCGCATAGCGGTCGTATGCTGTGATTGCTCTTAGGACTGGTACGTACGATCGGTGGCACGCTTGGTGGTGAGATCACAAGCAATTGGAAAAGATTGATCGCAAAATCAGTCGTAGGTAATCGTGCGACTAGTCCCAGGTACCCACGATTGATCGTACGAGCAATCGTGTATACCTGCGACCACTCGCACGTTCAGTCGTGTATACCTACAACCAGTTACACGACTAATCGTGCGACTGTGGGACCCGCGATCATCCACGACTGGTGGTGCGAGCATGCACGACTGGTGGTACGACCATGTAACCTCTTACGATTTTGAATCGCAGGTCAGAAGTTTTGAACATGACCATCGACCTTGCTGCGACTGATTTTGCTGTGGCGATGACCCATGACCTCTGCGACCAGTCGCACGCTCTTTCTACGATTTGCCCAGGATTGCAAAATAAATCGGTCGCAACTAGGTTGTAACCTGGTCGCAAGCCCGGTGTGACTGGGCCTTTAATGTGAATGTATTCACGACTAGTCGTGAATTTATTCGCGACTGGGCGTGAATTTATTCGCGACTAGTCGCGAAAATAATTACGACTAGTCGCGAAAATATTCACTATAGTCGCGAAAATATTCACGACTAGTCGTGGTCAATCGTGGGATTGTTTGCCGCGTATGAGATGTGACGCGCGCATGCTCAACGAATGTGTTGTAACGTACCTATGGTTGTAACAATTACTGACAACATATTACTAAATCTTGTGTTGCTAATCTATATTGTGTTTATTGGGAAGGGGCGTAATCATACATGCGGCTTACGTTGTTTTTAATTATTAGAACGATTCTTGGTCACATGGGATGGACATTAAATAAAAGGACGTTTAACGCTGGGTTATGTGGATTTTTTATTAATTTTTTTCTGTGAGACTATCAGGTTTTTCGTTAAAGATGAAGTGCTTTTGCAAGAAAATACCAAAGAGAAACCGGTTTATGCAGGCATACTTCAAAGAATAATCAGTTTATTTTGTTGTGTTTGTTTGATCAATTCTAGAGTTAGCTGCAGTAAATCAGAACTCATTCTATATGGGAAGGGGAGGGTGTTTATGGGAGTTTTCACAAATCAGAGCTATTTCTCATCGTTTTCGTTATTTTTTTGGAGAAGCAGAAACAGTTCTGCTGCGTGAAGTATCATAGGATTTTACACTGTTAGAAAAGGGGTGTTATATCAACACCGAAAAACAGTGTTCACTGAACACCGTTTTTCAGGGTTCATTAGTTGCCATCACCAATTTTCGGTGTTGGCCCTGAACACCGATAATCGGTGTTGAGTGATCACCGCTGGACAGTGTCCATTTTTGAACACCGTTAAATAGTGTAGCTTGAACACTGATGATCAGTGTCAAGTGAACACCGAAAAACAGTGTTCACTGAACACCGTTTTTCAGGGTTCATTAGTTGCCATCACCAATTTTCGGTGTTGGCCCTGAACACCGATAATCGGTGTTGAGTAATCACCGCTGGACAGTGTCCATTTTTGAACACCGTTAAATAGTGTAGCTTGAACACTGATGATCAGTGTCAAGTGAACACCGAACAACGATGTAGCTCACCTGGACACTGAAAACTAGGGTTTATTCAACACCCTTGGGCGGTGTACATCCTTACTCGACACCGAGAAACAGTATTGATCCAACGCCAATATTCGGTGCAGAATGAACACCGAAAAGTAGTGTAGGGCCAATACCAAATACTAGTGTTAAATTGACACCAATATTTGGTGAACACCGGAAAGTAGTGATATTCTAAAACAAGACAGTCGGTACAATAATTAGCACCATCTTATTTTGTCACCACTACTCCTTTAAGACTGAATACACTGACAGATTACTGCCATGCAATTTGACAGGGTAAAATAAAAACAACGAAGCTAGTTATTTTCCAGAAATTTTGTACATGATTGACTTGTTAAATATTTTAGGAATGGCTATGAATTCCACTTTCTAATGTAATCATCCTACACTGTAATACCGGTACCAATTTACTTATTGGCACGCAATTTAGAATGATTTAAGTGACAACACTATAACAGGATCAATCTTTGTTAGTGTAAAATGGACTTCATTCACATTTGTATGGCAATTCATAGTCCAATTGATGTCGTGGTCATTGCAAGCTTGACCCCATCTGCCTCAACACCGATGTATTGTGTTCAGCAATTTCATTGAGAACATTTAATGGTGTTCAGTAGGGTCAACACCGAAGAGTGGTGTTGAATTTAGTCAACACTATTTTGAACACCGAAAGATAGTGTTGAATTTAGTGGACACCATTTTTGAACACAAAAAAATGGTGTTCAATCAAGTGAACACCATTTTGAACACCGACAAATAGTGTTCAATTGGGTGGACACCATTTTGAACACCAAAAAATGGTGTTCAATCAAGTGAACACCATTTTGAACACCGACAAATAGTGTTCAATTGGGTGGACACCATTTTGAACACCAAAAAATGGTGTTCAATCAAGTGAACACCATTTTGAACACCGACAAATAGTGTTCAATTGGGTGGACACCATTTTGAACACCAAAAAATGGTGTTCAATCAAGTGAACACCATTTTGAACACCGACAAATAGTGTTCAATTGGGTGGACACCATTTTGAACACCAAAAAATGGTGTTCAATCAAGTGAACACCATTTTGAACACCGACAAATAGTGTTCAATTGGGTGGACACCATTTTGAACACCAAAAAATGGTGTTCAATCAAGTGAACACCATTTTGAACACCGACAAATAGTGTTCAATTGGGTGGACACCATTTTGAAAGCAGAAAACGGTGTTCAATCAAGTGAACACCGTTTTGAATACCGAAAAGTAGTGTTCAAATGAAGTGAACACTGTTTTTCGGTGTTGGGGTAACACTACTTTTCTAACAGTGTATGTTTGTGGCTGGTCTGCAGAGATAATATTTATGATTTGCTGGTACGCCAGCAGTGTGGTTGCGTAACTCTTATTTTTATCTTAGTGAGCTTCTGGGAGGTCAGTTCTGGACACATTTCTTTCTGCGAGATTGCAGTCAGTGGGAATAGGGGGGGGGGTTACGCGTACAAGTTTCAAGAGAACCCCTCCGTTTTTTTCGTATTTTTTTTTGAGACGCGAAAAAGGTTCTGCTGACAAGTATCAGGGACTGTATTTGTGACTGGTCTGCAGACTGAGATAAATCTGTAATTGTACAAGGTGTATCTATGGTTACGATTCCACCCAGCTAGCGCGGCATCCCGCTAGTCAAGATAAACGACAAAGGCAAGGCCGTGCGAATTCGAGCGAGTAAGAAAACAGGGATGAAGTAAGCGCGGACCTGATTTGATTGGTAAAGAGTTTGCGACCAACGACGACAGCGATGGTATATTCATCCACTAATTAATGACTAATCGATGTCAGGTTGAAACAAGTCCACTCCTGGTACGTACTTCAAGCAGAGAAGAGTGATTAGTAGTTCTGCATCGTATACCTACATGGGTGTTATTTTGACATTATTATTATTATTATTAATTCTTTCTTGTAATAAAACCGAGGACCCCTCAAAAGCGCTACAAAGAGAAGACAATGAGAAGAAGGTACAGTTTTAGAGGTGGAAGGAAAACCCCAGACGAATTTCCTAGAGAAAATAACCCACGGAACAAGGCAGGGACTGAAAATCCAATCCACACATTGTGGCCCAGGCCTGATTCGAACCCGGGTCACAGCGGTGGAAGGCGAGGAAAGAACCGCTACGCCAACCTGACTCCCTGACTGCGATCACGTCAAGAGAACCACCGATCGCCAACCATGGACGGCCGGCCGGGTGAGATGCCCAGCACAAAGTCAAAGACTTGACAGCAGCACCGAGGTATGCTATGACGCCTCGGATCAATGCGGACCCATTTTTGGTTTATTTCGCGGAGTAGTACATACTGTAAATAATTGCCGTGCACAAGTGCAACGACGTCTTTCTGCAACAAGTTACGAGTACTCGAAACAACATGTTCAAGTTTATGTTATAGTTAGGGGGTTAGGTTATAGTACAGTAACAAAGGGAAACACATAAGTCGATCCTCGGTCATTATGTTGTACACGACTGTGTACCGTTTAAGTTTCGGCATTGTATGTGGTTGCCGATTGGTGTAGTTTGTATACACTGGCCGACATTGGACCAAATAAAATGCAATATATTAAACGATTACGCACTTACATACACACGCAGCTTTACCTTACATACGCACTGTGGACATTCCTTTGTCTTCGTGTAGTTAACAAACTTTGACTAAATACTCATTTTTCTCGCTTCCCCAAAACAAATTTACCCTCAAATTTGGATTATGGGCCTCTCAGCTGTCCCTTCTATCTTTTCTATATATAACCCTAACCCGTTTTTCCTCTAGCGCTCTTTTTCGTAAACTGAAAAACGGATTGTGGGCCTGGGCAAGTCCACAAACCGTAACCTCTTCCCGCATAGTGTGGACCTATATTGTTCGGAGGTAGGTCCACAGTGCGTATGCAAGACTAACTCACAGGAGAGCAAATTAATGAAGTGTTAAAGCTTAAAAATTTAATGAGAAAACTAAATAAAGTATCGATAACTTTGTGTTTAATGACTATGGTAAAATATGAAGGGTAAATCTATACTGTAGGCCTATAACATTATATTATTGCTCGCTTCCTTTGTTCAAAGACAATCTCTTTTCCATTTTTGTTTATAAAAATGTTGTAATGACCTATCTTATCGACTCCTAGTGTACCCGCCCACTTGTGTGCCTCCCCTTCCTGACCGTCCCCGAATACGCGCCCATCCCACCCCAACTCAGAAACCTGTTTAGTTGAACCATTGACTCGGGCCAGATGGCCAACAAATCAGTTGAAGGTTTGCAGAGATTATACCTCCAAGCATGTTGGAATCTTACTCCATGCTCCAAGCCTATTTGGGGTCAAGTTCATGAAAGTCAGTACTGTGATATGTGTACACATGTACATTTCCATGTACGGCGTGAACCAGTCTGTATTATCTGAACCTCATATCTCTAGGGCAACTGGCGTATAGAAGATTAACACACTATAATATTATCGCAGTTCTTGAACTTTGAATAAGGTAAACACAAGTATGCCATATACCCATGGGTGCTGCTCTGACACAGTGAAACAATACGTGGCAATTCTTGTCAACGATACAATAATTTACAAGTTGTGTTACAATACGTGTACATTATGTGTGTGTGTTTGCTGTGGTATACAAGGTTTCTTCTCAGTTTTATGGGCATCCGTAAAGGGTTACTTTCGTGATTGAACGCGCGTATGATCGATCTGGCAGTTGTATGACTTGATCATGGAAAGCTTTTCTGCCATCTGACGTCTGTAAGACAAAATAGTTCCCTATCGCGACATGGAGGCCAACCACGATTCGAGTGCGGTCGATCTGGGCCAGCAGGCATCGGAGCCCTCCGAGCAGCGCGACGCTAACCCCCGGTCCTGGAGACGCTGGATCCGCGTCGTCTTCTACGTGCTTTACGGACTTGTGGTGGTCGCTGCCACCCCCTTGATCATTCTTGATATGGTACACAGTTCGCAAGGAGATCAAAGTCTGAGGATTATCCTAGCTGGAGTTGCTTTCTTCGCTATGGTGACCTCTTTAGCGATATCTGCTTGGGGTATCATCAATCACATCGTGTCCTACACACGCCCAGCTCTGCAGAAATACATCGTCAGGTATAGCATGAGTATACAAGGCATATATTAATATTATAATAGGACACATTTTAATTTCTTGCCGATAGAAAAAATCTTTACTGAATAGAATAAATATAAACATGTACGCACACAATTCCAGTGTTATACCAAACCCTGGTATTGGATAGCTGAGAAAAAATTACGAATGGATGATTCTTGACTCTTGAGGTAGTTTTGTTGACGGAATTCTTGAATATACCCATATTTTAAATGTCATTCTGTATGTGTATTAAATAAGACCATTAGGCCTAGTGAGTTCAAAGTATAGTTAAAATAAAGTGACGTAAACAAGGTAGCGTTTGTTACCGTTAGATCAGAGTTTTGACATACCGGCATGTACTAGTGGGATGAAAAGAGTTTTGATATAGGCCCCCAATAAAGTTTATCTCCCTGTTTCTCTTTCAGAATTCTTCTGGTCGTACCTATCTTTGAGTTGACTAGTGTAAGTAGAGCTACGCTGCAGTTTTGATTGTACATTAATTTTGTTTACCTAAAATCTGAGAAATTGTTTTGAGAAACGAAGCTCAATTTCAGTTTTTTTGGTTTTTTTCTAAAACAAAAGAAAACACTTCCACTGGATTTGAAGACTAAATACTGTAAATCATGAGATTTTTAGTAACGTACCTGGAGAATTTTTGTTTGAATTATTTCACTTCGATTATTTTGACATTTTACCCGTCTTTTTAAACCACAGTGGTTCATGCTCCGTTTCCCGGACAGTGGTATATACTTAGAGTCAGTCCGTCAGCTATACCAGGCCTACATCGTCTACAATTACGTCTTCTACCTCATGGCCTTCTTCGAAGAAGTGCCTAACTTTGAAAATCGCCTTACCATGAAGCCGCCGATGAAGGCACCGCGTCCTTTCTGCTGCGTGATGGCGATACCAAGCCAGAGGTGAGACGAGGTCCGTAACGTCATTACTTAAACCACGCCCACGCCTTACTATAGTTTTTATCAAAAACGCAGTGGGGTCGCCGAAAACTGGCAAAAAAATCTGAAATCTATGAGGTAGGTAGCTCACAGTACGCTCTTGACTCGCTCACTGCGCTCTCACTACACTCTCACTGCGACCTATGCGTTCCCAGTTTGTTCATTGCCGCGCTCTCACTGCGCTCCCACTACGCTCTACGCGATCTCGCTGAGACCAAGGCGACCCCGCTACGACCTTACTACGCTCTCACTACGTCCCCACTACGTTCTGTGCGTTTGTACCGCGTTCGCGCGGCGACTATAAATACAGCGAGCTCGATGTTGCTGGATATTTGCTATCTATTGTACAATTATTATGTTCTGCCTCTCTATAGTCATGGTGAAGAGGAGATGCACATTAGTATGCTGTGTGGGGGATATACCATTTGTGGCCATTACGCATGTCAAAGTCCGAACGTACTATACACGCAGTATAATCGCAGTATAATCGCACTGTGAACGTACAGGAAGCTCCGTAACATCGCCATGGACGCATTAGGGGCGCCATAGTCGTACTGGCAGCCCCATGTGGACGCAGTATGAGCGTGAAAAGGCCCTATAAGACGTAGTAGAAGCGCAGTAGGAGCGCGGTAAGAGCGTAATGGGAGCGTGACAAGCCGGTACAGCGGTCGTACTTCAGACGTACTTCAGTCGCAGATTGGGCAGACGGCGATACCAACTCGCTTTAGGCTACGATCAGGACACACTCAGGTAGACTTCACTACGTCCCAAGTATGTTTTTGAGATCCCACTACGCTCCCACTGCGCTCCCACTGCGTTTTGGACCAGGTCGCCGACCCTCCGCGATTGTTTGAGCAGGCTCAAAACAATCGCCAAAGTTTGGCGACAATGGAAACCCTCCCACGACCTAGGTAGACTCCACTACGTTCCCACTACGCTCTTGGGGATCCTACTGCGCTTCTACTGCGTTTTGCCACTTTTTTACTCGCCGTGGGAGCGCAACGGCAGCGTAGCTCCGGTGTGACAGGGGTATTACGAAGCAAATTGGTCAAAAGTCACTAACCTGTGCGCGATCTTCACCAGAGCCACCGCACTAAATGAATGGTCATCGTATTTGACGCATATGAAACGCCCACCAAATATTTTGAATGATTGGGGATTGGGACCGAACAACCAACTACAAAACTGTGAAAAACTATGAGCTTGCAGTGTTTAACCAGTTCGCGCCGGATGACGTATATAAACGCAAATTTTTCCCAGATTCAAAACGGATGACGGATAAACACGCCAAGTTCAAGTTCGGAAATGTATGTCAGCAGCGGGCAAGGCCGGAAATGCGTGGGTGTGCTTCCCGGCACTATCAGCCTGAACACGCTTCGGATTGAGTTTCGTTAAAAATAATCCCGCCCGTGGGCTCGGCGATGTTAAAATAATCCCGGCGCGAACTGGTTAAGACTAGTAAACGGATTAATTTTTTTTTCTTTTTACAATAGGCTACGTCTATTTTCCACAAATTAATTATTGCTACCACACCGCAATAAAGTGGGATGATACTTCAGAGATTTCAGTTCAAGGGCCACTTGAGCAAAATGTACACCGTGTTAACAAATACAGTTCAGACAGAACTACTCCTGATAAAAGCTCAAAGTTTAGAGGTTTATCAGATAACCTTCCACAATGCTCTTTTCATGTTTGTAAATTGTTGTCATCATAAACTATTAATTTAAAACAAAACGCTAAAAACGAACAATTTAGTTTTGAAAATTGCTTCAACCCCTTGAAACACCCGGGGTCAAAAGATTTAAACCACGGTTAACACAAATATTGCCATGGATTTATTTACATCGATCTGTCCTTTAAACAAGTAGCTGCAACTGTTTTGATAAAAATTCATTTGGTTTGGTTTGATTTATTCGCAATTTCCACAATAATGATACAGATTTTACTACAAAAGAGCAGGGATAACCCAAAAAACGTTTTAAAAAACCTATTTCCATTGCGGTTCATCATCAACGAGGAACAATTAAATGCTAATTCTTTCATTACTAATTTCTCCCCAGGCTTATTCGCAAGTGCAAGTATGCCATTTACAGCTACAAGATTGTCCGAATAATCTTCACCGTAGTCTCCTTGTAAGTTTTGACCTAGGACTTTTGCCTTCCACTTTTTTGTCAATTACATTTCAAACGGTATGGATAGCCGTTACAATGATGAAACTGGTTTATATTTTGTGTTTACTTTGCACGAGCATCGCTAGTTTTACGTTTTACAATACAGTGCTTTTACGTAAAGATGAATTACGCTAATAGTAAAAAGACAAATTAAGTCCATCTCATTTAATTCAATGTCTTTCTCGAACACGTAGTATCACTTACCAAACCAAGACATTCAAGGTGGGAGAGTTTTCGCCCGACAATGCATACCTATGGATTGAAGTCTTTCTAACCTCTTCACAGATTGTGAGTATTAGTAAATATTGGAAATAAACCTTTATTGTTAGTCACTTCAGAGGAACAAAACACTTTACCAGCGGAACACGCCTAATTCTAAATCTGATGCCTTTTTAGTCACCCTTTATTCCCAATGACGGTCACCCAACTGATCGTTGGAAATCGCCTATATTTCTTGATTTATTCTAAATGACAGCAGGCCAGACGAAATAATTACACAGGGTGTATCAGTACCAGTATACGATCTGATCCAAGTAGAAGTAAGTTGATTATAATTAAGTTGCTTTTGGGCAAAATACACATGACCACACGCCTTTAGGATAAATCAACTTTACATGCACCACACATCTCCCCTTGGCACTATTTAGGAAATAACAGGGTGATAATTGACCGGGTTGGGCGATGGCCAATGGTAATAGACCGAGCCGAAGGAGAGGTCTATTATTACCAGCGGTCATCGCTCAACCCGGTCAATTATCACGCAGTAATGACCGGGTCCTCACCCTGTTATTTCCTTTAACAAATACCTTTTTATTTAGGAAATAAACAGTGAATTTGCTTCAATTTTTGAAAGCCCGGTCAATTACTGCGTGATAATGCCCTCCACGTGATCGAGTCTCGACCAATCAGAAGCTTTAAACTCTCCTAGGTATTTATTAATTGCTCCTAAACATCACGATCATCTTTCTGATTCCTCCCATCCGGCCAGTGGGCCATGTACTACCTCAACCTTCTCCGTAAGGGGACCAGCGAGGAGCTGCAGATGCTACCCAAGTCAACCTCCCAGCTCGTCGGCGTCAAACTGGCTCTCTTCTTTGACAACTTTCAGTCGATCTTCTTGCATCTCCTGGGCACCTTCAGAGTAATAAAATACTACTCGGATTCTGCTGGGGATGCGCATGAGTTTGCCAGCATGTTGCAGGTCTGTATAGTATAGGCTAGTTTGCTGTTTATGCAGATGCTATTCTAGACAGAAATATTTGCGTACATTATGACCAGGGGCCAATTTCATAAAGCTGCCAAAAACAAACATTTGCTTAGCAAAATAAAAAACAAAACAAAAACTAGCTGAATACCATTCACAAACAATATAGGGCCTACATCACCTGAAAATTTGGTCTGTAACCCTGTTTTTAAGATAACACCACGCAGTCAGGTTTCTTATTTATTTTCGTTCACTTTTTGTGTAGATTTGCTAAACTATACATTTTTGGAAACGTTAGGATATACTTAACATGAAAACCAATGTTTACATTTGTCAATTGTGTGCATATACGTCTATGAACAAATAAATATATTACAAAAAATAATTTTTTATTTATTATGTTCTGTTTAATGAGATATGGCTTAAAGGTCCAACAATTAAAAAAAATCATAACAAATCACACGATGACGTCATCATGAGGTCACTTCAATGTATATCTATAACACATCCCGCCATACCTGCACACCAAGGTTGAACCCAATTAGACTTATACTTCCAGAGATATAGGGCATTGAAAAGAAATAACCTTTAATGTGACACCCAATGACTTTTCATGTGTCACGTCACATTAAAGGTTCATTTTTTCAAAAGAACTTGAAAACAAATGTAAACATTGGTTTTCATGTTGAGTATATCCGTACCTAACGTTTCCAAAAATGTATAGTTTAGCAAATCTACAAAAAAAGTGAATGAAACTTTCAATATATATATGTACAATATAAACCTGACTAACGTTAACACCACGGGTGGTACCGTGGTGTTACCGCAAACTACTTTATCTTGTTGATTTTTTGCCATGCAAACCTTCAAATCTCACTGTTTTTGCCAAGGAAGAATTTTCATGCTAAGCAGCTTCATGATATTGGCCCCTAGTTTTCTGTGTAGCGATCGGCAGATTGTATCAAAAGGTTGTTGTATAGTTAAAATATTTTGTAATGTCGTTTTCGTTCAGAATTTTCTGCTTTGCTTTGAGATGGTCCTCGTTGCCCTTCTTTTCAACTACGCCTTTGACTCTCGGAGATACGATGTCGAAGGCCAACCCAGATTCAGCTTTGCCCAGTCATTCAAGCGACTTTGGGGCGTGCCTAACGTGACATCCAATGTGATTGGCCGATTGGGACGAAGGGGTAAGTCTTTATGCAAATGTTGTTGATTATATGAAAACATATGAAAATAAATATATTGGTACCTGTAAATGAGAGGTTTTCAAACACAATATTCCAAGTATCCTCCTCCACGACCAAACTGACAATCTATTTTCAACAGTGATTTCCTCTCCCATACTTTTTAGTTGCTTGATTGTCCTAACTCCTTCCTCACTTCCACTTCCACTTATGAGGACCCACCTATAAAACGACCGTTGTGTGATTTTATATTTCATTGCGACAGGCGACCATTCAAACGGAGATGGTAATCAGCAGCAGACCACGGCAGGCTCTCCTGTAGTCCAGCAGAATGGTGGCCCACCTAAGGAGGAGGAGTTGGCAGAATCCCCTCGGAAGAGAAAAGCTGGCCACCAGTTCATCTCCATGCCAGATATCCTCCTGAACCACGTGGACGATTCAGATCAGGCAGCCATCATCCATAGTCCCCGAAACCAAAACAACGGTAACCAGAGTCAAGACGGCGGCGAGCTGCAACCAAATCACGACGAGTCAAATCAGATTCGCGGAATCGGAAATCCTATGTTTCAAGTAGACGCACCCCGAGAAGATCCTAAAGCGACAGATGACAAAGATGTCGATGACGGATTCCGTGATGATGTCAGCGGAGACATTGACATCTTTCTGGACGACGAGTTTCTGACAGATGATGACGATGACAGCGACATTGACAACACCCTGTCAATTGACGGAAGATTAGATGTTCCCCAACTTCAAAAGCGAAGGGTGAAAAAGGTCAGTTATGCTGGAATGACCTTCGACGATCTAGACCTGGACAAATTGCAACATCCTTCCCGCGCTTCCCCTGTCCTCACCAAGAAACGGATTAAGAAGGTCAGCTATGCTGGGATGACGTTCGATGACATGGACTGGGAACAGATTCGGAGTCACCGGTCTCCTACCATGGATTCTGAGATGGCCCACGATGTGTCAAGCATCGTGGAGCAAAATGAGGAGCGGTACTCGGAGGGCAAGGAGGGCAAAAAGGAAGGAAAACAAGACGGTGAAGGTTTCGGAAGCTCAGAGGCTTAGTATTCTAGTTCATTTGACAAAACTCCAGCAGTTTGAAATCTTATATGAAACACATGAAAGAGGCTTCGATATTGCATGCATTTTACATAACAAGTTACATTTCTGTGGTTTTCACCGTTTGCTTAAGGTATACCAAAAGTATTATGAACTAAACTGATTGGTTGATAAGTTAATATATAAACTCTGTATGACTGTTACCATGGTTAAAGTATGTTACAAAACTATTAAAAAAATATTAAAAACAATTATTATGGAAAGCATGTCGTAAATTTATCTTAAATAAAAAAAAAGCAAAAGATATATTATATCGAGCACCAAACATTTGCTTATTACACATGTAGTATACACAAAAAATACTGCAAAATTGTGCAGATAGATCTTTATACGCACCAACTCCAGTATTACAAATTATATAACATGTTGAGACATACTCGGTGCCATTTGTACAACCGGACCTGTTTAGTATCGTGCCACACCACTTGAACTATGAAATTAAAGATAATCTTGGAAATAAACAAGATCAGAGGTGGCATTTTTATATATTTCGGCAGAGTCAATGATGTCATATATCAGTGCAGACATTACTGTTGGTTTATGCCAAGGGTAAATTTGACACCTTATATGTCAGTATCTCATAGTTGTGAAAAAATAAATGCCCATGAACTAATAATTCAAAGAAATGATTCAAAACTTCTATTCCCCTTTCCACCAATATAATCTGCAAATTTGAATGTAATGTAGTTGGGACAAAGAAAACCGCTACTGTGACGCCTCAACTTGGAATACAAAACAACTGTCCTCAATTATGGCTGTTAATTTCACAGGATCCCCCTTCCTGACGAGTTTTCCGTCTGGAAGCAGAAAAGCTGCCTGCCGCCAGTGCGCATCATTGTCCAATGTATTCACATGGTTGGTGGCGTCAACGCCGATGTCAAACCAGAACGGTATCGCGGTGATCGTGCCGTCGTTGATCGCTTCGAGCTCATGGCTTGTGGTCTGGTTGACAAAGCTAGGCAGGTCTGTCGCGTCTGTGGTCTCATTGAGGTCGAGATGGAAGGCAAGGAAGGGCCCGCTAAGCTGCTTGTAGGCCCTGGATGACAGGTGGATGTCTAGAAATGTAGACACCTGTAACAAACCAAATTGTCGGCTTTATTTACATGCGCGAAACCGCCGTCCCAAACTGGCTTCCATAAGAAAGTCATTGTTTAAACATCACGATCGTCTTTCTGATCCCTCCCATCCGGCCAGTGGGCCATGTTCTGCCTCAGCCTTCTTCGTAAAGTGACCCATGAGAAGCTGCAGATGCTACCTAAGTCAACCTCTCAGTTCGTCGGCGTCAAACTGGCTCCCTTTTTCAACAACTTCCAATCGATCTTCTTGCATCTCCTGGCCACCTTCGGAGTAATCAAATCCAACTACCCGAGTTAAGTTGGGGATGCGCGTGTCATCAGTGCAGAGGCTTATTCAAAGAGTTTTAACTTCTTACCTTGTATTTGTTGATGAACTCGTCAATCTTGAGTCTCATGGTAGAGTCGGTGCCCTGCACCTCACTGTCTCTCTGTAGGCTGGCACACTCTATGCACATGGCAAATACGGACACCGACGCCGGCAGAACCCGACCCGTGGACTTCAAAGCGCACACTCTAGATGAAGAGATGGATAGTGGTGAAGAGTAAGACCACGCAATGACATTTACTAAGACCATCTTGTTTATCTGCTCGAATAATTATGTGACGTGACAAAAACTTGACTGATGAGTCAGCGTTTATGCATGTCACGTCACGCGATTTTTCATGCAACGTCACACGCGCATGCAAATGCGAAACAACTCTGCTCGGAATTTTCCGAGCGATTAGAGCAGATAAACAAGATGGTCTTTTAGCGAAGGTCATTGTGTGGTCCACGGCGTACGTTAGAGGGCGCCTCTATCGGTGGCCTACGCGCGCTGCATACCGCGATTAGACCGTATTGCAAACAAAGACTAGGGGAAGAGATGAATAGTGGTCAATTCACTTGGCATTTGACAGGTTGAAGGATGTGGGGTAAAATCCAAACAGGACAACAACCTTTGGGACAGGTCATCTGAAAAATTTAAACAATAGTTAAGCTGCCAGCAGATTTGTAACGAGTCACAGATTTTGTTTGGATCGAGTCGAGTAATTTTAAGTCAAGTTGAGTTAAAGGTAGGATACACTATTTGCAGAATTATTAAGAATATCTTACTCATTTGAAAGTAAATACTGATTCTAGGCATCCAGCAAAATGATTGCGCTAGATATCTTGTAATTATTCTGAAAAATTGAATTTTATAAAGACAAATTTGCGATCTCCGGACGGCGATAGCGAAAAAACTAAGATAACATAATAATAACTGCTCGACGCCGTTTGAAAACAAACGCTGTTTTTCATGCTTTTCTTGGCATCCATGATTGTAAAACTTCGGACAGGTCAGTTAAACGATATAATTTACTATGATAATTCGAGCAATTACCAATGGTGTCTCCTACAAGTCTCCTCGATGTCTCCTCGAGTCGACCTAAAGTGCTCATCACTGTGACACTTGAGTCAAGTTGAGTCACCCATTCGAGTTGATTCAAGTCACCAAATTGTGACTCAAGTCTAGTCGAGCTATGACTTGAGCCATTACTAAGTCTTGGCATTAGTATCCCAACCAAGCTGTGTACTTAATAAAGTTACACGGTGTATGCTTTGGGTATATCAGATTAATGGCTGATATGCAAGTACGATCAAACAAATATTTGTACTAAATTGCGATACCCGCGCTAGCAAGTTGGGGTTTTAGATTAGAATCCAATTTTTCATTTGTAGATACCCGGAGAGAAAATGCCTGAAAAAAAAACTAAATCCAGATGAACAACTAACCTGCCAACAGCAATATCCTCCAGCACTCGCTCCCTCAATGTGCCGCACGGCGCTACCAAGTCTGTCACAAGAACATCCCAAGTCGCCTCTGAAGATGGACTCAGGGGGTGTGGCTCCGGCCCAAACTCCACACAATCCTCCATCCCATTGGCTCTGGCGATTGTCCGTATAAGAGATCTGGTCTCTGATTGGCTATTTGGGAAACAGACTTTTGTGGATGAGGAAAGCTTGGCTGCAAAGAGTCCAGTCAGAGAGACGCAGGTTGATATGTCCAGCACCGACAACTTGGAAGTTCTTGACTTGTTAGAAGAGTCTTTGGCACTTGTGGAATGTATAGGTGATGCAGATTGTTGCGTTGGGACCAGCTCTGGTGTTGTTAGTGAAGGTTGTACACAGTCAAGGTTGGTGTGATTCTCTGGTATTTCCATTTCAAAAAAGAGTGATTTTATTGCATTGAAACAAGCATTGCTGAACTTCTGGTCATTCAGGATAGAGATCGTCTCAGGTGGCAGTGTAAAAGCAGCGGGAACGCCGGTGGGAGAATAAACGGCACCGTTTCCTTCACAACTTCTCTCCAACGAGTCGGTAGACGTTACAAGATTTTGCTCAAATCTGGTAACCATGCTCTCCATTGCCTCTTCGTGGGATGAAGCTGGTTTCCCGGTGGATGGAGAATCCTCTATCTTGGATGCGGCATGACGCGTGATCTTTGCGCATCTCAGGTGGAGACATTCGTCGTGGCAAGACACGGCTACAGTGACAATGTCCCCTTCACCAACACAGAGATTCTCTTCAAGGTTTCCTGAATTGTTAACACAGTAGGTAGTTGTTAAATAAATAGAAATCGACTACGATTCAATAGAAAAGGCCGTACTGCGAACAAATCTTACCAAATAACCCCTAAACCCTAATTCTCCACGGTATTTTGGTTAGACGCCCTGCCGGATGCAGCAATCTGCATCATTTGTCAAAGTGACAACCCTGCCAAGTGCAGAGAGATCCATCAGGTCAGAAATCTCAAGGTCAAACTGCTTCAGAGACTTTGGTCACCCAACGCAGCAGAATCCATCTCTGGCATTGTTCAATGGGAATTAGCTCTCATAGTCATAGACTGTGGTTATTTATGCACTGCTGTTTACAGCTAAAGTGAACCTGATGCACTGCGCCAGTTTGATGTGCCTGGAAGGGTTAGGGTTAAAGGTTTAATTAGAGTCACACGGAAGACTGCTTACACTGAAGACTATATTTGTGGTCGGGTCAGTACGTGACGTGCTCATGAGCTGCAAGCAGCTGAATGAGAACGTACTTAAAAAGGCTGATCGTGGTCACAATTCAAACTGCAACTTTGCTAATTTTGAATTGAAATCGCAGTTGTTTTCCCCCCAGATATACAGCATTTACAGAGATAAAACTTATTTCGATTTTGAGCACTTTTGCTGCTTCAAACGATAACAATGCACAATGGTCTACTATACTTTTAACCAGTTCGCGCCAGGATTATGTTAACATCACCGAGCCAACGCAAGGGATAAATTTTTACAAAACTCAATCCGAAGCAGGTTCAGGCCTACGGTACCGGGAAGCACACCCGCGCATTTCCGGCATTGCTCACTGCTGACAGACATATTCAGGCCTTGCTCGCTGCTGACCGACATTTCCGGCCTTGCTCGCTGCTGACCGACATTTCCGGCCTTGCTCGTTGCTGACAGACATTTCCGGCCTTGCTTGCTGTTGACAGACATTTCCAGACCTGCTCGCTGCTGACAGACATATTCAGGCCTTGCTTGCTGCTGACAGACATTTCCGGCCTTGCTCGCTGCTGACAGACATTTCCAGCCTTGCTCGCTGCTGACAGACATTTCCGGCCTAGCTTGCTCGCTGCCGACAGACATTTCCAGCTTTGCTCGCTGCTGACAGACATTTCCGGCCTTGCTCGCTGCTGACAGACATTTCCGGCCTTGCTCGCTGCTGACAGACATTTCCGGTCTTGCTTGCTGCTGACAGACATTTCCAGCCTTGCTCGCTGCTGACAGACATTTCTCGGCCTTGTTCGTCATATATACGTCATCCGGCGCGAACTGGTTAATCTACCACCTACCATCTGACTGAGAGAAATTATAACTGCAGGGATTCACAGGGAAAACAGCCTGCTCCCAGCATGACATGTTTTGTGGCGAGCTGCTGAGCTCCTCCGTGTCATCAAGACGTAGATCAAACCAGGCTAGGATAGCATCCGCCCGGCCGTCGTTGACAATGGGGAAGTCAACATGGTTCCAATCGCTGATTGGATGGTCTGCTGTGAGGATCTACACTAAATAAAACATTTGCAGTTTGTTGCTTACAGATCTTGGGGCCAGGTTCTGACGGTGACTCTGTTCTTGACATGCAAAACTTGTTCCCTTTTTCCGAGAGCAATGTTCTTGGGTTGTGTTCCCATTGCTCAAGCGCAGGAACAAGTTTCACGTGTCAAGAACAGACTGCCCGAACCCAGCGTCGAATGTCTGAGAAATCTGTTATGAGCCCTACATTTACAGCACGAAAACCCCTTATTTTGTTATTTGCACCCTTGGTAATTGCTTGAAGTATCATGAACAGGTGGATTTGGGGGTTAGCATTTTATAGTAAATATAGTTTAACTGACCTGTTCAAAGTTTTACAATCATGGATGCCAAGAAAAGCAAGAAAAAAGGCGATCGTTTTTAACCGGCCTCGAGCAGTGGTTCTTATGTTGTTCTTGAAATAAATTTTGTATATAAAATTAAATTTTTCAGAACAATTATAGGATATCTAGCGCAGTCATTTTGCAGGATGCCTACAATCATTATTTACTTTTAAATAAGTATGATATTTCTTAGGCTGCAAATGGTGTATCCTCAACCTTTAAAATAAATCAATACACTGGCACTATACTTGAGTGAAAAATTCAATATATCCTTCTGACTGATATATCAGATGAATCAGTATTTCAATACACTGATCAAGTGGGCCATGCCCACCATAACAACTGCCTTTAGTAGCGTGACACATACCTGGCATATATACTTGCACAGTGCATTACACCTAGTGTCATTACATATATTAGTAGGTAATATCTTTGGCTTAGAAAATTTGGTACAATATTACCTATCCCCTTTATTTTTACAGTACTGGGAGTTAATTAGCACACAAGCGCAAGAAGAGTCTGTCCTGTAAGTGAAGCTGATGAGATGTATTGATTGATTGGGTACAATGGAATTGCTTATTGCCTAATTTGCCGTTAAAAGATGTTGACGTACGTACGTCAAACATACTTTAATTAAGGTTATGGGCACGACTGATTGCAGGGGAAGGGAAAATAGCTAAACACTTTCCACTGAGGCTGATGTGATGTGATGTGAAGAGCATATTTGTATTAAATGTAACAGTCATGAAGGGCTTCGGACACTGAAAACGGAAATTGTCATTAGAGAAATGCGTCAATGTGATGACAACACACATATTCATCTGAATGGAAATATACTTTTTCTGTTCTGGTTTTAACCAGTTCGCGCCGGGATTATTTTTACATCACCGAGCCGAGGGGCGAGATTATTTTTAACGAAACTCGATCTGAAGCAGGTTCAGGCAAATAGTGCCGGGAAGCACACCCACGCATTTCTAGCCTTGCTCGCTGCTGACAGACATTTCCGAACTTGAACTTGGCGTGTTTATGCGTCATCCGTTTTGAATTTGGGAAAAACTTTGCGTTTATATACGTCATCCAGCGCGAACTGGTTAAGTGACTTTATTTTTCGAGTGGAGAACGCACAGATTTTGAGTTCCAAAGACAAAATGAATCAAACGCAGGGAGATCTCGACTATTTGGAGAACACCGCGTCGGTGTATTCGGCCAGCGACATTATCACTGTGGTTGTGATAGGACTGAATGTTGTTCTGATCATCGCCTTGAACATTCTCTGCTTGTTGGTTCTGCGACGCGTGAAAAACATCAAGGACACCACCAAGGTGTTTCTGCAGTCGCTCAACGTCTCCGACTTAGTCGTGGGGATTTTCCCCGGCATCCCGACGCTTATTCTGCTCGTTTTAAAATCGTGGCCTTTCGGAGAGTTCCTGTGCACAGTGCATGCCATATTCATCGGCTACACCAACACGACGAGTATCTGCTCTCTGCTTCTACTCACTGTGGATCGCTACATGTCTGTGGTGTTTGCGTTGAGGTACCCCGCTCTGATGACAGTCGCGCGAGCGCGGATCGCAGTTTGCTCCACCTGGCTGTTGATGCTCACTGTAGTTTTGATTTACGGTTTCGCTGTGGACTGGAGTTACAGGACCATTGACCCTATCTTAGGGTGTGGATGGTCCGTTAGGCACACCGAGTCGTACAACTACTTAGCCATGGGATTCCTGCTCCTCGCAGTGTCTATCGTTGTGACTTTGTACGCTCACATGTTTGTGATCGCACATCAACAGAGTCGACGCATTGCTGCTCAAGTTCACATTGTTGATGCGGGCACAGCCCAAGGACCAATCCCATACCACAGAATCATTATAACTAGATCTACTAAAACTGTCTTTATCATAACGATAGCTTTTATGGCGTCCATAATTCCGTCGGCAATTCTGTTGAGCACCAGGGAGCAGAGCACCAGCTCTTTTGACTTGGGCACTCTAATTGGTTATGGGATGTTCTTATCCAACAGCTGGGTCAACGTTTTGATTTATTTTATGAGAAACGAAGAGTTCCGACAGGAAGCTCGTAAAATGTTTCCCTTTCGTTTGTGCATCACAAACAGCAATGCTGTTTAACAAATCTGAATTTAAATAGGACTATCCTAAATATACAGAGTATTTTAATATTTGATCATCAATCGAATATTCGAATAGGTTTTTTTTGGTTTGATAATTGGAAAACAGAAAGAAAAATGCACATGCACACAAGACTGTGATGCCATTTTAATCATTAACTTGAATTTTTTTAATTATTAGATGTCACCTTTTAGTAAACAGTAATTTTTTGTCAACACCTATTTATTTGTCCTAGTCTTTTAGCTGGGTATAAAGTCCCTTGATAGTTGTGCAGTACTGTAAAACACTCTAGCGGCCCTTAATATCCATCACCACATGCTTTTTAACAAGTGTACATTATTTTTATATGCAACTTTTGACAAGCTCAAATATTATTGGCAAGTGTCAAACTTTAAATATTCAAATATTCAGTCGAGTGCATTTTTGAATAATCGAATACTACATTATTCAAAAATGAACAGCCCTAAATTAAAAACATCATGTGTCATTAAAAAAACATCAATGTGCCATTTAACCAGTTTGCACCGGATGACGTATATAAACGCACAAATTTCCCCAGATTCAAAACGGATGACGCACAAACACGCCAAGTTCAAGTTCGGAAATGTATGTCAGCAGCGGGCAAGGCCGAAAATGCGTGGGTGTGCTTCCCGTCACTATCAGCCTGAACACGCTTCGGATTGAGTTTCGTTAAAAATAATCCCGCCCGTCGGCTCGGCGATGTTAAAATAATCCCGGCGCGAACTGGTTAAAGATGTTTTTCCTTTTAGTTTATGCTTCACAAACCCTAAGAGTACATTGTGACCCGCTCTGCAAAAGTGAGTCTGATGTCGCATAATATATTTCGAGTATAAAAGGACTGCTTATTGTCTCAGAGGTGATTTTTCTTTCAACAAATAAGTTTTGTTTTCAGAAAGTTTTGCTTCTCCTACACCTATTTTTTTCAGAACTGAGCATTTGAAAAGGTTGTTTTGATCCCTAAAGTAGATTTAATCAAGGTTTTTGTCATCCTCTAACCATAGCATCTAATGAAGCACTATAAATCTTCATTTCTGTTCAAAGACATTTTTAATATAACTGAGAAAAAGCAAATTTCAAACAATCGTAAAAGACCAATGCATTACACTACAGAGTTGTGATATGTCAAATGAAAGCTTATTTCCATGACCAAATGTAAAACTTAAAAAAATGTTTTTAACACATCAGACTCAATTTTGCAGAGTGGGTCACATATTGTAAGAGTCTTGTTTTAAGTACATATTCTTAGGATCGTATTTTTAAGGACATTCTGGGAATCTTGTTCTTTCCCGGTACTATCTGCCTAAACCCGCCTCGGATCAAATTTTGTTTAAAATAATCCCACGCGTCGGCTCGGCGATGTTAAAATAATCCCGGCGCGAACTGGTTAAAGATGTCTTTCCCTTTAGTTTATGCTTCACAAACCCTAAGAGTACATATTCTAAGAGTCTTGTTTTAAGTACATATTCGTAGGTTATTTCTTTTTTTCAGGACAAATTCTGAGAATCTTGTTTTTTAAGTAAATATTTTGCAAATCTTGTTTTGGCAAAACACAATGAGTAGATTCATCCATTTGTAGAATTTAGTATTAATTCCTAGTAATTGTTTACTTACTTTGTGTAGTGATGATTTTGCCAAGCTTCATAGTTATTTTAATAACACCTCACGCACAGATCCTGTGTCTTGATTGGCCGAGAGTTAGTCACATGGCATTTATATTTTTACTATTTTTCTGTGCACGGCCAAGTACTCTACCATAGCAACCAAAGTACTGTACCCGTAGCAACCAAAGTACCATGGCGCGGTATCTGTGTGCAAATGCATGCTGATGTGCAGGTTGTGCGTAGCGTGTATTGTTCCAAAGAGTCAGTGCTACAGAGCTTGTTTTAAACATTTTGTGAAGGGATGGTTTAGAAAAAATCAAATACATTTTTCACCAATTTTGTATTAAAATCAAAGTTCATTTTAACTGTATTTAGATTTAATAATAAAAAAAAACCAAACAAGCAGAATTTGTTATTGACGTGTTATAAAACAAATATTGAATGCTTTAAATCGTGATGTAGTAAAAACTAGCCTCCCTCGGTGATCCATGGAACATTCCATTTTCCCTCGGCAACAGAATGCTCCATATAGATCACAGCGGGAGGCTAGTTTTACGACACCACTCGAAGCATTCAATATTAGTATAATGGTATTAATTAATGTATAGTAGTTCATGTAACCTTTTCTTGCACTAGTAATATCCAGTTGTGCCTTTCGTCTCAACTACACGTTTATATATCATCACTTTTTAACTCATTTAGTGCTTTTTTGTCTAATATGGAAGTGTAATTTGTGTTGTTGTTCTCCATAATGACATAACACTTTGTTACTACTTAGTCATAATGTACCCTGTGTATATGTGTACAGTTGCTATATCTAACTTCGGGATTGTGACCTGCGTCGGTCCCAATACAGTTATAATTATACACTAGGACATGTCCTACTGCGTGTCGTAATTAAATATGCATTTTTGGTATTAAGAAAGTCAATGTTTTTTCATCAACAACAAGAATCAATGCCTACGTGTATTTATTTGTAAGGCTCCGTCAATCATTAGCAATCCGGATTAACAAGAGGTACATTAAAACAAATTTGCGAGAAAGGCTTTTAAAATCTGCATCAAGTCAACTTGCTTACCTGAGGGTCATTGAAGTCTATTTCCAAGACCTTGACGGCTGCGGACAATGCCTGGTAACTCTGAGGAACCTTGCAGATTCTCTCTGAGGTGTACGGTTCTTCTTGGTAACCCGAGCGAGGTTCTTTGAGGTTTGCTGTGGTTTTTGAGGCTTTCTGCGAGGTTATTCTCTGCTTCTCTGAGTAGCCTACCAAAGACTCCTGGCATCCGGTGGCAAACCTCACTGAATGCAAATTGAGGTTACAAATCTTGTCGTTCAGCACCCTGTGTACAGGAAACCCCAAAACAACTGATTTAAGGATAACTGATGTAATTTACCAGAACGGGATTCAAACCTAGTGCCCCCTGATAACAATATCAATGCTCTTACCACTGAGCCATCCAGCTTTCGATCAATCTGTGAACCAAATAATTTCACCTTGATTTTTTTGTATTAAAAACACTAAATAGAGTTATGTACATGGTTACAAAGTCCAGGATATAAGCTTTCATTTGGTACATAGTACAGCTCCATAGCCCCTCCCGTTCTGGTGATATGACTTTTTTGACTTTTTTCATATTAATGGTTCCATGAAATTCAAAATACACAACTGAGCAAAACTAAGACACAGCAAAACTAAGACAATACATTGGAACCATGCACTCTTAACCAGTTCGCGCCGGATGACGTATATAAACGCAAATATTTTCCCAGATTCAAAACGGATGACGCATAAACACGCCAAGTTCAAGTTCGGAAATGTATGTCAGCAGCGCGCAAGGCCGGAAATGCGTGGGTGTGCTTCCCGGCAATATCAGCCTGAACACGCTTCGGATTGAGTTTCGTTAAAAATAATCCCGCCCGTGGGCTCGGCGATGTTAAAATAATCCCGGCACGAACTGGTTAAAAGGTTTCGTTTCACTTTATTTATCGAATTCCAGCTTTTTGTTAATTGAATCTGAAACTTTGGATATTAAAGATGTCATTTAAGACAAAAAAATAAAATAACATTTTGACAAAAATATTAACCCTATTAACTGTAACAGGCCGTTACTCATATATGCAAAGCGCGACTTATGTCGCCGTTACTCATATATGCAAAGCGCGACTTATGTCACCTTTTTTCTGGAGCAGGTCACATTTATTCGTCTTGAGACACGGCATCTGTTGTCACTCGAAGTACTTGAAAAATTTTCGAATCTTCCAAAGATATAAGCTTCTGTTTCAAGGGCATGAGGAGAATGTACCCCATCCCGTTAATTTTTTGTGAAAAATGGCGGATTTGCCATCCCCTCCGATCCTCACTGACGCCGCTTTATTTCATTGTTTGCATTTATTCCTCTTTCCATTTTGCCAAATTGCAAATCTGGACACCGTTAGATATGAAATAATATATGTGACCCGCTCTGCAAAAATGAGTCTGATGTCGCAAAATACATTTTATTTTTACGTAAAGGGCTGTTTAAAAGGGCTAATATTTTTGTTTAAGGCATTGTGGTTTCTTCAACACCTATATTTTCAGATCTGATCAATTGGAAAGATTGTTTTGATCCCTAAATTAAATTTAATACAGGTTTTGTCATTCTCTTACCATAGCATCTGATAAAGCACTACAATTGTAAATCTTCATTTCTTTTCAAAGACATTTTGAATATAACTGAGAAAAAGAACATTTCCCAAAATTGTAAAAGACCAATGCATTACACTACAGAGTTGTGCCATATATCAAATGAAAGCTTATTTCCTGCTTTTTCTGACCAACTTTAAAATAATTAAAAAAACGTTTAACACATCAGACTCATTTTTGCAGAGTGGGTCACATATCCTTCTTGTTAAGTGAAATGCTGAATCAGCTTTTTGGCTAAATTCCTAGGTAAGTCAATGTACCTGTACTGTTTCCGTGTGTGTCGACACTGAATGACCTGGGCATAGACTGTGGCTCTAGCAGGAATGACCCGACCATAGGACCCTGCAGGCTGCAGACAATTAGAAAATGATAAATTATATTCACAACGCGCATTTCTTTTAATCCTACTTTCCAAATTTCTTTGAAACTTATATCGGAGTTCAACTTAAGTTGGTCAATGCCCATGTAGGCTTTTCATTGGTTGTGAGAAGCAATTGTTGTCAAGTCTCTTGCTCAAGGACATAACACTGTCGGACTCATTCTAACCAAACCCCTTGGCTGGTTGCACACCTGTGAACTAGACCTCTGATGGTGGTAATGATAGATGTGTATCAGCATTCTAAGATCTACCTCATTATTCTTACCTTATTCAATCCAATCCAATCTGCATTTGTAAAGCGCCATCAGTCTAGTTGCCTATTCCGAGGCGCTGCCAGGAACACCGGGGCAAAGCCCCTCCTCTTAGCGATGAGTGTTACTGGGTTCTTTTACGCGCATTACACAACACACGGGACCTCCAGCTTTACGTCCCATCCGAAGGACGAAGCAATAGTGGTTTAATTGCCTTGCTTAAGGACACACGTGTCGACACCGGGACTCGAACTCACGCTCTGCGGAACAGAAAACCGGGTTCTTAACCGCCCGGCCACGACACCCCACCAACTTACAACCACATATGTACTCTTATATATAGACACTTTAGCGTAATGTTTAATTCATTAGGAAGACAGTTGGAATAAGGAAGACATTTCAATGTCTCCCTAATGCCATAGCTCTTATTTGGAGGCAACATTTTACTGTTTCAGATAGGAAGGTCGATTATTCGTGGTACAAAACATAAATATACCACATTTCGTTGGGGGAATTGGGGTAAGGGATCAGGAAATTTGGCAAATTGTTTTGCATAAGTGATCGGGATGCCTCCTAAGGGTACCATTTTATCAGTAATTATCGTTATTTTTACCTTAACAATGACCAACATTATTTGTTGGAAGTTATTGCTGTCAGGTATCTTGCTCAGGGACACAGAACTCATGACTTTCATTTGAACCAAAATTCAGGTCATTTGCACACCTGTGAATCCGTTGTCTTTGGCGGTAGCAACAGATGTCTCCAGGCGTGGCGCAGGGTACCGACCACTCCTTCCCCCAAAAGTCCAGCATCAAAGATCTCCGTCACCACAAGGGACACTCTGATGAGAATCCAGCCAAAAAACAAGCTTGTTATAATTTCTTCCTCAGATTAAAAATCTCCCTCTATCATATTTTATTATAATCTAAACAGAATGATCAGACAAAAACCCAATTCTCATTTACCTCTTTGGTAGATCTTCTGGCACCGTCATATCTGTGGATAATTTATGCAGCAGGTGGATGGTATCTTGCATCTGATTGGCTGCCAAAACATCACGTGACAGTTTGACCATTTCCTTTGACTCTTCGCAGGCGTGCACAGACTTCGCCCCGGCCATCACTGCAAACATGCTGGAGACAATTGAATGCAACCAGGGGCCAATTTCATAGAGCTGCTATTAAGCACAACAATTTGCTTAGCACAAAAATTCTTGCTCATTAAAAACAGGTTACCAGCCAAAAGTCTACATTTTTTCATGCTATGCAAAAAAAACAGCTGATTATCAATCAAAAACAATAAAGATCACGTGAAAATTTGGTCTGTAACTTTGTTTTTGCCAAGGACAAATTTTCATGCTAAGCAGAATTTTGTGTTTCGCAGCTCTATGAAATTGGCCCCAGACATCAACATCTAATGCATATTCATACCCCTAATTTTAAATAGGAAAAGTTGATAAGAAGTCAGTTTTCCTTACGACAAGTTAAAGATGATTGATAACAGGGAGCGTGACAGCCAGGAGGCAAGTTCAATTCAATATATGTGACCTGGCACCACGAAATGAGCGGAAAGTCACACACGGCCAAAACGAGTTATTGGCCAAAACATCAATTTTTCAAGTGGGATGTCGGTTTCGAGTTGTTAACGTTTTTACAAACAGAAAAAACTTCTTTATCATATCCCAAAATTGTATAGCTCAATTAAAACTCTAAAGTGTGTTATTTGGGGCTGAATTACACTAAGTGATAGTATAGTTGGCACGGTTCATGGACTTTGAACTCCGTTTTCTCAAAACAAGGGAGCATGACTTCAGCAATTTCAAAAAGAGTATAGCGGCGGCTAGGAATAAGCTACAGCAACACACAATACATCATTTGAAAGCTTAGGACTTCTTTCTAAAAATGTAATAAAAAAATGAAAATATTACGAACAAGTGAAACATGAACGGGTCCAAACCAGCCATCCGACATGTATTAATTTTTTAACAGCCTTCTATTTTATTTCAGTCGGTTGGAAAAGTCAGCTAGAAAAATGTTTTCTTCCTTTTCTGGGGGGTGGGAGTGGGTTCACATGAACGGCCGGGATGAACTCCAGATAAAAAGTTGGGGACAGTGTACTTTGGTTCAAGTTGTAGGATTCTGAAAAATATTTCCCACAATCTGACCACAGTGTGTCTTTTTGCTCCCCTTCATATTTCTTACAATTCAAACCAACCTGAGCAGACCGGTACCGGACCCAATGTCCAGTACCCTATCATGCCCTTGTGTAACAGCCTTGGCGATGGCAGTCTGGTAACCCAGGTTCCTCTTCTTGTCGTTCAGCATCGGGAAATGCCATCCCTTGAAAGGAGAACCGACTATGTTGGATAGGTTTTTCTGGGCGCTGGTGAATTTGGGATTGATTTCCAGAGCAAAGCGAAAACAAGATGTGGCCTCTTCATCTTGTCCTATTCTGAAACATTGGTGGAAAAAAAAACCAGAACAAATACTGTATGAACCCAAAAAACAAAAACCTGTAGTAAAAAAATAATAATATCAAGCGTTTCTCTTTAATCTTGTGAATCTGCCCAGTATTTAAAGTCAATCTCTAAAGACCATGTTGATTATTTTGATTGGATTTGTGAAAAAAGTCAATTGGTTGTTCATGATCACAACAATTTATTGTTAATGAGCACAAGCTAATAATAGCATCTTTGCGTGAGAGAGTCAGGCGTCAGAGATGTGTTAAAATGTCTCTCCCGTGGTCACTCCCAACTCTCCCTTTCTTACCATTGAGTGGGAGGAGGGAGGAGAGAGGGGGGAGGGGGTTGGAAGGAGGGGGGGGGAGAGGGGGTTGGAAGGAGGGGGGGGAGGGGGTTGGAAGGGGGAGGGGACTTGCATACGGAGCCCATTAACCCTAACCCTGCCAGACCCAGCACAGTGCATCTGTGGTGACTGCTTGACCTTGCTGCACTCTGCACACAAGTCAATGTGACAAAGTATGCAATCTGTTGCGACTGGCAGGGTTTCTAGCCAAATAACCCTGGAGGGTTAGGGTGAATGGTCCGTCTTCCTCACCCCATGCGTACCTGTGAAGAAATACTCCCATACTGTTGTGTATCTCGGCGTTCTCAGGCCACACCCTCCTGGCAACCTCGTAGCACCACAGGGCATCCTCCCGCCTCCCTGCTACCTCCTGATGCTCCGCCCACTGATGGAGGACCGTAGTGAAGTCATCCCGGATGCGATCCTTGCATCCTGGTTCATCGCCTTGGAGGAGGTACACATAACCACTGAAGGCGTGGCCAAGATCACCGGCAGTAAGGCTGACATCAATCATAGAGAGGACTTCATCGACTGTGGCCGTTGAGGCTTCGTCTTTGGAAGATGAGGAATCGTCATCAGCGTTTTCATCCATGATGCAGTAACTGTTGGATTTAATAATACATAATTACAAAATTGTTGTTTTCAATGGTATCCCAAATAACACAGGGTACATAGCCATAGGCTTACACCGTACACGTACATTGTGATGCTCATCACACCCAGTTATAGGCCCTTCGATTGTAAATACAACTTTGTTTTTCCAAATTTGTTTGTGAATATATTATTTGCAATGACAAACTAGTAAATGTTAAGCCGCCCCCCCCCCCCCCCCCCCCCCCCCTTTCCCGAGCAATCTTAACCCCGCTCAATGACACTGCCAAACCTAGGCCTACCATTGACTATTATTAGATTTGACCTTGCACCTGTTTTGTTACATATAATATTCAATCATCATAACCAAAAGCGTATTTTTAAGCAGGTATTTTGTTTCGGAATTTAATTTCACCGCTTTTTACTGACCTCCTGTACTACCTGCAGTTGACTGCTAAAAACTAAATGCTGCCCTCAACGATTTTTTTCGACAGAAATTCGAGTCATATTCCTGAACGTGTATCATTTATCTAATGTGTATTGAATGTTTAATAATTGTGATTGCGAAAGGGAGCAGACTATTTTACGCTACGTAAAGTTGCACTATCCCACTGGGGCGCGCAGGGCAAGATGTCTTCGACGCAGAACAAACTTTCTTTATATCTGAATAAATATACATTTCTATTTGGATGCTATGGGATGGCTGCATCACTCATTCACAATGGTTTGATGAGAAGACCTTCATGGTCAGGTAGGCAAAGGGCTCATTTTTGGTATTCTTTCTAAAAAACTAATTATTTTGCGTTGACTGTCCAGTTTGTCTAGTTTCCGGACAGGGTGGTTAGGGTTAATCATCACAAGAAATTTCAACTGAATACTCCAAGTAATAAAAAAGTTATGAAATGATTAGTTCTCAAAATAAGTAAAAAACCTCAGTTTGGGTCACAATCTTTTCTTTGTTTTTCTTTAAAATATACGCGACGTTTAGAAAGGCATATTTAAAACAAATCATAACTTCATATAAATACTCATCTGACTGAGCTGATTTATGCATCATTTTATTGCATTTTACAAGCTCTTTCAAATGACTACTACTTTATTTCCATTGCTCAAATTAAAAAATTTCATTTCACATACCTACCTACATGCGTGCGCAGGTACCCGGCAGCCTCATCAGTTGTAGGCCGGCGCGGCTGCCGGGTACCCGCGTACGCATGTAGGGATTGTAAAGCGTTCGTACATGATGTTCACGTCCAAAAGCGTGGATTTGCAATTTATTTCTGTAAATAAGTTGCCTAAAGACACATTAACTTTTAATAACCCATGACGATCTGTAGTTCCAGACACAAGGAAAACATAAGCGAGATTTTGTCTTCCTTTATCAGGTAAAAATATGAAAACAAGTTGTTGTAAAATTTGTCACTATGGCAGGATACATTGATACCCTGGACATCAGTCGTAATGCAATGAAGAACTTCATCCAATCTGGGCTAGGTTAACATTAGGGTGTTAAACAATTGTTGTGGTACACAGACCATGCACAAATTACGTGCGATTACTCCCAAAACCGCTGCACGGTCTACCTCCTAAATTTGTTTGTTTTATTTTATCAACTCGTCTGCGGACCAATCACATGGCTTCTGTCAACAATGACAGGGCTGTTTTCCTAACCCTGGCTTCGCCTTCGGTTCTGTTGTGGCTCTGGCGCATTGCTATTATGAATGAAGCTTCCGCAAGAAAAAGCTTGTGTTTGGAAAACGGCCCATGCCGTGCCCCGATTTATACTTGGATGCGGCTTGAAATGAAGTCTATAGTTCAGTATGTACTCAAGCCGCAGCCAAGTGATAAGTGTTACGTCGTGAAAACAAACAATGTACCGAGAGAGTGGGGGATTCAGAGACAGGGGGGGGGTATTTTTATTTTCATTTTTTTTACTTTAAGGCTCTTACATCACTACTTGCAAATAGATATTGGCCAAAAACGGTCAGTATATCAGCGTTTGTGGGGTATCGGTGACGCAACAGATAAATGCACGTTTAAAAACTTTTAAAGTTAATTAAACCTATTAATTAACTTTAATTGACATAGATCATGAACCCCCTTATATCAAGCGCCTCCCCCCCCCCCCCCCCCCCCCCCCCCAAAAAAAAAAATGCTTTGAATTATTATATCTAGGTATACTTAATTCATAATATAGGCCTTTAATGTTCCCTAATGTGGCGCACTTCAACGTTTCCCTCGACTTTCCTTGTTCAGTTTTGCCAAATGTCTTTGTTGACAAACCTAAAATTAATTAAGTGAAACACTGGTACTTTTATAAATCTTGCAGTTGTGTTATAATCGATGCACAATAAACCCACGATAAACATGATAAAATAGACATTTAAAAAAAAAAAACTAACACGGGAGTGACAGATTAAGATTTACCTAAAAAAAGAAAATTCACCACCCCTTCCAATTTAGGCTTTGACCCATTGTCCTTCCACTTATTTTGCGGTGACAGGTCACAATTATTCTAATAATAACTTTTAAAAAAAATTCTCTCTTTTGGTACAGGTGTACACCGTCACTTCGTGTACAGCCTGTGTGGCGCCTCCCTGGGTTCGAGTCTGGAAATTATGGAAAAGAAGCGATTTGGAAAGAGGGATTTCTACATTGATGACTATGTTGCAAGGAATCCAGAGGACTTCCAGAAACGTGCGTTTTAAACCTTTTGAACCTTTTGAACCTTTTGAACACCCTCAGGGACGTATAGCACCCTCGGCTTTGCCATGGGTGCTATGCGTCCCTGAGGGTGTTCAAAACGTCATATCCCACATCACAGCAGTCAACAATTGTTTTGTTATACCTCTGTCTTGGGTTCACAGCTTAGTGAGCTCACATACAGCAGCCGTGCACACGCTCACACACACATTCGCGTTTTTGTATCACTGTGGAAACATGGCTTTGTTCTCGTGTACAAAATGGTTAGAAAGTCGAGCACGTTTTTCAAAATGCTCCCATTTTAACCACAATTATTTTCCTGGGTTGAAATTTCGACCCAATACACCCTATATTATACCCTAACCCAAACACTAACCCTAACCCACATCCAAATCCTAGTTTTTGAGTAATTTGAGTACAATCCAAAAATTTAATTCGTGAAATTCCTAATGGAGACCTATTCATCTATAGAAATTACCCTTTGGAGACCTTTTCACTCCCATTGTCCCCATTGTGTTCAAGTCTCCAGAGGGTACCGTATTTCGCACCACTGATACCACATGGGATATCACACAGGAAGTGGGATATACACCAGACACGTGATCGTTCTAGACCAATAAAAATACAGTATCCAAGACAGGGGTATAACAATAGCAATAGACCGATCCGGATTTGAACATAAGCCCCGCCCACCTTAGCAATGGCATGGCGACGCCATTACCTCGGTCAAGTTGCTTACACGTGAACGTACATGTACATGTATGTATGTACATGTACTGTAGTAACTGTTGCTAAGTTACCTGATCAAAACTCGTAATCTTATTGGTCAATGCGAGCCGTTTGATTGACAGGCCGGATCGGTCTATTGTCTGAGCTTTAAGGGTTTTGAAGAAAAGAAAATCCCCCTGATAATTGTTAGATTACTAGTAATTACAATTGAAATTGGTGAGTCAATTGGCTTTCTTAAACATTTCTGAAAATTGCAGCTTGCCCTAGTTTTCATATAGTTTACTGTAGTATTGTAACAGGGTTTGTTTTTCTTCAGAAAATAAAATTGTAAAATCCCTTTTTTTAACATTTGTTTAACAAATGAAATGCATACCTGTAATACCTGTACAAATATGTGTCGTATGTTCTGCACTTATTACCATTCTTTTCAACATTATTGGCTTAAAGTTTGTGCCAAATTAATTTGTGCACTTTTCCTCTGATATTATGCCATATACAACAGACATTAACTATAGAAATCACTATTTTGGTCAGTTGGTCAGCAGCACAAAGATGCACAGCTGTGTCTTTGTGTATTGCACTCAGTACAATGTACAAATTACAGTTTGTGCAGTCCAATAACTGTGCTTCGCTGTTCAATTGGAATAATTGTGCATTAAACCAACAATTGTGATGAGAATGTGCTGTTTTGTGCAGAGTGTGTGTACAGTATCTCCCTGTACACTCTTCAGTGTAGTCCACAGGGTAGTTCATAGACAACCCACGAGTCATTTTGTGTTATTAACTGCATGTGCAGAACTGTGTTCCATATAGGAAACACATGCAAAAGACTGAACTCTTGATATTTGTGCTGTCAAAACAACTTCCTAGTGTGTGGGAAATCTTATTAAAATTGTAGGATTCAGACATGTTGGACATGTTCAGACGCGTTAATATTAAAGAGCAAATAATTATGTTCAAAATACATTCAGCAAAATGTTGCACATGTACAGGTGCAGGCCCGAACGCAAGATTTTTATATGGGTTGGGTGCGAATTTGTACTAGATGGGACCAACAATAGGACCAACAGTTTTTGTGTGCCAGTACCGTTATTTCTACATCAAAATACCATTATTTACCCCGGAAAATGTGGACCTTTTGGTAATTATTTGTTTGGGGTGGGGGGGGGGGGGGGGGAGGGGTGGGGGGGGGTGGGGGGGTAGGGGGGGTGGCGTACGCACCCGTCGCACCCTCCCTGCGTACGGGCCTGAGGCGTAATGGTATGTCTGTAGAGAAAAACATCTTTTGTACTAAGTGTTTATACCTGAATCCTCTAAATTAACCCTAACTCCTTTGGGTATCTTACTAGAAAGTAGCCGGAATCCATCAAAATCCAACCAATTTTGTCATGCACAAAAATGTTGGTGACTGCTCAATATGGAGGTACATCCTACATCCATCAAAATCCTCCAGTGCCGCTAGGTTTACAATCCTCAATCTATCAAAATCCACCAGTTTTCAATATGGAGATAATCCGAGTCTGCTTTGATTTAGAAAGCAAAAACCACAACATCTGAAAGTAACCACTTTTTTCCTTGTTTTTTTTATGCAGCTCCTCCAAAGAAGATGTCAGAAGATTTTATACCCTATGTGCCATGCCCAGGGTACTGATTGCAAGACGCAGGGTGAAGTGTCTGCATTCGCTTCAACTTTTATGTACATTCAAATCAGAGATTTATACATGCATTACTTCTTAGATTTTATTTGGAAAGTTTGCTTGTTAAACCAAATAACGCAAGATTGAAATTTTGTTGATTTGTTTAATAAACCAGTTAGAACCAGGATGATTTTTGACATTGACTGGGCCCAGGCGCGGGATTGTTTTTCACGAACCTCGATCCGAGATGGGTTCAAGCCGGCATCTGTTGTTAGCATGCCCTGATATTTTTGGCCTAGCTCGCTGTGAGCTGGTCGCTGACAGATATTTCCGGCCTTGTTCGTGACGTGTTTATCAGTCGTGACGTGTTTATCTGTTTTGAATTCCGGGCAAAAAACTGTGTATACACGTCGCGAAGAGTCCCCTCTGTTTGCTGTATGTATCCATTTATCTGCTAGATTTGCATTTTTTGTTAATATTGCATATGGGTTTTGTAGCTGCAGTCGAAACCGATGCATCCATTTGGCTAAATTTGTAATTGGATTATATACTTACGCTGCTTTTTTTATGGGTCAATATATGAAGCAGAATCAGTGTCAAAAGGATCGGACGTGTTTTTACAACTCGGATGCATTCCTAATTCGGATGCTTTTCGTAGACTCGGATGCTTTCCTAATTCGGTTGCTTTTTGTAAACTCGGATGCTTTTCTAGTTCGGTTTGGAAAAAGCATTACAGTTTACAAAAAGCATCCGAACTAGAAAAGCATCCAAACTAAAAAGGATCCGAGTATACAAAGAGCATCCGAATTAGGAAAGCATCCGAGATTACGAAAAGCATCTGAATTTACGAAAAGCATCTGAATTTAAGAAAAGCATCCGAATTTACGAAAAGCATCCGAATTTACGAAAAGCATCCGAATTTACGAAAAGCATCCGAATTTACGAAAAGCATCCGAATTTACGAAAAGCATCTGAATTTACGAAAAGCATCTGAATTTAAGAAAAGCATCCGAATTTACGAAAAGCATCTGAATTTAAGAAAAGCATCTGAATTTACGAAAAGCATCCGAATTTACGAAAAGCATCCGAATTTACGAAAAGCATCTGAATTTAAGAAAAGCATCTGAATTTACGAAAAGCATCCGAATTTATGAAAAGCATCTGAATTTACGAAAAGCATCTGAATTTACGAAAAGCATCCGAATTTACGAAAAGCATCCGAATTTACGAAAAGCATCCGAATTTACGAAAAGCATCTGAATTTACGAAAAGCATCTGAATTTACGAAAAGCATCTGAATTTAAGAAAAGCATCCGAATTTACGAAAAGCATCCGAGTTGCAAAAACACGTCCGATCTTTTTGACACTGATTCTGCTTCATACAGTATTTCAAAAGATTTGTTTAGCAGCTTCAACAAACTGGGCCTAACCTTGTTTGTTTGGGATTTGTTTAACCAGTTCGTGCAGGATTGTTTTAACCAGTTAACATCACCGAGCCGAGGGGCGAGATTATTTTTAACAAAACTCGATCCGAAGCGGGTTGAGGCTGATAGTGCCGGGAAGCACACCCACGCATTTCCTGCCTTGCTCGCTGCTGACAGACATTTCCGAACTTGAACTTGGCGTGTTTATGCGTCATCTGTTTTGAATTTGGGGAAAACTTTGCGCTTATATACGTCATCCGGCACGAACTGGTTAAGAGAAATTTGATGTCTCTTTTTCAGACCAGATAAATCTTGGCATCTCTCTGACTGAACTCTCGACATCTCTCTGACTGAACTCTCGAGTAAAAAAAACCACCAATCTCTGGAGGAATCTATCTTGCTAATAAGACGCGACAAACGTGACATGTGCTTCACTTTTAGAGTGCTTGTTTTTCAGATTGTGGAATAACGGGATCCACAATTAGTCCATAGGGCGAGACAGTTCAATCAAATTATAGTATAGTTTTCAGCAAAGTCGACACCGAACTGTCTTCTTGTAATTGGTTATAGTGATGCCTGGCAGCATTGTTTAAGCAATTTGCATACATTCACATGCAGTCAATAAATACACAGCAACACCACGATACTTTTGGGCTTTTCCTAAAGGCTATTAAGTCGCGCTGTGCACTATCATGTAATGGACTACTCAAGGTTGAGAGGGTAAACATTTCATCAAAATGTGATTTACATTTTTTGCCATTAATGACATCTTTAACACCAATATTTTCAGGTTTCATTCAAAGGAATGTTGATTTTGATGTTGTTCTACAACAAAGCCGGCTTTTTCAAAGCCTGTTTTCTCAGTTGTGTAATTTGAACTCCAAGGAAGTAATCAAAAGCAAACATATCTCCAGAACGGGAGTAGCTATGGAGCTCTATTATATACCAACTGGAAGCTTACGCTGTAGGCATTCCAACCATGTATATAACTCAATTTCAGTGGGTCACAAATGTTTTTTCTTTGCACACATTTCACATTTTATTGTTACATGTACCTACAATCTGTACACATGCATGAATCTAAAAGGGTTTGACAGTTAAAAAACATAAGTTGTGAGGTTTTTAATAAGGAATTCTTAAAACGAAAAGCTTTTTCTTGCTGTATCCTGATGCTACTTTAGTCTATGTAGAGTCAAGATTCTCTGTCCAGATTCATGCGTTTTCAACATTTTTGCACTGAATGACCATCGACGTTTGAGATGATACAGTATATGAAGGAGAAAAACAGCGTCAGGTTGCAACATTCTATCCAATAAAAGTAGCAAGTTAAAATGAATAAACAATTTTTATTATATTGGTGCATAGATGTTTGGCAATAACTTTATCTGCCATTGTTCATTTATGCAACACATAGAAAAATGCAGATTAACTTTGTTTATAAGTTTACACTTAGAGTATTTGGTTTGTGAAAGTAAGATGTTTTAAGTTCAAGTTTGTAAATAAATTAAACGATGACATAAAAAAAACTGCAAGTCACTGTGAAGTTTTTTAAATGTTTTCATAAAGAGGAAATAGTACTACATGCTGGAATTATAAGATATATCAACATATATTGCACTACAGAAATGGCCTACTGACCAACTCTTCAAAATATTAAACAAAATGTACACATTTTACAATTTTTTTCTTTCTCTATATTTACAACCACATGCTCTAACCTCCATATTCAACTACACAATTTGTTAATGATTGAAATAATTTAACTGAAAATAACCCTCTAATACACATTTGTGTTTACTTGAGAATCATGATTACTTAAGTAAATGGCAGTAACACCATATGCATGGTAAAAAAAACTACGGGATAAAAGTAGGACTTTTGCGGGCTTTCAGGAGTAGATTTTGTTGATACTCGCCAATGTCCACTGTACCATAAGCCACATTTGGCATGTTCTGTACTCTTTTAAACGGTTTTATTCCGTAAAAGCTCCTTGACATAGTACAGTTGTGGGGCCACAAAGGAAATAATAGGAATTTAAAGAAAAGCTTTAAAAAGATAAAAATATTAGGAGCAAGGTAAAAAAAAAAAAAAAAATGAACGATTAACTTTTTTTTAAACAACCCCACCCCCTTTAAAGGGATCCTATACGTTTGGTAATTGGAACCCACTGTTTGTTTCAATCCTATATAATTATAGATATATACCGTAAAAATTTCATTTCAAAAGGTGGTAGCGATTTTGAGATATTGCCGAAAATCTGGAGCGGTTATGTCCACGCAGGAAGAATAATCTGCATTGGAATACACAATCTGAGAAACATCACCGCAGTAACGCTTCTCAGATTCAAATTTTTGGGGATAAAAAGTGATATCTTTTTCAATAACCGCAGTACTTCGAAGTGAAAAGCTTCTAAAAATGCATTATACTATCCAAAGCTGCTGTACTTCTTACCAAGTAAGTTTTTATTGCCATTAAGTTTTGGAGTAATTACCAAACGTATACGATCCCTTTAATTCCCCTGCCTCCCCACAGTTCACAAACACTGTTTGTTTGTACACACTTGGTCAACCCTGACTTTACTACTGTCAAGTTGTGTCTCGGATTCTGTCACCCGATCTCTCCATCTGCCTCAAGCGTCAAGCTTGGGTAGTTTCTTGATGGCAGCTGTCTTCCTGATGGGTCCGTGTTTGGGGTCTAAAATCCTCTGATTGTCTGGAACACTACACACACAAAAGTAGAATATCCTTATAAAAATCTCAATGCCCAGCTAAAACCTTAACATACAGTTAAAGGTAGGATACACCATTGGTAATTGCTTGAATTATCATTAATGGGTAGATTTGGGGGTTGTATTTCGTAGTAAATATTGTTTAACTGACCTGTCCGAAGTTTTACAATCATGGATGCCGAGAAAAGCACGAAAAACAGCATTTGTTTTCAACCGGCGTTGGGCAGTTATTCTTATGTTATCTTTGTTTTTTCGCGATCGCGAAAAAAATTTCGGAATAATTACAGGATATCTAGCGCAATCATTTAGCTGGATGCCTAGAATCATTATTTACTTTCAAGTGAGTTTCAAGATATTTCCTAATAATTCGGTAGTAAATATTTTCAATATCTGCAAATGGTGTATACTACCTTTAACCAGTCTGCGCCGGGATTTTTTTGACATTGACGGGGCCCAGGCACGAAATAGTTTATTTACGAACCTCGATCCTTTGCAGGTTTAGGACAGCATCTGTGGGTAGCAAACCCTGATATTTCCAACCGCGCTCGTGATGTGTTTATCTGTCTTCCGTTTTCAATCCCAGAAAAACTGCATGTATACACGACATTTGACGCAAACTTTATATCTTTAGTTAAAACCTCAATATCTATCAACAGTCGCTATTTTTTTTCTCTCAAACTTATTCCAAATATATTTCACTAACTTTTCCTCCACTCCACGCCCTCTCTGATTGGTTCGTATCTTCTGCAGACCACCAGTGTTGGTCGGAAACTTCAGCTCTTCTAGTTTGAGCTTTGCCTAATAAACAATTGGGGTCAACATTTTAATACACTTTAAGAATATTGATGAAATCCACTTATTTATTTATTTATTAATTACATATAAATATATTAATTTTTTTAGGTGGGGGGTAAGGGTTGGATGTAGTTAGATAAAAACTAATCTGCTAAACCAAGCCTACATTTCAAAGGGCACTCCTCATCTACATCAAGTGTGGAAAACGAAAAAGAAAAATTTCTAACATGATAAAATGGGCTTTTTTTTTTTACAGAAATTATCAAGAGTTGCAAACGTGTCAATTACAAATCATTCACAAGTCAATTCTCAAGGCACAGTTCATTTTATCCAGTTCTTGCAGGCATTATTTTAACATCACCAAGCCAAGGCGTGGAATTATTTTTAACGAAACTTGATCCGAGTCAGGTTCAGGCCGATGGTACCGAGAAGTAAGCAAACCCACATATTTCCAGCCTTGCTCCCTGCTGACACACATTTTCGGCCTTGCTCGTGGCGTGTTTATGCGTCATCCGTTTTGAATCTGGGAAAAACATTGCGTGTATATAAATCCTCTGGCGCGAACTGGTTAAGGGACTGGATAAGTTGTGATTGACTTGTGAAGCCCAGTTCATACTCGGCGCGAGTGCCAATTTGTGAAGTCAGGGCAATTTTTTGCAGTGCAAATTAAAAAAAGTTGAACATATTTCAACTCTGCCAAGGTTTGCAGTGAATACTTTATGACATCAAATACACTTCGTGTTCATCAGTTCGCATTTTTGTATCACTGTGGAGACATGGCTTTGTTCTCGTGTACAAAATGGTTAGAAAGTCGAGCACGTTTTTCAAAATGCTCCCATTTTAACCATAATTTTTTTCCTGGGTTGAAATTTCGACCCAATATACCCTATATTATACCCTAACCCAAACACTAACCCTAACCCACATCCTAATCCTAGTTTTTGAGTAATTTAAGTAAAATCCAAAAATCTAATTTGTGAAATTCCCAGTGGAGACCTATTCATCTATAGAAATTTACCCTCCGGAGACGTTTTGTCTCCATTGTACACATTGTGTTCATGTCTCCAGAGGGTACCGTATTTCGCACCACATTCGCATAAAGTATGCACTGGCCTCGACTCTATACCTGGAAGTCATCGGCGTCAAGAGTGCTTCTTTTTTCATTGAACAATGAATTCCAAATATCAATGAATTCACAAGTCGACTGGTAAGACTATTTCACTGCATGCAATGATTATTACCTGTAAGAGCTCCGTGTTGAGATTTCGTCTTTCGTCATTAGCCTTGTGGAATGCCTGCGTGAAAGCACAACTATTATAAACTCACTCCGTGTGTCGAAAGGAAATGATTGCAATGTTGGCGTTTACCCAATTGAACAAATTCGAATATTAATTGATTGACAAAATACTAGGTTTTGAAAAGCTGAATTGTTATTTTTTTGGTGTAGAATATTTATTTACATATTATTTTACCTCTAGCTAATTTAGTGGAAACAACTGTTCTCCCATAGGGGTGCACCACCCTAATTGAAAGGAGAATTTCTACGCGAGCTCATCTGCATGAAATGTGCCCCCACAATTTCTTTTGAAAAAGGATGCCGTTTGGTGAAAGAAATGGTGGGATTGTGTAAATATAGCATAGGATCAACTCCCTGGTTTTTGAGCTTCAATCTGAGGGCAGACTTGACAAAATTACGGTTGAAAAATGGGTCCTAATTGCACTAGAACGTGGAGGGATGCCATTTGTAAAATGGCTGCTTGCAGGCTCGGGAAGTATCACTTTTCGGGAGGTGAGTTTCTTTTGGTGTGAATATTAAAAAATGTAATTGGCTAACCTACTAAAAATTGAAAAGAAATGGAAAGATAAAGACCAAGACAATAATCTGATTGTTGTTTGAGAAACCCCAGTGATGTCGGTGTGTATGAAACTTGGTCGTGAACATTGTTGATTTTACACTGTTTTCAATGGGACTTGAATTAGGGTGGTGCACCCATACTGTAGGTACCAGTAAAAAGAAGACAACTTGAACAATTTTTTAGGTGTGGGAGGAAAACTCCCGAAGAACATTCCGAGGAAAACCCACGGAATCAAGTAGGGCCTGAAAACCCAATCCACACATTGGCCCACGTGAAATTGGAACCCGAGTCACAGCGGTGGAAGCGAGGAAAGTGCCGTAATGTCAACCTGACTCTCCTTATCTGTTCTCTGGTTTCATCCATTGTTGACCAAAACTAAGACGAACGTTAAAAAAAAGAAAACAAAAATCTCTTTATTTGTGAACTTACCTTTGATTCCTGGTCCAGTCTCCACTCATAATCCCTCAACAGACTTTCGAGACTCTGCTTCTCTCGCTCAATTTGCTTCAATAACTTCCTCAAGCTGCCCTGCACCCAACAACCAAGTCAAGAAAGAATGGAGACGAGACAAAAACAAATTTAAAACTTGACATTTCAGCTGTGACACCGAATGCCCACAAATGTCAAAAGCCTCCCCCACCGCTCCTTCTTGCAAATGGACTTTGGTACTTGAAATGGAAAATATTAATAATATAATAATTTGGGAGGCTAATCATCCTTACTCGGTGTGCTGATTTGCGAAGGACGCGGCTACAACGTGGTCGAGTCGCTGGCACGTAAAGGCGCCTACGGCAGCCGGCCACATCGACTCATATATGACTACGGAGCACAGCCTGAGATCGAAAGTGTTTGATTTTTCAGGAGGGAGGAAAACCGGATGACCTGGAAAAAACCCTCGTGGCACAGGAGAGAACCAACGCACAACTCTACTCACATATGGTCCGGGCCGGGAATCGAACCCGGGCCACATTGGTGAGAGGCAAGCGCTTTACACACAAGCCACCCATGCCACCCACTCATGAAAGTAGGCAAGATTCTAGATTAAAGATAACATATCTTGAAGTCAGAAGATGAGAAAATCCTCTGCTGGAACCCAAAACGTAAAAAAGTAAACAATATTCCCCCATTTTCACGTATTCAAAACATGATACACTGTAAGTGATACTTTGACAGACGTGAAAAGTAGACTTATCAAATAATACGTCAAAAGAGGACCTATTATTTACTTTTCACGTTTTTCGTTCCAACAACAGTTTTTCACGTCTTCGTGCCGCACAGTGCAATTTCAGGAAATTTAAATCCATGTTTCACTTAAAGACCAGGGTTTCAGAATAAAGGTCTGTGGGTGTTAAAGGGATCGTATACGTTTGGTAATTGGAACCCACTGTTTGTTTCAATCCTATTATAGTTATAGATATATACCATAAAACTTACCTGTACAAATTTCATTTCAAAGGGTGGTAGCGATTTTGAAATATTGCCGAAAAATCTGGAGCGGTTATGTCCACGCAGGAAGAATAATCTGCATTTGAATACACAATCTGAGAAACGTCACTGCAGTAACGCTTCTCCGATTCAAATTTTTGGGGAAAAAAGTGATATCTTTTTCCATAACCGCAGTACTTCAAAGTGAAAAGTTTATAAAAATGCATTATACTATCCAAAGCTGCTGTACTTCTTACCAAGAAAGTTTTTATTGCCATACATTTTTGGAGTAATTACCAAACGTATACGATCTCTTTAAAGGGTTATTTTCTTTAACATTTTTGTTCGTTTCCACCATCCAATACCCAATGAAGGGTGTTCCAAACCTATTAAACCTGTTGAAGTTTTAGCTCGGTGGATATTAAAGTTTTCAAGAAAATTGTAAAAGCCATGTTCAGCCATTTGATCACAAAGAAACTGTTTTGTCTCTATCAATCTTAGAAAAAAAATCGTTGGAAACTTCTTTTAAAGGTAGGATACACCATTGGTAATTGCTTGAATTATCATAAATGGGTAGATTTGGGGGTTGTATTTCATAGTAAATATCATTTAACTGACCTGTTCGAATTTTTCGATCATGGATGCCGAGAAAAGCACGAAAAACAGCGTTTGTTTTCAACCGGCGTTGGGCAGTTATTTTTATGTTATCTTAGTTTTTTCGCGATTGCCTTCCGGCGATCGCAAATTTTTCTTTATCAAATTATAGTTTTCAAAATAATTACAGGATATCTAGCGCAATCATTTTGCTGGATGCCTAGAATAATTATTTACTTTCAAATTAGTAAAATATTTCTTAATAATTCGGTAGTAAATATTTTGGATAACTGCAAATGGTGTATCCTACCTTTAAATGCCAGCAAGCCAGACGGGATAATTTCATGGGGTGCTTATAGTACGTACTGTACCAGTCCAACCTTTAATCCAAGTGTGGTTATGGATTTTAAGTATTTATCAGCCATGCTGTCTACAAAACATATAAAGCCAAGTCAAGCCTGTGTGTCTATTAAGATAAGGCAGAATAAAATAAAATCCAGAGCGAATAATATGACATACTGATTTTCAATATACAACATTTCCAGAAAAAAAAATAGTCAAGCAGATGACATTTGACACCTGTCTACAAATGAAGCGATAAGTGAGAAAATAATAGACGCTGCGAAAAACTAATGGATTTGGTGAAAAATCGGATTTACTCATAAAATATTCATTACGATGTAATTGACAATTGTGTTACGCTTTGATTTCTTTATGCAAAATACAACAGCCAGACTACAGACGTCACTTTTCTCCCAGTATTTATAGGGGGAATAATTGCTTTTGCCTCGACCAATGCACTGTTCACACAAGTTCACACTGCTGGCTTTTGTTTGATTTCCATTGCAAAATGTTACTCCGAGCGAATGACTTCCCCACCCCCCCCCCCCCCCCCCCCCCCCACCCCCCCCCCCCCCCCTCTCTAATCCCATGTCTATGCTGGGGGGAAACGGTCACAACACTCGATATGGCCACTGAGTAAATGGTCTGCCACGTTGCCACGGCAACAGTCGATCCTTGTCAGTGCAAATTCAATGGCCTAGTTTCCCCCAGTGATGCGCGGCATTCAATGTCACCCAACACAATGGTTATTCTAGGAAGGCAGTAATAGCCATGTTCAGTGAAGATGTCATCGCATATATTGCACTTTCTGTTCAATAATTCCCAGTGATGTAGTCAAGTTCATCACAAGTCCCTGCAAGTCCCTGCAAGTCCCTGCAAGTCCATCACAAGTCCTTTATAGTTCAAATTCATATCACAAGCTATTCAAATTAGCTTTGACAAAAGCATTTCTTTGTCATTGTTCATCCAGTTACTTGTGACTGCCTTTATGAAGGGACTTGTGACTGACTTCACGAAAGGACTTGTGAACGGACTTGCAGGGACTCGACTACAACCCTGATAATTCCACCTTTCAAAATCTGCTTCTGGTACAAATATAATTATATATTAGAACTTGAAACATTACAACAATGAAACATTCGTCGTTTTATGATTCGCACAGAACATGCATGCTTCATGTTCTACACGATTTTAAATAAAAACATTAATTAATCCCAACAATCTGAAAATTCAGCTCAGGGGAAAAAAGACAACGTTTATAAATTTATTACAACTGTTTACCAAAAATAACTGACTTTGTTTTACACATAATAATTGATGAAGCAGTTAGCTTTGCATGCTTATGCAAACTTTTAGTTTTATTATCATGAATGAGTAGATTTTGGGGGTTGTATTTATAGTAAATATCGTTTAACTGAGCTGTCCGAAGTTTTAGAATCATGGATGCCGAGAAAGGCACGAAAAACAGCGTTTGTTTTCAACCGGCGTCGAGCAGTTATTCTTATGTTATCTTTGTTTTTTCGCGATCGCCATCCGGCGATAGCAAATTTTTCATTATAAAATTATATTTTTCGGAATAATTACAGGATATCTAGCGCAATCATTTTGCTGGATGCCCAGAATCAACATTTACTTTCAGATGAGTAGGATATTTCCTAATAATTCGGTAGTAAATTTTTTAGATATCGGCAAATGGTGTATACTACCTTTAAGTGCTATCTTACTTTTCCTGTGTTTTTTGCCTGAACACGGCTGCCTGCCTATATTAATTAGTTAGCCATGCGATTACTTGATTTCCTTAAAACAAAGATTGGTATTATGGTCTCTATCATTAAATGAATCAATCTATGGAACCTAGTATTTACCTCAGAGAGTTCATCGTAGGAGCACAGGTCGCTCTCAAAGCCATCCTTGGCGCTGTCCCGTGATTGGTCTAGCCGGTCTTGTAGATACTGTATCTGTTTGCTCAGAAGCTGGTTCAGTTCTTCTTGTGTCTCGTATCGCGTCTTCCATTCATTGTCTGGAGATAATTTGATGGAAAAATTGTGTTTTACTTGTCCCTGTCTGTGTTCTTTAGCTAAACATTAGGCCAAATAAAAAAAAAACATGTTCAGCGTCATGCCTTTTTTTTTAAAGGAAGGAGGAGGTCCTTTTTTTTTTTTTTTTTTTTCAAAATGGCTGCCCGACACATTTTAATTCGAGTCATGCAGTATAACATGTCACACCCTATCTTCCAATTTAAAATTAAAACATGGTTCACCCATGATTATAAATAAAAATGTATGTGGGTCGATCAAGTATGCACCATACACATCACACGTCACACCCTAGCCTTCCTATAAGAAAAATATATATTTCCAGAGCATGTACACAGTGATGCTAAAGTCTAAAATACGATCTTAAATTTTATTAATTTTTTTTTTTTTTTTAAATGGTCAAATTTATCATTTTGTTCAAAAAGAAGAAAAAAAAAGAAAAAAGGAGGCGGCCCCCAAAAAGGAAGCGGGCGGTGACGCTAAACATGTTATTTTTTTATTTGGCCTTACTACCAAATTTTCTGCACCAATGTAGCAATTCTCTGTCATATCACGTAAATATGAAAAAGAAACAGTTCGAAAAAGGACTCTGCCTGCTCCAAAATAGAAATACACGTCTTTCAACCATTCTCGCGGTCGGCATGACGTCACTGGGCCTTTTTCCTTGTCTCTGATTGGTCAGTGGTGGCTGTTACTAGTTAGCGCACCATCTGGACTCAAAGGGAATGAATAGCAATGAATTGTGTTGTGGTCAATGTGAAAAAAAGGCCAAAAAAAAAAAAAAATTGTCTGACACTACACCAAAATATTTCAAAATTTCATTGTTGTACTAAGTTGTATATTAGTAACAAAATCTCCCACGTTACACCGTGAAAAAAAGTATTATTTTTTATTATTTATTAATTTATATGAAGAAAACTTTTCTGTACAAATTGAATGGAGGGCTTCCCCCTTTGCCCGGCAGCGTGTGCAATAGGTGGAACAGCCTCCGACCATGACAATGCATACCTTCTTCATTTGCCAGGTCGTATCGCCTTTCCATTTCGGCGACTGTGCTTTTCAAATCTCCCACCGAGTTTTCCAGCATTCCACTGTAATTGCAAATTAAAACAGGAAAAAAAGGGTAGCAATATCTTGCATAGGGACCTGTGTTAAAAAAACTTTAATTGTTTGACAAATTGTTTGACAAATTGTTTGACAAATTGTTTGACAAATTGTTTGACAAATTGTTTGAGTTTCAGGCTTTAGCAAGCAAAGAAAGTGTACTGCATGTAACTGATGCTGAAAAATGTGGCAACCCAAAATCTTCTTGAGAGAAATTAACCTCTTCTAAGTTCCAATTTTCAAATAGTAACCCACCCCCTCTTCGTGTTATGTGAACCCCGCCCCCTATGCAACAAACACACGGTTTTATTTTTAAGCAAAACACGGGTAAACGTTCTCCGTTGAAAACGGGGGTGTTTCTGCCAATAACAACCTTATAATTTCACCACATTATTATGGTGTTCCAAAGACGACAGATCGCCGTCGCCGTCGACCGTCGCCGTCGACGTCGACCGTCGCAGTCGACCGTCGACCGTCGCTGTCGACCGTCGACCGTCGCCGTCGACCGTCGACCGTCGCCGTCGACCGTCGACCGTCGCCGTCGACCGTCGCCGTCGACCGTCGACCGTCGACCGTCGCCGTCGCCCGTCGACCGTCGGCCGTCGCCCGTCGACCGTCGCCGTCGCCCGTCGACCGTCGCCTCAAGAGGGCGCAAGTTATTTTGTGTACATGCGGCTCTCCGATCTTGATTTGCGCGCGCTATCTTTTCTGCTGTTTAATATCCTGTTAATTTTAGGTTAAGTAAACAGACTCTTGTTTTGTAAGTACTTATAAACGCAACTTTAACATGTCAGGTTAACAATATTTGTAATAAACTTGCCACTGCCCCCCCCCCCCCCCCCCCCCCCCATTTTTTTAATATATTTGTATTATTAGTGCTGCATGTAGTATACTTTATGTCAGTCCTAACGAAGCTGGATAGAAGGAGTTTCACAGGTTTCTGTACAACTAATTTTGGTGACACTTTTTAAAAGACAAGTTAACTTTATTCTTTTGCATACATGTAATTTGTGCCAGTCAAAAAGAAGTTAAAAAACATATCACTTGTATCCCAAAATGTGTGTATTTATATATTTTTTTTTTTAAAGTGAGTTTGACACGTTTCTGAACAAATTTTTTTTTGTGATTGCTGCTTCTGACCAAAAAAAGGCAAGCTAACCTTTGATTTTGTGTCAGTCCAAAAGAAGTACACAGGCTGTATAGTATTTGATTGATATTTTATATAGAAGAAAAGTTTGCCTTTTTTTTGGGGGGGGGGGGGGGGGGGCGGGGGCTTAAAAGAGTATCACACGTTTCTATACAACTAAATTTTAAGATTGTTTTTGAAAAAAAAAAAATCATGTACTTTGTGTCAGTCCAACTGAGGTTAAAAAGTCTGACGTGGGTTTTATTTCAAACAGTTTGTGTATAGTATTTTCTATATATTTTATACCGAACAAATGTTTATAACTGATACAAGTTTTACAATACATGTTTATATACAACTCTTTTTGGAAATTGTTGGTTGAAGGAAAAGAAAAAAAAAATTGTTTTTAGAATACCTGTCAGTCCAAAAGAAGTCGGACACGGGTTTTATCAAACAGTTGGTGTATAGTATTTATTTTATTTTTTGTATACAGAAGAAAAGTTTATAACATTTTGTTTTTAATCTGCAAAAAGGAGTTTGACACATTTATATACAACTCATTTTTGTTTTACAATATATGTACTTTGTGTCATTTCTAAAGTTTGAAACGGGCTTTGTTTTGCTTGTATTTATTTTGGATGTTAAAACTGTAGCTCATCGTAACCGTACTACCGGTACGTTAGGCCAGCGTGGCCGGCAATAATGCATGTAGTCGATCCGCTTACGTTACGTTAAGTGTCGACCCACAAACAATTCGCTTTAGGAGGTCTCTCAACAGAGGAATTTTCGCCACAAAGTATATGTAAAGAAGGCGTGCAGGCAAGACGTACCTCAGGAGTCTTTGCCAAAATCGTTGTTACGTGAAGGGCGCCCCCATAAGTAACAAAACAAAAGCAGACTAAACAGCGCCCCCGGCGAGGGCGACGTCGAGGGCGAGGTCGACGGTCGACGGTCGACGGTCGACGGGCGACGGGCGACGGGCGACGGGCGACAGCGACGGGCGACGGTCGACGGCGACGGTCGACGGTCGACGGTCGACGGTCGACGGGCGACGGGCGACGGGCGACGGTCGACGGTCGACGGCGACGGTCGACGGGCGACGGCGACGGTCGACGGGCGACGGCGACGGTCGACGGGCGACGGCGACGGGCGACGGTCGACGGCGACGGTCGACGGTCGACGTCGACGGCGAGGTCGACGTCGACGTCGACGTCGACGTCGACGGCGACGTCGACGGCGAGGTCGACGGCGACGGCGAGGTCGACGGCGACGCTTAGGCAGCGTCGCCGTCGCCGTCGCCCCTGAATATGTTTGTTTGTGCACAAGTCTATGGGCTAAGGGCGACGTCGACGGCGACGGCGATATTAGCGTCGCCGTCGCCGTCGGCGTCGACGTCGCCTCTTCAGGGGCGACGTCGACGGCGACGTCGACGGCGACGGCGAGGTCGACGGCGACGGCGATCTGTCGTCTTTGGAACACCATACATTATAGTCATTGTCTCTTACTAAATATCCTTCTCTTGTTCGATATCTGCTCGCAAGCGATCTAGATCGTATATTTCGTCGTCATCAATTGAAGTCGTCGCCGACGAATCTCTTTCTTGTCGGTTCGCCATCTTGAATATCTGTCAATGTGTACGTTGCACGCTCTTGGTTCGAACGTGTATATCGCGCAGAGGTAGAAGTGCGTAAAAAATGTTGACTCCAACTACACGGTTAATATATTCATTAAAGTGGCATCGGTGCGGTTGCTATGGTAATGTTTTGCGATAATCCTGGCTATTTTGTTTGCAGACAAAAAGTCTACCGCCTGACAGATGGCCATTTCATGTACATCAACGAAGAATAAGACCTAAAATAAAGGGCTAAAGAATAGTAGATCGGTTTTCACTTAAGCCGATTGACCGAGGATTATTAGCCTATACCCCGTCCACCCTGAGGCCGGGAGGGTATCCAATCTAGAAATATCTGGTTTAAGATTTCTCATCAATCAACTGGGGGATGCAGGTGTATCGATTTTCTCTCCCCTCCTTAACTGATTATGAAACAAATGGCAAAAACGAGATTAAATTGTACTTAAATTAAATTTGTAGGGAGAACCCCAGGGGAACCCTTGCCCCCCCCCCCCCCCCCCCCCCCCACCCCCTCTTCCCTAATTAGGCCACTGTTGCCCACTTGCCCACATTTAACGCAATATTGAGTAGATCGTGGTCACTGGGATTCAAAGAAATGCCCTCCAGAATCGATGACCACTTAAAACATGATGAATTTCCATTAGATGAATAATTTACTTGATTTGTGAACCACACGGCCAGCCTAGGGCCGTCAAAGCTGCATGCAGGCCTTATGATGAAACAGAAACACAGATGCAATTTACTCTCTAAATCTAAGAGTAAAAAACTTAGTTCAGAGTAAAAAACCGAGTCTCTTATAAAACCACCAAAAAAAGAGAGTAAAATTTAGGTTTTTCAGAGTGCAAACAACTCCAAAAAGAATGAAAACCACTACCGGCAAAAGAATTACCCGCGACCTCCGTCGCAACCAATGGCAAACTCTAAACAGAATCCGAACCTTCCGTGCAAAAAACAGCTAATTTTCACTCTTTTGAGATAAAGGACAGCTCTTTAATTATTTAGAGCTGCCCTTCAGAGCTCCTCAGTCGAATAAGTGAAAATGTACTCTTTTGGAGTGGTTTTCACTCTTTTGGGAGCGGTTTTATAAAGACTCTTTTTGAAAGACAAGTGAACTTGTCACTTTTTATGCATTTCGGCACTCGTTATCCTCATTCCAAAACTATCTTCCTAACGAGAAACATAATTTCAAAACGTCAAATTTACATGGTTTTTCCAGAACCACATATTTGCCCCTAATAATAAAAGAAAACAAAAACGACGAAGTCATTGTATGGCCTGTAACGTTTTGCAAGGGGTTTTGACCGTTACATTATCGGAAAATGTTATGCAACATCGAGAATGTTGCCAGACTTGATTTTATTTCTAGTTAATAGTCCAGGCAAAATACATAATTTTGTTTGAAATTGCAACAAATTGTTTTTCACCACAGTGCACTTCTATAAGGTCCCTAGAATTACATACTGAAAGTCTACAAAAATTCAAGTGGTGGAAATATGTCTAATTTGCATAAATCGTTAATCCCTGCCGTGTAATATGTTTATTCCCATATTTGGGTATATATTTAATTTTTATTTTTTGAAAAGTTTTTTTTTGGCAATTATTCTTACACATCCTTACTTCAATAACATTTTTGTAAAGCATGTAAGTGACTAAATAATTATGAAAATATAGTAATGGTCCAAAATTACTACAATTATACCCTATAATTTGCACGCATTTACCGTGTCTCCAGATATCATCAAGTAGTCAGTATTGACGTGCTTCAAAGTTGCTTACTGGCACAGTCATCCTATTAAAACCTTATGGAAAATCATATTAACAATGATATTGAAATATATCTCGGTATTGTGAGTTTCGATTCCCTGTTTCCTTATTTCCCACTTTTTGTAATGTTTAGTTTTTTTCCAACTCGCGTTCCATTTTCAGCTGTGTGACGAAAATCGATCGAAAAGCCGTCACACGGACCGAGCTCACGAGGTTTAGCCCACGCGGGCCGCCGGCGGGCCCAGCCCCTGTACAAATCGTGAGTGCACTGCATACTTACGGAGTAGGCCTAGGCTTTGGATGAAAGCAGATCAGTTTTGACATTTTGAGAAATTATGCCCCCAAACGAAAATCCTACCCATTCAAAGGCACCAATGCATAATTAACGGCCTACGATTTTGGATGACAAAGAGGCACATGTAGAAGACAAATTGGAAAGCGCTGCCTCCGGGGTGTTGGGGGGGGGGGGGTATAGCTCTTACTCGGGATATATCGGTTGAGACGTAGCAACATCTCGCTGCGAGATGGCGACACTCGTCTTGACACTGTTTTATTCCTCGATGCGAGTCCTCTCCCTGCCTGAAAAAAAATAGATATTTCTTTTCTTTTCTTGTGCGAACTGCGAAGGTGAACGAGAGTCAGTGATATTTCAGTGTGCATTGCGAGTGGCCTTGCACAACACTCGTCGGAGATGTTGCGAAGATTTTTTGAAACAACCAGGCCATAGAAACAAATTAAATAAAGGTATACATGTATATAATACCAATGTAGCACTATAATTATGAGGCGTATTTGTAACTAGAAAAATCGAATTATAGGGCTTAATACGTAGGCATTTTTCTTTCCTGGTGTTAAACTATCTTTTGAAGGATATACCCAGCAAGACATAGGACTGACGGACTCCCCCCTTAGTCCCCCATACATACACTCTAGACTATTGTTACCTAACGTATCCCCCCATAAAACCTAAATAGAATTCCTGAGAAACCACAACATTCCGCAACCACAAAGGAGATGGGTTCCCTCCGTCCCATTTCTTGCTTCATGGGTGGGATTACTGGCCCCTATTATATGAATTTTTTTCTATATTCCATTTTTGGTTTTGCAAATTTTTGAGCAAATTGACAGTTTCATGTAATTTATTTGCTCCTTAACAAAGACATTTTGGATGAGAAGTTTATCTCCTTCAGTGTGGAGTAGACACGCATGCTACGCTACGCATCGCAACACATCGGCAAACGCTAAGTCGATCTGCATATCTTTGCTCTCAACGTCAATTACTTCTGCAGTGATCCATGCCGGACCCATGCACTTGAGCAACAAAGAAAAGGAAGAAACATTGAGAGCAAAATCTTCCGGCATGCACAGTTTGCTCAGCGCTTGTTTCTTCTGCAGCGGGCGCCCCCTCCCCCTTCCCTTCCCCCTCTAGATATTGGTACGCGGTCTCGACTCGAGCCCCCTTTTGCTCCCCGCAAGATCAGAGGGCCCTCGAATGCGCGCTTTTAATATTGTATACGTCACTAGCGTGCGTGTTGCTGAGGCGGTAAATATCTTGGGGTGTAACCCTCACGAGAGGTTCGCTTGGTGAACCTATAGGCCCCCCTTTGCCGACAGTCAGTCAGTTTAGGCAAACATTCACGTCGGTAATAATTATGCTAAGGTCACAACCCCCAAAATTAGCCTACTCGGCAGGCCGGGCGGCGAGTTTTTAGCCAATTTTGCCCGGGCACCGATCGGCGGCCGCCCTGGCACCGCTGATTTTTTTTAGGGCATCGCTCGATAGCCGCTGAAGTTTTAGCGCGGAGTTCAAATCCTGGCGGTGCCTGCCCACTTTACACTCGCCGCCCAAAATACGCTCGGTAACCGGGCGGTTGCCTCCCGGGCACCGACCTAATCGGGCGGTCGCCGTCTAACGATTTAGGTCAACAATCGAAGCCGCTAGATCAAAGGCTGCCTCCCGGTCGCCGCCCGGTCGACGTTGGGAGATCGGTCGGTCACCGGGCGGCGAGTTTAAGATCGGTCGCCAGAATTTTAACTCCGCGCTAAAACTTCAGCGGTGACCGAGCGATGCCCTAAAAACCAGCGGTGCCAGCACGGCCGCCGCTCGGTACCTGGGCATAAGTGGAAAAAAACTCACCTCCCGGCCGCTGAGCAGGCAAATGTTTGGGGTTGTGACCAAAGTTATAGCCCGCTCGACTTCTCAAAAAATCGTTGGGCGATGCCTTAATTCCAGCGGCGCCCAGGCAGGCTATACATCGCTCGGTCGCCGCTCTGATTTGTGACCATACCGCTCGGATTAAAATGGCCGGCCGGCCAAAATATGGGCCTTTGAGGTGTCAAATAATAGACTTTACGGTGACACAGAGCCTCAACCTACAAGATGATCAGTGGTTGCCTAAATGTTGTTTTATGTAATAGCACGGAAACATACATAACCACCATTATACGAGATGATTTTAATTTTACTCGTGTCTCTACGGTTCCGTACATGTAGGCCTATATAGGGCCTACAGCTATTTAGTTTGAAGAACAACTACAGGGGACTCTACTTAAATAATTTAAAGGTTGGCAGCTGTTTTCTTTATTTTGAATATTGCCCTTGAATTGCATCTGAAGTTTCCAAGTTCGAAACAGTATATGCTGCATGCGTATTTCGATTTAACCCTGGACCCAACTACAAACCCAGATTGCTTCATTTGACGTGACTTGTACAATGTGTCTATGTATCTGTAATCGATAGTGGGATTAAAAGAAGTGCTCGGATCAGATTCTCGAAATTTATATGATGCTTCGATCGTCTTGACCTGTGGGCTAGTTTCACAATAATGGATGTTGCATGCTGTAGAACTCAGTGAAGGCGCGGAGTATTATAGTAACACTCGACGCGCGCTGTATGTCCGTTGCCACGAGAATTACGCAAAGGCGCCATCATCAAATGTCCCAGGTGATATTCCTGGATCCTCTGCCGTTACATCTAATGAGGTAGTGTAAGTCCATCCCTTGCACTTAACGATGCATCTGGTTGCCCGGGGACACCTATATCCTCGGACACGGCCGGTTATCGGCCAGCACTCCTTGTTTGGATCATGAGTACTTCTCGGTGCATGGAACCAATTTCGTAAATCAAATTATATTATTAAAGGGAGAAAACCTTCCATACCCGTTTAATTCCAGGCTTGCCGACTTTGACTACCAGGCAGCGGTCATTCGATTATATAATGGTACGTGTGGTGAAATCATTGAAATCGATCCGTCAGCGAAACCGAGGTTTAAATGCCCGACAGCGCCCGCTGCATGCAGTCAAAAGGCAGACTTAAGCCTTAACCCTACGCGTTAATTTAATAAAATAATAAATTTTTAAGAGAAAACTATCAGTGCTTTTAAATTCACACGTTCTTGACCACATTTTAAATGTAATTCACACTGAGGGCCAGGGAAGAGACTCCAAATTAACATGCAAAATGGGATTAGTTACCCAACTCGTTCGCTCGTCCCCGCCGCCATTATACTGGGCGCTGGGAAGCGCTGATACCACTGACCTCTACACCTGGACAGAGCATTCATTGTTTCGAATTGAAGTCGGCGCGAACTGGAAGTGCAACATGGCGGACCCACGACGTCACTCTTTGAGCCAATCAAATGCCCAGGTGTAGAGTTCAGTGGGTACGGTACGTATGACATAATGTTTATAAATACAAAATGTATAGAGTAAATCCACTGACCACAACACCTAGACATTTCATTGGCTCACAGAAGTGACGTCTTGGGTGCGCCATGTTGCACTTCCAGTTCGCGCCGACTTCAAGCGTTAGCACAACAGCCTGAATATGGACAATGGTCCGTCCAGGTGTAGAGGTCAGTGGCTGATACAGCTTTACAGATTTAATGTAAAGGAAACGCACGGCATTCTGGGTAGCGTACCATGACATTTCGAATTGCCTGCGAAACTAATGACCTCCAGAGTACAGGGCCAAATTTCATGGCTCTGTTAACCACATAATTCCTCGCTTACGGTCACCATTTTCCGCTAACCGCGCTAGCAGAAATATTTGGCGCTAACCCTGTAAGCACAGAATCCTTAGTTACGGGATGTACGCATGCTCAGAGACCCAAATTCCTCGCTAACGCGCGAAATACGTTTATCGTAAGCACCTAATTGTCTGCTATAGTAAGCAGGGATTTTTCGCTAACTGTAAGCAGAGCCAAGAAATTGGGCCAGGTCACACAAAAACATCTATCCAATCAGAGCTAAAAGCGCATCAGACCAGACCAGGGCGCCATGGGCGGTGGAACCAAGCGAAACTCCTGGCATTATACTCATCGTCGGCAAGGATATTGCAAGGCAAGGGTATTGCATATAAACCAGCTGTAAACGTGAGATCGTGATAGACGTTTACTGCACAGTTAAGGTAGGGGTAGTTTGGTGCAACTCATATAATTCGGTGTAACGATTAGAGCTACATCTACCAATTTTGTGCAAGGCCAACAAACGCCATCTCAAGATTAAGCACAAAATTCAATGCGCAGAAATCCATGTACATGTAGGCCCTTTACCATAATAGTATAAAATGCGATGACATTTCTCCACTGCACTCTAAAACCCTCCAGATAATCAGCACAGTAGGTCAATGGCTATAGTCAACATAATTCCCCCTGCTCCTTCAAGTAGGAAATAATAAGATACCTTGTAACTTACTCCAGTTTTCAATTAGAGAATGTCAGTTGAGCAAATACAAAAATCTTGGTGTTTGCGGTGGTTGGGTTTGCATTTTGGTGCACAGTCTCTCCATGTTACGGCTGTTTGCTATTAATGAAACGAATGGTGCATTAGGTCGTTCGGTTCGTGTTACGGACGCTCCACTTATTTGCTTAACAGACTCCCTTTCCAAGCGATTCCAGTGTTTGTTTACGGAGAACTACCCATCGAGTATAGGGCATTACGGTCGGCCTGTCTGTCCCGCAGATACAGTTACCAATACACTTTTTTGCACAATGTCAATTTGCGTGCCTAAAAGATCGTTTGAAAACCTGAGTGACTTTCCAGCCGAGTGGGTGACACTGAGGGGCCAATCAGGTACACGGATTTAATCAGGTGGTTGCACACCAACCAATCATAACACTTATCTGGATAAAGCTTGGTAAGCGTGCACTGGGCAAGTATATAAAAAGGACCTACCTGTGGGCCGTTGTCGACTGTCTTTCATTGGGACCGTGAGTTCGTATCGTGGGTGTTCACCTACTCCAAATCACAGTCTTATTAATCACATCGTCATCAGACGTCTGAAAGAGCTGACGTTTCGTTTTATGTGACAGGGCTACTCTAAAGCAGATGCATGTTTTGTCACCAAGTTTAACTGAAGCAGGGGCGACATCTCCAAGTTGCACATTTCCTGATTTACATTGTATCTGCGAGATTATCGACCTTTTACAAGCCACGCGTGCTGGTGTACGTACGGTGATGATAACGCCCCCAGCGCTATTTGCACATCCGTACGGTATCCGGCAAGACGCTGGAGTCTTCCTGATCTGAAGTGGAACAGTGGGGAATAAATACTTCAGGGCTTTAGCACGCATCACAAAGCTTATAACCTCTGTTCAGACTGCTGGGCGACAGACTGTCGAAGGACTGGCTAAGAAGCTGTACATGCAAACTACAGACTCAGTAATTTGTGCTCGTCAATATTTGCACCGGAAAGAGACTGCAAATATGAGACAGTCGTTACAAACATTGTATTGTGTTTGAGTTCACCGTTTTCTTTGCCCTCGGTCGATTTTTTCCCGCCAAAAATGACGCTATTTGGTTCTGACTGCGATGAATTATGATGCAAAGAAAAGCGGCGATCAGGTATATGTGAATGATCAGATTTAGACCTACACTTGTTCTCGCAAAGCCCTGGCCTCTGTTCAGTTGCGTGTGCAATAAATACAAGCAAAACGGAGGTCTGCCAAAAAATAGGCCGGACATTAACAAAGCAACATCGTTTCTTTCAAGCTGCTACAGTTGGCAGAATTGTTGTTTTCTCGGTTCATTCTTAGCTCCAGGATCAAAGATGGATTTCTCGTTCCTGAACCAGACATTGGTGAACGGCAGCGGTGACTACAACCAGCACGGCCAACTCTTCGGTACATTCACGCTGTCGTGCGACAAGGTCGTGTTTGTCGAGACAGAGGAAGAAGTGGAGCTGTACATGTACAGCCCAATGGAGAAGATCGTCAATACTTACATCCTGCCGGTCATAATGGCTATCGGTCTTCTGTCTAACATTGCCTTCTTGTTTGTAGTGGCTCGCGTACATCGGATGAGGACTGTGGTGAATGTGTATTTAGTCAGTCTCGCCTTTGCTGATATTCTATTCCTAGGTGCGGCTATGGGGCAGGAGATTGCGCACTTTGCTAGCTCGCCGCTGGCTAAAGACCAGGGCAATATCAACTTCGGCTGCTTTATCGTCATCTATGTGGTCTCCTACATCGCCTTCTTCACCAGCGAGTTTCTGGTAACAGCGGTGGCCTTCGAGCGATTCTACGCCGTCTGTCGCCCGATGAAGGTCTTCGTTGGCAACGCTGATCCATGGAACGCGTCCAAACTGGTCGTGTTGTCGTGGGTGGTGGCGGCCATATTGGCAGGCACCACTGTGCCGTCGCAGTGCCACATCGTCGTCTACTGCATGATATGGCCCACCGCGGAACTCGAAGCCACCCTACCAGCCACCATGACTGCCTATCTCTCCGTTTCAGAGGCGGTCTTCCGCTACGCCAGCTTCATCCAGACTTTTCCCTTCTTTGTCGCCATGGCTGTGAACAGTGTCCTGTTCGTGCGCGTTATGCGCGCCATGAACGACCGTCTTGGCGTTATCGGTCGCCAGGCGGCCGGCGTACGTAAGAACCTGGAGGTCCGCAACCAAATCGCCCGGATGCTCGTCATCAACGGGGTCATCTTTTTTCTCCTGATGGCGCCATTCCAGACCCTTTCCCTTTACTGGTTCATCCGCCGTCTAACAGGAAACACACGCTACGAATCCAACAAGCAGTTCGAGGGTTTCCTTCTATTCAGCCACCTGTTGACGTTCTGCAACTCCGCCATAAACCCCATCATCTACAACGTAGCCAATTCGCGGTACCGGCGGGCTTTCTGCGAGGCGTTCAGCCCGACCTGCAGTCCAAGATGCCGTGCCGATCCATCGGCTCAGGGCGAGGCAGGTAGGAAGAACAGGCGTGTCATCTTCGCTACTTGTAGCTCGATGAAGACGACTAATGGGTCCATGCGAAGCGCCATGAAAAGCACCGATCGGTTGACAACGGAAGAGTCTCGCGCTTAAAAAACTCACAGGCCAGTGATACTCCACAGCTGCGAAGAGAAACTATATAATAATAATAATAAATAATAATACAAACTTGTATAGCGCTGGTATCTAGAAAATCTATTCACTGCGCTGGGGTCTGAAAAAAACTACTGATATACATGACTGAAAAGGTGGGTTTTGAGATGGGTTTTGAAAGAGTCAACATCTGGTTGTGATCTCAGGACTATTGGTAGACTATTCCATAGACGAGGGGCTGCAACCGACTATAGTACCTTCCATCAACAACGGGACAAAATTTAAAGTAGTCGGAGTGCCCCATTTTGCATTATGTGTTGAGCACATTTGTTACCAAAAAAATGTGCAGGGGTACTTGGGGCAAGTTTTACCGAGAGGGGCACAAACTGGGTTATAATTTAAATCAATACAACGCGCTTGTTCCCAATTTCTGAGATGGAGCGAGTGTAGTTGAACGACCGGGCCCCGAGCCAGATCAGAAGAGGGAGCATGTAAGGACCAACTCGCCCGTTATGTGGCTCTGTCATGGAATTTTCGGCAGAAAGATGCATTTCAAAGGACATCGATGTTAACGCCGCAGCTGTATAGCTAAAAAGCCGTTTATTCACAATGACGTCACTTTTGTTATTAGTCACCATTGTCTTAATAATAGCGAGCGTATGCCAACCAGAGTATCTTTTAAACCGGTCTTGAAAAATACAGTACAGACAGGAACATAAACAATATTTTCTCGCCATGTTTTAAAAAAGGAATTCTAAAACAAGAATTATTAATAATATTTATTCTTACAATATTGAGTATAACAATTACAGAAACTGTGTCTTATTTTGTCAAAAGAATTAAGAGGGCCTAATATTTAATAATCATATTTGTACATAAAAGCTAACTTCTTGCGCAGCAGACTTTATGACATGTTTACAAGGACGTAGCCAGAGGGGAGCAGGGGGAGTGCTCCCCCCTCTCCCCCCGCCCCCCCCCCCCCCCCCCCGCCCTTTTCAGTGTCAAAACAATATTAAAAACCTATTTTTTGCAGGCTATTTCGTCAGTGCCTTTCTGATCCGCTTGCATTCTCATCAGCCCTTAAAGTTAAACCAATTAGAATCGTAATACCGTTTGAGCCTACCAATGCATGGTCAGAATATCATTTTACAGTCAATATCCAATGAAAACTTGGTAATTGGTGACACTTTACGTCGTGAAAACTAAATTTTTTACAGATGATATGGTATCACATGATATGTCATGAAACTTGCAAAATATTGCACCAGATCGCATCTGAGATCTTTAATTCTTAAAAAAAAAAAACGCAAATAGGAGGGGGACACACCCTTCTCTTAGACCCCTCCCCAATATCAATCACCAAAAGTGCTCCTTCCCTTTAAATTCCTGGCTACGTCCCTGCATGATGTTTATAGATTGCTTTGGTATGTAAGTACATATAGAAGTACATAGAAGTACATTTCATTTGTACATATCATGTTGATGTCACAACTATACTTAAAACTTGTTTAAAGGGATCGTATACGTTAGGTAATTACTCCAACAATTAATGACAATAAAAACTTACTAAGTAAGAAGTACAGCAGCTTTTGATAGTATAATGCATTTTTAGAAACTGTTCACTTCGAAGTACTGCGGCTATGGAAAAAGATATCACTTTTTATCCCCAAAAATTTGAATATGAGAAGCGTTACTGCAGTGACGTTTCTCAGATTGTGTATTCCAATGCAGATTATTCTTCCTGCGTGGACATAACCGCTCAAGATTTTCGGCAATATCTCAAAATCGCCACCACTTTTTGAAATGAAATTTGTACACGTTAGTTTTATGGTATATATCTATAACTATATAGGATTGAAACAAACAATGGGTTCCAATTACCAAACGTATACGATCCCTTTAATAAACTGAATATAGGAAGCTTTATGTTGTTGGAAGTGAGAATGCACAGTTCTGATCTGATCTAAACAAATTGTAATTTATATTTTGTGCATGTTTGTTCATTATATCGACAGGGGCCAATTTCATGAAGCCGCTAAGCACACAAATTTGCTTAGCATGAACATTCTTCTTTGGTAAAAAGCTTAGCATGAATATTCTTCTTTGATAAAAAAAGGGTCACAAACCATATTTTTAGGTTTATGTATTTGTTGTGACTAATATTCAGCTTGTTTTTTGCTTCGCATGAAAAGCACATGGAGTTTTGGCTGACAACATGTTTCTATTTCTTGTCTCAAAAGTGATTTAAAAAAATATTTTAGTGCATTATCGGCTGAGATAATAAACTTGTCTGTCAAAGTACGCATACAAAGTGCGCCCGCTTTGTTTAAAGTGTCTTTTAATGATTACCCTGTTCATAACTTGTTTATCTCTGATTAGGCCTCAGAATATAACATTTTCTTCATTTTCTTTATTTTTCTTTCTTCTGTGGTGACTTTTTATAATGTTTAAAAAATATATATATACATCTATGTAACACCAAGAAGCAATGTTGATGTAACTTTCATTAACTTGTTTTTCGCCTAAGCGTATTACTTTATAATTCACAATATGGATCTTGGTGCCAACTTGAGGAGTTTTCACCCCCGCCCAAGACAGAAGTGAGAAAGAAATGAATAATATGAAATGTAAACTAGACATGTGTTTGTGGACAAACACAGAGCTGTTTCGGATGTCTAAGATAACTTTCATTATGTGTGTGCCAAGTCTGAAATCGATTGGATTTGTCAATTTTCCCAAGATATATAAGTTGAAAAATACGTGTACAAATCCTATGGGAAAAACTGCACCTTTAAAGTGACGTCACATGACACCCGATGATGTCATCATGATGTCATCTTAATTTTCGTTTATTACACATTCTGGAATACTTGCATACCAAGTTTGGCCCGAATCAGACATGTACTTCCAGAGATAGAGGGTCCTAAAATCTGCCCCTTTAATGTGACGTCATATGACCCACGATGACGTCATCCTGACGATTTCCCCCTTGGCCCTCCTGGGTATGGTGGTCGAGGTGTGTGCCAAGTCCGAAGTCGATCGGATTTACCAAATTGTCAAATTCAATAGTCTGAAGAAAAACGTGTACAAAACCTATGGAGAAAATTGAACCTTTAATGTGACGTCACATGACACCGGATGATGTCATAATTACGTCATCCTATTTTTTGTCTATAACACATCCTCGAATACTTGCAAACCAAGTTTGACCCCAACCGGACTTGTACTTTCAGAGTTAGACGGTCTTAAAAACTACACCTTTAATGTGACGTCACATGACCCCCGATGACGTCATCTTGATTATTTTGTTCTTGACCCTCCTAAGGATGGTGGTCGAGGTCTGTGCTAAGTCTCAAGTCGATCGAATTGACAGAAGTGTCAAATTCAATATTTTGAAGAAAAACGTGTACAAAACCTATGGAGAAAATTGAACCTTTAATGTGACGTCACATGACACTCGATGATGTCATAATTACGTCATCTTAATTTTCGTCTATAACACATCCTCGAATACTTGCAAACCAAATTTGACCCCAATCGGACGTGTACTTCCAGAGATAGAGGGTCTTAAAAACTGCACCTTTTGTGTAACGTCACATGACCCACGATGACGTCATCATGACGATTTTTCTCCTGGACCTCCTGGGGATGGTGGTCGAGGTGTGTGCTAAGTTTCAAGTCAATCGGATTCACCAAACTGTCAAATTAAATAGTCTGAAGAAAAACGTGTACAAAACCTATGGGGGAAAATTGCACCTTTAACGTGACGTCACGTGACCAAGAATTATGTAATCGCGACGAATTTGTTCTAGGACCGTCCTTGGGTGGTTGTCTAAATGTATGCCAAGTCTCAAGTCGATCGGATTTACCAAAGTGTCAAAGTGTATTGGCAGAACAAACGTGTGTAAATCCTATGGGTAAAAACACTGAAAGTGGAAAAAAAAAAAAGGAAAAAAAAAAAAAACTAGACATGTGTTTGTGGACAAACACAGAGCTGTTTCGAGTGTCTTTTAATATGTGTGTGATGGTGTTTTGTGTGTGCCAAATCTCAAGTCGATCAGATTTACTAAAGTGTTCAAGTCAATAGTCTAAAGAAAAACGTGTACAAAACCTATAGGGAAAATTTGAACCTTTAATGTGACGCCCCGTGACCTTGAATGATGTAATCTTGCCAAATTTCTTCTAGGACCGTCTGTGGAAGGTGGTCTAAGTGTGTGCCAAGTCTCAAGTCGATCGGATTTACTAAAGTGTCAAAGTCAATAGTCTAAAGAAAAACGTGTACAAAACCTATGGAGGAAAAATTAAACCTTTAACGTGCCGTCACGTGACCTTGAATGGCGCAATTGTACCGAATGTCTTTCAGGAACATCTGGGGGTGGTGTTCTAAGTGTATGCCAAGTTTCAAGTCGGTCGGATTTACTAAAGTATCAAAGTCAATAGTCTGAAGGAAAACGTGTACAAAACCTATGGAGGAAAAATTAAACCTTTAACGTGCCGTCACGTGACCTTGAATGGCGCAATTGTGCCGAATTTCTTCCAAGACCATCTGTGGGTGGTGTTCTAAGTGTATTTCAAGTCTCAAGTCTATCGGATTTACTAAAGTGTCAAAGTCAATAGTCTGAAGAAAAACGTGTACAAAACCTATGGGGAAAATATCACCTTTAACGCGAAGTCACGTGACCTTGAATGAGGTAATCGCGACGAATTTCTTCTAGGACCATCTGTGGGTGGTGTTCTAAGTGTATGCCAAGTTTCAAGTCGATCGGATTTAGCAAAGTGTCAAAATGCCATGGCAGAAAAAACGTGTACAAATCCTATGGGAAAAAGTCTGAAGAAAAAAAAGAAAAAAAAGAAAAAAAAAAACTTTAACGAAAACAAAAGCTGTTTCGGTGAAAAACCGAAACAGCTAAAAAAAAAAAAAAGAAAAAAAAAAACTTTAACGAAAACAAAAGCTGTTTCGGTGAAAAACCGAAACAGCTAATTAAAACGTTTCGCATGAACGTATATAACAACACATCTCATCTGGATACGTATCGCACGGTTATATGTGGACAGCGAAAGCCTTATTTTCAATGCGGATGTGTCTAGGCAGTGTTCCTGTTTGTATTGGAAATTAGTCACGCCGCCCAGTTTACAGCACTTGGACATAGGAGTTAATAATAATAGGGTATATTGTCCGACCCTATACTTATATTGTTCTTATTTGTTCAAATATCAAAATACATAGCGTTAAACATGTGGGATACCTAGATTTCTGACGGAACTTGCGGGGTACTATTGTCGCCATGTTTATACCAAAACCCTGTAAGTGTCAATGTGTATACCCCCGCCCAGCAGCGAAATTTTTTTTTCCCCAAACGACATCGCCATAGAACTGTTTTTTAGCGCATCTGAATGGTTGTTTAACATATACGTCATCCATTCATCCATGTGTCGCATTGCATGGCGTGTACTAGGGTAACAAAAGCCCAGAGTCCTAGGGTAAAAAAGGGTTATGGTTAGGGTTAGGGTTAGGGTCAATAAGTTGAGAGTCCTAGGGTCAATATAACCCAGAGTCCTAGGGTCAATAAGTTGAGAATCCTAGGGTCAATAAATTTACAATTTACAATAAGAGTACAATTTACTACCATGACGTAACAGATAGCCAATCAGATGCGCTAAAAACCAGTTCTATGGCGATGTCGTTTGGGGGGAAAAAAATCGCCGCCCGGCACCCCACTCGCCCCTCCCACCACCCCTTCACATTCTCCAATCTCCATGGTGCTTTATGTAGTTCCACAACCACAGATAAAAGAACCCTAATTATTCTCCGCACGGCAGCCGTTCTTATATCAAGCCTCCGGTAACAAAAACCAGTGTTTTTTTCTCAAAAAGTCCGACACGAATAAAAGCACTGTGGTATAGGTGTAACGGTCTTCCCGTGTGCTAACTTCTCCGACCGAAATTTAGCGGATAAACTTACTAATTGTATCCGCCGCATGCGCGTATTGAAGCAATTCCACCGAAGAAGTTAGCGCACTGGGAAAGTGAGACCGTTAGTCTCGGCAGTAGAGATGTGCCGCGGTCGGTCAGCGCTCCCCAAACCTGTCGCCTATCCGAGGTATACTGTCCATTCACCAGCCGATAGCTGCCCGGGGACACGCCAGCCCCGAGACGACGATTTTCGGCTGGCACATATTCATGACCGACCTGGCCGCTGAGTAAGGCGCCGGAGTCAAGCAGGTGCTCGGGACGCATCAACTGACTAAACAAAGTTGTTGCATCCTTCGATTTTTCCTGCGCCTCTGGACTTCCAGCTGTACCGTATTTCGACAGTGGGGGGTCAAGTCTTAAGCTTAGACGAAGCCTGGAGAAAAGAAAAATATTCTCCATGGACAAAGTTAACCACTTTTTTTCAGTTTTACATCCGTCTAAATTATGTCTTATGAGCAATATTGATATATAATATTAGGTTTTATTGCTTGAGAAGTCATTTTTTTGAACGATGTTTCTCTTTTGGTAAGGTAGGCTATATACTTTTGATAAACGCTGTCTTGTACGCACTTCTCAATGAACGCGAAAATTGCCAGTTGTCAACGAACGCTTCAACGCAGACCTAGTTAAGCGCACAGCTCGATGACACGACACAGCCATGTTCTCGGTTTTGTCCCGACTCTGTCGTATTTTTATTTTTTTCTCTTATCTTCTTCAAATTGTTAATAAAACAATAGCGACAATGCAACTACCCGGGAGTAGCCTAAAGATCTGGAGTGACATGATATGGCGATCATGTTCCCGTCTTGAATTTCTCCATCCTTCCCATGACATGGGCCGGCGAGGTGGCTCAACTGGGATGAGCAGGCGAAACGGTTAGCTGTGGCGGCGGTAAAAAGCTTGAGAAAAAGGCGGTCAATGTAATCGCGCTTCAACCATAGAAACTTAATGATGCTGATAATAAAGACAAATGTTTTTTTGCGTAACTGAAAGGGTACTACTCAAATCTTTAGTGAGATGTTTTAATTTCCCAAGTTTACGGAGAACGTTTATTCCCGGCTGAGTACATTTAAAAAGTGTTTGTCTTTAAGTTTATATAGTATACCATTTGTCGGTTGCGCATTTTGTATCGTTTGAAGCAACAATAGTTTTCAAAATCTAAAGAATGGCGCTTGACAATTAAAGCTGACGAGGTTTTAGCTCTGTGAATGCTTTACTCTGCATGAGAAAATAATATTCTACTGATGGATTTTGTTTTAATGCGTCTCCGAGACGCATTTTTTGACTTCTTTTATTATTTTCTTTAAAATAAGAGCATGCCAAAACGAATCAATATAATCAGAAACTAGTAAAGCCGTAATCAGGGGCCAATTTCATAGAGCTGCTAAGCAAAAAAAATTGCTTAGCACAAAAAAAGTCTTGCTCATTAAAAACAGGTTACCAGCCAAAATTATACGTGTTTTTCAAACTAAGCAAAAAAAGTCAATTATCAATCCAAAACAATAAAGATCAGGTGAAAATTTGGTCGGTAACCTTGTTTTTGCCAAGGACAAATTGTCATGCTAAGCAAATTTTTGTGCTTAGCAGCTCTATGAAATTGGCCCCTGCTTGCATATTGTTCTCTTGACGACGGGCGAGTAAATATCTTGAACGTTGCTAAAAACAAAATCTTCGATTGTCCAGGAAAAAGACAGTTGGACCCAATTATCACCAATATAAAGTGTGCAGTGTGCACTGCTGTGTCAATTGTAGTGAAACTGAAGAAGGCTCGGAGGTTGTAGGTTTGTTTTATTATCACAACGGAGAAAAGCACGTGGTGTAAATTTACGCGGGAAACGAGCTCTAATTGGAGAAACTCTATATCCGATTACGAAGGAAAATTGCGTTACAGTGAACCTTAAGTATATACAGGGTGTATACAAAAATGCAACCCAATATAACAGAATACCACACGTAGTGAATGTATAACTAACATCGATAATATAGGTATGGTTTCAAAGATATGATTTCCACTAAAATGGGACATTAAAGGTCCAAATTTGACAATGTTTGACAGAGTTATGAATAATTTTCCATGAGGGATCAAATTGACCATGGGACCAAGTGTTTCGATTTTGTTTGGATACTGTGCAAATGTAGACTTGAAATCAAGTCGCCACTGAAATGAACCAGCGCTGAGCCACCATGCCCACTCTGGTTTATTTCGGTGGCGCCTGCACGGACAAAGACAAAAGTATTAACGACTTGATTTCAAGTCTACACTTGCACAGTATCCAAACACAATCGAAAAGCTTGGCCCCATGGTCCATACAATTTGACCATATCGGAAAATTCCTCCGCTGTTGGTAGTCTAGTAGTTAAATAAATAAATAAATATTCAAAACTGTGTTCAACATTGTCAGATGTACGTTGACGTTTGATGTCTCATTTTAAAGTGGAAAGATGTATCTTATAAACCACAGCATCTTTATTTTTATATCTGTGTTATACCACGGAGCTAGTTTAATGCTCCATGGTTATACTTTGTTGCATTTTTGTGGGTTAACCACCCTGTATACGGGCTATGGCACACGGGCACATTAGGCCTAGATGTAGCTTGGCTAATGTCGGTTGCCCTTTCCATAACCCTCCTATTGATTTATTACAGATTTACTGTGCCAGTATAAACCTTGCATGCACCCCAATGACGTCATATAGAAATTATGAAATTTCTCTAAAATCGACTGCATTATTCTTTGAATAATTTCAATGGTGTCTCGTTTGAGTTGTCATAGAGCTGGACATGAAATAATTAACATCAAAGTCATCATCCTCTCAGTTTTTCTCTCTTTATTTTTGAGGCCCCAGTGGATTATAGCGAACAAAAGTACGGGTGTAATGAAAGGTGTCAGTGTTTGATTTGGGGAGCGGGTGCACATTCCTTCGAAGATACACGGAAACAATTAAATTAAGTTGGATGCACGGAACCTCTTCTCAAAATATAAAATGATTTGTGCGCAATAACTCAATACAGCAAACACAATGTGCCCTCTGTTTACAGTACATGTATATTCAAATGTGCCCGTCAATATGCGCATGCATCGTGTTTTACATAAATTTGGTTAAGAGGCGACATCAGAGGTCACATAATTCAAAGTTAATTGGTCTGACCTGTGGCGTCACTCCTCAACCAAATTTTATGCAAAACACGATGTGTGCGCATATTGACGAGCACATTTGAATACAGATGTAAACACGTGACGTCAGAGGGCACATCGTCAATAGAGTTACATGTATTTATACCCGGGTGAAACGGGAAATGTTAAGGTAAAACGCATGCTCGACGGAGGAAAATGGTTGTACAAAATTACTGACACCCCCCCCCCCCCTCCCCCCTCCCATAAGTTAGAAAAACACTAGGCCCTACTGGTTGAGTTAGTACCATACCTCACCCGCGTCCAGCCTTAATGTTAACTATAGATGCGCGCTGTCGGGTAATTGGTACGGAGTACCGTTTCCCGATTAGAAACTTGATGATTTCTTTCAATTTCGCGGATGTTTCCGGGCTAAAGGGGGCGGGGATCGTTTCGTCGGCCGATATAATCGCTCTCGACCGTAATTAGACTCCCACGATCGGAGCCAGAGGCGCGTATACGTACGTGACGTACGCGCCTCTGGCTCCGATCGTGGGAGTCTGGATCCGTACGGTCCTTTTTAGTTCCCGGCCCGCCGCCGTGCCAACTTACTTCTTGTACAACTGAACAAGCATTGCGCGTACATTGGGTTAGGGCATAACAATTCCACGATTGACCAACCGCGTCCACAAAAGGTGTACAAAACCTCAGGCCTTCCTAAAAAGTTAAACAAGATATAGCTGGGGCCAATTTCTGCTAAGCACAAAACTTTGCTTAGCATGAACATTTTCCTTGTCAAAAACAGGGTTACAGACCAAATGTTCAGGTGATGTATCTGACTGATAATCAGCTGGTTTTCGCTAAGCATGAAAAGCACATGGAGTTTGGGCCGCCAACCCATTATTATTGTGCAAGACTTTTTGGTACTAAGCTTTTGTGCTTAGCTAGTAAGAGCAGTGCCGTGAATTTGGCCCTATAGTGATCGAGACAATCATATAGGGTCCACGGTTGCTGGTGTATAGTGTGTATAATCATGGAGGAATAAGAGCTGCTCTTATTCCTCCATGGTATAATTAAATATGTGGGGTTAGTGGGGCCTATCTATATCCGGCATTACGGAAAAAATATCCACATTTGGCAGCCATTGGTTGTGGGGTAACTCTATATAGTTCGACTTTACTTCCCTCATTTGGTTTTCCTCTTTCTCCTTAGCAATCTCGAAATACACAGCGTTAACCTGCGGGGTACTTTATTTCTAAAGACAGGATTGTGGGGGACCATTGTCTCATCGTTGCCCTTTTGTTCCCGGTACCCCATAAGTGCTAATCTGTAAACGCGCGCACGATTGCCGGCGTTACGGTTACTTATTTACATAAAAGTGTTCTGCCACCGGCACCCTGCAAAAGTGTTTCCTCCACCACCCCCCCCCCCCCCCCCCCCCCACTTCTTTTTTCTCTTCCCACGTACAAACGTTTACAATCTCTTGAGGGCGCTGTGTAGCGTAGACACGCGGCGCAAAAAGTAAACAAGCTCGAGTCGAAGTCGGGCAATCATGTCAGCAGTATCGAGTTGAATCGTGGTAAAATATCAGCATGTACCCCCTACTGTATGAGCATAAGTCTTTAATTTAAGATTGGAACTTAATTGTTTGAGGGATTATTTTTATTCTTTTCCTCTCATTCACTGATTCAGGATAGTCGGATAGGGCTGCATTTGCCACCACACCACATGGCAAACACGACAACAACTGATGAACAACAATGAGTGGGCAGGATCACCCAGCAAGCATGTGCTTTGTCAGTGGAATAACACTACCTAGATCATGGGTAAGAATATATGTTACTGTGAAGCATAAAAGAATGCTAAGCACAGAAAATAAATTGCTTAGCGAACATACGGCAATTTTGTTTTTAGCCCTCCTTAACTCCCGAATAAATTCCTGCTTATATTGGTGATGGAATCCCAAAAATAAATGTTTAATGGCCTAACCTGAAACTTACCATCACTCAGAACAAAGACATAGTCTTGGTTTGGAACGGACAGAATCAGTTTTTATTTTTTGTTTTTATTCTGCAGATGAAGTACTTGCTCCTGTACTCGTTATTCATTACGCTACTGGTGACATTCTACGCCAGTTGGGATAACCTGCATTCACCAGCTAGGAGGATACTAGGTACTCGCCCAAAACAACCGCTGAACAAGAACAAGCTGTTAAAACTGGCCAAAGAGATTACAGATGAATACATCGGTGTGCACTCAAAAGAGGTGAGTTCTCTCAGTTTCTAAACTTGGACTTGGTAGATTTGCTCAATTGTTGTCATGTCCAATAAGGAGGAGATGGCCTGTGTTCACAGGTCAAAGGTCAAAGTGCCTTCTCTCTTTCAAAGCGATTGGGACAGACTCCGCTATGCGATGTTGCTTTGGGAGAATCATTACACCTCCCCCCACAGCGCGAGTCTGTTACTTTCCCATCTGCCTTAAATTAAGCCGGTACCCATTTATACACCTGGGTGGAGAGGAGTAATTGAGGTAAAGTGCCTTACTCAAGGGCACAACACGTTGGCCGCAATGGGACTCGTACACCACCTTTGAATTATGGGGCGAGTAGTCTATCCACTGGGCCATGCCTGATATTGTAGTCTTACGCTGGGTTCAGACAGGCGTTCCACAGTCGCGCCGACCCAAATTTAAATCAAGTCGCTCCTGAGTCGCTTTAACAACTCCAGCAGTCGATCGTTCGCCGTCTGGCGCGCCTTGTTGCCCTTATTCGTTTCAGACGTCGAACTCAATTCACTCATTTAGTTCGGCGCGACTGTGGAACGCCTGTCTGAACCAAGCGTTATCTTGTTTTCTTGGTCCCACATACAATATTGAACCACTTTACCAGACTTGGAAGTTCATAAGAGGTTAGAGTTTTATGAAGACACTTGGGGAAAAAAGCCTCTTTTGTTATAAAAGAAGTTATAGCCTACTGGTAAAAGATTTAGTGATTTTACTTTTTGATGGACGGGGCGAAATAACGACCCCTGAAAATGAACATTATGATCTGCGCATCTAATCCAAACAATCTGTACACTGTCAGTGTTCATTCAATTCAGAATTGTGTTGTTGTTGTTTTTGCCTCTTCAGCCGTTTGACCACCGCTGCACCAACTGCTCCGTGGTGGTCAGCTCAGGCCAGCTCCTCAATAAATTTGCGGGCAGCGAGATTGACCAGTCGGCCTGCGTGATCCGTATGAACGACGCCCCCACCGTGGGCTACTCGGTGGACGTAGGTCGCAAGACAACGCTGAGGGTGGTGTGCTTCAAATCCTTGTCATTCCTCAAGGATGCTCACCTCATTGGCAGAGGCAAGACCGACATGGTAAGATTGGTTAGATTTTTCTGGATCCTTTTTATTCTCGACTTGCTTTTAAATTTTTCACAAAGTCTTTGTCACAATACAAAGATTTTTTCTAACTACCGTTGGCCTGCCAAATTTTAAAATATTAATTTATTTGCTGTTTTATTTTAACAGGGTGGTTTATTAGTTTAAATAAACGGGCCCTGGTTACATAAATATTAATTCTATGAATTAAAACAAAACCAGAATATTATTGACAATAATCAAAATTCAAATTTAATTTAGGGCCACAGAGAAAAGAAAAGAAAAGATTTAAAATCACAAAATGTCAAAACAAAACAAATTTTGTTGTATGCTCCTGTATTGTCCTTAAGCAGGATAGTTTTCCTCAATTACTTTACCCAGCCATTGAAAAATTTGGCGGAGTTGAACATAATGATCCAGAAGGTTTTGAAATTTTGGGTTAAAATAAAAGTGGCTCTGTATTGTCCTTAAGCAGGCAATTTTCTGGCCATGGAAGAAATGGATTTTCTTAATGAATGTGAAAGGGGGGGGGGGGGGGGGGGGGGGTCCAACATAATGATTTAGTCAGATGTTTAAACTTTTTGATGGGCCTTTAAAACTATGTGTAGAGTGAAAAAGATCCTAAAGTCGCGGGCAAAGTATGTTTGAAAATGCTTTGAATCTTTTTTTAATAGAAAAGTAGCAACTCAGAAACAACTTTTAGTCACTCTCACAAAATAAAAGAGAAGCGTGTAATATTTCCTTCCTCTTCGCCAATCGGATATCTGTCGCCTACAAAAGCTTCAAAACAATGCTGTCCGTATCACACTTGCACAACCTAAACATTGTTATGCATCATCACTTCTTCGGCAATTACACTGGCTACCTGTTCAAAAACGCATCATCTTCAAAACAGCTGTGAATATGTACAAGGCACTAGTATCAGGTACGCATCCATAATACATAATATATTCACTTGACCTCAGTATGCCCAACCGACGTGGTCTCCGCTCGGAGCATAACTTAAAGGTAGAACGCACATTCAAACATGCAGGTGATAAGGCTTTCTCTGTGGCTGGACCCAGATACTGGAACTCAATACCTCTCATTTGTCACTGTAACTCTGTTCACCAGTTTAAACGTAAACTCAAATCATATCTGTTTTCATCCTAGGTTTGCTCTCATCCTTCATTTTGCAATTTCATCATTTTCTGCTTACGTGGAGTTGTTCTCAAGCGCATTGAAACCTTCGAAAAAATACGCTTTATAAATGCCATTATTATTTTTATTATTATTAGAGAATGCATAATTTTTCAATTATTGCATCACCCTTATTACAGGTGTTAGTGTGGGGAACCGAGAACCCTCATCACATGGGACGACCCACCTACATGCTGAGACAGATGCTCAAGACCTACCAACACACCCCTATCCAGTTCTACTCCATGAGGAACAAGGGAGAGACTAAAGTGGCAGCATTGTTTGAAGACGAGCTGGGTATCGACAGGTGTGTTCCCCTATGATTTGCATTGGCATGATTGCGAAAAAGACATGATGTTCTTAAAGTTAGGATACACCATTGATAATTGCTTGAATTATCAAGAATAGGTGGATGTGAAGGTAGGATACACCATTGGTAATTGCTTGAATTATCAGGAATGGGTAGATGTGAAGGTAGGATACACCATTGGTAATTGCTTGAATTATCAGGAATGGGTGGATCATGTGAAGGTAGGATACACCATTGGTAATTGCTTGAATTATCAGGAATGGGTAGATTTGGGGGGTTGTATTTTATAGTAAATATCGTATTACTGACCAGTCCTAAGTTTTACAATCATGGATGCCGAGAAAAGCATGAAAAACAGCGTTTGTTTTCAACCGGCGTTGAGCAGTTATTCTGATGTTTTTTGTGTGTTTTTGCGATCGCTGTCCGGCGATTGCGATTTTTTTTTTATAAAATTCTATTTTTCAGAATAATTACAGGATATCTAGCGCAATCATTTTGCTGGATGCCTAGAGTCATTATTTACTTTTAGATGAGTCAGATATTTCTTAATAATTTGGTAGTAAATATTTTCGATATCTGCAAATGGTGTATCCTACCTTTAAGTAAATTCTGGCAGCTGTCATACTATCATGCTAGTTTGTCATTGTATGCAAGTGCTTATATTAAAGTTGGAAGCTAATTTAGAACCATATGGGAAACCTTTTAAAACCTTGCAAGTCAGTTTCAGGTAAGGGAATATAAAGTGTTAAAGTAACTGTCACACTAAAGTCACTGCACAATTAAATATTATTATTAATTTTGTCTGGTTTTTGAAACCAAGGATCCCTAGTAGCTCGCAAGGCTGAGGAGAAAAAACATTCAAGACAATGAGAAGAAGTTCAGTTTTAGAGGTGGAAAAACCCCAGAAGAATAATCTGATGAAAACCCACGGAATCAGGCAGGGACTGAAAACCCAATCCACATAATGGGGCCAGGCGGGATTTGAACCCGGGTCATAGCGGTGGAAGGCGAGGAAAGAAGCGCTACACCAAAAAAAAAAGATATGCGTAACCAAATTTGCTAGCTTAAAGGTCGAATACACCATTGGTAATTGATAGAATTATCAGCAATGGGTGGATTTGGGGGGTTGTCTTTTATAGTAAATCTCTGAAGTTTTACAATTATGGATAGCGAGAAAAGCAGGAAAAATAGCATTTGTTTTCAACTGTCGTTTGACAGTTATTCTTATGTTGTTATTGTTTTTTGGCGATTTTGTTGGATGCCTAGAATCATTATTTACTTTAAAATAAGTAAGATATTTCTTAATATTTCGGTAGTAAATATTTTCGGAATGTGCAAATGGTGTATTATACCTTTAACACAACAAGAATTGTGCAGGGATTTTGAGGGCTATTTTTAATAATCCACAGAAGATTACCTCAAAGGAAATTGAAATATAGGCACTAATAACTGTGGCAAAAGTGGTTTTGCAAAGAGTAGTGAAGTGCAAAAGACTTTGAGAGACCAATTGAATACAGAAATGTGTAGATTTTTGTAGATTTTTGTTTTACTCTAAACTGCTGTCATTTATTATTTTCCTTCCTGTACAGAGTTAAGACCAACACTTGGGTATCTACCGGTGTGTTCACAATGCTTCTAGCCATCCAGATGTGTGACAGCATCACAGTCTATGGTATGGCCGACGAAAACCACTGCAAGTAAGTAGATTTGGAAGATGCTAAGCAAAATATAAAAAATAGTCATTCGGTACAAACAGCTTACCAGCTTGAGATTGGTTTTTCACTGATTTGCTAAGCAAGTTTCGCTTTTTACCAAAATTTTGTTCCGGAGCAAGACACTTTTCTGCAATTTTTTTTTTTGCTAGCACATTGCTTATAATAGTTTCATCCAATGACTCTCAAAGAATAAAGGGTTTATGCTTATATGTGACCGGCTCTACAAAAAGGTGCATTATGTCACAAAAAAGTAAAATTGAGTTATATACATGGTTGAAAAGCCCACAACATAAGCAAGTTCATTTGGTATATAATAGAGATCCATAGCCCCTTTCAAGTTGATGCTTTGCAGTCATGCTGCCGCTTACCATCCCCAGAATATTTAAAAAAATGGTTGGCCATTGATGTCTCATTTCTTTCCTCAAACTCTGTACATCTGCTTGTATTTTGATCCTAGACCGGAGATTCTCCCTCTTTCATGCAAATACCGGCCATTTCCTGCCTAAACACAAATAAAAGTTCATATTTTGCAAACTAGTATTTACCTTTCTTAATTTCAGGGTTTCTCTGACCCAACCTTTGAAATATTTACTAAATACTGTAAATCTGAAACATTTATTTATTATTCATCTGGACTGCTTTATTATCGTTAGAAGATTTTGAAGGATTTAAGCAGTGGTCATCGCTCCACTGAACAAATTCACGAAAGATTGAGGATGGATCTCAACAAAAAGGGCATAGGCCTTTTGGGGTTTATAGTTCCATAAGCAAACAAAAAAGAGTTAGCAGCACCTTAAAGATTGTGTCTAATCTCAAAGATGTCTAGATAAAACATTCAATCTCTCTTGCCATAACTCTCTATATTTTACAATTCTTTTATTAATAGGCTTCATCCCGACAGCCGTACCCCTTACCATTATTACGGCCGGTCCATGTTAGAGTGTGAGATGTACAGACAGCATCAGGAGGAGCTAGAGCTAGGTAGTCATCGCTTCCTCTCAGAGAAGACGCTATTCAGACGCTGGGCCAACATACTGGATATCAGGTTCCGCTATCCGCACTGGAACTTGACGCAGCTAAACTCAGTGAACGGGCAAGCTTGAAACTGTATTTTTTATTAATTGCTTCAGGAATATTTTTATATTGCACACCAGAGTCGAATCCTTTCGTATGACCGCAAGAGAGTGTGCAATGGATAATGTATCACCAACCAAAAATGTCACACAAATTGACCGATACTCTTTCAACAAATGACAGTGTAGTAACACTCTCGGTCAATATGTGACCTGTCACCATAATATGAGAGTAAAGTCGGAAAAATTGAGATATTGGTATTTTCAAATTCTTGAGAAAGAGAGCTTTCCAATTAGGTAATAACAGTGCGGGGACCCGATTATTACTGCGTGATAATGACCGGGTTGGGGGATGACCGCTGGTAATGGATCGAGCCGAAGGCGAGGTTCATTACCAGCGGTCATCCCCCAACCCGGTCATTACCACGCAGTAATAACCTGGTCCTCGCACTGTTATTACCTTTAATAAATACCTTTTTGGCGAGAAAAATGGTGAAAATGCTCTAAATTTTGTGACTTTTCTTTCGGCGATATTTCCAGTGTTTTGTGTTCATGTTTAGGAGCCATGTTTTAGCTTAAGCATGGTACCCTGTCTCTTTCATAGGTGTTTGCCGTGACTTTTTTAAACTGACATGACGCGCATAAAGTTGTTTGCATCTGTTCTACTTGCATGCGCGTTGCATTTAGAGTACACTTTTAAAATTCAATCCATCTATTTTTATTATGTTCTACAACACGCACATGAATTCAAAATGTCTGCGTGCAGAATGGATTCAAAGTATCTTCGCGCGTAAGAATGAAGAGTTAGCGCTCTAGTAATTTAATATAGCTCTATGGGTATAACTTATATAACCAATATTTTGATGACAACAAATTGTGTGTGATTATGTGCTACATCAAGGAATATTTTCCTCTTTCTTAAAGTCTTGGGAATGAGAAATTTATAGTAAATTGTGCTATTTGGCATTCATAACAAAGATGGCCTTGTTCATTTAACAGTAAAATTCCTGCACATATTAAATAGTTTTCCTTTATTTGTTATGTGCAGAAACATACGTACTTGTTTTTGATCTGGAAGCTGTTTATAAAACTGATGTACTTTTGTATTTTTTGTTTTTGTCCAGGGATTAGGGGAATTTCTTTTAAAATGAGCTGTGTTTTTAAATTATGTGCAAATTATGTTTAACTCTCTAAAGAATGAGTCTGAAATACATAAACAGACGTTTTGTAATATTTTTTAAAATTGTACTAAAATTAATTGTATTTTTACATGTTTATAATGACTCGAAATTCAATTAAAACCATTTACAGTAAAAATATTGCATTTGGCAAATTCATTTTATAGGAATATAAAATGGCCGAAATTGTTATGGAGTCACATAGATTTTGCTTTACAATTAAGACTTTATCTTATCTAATATAAAATGATCAAGTTGGACATGTACATTTAAATATTAAAAAAAAAAGCAAAATTAATTATATATTTATTCAATTTTACAGTATTCAAATGATAAAAAAAAAAAATTACCACGAAAAATAAAATGCAACTGAAACAAAATCTGATTTATTTTTGAAAATTAAAAGTAGTTTTTCAAATCCAAAGTTGAAAAAGAATGTAAAACTTTATATTTATGATCACATGATTATTTACATTAGATTGTAAATTTGTTGTGTATAATATTTAGATATGTGTGATCTGATATACCGTACCATGTGGAGAACTGAATACGTCTCCATAGGTAATTTCTAAAGGTGAATAGGTCTTCACAAGTATTTCACAAAATAGATATATGTATATGGATGTTACTAAAAAAAACTAGGGTTAGTGTTTGGGTTAGGGTTAGGGTGTAATAAGGGAACATTTGGTCCAAATTTCAACCAAGGAAAGTAATTGCGGTTCAAGTAGGAGCATTTTGAACAAACTTTTAGACAGTTCACAAATTGTGTACACGAGAAAAATGGCATGTCTCAACAGTGGTACAAAAACACAATTATGTCTGTACACGGACATTTCTTTAGGTTAAATTATAGGTTTTTGTATTTTTTATAATGTACATGTATATCGAGTACTGCACGTGTGTACATTTAAAAAGCAATTACAAGTTTCTGAAATTATGTAGCAGCAATAACTTGAAATTATGAGACTCAGCAGCTGATACGTCCCCTTAAATTTTAGGACTCCCTTGATTTAATTCTATTATAATTTCTTCTATAAGTAAACAGAAAAAGAGACGTGGTGAACTACTGAATACATTTTGCAGTATACTGCATAGATTTCAGCCTTGTATCTTAAAGGTAGGATACACCATTGGTAATTGCTTGAATTATCATGAATGGGTAGATTTGGGGGGTTGTATTTCATAGTAAATATCGTTTAACTGACCTGTCCGAAGTTTTACAATCATGGATGCCGAGAAAAGCACGAAAAACAGCATTTGTTTTCAACCGGGGTCGAGCAGTTATTCTTATGTTATCTTTGTTTTTTCGCTCTCGCCATCCGGCGAGAGCGAATTTTTCTTTAGAAAATTCATTTTTTTGGAATAATTACAGGATATCTAGCGCAATCCTTTTGCTGAATGCCTAGAATCATTATTTACTTTCAATTGAGTAAGGTATTTATTAATAATTCAGTAGTAAATATTTTCGATATCTGCAAATGGTGTATATACCTTTAAGGACACAGTTGTGTAGATTGTTTTATTGTGGATAAACATTGTCAGACTAATGATCAAAGTCCAGGCTGTATCTAACATGGGTGATTTTTTTGTATGTGACAATGGCGATAGTTACTGAACCATACAGTTCAATATAAAAAAACAAGGATGTTCTTGAACCACTCGTCTCGCCTACTTTTACCCTATTTTACAACTTGACCTCAAATGACATTTCACCTCAAATGACATTTCACCTTGGTATGTGACAAATATCACCATCACATGCAAGTTTCCATCTTGCATCTATATTAACACAAGTTTGATTGGAAATGAACTTTGTTTTCAAATGAGACAAATTTTACAATTCAAGCCTATTAGAACTTGACCTAAAATGACCTTTGACCCCAGTACTTGACCTTTAGCACAACTATATGATATGAATGATACAATATTGCATTCATTACCCAAGTTTGATTGGAATCGGTCTTCAACTTTACATATAAAACCAATTTTGTTTAAACTTTAACCAAAATGACATACGACGGACAGACTTCATACAGAAATTGCGTTGTCTCTTCTCAACTTCGTTTAGGCAAGACAAAAATCAAGGTTGGGTCTGTTCCTTAGTACAACCACAAAAAAGTTTAACGATAATACACACTAAAAGAAAAATATACAAAATAAGTTTGAAAATTTATTCAAGATACAGCCAAATCAAATTGTGACCAAAATTGACCCCTTTATTTAGAATTGTTGAAAAAAGGAAAATTTGAGTGTTAAGCAGAAATATCCGCACAAAATGTATAAAAATAAAAGGTTACCCCTTACCATTTTGAATAAAAAAAATAAAACATTATTCCAGAATGTTTTTAACAATTTTGCACATTTTAATTAGCCCTTACAATTTTGAATATTTGAAAATTATAATACATGTACAATGTATTTGCAAATTTTTAATATAAGGTTACCCCTTACCATTTTTGAGAAAAATCTAATGACCCTATTTTCAAAATGTTTATAAAAATGCAATATTTCAGAATGTTAATACAAATGAAAGATTAACTTCTTACCATTTAAAATGTTTGAACTTCAGAAATAATTTTAGGGAACCCTCTTTATTTGTTTAGGTCCAATATATGTCGACCGATATAGAGATATTTATCACAAAGTATAGCCTCCATCACAAATAATGTTTGTACCACCGTTTGGATTTTAAAAAAGTAAATAATCGATCTACTTTTTGTATCAGCAGGAACACTTTATGTCACGCTCACAAGTAATTTTTAAGCCATATCTTGAATTTTAAACAGCAAGTCCGATTTATGCAACTGTTAGCAATATAATGGATTGTTTTAACCAGTTCGCAACGGGATTATTTTAACATCACCGAGCCGACGCGCGTGTGTCCTAGCTGGACTGGGTCAAGTTTTCTTTCTCCCCAGCTCAATAAGCCAAGACGATGCGGATAAAAGACTGTCTGGATGAGGAGGGGTTGGAAACGAATCTCTCCGAGGAACCGGAAGCAGGGAGCAGGACCGACAGATGAAATGGCGGGTCTAGCTTTTTAATTGGGGAAGGGGGCTTGTACCATTCACCCACCAACTCCACATGCGCTAAGAACATGCAAATGCACTACATTTATTTGTACTAAACTAAACTGTAAACCAAAAATACAGAGATCGACAAACAGAACAAGTTGATTCTCACAATTGTTTTTTATTTAGATACATCTACATGTAGTTTAAAGAAGAAAACAAATTGAAATTGATTTATACCTATTATAATACAAACGGGATATCCCGACAAAACGATATCAGCCAGGAAATAGTTCCGTCATCCAAAACTCTCAAAGTTTAATTGTTTTTCTCGATTTAAAAACGGCAAAATATTGTATGGATAAAAATTTCAAAATCAAAAATATTGCCCAAGTAAAGGGACAACATTGAATGAGAACGATATGCATCTTAAAGACAGAATAAGAAATAGAAAAAAAAGCAACATCTAAAGCTCTCATTTTTGTTAAAGGTGTTACTTTGTTCCTCCAAATTATTATGCAAAGATCACAAATATAATCCCAATATTAACTTAAAGTACTTTGGACATACATATAACATAAACCAAATAAAACCAAGAATAATATTGTAACCAAACTGCCCAATTAAATTTTATTTGTTTTGGTCTCCTAAAAACATATTTTAAATGAGTTAGAACATTTATAATTTCATTGGAGCAACGTGTTCCATACAAGTACCCTATCGACCATAAGAAAGAAAAAGTTGGGTAGACTACAAGGAGATACATTCAAATATAATGCCAACGGCACGGCTTACGCAAAGATGGTTGGAGTTTGTGCACACACAGAATAAAATAAGTTCTTAGTACTTTGCGCAAAACGTGTACGAACCAGTATGCTATGTGGTGTATACTGTCCACAGAGCTATTGAAATTGGCCAAAATGCTTCTTTTGGAAATTGTGCCTGGTCAAATGGGTCGATTCAGGGGGATATTATGAGAGTTTGAGAACAAACAAATCAGGCATGCAACTTGGAAGTAATAATAAAAACCGAATTAACTCTATAAATCCCTACCGGACTTTATACATGTAAACTGTTTTTTTTCCCAATTTTCAATGACAAAGTGAGAAGTGAAAATCGAAGGTTTGCAGATTGAAAGCTCTAGTTGTTCAAGTAATTACTCAACATCTGAATCCTTTCCCTCAATAAACAATTGAAATGCAAACGCCAATATTTTTTTATATTTTTTTTTTACAATTTGTTCCCCCGTACTTTTTAAAATTTAAAATTATTAACTTAGTACCACGGGAGAACATTGGCTTAGGATATCCATTGGCAATTGTTCAATCTTTGTACAGGATCGTTTTTGTTATTAACAACTTTTATTCAAAAGATACATGTACTACAGTGCTTCCAGGGATTCAGGATCACCTATAGAAAATATCCCTCCGTCTCCTCCCTACGACACTGATGGTCTGAATGTTATGCACCTCGTTCGCCGCTAGGGTATCCGTCGAGGACTGTTTCTCACTCTCAGTCTGGCCTTCCGTATCAGGTTTTGTCGCAGCGTCTGCGCTCTCTTTTGCATCGGTACCAGTCTCCGTCTGCGACGTGGTTGGTGCATCAGTTTCTACCTGGCTTTGTTCCGTTTCCAGATCTGGAGTACGATTCTCAGAGATGGGCGTCTCTTCGTCCGGTTTCAGCTGGGCCTCGGTACTGGCCCCTACCTGCTCAGCACTGGCCCCTACCTGCTCGGCACTGGCCTCTGCCTGCTCGGCACCGGCCCCTGCCTGCTCAATACTGGCCCCTGTCTGCTCAGCACTGGCTTCTGCCTGCTCAGCACTGGCCCCTGCCTGCTCAGCACTTGCCCCGGCTTCTTCAGCACTGGCCCCTGCCTGCTCATCCCCTGCCTGCTCAGCACTGGCCCCGGCTTCTTCAGCACTGGCTCCAGCCTGCTCAGCACTGACCCCTGCCTGCTCAACACTGACCCCTGCCTGCTCAGCACTGAGCGGAATTTCACATAAAGGTTCTGCTTCGGTCGATTTTAGTTCTTCAGCAGGTGTTTCGTTTCGTACCGTTTCGGACTCAGCAGGAAGAGAAGGTGATTCCTCATCCCTGACTGCACTTGTTGGGGATTGCCCTGAGTTTCGTCCAGGGGAAAACTCTGACGGGCTCTGCTCAGATATTTCTAGTTTTATCTCGATGGTGGGTGTGGTCTCTGAAGTTGCTTCGGCAGTGGTTTCCAGCTGTTCATCCACTGGTTCCTGCTTCACGATTGTCTCTGCGGATGATACACTCTCAGAAGTTGTTTCCATTGCCTGCACTTGGTCAACCGCTGCAGTGCCCTGTGCAACAGGCTGCGAGTCCTCAACTTCCATTTTCTCCTCAACTTTCATTTTCTCCTGAACTGCTGCATCTTGCGGATGATGTTCAGTTCCGACTGCTGATGCATCAACCTCCATTTTGACCTCGGGGTCAACATGAGGCTCCATCTTTACTCCGCTTATCTCGGTTGGTTCTTGCTTTATGGTTACGCTGGCTTCAGCAATGACAGCAGCTTCCATTGGCTGATCCGCTGCAGCTGACGGCCGACTGTCGTCGCTTGTGCCCGTCTCCATTTTAACAACAGTGTCTGCCGACGGCTCGTTGTCGACTTGTGAACCCGCTGACTGTTCAGTTGATGCACTGCTGTCATTCTGCAGATCAACTGCTATACCTGTTGATGTGAGTTTCTGGTCCACGGCTGCCAAAACACTTTGCTGACTCTGACTGTCTTCTGGTGGATCAACTGATTGCTCCGACGACTGCGGCGCAGCAGTTGACTTTGCGTCGCTTTCAACTTCTTTCTTTACGTCTTTTGTTTCGGCTGCTGACTTAGGTTGCACAGCATCAGGGAATCTCGGTTTGTTGTTATTGTCTTTTAGATTCTTCAGTGGCTCTGCCGATTGCGATTGCGAAGCTGCTGATTCGCGTTGCAGCGAATACGCTGATAACGGACTCAATGCCCCATCAAATGAACTGTTCAGTCCCTCCTCTCCTGGGGTTGGGGTGTCCAGAAGAGCAGCCTGTCAATACCAACAAATCAAAAAATCTTGAAGCAATCTTTATACTTTTATTTTTAACGAAACTCGATCCGAGGCGATTCAGGCCGATAGTACCAGGAAGCACACCCACGCATTTCCGGCCTTGCTCGCTGCGGCCATCCCTACTAGTGTTCCAAGTTTGAATTTTAGGTTCTCTATCGTATTGCGACGGTTAACAAATGCATTCATAATATTTGGGGATCGGTAGTCAACTTACGTCTTTCGCATCTTCGTAGCAGCCAGGGTGAAATGTCTGAAATTAATAAGGATTTAATTATTAATAACTGCAGCATTACACTCAACCTACATTTAGCCTAATTCCGAATCATTATGTCAACATTTTACAAGCTTCCCGATATGTGACCCGCTCTGCGAAAAAGGGTATTCACTTAATACTATTTTCGCTATACTATTTCACGTAAAGAGCTGTTCTATGTGGAGAGGGTAAAAACATTTTCACATCGTGATTTTTTTGTTGGGGGGGGGAGGGGGGTTTATTGGCTTCTTTTATATCAATACTTTCATAATTTATTTAGACAAATATTAATATTAATGAATAAAGATGATAAAACAAAGGTTTTGTGTCACTTCTGTTCGTATTCTGTGCGACTTTTGCTGTGCTTTAAGGGCTGTATCTCTGAAAGCACTCCCGTTAATTTGTACAATAGGATTATGCAAAAATAGACATATCTCAAAAATGCAACATGCCTCAGGGTTCAAACCTATACCAAATTAAAGCTTATAATGTAACCAATCCAGCTGTGTATGTAACTCATTTAAAACAAATTGTCCCATAATACCCATTTTTTTGGAGCTGGTCACATATAAGGTGATCTTTTCTTTTTTGAGAAGGCAATTCTTCAAATTTGGGAAATGAAAATGGAATAAATTTAATCTTACCCTCCTGTTGACCCTAACGGCATCCTTTAACTTCCACACCTCTTCATCCTCATCAAAGAACTGCTCAAACGGCTCATGGCACAGACTGCACATCTACAAAATCAACACAATATAAAGAGGAAAGAGTATCAACATCTGTTCAAAACATCCTAGGCCCACCCTGCGCCCCCATCAACCAATAAGAAAAAGAAGAGCAGTGGCAATTCTATTAACCAGTTCGCGCCGGGATTATTTTAACATCACCGAGCCGAAGCGCGGGATTATTTTTATCGAAACTCGATCCGAGGCGTGTTCAGGCCGATAGTACCGGGAAGCACACCCACGCATTTCCGGCCTTGCTCGCTGCTGACAGACATTTTCGGCCTTGCTCGTGGCGTGTTAATGCGTCATCCGTTTTAAATCTGGGAACAAATTTGCGTTTATATACGTCATGGTTAAGAGAGAAATAGCAGAAAATAGCAGAAAAACCCAATAAATATCTCCTAAATTCACCCTTGGTAGATAACAACTACCTCCCCACCCCCCCCCAAACAAAAAAGAAACCACCTGGTTGCTCCCCTAAAAAGTATAAACCCAACAACAGAAACGCACACATCAAGTATGTTTTCTGAAATGCACACAAAGATGTTGCACAAAATTAGCACAAGGGAACAAAGTATAACCATATCTACAAAATTCCAGAATTTCCTTTCCTCACACACCCGCCCAAAACTCTGGAACATCCAATTGATGCATTTTGTTCTGTTTCAACTACTTTTTCTTTTACAACGACGTACCTCATCGCCTTTAATGCTTGCATCAATGGCCACACAGTGCACCCCATCTTTGTCGGTTTGGTGGTCCTTCAACGCCATGGCCTCAAAGAAATTACTACTCTCTGCATTCCAAATTATTTTCAAGAGAGAGAAACCAAACATTATAGACGCTACAGATTATTTTGAGTGAGTTAATATGAATGAGATCTAAATGAGTTAATAGTATAACAACATATGTGACCGGCTCTACAAAAAGGTGTATTACATCACACAAAAATGAAATTGAGTTATATGCTTGGTTAAAGCCCACAATGTAAGCTTTTATTTGGTATATAATAGAGTTCCATATCCCCTCTCATTTTGTAGATATGACCTGTTTACATATTTATTACATTTTTGGAGTTCAAATTACACAACTGAGAAAACAGGCTTTGAAATAGCCGGCTCTGTTGTACTACAACAGAACGATGCACACAAAATGGTCGTTTTTTCTACTTTGTTCATTAAAATCAACATTCCTTTGAATGAAACTTGAAACTGTCATTCGTGACAACAAATTTAAATCACATGTTGATGAAATGTTTACCCTCTCAACGATGAGCGGGTCATTACATGATAATGCACAGCGCGACTTAATACACCTTTTTGTAGAGCCGATCACATATCAGGCTGCATTTGAGACTATCTGACCATATTCTTACCACAATTGTAGCACAAGGCTTGACCCTCAAGGCCCAGGCCCAGGCCAAGGCTTGACCCTCAAGGCCCAGGCCAAGGCTTGACCCTCAAGGCCCAGGCCAAGGCTTTGACCCTCGAGGCCCAAGGCCCTACTTGAAATTGTAGGGTCTTGGACCTCAAATAAGATTTTGCAAGTTGGGTACAGATGAACTGAATTAGTCCTAATTTTGTTGAGCAGCATTAAAATGTGACCTGCTCCATTGTAATCCAGACAAAGTTGAAAAATTTAGTTTTTTTGATTTTTTTAATTCTCTAGGTTCTCAGCTTTAAAAATGATGTACCATTTACATATGTACCCCGACCCTATCTCCCCTGAGGAAAAGATTTAGTGATAAAACCCTGACAACCTAATTATGAGATAAACAGCTTTGAAGTTCAGAAAAGCGTATTACACAATTGTTTCACAAAATGGACAAAAACACACTTCTGGGTGACGGATTATGTTCAAATTTGAAGAGCTAATAGATTAATAGTTCGTGATTCAGGAATACCCAAAACCTCAAAATAAAAGAAAATCCATCCCGAAATGACTTCAGGAGTACATTGTAATAGAACACATTGTGCGACTTTGTCCGTGTTTCAATGGAACAGGTCACAAATATACCCTGTTTAAAAATGTTTAAATACACATACGGGTTAAGTTTACCTTCCTCAATTTCGTTGACTTCTTCAAAGTCCAGCCACTGATCCACCTCATAGAACCACTTCCTGTTCTGAGCCGCCTTCGTGCCGTCCTTATCCCGACGATTCTGACGGAAGTGCCAATCGAGATGCTTGCGATATCTAAAGGCCAAAAGTTAAAAAGAATTTCACAAAAATATAGATCCATAAATAATTAGAATATTACGAACTGAGAGGCAATACTTCAATTTTAAAATAAAAATGCCTCAAAGACTACGACACTTTCGTGCTCTAAACATCACAAATTTTTTGCAGGTTTCCACCCCCTTCTTAAAAATAAAAAAAACAAAATAATTTCAAAAAGCGTACTTGTCCATTTCGTCGATGACAAAGCGCATCCCGCAAGATGAACACTGGGTGCCTGTGTAGATGCGGTTGATAACACCCTCATACCGACTGAAATAAAGTCAAAGTTACGAATAGTATTAATTACAAAAGTCATGCAACAGCAACAAAGATATATTTGCTCTAAAGCCCTTGAAATCTATTGTTTTTTATTTCAACTTCGATCAAAGCTCTTTGCGATATTGTTACCCCAGATCATTGAGCCAATACAAAATTCCAGAGACAATCTCAGCTCCCATGGGGGAGTATACAGCTCGATGCTGCCATTTCGGCGCAAAGCAGCTGAATCAACCATAATAACCATCTCTGACCTCACAGGTACCCATTTACTCCTGGGTGGGGAGAAGCAATGAGTGACAAAGTGCCTTGCCGAAGGGGCACAAACATCCTAACCCTAGGCTGGACTTTATCCCATAACCTGCAGAATTACCTACAGACTTCTAAATTCAATACCGGAGACAACAAGGCCACAACACTCAACAAGTTCCAACCGCTTTATCTTACCATTTGAGTTCATCCGGGTAAAATCCTAGCTCTGGCACAAACAGGTCCTCATTCTCAGCAGGTTCAATGGAGTTCGGTTCCTCCTTTGGTCCTGTGGGGGGCGGCGTTTCTGTACCCTGCAAGGCAAAAACCAGTGACCGAAATCTCTCAACAGATATCCGATACAAATACTTGATTGATTTCAAATCGCTTACCCTTTTTGAGATGAGGTACACAATGGCATGGCATGGCACTATTTTGGTTTGGATAAATTTGGGTCAACGAATAATCCCTTAACCAATTAGTGCCTTTCTGTTGTATCTACCAAATCATTTTTTTGTTCAACTTTTAAAACAATAATCATAATGCTCCTCGATAGTTCCCCTCGAGGTTTATTTGAAAAGTTGTAAGTAAAAAGAAGAATTTTCTCAGAGTGATCCCCAATTGTTTTCGGCCTTTGACGAGTGCCCCCAAACAAAGATACATTGACAAAAAAGATGGTCTGTTAACATAGGGCTGGATAGCTCAAGTTGTAAAATACCGGAATGTCAATCCCGAAGTTGAACTTATAAAACAATTATATGTCAAAAGGGATAATTGAGCCCATTACTAAGCAGTTTCAGTGTGATCAATCAATATTTGTAAAATTCAGGAGTCCAGTGGTAATTTGTAAAATGCTTTAGTTTCAAATCTCTACCATGCAGAATTTGTTTTACGGTTTCTGATAGGTTCTCTCAACTTACAAGTGCCGACAATGCACCTTTTGGAATGGAAAGTGTCTTGCGATTATTTACCTGTACCACTGGCGAGTCGCTTCTAGTGGGCGGTAGAATCCCCGTGGCCACCAGCTTGGCAAAGAGCGAATTGATGTCAAAGGGTCCTGCTGGCTGAGGGGGTGGTGTACCTGTCCAGGCATAGGGTGAATTAAACAAGCTTCAGTCAGGTTAAATCCAAGAACCTGCCTTTAGAAATGTTGGCAAGGTTAGCCTTGACAGTTTCGCACTGACTGGTCCAAATAAACCGAGATCTATACAATACAATTTTAGTCCACCTACCGTAATTTCCTGCGGTAAAGCCGCGGCTTATCTGACTTTCTAGACCACAAAAACATCGCCGCGCCTTATCTTTCGGTGCGCCTTATATGATGTCGCTTGATTTCAAAGTGACGGTCTTTGTGTGAAGAATTCTTTGAACGCCGTAATCTTACTCAATAATGCGGTCAACCAATTAGCTCAACTCTTCGGACATTGTGACCGTGTTTCCATTCTAACAATGCCGTGATGTGTTGATCCCCTATGAATGTGCTTACCCTCCAACAATGCCACGATGTGTTGATTCCCCCCCCCCCCCCCCCACGACCGTGCTTTTATTCCAACAATGCCGCAATGTGTCGACCCCCTTTTTCTTTCTGGCCGTTTTCTTTCATTCCGAAAATGCTGCAACAGAATTACTTAAACGTTTGGAATTCGCATTCACCCAACCTCTATTGTGTGAACGTTGAGGGTGTTTTATTATATCTTCATTTTAGATGTTTGTTTGAGAAAGTATTATAAGAATTTAACGTAATATTATCTTATTATTCAGGGTGACTGAGTGATGAGCCGACCAAGTTTCTTGAAAAGACCAACATCAAAGCCCTCAGCACCGCTCACTACTTCCCCAGTGACAAAATCGTTATCCAACCCTGAAGTCCAGTTAAAAAAATCTTCATTACCATTGGGTGTTGACGTTCTCTCAACACAAACTGCTTCTCAATAAATGTTGTCCCGGCCCGCTCATCTCCAACAAAGATACATTGTATTTACTTACACTAACCCTCGCCTGGCAGTTATTTAATTTATTTAAAAGGCGTTTGTCAATGTATTTCTCGAGCGAATTGATTTATTTCGCCATAATCGTTCCCCTATACGAATCTGGCGATAATTAAGGGCGCCCTCAATAAGCCACCTGACATATAGCTTCCAATAAATGTTGAAGAGTCCAACAAAACAAACCGTCCTTATCAGGACGACCAAACGGGAAAAGAGATGGTTCATGTGTCTGTTTCGTTTATTTTATTTGTAAGATATTAAATAAGTTTAATGATCTTCAAAACAAAACTAACACTAAGAGTAGTGATGTATTAAACAAATATCTTATGAACGTGATTAACAAATTATAGGTTTGAAATAAAGGAAAAGAACTTTATTTAAAAACAAATCCCCTCTAAAAATCCCTTCCATATATTAAGTCAACTCTATGTTGTCTGATTACGTTGTCTGGAAAGAAACTATAATCACTGACTGACTGAACTTACCGGTACTACCGGTACTGAATTAATTTATAATCCCACGGACCAAAACATTAAACGTGGTTTTGAAACCCGATATCTGTGGGAGAGGCACGTGTATCGGCTTCCATTGTATAAACTCTGCGGTCAGGAACATCTGGTGTTTGCGATTGTTGATACATTTCGTGTCAGCTCACTCAATGGTTTTAGTTCATTGAACCTTATTTCTTTTGGAAAAAGACGCACCATTGCAGGGTCAGAAACCGCAATCACGCACAGCTAGCTTTGGCTGGATGGATAATTAAAGGTACTTTGGATTTTTTCTTCATGGGACCAGCCCATGGGGTTACGGTTTAATTCATGCTTGGAATAGTGGGATCGTTCTAAGGCAACAAAATGACCCCTTTCTGGCGATGTACCTACACCGGGTGGCGCCTGGTGTTCTTTTGGGTGCGTTCAAGCATGCGCCTTATTCGGCAGTGCGCCTTATCTGTTGGCGTTTGAATTTTTTTTGGGTGATTTTAGGGACCTGCGCCTTATCCGCCGTGCGGCTTTACCGCAGGAAATTACGGTATATGTCTAAGGTTTCAGAGGACTTCCAACTCATCCTTTTTTCTAAAAATTGTTTTAGATTCTAAAAGGCTAATACAAAAATGGCATTTTTCTCTTCTCCTCTGCACTATTTTAGGTATGCAACGATTTAACTGTAAGCAGTAATAAAGCATTGGATATTGAATTTAATAATAATTACCTTGAGGATTTTCTGGACGGATGAGGTGCGGTGCACCCATCAGAGCAGGATAGGGCATCCCACGAGCAGGTTGAGGGAAACCTCTTTGATCCAACAGCAGTTCTTGCCTCATGCCTTGGGCCTGCATTCCACGCATGAGCATGGGGGGCCTCGGCTGGCCAGGGTTGGCCATCATCATTACTCCCGGCTGCCTGGGGTTGAAGAAGTGGGTTCCCGGCGCAAGAATGGGAACCATGCCAAGGTTGGGACCTCCGAGGCCTGGATGAAGATTTGACGCAGGATTCATGGATGGCGGGCGTTGAGCCCCAAATTGAGGCACAGACACTAAGGGTGCTGTAGAAGACGGTGGTTGGTCATGAATCTCCACTGGCAGGGATACTGGTGAAGGCTCCACAGATCTGTCAAGGCAAATTGGGCAAAATATTAGCAGAAGCTGAAACCTCAAAACATAATTTGCAATATAATTAAAATAGTGTCAACTTTTCCGTGTATTTTTTGTGCAGGTATAAGCAGTGTAAGTAGGTGCAAGCAGTAACATACTTTTGGTCCTTCAGTTGAGAGAGGCGCTCATCCCCGTCTGTAGTTTGGGACAGTGTTCCAGGTTCTTCGGGAGCAGGTCCTCCTCTAGGTGGACCTCTAAATCTCTCCATTGGCAATGGGGCTTCTTCGAGGAATTCCACTGGTAAATTTCTTGGTTGCATCTCCTTGGGATATACAGGATATCTTTCTTCTCTGAGCTCATGCAGAGGACCACGTGGATCATGTGGATCACGTTGAGGGACATGTCTTGGGTCCCAATCTTCCTTAAAATCTCTACGAGGGCCATCTCTTGGTAACAGTCTAGGAGGGCCTTCTCTAAACGCTTCACCTCTTGGTGGGCTTCTTCTGAAGGAAGCATCTCTCGGATGGCCATCTCTAAAAGAGCTCTCTCTGAGTGGACCTTCAAACGGAGGACCTTCCCTGAGTGGACCATCCCTGAGTGGACCATCCCTGTGTAGACTTTCGAACAGGGGACCTTCCAACGGAAGACCTTTCCTGATTTGGTCTTCTCTAAATGATCTTTCATTAGGTGGAAGGCGTCCTCTGAACGGCTCATCTCCTGATGGAATATCTCTGAAAGAACCTTCTCTTGGTGGGCTACCCCTCGGTGGGCCATCCCTGAATGGACCCTCCCTGAATGGGCCATCTCTCGGAACCCTTCTATTAAAGGAACCATCTCTAGGTAACCCATCTCTGAACAGTCCATCTGGAGGTGGACTTTCTCTAAAGGGACCCTCTCTTCGAGGGTCATCTCGCAGTATAACTTCTCTTGCGGGACCAGCTCTAAACAAATCATCCCTAATCGGGCCATGTCTTGGATGGCCTTCTCTGAATAAGCCTTCCCTTGGATGACCTCTCAAAGTTTCGTCTCTTGGTCTGTCATCCTCATATGGATTCCATTCTGGAGGGCCCTCTCTAAAAGGACCTTTCCTTGCTGGTCCATCTCTGAATGGACCTTCTCCTGGATGACCGTCTCTAAGAGGACGTTCTCGACCATGTTCATCTCTGAAGAAGCCTTCTCTTGGGAAACCCTTTTCAAATGGACCATCTCTTGGACCTCCCCACAGTTGACCTTCTCTTGGTAGACCTCTTGGTGGACCATCTCTTTGTGGACCTTCTCTTGGCAGACCTTCTCTTGGTGGAACTTCTCTGGGCGGACCTTCTCTGGGCAGACCTTCTCTTGGTGGACCTTCTCTTGGTGGACCTTCTCTCGGTGGCCCTTCTCTTAGTAGACCTCTTAGTGGACCTCTTGGTGGGTCTTCTCTTGGTGGATCATCCCTAAAAGGCATATCCCTGGGAGGGCTTCCTCTTAATAAATATTCCCTTGGGGGTCCGTCTCGGAAAGGTCTTTCCCCAGGTGGTCTATCTCTGAAAGCACCCTCTCTAGATAGTTCAGCAGGATATTGGTCCATGTATGGGCGACCTCTAGGCAAAGATTCTCGATATGTATCCCTTGAGGGGTAATCTCCCAAGCTACCATCTCTTAATGGACCTGGTCTTGGGGGCATATCCATTGGTTCCATTTCAGGACTTTTACGAAGTCTTGGATCTCTTATGTGGCTTTCTCTGATTTGATCCATTCCTGGTGGATGATCCCTGTGTATGCCCTCCTTGTAAGGACCATCCCTCGAATGACTATCCCTCGAAGAACCATCTCCAGGAGGACTTTCTCTTGGTTGCATTCTGCCTCTTTCACTCTCTTGATTGGCCTGATGCCCTGGACCCTGACGCTCATCACGATCTTTCCCAGCTGGGAATAAGTCCTCCAAATCATCTGCTTCTCTGAATGGAGCAGGAAGCACATGAGCTGGCTCATCTGTTGTGTTTCGACGTTCATCCATGTCCATCAGAGGTTGGATTTTCTTCTCATTGAAAACAGGGGGTTTTATTTCTAGACTCTCTTCAAAAGCAGTGACTTCAACATGGACCTCGGCTTCACTACCTGAGCCTTTCTTTTTCTTCTTCTTGTTTTTCTTCTTGCCTTTACCCTTTTCAGCCACAATGGTGTCCTTTATTATAATGACTTCTAATGCAGTGGTCTTATTCTCATCTAAGGCAGGAAACACTTTGTCTGTAGACACCGTTGCAGGTTTGTCTTCCTTTTCAAAAAGATTGGCTTTTTCTAGAGTCCCTTCAACAACCGTTTTGGTCACTGCATCATTACCACATTTGTCCTCGGGCTCTGGTGACAAGGGACTCTCAAGAGGTACTGCCTTTCCTGTTTTTAAAATTGACTTGAGAGGACGTGGCGGGAGCACAATCTGTTTCTCAGCTGGCGGGCCTCTTACTCTGTCATCACGATCCTTGTGGACAAGGTTCCTTGTCCTTTCATCCTGGTCAACACTGGGCAGATTCAACTGTACATCAGAATGTGGTTTTGCACCCGATTTAGCAGAGTCCTCGCTTCTAGACTTGGACATGACAGCATGCACTGGGTGTGCAGGGTCAAAGACTCTCATGTCAACATCCTGAGCAGATGACCTCCTGTGGTCAACGTCCTTTTCTTGGGGCCACAATCCACCTTGTCTGGGGTCTGTAAGCCATCTCGGGTGATGGTGCGTTTTTGGATCGTCCGGGCTGTGCCTTCTAAAATGTGGATCATGGGTGTGTTGCTGCATGTACTCATCATCCTTCTGTTGTTTTTGGAGTTGGTGCAGCTCAAACAGCTCACGCAATAGATCTTGATGTTGCTGGTGGGTCAACTCACCAGAATGGAGTTGCTTTTCAGCCTGCATTAAAACAAGAGTGTTTCAAGAAAGTCTTGTTTAAAAAAACTATCATTAAAAACCTGTATTGTAATATACAAATAAACTAAATTAATACCTAAAATTAACTAAAATTTTAATTTGTTTAACAGTACAGGTTCTTCAACCAGTTCACGCCGTGATTATCACCATCACCAAGCCAAGGGGCGGGATTATTTTTAACAAAACTCGATCCGAAGCGGGTTCAGGCCGATAGTGCCGGGAAGCACACCCACGCCTTTCCAGCCTTGTTCGCTGCTGACAGACATTTCCGAACTTGAACTTGGCGTGTTTATGCGTCATCCGTTTTGAATTTGGGGAAAACTTTGCGTTTATATACGTCATCCTGCGCCAACTGGTTCAACAACATAAAATTCTCAAAAAAAATATGGCAAAAGACTGGTTGGTAGTCAAGTTGATAATTAGAAACACCACTATGTTTTCATAGAGGAAGAAATGACAGCAGACAAGCCCGATTTGTTCTCAAGGGCAATTTTGTTATTTGACCTCTGCCATACCTGCTCTAAGATGAAGGCATGCTTTTCCAGGGACAACTCCTTTGGAATGTGGACATTTGGGTCAATGCTGAGTCTTCGTCTGGATGGTGGTTTTTCCCTCCAGCCTCCAGGAGGGGACATCATTTCATTCTCATACTCCAGTTGATCACGCGGGTGAGAATGGGCTTTCCTCCGGCCACCAGGCTCAACAGAGAGGCATGGCGGTGAAAGTTCCATCAGTGGTCGCGGTTTAGGGAGCTTAACGTCTAGTTTGTCCACTTCTTTGGGCTTTTTCTCTTTTTGCTGATTGTTCTGTTCTTTCATCTCAGGCTCTCTAATTAAAAGAAAAATGTACAAAAAATACATTGTGTGAAAATCACACACTTAACAAAATTTCAAACCAAACCTTGCTGCAGACTTGTAAGGTTTCAACAAATTCCACTAAGTTCAGACTTACTTTTTGGAAGGTGGTGCCTTGTCTGGTGGCATTTTTTCATCCAACCGTGGACGCTTACTAGGTGCCTCTACATTTGACTCGGTCTCTTTGTCAGTTTCCTTATCAGTAGAAGGTGACCTTCTTTTCTCGGATTTTCCCTGATTCAGTTTATTCTCCTCTCTAATATCTGGCACATTTTCTTTACTACTACGTCGCAATTTCACCCTTTCGTCAATGTCTTTCTTGCAACTTTCATCAGTGTCTTTCTTGCGGCTGTCATCTTCTTTCTTGTGAACATCGGAAGCAGATTCTAGTTTCTTTTCCTCCTCGATTTCTTTGACAGGGCGAGGCAAATCTCTTCCAAATTTGTCCACCTTTGGGGGAGCACGTGAAGTTGTGCGACTCTTATCAGATCCTCGTGGCGAGCGTGACCTAGAAACTGGTGATCTTGACCTAGAGCGTGACCTGTTGGATCTGTGCCTGGAACTCGCGAGCCTAGACGGTTCCCTGGTGACCCCAACTCTGTTCTTGGGTCGGTCATGGTAGTCGCGATCTCGTTCCCGGTTATCCCGTTCCCTGCTGGACCAGCTTTCTCTTTTATCAAAGTCCTTCTTGGAGTCCCTGCTGGCCCTTCGCTCTGGTTCCCGGGAATTTCTAGAGTCTCTGCTTTTGCTGTCGCTTCTGCAGTCCCTCTTCTCGTCACTCGAACGGCGCGGTGATCGATCAATGGATTTTACGTCCTTTGTTTTATCTTGTTTGGAAACTCCTTCTGTTTTGGACTTCTGGCCCTCTGATTTTGACTCTGTTGCTTTGGTCTCTTTTGGCTTAGGCTCCGATTTGGTGTCTTTCTTGTCACTTGGCTTATTGTCAGGCTTTGTTTCTCGTTTCTGTTCAGCTTGCTGCTTTGTGTCTGTTGCTTTAATGTCTTTAGCAAAATTTCCTTTGGTTGGAAACTTGGAAGTTGGTTTGAAGCTAGGCAACGATGGCGCAACAGTGACCACACTTTTCAGTTGCAGATAAGAAGTGGCCTGTGAGGTGTTATTTGAGGTAGCCGGCGGCACGGACGGTGGATTTGCTACTGCAATAGCAGGTGGCTGTGCTGTGCTTTGGACGGGGGGTACAGTGGCTACAGCTGGGGCAACCTGATGAGGTGCAGATGCAAATGTTGCAGGGGTGGCATCTGCAACACCACGGATCCTTGGATCACGACGAGCAAGTCTGGGATCACGAGCAATGCGAGGGTCGCGGGTAACTGGTGCAGCCTTTAGCCCCTAGACATCAAAAACCAGAACAAAAAGATTTTATATTTAAATAGTTGTGATATAAATCAAGGCATTTTTACACTTATTAAAAAATCCATACCAGAGAGCAAGTTATAATTACATCATATTTTAACACTTCTTATTGAAACTTCTTAAGTAAATGCAAAATTGTATAAATGACTTCTCGAACAGCCAAATAAAAGATAAAACTTCTTAATATTGTTTTTAAGTTCCACAAAGTTCCTGAGCAGAAAACACTTAAAGGACTTAAAGCAAACAAGGGCTAATAGTAATACAAGTTCAAAATGAGTGAAGTGCCGAGTTTTTGAATAAAACAACTCTACTGGTTAGAAATTGGCAACCATTGGGCAAAATTTGTCAACAGCTATAATGACAGGCCACCATAATTAATGAAATTAATAATGCTGTGCTTGACTTGAATAATTCAGCAAATTCTTAAGCAAAATCTTCAGCCACCTCTCACCTGTTGGGCTAGTGGTACTTGCTGCATGGGGAGAACGGGCTGCATGGGCGGTGTGGGTTGCATGGGCGATGCAACCGGAGGACCAACTAAACTGAATGGCGGCACTGGTGGTGGCGGCAAATAAACTTGCTGCTGCGGCAGTTGCTGTTGGTTGTGAATGGGCATCATACTAGACAGGTCGTGATGAGACATGTGCATCGGGGGTCCATTGTGGCCGGGCAGCATGGGTGGCGGTCCGCCTGACCACATGAGAGGTAGTGGCTGAGGAGGGCCTGAAACGACTGGCCAAGTTACTGCAGCTGCTGCTGCAGCTGCCTGTTGTTGCTGCTGCTGCTGCTGCTGCTGCTGCTGTTGTTGCTGCTGATGCTGCTGCTGCTGCTGCTGTTGCTGTTGTTGTTTTTGGGATTCCTGCTGTTGAAGGGATTTCTGATGTTGAAGGACTTGCTGCTGGAGTAGCAACTGCTCATTTTTCTGCTTGAGCTCAAGAGCCTTTTTTAAAAAAGGAGGAATAAATATAAATTTAGTTCAGAAGAAAGCTTAGATAATGAAATAAAAATTACAATTGTCACCTTGCATTTGCTGAAGGAACAAGTACAGTGTATATCAACTAGCAAAAACCTAAAATAGTTCAACTGTGCGTATATAAGTTTTTTGTTTGAATTGTTTATGAGAAGCGCCACTAGCAGTGAGGGCAAGACAAAGACAAGGGATAGAAAATAAAATCTAAGAAAATAGAAGAAAAAAACAATTCAAGTAAGTTTCAAGTAAGTTACACTTGAAGTTGGGCATATTAAAGTCAAGATCCACGCGCAGTGCGTGGGAAGAACCTGGAAGTGCACCCATGTCAGACTTATAGGCACTAACTTATGTGCAACTGCGACACTTGATTTTTGGAAGAAAGTTGTAGGGACCCCTTTCTGAGTCCAACTGCATCAAACTTTTTTTTCAGAACTGGAAACTGAGTGATAGCGAATACCGACCTGTATCTCCAGCTTGCTCTGGGTCTGCTGGAGCTCAAACTCCAGCCGCTTCCTCTGCAGGTCCAGTAGTTGCTCCTGCTTCTTGATCAGCTGCTGCCGCATCTCCATCTCCTGCCTCTCACTCTCTTTCTTCTTCTGATCGATCAGCTCCTCCGCTGTCAGCTGTACGCTGCTGGTGGTGGTGCCAGTGTTGGGCGGGGCATCGGTGGGCGGGGTGGTGGCAGCAGTGGCTGGCTGGGATGTCTTGGGTGCGGCATTGGTTTGGGACTTTTGGGGTTGGGGAAAAGAGCAACTGGATTAATAAGATTATTTCAATATCAGATGGCAGTGATAGTGGCTGGCTGGGATGTCTTGGGTGCAGCCAATACTGGCCTAGAGTTTTGGGGTAACTGGATTATTTAGATTTTCTCAATCTGGATTAATGAGATTAACGCAGTTGATGAATCCTTAGTAAAATGGTTAAATAACAAGAATATTTTAAATATATATTTAATATATAAATTATTATTTTTTTATTTTTTTTGGGGGGGTGAAGGGGCGAGTAGGGGGTGTGGAACAGGGAGGAGTTGCCAAGGTACAAGTTATCAGTGAGTGGTTGTCAGCATCCCGATGCCTCACTTACACAACACACAATGTTTTGGTTCAAAGCAGTCAATTGGCTCCACCCCAGAATGTCTTTTTTATCATTCTTAAAAGCCAAGTAGGGGAAGGATCAGGAGTATAGTACACACAAATAATTGGGCGGTGGAATTTTTTGTTTTAAATACATTTTAAAACTTTTCCCTTTAAAACTTTATCAAAATTCAAAAAGGAAAGTAACTCACCTTTTTAATAAACTTGGGGTTGACGTGTATCGCTGCAGGCTGGGCGGCGGTGGGGACAGCAACAACAGGCCAGGCCGGGTCTAACTCCTTAACCTTGAGGTCCAAGGCGTACAGCTTCTTGGGATTGTAGTAGCTGGCCCATGTCATCCGCAGTTTGAAAAGGGACTGTCTAGTTTTTTCATCAACCTGGCATTCATTCACACAATGGGCAAATCGGTGAAGGTTAACGTGGTGTTAAATGTGGTCATCTTTGTACAATTGTCATAAACTTTTTTTTCAGGAAGCCGATAGTTTAAGGGCAGTTTATTTTGTTTTCTCCGATCTTTAAAGGCTTCCTCTTGAGTTACTTAACAATTTGTTTGTTAAAGTTGGGGTCTGGGGCCAATTTCAGCAATGCTAAGATCAAACTTAGAAAGAGTATGCAATTGATCGAATGCAAGTTAGGACGAAATAGTCTTACTGAGATTGATCTTTTTTGTTCGTGTGAAATCGGCCCGCATTTTTTTTCTTGTAACGGTTAGTCACGCGAGATCAAGACATTTGTTAAGGCCAAGGGACAAATTTTTTTTTTTTTCAATGAAGGTCCAAGTTCAAAATTATATTCTGAAATGAAAAAAAAAAATTAAAACGAAAAGTCTGCCAGTACTTAATTTTCTTCATCTCGAAAATGTAAGCCAAGCACTGGAAATGTAACCTTGTGGATGTGGGAGTTAGGTCGGGATGTTTAAGGAAAGGGTCTTCGATATCAGAGAATGCTAAATAGGTACCCAGCAAGAATCTCAAGAGTGCCTACAGGGATTAATCGGAGCTCAAAAGTAAAAGTGGGACAACAGAAGGGGGGGCCTTGCTTTGGAAAAAATGAACAAAAATATATAGAATCAGCCACTTTATCAACTTAAATGGGATCAAATAACACCGTCTATTTTTTTTTTTTTTTTTTTTTTTTTTTTTAATATGGTAGGGGGTAAGTTTGGGGGCCTGTTTTATTGACAACTTGTACAAAGATACAAACAATTTAATTTCAAGGAATCACAGAATAAAGAAAATCTTCATGAGGTACAGGTACGTCTAAACACTACCCACTTCCCTATCTCATTAGACTTTATAAACATTAAAATACAATCACTTTATTTTACAACACATCAAAAACTCGGCTCATTAAAAAAATACAATTACTTATCAATAAATATAAACTAAATTACAGAACTGTAAACAAATCTTGTACAACACAGTCACATCTAGGTTTTTTTTCCCTCTTTTTTTTTAACACAAAAATCGTTCCTGTCCTGAAGTTTAAAAGATGCTTTAAATAATTTAAACTTTACCAAAGAAATTTACACTAACTGTAAGTTGCTACAGGTGTCTAACCTTTTCAAACACACCACAGAATGTCTGTACGATATTCGGGGTAAATGCTTCGAGATAAGCACCCTTCATGTTCTTGATGATAGAATCCACGAGATACAGGACTGGTAGTTTTTCCGAGGGTTTGGCCTGCACAGACGAAGTGGGAGGAAGAAATGGTCAAGCCCCTCTCACACTTCTTAAAAGAATTTTTGACCACTTTGTAAAAATAATCGTAGTCAAACGTAGGGAAATGGAAAAACAGTTCCTAAGTCAATAAGCGTCAAGTCCTTGATTGATGGGAGTTGCGTCATCCAAATTGATCTCGCGGTGTAAGTGGCTAAAACAGAGTAATGGACATGGTGATATAAGTCTCTGTAGTGTACCGATGACGTCACATTTTGTTTACACATGCGCTTTTGTTATGGGAGCCAGTTCGGTAAACAAAGTGTGACATCATCAACACACAGGCTTATTGAGTTAGGGAGAAGTTATTCTGCCCAATTTGTTTACCTCGTTTTCATCTACTGATTTTGAAAACTTAAAAGAATCCGACACCACCATTTCTCACAACCATACTTTCTTTTTGCAGTCAAAGTCGAGCTTTTCACTTTTTTAAAGGTAGGATACACCATTTGCAAATATCGTAAATATTTACTACCGAATTATTAAGAAATATCTTACTTATTTGAAAGTAAATAATGATTCTAGGCATCTAGCAAAATGATTGCGCTAGATATACTGTAATTACATGTATTCAGAAAAATATATTTTATAAAGAAAAATTCGCAATCGCCGGATGGCGATGGCGAAAAAACGTCGGTTGAAAACAAACGCTGTTTTTCGTGCTTTTCTTGGCATCTATGATTGTAAAACATCAGAGAGGTCAGTTAATCAATATTTACTATAAAATACAACCCCCCAAATTCATCCATTCATGATAATTCAAGCAATTACCAATGGTGTATGCTAACTTTAACTATGAAGACTTGACATTAATTAGCACACAATTTAGCGCAAGTCAATTTCTTTTCACTTTTTACAAAAAATTGCAACTCAAATCAATCTTAAGAGGTCTTGACATCTTTCTTGGACTTGGCCAGAATTTGCAAGATGAATTGTTATTTTGTTGTGACTTTTTCTTTCAAAGTGTGAAAGTGACTTGTGTACAGTGGTGGTATAAATAATTTCTTGTATCCTGCATCAAAGAAAATACACAAATGGTTATTCATATAAGACCTATTTTATCCGACACATTTTTATCAAAACAATTGATAAAAGTCTACATTTGTCCTTTTCTTTTTTATGACAACTAAAAAGACTTTTCTTTTTAACAAATTAGTAAAAACGTAAAACTTTTCAAATTTTGGAAATTGTATCGAGACTGAAGATGCTGGGAAAAAAAAGTTGGAGACAAAACCAATTTGAGATTAGTGTTAATAAGAACAGACACAAACCAAAACAGCTACAATTTGCATATTTTTCTCATAATACAACAATTTCAATGCTTACTTAATGCCAAGAGACAACTTTGCAAAATTAAATCCCTTATTATTCACACCAGTTACATGTCTCTTCTCAATCAGATGATACATTCTGATGATTAGGTAGATGTACATTTCTCATCTGAAGCCATTGAATTTATAGCCACCTAGTCTTACAAAATGATGGAAAGTTTAGTTTACCGGCTTTTTCTAATTCTCTTTTTAAGAACATCTTGGATCAATCTTCTCTTACAAATTCAAGGAACTGAATCACATTTTGCTTATATGTTCCAAGACCCCTCTTAACTGCAAATACTGACCAAGTGCGCAGCTTTGGGACAAGCTCTACAAACAGGGCTGTAAATTGCTCTTTTAAGTAACATCAGTCATTACCGTCGCCATTACATCCAGTAATAAGATCAATTTAAGAGCCATTTACAGTCCTGTTTATAGGGCTATGTAAATGCCACTTCTGTTAATTTGGAAGAAAACAAATCAGACAATTTGTTGCACACTCTGGGCAAAGCACACCTGCGAAGGAATATCTATACGTATGTGTATGCAGTAAATCCCGACCTTAGGGAAATCCAGCATTTCTGCAAGAATTCCAAAGGCGCTTCACAAAACCTTTATACAAATTCACCTAGGTTACATTTCAAACCATTTTGACAGTAACATTCAAGAGGTGCAAGTCCTTTCTAAATTTCAAACCTTATTCCTTGATGGCCCATTGTAACATATGTAACGCAATGAAAGGCAAGCCCGATTAAACCTCTCTTACAAATTGCCGCTATTCAGAGCGGTTTCGTCCGAGTGACTCAACCTCTCGCCAGAGGTACCCGACTATTCAATATTTTCAAATGAATCGATCAATACTTTTTTGGGGGGGATGGGGTATCTGGCAGTTTGGTGAACCTGACGGCACATTCCCTCTTCCAGATGTTCCCAGCTGATGAATCAGGACTCCTGCTTCATCTCGCTCTTGGAAAAGCAGACATAAAGGTGTCTTCAGTCGTCCATCAAGGGGGGAGGGGTTGAACTTGCACTCCACACCTCAGCAGCTCACTAGTAACGCCTCCCTTACAGAACTAAAGTTTGCGATAAGATTGCCCTATATGGTTCATATTCGTTCACTTCAAATAAGCAGCGCGCACTCCTTACACATTAACCCAAAAAATGAAAACAAATCAAGCAGTGCTAAGACTTAGACAGGAGACAAAGTTTAGAATCTTATGGGGGGAAAAGTTCCGCAAACATTTTTTTTCTTTTTCCCCCCCGACTTTTCACTCGCGAAGTCTCCGTCTTTCAAAGGATCTTAGCACTGCAGTCTGCAACATTAAAGAAGGCACACAGTCAATATGTCCACAAGTACCACGCAGGCAATTGCGGCTAGTACAGGATCCAGTTCTTGATTCTATCATTATTTTTAATTACGGAGATGTGGGAAAATGTACTGTTTTCACGCGAAGACGGCAACAATTGCAGAGAGGAGAAACCGGGCTCGTCGTCATTTTCAGAGGCAAGTACATTGTATACTTGAATCGTTACCATAAAAACAGACATTGTCAACATGGATGGCTTGATTTTATGATCATACAGTATTATTTGTGCAAACATTTTTACAATTTCTGAGTTGAAATTGGTTTGGCCAATATATTACCTTTTAATACTGAACAGTACATGATGTATACATTATTTATCCAGATTTTTAACAATTTGAGCACCAGGCACGCAACTTGAAATAAAATTAAAAAACGGAGGAAATTTATTGCAACATTTACCAGAACATTCTCAAATTTATAATGGCATATTGTGTGACGTGAAAAGTTGCATGCCTGAAGCACCCGTATTAAATCAGCACGGCAACAAATCATTTAATTTCTATTCAGACGCACTCTGACATTTTAAATGAACACATCAGCCACACTCGATCAAGCAGCATCACTTTTTATTATCCAAATATTTCTCAAAATGTTGAAAACACATCTGCCAAGTGCCATTTATACGCCTGTCAACATCTTAAATTGTAAAATAATGGTAAAGGTAGGACAAGATGTCGGAGTACAATGCAATTTACAATGCAGTACATGTATAGGTATTATTTCTGAAGCCAAACAGTCATGACAGTGGCCTTGTGTTGTGTGAACTAGTCTTTATCAGCCCCTGCATGCAACATGTGCAATGAGTTATTCTTTCTAAACATTCGATATTAATCGGTTTGTTTAAATCATGATCACTGCAAGGACAAGTTTGCAACAACTCAATCCCTCCCCCCTCCTAGTCCTATCCTAACTACTACTACTACCCCCCCCCCCCCCCCCCCCCTCCCCCGCCCCCAAAGGGAAAACAAATTTTGAGTGAGAACCTGAATTACAAAATAGGCCCTATCATGTTTATTTCATAAAACGTTTAATGTGATAAATATTTTAATTATCTTCATGTATACTGTTTAATTAGGACATTAAACAAAAATTAAGTGAAAAACTATGAAAAAGATGAAGGGCGCCCACATAGACAAGTGATACTAGTCGCCATATTGATTTTTTTTCTACACAGAAACCGAACGAATATCCCTACAAATTTCATCATAATACAAAGCGCCAAATGTGCAGATATTACAAAATTATTATTCTAGAATTAATATAGACGTGATCTATTCAAATCAAGTAACCTTATGCAGTCGGGATTCGATGACTTCAACGATTTGCTTCGCATATTTCACGTTTTCTTCGGCCAGCATCGTCAACATGTTGATCAGCGGTTTACTGTTGAAAGACAAGTCGGACAACGACGCCTCGTACTCTCGTTTTACCGCCTCCGCCATAATGAAAACCTGATGATCGTAGGCTATGAAGTGGCGAGAAACGGCTCAATATGTGGGGAAACAGCAATCTTTTTTTTAAATACACAAAATTTCAAAAAATATGGTGGACGTCGAGTGGCTGAACCACGCCACTCAACGAAAAAAATCAGTCAATTTTGTTTTATTACGCAGCAGCTAGCTAGGTGCGGGGAGGGCAGAGGCAATGCTACGCGATTCGTGATTGGACAATTACTATTCAAACAAATTTGCAATGGAGAATACATTTATCTTATTTTCTGATGAATTAAATACAAACAATAACAAACAACTTAAAATAAATTACATTAAAGACATTAACTTGTTTTTACTTTTATTTCAACTCTATTTTATTACTACTTATTCATAAAACGTTGCATTAAATTAACCAATCAAATTTTGTTTTCTTTAAAGTCGTCACAAATAACCTTGTTTTATCGCGCGCATGTACGTACGTACGTCGGCGCGTTGTCTATCACGTGATAATGAAGTCACTATTTTTATTTCCCAGAAAGCAATGAGCGCGCCAGATCCATTACAACTTCCGGGAAGTTTTGCCTGCAAGAAAAACAACAAATTCTGACATTGCGCCTCGTGTGTTGCAACAATGGTCTTATGCCATTTTAATCACACGACGTGTGCGCGTAACGTTAATGTTCAGTCAGTTAACAACACAACTGTTTTATGTCACGGTGCAAAAATGATGGTAAGCTGGCTCTCCAGGACAGCTGTTCATCAAGCAAGCAACAATCTCGTGTTGAAACTGCCATCCACGTTGCCGCGCCAGCGCATGACTGCAGCATCATGATGAGCATGGACGGCGCGCCAACAAATTTTGCAAAAGTTGAAAATGCAATATATTTTTAGCCATGAATAATCACGCCTTCATGGCTCCACACTATCATGACTATGATGGCCCTAGAGGGACACATATATCGTAAATATTGACGTCAATATTTGCGACAAATTTCACGACTTTCCCCAAAGACAATTAAATCGCCAATAATATTGACGTCAAATTTCACGATTTTCCCCAAAAGTCGCAAATATTGACGTGAAATTTGACGTCGATATTCGCGTCACATTTCACGACTTTTCCCGAAAGTCACGAACAAATGAAAAACTCGGTCTTGGAGCAAAACTAGCCAAAATATAGCTTGCTGGGAAAACATTTGCGTCAAAATTTATGTCCGGTCGTGATATTTGACGTCAAATTTGGCGTCAATATTCATGACTTTTGTCGCGAATATTGCCTGATTTCTCGTGTTGGTAAAATTTGCCTCTTAATTTTCGGTTAAAACAGCTATTATTAGACAGCTTTGAGTTTGAAACCAAAATAATTAAGAGGGAAATTGCACCAGAAGAAGAAATTATGTGTGGAATTATCAAGCCAACAGTTTTTTGGTAACTTTTTGTTCATTTCCATGTATACATGTATGAATGTTTGATGTACAAATTTATGTATGGCCAGGGCACAGAGTCCAGTGCAGTAACTAGCCACATTTCATGGCCCACAAATATAGTGTACGACTGAAGACACAAGAAATATTTAGTTTTGTCTGCATGTGTCCATTTTATTCATGTTCGATTCTGTAAATTGTTTTTTTTCAACAGTTTTGTTTGATTGGGTGATCATAACTAAATGTCAGAAAAGGTAATCCAAAGTTGACTAGAACTCTTAGTATTGTAACTTGAAGTTCTCTCTGTCCTGACCTGGGCTGTCTCTGTCCTGTGTGTTGGTCTGGGCCAGAACAACACCCATGTCTGGGTCCCGACTAGTAAGTTGTCCAGACTAACCCTGATACTGCTTGAGTGAAATTGCACAGCATTTATCAAGGCTAAATAAACACCCCTACCCATATGCTGATGTAATTCCCTGTCTTTTTCACAGGAATAACAGATTTGTAAGGATCTCTGAGATCCATATTTAGTGTCTGCACTAAGACCAGCCAATCACAATGGAAGACTACAAGTACCTGTTTAAGGTGGTACTCATCGGCAATGCTGGTGTGGGCAAAACATGTCTGGTCAGACGGTTTACACAGGTAGGCAAATTGAAAGCTTTCCCTTGCTTACAAAGGAGTGTACATGTGTCATTTTAAGATGCCTTACAACTGTCAATTCTTCGGCCCTCCCCCCTCCCCAACCCCTCTCCCCCCACCCTCCCCCCCTCCCACAACCCACCCCCTCCCCAGACAACCCTCCCTCCTCCCCCCTCCCCCACAACCCTCCCCCTTCCTCTTTCCAACACCCCCCCCCCCCCTTCAACACCCCCTCCCATCCAACACCCCCTGCCTCCCATTCAACCTCTCCTCTACCAACACCCCCTTTCCCCCTTCCAATAATAATAATAATGTGCGGTGCTTATATAGTGCTTTATCACCAACTGTCTCAAAGCGCTTAACCCTATTAATATTACCCCGGTCATTGGGCCCACAAAACATTCCAAATACCATCTCAGCTCCCTGGGGAGTATACAGCTCAATGCTGCCATTTCGGCGCAAAGCAGCTAAATCAACCACAATAACCATCTCTGCCCTCACAGGTACCCATTTACTCCTGGGTGGAGAGAAGCAATGAGTGACAAAGTGCCTTGCCAAAGGGCACATGCACCATACACTACCCCCCCCCCCCCCCCCCTACACTCTAACACCCCCCTACACTCTAACCCCCCCTACACTCTAACACCCCCCTACACTCTAACACCCCCCTACACTCTAACACCCCCCTACACTCTAACACCCCCCCCCCCCCCCCTACACTCTAACACCCCCCCCTACACTCTAACACCCCCCCCCCCACTCTAACACCCCCCCCTACACTCTAACACCTCCCCCCCCCCTACACTCTAACACCTCCCTCCTACACTCTAACACCCCCCTACACTCTAACACCCCCCTACACTCTAACACCCCCCTACACTCTAACACCCCCCTACACTCTAACACCCCCCTACACTCTAACACCCCCCTACACTCTAACACCCCCCTACACTCTAACACCCCCCTACACTCTAACACCCCCCTACACTCTAACACCCCCCTACACTCTAACACACCCCCCTACACCCTACCACCCCCCACACCCCCTCAACCCTAACACCCCCAACACCATGTATGATGTTAAGATGATGGGACTGTTTTTTCAGGGGAACAAGTGTCTTGTGCTTTTACTGAAAATATTGATTTTATTTTTATTTTTAACAGGGCTTATTTCCCCCTGGCCAGGGTGCCACTATCGGTGTTGACTTTATGATCAAAACTGTGGAAATTGGTGGAGAAAAAGTAAAGGTAAGGTTATGTATTAAACTATAAGGCTATTCTCAAGGTCGGCATTATGTCACGAAGGGGCAGCCCATCGATAGCAACATGCATTAACATCAAATGTTCCCCCTAGGAAGATAAACAAGGTTCCCGGATGTCTGACTGCGAGAATGGCCATTAAGCCTTCTTTAAAAAACATTGTAATTCATGGTAAGCACTGAAAGAGAACAACCAAAAAGACAACCCTAACCCTGTAGTCCTACCAGGTCCAGACTAATCGTAACACTGTCGAACAAATCACATGTCTACGAATGGCGATTGATGCGTGTCGCTCCAGGAAGCGGAGTATGGTAATAACCTTCGTGGATTTCTCCAAAGCTTTTGACTGCGTTGACCGTGGTGCCATGAGAGAGATTCTATCATTCTATGGCATACCCACAGCTTTCATAAACGCAATAATGGCACTGTACACCAACACAGCCGCATGCGTGCGCACATCTTCGGGCTGCACTGACGAGTTTGCAACAACATCTGGTGTACTCCAGGGAGATACCTTAGCACCCTATTTGTTTGTCATCGTCATGGATTACATCCTACGCACGTCGCTCGTTCTTGAAGATGGGTACACGGTGAAAAGACGTCTATCGGCGCGATGGATGGCCGTAAAAATTCCTGCCCTTGCATACGCCGACGATGCCGCGCTGATGTCTGATGATGTGGACGCAGCCCAACGCCAACTACATCGCTTCGAGGCAGCATCAGCCAAAGTGGGGCTGCGTCTGAATGCCAGCAAGACGAAGGTCGTGTACATTGGAGACATTCAACACAACGCCATTTGTACAACAGCCGGCGTCACCCTTGCAGCCTGCGATGACTTTTGCTACCTGGGATGCAACGTAGCATACAGCAGAAGTGCCATTCAGCGGCGACGACAGCTGGCTTGGGTTGCAGCCCGAAAATGTACACTTGTGTGGGACGGAGCAGCCAGTGATAGCGCCAAGGTGCACCTGTTTAAGTCCACAGTTGAGACAGTTTTATTATACAGTTGTGATGCCCTTGCGATCACCGAAACTATGGCCAGGCATCTTGACGCTACCCACCGCGCTCTCCTACGCTACTGTCTTGGTGTGCACTTCCCAGTACGGCTATCCAACGTCGACTTGTATGCTCGTACCTGCGTAGCACCTGCCACAACCACCCTGCTGAGAAGTCGCCTTCGCCTAATAGGTCACGCACTACGGAGACCTGAGGTGCCACTCGCTGTCTTCCTAAACCCTAAAAATCAACCTTCAGAGCCGTTTCGACGGGGAGGAGGCCTGCGTCGCACCTACCTCTTACAGATTATAGACGACCTCAACGTCATCGGCCTTAAGCACGATCAGGCTGTTCGTGCTGCCCAGGATCGGGCTGGATGGCTGAGACGAATTTTGAGAATTTGAAAAACTATTAGTCACAACGCCTCGAGTCGAGTATGACTCCAGTAGCGTCAATTATATAGGTCCAGACTAGTGAGGCTACCCCTAACCCATACCATAACCAAAGCAGTACGGTAATGTCGTTTTAGTTGTTCTCGAACAGTGCCTTCTGTAAATCATTCAGTAAAGCCTAGCCCAGCTATAATGTCAGACACCAATATAAACACATTCCGAGTAAAGGCCTCCCTTCAATGCTGAAAGCATTGTGCTAACTATTATTTCAATATTCATCACAGGCCTGGGGCAAATTTCACGGAGCTGCTAATTATACAAGCCAGGCCTCGATCTTAACCGCGGCCACCGCGGCCATTGGCCGCATGCCCTTTCAATTTGGCCGCAATGCCCCTTCAAAATTTACCCTTACCGCGGCCAAGTTGGCCAGCTGCCCTTTTTGCAAAAAGCAACAGACATTTAATACGAGGCCCAGAATTTCACGGCAGAAAAACATAATGTACACAATTATTTCCAGTCCCAAAAATCTGCACGTCGCGAAAATGACGCTTAACGTACAGTATTACAAATCTGACACTCGGCGATTCTCAGTCTTTTGTATACGTACGTACGTACATGTACATTCGCACTTACACATCGTTCGTATACGTACATGTACATCATGTACATGGGGGTGTACGTGCCGTGATTTTATGAATGAATGCTCATGAAGCCGTTTTCCGAAACCAGCTCAGGCTCCGTGTATGGCTCCATCTCCATTGCCAAAATGCACATACGAAGCCAACGCAGAAGTAGCTGGGGTTTGGAAAACGGCTTCATGGTTGACGGGTTTCCCCGTCTGTATGAAGGGGGTCAATGGTTGTTTATCTTGATATGGAGCGCGAAGCCGGAACTACTTTTGTTGCTGTTATTGCGTGCTGGGGGATTTCCCCGAGCGCGCAATACCAGGCCCGTTTTCAAAACCCCACATAGGCTCCGGACGCGGCTTCATAACCATTGCCAAACTGCGAAGACAATCGTACAAAACTGGGGTTTGGCAAACGGCCCTATAGTGTATAGTTTTAAGAGCCTCAGCAAGTTAATTAAAGGACAGTTAATTAAAAGACAGTTAATTAAAAGAGAGTTAATTAAAAGAGAGAACATGAAACCTGAACAGCAAAACACTGCCTTCATATTTATATCGCGACATTAATAACGAGTGTGCTGATTACCTGGTAGGTCTCTCGAATTATTGTTTATTTATTTGGTATTCCTGTGATATTAAACATTTAGCTTTTTTGGAATTTTTTTTTTATAAAAGAAATATATTGACAACAATGACAAGTTGAAAATTACACTGATCTTTTCTCCACTGCACTGAATTTAGCCGTTTTTATGAAAACGACATGAAATACATGATGGCCTCACATATTGCATATTATATGCTTACATACATGTACGTTACACGTAAGGATGTGACCTTTAAACGTTTAAACGTGTAAACGTCAACAAAATCAAATCCGTTTCGAATTTGTTTCAAACGTTTAAACGGAACTCGAATAAAAAATAAATGGACCTTCCATTTTCGCCATACCCTCAAGTTTTATTTACGAAGAATTTACTTTCTTCAAACATCTATTTATTTTACAAAGCATTTGTAATGCCTGTAGTACTTGGTCACATTCCAAGAAGATTAATCAGATACTTTTCTCAATGACCAGCAGCTGCCGGTATCTATTGTGCCCATGATGATGATTATACAGTGTATATACATACGCCGTCCACGCCTGTTAATTTTTTTCCCAGCAGCGGCGTATTGAAAACATCAAACACATGTGCACATGTGTTTGATGTTTTCAATACGCCAGCTGCTGGGAAAAAAAATAAACTTGGCGAGGGCTATTCAGATTAAACTACTAAGTTTTCAAACAATTCTGAGTCTCTCGTATTTCTTTATTTTTCTGTGAAGTTGGAACTTAAATTTGCTATAATCACCAGTCGGCGTGTTTTGCAGTAATCAAACAAATGCGTTATTTAAAACAATGTAGGCCTATCTGTGTCGCTTATTAAGATCGGCTTGGGCTGCGAGTGCAAACACCACTGTTCCCTTACAAAAAAACAATTCGACGGATAAAATATTCTTTAGATCGTAGAACGGGTACCGCTGAGAGTGACATATCAGAATACTTGTGGAATGGGGATGTGTAAACTTTAAAATTAGTTTTTGAAGAGTGATATAATTGTAGAGTTTTCGACATTTATCTGGGTGTTTTGTTGTTGCAAGTAATAAACACAAAGTTATAGTTTCCGAGTCCAAACCCTGTATTTATTTCTATCCAAATTGATGTCGACTATTTAATCATCATTGACGATTCTGCGACATCTCCCCCGTAAACAATATTGTGGTTCGAAAAGAATTGTATACTTATTTAAGAAAATTGTTAAAATGTTTCTATCATCTGCTGGAAAATATGTTTCTCTTTTTTTTCCGATACAGTTTAAGGTTTCCCCAGTCTTAAAAATAATCTGGGCCCCCAAAAGAATATTTCTCCAGGCTCCAGAGAATGATTGACAGCCCCATTGTCCAAATTGATACATTATATCTCTTGTTTATACAAACATATTTACAAGGTGACCGAACTTTGAGGACGTGGCGTTCAGTAGATAAATGTACTAGGTCACCGAACTTCAGGGGCGCGGCACAACGTGCACAATGTAGGTCACCGAACTTTGAGGACGTCCGCCAAAGCTTTTAATCCCAGTAAATAAAATGCCATTGGTTGCAGTTCCTTCTCTACTCTGAAATGTTTAGGCGCATTGGTATTGTGACTCCCAAACCCTGTTGCTTGGAAATACGAGGCTTCCCTGCCCGCGTGATTTTTTTTCCCAACATGGTAAAGGCCAATTATCATAACTGGGCGTGTCTAGACCACACTGAATGGAAGACACTTAGGTTCTTAGAACCTTGCTTCCCCTCAAATTAAACTCATCCCACAATAAACTTACAATCCAAAAATAGTCAATGAAAAATGAGCACCATCCGAACTAGAACCCCAATCTTACGATCTATGACCTAACCCATTATCTACTTGGCTACTGGGAGAGGTCGACAGAAGCCGTTTTTCTAAGTGCTTTAATGTACCTCTGGCCTACGTGTAACTAGTTGACTGAGCAATAACAATATATTTTAGTATTATTGTTGAAACTACTGAATAATCATGACGCGAGGGGTGTAGAAACGCCCATTTACCCTTTCCCATAGTGGGGAAAATAATTTCGCTCCCTGCCCGTGGCGCGTAGCCAGAAGTCTAATGGGGAAAGGTTATGAATGATTGGTTTTTGTTCTCATGGCCTGGCTGTAGGAAATTACCGGTATACCAGCAGTACTCGCTGGAATGCTGCAGCTATCGCGAAATTCGTGAGGGTAACGGTTTTTTTAATTTTTTTTTAATTTTTTTTTTTTAATCGTAGCTAAAAAATAAATAAATAAACGATCTTCCTAAGGCTAGTCTGGACATTCCTTGAAGTGGCACTTGATTTGACAGCACTTGCAGGTGATGCTTCTTGAAATGTTTAGCCTTCAAAGAACATAGAAAAAAATGGTGTTAAGTGTACACAATGTATACAAACAAACGCGACCGCAGTTACGCAAATAGACCGGGACAGGCGGCAGCCTTTTAAAGTTTTCAATAAACGTTTAAACGTTTAAACGTTACGGGAAAGGTTTGCTAAACGTTTACAAAATTAAACGTAGATTCACATCCTTAGTTACACGTGTATACGTACTATGCAAAAATAATGAATTAAATACTTGGAAATAAGTTGGCCTCGGTGCCCCGTCAGTTGGCCTCGGTGCCCTTTGAAATTTTGGTGTTGATGAGGCCAAAGTGGCCTGCCCCTTTTTTTCTTAAGGTCGAGGCCTGTACAAGCACAAAAAAATGGCTTAGCATGAAAATTCTTTCTCGGGAAAAACAGGGATACAAACCAAATTTTAAGGTGGTGTATATTGTTTGTGACTGATTCAGCGGATTTTTGCTTAGCAAGAAAAGCACATGGAGTTTTAGCTGATAAGCTGTTTTTACTGAGCCAGACTTTTCTATGCTAAGCAAACTATTGTGCTAAGCAGCTCAATGAAATTGGCCCCAGTTGCTTTGTAGAATAGCTTGCACGATGGTTTCTCCGTTTATTTATTTGTTTATTTGTTTGTTTTTGGCTTAACCAGCTTCAGATATGGGACACGGCCGGCCAGGAGCGGTTCCGATCCATCACACAGAGCTACTACCACAGTGCTGATGCGTTGGTCCTGGTCTTTGACGTCACGTCCACCGAGAGCTTCAACGCCTTGCCAAGCTGGCTCAAGGAGGTAGAGCAGTACGCCAGCCCCAAAGTCATCTCAGTGTTAGTTGGTGAGTGACCAAATGTAGGGGCAGATTTTTGATGTAGCATTTGTAAGTTAACCCTAACCTTCCTCACTCAACCAAAATCAACCAAGCAGTTTTGGTTTAGATGATTTTGAATGATTGAGGTTATACGCACAGTAACAAATTTCAGAGTTCTGGCTGATTTTAAAGGATTGAGGTTACATGACCCAGAGAGTTATTGGTTGATTCTAAAGGATTGAGGTTTTGTGTGGGCCCAAGGAATTTCTGGTTGATTCTGGATGAGTGAGGTAGTATGGCCTATGAAATGTAGATTGATTTTGGAGGACTGAAGCTTAGGAACTTTCCTGTATACCATATACATGTACTACTAAATCAATGTGTATGTTGTATGTTACTACAGCTGTGTACACCTGTAAATGCAACGTATGTACATGTGCACTGGCATGCAAAAGTATTTACGCACCAGCAGTGGGATTTTCGTTTTGAAATTTCACTCATAATTTCATTGATACATCACCGATGCCAGCAGGGTTATAGGTAATATTTTCCCTGTTGGCAGGACAGATGTATCTCCCTTGGAAAATCCTGAATCCGTGGCTGAAATGAATGCCGCTTTGGGGCAAAAAACTCTCCATGCGAACAGTTATAATTTGTTTTGTTGGATTTTTGTTTGTTTGTTGCAGGCAACAAAATTGACCTTGCCTCAGACCGGGAGGTCGCCAATGAAGAAGCAGAGACCTTTGCCGACAGCCACGACATGCGGCTACTGGAAACCTCGGCCAAGGAATCGGACAACGTGGAGAAGCTGTTCATGGACATTGCCGTGGAGCTGACCAACAACGTCCGCAACTCGGACATCAAGAATGCTCAGCTGGAGGATCCTATACGAGACCACAGCAGTGTCTCCTTCTGCTGTCGAACGTAATGCCTACAAACCGGTGAATATATTTGGCAAAATTTTCAAGATGTAAACAAATAATCAGCATTGTCTACTCTTTTCAGCATTCAATTATTCTCTGAATTTTGCAAGTCGTCTGTTTCCTATTCTTGTCCTTTTTGGGGGGTCTTTATTCAATAATTGGTCAGATTTAGTGCATTGACAATATTGACCAATTGTTATATATCAAAGTTGTAATTTTGATGAAGAAAATCAAAATTAAATTTTAAAATTTCAATGCATTGTAAAGTAAAATACAAAAAATATCATGTTCACGTCCTTGTTAAGATAAAACGTGCATGTATTGACATGTTATTTTAGTGCTGTATATGTGCAATAGCTAGTATTATATCCAGTAATGTACTGAGAATGTTATCAATTCTTAATGGCCTGGCATGTATAATGTATTTATGAAAAGAGACTAGATATAAAGTATTTAGTCTTTAAATTTTCCATTTTATTGGGCCTAAAACAGTGTTCAGAGTATTAAATAATGCCAGCGTAACTGCAAAAACAGGACTTTTGCACCACAGTAAGCAAATTATTATTTTTTTTTGCATTTTGTGAAGTTGAGTGATATGCGACTTCCTCCAAACAAAATGAGATTAAAGTAAAAAAGTATTACATGGTTCTAAATTCTTTGAAACCATTAAACTTAACAGTCACCATCCAGTCAAACTCAAACAACACCAGTTTTATTTGGGATCTGTTAGGACCCCTAAACTGACAGTCTTTAACACTGGGTTACGCCATCCTTTTTATAGCTCCATGGTTAGGCATACTTCTAGAATTAACCCAACAGTTTGTATGTACAGTTTGCCATATTGTGTTGGAATTTGCCTAGATGGGTATGGGCTAGTAAATTACACTAGGGAGTAAGTTATATGGTAAAGTTGATCGACTGTCACAATCTTTAAAATTTACAAATCTCTCCATTGTTTCTGCTCTAGTATCACTGCAGTATCTTAGTGGCTGTTTTGTTTTTCTTTTAGTAAATACCTTACTTTAATTTAATAAGATGCAAGTCACATTACAACTTACACAAGTGGATGTACTGTCGTGGGTGTAAATTTTCTTTTACTATGCATGAATTGGCAGTAGGGTGCGCAGAACATCTACATGTCTATACAATGTACTTCCTTGAATCGTAGTGGCTGTTTCGTGTTCCACGTTCTGTGCGCAAATGGTACTTGTACATTGTATGCTATGGATTTGCCAGCTACTATGATGACAAGTTAATTGTTTGATGTAGCAAATATGTCTGCATGGAGATTATACAAAAGAGTGTAACACTTTAAAGTTTTGCAGAGCGGCTCTATTTAATGAAGTTTCGTGTATAAAGTAATAGATCAAGTCATGTTGCGCGACTGTAAAAAAAAAATAGGCCAGTGTTCTTCAATCGTAACATATATATTGCAAAAAAAGTGTGCGTACACTACAGTCTAACATACTACATGTAACTGTGCTAACTGCTAACCGTGCTAATCGTGCTGTTAACCGTGTTAACCGTGCTAACTGTGTTAACCGTGTTAATCATGTTGATCAGTTTGCGCCGGGATTATTTTAACATCACTGAGCCGAGGCGCAGAATTATTTTTAGCAAAACTCGATTCGAGGTGGGTTGAGGCCGATGGTCCAGGGAAGCACACCCACGCATTTCCGGCCTCGCTCGCTGCTGACAGACATTTCTGGCCTCGTTCGTGACGTGTTTATGTGTCATCCGTTTTAAATCTGAAGAAAACTTTGCGTGTATTTACGTCCTCCGGCGGTGAACTGGTTAACCGTGTTAACTGTGTTAACCGTGTTAATCGTGTTAACTAGGTTTGATTTGACAAATTTTGGAACCACCAACATAGGACTAGATAGCTCAGTTGGTAGAGCACTGGAACGGCAATCCTTGGGCTGCGGGTTTAAACCCTGCTCCAATCCATTCCTTTGTTCACCTTTAAAACAATTTTTTGAATTTTACAGAATTGTATGTGATGGTGAAAGGTTTCTATGTACATGTACATGTACATTATCCACACAGACTGCATGCTTCCAAAAAAGATTACCTATCTTGCTAGAGTGCCAGTTGACCTATAACCTTTGTGCATTGTAGAAACACGGTCACTGGCAAAAGTTGTAGTTTTTGTTAGTTTACATAATTTGGCCAAAGAATATATAAATGTAATTTTTGTTAGTTTTAATTGTATTTCTGTTAATTAATTATACTGATTAGTTCGGTGCAATATGTGTTCTTTTTTATTTGCCGTTTTGTTTGTAAACTGTTTGTTTTTAAACGTTTTACCCATACCAGTATTATATATTGGAATCTTGCCTGTCTGTGTTTTATTATTGGTGCAATCCACCACCATCAGATATTCAAGATCTTACAGAATTTAGCAAACTGCAGACGAAAAAAATGGTATTTTGTTATGTACTTAAACTAAAAAAATACAAAAACAAATAGGTTATAGTATATGTGAATACTGGTTTGGGTTCAAACACATATATATTTAGCTCAGTTTTCTTTTTGTTCAATTATTGCGAATTCACACGAAAAGTGCTATGCAATGCGTATTTACTTTATAAATACGTATCATATTCTGAAATTTGATAATGATTTGATCGTTGTAAATGTTTGGTTTGCCTATTTTGCTTTGAGGTTCTGGCCTAAGTGTTCAAATAATTGTGGATGACTCATTATGCCTTATTCAGGTTCGCTGAACCTCAATTTTATGCAAAGTAACGAGCTTGAGGAGTCTAGGTACAGTACAGTCAGTGTATTATTTAGTGTAGTCAAGGTTGTGTGTAGGGCGGTTAAAATGGACCGACATGTAGCATTTACTCTATAATGTAGAAGATTTAGGCCAAGATTTGAATAAATGTTCAAGTGGTAATTGATGTTTTTTGCTCTCCAAATTTTCAAACGAAAATTCTAATGCATGAATGAGGCATTTTTTTTTTTACAACTACTTTTTGTTATTTTTTTATATATTATATATTTATTTATTCAAATTTAATTATTTAAAGTTATTTGATAACTCACTGAAGAAACTTATGTTCACCAAATACTTTAGGAAAAAAACCTAAACTGTGAAATTCCAGGCTTTTAATTATACATGTACCTATTTTTCCTACGTTTGTCCCACAACTTCTAAAAATATAATCGCATTGAATATTTTTCATTTTGTTACATACTGTTGTATACATGTAAATCTCACATTAAAGAGATTAGGTGTAGGAGTACTGCAACTGTGCCGCCAAGAGCAAGTGTTGTGATAAGTACCGGTACAGAACATTCTAAATGAGGCTTATAATCAGTGGATATGCCCACAAATTCGTACGTTTATCCTTATTTAGTTTCCAAAGTTGTACCTTTTGATCCTACTTTTTCACCTAGGTCTGTTTAAAAGCCTGGAATTTGTAAATCCTGAACAAAATGCACGTCACAATCGCTGTTGAATTTAGTTCCAATCATTTGTAATCTGAGCAAATTTTTCTTATAAATCATTTATTATGGTGCTACATTTGTATATGTAAACGACTATAAAATAGTGCAATGGTAGTAATAATGTTGTGCCAGTAATTTATGTAAGGGGTACAAGTACCTCGGTTTGTGCAATTTCGTAGAAGGTATGTAACTTGTAAGTACATGTAGTGGTATTACTTGTACACATTTTAGCAGAAAAATATACTTCTGTTTTGTTGATTGTTCATTTATAAGAGTCTGACTTTTGCCAACAAGACAAAGCAGTTGTGGTATTAACTCGTTGTATTTAAAGGTAGGATACACCATTGGTAATTGCTTGGATTATCATGAATGAGTGGATTTGGGGGGTTGTATTAAATATTGTTTTAACTGATCTGAGAAAAGCAAGAAAAACGGCATCAGGTAGATGTTATGATGTTCTTGTTTTTTTTCGCGATCGCAAATTGTTTATTATAAAATTCAATTTTTTATAACAATTACAGGATATCTAGCGTAATCATTTTGCTGGATGCCTACAATCAATATTAACTTTCAAATAAGTAAAATATTTCGTAATAATTTGGTAGTACATTTTTTCGATATCTGCAAATGGTGTATCCTTCCTTTTAATGTGAAAGAATGTTATTGAATCGCAAAATGGAATATTTCATTATCAATCTATTCTGACTGCCTCAACTACTAGCGAAAGGATTTAACTTTCATTCTATAGCCGTATTCAAATTATTTAGCTGCTGCACATATGGGTAGTTATGCCCTACGCCCTATAATTGCCCCATTATCAATACATACAATGCTTTACGATTTTTAAATTGTGTAACATTATAAGAGGAAGAGCTATTAACTGCTATTAATTGAATAAAAACTCTGTAGCCAAAGAAAGTCACAACAATGGATTAGTGTTTTTTGTATCTGTACTTTTTATATTTTATTATAATTTTTTTATATTACCGCAATACATTTCATGTAAACTCATCACAAAAAGTATCAAGACACTTAAAAATAGCCAATAATTGACGGCCCGAAAGGGTATGGATTAATCGAAGCAAATAACCCAGGGCATAATTTCTTTTGAAAAGGCGGGCATATGTAGAGATTATCTTATTGGCTGATCATTTAACATCAACATGATCAATACAAACCTGCTTCTATGGGGATGATTGTCACTTTTGAAACTGGATTTACGACCATTGAAATGACAATAACTCCACTCCGCAACATCGTATCTCAACAAACGAGGTGTCAAAATACGCAGAACAAAATTATGCACTGGGTTATTTGCTTCGATTAATCCTTTCGGGCCGTTAATTATTGGCTCATTTTCAAGTGTGTCGATACTTTTTGTGATGAGTTTATATATTTTTAAACACTTAAAGTTAAAGAAGGAAACAATAGGCCATTCCAAATGTTTATGGTAAGCTTCACCATCATGTGTACTTTTTATTATAGTGGCGGTGGCCACCTGATAACAATGCAGATTACAAGTGACAGGATCCATTCATGTTCTCGAGGCTTGTATCGCATCCACATTAACTGTCAATGACTATGGCTATTCACCATAGCATACCACAATTGCAAAAAAAAACGCCACCATAGCCTCAAATATCTTATAATTCATTGTCATGCCAGGCCGTCCTGGCTCGGAACCTGCTGAGGAGTATATCGGCGGCCATTCCCGAGGTGATTCGACCCTGGTCCACCTCTATCTCCATCCGCGGAATCTCTGCCCTGACTTCCGGATGGCACATGAAGATGTTCATGATGTTGTCCCGGATGTGGTTCCACATCCAGATGCGGTGTTGCTTGACGCGCTTGGGAAGCAAGAGGTCGTACTTGATCATGATATCCCGGTACTCTGACATCACGTCCCAGGCTTCCGTCAGGCCGGTCTTGGCTAGGGCCGACACCTGCATCACCTGATGCACAAAAAAGGATACATATTTCAAACAAAGCAAGCAAAGCTGGTTTGTCCTGAGCCAATGTGGCTCATCAGGACAGTGTTCAACTTCAGTTTCAGTAGCATGAAATGACTAAAAGTATCCCAGAGACTGGAGGACTTGCGATTGACTTGCAGGGACTCGTTATAGTCTTGAATACCACCCTGTACACTACCTTTTCTGAGTACACCACACATTATCATGGGGAGTCAGGTTGGCGTAGCATTTCTTTCCTGGCTTTTCACCGCTGTGACCCGAGTTCTAATCCCACCTGGGACAATATGTGGATTGGGTTCTCAGTCCCTGCCTCATGCCGTGGGTTCCCCCAAGAATATTCTTCTGGGCTTTCCTCCAATCTCAAAAAAACTAACTTCCTCTAATTGTCTTCAGACTTTCAAGCTATAGCGCATAGGAAGGGATCCTTTGTTTTATTACCAGAAAGAATTAAAAATCATCACCATCAACTTATTATTATAGTCCCCGTTTTTAAATTTTTATTATTAGATGCTAGGTTTGGGCTGTCTGTTCTTGACACCCGAAACTCGTTCTTGCAAAACCTTGATGGACAGGTAGTGTGTGATCTTGTTCCGACTGCAATGTTCATAAGTCGTCTTCCCTCTGAACCGAGTTTCGCGATCAAGAACAGGCCAAGAACAAACCCATCAACCTCTGCTTCCTAACCTTAGGCGACCAGACAGCCGATCTCTTGCGCATAAACTTGAGGGCGCTAGTGTAATCTGTCTTGACCCGTCGGCTGGGGATCTTCAGCTCTCCGTCGGCCTTAGTCACCAGGATCAGGTCCACTTTCTCCACGATGCCCCTCTTGATTCCCTGGAGTTCGTCGCCGCCGGCCGGAGGTACCAACAAGACCAGCATGTCTACCATATCAGCGACAGCATACTCCGATTGGCCGACACCTTTAAGCCATAACATTTACACACAGGGTAAATACGCATGCATAGGAGACTAGCGCAAGATTTCCCCCTAACGCATAATATACAGGATGGCCAACAAAAAAATAGACAAGCATACTTCACTACCCCGAGGCCAAAACCACCTGTACCAATGGATGGAGAATCTTTCTAGTAAAAAAATGATACTAGCTAGATATCTAAGCTCCAGAACAGAGGTCCTTTTGCACCGAGAAATAACTAAACTGCGCCTACGAATTTATCTTGACATGGTTTAGTTATTTATCGGGGGGCGAAAGAACCTCTGACTTTGCTTCATAAAATAGGGTCTAAAATAACTACTAGCCCAAATCGAGATATCTTGGTATAATTTTTTTTCTAGAAAGATTCTTTATCCATTGATATTGAAATTTGGGGGGCCAACCTGTATAAAAGGGGAGCCACAGAAACTGTTTAGAGATTAGAGATCAGAAACTAAGCATCAGGAATGGAAGAATAGTTCCTTTTGAGCATTAACTACAACAAAGCACACATTGTGATACTACATTTTGTTTGTTTTTGCCAATAGAATCAATGGGCTCTCCTACCAACAGTTTCAACAAGGATGATGTCAAAGCCGGCGCCCTCACAGACAACAATGGCATCATTGGTGTTACGTGTCACTCCGCCAAGACTGCCTGACGCGGGCGATGCACGAATGTAGGCTCTCATGTCTCTCGTCAACTCTGGCATTCTTGTTTTGTCGCCCAGCAAAGAGCCTAAGAAGAGGAAACAAATGAAAAAAAAAACCGACATCTTATATACGCATTCATAAATACCTTGGAGAATTGGTAGCTTCTGATTGGTCAAGACTCGATCAGGTGGGGGTGTATTACCACGGGCTTTAAGAACAAACAAATAAATGGCCCCGGAACCAGCATTAGATCAAGCATCATGTATGCCCACGATTGGCCAAATAACACAACAGTTGTTCGGTAACTTGTAACAATATATACAGCAGTACAAATCATCATATTATATGTAAGTGAATTAAGCACGGGCCAAATCGAGCGTGCGGTATTTTTCAAAATTATACGCGTATGTGTGATCAGCAGTACTGCATGGCTTACAATCCTAAATTCATCAAAATCCCCTAGTTTTGAATATGGAGGTATCCTGAAGCCGCCTAAATTCTCCAAAACAGGGGTATGGATGTTGATGGATTCAGGGAGGTTAGGGTTAAGCAGAGTTTCTTATTATGAAAAGTTGGTTGTTGTTGTCGTATGGACCGAAGTCCTGATTGACAGCTTTAGTTCGAATGGGTTTCTTTTTTTTCTTAGCCGGATCACCACGAGAAGGTAGCTGTCTTGATCCTCCAGAAACACCGGGGCAAACCCCTTTTCTTAGCGATAAGTTTTTCTGGGTTCTTTTACGTGCATTACACAACACGAACTCACGCTCTGCGGAACAGAAAACCGGGTTCTTAACCGCCCGGCCACGACACTCCACAGTTGGTTAATAATTCTTCTTACCTCCACTGTAGGAGGAGGAAGGGTCGACAGCCAACACTGCCACCTTGTGACCTTCCTCGGTCAGCTGTTTGCCAAATGCTTCTATGAACGTGGACTTTCCCGCACCAGGCGGACCGGTCAAACCTGTAAACAAAAAGTCCATATGTGACCCGCTCTATCGTAATCAAGAATAAGTCGCTGAGGCCGTTTTACACAATCGGCTTTTGAAGTGAACGCATGGGTGAAAATCGTGACCAAGTCGATCTTCTGAACATTGTATTTTTAGGAAGTGTAGTTATCACAGATTATTGTCATTAATGTCTTGTATGTAAAAATGATAACTAAAGATGAAAATGAAGAGGATTTGTGTGCGCTGTCCGTATGATTTTGTTCAATTTTGTTCATTTCAAAGCTTTTTTTCTCGGAATGTGGATTCGGCAAATAAATATACACCTGTCATCTTCATCAGACCATAACTCGTTAACCTAAACAGATACATACTTGTGATGGGTATCAGTAGAAAGCTACTGAAATGTCCTTTCTCACCATGTGCATATCTCAAAAAGTCATTTCGAGACTTATTCCTGATTTCAATGGAGCGGGTCACATAAGAAAACAGGCCAAGCACCATAACTGATAAATAACACCTGATTCAGACGGATTCCAGAGTCGTGCCTGAACCCGCCCCAGATTGAGTTTCGTTAAAAAATGTCCCTCCTGAGTTGCTCTTACAACTCCAGCAGTCAATCTTTCACTATCTAGCGTGCCGAGTCACACATAACTGTTTCAGACGTCAGGCTTTTGACAGACGTAATTCACTCCTTTGGTTCAGAGCGATTCTGGAACGTCTGCCAGAACCAGGTGAGGGGTACTGTTTGCTATCTGCTGTATAATGTAAAAATGACGGTGTGACTGTGTTTTAGCCTTAAAGGTAGTATACACCATTGGTCATTGCTTGAATTATCATGATTGAGTAGATTTGGGGGGTTGTATTTATAGTAAATATCGTTTAACTGAGCTGTCCGAAGCTTTAGAATCATGGATGACGAGAAAAGCACGAAAAACAGCGGTTTTTTTCAACTGGCGTCGAGCAGTTATTCTTATGTTATCTTTGTTTACTTTCAGATGAGTAGGATATTTCTTAATAATTCGGTAGTAAATATTTTCGATATCTGCAAATGGTGTATACTACCTTTAACCCTAACCCTCCCAAATCCTCCAAATTCCTCATTGCAAAATGCAGGATTTTGCAGGATTGAGGTCACTTGGAGTTTGATGCATCGCAGGATTTTGCAGGATTGAGGTTACTTGGGGTTTTACCCCTGCAGGAATATGGAAGATTCAGGTTATCAGGCTGAATGTGACACACAAGGATTTTGCAGGATTGAGGTCACTTGGAGTTTGATGCATCGCAGGATTTTGCAGGATTGAGGTTACTTGGGTTTTTACTGACTGCAGCCAGGGCAAGACTGCAGGATTTTGCAGGATACAGGCTGTATGGTCACCAGTGACCAATATTGGAGGATTTTGCAGGATTCAGGTTACTTGGAGTTTTAACAATTTAGGAATTGGAGGATTTTGCAGGATTCAGGTTATGTGTAAGTAAAAATGGGTAGGGAGTTAGGGTTAAGACTCAAGGAAAGTATCATCCCTTTATGGACTTGATGTCTCGTAATAATCAAGATTTGTAAGTACACAAATATATCATATATCCACATGTCCTTAAGCAAGACACTTTACAGCAACTGCTAAAGATGGGGATTCTTAAGGTCAAAAGTGATGAACCGAAGCAAACATTTTTTTGTTAACTCCTATTCTGTTCATACTCACAAAAATGATAACTGACCTATGCGGAAAGAAGGTGGTATTCCGTTATTCTCGCTCGTCTTCTTCCTCAAATAAGCAAGAATTTCAGCGAGAAGTTCTCTCGCGTGCCTCTGCTTGGTATGATGAGTGGACTCCACCAGTGTAATGCACTGTGCGATAGCAGCTCTGCGCTTAGACACAAGCTCCCGGAAGAGTTTCTTGGCTGACGTTTCTGCTTCTAGTGGATGGGTCTCCGAGGTTTTATTTGCTGAACTCTGCTGGCAGAAAGCCCTGTTGTGCGAAATCGAGGAGCCGCGATATGGGACTAGAGAATTTTGGCAAGCAAGGGCAATTCGTTTTGTTGTCCTTGAGAAATGTTTCACAAGGGATAAAGTGCAGGAGAACCTTGTCTGTAATGCTGCCATTTCCGAGATGCTCTTGTTGTTAATGGGGTTCACAAGCTCATTCTGGTGGGAGTGCATCAACTGAAAACTCTGTGTGAACAAGTTGAAAAACATCAGATTAAAAACTACTTACTACATGTACACGCGTTTTTCTACACAGATGTCAGATGCAAACTAGTTATCTTATTTTATTTATTTCTGATATTAATTCATTCATTAGTTTTTTTTGTATTATTTGCAATGATTGACTGCCAATATGGCCAATGAGATTATACGCGGTGGCAATTAGACCCAGTAACTGGGGCACTAAAACTCAAAATTAAAAGTCAAAGGTCAAATGTCCAAAAAAAAAAAGTTTTTGTGAGTGCTATCAAGATAGATAATTTTAGACCATACGCCAAACCTGTCTCAGACAGTGTCTGTATGACGAGTTAAATTTTTTGCATGTAGGACCATGGAAGAATAAGATGGACTGGGGACAATTTTGTCCTAACTGACATCTGCATGAGATTTTAGACATTAGGGGTCTATGAGATTTTAGACATTAGGGGCCTATTTCCCTTCTATAAAAAAAAGGCCGGAGCCACAAATTAAAAAAACGAAAAGAAATGAATTTTCCTTCTTATCCCTCCATGATTCACACCCAATAAAATGTCCGAATTTATTTCCCTTTAAAACTTTGCAAAGCCTCCAATCCTTGCGGACTGCAGCATGCACTGCATCGCGCATCCATTGCGCTATCTGACTGAGCCATAGGATTAGGAATGCTTGTTCTCTCCCCCCCCTGTCCCCCCCCCCACCCCCCCCCCCCCCCCACCCCCGTTCTTCCCCGTTCCCCCCCCCCCCCCCCCCCCCCCCCCGTTCTTCCCTGTTCCCCCCGTTCTTCCCTGTTCCCCACCCCCCCCCCCCTTCTTCCCTGTTCCCCCCCCCCCCCCCGTTCTTCCCTGTTCCCCCCCCCCCCCCCCCCCCCCGTTCTTCCCTGTTCCCCCCCCCCCCCCCCCCCCCCCCCCCAGTTTTCTCGTGGCCCTTATTCTTAGTTAACTTAAAGATACTTTGAGATGAGTTCTATACTTTTACCTGTCTGACCACTCATCATCAAGCACTCAAGCAGGTGAAGACCGGCGATGGCAAATCGCAGAAACTCATCATAAACCTCTCTCTCTCCTGTTTTGTAAAAAGCGCCCTCTGTTGATTTACACGACGTGGTTTGGTTTACCTTGGTGGCGCTCTTCAATTTTGTCACGAGGTAGTGGTCGCAGAATTGTCTGTAAGTATTGAACGAATTATTTTTTGGGTGTCGTTTTAGGAAATCATTTAGCATGATTTAGTTGTTCTTTTTATGGAGAAACTCTGCCGGAGTGCCGGGTTCTGGTTGTTGTGATTCTCGCGGTGCCGGTGACATGACGTCACGAAGGGGCGAGCCGTCCATAGAAACATGCGTTAAACCTCAAATTGTCCCCTTCGTTCTAAAGTGCACAAACAATAGGAAGATAAACGAAGTTTCCGACTTTCGACTGCAAGAATCAACACAAACAAGGTTTATAGCTATTCAGAACCGCATCATGACATGGCATCATGGGTAGGCTCATGGGGCATGGGCCGCGTGTGTGCCTATGACCGTAAAATGGATTAGATTACTGAATTGCACAGCGTGCCAGTTTCCCCATAATTTTACCGAAATGCTAGCTGATAAAATGAGACTTTTGAGACATTGACCTGTTCTGTTGGCTTGGTGGTGGCAGCAAATACACCAGTTCTTTTTAATTGTTTACGTCAAACTAGTTACTACCTTCATGGTCATAGTAATTTACTTGGAAACATACCCATCCTGGCAAATCCCAACACCATGGCAAACTGTACACACAAACTGTTGGACTCTGATTCTGAAGGTTTGCCTAAACCCAGTGTAAAGACAGTCAGTTTAGGGATCCAGTACCCATCCTAACAGATCTCAAAAAAACCTGGTGTTGGAGTTTGACTGGATGGGGAGTGTAAGGGTTAACCCTAACCCTCCAGGGTATTTTGGCTAGAAACCCTGCCAGACGCAACAGATTACATACTTTGTCACATTGACTTGTGTGCAGAGTCCAGCAAGGTCAAGCAGTCACCACAGATGCACTCTGCTAGATTTGGCAGGGTTAGGGTTAATTAAGCTAATATGTACATGCTATGTTCAAAATGACGCAAACAGAACAAAAGGACGCAAACGGAACAAAAGGACCAGTGTATTTACGAGCTGTTTTCTTTAACTGTTATGACATTGTTTTGCAGATATTTCTCAGACTGAAACAATGTGGACCGTACTACTTTTCATCAGTGTATCGCTGGCTGTGCCGGCGGTGAATAGTTTAGACAACGGTTTGGCAAGGACCCCTCCTATGGGATGGAATCCATGGGAGAGATTCCGCTGTAATGTGGACTGTGTTAATGACCCTGAAAACTGCATCAGGTACAAGACAAAAGAAAAAACAAGAACAAAACAATTATAATACAGTCCACATACAAATTTGTTTGATTCACATGTATTTTCTTTTCTTTTTATTTCCAAATAGTCATTTCTCTCAAGACATCATTGGATAGCTAACTTCTTATAGCAGGTTGTTTTTGATCTTTTTCCTTTCTCTTCCCACTCTAACTCTGAAGCTCAAGCAAAGTCTACACGTATGTAAAAAAAAAAAAAAAACCAAACAAACAAAACAAAAAAAAAAAAAAAAAAAAAAAAAATAGAAATACTAAAAGAAATAAAATAAAAAAGTTATAAGAAAAGGAAAAAGAAGAAGAAAGAAAAAGGAAGAAAAAAGAAGGAAAAGAAAAGTAAAAAAGGAAGTAGTTTGACAAGCTCTCTACTGCCTACTGGATCGCAAGACTACAGTAACTGGCACAAAGGGCACACAGATTGCCAGAAGTGCCATTAACCACCACCAACCAAACAATTATAATGCAGTCAAATGCATACTTCTAAAAATATATATGGCTGACGGTCACAAAGCCTACATTTGTGGAAGTAGCCATAGTAGGGTTATTTAAGGCCAAGTAAACCACACCAAAAAAAGTATTAAAAAAACCAAAACTGGAGAAAGAAGCCCTTTTTATTTTTTATTTATTTCCAGGATGACCAATCGGTAGTTTTAGGGTTCCAATGGTTGACACCTTTTTTCCAATAAGGCCAAATAAAAAAAAAACATGTTTAGCGTCACCGCCCGCTTCCTTTTGGGGGGCCGACTCCTTTTTTATTTATTTTTATTTTTGAAAAAATAATAAATTTGACCATTTTGGCAAAAAAAATACAAAAATGTAAGATAATAAAATTTTAAGATTGTATTTTAGACTTCAGCATCACTGTGTACATGCTCTGGAAATATATTTTTGTTCTAATAGTAAGGCTAGGGTGTGACGTGTAGTCGTGTACGGTGCATACTTGATCGACCCACACAAATTTTAATTTCTAATCGTGGGTGAACCATGTTTAAATTTTAAATTGGAAGGTGTGACATGTTTACTGCATGACTCTAATAAAGATGTGTCGGGCGGCCATTTTGAAGAAGAAAAAAAAAGGGAAAAAAAGGGCCTCCTTCCTTTAACCCTAACCCCCTAGGCCTTACTTTGGGCTAAAGAACTGCGTACTACAGAATACTACTTAGTATTTTGTAGCATTGGGTCTCTCCGTGACTGATGATTGGGTGTGTACTGACAGAGTACAGATACTGCCAACTACAAAATACTAATAGTGGCAATACAGGTCAGTAATACTTACCTGGCAAAAAATGCAGTAGTCCAGCCTTGACCCATTGTGTCCCAAGTGACAATTTTTGCTGTAGAGTTTAGAACACCTTACACAGCATACATGGGCCATGCACACTTGGCAAGCAGACGCTAAACATGTTTTTTTTTTTTTTGCCTAAGGAGAAAAGTAAGAAATTTTAAATATATTTCTTATGTTGTGAAGTAAAGAGTGAACACTGATTAGTTTGACAAACTAAAAATGTTTAAACAAAAGTGGGCGTGGACGATCAACTTATTATTTTTGGGGGGTACTTTGAGATTCCTATGTGAGGCGCTGTGGTCCAGTGGTTACGGTGTTTGACTCCTGTACGATGGTACGTGGGTTCGAACCCTGGCAGGGAACATGGTGCTCGTGTTCTTGGGCAAGACACTTTGCTACAATTGCCTCTCTCCACCCAGGAGTAATGGGTACCTGCGAAGGTAGAGACCACATGCGCTGATCTTGAGCTGCTGCAGAAATGGTCTCGTTCCTGGTGAACAGGGATAATAATTGTAAAGCGCTTTGATACCCCAAGTCCCCACATTGTTGGAGTCTAAAGCGATAAGAACTAACATTATAATAATTATTATGGTGATTTTTTGACAAGGTTCGAAGAAGTCCTAGCTCACAGATTTTGCAGTGCCCAATATGTACTTGTTAAAAGGATCGTATACGTTTGGTAATTGGAACCCACTGTTTCTTTCAATCCTATATAGTTATAGATATATACCATAAAACAGACCTGTAAACATTTCATTTCAAAAGGTGCTAGCGATTTTGAGATATTGCCGAAAATCTGGAGCGGTTAAGTCCACGCAGGAAGAATAATCTGCATTGGAATACACAAGAGAAATGTAACTGCAGTAACGCTTCTCAGATTCAAATTTGTAGGGATAAAAAGTTATATCTTTTTATCATAACCGCAGTACTTCGAAGTGAAAAATGTCTAAAAATGCATTATACTATACAAAGCTGCTGTACTTCTTACCAAGGAAGTTTTTATTGCCATTAATTTTTGGAGTAAATTACCAAACGTATACGATCCCTTTAAAATCCATGTTTGATTCAGAGAGGAACTTTTCATGGAGATGGCTGATATCATAGCAAGTGAGGGTTACAAAGATGTAGGCTATGAGTATATCAGCATGGATGATTGCTGGATGTCTAAGCAAAGAGATGCTCAGGGCATTCTACAGGCAGACCCTCAGAGATTCCCCAGTGGCATCAAGAAACTGGCCGACTATGTAAGAACTCGGTTTTGTTTTCCTTAACCATTAGCACGCTACCATTCATATACACACGTATTCCCATGGCGCTAGATTCCCTGTGCAAGTCACTAAGTAATGCACACTAATATGTTCCGAAGCTTTTTATTCTATGATGGGTGCGTTTTACAGGAAAATGCAACATAAACTATTTGTTCAGTATGAAATTTCCTTTCCATTGGTGGCCGTGAGGATGGCTAAAATTGATCAGCCAGTTGTGGTGGTAAGCCCTCCGAAATGCATCATTACGAGCTGCGATCCGAGCCGCGTTAGGAGCCGCATAACCTCCCGCTTGCTGGCGAACTTCACCGGGGCCATCGTCGCGTTGTGCCCCATCACTACTATCGTCATCAATGGAACCTTCACCACGTTCTCGTACACACTGGCATACTCGTTGTCGACACTATCGTTGACATAATCGTCCTGAAAAAGGCCTTCAAAGTCCGAATCTCCGGAGTCTGAGTCCCCAAAAATCTTCTGAAATGCAGCTCCGGCGTCCATTGAACACTCGAACAGCGGAACGGACAGATTTTCAATCGAAAATAGCAGAGAATTTTGTAAGAAACGAGTGTGAATTTATGATTGAACAACGTTAGCCTCGTAATCATCTATCCAATGGTACCCGGGTGAGGGTCAGGGGTCAATGGTTTGTCATATTCATTCATTTATAAATAGAACGTTGTCGCGGGCGACTGTAGTCGCCCGTAGCAGTGTGGGAATCAATGCGCTGGGCGACTGGAGTCGCCGATAGCGTGCAAAGGGTTAACCCTAAATCCCTAAGGTTCCCTACGAACCATACCCATCCTGGCAAATCCCAACACCCTATGGCAAACTGTACACACACTATTAGACTCTGAGTCTGAAGGTATGCTTAACCTAGTGGCACTCTTAATTACAGGCACAGAACTTTGAGAACTCAGTGAGTCCTTTGATTGCTCTCAACAGGTGCATTCCAAAGGACTGAAGTTTGGCCTTTACCAGGACATGGGCACACAGACCTGCGACGGCTACCCTGGCATCTGGGGTCACCTTCAAATCGATGCCAATACGTACGCTGAGTGGGGAGTGGACTTTGTCAAGATGGACGGCTGTCACAACTTGGGACCCACCTTGTTTGGTGAAGGTAAGAGGTTTTGGGTTGTCTTGAAATTTGCTGGCTCTTGGAATACTGTCATCTTTTACTGATTGACTTATGATACACAGGTAATTGAGTTGTGATTGACTTATGATTGGCTTGTGATTGACTTATGATTGGCTTGTGATTGACTTATGATTGACTGTGATTGGCTTGTGATTGACACCCGGTTGGCTTGTGATTGACACGTGATTGGCTTGTGATTGGCTTGTGATTGACATGTGATTGACATGTGATTGACACATGATTCGCTTGTGATTGACACCCGATTCGCTTGTGATTGGCACACGATTGGCTTGTGATTGGCAAACGATTGGCTTGTGATTGACACACGATTGGCTTGTGGTTGACACATGATTGGCTTGTGATTGACACATGATTGGCTTGTGATTGACACATGATTGAATTGTGATTGACACATGATTGACTTGTGATTGACACATGATTGACTTGTGATTGACACATGATTGGCTTGTGATTGAATTGTGAGGACTTTCTTACAAATCTTTTGATTTGAAGAGAACGCTTCAGTGCAACGTGTTCAAGTCAACTAAATTGTCTTGTGTTCTATTTTTCTTTTAGGTTTCGTCAATATGTCCCGCTTTTTGAATGAGACAAAACGTCCAATTGTCTTTTCCTGTGAGTGGGGTTTCGACATGAGAGCACACAATGTAAGTAACTGTAAAAAAACAAACTGAAAATTGTTCACCAAAAAAGGGGGATACTTCAGAAAAAAAATATCAACAGAACCTTTATTTAATCAGGACTAATAACAAATGAGTAAACAAAATCTTTGTTACTGCCCAGGAAATTACCGCTACTGAGAATAATGATAATAACCAATGGGCTGTAATATTATTACCCCGGTCATTGGGCCCAGGAAACACTCCAAATACCATCTTAGCTCCCTGGGGAGTATACAGCTCAATGCTGCCATTTCAGCGCAAAGCAGCTAATAACAACCATCTCTGCCCTCACAGGTACCCATTTTACTCCTGGGTGGGGAGAAGCAATGAGTGACAGATTTGCCTTGCCCAAGGGCACACGCACCATAGTCTCAGGCCGAAACTCAAATCCACAACCTGCAGCTTTACCCACGGATCGCAAATTCATTGCTCCAGGCCACAAGGCCACGGCGTTCCCAAATACTAGTCAGGTGACTGCTTCCAATTTCTTGTCAAGAAATATTTTCTCCAAAATCATCCAAACATCATCAAGTTGTTTGTAAACCACCGTGATTTATTTATACATGTATTTACTGCTTCAAAGGATAAAAATGCACAACTTACAAATGGTATATGTGACCTGGCACCACGAAATGAGCGGAAATTCGCACCTGGCCAAAACGAGTTATTGGACGAAACGTGTATTTTTCAAGTGGGAGGTCGGGTTTCGAGTTTCCATACAAAAAAACCTTCTTTATCATATCCCAAAATTGTATAGCTCAATTTAAGTGTGTTTTTTGGTGGCTGAATTGCACTGATTGATAGTAAAGTTGGCACGGTTCACGGACTTTGAACTTTGTTTTCTCAAAACAAGGGAGCATGACTTCAGCTATTTTAAAAGAGTATAGCGGCGGCTAGAAATAAGCTAAAGCAACACACAATACATCATCTGAAAGCTTAGGACTTCTTCTTTCTAGAAATGTAATACAGTCAACTTTTTTATGTTGCGACTTTCCACCCATTTTGTGGTGCCAGGTCACATATTGTCCCTTTAAATCAAGTTCATTTACACTACACAGCCTAACTACACGGACATTGCACTGCACTGCAACAGCATGCGACAGTACCTAGACGTGCAAGACTCCTGGGCCCAGGTTATCAATATTCTGGACTGGTACACCTGGCAACAAGGGATCATGACCAAAATCAACGGACCCGGGAACTTCATTGATATGGACTTTGTAAGTAGATAGAGTTGCTGTGTGACACCGTGTCCTGGATTTGTGTAGTCTAAACATGGCTACGGTTTGAAATTACACGTGTATCTATGGTAGTAGCCGCAGCTGCAGCTGCAGCCACTTCTCATAGACCTGTGTGTAATTTCAAGCCATAGCCAAGTAAATTCAGCACAGCCATATTATCATAAGCTGCATCCACATTACACGGCTGTGGCTGACAGTATCACCTGTGTCTATGGGCAGTGGCTTCAGATGCTTACATAATAGCAGGTGTAATAGCCAGTAGTTTGACTCTAGAGAGAAATACTTTGCATTACAAGTTGGGTCACCAATCGACAAATAAATAATCGATGATCCTTGAATGAACTTGCTCATATTTAGTTTGATAACTAAAGATTTGTACTCAATCTTAGAACTTGACTCTCTTGAAAAATCATTGCTGTGTTTGTTTATTTTCGTTCCCTTTTTAATTTTTTGGTAATTTATATCTTGCTTTCCGGGCTTTTTCCTGGTACATTCTGTATTCTTACAAAAAAAGCACTTTACTTAGACATTAAAAAAATGAGAATTTAGTTTTTCATAGTTGATTTCTTCTTTGTAATAACTTTGTAATGTACAAAAATTGCAATATAGAAAGTTTTAAGATGAAATACCTTGTTGTTTTCATTATGGGCACCAAACTAGAACAACACCCTGTCCTGGAGCCAATTCCATGGAGCTGCTAAGCAGAACAATTTGCTGAGCAGAATTAATTCTTGCTCAGTAAAAACAAGTTACCAGCCAAAACTCCATGTACTTCTCATGCTAAGCAAAACAAAAACAGCTCAATACCAGTCACAAACAATATATATTACCTGAACATTTGGTCTGTAACTTTTTTACCAAGGAAGAATTTTCTTGCTAAGCAATTATTGTGTGCTTAGCGGCTTAATGAAATTGGCCCTTGTTCTTTCATTACAGATTATAGTTGGAGACTTTGCGCTGAGCTATGAGCAAGCCCAGTCGCAGTTCTCACTCTGGTCCATCATGTCCTCGCAACTTTTCATGTCGAGCGACCTGCGCAAGTTGGATCCCAAGATGAAAGCTATTCTTCTGAACTCTGAGGTCATCGCCATCAATCAGGACAAACTGGGCAAGATGGGCGTCATGATTTACAGTGTAAGGCCGTGTCCGAATCGGGTGTCTAGAGCTACAGCTACGGCTATTGTCTGCGTCTGCCATTTTGTAGCGCTGTCCGAAATGCCGTCTAGAGCTACAGCTACGGCTACAACGTCACAAAAATCTAGCCGTAAAAGAAGTTGTCTAGCTCAGTCAAAACAAAATTGCGGCAGCACTAACGTTAATTTTGGAGCAAAATTTTGTTTATTTTTCAATGATAGTGCATTAAATTGAAACTAACAGATGGACAAATATGTCAATATCATCAGGTATTTCGACCGGCTGTAAACAAACATTGCGTAACATCTAGCAGACGATAAATGTTGTAAATTCATACAGCATATTTTTGCAAACTCTAATTCAAGCATCGCTAGGGGGCGCAATAACTAGCCGTAGGCTCTACCGTAACCGCGCCCGAATTCCATTAACCTTAGCGCCTACGTAGACGTAACTGTAGCTGTAGACGTAGACCGTAGCTCTAGACACTCATTAAGTCAAGTCAGTCCTCTGACATGAACGATTCATTAGGCTGGCGTTTTCTAGTGGTGAAACAACAGAAGAGTATCTGGTTGGGGAGTCAAGTTGGCGTAGCAGTTTTTTCCTCGCCTTCCACCGCTGTGACCCAAGTTCCAATTTTCTTTTATAATAATATAATAAAAACGGAAATTTATACCGCGCCATAAATGACGATCATGGCGCAAACAAAATTATATCAAATCAGAAGTAACAAAACAATTAAATTTAACTAAACAAGAATATTCTGAGTGGGCAACTTTAAATTCAGAAAGCGATGAGATATTGCGAATACTGAGGGGTAGTTTGTTCCAAAGATGAGGACCTGCGTAAGAAAATGATCGATCACCCCAAGATTTGTGAGTGTGAGGGACAACCAGCAAAGAAGCATCAGAAGATCTCAATCGCCTGGATGGATTATATGGAGTTAATAGGTCTATGTTGTATTCAGGAGCTGATTCATGAATCTGTTCTGACTCGCAAGTGTTTAAAATTGTGCATTTTTTTCTTTTAAATTGAAACAGAAATCGCCCTACGAGCTGTGGACCAAGGAGCTAGACAATGCCTGCTTCGCTGCGGTCATTTTCAGCAAGAGTACCATCATGCCAAACAACTTCACGACAACCATGACTGGTCTGGGATACCCCGATCTAGCGTACAGGGTCCGTGACGTGATCAACCACAGAGATCTGGGGATATTCGTGAAGGAGGATCCACTAAGTCTCACCGTCAATCCCAGCGGGGTCAGGATGTTTAAGGCGGTACCCATCGCGAGGAAAGGTTGTAAGCGAGTCAATCACAAGTCGGGTCAAAAGTAAACAGGATATGAAGAAATTCAAAGGAAGGCCTTCAGGGTTCCCACCGCATTCTGGGAATCAGGGAAAACCTGGAAAATGAGTTTTGCTTTTTCCAATCGGGGGAAAAGTCAGGGAATTTGACAAAAATGCCTTAATTCAGGGAAAAGTCATGGAATTTAATTGGCCCAAAAGAGAAAATGGTCAGGTTTTTATCTGTTTTATTTTGTCTCAAGGCCAAACAGCAGATCCAGTGGATGATTGGCTATGGTGGCTTTTTTTTCGTGTGGCATTCTCTCTTTATCTCTCTTTAGCCAGGTTACCATGTTCCCTGCAACAACATGGAAGACGTGTCAAACTGAATATAGGTTAAAATAATTATCCTGGAATTTTGAAAATTCATCAGGGGAAACTCGGGGGGGGGGGGGGGAGGGGGGGGTAGGAAGGGGGGTGGGGGGGGGGGAATTTCAGGGAGTATTGTTTTCATGAAGTTGTGGAAACCTGGTCTTTGTTGGAACTCATTAGAATAGCTTCTAGACTTGACCTGGAACTGGATAACTTGAGATTGACACAGGGGTAGTCGACTCAATGCAAGTCCTTTCACGAGTCCAGTTACAAGTCCTTACATAAAGCCAGTCACAAATAACTGGATCAACAATGACAAAGAAATGCTTTTGACATCGGCTTATTTGAATGGCTTGTGATTTGATTAGCTTGTGATTTGATTTTGGATAGATGAATTGTCGACTTGCAGGGACTTGTGATCGACTCGACTACATTCCTGGTTATTGACTTGTGATGACTTGACTAATTTTGATTACAATTTGATGTTGTTTATGCAGTTTGCGTCCGTACCATGCTGGTAAGAGCATTTTCACCAATTACAAAATCCACTGATATTGCTTTAACCAGTTCGCGCCGAAATTATTTTAACATCGCCGAGCCGACGGGTGGGATTATTTTTAACGAAACTCGATCCGAAGCGTGTTCAGGCTGATAGTGCCGGGAAGTACACCCACGCATTTCCGGCCTTGCTCGCTGCTGACATACATTTCCGAACTTGAACTTGGCGTGTTTATGCGTCATCCGTTTTGAATTTGGGGAAATTTTTGCGTTTATATACGTCATCCGGCGTGAACTGGTTAAAGCTGAATGGTAATTTTTTTTAATTTTGCTTTATCAAAAGTTCAGGTGAATGTACGTGGTTCAAAAAATTAATGTTGTTTCCAAATGACATGGTAGCCATTAAATGGCTACATGTTGATAACGATTGTTGTCCATTGTATTAAAAAAAAAGATGTGCTTCAGTAAACCATCTTGAAATTAGTTAATTGTTCCCGCCAAATTAAGTCTTTCTAAGATTTCGTACTGTTTGTTTTATTTGATTATCTGTATTGAATATCATTTTTATCTTCATATTATTGCTCATTGTATTTGTAAGTATTTTTTGTAGGACATATTTTGCTATTAAATGTGACCTGTTCCAACGAAACCCGGACAAAGTCGACTTTTTAGTTTTTCAGATTTTGCTTTTTTCAAATTCTATAGGTTCTCAGCTTTAAAATGATGTATCATTTACATATGTACCCCCACCCTATCTTCCCTGGGGTCTGGATTTAGTGATAAAACCCTGACAACCTAATTATGAGATAAACAGCTTTGAAGTTCAGAAAAGCGTATTATTTCTATACACAAATGTTTCACAAAATTGACAAAAAAAACACACTTCTGGTAGACGGATTTTGTTCAAATTTGAGGATATTGTAGATTAATAGTGAGTGACTTAGGAAAACCTAAAACCTAAAAATGGTAAAATCCATCCCGAAATGACTTTAGGAGTACATTGTGACAAAACACATTGTGCGACTTTGTCCGGGTTTCGTGGGAACAGGTCACAAATGTATTGCTTTATTTTCCTATTCTAGATTCCTTTGTCTTAGTTTTTGTATTTTTTTAAAAACTCTGTGCCATTCAAAACTTACTTGTTTTGAAACATTTATTGCTCAATATGCTAATTTCAATAGAACACATATTGTTCATATCCAATTGTGATACATGTATTTTGATTATTTGGAGAAAAAAAACACGATTTAAATTGTATTTTTCTTCAAAAGAAAAGGTTTGTGGCTTGGAAAATAGTTTAAAAGATGTACATTTTTCTTCATATCAACTGAAATAATGATACGGTATACATTACAGGTACTTTGTTAAAAATTTGTAATCCTAAATAAACATATTGTTTATATACTATACAGATTTTGTAAACAAATACTGAAGTTTGTAAAATTTATATTATTTTAAAACTGGTTTAAAAAAAAAAAATTAATTAAAAATCATTTGTTTAATTTGTAATATTCTCGATTGAATTGAATCTTCATTCGTTAGTTTTATGTTAGATTGTTTTAAAATTCTACAGGAAAAGTATTCTAGTTATATGGTTGGGTTTTTTTTTCTACAAATGTAACACATTGTTATAAAATTGTATTCAATAAAAAGTGGAATTTAATAAGGTAAACGAAGAAAAACATTAATCAAATCGTGCTTATTCCTCCATTATTAAACAAACAAGATAAAAACCTGCGGCCGATTTCACGAAACGCTAGGATTAATCCTATCTCGAGTTAGGATGAGCATGGAGGAATCTTATTCCTCCATGGGATGAGTAACTCATCCTAACTTGCATTGGATCTATTGCAAGTACAGTGTAGATTAATCCTAACATTGGTGAAATCGGCCGCTGGTGATGATAATGATCCCTGATTGGAGTGTCACATGATAGATAGATCACGGGATGTACGCAAGTACGAAGTGCAAGAAATAATATCGTCTGCAAGTTAAGTACGTCGTCCGAGTGTGATAAAACTGGACGTGAATCTCTTGAAAAGTGAGTAGGCCTCCAGGCATGAACCTAACATAGGCATATCCCCCCCTTTTTATCGAAATTCTATGGGTTTTAGAACCATGTGATGGGTTGTTTCACAAGAAATGTCGGACAACTCGACCATCGAGACCGCTCGACCGTAGCAGTCAAGTGGTCCTGCCGATCGAGTGGTCTCGCCGGTCGAGATGTCCCAGCGCCTTTTTAGAATCACTCGCAAAAATAATTTACCACATGATGCTAAACTTCTGGTGCTACCATGCTATTATTACCGCAATTATTACTTGTCTAGCCTAGTTTCTTTTAACCATGCAAACCTTTAAATAAGGCAGACCAAAGGGAAAACCGACCAAAGCAGGATTTAACAACATGTTGAATGACATCGAAGGCCTATAGGCTATAATTATAATGCACAAACCTATGGTGCCAACCAGTTACCGTTTTTGTTTGATTCCTCAATGAATTTTAAGAATTAACTGATAATCTGTTCACACATTGTTGCAGTGGTAAATTAAAATATATTTATTTTAAAATCCAAATTTAAAGCCTATATACATGTAATACAAAAATATTACTCAGAATTAAGAAAGTTCATGGGAAATCCTTTATTAAATTGAAGCCAGGTAGGATCATGGATACACCATTTGCAGATATCAAATTGTACTATTGAATTATTAAGAAATATCTTACTTATTTGAAAGTAAAAAATGACTCGGGGCATCCTGAAAAATAAATATCCTGTAATTGTTCTGAAAAATGAATTTTATAAAAAACAACTTTACAATCACCAAAAAGCTATTGTAAAAAAACAAGAAAAACAAGAACAACTGCCCGAAACCGGTTGAAAACGAACACTGTTAATTTTTTTGGTTTTTTTTCTCGGCATCCATGATTGCATCTATGATCACTTCAAACAGGGCAGTTGAACAATATTTACTATAAAACACAACCCCCCCTGATATTTCAATCAATTACCAATGGTGTATTCTACTTTTAAATTTATATAAAAATTATACTGCTACTGACCAATCAGAATCGGAGATTCAACATGTTCAAATTAACGCCTTCAACACTGACCAATCACAACTGTTTCTGATGACTGGTAGCAAATAATCAAAATATTTGCATGGTTAATTATATTTCTGAAGTTTACAAAATGAATTTTATTTACAAATGTAAATTGTTGATCACCTAATCAATGCTAATTGTTTGACATCCATTTTCATAATGCGTTAAGACCGTCGAAAAGATTTTTTTTTACTGGGTAGATTTGATCATCTTGTCTTATCCTTGCAGTTATGCTGGCCACCCATGGGGACCCAGGAGCCCCATAGTTCTAGGGGTAATCGAATAGACAAATAGACCTTAACCAGTTCGCGCCGGATGACGTACACGTATATAAATGCAAAGTTTTCCCCAAATTCAAAACGGATGACGCATAAACACGCCAAGTTCAAGTTCGGAAATGTCTGTCAGCAGCGAGCAAGACCGGAAATGCGTGGGTGTGCTTCCCGGCACTAGCGGCCTGAACCCGCTTCGGATCGAGTTTTGTTAAAAATAATCCCGCCCCTCGGCTCGGTGATGTTAAAATAATCCCGGCGCAAACTGGTTAAATTAGCTACTTCAATGACAAACTTTTTTTAAATGTTTTGGGTTGTTTTGCACAGTTCAAGGTCTTATCGGGATTTATAATGCAATAAAAACGATAAAAAAGATGTCCAACCTAGGTATGGGTTGTAAAACCTTACAGTTCTAGAAGTAAGTTTTCAGACACATTTTAATGACATTTTATCTTCTTCTTTTTTTCGACAAGTTATTTCCTAAAGACTGAAGATGAAATCTCTGATACAAGCAGTGTTCTTACTGCTGCTTGGAGTCACCGCATCGGTAGTCGAGGCCTCCCATAATGGCCTAGCATTGACTCCGCCCTTGGGATGGAATTCATGGGAGAGATTCCGCTGTAACCTTGACTGTGACGTGGATCCAGAGAATTGCATCAGGTAAACGTGCCCAGCTGGGCCATTTAAACGGGGATGAGATTGTCAGTTTAGAAACAAGTTTGAAAATGTATGAAATAAATCTAAAAGATGCACACTTTTACAAATAATTCCTTTTTCTAAATTTAAAATGCCTGATTTCAGACAAAGTCTGAAAAACCTCATGCATGTTAACCCTAAGACCATACATGGTGCCATTTTTCCCAGTTAGAACAATTCGGTTGGGATGCATGGTTCCATCTTTCTTATTCCTCCATGGATACACCATTTGTAATTGCTTGAATTATCATGGGTGGATTTGGGTGGTTGTATTTTATAGTAAATATCGTTTAAAGGGATCGTATACGTTTGGTAATTGGAACCCACTGTTTGTTTCAATCCTATATAGTTATAGATACCATAAAATTAACCTGTCAAAATTTCATTTCAAAATGTGGTAGCAATTTTGAGATTTTGCCGAAAATCTGGAGCGGTTATGTCCACGCAGGAAGAATAATCTGCATTGGAATACACAGTCTGAGAAACGTCACTGCAGTAACGCTTCTCAGATTCAAATTGTTTGGGATAAAAAGTGATATCTTTTTCAATAACCGCAGTACTTCGAAGTGAAAAGTTTCTAAAAAATACATTATACTATCCAAAGCTGCTGTACTTCTTACCAAGTAAGTTTTTATTGCCACTAATTTTTGGAGTAATTACCAAACGTATACAATCCCTTTAAGTGACCTGTCGAAGTTTGACAGTTCACAGTTTATTTCTTTGTTCAACTTTTTTACTGTTTAAACATGAACAATTGTTAAGTTCATCTTAATGCATATTTTTTTGTTATCCATGCAGTGAGCGCCTATACGCAGAGATGGCCAAGGTCCTAGCTACTGAGGGCTATAAGGAAGCAGGTTATGAATACATTTGTATGGACGACTGCTGGATGTCCACTGAGAGAGATGCCAAGGGAAGACTGCAACCTGACCCTAAGAGGTTCCCTAACGGAATGAAGGCGCTAGCTGACTATGTATGTTACTGAGTAGCCCTATTCTATAGCCCTGTTCGCACTGGACTTTTGTTTATAAAACTTACCGAGACGATGGGTACTTTTCCCATTTTAAGTCCAGTGCGGACAGCCTAAAGCCCTATTCGCACTGGACTTAAAATGATAAAACGTACCTAGACGATGGGTCCTTCTCCCATTTTAAGTCCAGTGCGGACAGCCTAGGACGTTTTCCTCTCAGGTACTTCTCCCGAGTCCAGTGGGTACTTCTACCGGCCAACTGCTGCCCGGGAAAACGTCCCTGGTCCCTTTTCCCTAGATGATAAGTCCAGTGCGAACAGCGCGACTCGGTAACTTCGTCCCAGGAAAACGTCCACAGGCCCTCCAATGCAAGGTCACGCTATACAAGGCACTGCGCATGCGCTCTTTGCATTGTTTACGTGCGGGCGCCGCACGCTGATGCATGCAAATCGCATCGTTATCACATTCGGGGTCAATGCAGAAAGGTCACGCAAAGCGCCCTCATGAGTCATTATAATGACAGCTCGGCTACTTCTCCCACGGTCTCGGTAAAATTTTCCCGTGTCGAAAGTCCAAGTGCGAACAGTGGTTACATTTGACCATTTTTTATTTTACCATCGTCTCAGTAAAACCTTCCCCAAAATAAGTCCAATGCGAACACGGCTTAGGACGTTTTCCTCTCAGTTACTTTTCCCGAGTCCAGTGGTTACTTTTTCGTAGACGATAAGTCCAGTGCGAACAGCGCGAGTCGGTAAAAGCAGCTTAGGAAAACGTACATCCGGCCCCCTAGTGCGATTTCATGCTACACAAGACACCGCGCATGCGCTCTTTGCATTGTTTACGTGCGCGCGCTGATGCATCCACATCGCATCGTGATCACATTCGCCTTCATGAGTCATTATAATGACAGCTCGGCTACTTCTCCCGCGGTCTCGGTAAAATTTTCCCGTGTCGAAAGTCCAAGTGCGAACAGTGGTAACATTTGACCATTTTTTTTTTAGCCATCGTCTCGGTAAAACCTTCCCAAAAATAATTCAGTGCAAATCCATAACGTACCATAGCCAGTTTCTAAGTTCATTATTCTCCAAGAGCTCTTTTCCCCAAACTCTTGGTACCGCAGATCCATTCACAAGGGCTAAAGATTGGACTGTACCAGTCGATGGGCCTCTTCACCTGTGAGAAGTACCCAGGCATTTGGAACTTCATCGACATAGACGTCCAGACCTACGCTGAGTGGGGTGTGGACTTGGTCAAGATGGACACCTGCTGGAACCTAGGCAAAGAAAAAATGGAAGAAGGTCAGTTTCTTCCTCCATACTTCCGTCAGAAAATAATTTTCTTTTCTAAATCTCCCTCATGTTACCAAATAAACATGACAATTAAATAAATAAAAACAGTGGAAACAACATTGGAGAACGATTGGTATGGCGGAGCGGCTTGTTGCCTCGCAACCTACACACCAACACTTTATTCATTGATCATCATTCATTGCTTAGCTGAATTTGCTGAGGAATAATCTTCACAACCCGATTATCGGGGTTGTATAATTTCTGATGAACATCAGCTTACTCATTAATTCGTTTACATAATCTTATTAAAAGGTTAAATCCCCAGGGCGGTTGAGGGGAGCAAACATGCTGCGTGATCACTTTTGATATATGCGTTTCTGGATTTGTCAAATTTTCATCTGCCGTGCTTTGATATTATGTGAGATGGAATTTGGGCATTGGAGGCAGCGGATGCGCCTCCTGATCTAAGGCTGTGAAGGCCAAAACTATGGATGTCGGGGACAAACGGTTTCAGAGCATCAAGTACAATTTCTCGAGTTCTAGTGTAACTCAGTCCATGAGACGTTGGAATAAGTCCGCTTTTGGAACGAACTATTCTACGGAGAACCGGTAAAGAGGAATTGACTGGGTCACCCAAGGCTTGGAAGTATCGCTCAGTAATAACGACCGGGCAGGTTGGTTTAAATGTCCTGCCGATAGTGATATCAGAACCTTGACGGAACTGGTCAGTTTTGGACTTGGTTAGCTGAATAACGAGCCTATCTTCCAAAATGTTACAATCTATTCTTCTTACATTGCTAATGTCATTGTAACGAAGAAAACCAGCATAGCAAACGAAGCACGTGAACAATTAATATGCGCAAGTCGTCCAGTCCTGCGTCGGAGTGCCCGTGCACTTTGTACAGGTTCTTTTCTCTTTGGAGTTGATGCCGTTATCCTCCTGTAGCCTTGTAGTGTCATCTTGACCAATGGATTGCCTGTGGGTGATGGTAATCCGGCTAAACTATGTACCCAGTTGACTGCGGCTGAGGCGGATCGGAGTCTGCTACGGATTTCTGCATGCCTGGGAGGAGTGACGATAGGTAGAGGGCAAAATCGAGCGGTTGTACTGGAAAAACTGTCACTCCGGTCTTGGTTGATGCCCATGACTCCCACTTTCTCCAGGATGCGCTATACTTTTTTGCAGTAGATGGTGCCTTTGCCGACATGAGTAGTGTCGGGAAGAGGTTAAGGGCGATATGTCGCAGGTCGGGGTCATCAAGCCTTTGGACAGTTCTATCCATTTATCTGCAATTTAGAAAACAAATAAACAAACAGCAAAATTTGCTTTCAGCACCCGCAAAAGGGGGTCGACGTTAATGCAGTATAAAAACTGCAGTTTGCAAAACGAATCATCAAGGCATTGATTTCAATACCATAAAGAGGTTGACATTAATGCAATGTAAAAATTGAACAAAGCAACACAATTTGCTTTCGTTACCCGTGAAGGGAACGACAATGAAAGGGAGGAGGGTTAGACTTTCTCGGCGCCCAACGTCAGTCTGAACCGTAGGGCTCAGCACTCGGTGGCCACGTAAAACCCCCGCGTGGGAGGAACCGTGGACGCGACCTGGACGTTGGACGAGGGTCGCGCCCCCCTTTTCCGATCAAGTCTATGTATTAAAGTACTGCTATGTACATTTACTGTCGCTTTTGGGGAATGGGCGGGCTATGGGAAAGCGAGGTTATTAGCTGCTCAACCGAGAGTGACTGGAATAGTCAACTCCCGGCCGTTATTATATACGGCTATGTTGGAATGTATTACATAATACATAAGAATGCGCTCTAATGAGCGCAGCACACCTGTCGTGCGATAACGAAAAGAAAAGTAACTTTCTTCCTCCATACTTCCGTCAGAAAATAATTTTCTTTTCTAAATCTCCCTCATGTTACCAAATAAACATGACAATTAAATAAATAAAAACAGTGGAAACAACATTGGAGAACGATTGGTATGGCGGAGCGGCTTGTTGCCTCGCAACCTACACACATGAGAACGCCAAAGAAAGGGAAAAGCCTAAACTCCTTTGCACCAGAATCTTGCATTAAATCGCTTGATCTTTGAGTTGTGGGGGGAAGCAAATCGGTCAATGGAATGAGGCCCCCATAGGTCGTCTATTTCTCTGAATGATCTTACATCAATGGCCCAATCATCAAAATCTCTCGGAATGCTTCAGAATCAATAATTAGGCCCAAGTATTGTATTTTCTTGGTAGGGTTCCATAAGCACTTCATTTTGCTCGGGACGAAACCGCTCCGTCGGATCGAGTCTTGAACAATGGATCTGTTGGTATTTGCGGAATTAATATCAGGTGATATTATGAGGCCGTCATCTATATGTACATGAATGATTGGATTCCTTGTCTACGCCAGAAATTTACAAGTGGTCTGTTGAGTTTGGTAAACAAATGACAAGCACTGCTTAGGCCAAACGGAAGAACTGTGAACGTGTAATATCTCAAAATTGAATTATGGCGATGCCAAGAAAAACCCAAGTATTTTTGATGTGGTTGAAAAATATCAACGTGGTGATAACCAGATTCTAGGTCAAATGAAAAATAGAATTGGTCGTGGTCTAGCGATGGGGCAATATGGTTCAAGTCTTCATATTTGAATTTGTTTTTCCAAAGAAACTTATTTGGGTGTCTTAAATCGAGTACCAAACGGAGTTTCTTCCCTTCGGCCACGGTCAAAGGATTACAACAATACGGAATGGAAGCAGTTTCGATTATGCACTGTTTGCGAATCAAATCTGCAATGGCCGTCTCAACGAAGTGAGAATTATCTAAACTAGACTTATTATTTTTCAGGTTAACGGGCGGGGGCTCCAAATAAAATGGTAGCTTGTAACCTGAATCTATGAATAATAATAATAATAATAATTAGCTTCAAGGCAATCTCTCCAATACGAAACACAAGGTTTCAGTTTACCTTTAACTCCCAAGGGGACGTCTTTGGCTGTCTCATCCTTAGAGGGTGCTTCAAGCTCCCATTCTCTATAGGCGGGCTGTGTCGGGGACTCCAGGAACTGCTGGTACTGGTCTTGTCTGCCGGAGTGCTCGTAGGGAGGGGCAGCTGGTGCGGACATGGCCGGTGATGCCACACTGGAAACATGTGCGGTATTCTGAGCGGTAAGCGGTACTAGCCCCGAAGGGGCGAAAAGAATAAGAAGCAGCAGCCTGACGTGTAGGAAACTGACGAGACTTGGGCTTGGCCTTCTTCGTATGCTCTGCTTTCTTGGCGGCCGCTGACTTTTCTGCCTTCTTGAGCCTTTTTTCGTCGTCCAAGTTGTCTGCAAGGCCATCGGTGACGTATTCTTTGACCGTTGCCCATCCTTGAGAAGAGCGGTCTGCAAGCTTGATGAGCTTCTTACGTTGCTTGACGGTATCTAGTAATGACTGGAGTAGCTCTTTGGCTCCGTCGATGTCGTCGACATTGATTGAAGCTATGGACGATTCGGCCAACGCCTCAATTTTTTGTGCGTGTTTAAACTGGTCCTTGTTGCCGTCACTCTTGAATTCGACGTCTCCTTCCGTGCGTTGCTTCTTAAAAGCAGACTCAACCTTAGTGTCTATGGAGCTCGCTAGTTGCCTTATTGCGAGCAAAATATCCTGGTTTGAGGCGTCGTCCGGGCTGGACATCATGTCTTTCTATATGTCGAATACAGGCGATACGAGTACAATGGTACGTGAAGCGAGGTTATTAGCTGCTCAACCGAGAGTGACTGGAATAGTCAACTCCCGGCCGTTATTATATACGGCTATGTTGGAATGTATTACATAATACATAAGAATGCGCTCTAATGAGCGCAGCACACCTGTCGTGCGATAACGAAAAGAAAAGTAACTTCTTTGTGGATTTTTGTTTTGTGTTAATTTAAACGTCAATAGACTTCCAACCAAGTTAAGTGCTGAATAGCTAAAGGGAATTTGACCCGCTCCAGGAAAAGGTGACATAAGTCGCAAAAACTAAAAATAGAGTTGTCTACATAATTTAAAAGTCCTGGATATAACTCAAGCTTTTATTTGGTACATAGTACAGTTCCATAGCCCCTCCAGTTCCAGTGATATGACGTTTTGCCTATTAGTGGATTCCATGGAATTCAAAATACAGAGAAAACTGAGAAAACAGGCTTCGAAACACAACAAAACTAAGACAATACATTGGAACCATGCACTCTTAAAAGGTTTTGTTTCACTTTATTTATTGAATTCCAGCTTTTTGTTAATTAAATCTGAAACTTTGGATATTAAAGAAATCATTTAGGACAAAAAATGAAAATCAAATTTTGACAAAAATATTTACCCACCATCACACATAAGTCAAACACCGTAACCACAGCGCTCTACAAGTAAATTTGATATCTCCAACTAACATTTGTTGTAAATTTAATTTTCCTATTTTTTTTATTTAGTTAACTTGCCATAACTTAACATAGCCAAATTCTTTCTCGATAAAAGCTTTAACGAATATGGCAGAACATGTCCTCGCCTGCGGGCACCTGGCTTGTCGCACCGAACAACATTTGTTGTCAAGAGGTGAACATTTGAAATGTGCTCAACAGTAAGTTTGCAGTGCATAAATAATCTTCGCATTATGTATAAACTGGTCACCTTTTTGAACCGGTGTGATGTCAAATTCAGACTCGTGTAAAAATCGGACTCTTTTTTTTTCCTATGTGATCTGGCACCAAAAAATGGGTGGAAAGTCGCAAAATAAAAAAATAGAGATTATTACATTTCTAAAAAGAAGAAGTCTTAAGCTTTCAAATGATGTATTGTGTGTTGCTGTAGTTTATTCTTAGCCGCCGCTATACCCTTTTGAAATTGATGAAGTCATGCTCCCTTGTTTTGAGAAAATGGAGTTCAAAGTCCGTGAACCGTGCCAACTATACTATCACTCATTGCAATTCAGCCACACAAATAAACACTTTAGAGTTTTGCTTGAGCTATACAATTTTGGGATATGATAAAGAAGGTTTGTTTGTATGTAAAAACGTTAACAACTCGAAACCGACCTCCCACTTGAAAAATGGGCGTTTCGGCCAATAACTCGTTTTTGGCCATGTGTGACTTTCCGCTCATTTCGTGGTGCCAGGTCACATATTATTGGTTCAACCCTCGGATCGGTCACTTTCCTTATTAACTCCACTTGAGCTTGCGCAATACTGCCAAGGAGTCCGGATTTCATAAAGTCTGAAATTCATTCCACACCGGCCTCCCTTCATGGAAGAATACGCACAAGTCATCAATCTTTATTTTGTTTATGTGCACACAGGTCCATAATGGGTAAAATATACTCATCACAAAAAAAGGGACAATTTCAAAAGTGACGATCATCCCTATAGAAGCAGAAGCAGAACCTGATCATTCAAAACAATAATGCAAACCTGCTTTTATAGGGATGATTGTCACTTTTAAAACTGGACCTACGACCATTGAAATGACAATAACTTCGCTCCGCAGCATCGTATTTTAACAATAGAGGTGTCAAAATACACAGAACAAAATTATGCACTGGGCTATTTGCTTCGATTAATCCATATCCTTTCGGGCCGTTAATTATTGGCTAATTTTTAAGTGTCTCGATACTTTTTGTGATGAGTTTAGATGGAAAGAGCCAAGCACGTGGGCACACAGAGACAAGTATTGTTTGATGTGGGTGCCATTTTTCTATTGCATTCTGTAGTTTTATATGGTGGTACTCCTTCATTTATATGAGGCATGGCTATCTGTTTCTGTTCAGCATTGTTGTTATGGTGTTCATATCTCTACTTTACAGCGAAGAGGTTCTTGTTGGGATTTGTGACATAAAAAGGCCAGAATTATGTTTGCCTAGTTGTATGTGTGCCATAAAGTTATAAAAGAACAGATTTTGTGATTGTGTGTTCTTCTTGTTTTTGACCTTTGTTACAGTACATGTAGAACACAGTGCAAAAAAAAGAAGCAAATATCCCATATCAAACAATATATTTCGGGTCACAAACATTAACAATGCAACTATAATTCCTTCCCACATTTATTTTTGTTCTGCGTTTTTTTTTGTTTTTTTTTTATTGCAGGTTTTATGAATATGTCAAAAGCCCTCGACAACAGTGGAAGACCTATTCTGTTCTCATGTGAATGGCCCCGTAGTGAATCTGGGGTAAGTGTATGTAAACCCAAAGATGCCAACCCTCCCGCCGGAAGGCTCCTGGAAAAATCAACTAAACTCCCGACCTTACAGGCACATAAGATATCCCCCCGGATTTGCACTATTAATGCGTTTTTGTTTTTTTGTATTGGCATTTTTGCAGCGGCGTAACAATTATAATGTGTCTTTCCTCGCACGCGCTGCCGTTCAATGCATTACAGCATGCACGGTTACCGTACCAAGCCCGCCGGCATGAAGCACTCGGTACACGGCTAGCTGCAGCGCGCCTGCATACTTCTGTAGTAAGCCGTATTATTTTATTTTTTTCTGGTAATGAAACCAAGGATCCTTCAAAAGCGCTCAAGGCACTGTAGATCGTAAGCCAGAAGAACCCCGTAGACAGAGGCTGTGTCAGCCAGGAACACCGGGGCAAACCCCTTCTCTTAGCGATAAGTGTTCTGGGTTCTTTTACGTGCATTATACAATTTTATAATGTTATAATGAGATTATAAATTATACAACACACGGGACCTACAACTTTACGTCCCATCCGAAGGACGAAGCAATAGTGGTTTAATTGCCTTGCTTAAGGACACACGTGTCGACACCGAGACTCGAACTAACACTCTGCAGAACAGAAAACCCAGCTCTTAACCGCTCGGCCACGACACTCCACAATGCATGGTGCACAGTGATTACAATAAATGGACATATACATGTGGTACACGCAAGTCACAAGATCGGCGGAAACACCATTTCCCGACTTGACTTTACGTCTATTTGTCTGTGTGATACCATGGAGCTACATGTATGGTGATGCATTGTCATATGAAAATCCGACTCCTGTCATGTAAATCGGACTCCTTTTCCCTATTGGTTAATCCCTCTCATGTGACCAGTTGCTGTCCTAATCACACGTACGCATGTGCAATACTACCAACGAGTCTACATTTTTGGAGTCGGATCTTTATGCTAACAACTGTCAAATCTATTTTGTGAAAAAACAATTCGCTTTGCGTTCGGTGTGTATTTGGTCGTGTATTTGGTTGTTTTGCAGTGCATTATGCATGCAAGCATCTCTGTTCAACGTGCAACACAAAATGGGCGTAAAGTAGCCAAAAAAAATAATCAAGATTAGAGTATTTCCTGAAAGTACAGGTTGCAAGCTAGAATTAGATACATTGTGTGTTGTGGTATCTAATTCCTAGCCCCCCGATACAACCTTTCAGAGTTACTAGAAGAAAAAAAAATCAAAGTTTAAACTTTGTGCAAACTTGAACCAAAATTCAAAAAATAATTTCCTGCCCCCTCCCCCCCCCCCCTCCCCCCCCCCCTCCCTCCCCCCCTCACTCCCCCCTCACTCCCCCCCCCCCCCCTCCCTCCCCCCAAAAAAAAAATATATATATTTTGTTTGCCAAAAGATTCAGTTTATACACTTTGAGATAAGATTGTTGAATAAAAAATTGTTAAAATCCCAAAATTGACTGATAATTGTTGTTTCTATTTGTAAATTTAAAAAGCCTAAGTGCGACTTTACGCTCATTTTGTGCTGCCAGGTCACGTATACGTATTCTCCTTTAATATAGTAGTGGAAATCTCAAAACCCCCCAAAAGTAGAAAATCTTAATTTAAGTAAGCATTTCTTTTCATCTGCTATTCCTTGTGGCATTCAAACTTAAAGGTAGGATACACCATTTGCAGATATCGAAAAAATGTACTACAGAATTACTAAGAAATATCTTACTTATTTGAAATGAAAAGTAAATAATGATTTTAGGCATCTAGAAAAATGTTGCCCTAAATATCCTGTAATTTTGAAATTGAACATCGTTTTTCTTGCTTTTATCAGCAACCATGATTGTAAAACTTTGTACAGGTCAGTTAAACGATATTTACTATGAAATACAACCCCCCAAATCCACCCATTCCTTATAATTCAAACAATTATCAATGGCGTATCATATCTTTAAACCGGTGAAGGTGACATTTTAAGTCTGAGAAAAAAAATGGCAGGCTAGGTTCTGATAGATAAGTTTTTTCACAAACATTTGAAAAATTACATTTTTGCATTATTTAATTTACTGTCAAACTTTATACAATAACTGAAATCATGTTTTTGGGTTTTGTTTTTTGTGACAACTTTAATATGGTTTGCTACAGGTTTTCAAAGTATCGTCCCACCATTCTTTTAATGTTGATCATCTTAGTGCTGGACTAATTTTTTTCTGAATTCAAAAGGAGTCAACGACCGGCTCGCTGCGAGCGATGCCGGAAATATTAGTGTTTGACTCACAAATGCCGACCTGAACCCATCTCAGATTGAGGTTCGTGAAAAACAATCCCGCGCCTGGGCCCGATCAGTGTCAAAATAATCCCAGGGCAAACTAGTTTAATACACAGATGAGTTATAACTGGTTTTTTTCCCTGTCGTGTTATTTCGCAGCCCAACTACACCGAAGTCGCCCAGTATTGCAACTCTTTCCGAGACACTGGGGATATTCAGGATAGTTGGAGTAGAGTCTTAGGCGTAATTGACTGGTTTGCTGACCGCCAGGCCGTGCTGTACAATGCCACCGGACCAGGGGGTTATAACGACGCTGACTTTGTAAGGAAATACCGAGTTATGCTGGAAGTTGTTTTTGTTTTATAATTCGGTTGAGAATTTGTGTTTTCCGAACAAACAAAAACAAAAAAGTTGCAGTTAAATAGTTTGTGCTGGTTGTGTTTTAATCTAGCTTACTGGACTAAGTAAAACCTGGTTCAGACAGACATTCCAGAATTTTGCCGAAAGAAATTGAAATCAAGTTGCTCCTGAGTCGCTCTAAACAACTCTAGCAGTCAATCTTTAGCGATCTGGCCGCACCTAGTCACACCTAGTCGCTCTTTATTTCTATACACAATCTTGACTATTTGTACCTAGCAAAGCCCCTCTACATAATCTAAAATAATTCCTTATATTCCGGGAAAACTGTCGCCAACACAAAAAGGAGGGGTCTTCTCTGATGAATATTTTGCTTCAGCTTAGTTCAGTGGTCAATTTTATAGAGCTGCTAAGCACAAAAATGTATAAGCATGAATATTCATTCTTGGCTAAAACAGGGTTACAAACCAAATTTGTAGGTGATGTATATTGTTTGTGATTGGTATTCAGCTGGTTTTTGCTTAGCATGAAAAGCAGTTTTAACTGGTAACTGATTTTACTGAGCAAGACTTTTTTGTGCTTAGGAAATTTGTGTGCTTACCAGTTCCATGATTTGAACTTTTCTTTCCAGTTTTGAACTCTCGCATTTTGTTGGTTTCAGATCATCGCCGGGGATTTCTCCCTCAGCACAACCCAGGCCAAGTCGCAGTTTGCCATGTGGACGATGATCACGTCCCAACTCTTCCTGTCCAGTGACCTCCGAACTCTTGACCCCCAGGCCAAAGCCATCGTCCTGAATCCCGAGGTCTTGGCGGTCAATCAGGACAAACTGGGCAAGATGGGCCAGCGCATCTACAAGGTCAGTTTGTAGACAAGATCACGCATTGGTTTACACTTTACATGACGTTAACGGTGTCATTGCAGTAGACAAAAAAATTGATCAAATCGCGCTATATGGACCTTATTCACGAAGAAGCCATTTTGGTCGTGTTTCCTAAATGCATTTTATAAATTGTGAACTGTTGAATGGGATGGTGCCAGATTATTTTTGCATTATAGCGTCACTTTCCATATTAATTTTTTCAATGTTGCTTAAAACATTAAAAATATGTTTAGTCACAAATGTTTAATTAGTCATCAGGGAAAACTGTTATTAATTTGGATTCATAAATACCTGGGACAGTTTAGGCATTCCTATTGGTCGAGAGCCCGTCACGTGGCCGGTATTAAACGGACGATAAAGACATGGCTGGAAGTGTTTAATACCAGTTGGCAACAAAAGTGGCCTCTGCACAGGAACAACATTATTCCTACCTCGGCGTTGTGCGACTGGTTGCGCGTCATTCCGTACTTGGAGTGACGTCACGTTTTTGATAAATACTTATTTTAATCAAAGAAGCTAAATTGTTGCCCCGAAAGTGGGTGGGTTACGGAAGCTCAGGAAAATTTGGGGTAAAGAGAATAATTATGTTTAAACCCTTTTTTAAATGAGTTGTAATTTAAATCCATACAAGATGGATTAATAAATATAATCTTCTTGGCAAAGCCTGAAAAGTTGATGTAAAAGTATCGTCTGCTTTCTCGGCGCTATTTTTGTTGTGACGTCATAATTTCTAGAGTTATTTACTTTTGTGAAGGAAGATAAATAGTTTTTCCCCCCCAAAAAAGGTGGGTTTCGGAGATTAGGGAATCTGGGATGAGAAAATAGTTATTTTTAAAACCATTTTAAAATAAATTGTAATTTAAAACCATTGAAAAAAAAAGCAATAAATGCAAACCTCTTGACCGAGCCATAAAAGTTCATGTGAAAATAGCGTACAGCTCGAAACTCTGGGAACGAGGTTGCCAATGCAGTGATGGCCATTTAGTCTGGTTCATAGTAAATACGCTTTATTGCATGTATTGTGTAGAGCGACAGAGGCGGAAACCATGTCATTTGACAGTGGCCCGTGAACATGGATAAGGGAATACACACAGAATGGCGAAACACCGAAATTTACTTGCGACAATTTTCTGTGATTTTCGGGGCTTTTTGGCTGAATTTTACAAAAAAGGTATTTATGAATGGGAATAAATGTGTGTTCGGTCGGTATTAATCACTCTGTTTAATACCGCTTGGAGTCTGGGTGCTGATAATTACCCTCGCCTTCGGCTCGGGTAATTATCAGCACCCAGACTCCAAGCGGTATTAAACAGAGTGATTAAAACCTCTCGAACACACATTTATTCCCTTAATTAACTTTAAGTCATTGCTTTCATCACCGAGCCGAGGGGCGGGATTATTATCCGAGGCGGGTTCAGGCCGATAGTACCGGGAAGCACACCCACGTATTTCCGGCCTTGCTCGCTGCTGACAGACATTTCCGGCCTTGCTCGTGGCGTGTTTATGCGCCATCCGAAAAAACGTTGCGTTTATATACATCCTCCAGCACGAACTGGTTGATTTGATTTGCATATTTCAGGTCATTCCAGCCAGTAAGCAGTTTGCAGCACTTTTAATCAAAATTAGGAAATCTTTATAAAATTTAAATATATATATTTTTTGTCCGCAGGAATCTTCGTATGAAATCTGGACTAAAGAGCTCGTTGACGGTGCCTACGCAGCAGTCTTTTTCAGCCGGGCGACCGACATGCCCCACAACCGCACCACCACCATGAATGCCCTCGGCTTCCCAAACACGAAGGGATACTCCGTACGTGATCTGTACGCCAGGAAAAGCCTGGGCTTCTTTGCGCCGGAGAGTGAACTGAGCGTTATGATAGATCCAAACGGTGTGGTGCTAATCAAAGCAACACCAATGATGACGCAGTTGAACAAAGGTCTCCACGGGAACAATACAAAATCAATAACCGAAAATTAGCACAGCGGCGTTCAATTTTTATTGGAGGTACGATTTGGAGATCCACACTAGTTAATTGGGACTGCAATTTGTCTCAACGAAATGTCAAGTTTTTTTTTTCATCTTTTCAAAATTACAAAGTACTGTTATGGAAATGTTACTCTTATTAAAATCATTGAACTAGTATTTAAACAATCGGGATTGGTTCGAATCCCAGCCACCATAGTATCTTTCCAATGCTGAATATTGACCACAACTCGATCTCTGCTTCATTTAAGCATATAATTTAACAGATAACCTGACATTTGATTTCCGATAGATACCGTACATAATTCGTAGATTGTATTTTGATAACAAATTTGAAATTTAGGACCATATGTGACCCAGCACGAGTAAATGAGACACTTTGCGGCAAAAATGAAAATTGAGATTTGATTTCATCATTTAAAGCTAAACAAGCTTTAAATGATGAAATCAAAATCTCAATTTGTATTTTTGCCGCAAAGTGTCTCATTTACTCGTGCTGGGTCACATATAATATCTTCTATATAAATTGTAGGTATTTTGTCAAAGCAAATCAAGACCTTTTTATATATTTTTTTTTGGGGGGGTGGATTTTCTAAAATAATTTATGTCCTTTTTTTAGTTGCTATGGAATTTGTAAACTTTATATGAAATGTGAGCATGGCTCATTAATTGTGGGAAAAAATTAAGTACTGTCTTTCAGGGTAATTTGTTTGTACACTGTTTGATGTATGCATTCCTGGAGATTTTACCTAAAATGTCTATATGACTGGATTTGTTGGGGTGAATAATACATTTTTGCAAATGAGAAGTGTGGGCAGAATTAAATTGAAATGTGAGAAATACTTGATAAGATTTGTAAATTTGACCCTTGATAAATGAGAAGAATTACTGCATGCATCATGAATAAATTATTCCTTGCCCATCTATTACACTGTTTTTGGGTGGATGGTGCTATCTGGGTTCCAGTTAGGTACGGTCTAGCTTGAGTAACTCCAGCTAAAATTAAATAAATCCATAGTTGCATTATATATTTTTATATGACTGAATAAATCAAGTATATTTAAAAAAAAGAGCGCCCTATAAGCCACTTCGACATCTCACGCGCGCAGTGCACTATGGGTAATGTCAAGGGTTATTGCAGATAAACAAATGGTGTCGCCGTTGGCAACGTACTCGTGTCGCGCGTGGCGAATGCCATTTTTCTATTTCTACTGTCGCGTTTTAGATTGTTTTTCTCTCAAATAACTTTGTCAATGTCCTCTGAGGATTCTTTTGCTTTGTCTTTAGATGTTATTGAACACTGGAATGTCGAGGCTTTGAAGGATTTTTTTTAAATTAAGAGGAAATCCAGCGGGGGGAAGAAGGAACTCTGCTTGATCAGCTCAACGTTCCTCTATCTGAAAGTTGACGAACTGACCGAAGACAAACACAGAACGAAGTTATATTCGGAACTTGGATGGATTATTGCCACAAAAGCAATTACAATTTCGTTTGTGTTAATTGGGAAAGCAGCTACCAATACCAGATTCCACTTTCAAAATTGAATTATGTTGTTCATTGATACCATTATTGAATTTACCATTTATAAATTATATTGATTTTATAACTAGCTGATGCAGAGGTTACACAAAATATAGTGGTGTTCAAACATTAGCCATTTGACAAATCTTGAATTGTTTTCGTATTTTGAAATAATCTTCATCTTTTATGTTACAAATTATGAAGGGTTAATTGCAGCTGCAAGTGCATGGGTGTATAATAATATTGTTAATTAACTGAGCAGCTTAAACAATATTATTTTAGTCAGGCTTTAATATATTTATTATTTTGTAATACATGTATGTTCACTTTTTTCTTCTTGCACCTGTTGATTAAAGCACGATACCTTTAAAATACGTTCACAAACACATCAGCCGAGTGATTTTATATGCTTCGTGATAAAGAGTGAAAGCATTTTATTAATATTACATGTAAAAGGAAAGCCACCAGCCCTATACAATCATTATTTCACGTATAGTGTACATTTATATCTGCACACTTTATTTGGTCAACGAGTTATTCACAGCTGTACAGAGATACATTGTATACATTTAGACAATGAGGTCTGGTTAAAGAATACTAGAACAGCAAAGACTAATTATATCATCGGCTGAAGATACAAGTGTCTTGAGCATACACGATCGACGATTTTGCAACCCAGTTCCTGTTTGTTTTGGGATATTTCCTGTTGATCATCTTGTGCCAGCGACGACTGGTGTCTTCATCACGCTTCTCAGTTGAGAATGGAATGGAGGTTCACAATCACATGTTCCGAAACCTAAATGGCATCCATGCTTTGTACACTGTCCTCCTTTCCATTGTTTAAGTTGATTATTGATGTTGCCGCAGTTTGTAACAGAACATATATCCTCTGGTTCAGCAAAAGATGGTCCTCATCACCTTATGAAGGAAGACACATAAAAGTGAACAATAGAGTTGCCTCTAAGGCTAAGCATGGAGGAATGAGAAGGTTTTGTCATTGTCATTATCACTTTGATCCCTAAATTTCCTTTAAAAAATAAAACTCCTAGGCCTACTTAATTAGGCCCCACCCTACTTAATTAGGCCGTCCTATAATGAAAACTCTACAAATACAATTCAAAAATACATTATCATGATGCAATTGCCAAAATACATGCAAGTTTTATAGTTTTTCCTTTAGAAAAATGTGTTTCAGACAAAGATAAAGCTAAGTAGGTCGTGCCTGCACCCTAGAGAAATTATGCAGGCCGCCACATTTTTAATTATGGGCGCCCTAGTAGATCCCAAACGTACATGTAGTTCACACCATAGTCGAGCATGTTCACACACACACTGCATAAACTGTGACTGCGTGCCGTGGTCGACCATATAAAGTTTACATTTTAGCGAACTCGAAACGAGATTTGTTTTGCTCTATCTGAAGAAAAACAAAGTTAGGTAACATTAATTATCTCACCATGATGAAATTCGAGTCAGGATTCTGCTGTATTGGGTTTAATAAACACGAGAAAAATTGTGTTTTTCCCCCCACATGCTAACGAACGTTAGTTAAGCAGTATGTTTACACATGTATCGTACCCGCGTTATGCACGTTGCATACGTGCAGTGCGCCTTTGTTTATCTCAAATTTCAGGTTGCCAAGGTAAGTAACGCATGCGCAGTTGGAATGTCGAAGTGGCTTATTATGATACCGTTAAAATAAATCTAATACATTTTGTCAAAAGAGGGCGTCCTATTATGAGACCGTAAAATAAATTTAACCCATTTTGTCTAAAGAGGGCGCACTATTATGAGACCGTGAAAATAAACCTAATACATTTTGTCAAAAGAGGGCGTCCTATTATGAAACCGTAAAATAAATTCAACCCATTTTGTCTAAAGAGGGCGCACTATTGTGAGACCGTGAAAATAAACCTGTACATTTTGTCAAAAGAGGACGTCCTATTATGAGACCGTAAAATAAATTCAACCCATTTTGTCTAAAGAGGGCGCACTATTGTGAGACCGTGAAAATAAGCTGCGTTCCACCATGGAGAAATAAAACACCCATGGTTCCACTTACGCGAACTGTTTGCGCGAATGTTCGCCTAAGTTTTGAGTTTGCGTTAGTTGAAGTGGAACGATATTTTAACAAATACGTTTTCAAAATGGCGGTGCCCAGTGACAGTGACATCGTTTGGTTGGCTGTTTTTTGTCCAACTCATTATTTTAATTAAGAAGACCCCTGTAAGTGCTCAAAACGATCCACCGTTTATAACGAAAAGTATGAAATGTAAATCAAAACCGTAAAAAGAAAACTGTCGGCTGCTAACTTCTCCGCCATCTTTAAAATACGTCACTGGCCAACAGCGAACAGCTCGAAATGTCGTTCGCCGTTTTCGCTAACGTTTGCCAACATAATTGGCGAACATTGCGTTCCACTCACGCAAACAACGCTAACGTTGGCCAACGTTGGCAACGTTCGCTTAAGCGGAACGCACCCCTGTACATTTTGTCAAAAGAGGGCGTCCTATTATGAGACCGTAAAATAAATTCAACCCATTTTGTCTAAAGAGGGCGCACTATTGTGAGACCGTTAAAATAACCCTGAAAATAACCTAATACATTTTGTCAAAAGAGGGCGTCTTAATAATATGAGACTGTTTAAAAAAATGCACATGGCAAATATTAGTATTTGGATGTTAAATTTAAAAAATAATTGTAATTCAGAAAGAATCTTTGATACGCCTATATCAACAATTTCTTATAAAGCTTTTTAGCAGCCACCATGCTGACGTCCAAGAGTTTTGTAAAGAAGACGAAAAGAGGCTCTATTATCAAAGTAGTAAGAGAGCATTATCTTCGCGATGACATTTGGTGCGGTTCGGAGGTGTGTGACATTTGTTTACAAGAAGCGCCCGTCTTGGAAAGGCATCCTCAAATAGACAGTAACTTGTGTGACTTTCCGCATTACGTCTTGCCTGACACCAATGTTCTCTTACACCAGGTATGGCGTATGTATGTTTTTTATTTTATTTTCATTGAACCCGGTTAATTATTTTAACATGTTGGATTTGGCTAGCTTAACAAATTTAGCTCTAAGTAACTAAAAAGCTCATGATATCATTGAGTCTAGTCCCACTAGTGTGCCCCCGGTATACTGCGAATACAGGGTCACACATCGGCACATGCAAAAATTGGTTGAAAACTTTGTTTTTTCGTGCGCACTCTGTGCGAGGAATTGAGGAGTCGCAATTATACTGGGTGTATTCTCTAATCTCTCAGCTATTACTATCTGGAATTGCGCTTAATCTTACCTTCAAAATTTCGAGAAATTTGGGCATCTTTTTTTCAGTCGAACTGACTACTGAGTGCAAAGCGCAGTTATAATCCAATGACCCGTGACGTCATTTGAGTGTGCACAGCGCACCTAGAGGGCGCTTCACGAGTTGAGATGCTACGGCTGTTTTGTGTTGCATTTAACCTCCAAACAAGGTATAATGTTATCATGAACAGGGTTGCTTTGACAATTCCCCATTCAGTCGCTGTGATTTATAATCATCCCCACGATTGCGTTCCATGCCCATAAAATACGAGTAAATATACTTGGCAAATCTATTGCACACGAAACAGCCGTCGCATCTCAACTCGTGAAGCGCCCTCTAGGTGCGCTGTGCACACTCAAATGACGTCACGGGTCATTGGATTATAACTGCGCTTTGCACTCAGTTCGACTGAAAAAAAGATGCCCAAATTTCTCGAAATTTTGAAGGTAAGATTAAGCGCAATTCCAGATAGTAATAGCTGAGAGATTAGAGAATACACCCAGTATAATTGCGACTCCACAATTCCTCGCACAGAGTGCGCACGAAAAAGCAAAGTTTTCAACCAATTTTAGCAAGTGCCGATGTGTGACCCTGTATTCGCAGTATACCGGGGGCACACTAGTGGGACTACATTGAGTCAATCAAAGATTCATCGTTTAGAGCTTAAAATAAGAGGCCAACGTATCTAGCGGGTGTCTCTAAATTTACCTTTTTCGTGAACTTTAAATCAAACATTCGCCACATACGTACGATGCAGAACACAATCATGCACCAAAAATCATTTCAAAATTCAGATACGATCAAGTTGAAGCAGATAAAAGGAGGTTTTTCTCCTAAATTTTGGGAGAGTATCGTCGGACCCCATAAAACTACATTTCTACGCACTCGCCTTTAATTTTAATTTGGCATTGAGCGCATCTTAAAATGTATCATTATCATTATCATTAAGATTATTAATATTAGAACAAGTAGCATTGAACTACTGAAGTAACAACAAATTGTAATATTTTATTTTGTTTGCCTTCAGTAGAAATTCAGAGCACGGCATTTTTAAGTTTAGTTTGACTGGGAGTATGATTCATGAACATTAGCTCATCCTTATTACTAGGCCAAATAAAAAAAAAAACATGTTTAGCGTCATGCCTTTTTTTTTAAAGGAATGAGGAGGCCCTTTTTTTTTTTAAATGGCCGCTTGACACATCTTAATTCGAGTCTTGTAGTGAACATGTCACACCCTATCTTCCAATTTAAAATTAAAACATGGTTCACCCACGATTAAAAGTCAACATTCATGTGGGTCGATTATGTATGCACCGTACACGACTACACGTCACACCCTAGCCTTCCTATTAGAAAAAAATATATTTCCAGAGCATGTACACAGTGATGCTAATTCTAAAATACGATCTTAAAATTTAATATCTTTAATTTTTTTTTTTTTTTTTTTTTTTTTTTTAACAAAATGGTCATATTTATCATTTTTTTCAAAAAAGAAAAAAAAAGAAAAAAGGAGGCGGCCCACAAAAAGGAAGCGGGCGGTGACGCTAAACATGTTGTTTTTTTTATTTGGCCCTAGTGAGTGAGGTAATTTTGAAGTAAAAACATTGACTTATATTATTATTAATCATAATTACTAATACATTTCTCCAATGATAATAATAATAATGAGATTTGTAAAGCGCACATATCCACCCTGCAGGGTGCTCAAGGCGCTGTAGACAACAACAAGTAATTAATCCTTAAAAATTTGCGACATCAAGTGAGTTTTAAGAAGCGATTTGAACCTAGTTGTACAATGGCATGATCTGAGTTCAAGTGGCAATGAATTCCAAAGTCGAGGAGCTGCAACAGAAAAAGATATGGCGCCCCATGTTCGTTTAGCAATTGGTTCCTTGAGAAGTTGCTGGTTACTTGATCTAAGAGTTCTTGCTGGAGAATATTCATGTAGTAGTTCCTTAATGTAGTAGGGAGCCTTGTTGTTGAGAGCTTTGTGGACCAGAAGCATGAGTTTGAAAACAATCCTTTGGGAGACAGGAAGCCAGTGTAGTTCCTTCAAAATGGGGGTTATGTGACAGTTCCTCCTAGATAAGGTGATGATGCGGGCAGCAGTATTTTGAAGACGTTGAAGACGGTATATTTGATTCTGAGGGAGTCCGTAGAGTAGTGAATTGCCGTTGTCTAGTCGTGAAGTCACAAATGCATGGATAATGTGCTCGGTAGCACTCCTATTCAAATACTTGCGAATACGACCAATGTTTCTAATTTGGAATGATGCCAAACGGACAGTGTTAGCGACGTGAGGTTTAAATGTCATTGCTGAATCAAATATAACCCCCAAGTTCCGGGCCTGCTAACAATACAAACCAAGGTCTACATAGATTAAATAGGTGAACATGTATATCCTCGATCATCCTATTTCTGCGCACATAAGGGTTTGCAACCAAGAAGCTTAAAACTAAAAGAGCAACCACTCTTTTCATCAACAAAACTTATATTGTTGGCTTACGATCTTCCACCATGCCGATTAACAAAGCAAAATTATCTTTATTTGTAGCGACAAGCGGGGAATTCCAAAGCGTGCAGTTTTGGCGTTCAGAAAAAAATCCTGCCTAAATCTGCGCAGTCGGGCGCTTCATGGAAAATCTACGGTGTCCGGGCCATGCAACTCAAGAACAACATTTTTTACTCCTTGATTTTGGAAAATATATTAGCTTAAACATTTTTAACATAATTATTTCCTCTTTTTTTTTAATGCCAGTACACTTTTCGTAATTTCAAGATTAATTCGACATAATGGTTGAATTCTCAATAGATAATTGTTAATTTTGTTTTTACAAAAAGGCATGATTTAAAATTCACATCCAATTTATACATATTTACCTATTTAATATATGTAGACCCCAGTTTGTATTGTTATCATTGAAGAAATGTATTAATAAAGTTGGAAATGTACATTAACCCTAACTCCCTACACAACAAAGGAAGTTGGAGGATTTTGGAGGAATTGTATTGTTCAATAACAATGGTGAGGGAGTTAGGGTTAATATTAAAATAATTAATTAAATTTTTGTTACTTTAAATATAGTAGGATTAGCTCTACACGAGTGTTCACGAATCATACTCTCAGTCAAACTAAACTAAAGACTGCCGTGCTCTGAATTCATACTAAAATGGCTTTTTATGTTCTTTAGGCAATACAAAATAGTTTTACAATATTACAAATCGTCACCTCAGACGTTCCAAGCCTCTCGTTCTAATATTAATAATCTTTGTGATAATGGTTTATACAAGGTACACCCAGGACCAAGTTGTGCGTTGTATTGTTCATTTCAAGTAGCAATTGGTTCAGTTGTTGATTAGGCCTGAATTAAATAAAAATACAAATAAACCTAATAATATTTAAATGCCTTAATAAATTGACCCCTTCTTAGATTTGGTAACCTGAACTATCTTGATAGATGTATGTCATATGTCATATATTGATCATCCCAATCAACAGAGAACATTGTCAAGATGTCAGATTTTAATAGGTATGACAGAAGAAAATTCCAAAATAATATAAGAAACATGTCTTCTTTGTTGCACCGCAAGTCTTAAACCCCCTTAAAAAAATTAATGAATTATATAGGACACGGTAGCTATAATACTGACGACAGAGGGCGAATAACAAAGTTTACCGTGCGGTCATCTTTTCGACTTCTGCAGGCCCGAAAGCCTCTACCAACAATTGTACCTAGTAAATTAGCTGTAAAAAGCAGATTTTTTTCAATTTTTGCCCGACTTACCGTTAAAGCATTCACTTTACATAATTTTTCGGTGGTTGTGAAAGTTCATGCATCAAAGAATACGATCCTAGTGACGGTACATCATTTTTAAGATGCGCGCGTTGCCAAATTTAAATTAAAGGCGAGTGCGCAGAAATAGGACCGCGCAGATTTAGGGGGTCTGACGATACATTTTATGTAAATAAATATAGGCCTTTGTATAAATTAACAATTATCTATTGAGGATTCAACCATTATATTGAATTAATCTTGAAATTACGAAAAGTGTACTAGCATTGTCTGTATGGGCTCGAGAGCTCAACCATTTTTAAAAGTGGGAATTGTTTTTATTTTTCACCGCGCACAACCACACTGTCATCACTGTTGCGCGCGGTAAAAAGAAAACAATTTCCCTTCCCAAAATGGTTAAGCCCATCACAGATGACATGTCTTCAGTCTCAGCTTACAAATTTTAACGTACATTCGAGTAGCCAGATCACGTCAGTTGATAAGTAAAAACTATGATTTTACACTAAAACATCCAGTGCCATGGTCCACAAATGTTTATTACACCGTCTTCAAGAACTATAGAAAGCTCTCATTTCCGTTTTTTGAGAGATTACTGTTTGAGAAAGTAGAATTCCTTGGTTAAAAATTAAAAAGATTCTGACCTCCACAAAGCATAGTCAAAATCCCAATGAGTTATGAAGTCCCAAACATTCATCGTTGTACATTGTTGGAAATAAATTTGGCCTATCACTGTCAGATTCCATTTGAAATACTTTTTAGTGGTTGTTTGTCTTCTTGTATTTTAGACTAAAGAAATTATGTTTTCCTTCCACTTCAGATAGATATTTTAGAAGATACCATCATCAAGAATGTTATTGTACTTCAGACCGTGCAGCAAGAGGTGAGCTTTTAAATGGCAAGAATGGCTATTGTTACGGCTGTTGACTATCTGATTCCCCGACTTACCCAGGTTGATATTGACAATACTCTGGACCTTTTGCTCTTGGAACCTGACTATCAAATAGTCTGTTTATTACAAGAGTAGAAAGTCAGTATTGTCAATGTGAGGTCGTCAACTGCCATAACAATAGCCACAGGTGTTTTTGATATGTGCTTTTGTCATAAAATGATGAGATAGTTGTGAATAAACTAGTCCGAAAGTTTGAGACAATCAATACTGTGTACCAGATTCCAAAAATTTAAAGTACTGAAAACATGCAAAACAAGAAAATAGACTAGCAAACACGCCTTTAGTGCTGAGGTAGTCAACTGTGTGAAAAGAATCATGTACACGCGGTAGTACCAGTATCAGACCACTAAAGAGATCAATCTGTTCAAACAGATGGACATGCACAAGTCTAGTCTTGCTCTTCAAAAAGAAACCACGTTGCTTTACTCTCGGGTGCAAATTGTTGAAGAAAATTCTCCTTTAAAAATTGATTTTAGACTTCAAAATTGGCTGGTGAATAACTGAGGAATCTCTTTTTTAGCCTTGATTTTCAGCATTCCTGGGCCCTGTCTAACACTCAGTCAATTTTGTGCCCATATGTGACCTGTCATCACAAAATGAGCGTAAAGTCGCATGGAGTGATTTTCCAGTACGGCCAGTCAAAGTCAAAATTTGAAGAGGTGGTCGATTTTGAGATTATATGGGTTTTTTAAAGACTAAATCCCCAACAATCAATTCCCAATTTTTCAGGACGATCAGATAAAAACAAAATTAGTTTTTGAGACAATTTTGACTATGCCTTTCTATGCCTTTCACACAATTTCTCGCAAGAAATGCCCGTTTTCTCATAATCTCTGTATTAAGACTCCAGACTAAAAAATAAAAATAAAACAAATATTGAGTATCAAACCTCCAAGTGTTATATACCATTGGAAAGCTCTGTTTTTACAGAATTTAGAAATACCCATATTTCAATTTTAGATTTTGCCGACTTTACACTCATTTTGTGATGACGGGTCACATATTGTTGATGTACCCTAACGTGGTGCACTTTGATTTTTCTCCTGTAGCGCCTAGTTAGAGTGAAAGTTTTATCTGAAATTTAATAGAAAGTGAATTTGTATCAAGTTCGAAGCACTCCCGTTCATAAATTAGAAAGTTAGAAGATAAATATATTTTGAAGTGAACAGTGAACCCTGTAAAAATGCCCTCCAAAATAAGATATATTTTTTTACAAACTTCTAGGTGGATGTTAGCAGAGAATAATGGTTTATCCGAATTTATGAACTTTAAGAAATTTCTGAATGTTAATTTGGTATTTTCCGAGATTTTTTCAAGTGTGCCACGTTATGGAATACTTGGCCGATTTTGTGTCCAATTTCCAGACGCCATCGTAATTTTTATTTTAGACTAAATTTCATGACGCGGAAATTGTTCAAAGAGTTTAAATAGCAAGCAATAATAAGGTTAAAGTACCAAACTATCATTATGTCACTGAAATATTCTGAAGTTTGGCAACGAATAAGTTTGGCAACGAATAAGTTTGGCAACGAATAAGTTTGGCAACACTGCATGAAGATTGTTGGGGTTAACGTTAAAGTGCGCCATGTTAGGAAACACCAGTAAAAAGTACAATCAAAGTTCAAAATTAATTTGGAAGGAAACGTTGCATCCTGACACCACTTTTTTATCCATTATATTATTATCTCAATGAAGGTCAGTCATTGCCAAAAAAACCGAAAACACGTAAATTGGGTCTAAACATTTTTCAAATTTTGTTAGAAAATACTTTCAAAATGTACTTGACTCTCCATAGACTTGATACATGAAGAAGTAATTTCAGGACACTACATTCTTTCCACCTTAACCCTTGCATTTGTTTACACTCCAACGCACTTCAATATTCGCCCCCAAAATCCATGTGTTTAATCCTCCGATGCACATGGAGGGCATCAAATTGTGTTTCACATATTGACCTAGGATACCCTATTATGTTTCCCTTTGTTTCTGTACTATAACCTAACCCTCATAAACGTATCATACCTTTTAACACCAAGGACACAATTTAAAAAAAACGAACTTACGAGGACTAAAATTCGTTCGCCTATTGTGCTTCTGTCCTCAACACTAATAGAGCAAGGGTTAATTTATATTTGTAATTTTCTCATTTTTTTTCGCAGGCCAAACATCGCAGTCTCCCAGTCCACAAGAGAATGAGAGACCTCATTGCAAATGGCGACAAGAAATTCTACGTCTTCACCAATGAACATCACAAGTAAACAATAAAATATGCAAATTATCTTTCACTGTTAGCTTTGAATTCAATTATCATACACTTTTATCACTATGTACTTACGGAAAATTTGTTTTAATTATGAAATTTAAATTGACAAATTCCAACAAAAATTTAAAGGAATAGTATCCTCGATGTACCATTTTTCAAGGGTGTAAAGATTTATGCCAAACGAGAAAAATTCACAGACAAAAACACACTTTTGACAGTATTCTCCCGACTCGGACTAGGCCTATAAAATCTGCGCATGTGTCGCTCTACCTGTGACGTAGGTTAATCCTCGAAAACTAGATGCCTTGAAAACAGGAACACGGACGATATAATTGTGAAAAATGAATTTTCCTCAAAGCTTGTATCTTGAGATTCAAAAGTGATTGAAATTTTGAATGAATTTTTTTATTTTTTCAAAGAGAGACGTACTCTGAGAGAAAACCTGGTGAATCGCCTAACGATTACAGTGACAGGCTGATCAGACAGGCAGCTAAGTGGTACGGAGACCACCTGGAACGTGCTCAGAAACGGGGGTCAAAGGTCACTGATGGAGATGATGAGGGAGGGGTCAGTGTCGTGTTGCTGACTAACGACATTGCCAATCGTGATAAAGCAAGGGAGGACGGCATATTGGCATATACAGGTGGGTGGAAACTACATGTAGTTGTTAAAACCATTTGTTGTATTTGTTATACCGTGTTACACATCCGTCAATGGGTGCCAGTTGAAAAGTCTGGTTTTATATAAACCTGATAAATCTCTGAGGTCTATAAATTGTTCTGTTTCTTCTAAAGTCAAGGAACCAGACTACAAGAACAGCATTATTTGTTTTTTTCTTCTTAGTTTTTCAAGTTATTATGAACACAACATTAAAGGTAGGATACATCATTTGCATATATATCAAAACAATTTACTACAGAATTATTAACCAGTTCGCGCCGGGATTATTTTAACATCACCGAGCCAACGAGCGCGATTATTTTTATCGAAACTCGATCCGAGGCGGGTTCAGGCCGATGGTAACGGGAAGCACACCCACGTATTTCCAGCCTTGCTCGCTGCTGACAGACATTTCTGGCCTTGCTCGTGGTGTGTTTATGCGTCATCCGTTTTGAATTTGGGGAAAACTTTGCGGATATATACGTCATCAAATAATGTTTCTAGGCATCCAGTAAACCATTGCGCTAGATATCTAGTAATTGATTCAAAAAATCGAATTGAAAAGAAAAAATTAACAATCGCCAGACGGCGATTGCGAAAAAAACAAGAACAACATAAGAGACACTGCCCGACGCCAGTTGAAAAACGAATGTCATTTTTCTTGCTTTTCTCAGCATCCATTTGGCTGGTAACTTGTTTTTGCTTAGCAGATCTTCTAATACCACTCGGCCATCAAGCTTTCCAGGGTCGGTCGGCTGGGTCAATTCTGATGGTTTAAATCTGCTTATTTTGAATTTTGGATTGTTGTGAGGATTCGAACCATTCAACCGACCCTGGCACACTCGATGGTTGAGGGGTAAGATTTATAAAGGATTTTAGTTGAATACAAAATATATATTTTTCAATTGAAAACTGAAGGCAAACAGAATCTGGTTCTGTGTAATCTTAAAGTTCAGGTGCATTTTTAAAGGAATGACTATGGTGTATTTATGTTTGATGTTACTCAATTTTACTCAATTTTTATCAAATTATCAATTTGTCTCACTTTGTTACCTTGTACAGTTCATGAGTATGTGAAGTCGCTCATAGCCAAGCCAGAGTTGATTGACAGATTAGCTCAGATTGCCTCGGCTGAGAATGAGAGAAAAAAGGTGAGCGAGTATTCAAGTGATAGTCTCCTATATGTGACCTGTCATCACAAAATGAGCGTAAAGTCGGCAAAATCTAAAATTGAGATATGGGTATTTCTGAATTCTGTGTAAACAGAGCTTTCCAATGGTATATAACACTTGGAGGTTTGATACTTAATATAATATATTTTTATTTTTTAGTCTGGATTCTTAATACAGAGATTATGAGAAAACGGGCATTTCTTGCGAGAAATTGTGTGAAAGGCATAGAAAGGCATAGTCAAAATTGTCTCAAAAACTAATTTTGTTTTTATCTGATCGTCCTGAAAAATTGGGAATTGATTGTTGGGGATTTAGTCTTAACAAAACCCATATAATCTCAAAATCGACCACCCCTTCAAATTTTGACTTTGACTGGCCGTACTGGGAAATCACTCCGTGCGACTTTACGCTCATTTTGTGATGACAGGTCACATATTAACCAGATCGCGTTGGATGCTGTTTTTGCACCCAAAAGTATTTCCGGAATTCAAAATGGATGAGGGATAAACATGTCACGAGCAAGGCCGGAAGTTTATGTCAGCGACCGGTTCGCAGTGAGCAAGGCCAGTAATATCGGGGTGTGCTACCCACAGATGACAGCCACAGGTGAAAAACAATCCTGCGCGATGTCAAAATGATCCCAGCGTAAACTGAGTAAACAGGCTCTTGTGTATTAAACCTTTATAGTTGTAAATTAATGTTAAGAAGTGTTAGTTTGCAACTAAAGCTGCACATAACAGTGAATTACTCACTTTCTACACGGCAGTGTAGTAGTGTAAGACTTAAGCCGCGGCGGAATCACTTAGCTACGGCTGAGAATAACACGTGCACCTATGGAAGCCTCTGGGTAGTGGCTGCCGTCACTTCCCATAGACTTGTGTGCTATTGAGGCCATAGCCATGTCATTCAGACGTTGCATAATTGTGCACAGAAAAGGCATCTATTATATTATAATGGGAATTATCTTTATTGCAACTTTTATGGTTTTCACACAAAATTGTTTACTGTAATAAAAAAAAATATTCTTCCATTATTTGTTATACCAGTTCATTCATGCATTCATTTGTTTTACTGCTTGTTAATGTAACGGTTAATTGTTTTTTTTGTTTTCATTTTTATTTTATTTTTTCTCCTTGGGGCTAGCGAGATTCAGACATCAGTTCCGACGGAGGTCGCAAAGTCCTCTTTCCCGAACACATGTCGGCGACCCAGTTGCAGTCGGCCGTCAAGAACAGTGCAGTGAAGCAGGGAACATTCCAAGCAAGTTCTGAAAACTTCAGGGAGGGATACGCCAGCGTCCATGGGGAGGAACAAATGGTGGGTGCAAAATCAATTGGAGGTGAAAACCAAAAAGAGCTAATTTTTTTAAAAGAGCACTCGGTATAGAGAACCCTTCTGCCCACCTGCAAATTGCATCCCAACCGGAAAAAAATGCCCTCTCAATGTTAACAAATTAATGGAATTGTCCTTGACCCATAAGCTACCTACCTACAAAGTTTTGTTAAAGTCCCTCCAGTAGTGTTATTTTGGTGTAAACATCTGATTGATTTGTGCATGGTTGAATTTTAGAAATTGTTGATTTTGTTTTTAAGATTTTCATCAAGGGCCTGGCCAATCAGAATCGAGCAGTGAATGGCGACATCGTTGCCATAGTGATACTACCCAAACACCAATGGACCTGCCCGTCTTCCGTCGTTGCCGTCGACAACGCAGATAAAGAGGAAGAAGGGGAGAAGGATTTTGAGGAGGTGAGAGCTGTAAATGTATGTGCTAAGCACAGTTTAGTTGAGTACCAGTCAAAGGTAACTTGCACTGCATTAGAGTTTGGCTGGTAACCTGTTTTTGCTTAGGATGTATTTTCTATGCTTACCAGATTTCCAGATCTGTATTTTTGACCCAGGAGAATAGCAGGGAACACTAATTTGTTTTTCAAGTGTTAATCTGTAAAGTTTATTATGGTGGAAAGTTATAATTGTAAGAGCAATGCAACATTATGTTCAGGTCATGGTTTATTTTAATTTTCTTTCAGCATAGGTCCTCTACTTAACCAGTTTTCCCCGGATTCAAAACGGATGATGCATAAACACGCCACCAGCAAGGCCGACATTGTCTGTCAGCAGCGAGCAAGGCCGGAAATGCGTGGGTGTGCTTCCCGGTACTATCGGCCTGAACACGCCTTGGATCGAGTTTCGTTAAAAATAATCCCGCACGGTCGGCTCGGTGATGTTAAAATAATCCCAGGGCGAACTGGTTAAAAAGTTGAATAATTATCAATAACATGCTGATTAGAAACATAAAGCAGCATTTCTTTATTTCCTAATTGTTCATTTTTGTTTTTTGTTATTTCTAGGGTGAAAACTCTGACACTGTTCAACCCGCAAACTCTCAGCCGACAGGGAAAGTGGTCGGGATCGTCAAGCGGAACTGGCGGCCTTACTGTGGTGTTTTACAACCGTCCAACAACATGAAGGTATTATCAAATTACCTGTCCATACCAGTAGTTGGGATTTGTTTTAACATTGATTATCTTAGTGATAATCTGTTATGTTTTACTTACACTTGTAGACTGGGGCCAGTTTCATAAAACATTTAAGCACAACAATTTGCTTAGTACAAGAAAGTCTTGCTCAGTAAAAACAGGTTATCGGCCATTTTCATTCAAAGCAAAAAACAGCTGAATACCAGTCACAAAGGATAAACATCTACGGAAATGTTGGTTTGTAACCCTGTTTATTCCAAGGAAGAATTTACATGCTAAGCAAATTTTGGTGCTTACACGTTTTAGGAAATTTGCCCCAGGACACAAACTGTTAATCAGTTCGCGCCAGATTATTATAACATCATTTGACCTGGGATTTGACTTGGGATTTGACCTGAGATTTGAAATGCGCTTTGAACTGCGGTTTGACCTCGCGGTTTGACCTCGCGGTTTGACCTCGCGGTTTGACCTCGCAATTTGACCTCGCGATTTGACCTCGCGATTTGACCTCGCGATTTGACCTCGCGATTTGACTTGCGATTTGACTCGCGATTTGACTCGCGATTTGACTCGCGATTTGACTCGCGATTCGACTTAAGATTCGACTTAAGATTCGACTTAAGATTCGACTTAAGATTCGACTTAAGATTCGACTTGTACCTGACTTGTACCTGACTTGAGATTTGACTTGAGATTCGACTTGTACCTGACTTGAGATTTGACTTGAGATTTGACTTGAGATTTGACTTGAGATTTGACTTGAGATTTGACTTGAGATTTGACTTGAGATTTGACTTGAGATTTGACTTGAGATTTGACTTGAGATTTGACTTGAGATTTGACTTGAGATTTGACTTGAGATTTGACTTGAGATTTGACTTGAGATTTGACTTGAGATTTGACTTGAGATTTGAGATTTGACTTGAGATTTGACTTGAGATTTGACTTGAGATTTGAGATTTGACTTGAGATTTGACTTGTACCTGACTTGAGATTAGACTTGAGATTTGACTTGTACCTGACTTGAGATTAGACTCGTACCTGACTTGAGATTTGGCTCGTCAACCGTGCCCACAAGTCAGATTCAGAGTGAAGAAATTCTCATATTCAACCAACTAATTTTGTTTCTTTCCAGGGCACGCGCCATCTCTTCATGGCAGCAGAGAAGAAGATTCCCAAGGTACGCATTGAGACGAGACAGGCCGCCTCTCTACAAGGACAGAGGATCATGGTGAGCATTGACAGCTGGCCAAGGAACTCAAGATATCCCATGGTGAGTTTGGCCATTCATAAATTATGTATGGGTGGGAGGTATGTCTTTGAACAGCTAAATTGCTACAGGTTTGCGTTTCGAGTGTGAACAGGTTTCCAACCAACGTTTTTCCATCAATTTTTACAAGTGCCATGGCCTAGTGGTCTTGGGCATTGCATTCTTGGTCTGCGGGTGGTTCTGCAGGTTGTGGGTTCAAACCCAGCCTGAGCTATGGCATTATTAAGGCTTTGCAGTGGACTAGTTACCCATCCCAACCCAACATATACTGTGAAGAGATTATCTTGTCTTGTTTCAGTGGGAGGGGCTGGTTCTTCCACACTTTCCTCTGTAGCCCACACCTCAAGTGCCCTTTGGCCTTGTAATAGGCGATTTGCAGAAATTAATATTTTTTTCTGCTCTAACACTTAGTTTCTGAAAGTCCTGACGTGATCTATGCTTGCACAATCTTTGTCAAGTTCATCAAGTTCATTCCCATTGCAACTCAACTATTAAAAAGTAAACGCAAATTAACCTATTGCTGGCTGGCACGTGGCCACGCTCCTTATACAACCTGTTGGAATTTTATGCAGTAATTTTTGTTTGTATCGCATTTTGTGCATTCCGCGTCGATTTGTAATTCATGTGATTACACCATATTTCACAAGTTGCATTGACGCGGTTCTATCGCGATAGGGTAATTGAGTATGCTCGGCCACTGTAGATAATTTGGGGCTCAAAGTTCCAGTTCAGTTTAACAGGCATGCAACTTTTCCTCTGATCATACGTGTCAGATCAACTCGGTCGCGTTAAGAAAAAGATGAAATTCACTCTGACTGACATTGGTTTACAATGTTTTATTTCTTCAGACTTAGTTTTCTACGAACATCATTAAAAGTGACTGCTGGACTGGACTGATTATTTATGAAGTTTCTGCATTGTTGAAGCATAAAGTATAAAAATTTGAGAAAAACTACTGGAGAGATTTTACCGAAACATAGTGAGTAGATAGGTTATGGGTCAAGGATGAGTCCATGAAGTGTTCAGATTGATCTGGATCCAGATCTGGAATCTGGATCACTTTGAATTATTCTTAAATTTTTGGAGATAGGGCGTTTTCGCAGTTGGGGCGTAGGTCTATGCTCTGCTGAATGCCCTTTTCTAGTTCATTGCATGTGCTTGTTGTCTTCACAGGGTCACTTTGTCCGTCTTCTCGGGGAGATTGGAGACCGAGACACGGAGAATGAAGTCCTTCTCCTGGAGCACGACGTTCCCCACCTGCCGTTCTCTGAGTCAGTAGTCAGTTTCCTCCCTAAGATGCCTTGGGGAATCACGGAAGAGGTACTTGCTATCAAAGACCTTCTATCAAAGACCTTCTATCAAAGACCTTCTATCAAAGACCTTCTATCAAAGACCTTCTATCAAAGACCTTCTATCAAAGACCCTCTATCAAAGACCTTCTATCAAAGACCTTCTTTCAAAGACCTTCTTTCAAAGACCTTCTATCAAAGACCTAAGACCTTCTATCAAAGACCTTCTATCAAAGACCTAAGACCTTCTATCAAAGACCTTCTATCAAAGACCTTCTATCAAAGACCTTCTATCAAAGACCTAAATGTTATTCCTTCTAGAAGTTGATCATCCTCGTCCTTTTCAACATGTCAAGTTTTGTTTCAGTAATTTTGTTTTCCATAGTATTAGCACACTCACATGACCATGCCCCAAATTGCCCAATTGCTTGACTGTAGCTACAGCAGTAACACACGTCTTATGGAAGTGGCTACAGTTACTTCCATAAGACGTGTGTTACTCAAAGCCGTAGCCAAGTTATTCGGACACAGCCTAAAGTTTATACTATAAAGTCAGACTTGAAATCTTAAAATCACAGAAAATAATTGAACACTCCTTCATTTATCATGTGATACATTTGACCCTTCAAGACCTTTGAAATTAAAGGGACAGTAAAATTTTTGCATCTATCCAAAAGGTAGCCAACAAAATTATTGTTTAAAAGCTTACTGATGCAAAGATATTAATGACTCTAAACTCCCTGTGAAAATATTCCTCCTGGCATGCAGTCATCTTAAAGAAAATAATAAAATAAATCAAAAAATGCGTCTCAAAGACACATTTTTGGAAATTTTCATTAGTAGTTAGTTCAAAATCACATTTTAGAATATTTTTTTTTTTTCAGAATAATAAAGCATTCACAGAGCTATTAAAAACTTTGTCATTTTTTTCAAGTACTATTCTTTAGATTTTGAGAATTGTTCCTGCTTCAAACGATAACAATTTACAACCGACAATAGGTATACTATAACTTTTCTGCATTATTTTGACTAAAAGAAATTCTCTGTGCATTGAAGGATGTGAAGGTTAGAGAAGACCTGCGACATTTGGATATCTGTAGTGTGGATCCTCCTGGATGTACAGACATTGATGATGCGTTGCACTGTAGAAAACTGAACAATGGAAATCTAGAGGTATTATAATGATCCTATTGTAGTCCAGGCAAAATACATAATTTTGTTTTGTTGACCTCAAACAAATTGCAACAAATTGTTTTTTACCACAGTGCACTTCTATAAGGTCCCTAGAATTACATACTAAAAGTCTACAAAAATCCAAGTGGTGGAAATATGTCTAATTTGCATAAATCGTTAATCCCTGCCGTGTAATATGTTTATTCTTATATTTGGGTATATATTATATTTTTAATTCTTTGAAAAGTTTATTTTGGCAATTATACTTACACATCCTTACTTCAATACATTTTCTAAAGCATGTAAGTGACTAAATAACTATGAAAATATAGTAATGGTCCAAAATGACTACAATTATACCCTATAATTTGCACACATTTACCGTGTCTCCAGATATCATCAAGTAGTCAGTATTGACGTGCTTCAAATTCACCAAGTTGCTTACTGGCACAGTTATCCTATTAAAACCTTATGGAAAATCATATGAACAATGATAACATTGTGATATTTAGCCCAGCAAACAAAAACTGGGAAAAAATGGTGCGTCCCTAAATTGGGCTAACAAGTAGGTGAAGGGTTGCCTAAGGTGAGAGACTTGAACAAGTTCAAGGAAACCTCCCAAATTAAAGATTGTTGTTGCTTACAATACTCCTATCTACGTTAAAATGTATTTTGGGGATTTCCTTGAACTTGTTCGAGTCTCCCCTGTTAGGCAACCCCTTAACTACCTTTTCGCCCAATTTATGGACACACCATTTTTCTCCAGTTTTTGTTTGCAGGGCTAAATATCACATTGTTATCATTGTTCCTATGATTTTTCATGAGGTTTTAATATGATAACTGTGCCAGTAAGCAACTTGGTGAATTTGAAGCTCGCCAATACTGACTACTTGATGATATCTGGAGAAAGTGTAATGTGCGCACATTTATAGAGTCACAAAGTTGTCATTTTTGTTTATTACTATGTTCTCATCACTATTCAGTCACTTATATGATTTAGCAAATGTTATTGAAGTAAGGATATGTAAGTAGAATCACCAAAATAAACTTTTCAAAAAATAAAATATATATATATATACCCAAATATGGGAATAAATATATTACGCGGCAGGGACTAACGATTTATGCAAATTAGTCATATTTCCACCACTTGGATTTTTGTAGACTTTTAGTATGTAATTCTAGGGACCCTCTAGAAGTGCACTGTGGTGAAAAACAATTTGTTGCAATTTGTTTGAGGTCAAAACTTATTTTTCCTGGACTATTGAGTTAGTTTGCGGATACCCCTGTTACTTGTGACCTTGTGATTGATTATGACTGACTTGTGACTGACTTATGATTGACTTGTGACTGACTTATGATTGACTTGTGACTGACTTATGATTGACTTATGATTGACTTGTGACTGACTTATGATTGACTTATGATTGACTTGTGACTGACTCATGTTTGACTCGTGAGAGACTTGCGATTGGCATGTGAGTTACTTATGATAGACTTGTAAGTGATATACGGGTGACTTGTGACTCACTCATGAGTGATTTACGATTGACTGATTGAATTGTGAAAATTGTGAACTTTGGAAATTAAAGGTTGGTGCTCTGACGTGACGGGCAGGGACGTTTTTTTACTTTTTTCAGTGCATTTGGAATTTCATCAAACCTATACATTTTCAAATTTTTTTTCCGAAAGGAATTGAAAGCTTGTCGGCGACTTTTAAAGCTTTGCGCGCACCACATAAAGCATGGCGGGGCGCCATGTTTGTTGGTTGGAGAACACTGCTAATTACAGGGTTGTAAAACACACTCATACTAGCTGTTTTTGTTGTTGTTTAGGTTGGCGTACACATCGCTGATGTGACCCATTTCATCCGGCCAGGCAATGCCTTAGATGATGAAGCATTCAACAGAGGTACAACTGTGTACCTCGTGGATAAGGTAAACAAACAAATTGCCCAAAAAGCAATTGACGCAACTTATTGTACTAAAATAAATGTTTTCAAACCCTAACCCTAACCCTAACTGTACTACTTCCATCAAAATCTACCCCATCCCACTCCTCCATTTTGTGGAATTTTGGCAGATATGCCTGTGTACCAAGTCTATCAAAATCCACCAGCACCATTAGTCGATTCAACAGATTTGGTCATGAAGCATTACGTGAAGCAGATAGATTTTGTGATAGATTTTGATGGTCGTGGTCCTCTATGCTGTACACCTTAGTAGGGAGTTGAGGTTAAACATTTGCAACTCGTCTTAATAATGGGCCGTGTCCGAAACGGGCTTCCAGAGCAACGGTTAGTCTATTGTCAGCCTTCTCACGCATAGTGGTAATGGACGAACACCTAGACAATAACCAAAGACCAGAGCTTCGGACGCTTGGTTCAGACAGGCGTTCCACAGTCGCGCCGAACCAAATGAGTGAATTGAGTCCGACGTCTGAAACGAATAAGGGCGACAAGGCGCGCCAGACGGCGAACGATCGACTGCTGGAGTTGTTAGAGCGACTCAGGAGCGACTTGATTTCAATCTGGTTCGGCGTGACTGTAGAACGCCTGTCTGAACCGAGCGTTAGTCAGCGTAAACCGGTGTAGGGATAAAAGTCCGATTCGAGGAGCAAGGTTGCGGCTTGTACTTTGGTGTAACCCTGTTTTGATTCTCATCCTCAGAGGATTGACATGGTGCCTGAGTTGCTGAGCTCTAATCTCTGTTCGCTGCGCGGTAACGAGGAGCGTTTTGCCTTCACCTGTATCTGGGAGATGACTAACAGAGCCGAGGTAGTCAGCACAAGGTTCACTAAGAGTATCATACGCTCAAGGGTAAGTGAAAGAAGTATAGTTTCTCTATTTAGTTGGCCAGCCCAACTGGCAAGCTCCCCCTGTACTGGTGATATGGAGGTACCTGATTCAAGTCCAACCTGAGTATGTTTTTGAATTTTGTTTCATAATAGTTTGTTGGATAATAGATGAATCCGATGTTTAAAAAAACAAAAATGTTTAGCGTCACCGCCCGCTTTCTCTTTGGAGGCCGCTACCTATAAATTTTATTATCTTTTTGAGAATTTTATTTTTTAAAATATTTTTAAAGAAAATTGGTAAAAGATAATAACATTTTAAGATCGTGTTTTAGACTTTAGCATCACTGTGTACATGCTGTGGAAATATTTTTTCTAATGGGATGGCTAGGGTGTGAAGTGTTTGGTGCGTACATGATCGGCCCACATGAATTTTGATTTTTAATCGTGTGGGAGCCATGTTTTAATTTCAAATAGGAAGATAGGGTGTGACATGTTCACTACATGACTCGTTTAAAATGTGTCGAGCGTCCATTAAAAAAAAAAAAAAAAAGGCATGACGGTATTAAAACATGTTGGTTTTTTTATTTGGCCTAATATACAACATTTTTTTTTGCCCAAATTTTCTAGTCTGGTTTTCTTAAACCCTACTTAATGGGAAACAAAGCAATTTATAGACATTGGGGAATTGTCAGATCAGGGAACCAGACTAGCTGGCTTGCACCCTTTCACGAATGTGTAAATGTTTGTAACAAAATGTGGACTAATTTACTGAAGTGGGGGAAGTATTTGGAAAAAGTCATCGTTGGAAATTGTGTTATTTTATGAGAGAGAAATTAAATGTTATATTTGTTTTCAATTTGCCTTTCAGGCTGCGTTTACCTACGAGGAAGCCCAGTTGAGGATTGACGACAAGTCTCTGACTGACTGCGTTACCATGGGTTTGAGAGGATTGAACCGACTAGCTAAGATACTCAAACAGAAACGCTTGGACAATGGGTACGAAAATGAGGTATCATTAACCCCTTGACGCCGGTATCACCGGCATATCACTCTTTCGCGCACCGGGTTATACGCATGAATGCACAGCAGCTCTTGTCTAGTAGCTGCACTGCACAATGTACCGAGCGTGCAGCTGCCAATCAGGCCGTGTTCTACGGCATAGCACAGCTGTCCATAGCGTTCTGGATGGATTAGCGAGCCACAGCCATAGCCTTAGCCGTTTCTCATCATCTAGGTGTTAACCAGGGGCCAATTTCATAGAGCTGCTAAGCACCAAAATATGCTTAGCATGAAAATATGTCCTTGGCAAAAACAAGGTTACAGACCAAATGTTCACGTGATCTTTATTGCTTTTGATTGATAATCAGCTGGTTTTTTGCTTAGCATGAAAAACAAGGTTAATTTGGGCTGGTAACCTGTTTTTAACGAGCAAGACTTTTTGGTGCTAAGCAAATTTGTGTGCTTAGCAGCTCTATGAAATTGGCCCCAGGTTTGATATGAGAATAATCATGAGTGGAGTTCTGCTTGCAGTGTCAATGTTTTCTGTCCTCCCAATTATTTCGAATGGTGTCTCTTCAACAATGTAAAAAGGGTCATGAGGGCCCAATGGTCAAGGTGTTGGAACCATGACGGGTAACATGGGGCATGTGTTCTTGGGCAAGACACTTTACTACAATTGCCTCTCTTCGCCTGGGAGTATCAATGGGTATCTGTGAGGGTAGAGACCAGATTGCGCTGACTGCGAGCTGCTGCAGAAAACTGGTCTTGTGGCCTGGTGAACAGGGGTAATAATTGTAAAGCTTGAGCTTGCCATGGTTTATCATAATCTTCGACAGATTTGTACTACGAAAACCTATGTACGCCTATGTTCGTTATTTCAGCAAAAATATTTGTACAGCTTAAGTCATCAGTGGTATAAAATTCTCAATGGTTTTCAAAGAAAACACGTGTTGAAAGCAAAAAACACCAGGTAGTAGATTTTGGTAATATTTATGGTTTGTTATTGTAACTGTGGCTCTGTTTTCCAGGGCACTTGTGTTGGCTTCGCCAGAGATTCGCTTCAGCATGGACAGTGAAACGCACGACCCCATCGAAGTACAGCAGAAGGAGCTAAGGTAAACACACCTTTCACGGTATTCCGAAGATATTTTACAAAGCCCAGCTTCGTCTTTGTCTCTGGCTTCATTCATGCATTTTAGCAATGGGCTGGAGACAGAGCTGAAGCCAGGGGTTTGGAAAACGGCTCTTTACCTCATGTGCAAAAACGTGACCGGGAGAGAATGTAGTATCTAGACGCCAATTTTTGGATAAGTACAGAGTCGATGGAGAATCCAGTGTATTTTCAATTTTTGTTTTTTTTTTGCTTTTTTTTTTTTTAATTGCAAATTTTTCTCGGTTCCCAGATTCATGTCTTTAAAAAAATGTATTGTGTTCGAGATATTTTAAGAAATTTTTTGGAACTACTCGGATGGTACTTAAACCCACTATAAAAAAAGTTGGTGAAAAGCAAATTTCAATATTGAATTTACATCAACCCGACGCAAAATCCATCTTACGAATGCATTTGTTACCAGGGAAACCAACTCTATGGTAGAGGAGTTCATGTTGCTGGCCAACATCTCAGTAGCCAAGAAAATTCACGAGGAGTTCCCCCAGTGTGCCACCTTAAGACGTCACCCTACGCCCTCCCCGTCTAGCTATGAACCAGTCATCAAAGCAGCTCTGGGAAAGGTAAACGCGATAAAAGATTGAGAAAAAACACACTTCTGGGTGCTATACTGCTATATTGTATATTACAATCTCCAGGCATACAATTTTTTTAACTTTTATCAGAAATCACACTTTTTGAATCTTGGAGAAAGACATTATTTGTACATAGAAATATGCATCTTTCAGACATTTCATTGATTTTCAGACTTTTTTCTAAATTGACAATCTCATTCCTGAATCTTCAATATTTTCTTTGTTTAACAAGCAATTGTCTCTGCTAAAATAGGAAAACGTCAAAAATGTAACATCATTGCAAAATTATATGGTGTTTTTCTATCAATTTAATATACAATTTATATTGGGTTTAACCTTGCATCTGCAATGGAAATAGATAGATAGATAGATAGATAGATAGATAGATAGATAGATAGATAGATAGATAGATAGATAGATAGATAGATAGATAGATAGATAGGGAAAATATTTGGGGGAATGGTTCCTTTGATGATACAAGCAGGGAATTTGGCACAGACTACGAGTATGTCATAAAAAAGATAATTGGCTTCAGGGTCATTGCAGATTTGTCCCTTAACCAGTCGTGCCGGGATTGTTTTAACATCACCGAGCCGAGGCGCAGGATTATTTTTAATGAAACTCGATCCGAGGCGGTTCAGGCCGATAGTACCGGAAAGCACAGCCACGCATTTCCGGCCTTGCTCGTTGCTGACGGACATTCCCGGCCTTGCTCGCTGCTGATGGACATTCCCGGCCTTGCTCGCTGCTGATGGACATTTCTGGCCTTGCTCATGACGTGTTTATGCGTCATCCGTTTTGAATCTGGGGAAAAAATTGGCGTGTATATACGTCCTCCAGCGCGAACTGGTTAACAAAATATACGTAGAATAACAAGCAATGGCAGGCATTTTGAAAAATGTGAAAATTTCTTATTCTACTTATTTTCCCCCAAAAGGACAAATCTGCGATGGCCCTGTAGCCAAATATCTTTCTCATGGCACACTCTGACTGTTTGACAAATTGCATGCCTGTATCATCAAATGCACAATCCCATCACCTATCGTACTAATACGAAACATACATGAATGTCAATATTAAAACCAATATTGACAAATACAAAATAACCTAAAATATTTAGTATGAACATAACATATTTCACTAATCTAAAACAGCACTAATTACATTAGTACTGTTTTGGGTTCTGTTTCAATATTGTAAAGTACTATGTTAATTATCTTCAAAATGTCTTCATTTTAGGGTGTGAAACTTGAGGTGGACAGCGGCCACGCCCTGGCCCAGTCTTTAGACAAGGCAGTCATACCCGACGAACCGTTCTTCAACAAGCTTCTGCGCATGATGACAACGCGATGCATGACCCAGGCTTTGTACTTCAGTAGTGGCACCTTAACCTTTGAGGATTTCTTCCATTACGGGTTGGCTGCGCCAATCTATACTCACTTCACCTCTCCAATTAGAAGGCAAGAAATTGTTTGTCCCTCTCCCAGTTAACAGTGTTGTAGTGGAGATACTGCTAATGGATAAGTTCATCACAAGTGATCTACAATTCCGGCCAAATCTCGCTGGGCCGCCCTCCCTTGCCCCCCAGTCAATGTTGTCTCTTATTGCACGGTCTGTGCTCCAGCTGCAGATTATAACATTGACTGGGGGGAGGGGAGGGCTGGGGGACCAGGCGAGGGTATACTTATTGTCATGTGTCTCAACCATTTTGCCCGGAATTGTAGTTCTTAGCTGACACTCGCTTACAAACTATTTAATTGAACTTTGACAAAGTTTGGATGTTGCTTGCTCTGGACTTGTGAATGTTTTTGTTATTTACTTGTTTTTGTGACTAGGCATGAGAATTAACAATGACTAACTTGCGACTGGACTTGTAATTTTTTTTGTGACTGCTCAGTAACCTGCTTTTTACAGTTGAAAATTTGCTATTCTTTCAGTCAGAATTTGTTTTCAATGCCATTAATAGCATTGTTATTAGAAGAATTGAACCTCTAACACAGAAGAGCAGAGTTTGACAGGATCATTTTTTGTTTTATCATTCTGTTTAGATACTCGGATATCTTGGTCCATAGAGCCTTAGCCGTAGCCATCCATGCAGACCTGTCCTACCCATCACTGCTGGATAAACAGAACGTACAGGTAAGCTTAGCACTCCTAAACTCTTTAACCAGTTCACGCTGGTATTTTAATTTTTTTACTGGACCAGAGCGCGAGATTATTTTTCACCAAGATCAAGCCTAGCAGGCCCAGGCCGACAGTCCATGGGCAGCACACCCACACGTGCTAGCTGCGAGCTGGTCACTGACGAATATTTCCGGCTGCTCGTGTTTTTCAGTCATCTGTTTTGATTTTCAGAAAAATTTGGCGTGTATAACCAGTTATTAACTAGTTCACACCGGAATTTTTTTGACATTGACCGGGCCCAGGCACGGGATTGTTTTTTATGAACTTCAATCCGAGACGGATCTGGCATCTGTGGGTAGCATACCCTGATATTTCCGGCCTTGCTCGTGACGTGTTTATCTGTCATCCGTTTTAAATTCCGGAAAAACTTTGCATGCAATACATGTACTCCGATGCAAACTGGTTAAGTTCTGTGGTTTTTCTTCCTCTCGCGAACATCTGTTGCTCTGCCTTTGCACTTTGGTAAGACTCTGTCATATAGCGGCACTTTTAGGCGCCTTTACACGCCTTTACACGCCTCCGGCTCAACCAAGTTGTAGCTGTCCTTCGCAATTCAGATTCTGCTGTGAGGACGATTAGCTCCTAAAAAGTATAAAGGTAGGTTCATACTTCACGCTGAAGCGAATGCGATACGAATTTGACACCACAAAGCATCTGCTGCAAACATTCACCGGATTTAGAATTTGTTTAACTTTTGAGAATTTGCAGTATGAAAACTCCCTGTGACGTCATAAATTGGCGTTCGAATTCGCTTTTGCCGAGTATAAACCGGCCTTTATTAATATAAATTCATGACTGTTTTATCTTATTACCCAGACGATGTGCAATCATCTTAATATCCGTCACCGCATGGCACAGTATGCTGGTCGGTCCTCTGTAGCTCTCCACACACAGGTAAGATGCCTCCATTCTTCACGTTAACCAGTTTGTGCCGGGTTTTATTTTAACATCACCGAGCCGAGGCGCGGGAATAATTTTAACCAAACTCGATCCGAGGCGGGTTAAAGCCGATGGAACCGGGAAGCACACCTACGCATTTCTGGCCTTGCTCGCTGCTGACAGACATTTCCGGCCTTGCTCGTAACGTGTTTATGAGTCATTCGTTTTGAATCTGGGCAAAAACTTTGCGTTTATATACGTCCTCCGGCGCAAACTGGTTAATGATGAATATTATTAATTTGTTATATTTTTAAATATATGTGATGCGATCTGTGAAAACCCGCCACATGGTGGCAAAATAATTCTAATGCTTTTTCAATCAGGTCTCTAGGACCTCTACATCAAAAGTTACGTTAAAATGAACGTCGGTTATTGGCGATGCGAATTTCTGAGAAAACAGCGTTTAACGATAGGGTACCAGAATAGCAATGAAAAATCAATTAAAAAAAAAACCAAACATATATATATTTTTTTGGTTGCTTTTATGGGACTTTCAACTTTGCGACATCCCACGGGTTTTCACAGATAGCATCACATATGTGGCAGACACAATTGCAGGGGGTTCTTTGCTAGGGATATCATCTTTTGTATCATGAAAAGACCAACAGAAAAAAACATCTGGCCATAAGGAGAGGTTGCTTTTGAATTTTATTCACTGAGGTAAAGGAGAGTAAAAGAAATTTGTTAGTGTTCAACCTTGGTTGAAAAACTAGTGTGAGCTGAGGGAGTTGACCTCGTCTTTTGTAACTGTAAGAATAGGGATATTCAAAGTAACTGTTAAAGCTGATAGCTATATCTTTTTTGCAGCTATCCAAAATGTAACCAAACAAAATATTGTTTGAATGCTTACTTGTTGTTATTGACAATCCCTGTGAAATTATTTCTTTCTGGCATGCTATCATTTTGAAGAGAATAATACTGTTAAAAGTGTTCTCAGAAACACGTTTTTTTTAATTTTCATTAGTAGTTGGTTTCTAATCAGCGAATGGTGTGCGTTACGTGTTAGGACAATGCACACTTGCGCCTGGACACTGTTATTGGTCAGTTCAATGCGTGGCACGCGCGTAGCTGCATTCGGCTACATGCTAATTGTGAACGCAATTCATATTGCGACTCAGAAAATTTTGCATTATAATCGAAATCATTGTTTTCTCAGAAAATACAGCATTCACAGAGATGCAACTTCATCAGGTTTAATAGTTGCCAAGCACCTGTTTAGATTCTGAGCACTTTTAAACGATAAAAATGCAATATTCAAAATGGTCCTCTGTATTACTGTATTAAGTTTACTGCAGATTTCATGTATAGTTTGCTATCACAAGGATGTCTGTCCAGTTTTATTATTAATGTTGATCAGCATGATAACGCGTTATCTTAATGGAACAGTGCAGTGAAGGCCATTACCCTATTTTATTGAGAACCCCGTAAAGTGCCAATTCCTAAGTGTCATTAGTTGAATGATTAATGCATTTGTTGGAAAAGCGTGCTTTTTATTATCCAGAAATTGTAATTTGTCCAATTTGGGAATTCTCGAGAGCTGTCTGTTGCTGAATTAAGTCAATCCTGTTTTCACGGAACTACTTTTTTTAAGGGGATTGACTAGTTCCCGCTGGAAATATTTTGACATTGACCGTGCCCAGGCTAGACGCGGGATTGTGTTTCACGAACCATGATCCGAGATGGGTTCAGGCAGGCATTTGTGGGCAGCACAGATATATCTGACCTTGCTCGTGAGTCGTGATGTGTTTACCCGTCATCTGTTTTTGAATTCCGGAAGAACTTTGCGTGTATACATGTGTCCTCGGATGCAAACTGGTTCACTGGATACAAATTATTTTCACCATGTTTTGCAATTGTGCAAATGCATTTTTTTTTTTTTTTTTTTAGGGTTGTGTGGTTCAAATGACGTTATATTTATTCTCTTCATTTTGTCAGTTAAACAAACGTCTCTGATAACACTAATACTCAGAAAGAAAAAACAACCAAGGTCCTTTTGTTTTCAAGATATAGCTTTGGATAAGAAGTGTCAACACATGAGTCACGCCATTGTATTAATATTTTTGGTCAATATTTGTTTTCCCTTAAATTTGCTTAGTCACTTCTAGAATTTCCAAAAGGAATGCAACTTTTTTTCCCTAAATATCAGCGGAAATTTTGTACTCAAAAATTATAAATTAAAAAAATATATACATATAATTAAAACAAAAATCCTCCATTAATTTTTTTTTTAATAGTTATTTTTCTGAAATTTTTTTCAGCTGCACAATGCATTATTCTAATCAGTGAAATGAGTCAATTTTCTTCCATTATCACTCCATGGCCAGTCCACTGTCTTTTCTTGTTAACTTCTGACAAACTAATCAGGTGACTCATACTACAGCCAACATTGTTGTCTACACCTGCGTATAAATATTACATAAATATGGGTCTGCTGCCCACCCCCCACCCCCAACAGCATATGGTGTGTCTCCCAGTGGTCTAGGTAATTAGACGCTGGGGAGTCTGCTCTGGGGTCTGGTCTCAGGTTTGGTCACTAGATTGACAGCACACACTACACCAACAGTAAAGACTGTTGAAAGATACACGGGCCGTTTTTCAAACCCCAGCTTCGTCTCTGTCTTTGGCTTCATTCACGCAGTTTGGCAATGGTGATGGAGACGGATCCTAAGATGGGGTTTGGAAAATGGCCATGTTTACTTGACCTACATGTATGAGCTTGAGTTGCAGGATTTGTAACTTATGAGTCATCTTACAAATTGATGCCCACCCCTCCCCCTCCTAAAAAAAGGAAAATCTTGAAGCAATATTTTTAAAATGACATTTATAAATGTTAACAATTACATTAAATATTTAGCATAAACTTCTCCCCTCCCCCTCCAAAAAAAAATCAAAACATCTCAGCCACATTTGTTCAATTAGTTTGCTTAAACTTCCCCTTTCCTTCACCCTTCTTACTTCTCTTCCCTCTTCCCCCTCTTTCCCCCTCCTAAACAAAAAGGAAACATTTCCGAGTAATATTTATAAAATTTTATTTAGGAATTTTTAAATTACATTAAATATTTTACGTAAAAAAACCCATTAGATTACATACATTAGATTAAATATTATTCCTAGCTGAATATTTATTGTCTAAAACAAAACATTTTGCTAAGTAATAACTTACAACTTGTATATATTTGAATGAATAATGCAGAAGTAATAAAGTACTACTGTATACAATAAATAAAGAAGAAATAAAAACCACCACAACAAATTTATTGAAAGAAAGAAAAATATATATTTCTAGTATTAATGGATAAGATTAAAACTGCTGCAAACTGCTTACTGGCTGGAATGACCTAAAATATACAAATCAAATAAGTTAAGAGGGCCTAATATTTTGATCTTAACCAGTTCGCGCCGGATGACGTATATAAACGCAAAGTTTTCCCCAAATTCAAAACGGATGACGCATAAACACGCCAAGTTCAAGTTCGGAAAACTCTGTCAGCAGCGAGCAAGGCCGAAAATGCGTGGGTGTGCTTCCCGGCACTATCGGCCTGAACACGCTTCGGATTGAGTTCCGTTAAAAATAATCCCGCCCCTCGGCTCGGTGATGTTAAAATAATCCCGGCTGATGGTTAACAAGATCTTCTTCAGAGACAAAATGGCTGTGTACATGAAACAAACATATAAAGGGGAACATACAAGCATGATGCTTAATATGGTTGGGAGAAGAAACACAAAAGAGGGATGCGTTAAGTTGGGTGGAAGAATCAAAAGGAGGATTAGACCAAGGAATAAAAGATGCTATAGAGTGGGTAGGATAAAATACAGACAAGTTCCAGTATTAATGCATGATATCCTGGTTTAATCACTGTGTGAAAGATTTGGCCCTTCTGTAACCCAAGTGCATGTAGTAAGAAGTTAATTTTATTAAGTTGCTTAGGAAGAGGGAAAGTACTTTAAAAAGCCCTGGGCAAAATCTTCCATCCGACGTAAACTTACTCCAGCACATGGCTAACATTGCATATTTAATTTGATTCCAGAATTTAATCTAACTAGAATTGCACACGTTCATGGTATTTGCTCCGTGCATGTTACACTTACACAACTTGAAGAAGCTAAATTTGCTGCTAACGTTTATTTCGTAAATTTCTATTTTTGGAAAACATCAAATTTGTACCACTCTATTTTGGCTGCTGAATTCGGTCCAATATGTCAATTAAAATAGTTGACTAGGTTAGGCCAAATAAAAATAAAATGTTTTCCCATGTATTATTTCTATTTACCAAGTGTTTGTTTTGGGGTTTTTAAGGCAAATTATCTCAGGTAGCCGTTATCTGTTAGAACAAGAAATGTCCGAATTACTTGCCAATGGCTTGCAAATATACATACAAGTCTATACAAAGTGTCTGCAGCCTAGCCGCTTCACATAGACTAGCCGCTTCACATAGACTAGTGTGCAATTTCGAGCCATAGTCATGCAAGCCCACCAGTGCATAAAATGTATGGTGTCAAATGTATGATGTCATAGAGCTACTTTGTGATGCGAAAATAGTTCCGGCAGATAAATGTTAATGTCACTGTTTAAAAAGAAAAGTTGCCTGCTAAAGTAATCTTTGATGCATGAAAAGTAATCCCTGCAGCTATTTTTATTTTTATTCCATTTAATTGTCTAGGTCATTAGCATAATTGTAGACTCTCTTCAAAGCCCAAAGCATTATATTTTTGTATTCTCAAAAGTAGGAGTAATGCTTGAATAAAAAAAAATAGTGCCCCAAAAGTCACCAACATTGTAAGACTAACAAACTAGCTCTTGCTACATTTCTAAACATACCTGGCTCATTTTGATTGGTTGAAAGAGAAATAAAATAGTTCCGGCAGTTTTTTTTTTTTTCCCTCAGTTTCCTGGTTTGGTGGCCAGTGGCCCTGGCCAGCCTGGGCGGCTAGCTAGCTAGACTTGGTACATGTTATGTACATGTGTGTATGTATTAACCAGTGGACTCATCTAGGAAGTATGCATTGTCTAAATGAACTTTGGCTCTTGGCAAATTTGACCTAGGATTTGATAAGGCTTGACATCGTCAAGAAGGGCATTGAGGAAGGAAAGTTTCAATTTTGGATTGCGCATTATAATGTACAGCTTATGGATGAATTATTTCAAAGACAGTTTAGGATGCTTACACTTTACGTGTGTATGAAGGCTACATTAATAAAGTTGCATTTGGCAAATTCTATAAAAATACCGACCACACAACGAACTCTGTAACTCTGTTGGGCCCTGATTAATTTCTACTAATTTAAGGCCACATATTAGTGATGTATCACATTTACTTTTCCAACAGCAGCCTTTTGTGTCTGACAATCACATGTGTCTGAATTTACTGAATTGCCCATTGGTATAAATGAAATTTTACTTTTCAAGGGTCGGAGTCCTTTATCCCTTGGAAATGAATTAATTAAACAATGAATTGTTATTCAAAATGGAGGTCTTTAGTAGTGTGACCGTTTCCTAGTTAAACAAATTACAGGGTCTCTTACCTCTAGAAGTATGAGGTTTTTTTGCATTATGTAACCAACATAGTGTGATAAGGAATAAATGGGATTTCTGTTTGAGATTTTATTGACAGGAAATACACGTACATTGTACTTGGGTGTGGCATAGCAGAATGTTGTGTTGCTTGAAACAAAGTCCATGCAATGGTACATACGTGTACATACAGCCAGTATGTGTAGTTGTACTTGTTCAGTACAACCCGAGTTAGTCAGAAGTTTTTAACCAGCTACGATTTCTACTTGTGTAGTTATTTTTGGTAAAAATAGCAGACATTAATACCTGTTAGGCCTACTACGTAAAGCACACTTCAGTTGACATATTCATCGAAAGCAATTAACATTCTTATGGTCAGCATTATTTATTGTATAGGATTGTTCTAACACCATCAGCTAATACTGGTCTGCCTATTAATACCAGGCAGCCGTCTCCAGGCAAAACAATGTAACTTGTGTGTTGTGTGAAAATCACATTAGAGTTGCATTGTTTTGCCTTGAAACAGCCGCAGGGCACACAACTATTCCAATGGTGGTTATGTAGTTCAATATATGCCAGCCGGTCTCAAAGGGACCTGATATTATGTTCATCTTATTCCAATGTCCCTGGGAACAACTGCAAGCCATATGGACAAATAAACATAATACAATGACCTTATCACGCCCACGCAAACTGGGCAGTAAACACTGAGTTTTTCTTTTTGCACTGCCGGAGGTATGTGGACCTGTGAAAATACCAGCGGGGGGCCGGGCCCTTAAACTGCAAGGGAAATGGCTGGCCTTGCGGGACCCATTTAGACAGGGTGCCGTGTGTCTGGGGGATCCTTTGTGGCCCGCCTTCCACAGGATTATCCTGGAAAACTGCCTTGAATCAGTCTATCGTTACACTTCTATACAATAGTTCTTTCATTCTTTTGAAACGTTCTCATTCTTTTCCTTTGTGATAATTGTTCCTTCTGACTCCAAGTTTTTATATTCTCCACAGTTCACTTGATTGTTTTTTTATTACTACCTATTGTCTTATATTTGTACACATTCCCGCCTTGAATATGGCCACTGATGCCGGCACGGCATTAAACCCTAAACTCACTCACTCACTCACTCACTCACTCTTTTGGCACTGCACACAGTGCAGTGCTCAATCCTGTACATTTCTGTAACAAAGATTATTAAAACGCACATAAAGTTGATGTTTGTTTTTCCAGAATTTGAACACCCCTTGACCATGGCTCTCTCTGCCTGGACGCCAAACATTTGGGTCATTATTACTAAAGATACTGAAGTTGCAGCTTTTGTCCAGTATTTTTTATTTACACATACAATCCTTTAAACCCAGGCAACAATAAACTGAGCTCAGGCAGATAAACTTGTTGGCTGTTCAAGGTACAAGTTCAACATCAGCATTTATTGTCCTGTCATAAACTTGTTGCAAGCATCATAAAAATCATAAAAAATTGTTTACTAGACTTTGAAACAGGTACGTTTGTTAAAAGTAGAAAAGGCAAGCTTGGTGGTGGAGTAGAAAGACGTCTGCTTTAGTACAGGAGGTCGTGGGTTCAACTCCCACCCAAGTAGTTTGTTAATCGCTTCTCACAATCGCTCAAGACAACGCTATTGAGTAGACAGAGTTGATGTCGGTGAAGGGGAAAAGCCCAACGTTTAAATTACATCACCCAGTGCAAATTTTTCCTCTGGAGATATTTTAATCAAAACCACAGCTTTGTGAAAAATTGTACCTACAGTGAGTGTATCGACAAATAAAGATGAAAATGAAAATGCCAATTAGTTGCTCTTTATCCTTCGCCCCGTTAAACTATGATTTGCTAGAAAGCATTCTCTGAGAAGTGTTGGTGGAGTTTGTGGAACTGACACCAAGCCCCTGTTTACCCAGCAACTGATACTGATAGTGAATATACTACAGCGTGGGTGTTGAATATTTGGTTTCGATATTCCTTGTGTAATTGGTACCGTCCAAGGCAGCAATGGTGAAACCATGCTGTGTAAAAATAAGTCACTACCTTCCAAATGTATTTTCTTTTCTTCCTTCCCAAGTAACTTCTGTTTACAGTACAAATTTCTCGGTGTATGTCCTTTTTTTTTTAAATCAACATTAATGCCCTGAATCGAATTTCGGTGAATTTGTCGCTGCGATAGTCTGTTTCATCCGGCAAACAACGAAATGTGTTTTTATAAAGACCTTAAAACCCTAGGCAAAGAAACAAAACGAGGAAGACAGTTATTTTAACAGCCAGCTCATCCTTGTTTTGTTTTAGAATGCAGGATATTGTGAAACTTTGCAATTGTATTTTTTCAGTTTAATTCAATTAGTTCAGGGACACATAGGCTTTTGCCACAACTGGTCCTTTACCTCTTATTCAATGGTTGGCCATTTTAAATAGAAATAAGGGAAGCAAAATCATAATTTTTTGAACTTGCAAATATAAAAAAAAGTAATGAAATAAAGTTAATCACAATTAATACCAGTCTGCTCTGATAAATAATAAAAAATATGCGATTAATGAAACAATAACATTTTAAGCTACATATAAACAAATTAAAAGCGAGTATTGGAATGCATTCATAGTCTGGCTCCATCCAATTCAACGGTTTACAAGGCATTAAGTTTGTTGCACGCTCGCACGTGTAAAAAAAAGAATAAAGAATAGTACGCGACGGTTGCACAACTTTTAAAATTATTAGTGCGTTAAGGCGCACAACTTTGTTGCATAATGTAAACGCGTTCATTGATTTATGTGTGCATATAGATTACTTGTGCCTATAAATAAGCGGACATTATCACTCGACAATGTCGTAAAATAATTCAGCAATTTAATGCAATGAAGCACCCAAAATAAGAGCATCCCCTACTGACTCTACCCTAACAACACCCACCCACCTACCGGACCTTCCAACCACCCAACCTTCCAACCTTCCAACCACCCAACCTTCCAACCTTCCAACCACCCAACCACCCAACCACCCAACCACCCAACCACCCAACCACCCAACCACCCAACCACCCAACCTTCCAACCAACCACCCAACCACCCAACCTTCCAACCACCCAACCTTCCAACCATCCAACCTTCCAACCACCCAACCTTCCAACCACCCAACCTTCCAACCACCCAACCTTCCAACCACCCAACCTTCCAACCACCCAACCTTCCAACCACCCAACCTTCCAACCACCCAACCTTCCAACCACCCAACCTTCCAACCACCCAACCTTCCAACCACCCAACCTTCCAACCACCCAACCTTCCAACCACCCAACCTTCCAACCACCCAACCTTCCAACCACCCAACCTTCCAACCACCCAACCTTCCAACCACCCAACCTTCCAACCACCCAACCTTCCAACCATGGAGGTAGGAAACACCACCCAACCTTCCAACCACCCGACCTTTCAACCACCCGCTCTCTAAAATCCACTTCGTGCAGATCAACAATTTTGGGATAAGCTCTTCATTTTCAAATTCAAGTGTACATAGTATACAAGTGTACATGTACAAGTACTGCCAAATTTATTCTTCTCTGCATGTGGAGTCGCACTTGAATTGGCCTTGTAGTACCAGTACCTCTGCATGTTTCCAATTATAAAATTGTTATTGAATTGGTGCCCTGGTCATGTGCCCTATAGCATTGTTATGGCTGAGAGTGTTACATTCACAAGCTCCAAACTCTGTTGGTTCTAAACTGCATTCAGTATGCACATAGTATTTGTGTACAGTAAATAGTGCTCGTTTTATTTCCTGGTAAGGTTTTTGCACAAACATCAAATCATATCATTTACATTATTATGCGTAGCTTTTCCTTGTGTAGTACTGTACACATGTGTACTGTACATGTGCATCACATAGAGGCCCTGAAAAGGGGATATTTTCCTACTAGATTCAATGAAAATCTAACTGTAATCTTTCTAGAACTTTTGTCAGTTAGTATAAATATTATTACAAACTACTAAATGTTTGTACAAAATGTACAGTACATTGCACATTTGTTTGGGGGGCCACAGCTAACCCAAGACATTATGGAAGCAATTTAAGTAAAAAGTATATACAAGACCATTTGGCAATTTTATAAACATATTGACTATAAACTTTTCATAAGTTCGGTTCACATACACTGTTGGGATAGAATCCCTACATAGAATTGTACATACACATAATTATGTACATGGTGTAGAATGTATTTAAATGCAGATTTCTTCTGTTGTTGTTTCATAGGGTGTTCCATAAATTCAGCAAATGTGTGCAATATTGCACATTGGCCAGTATACCCATATGGTACACTTTAATTACATTTCTATTTTTACTCGGACAAGGTCAAACGTTTAATCTATTCCTCATCATTGTGTTGTCTGCTCTGGCATAAAATCAATAGACGTGAATCAAAAAAATTACTGGCCAATATTTTGACAGCACTTTATTTAATGTCATGGTTGAAGAAATAGTACAAAAACAAGTTGAACCAGTGAAAAACAAGTTAAGCCAGTAAAAATTTTCGCCGAGCGGAGATTTATTATCATCACAAGCATCAATGTAACAATATTCTAAAACGTTCTTCCAAACATCTTACTTGTTTGTTTCTCAATGATAATACTACAAGATTGCTACTGTACTATGTATGCGCAGAAGTCCACACTTGTCTATCCCCATTTGTCAATCCTCATTTAAAGGTAGGATACACCATTTGCAGATATCGAACAAATTTACTACCAAATTATTAAGAAATATCTTACTTATTTGAAAGTAAATAATGATTGTAGGCATCCAGCAAAACAATTGCCCTAGATATCTTGTAATTGTTCCAAAAAATTGAATTGTATAAACCAAAATTCATTATCGCCGGACGGCGATCGCGAAAAAACAAAAACAACATAAGAAACACTGCCCGATTCTGGTTGAAAACGAAAGTCGTTTTTCTTGCTTTTCTCAGCAACCATGATGGTAAAACTTTGGACAGGTCAGTTAAACGATATTTACTATAAAATACAACCCCAAAAAATCTACTCATTCATGATAATTCAAGCAGTTACCAATTAGTCCTGCAGATTAATAACTTTTTTCACCACAATATTGCATTTGATGATACAAGCATCAAAATTGGCATAACTACTCTTTTGGGGTCACTGTACACAAAAACCCCGTTAGCCAAATAAAAATCCAATATGGCGGCCATTTTTTTCAAGATGGCCGCCACTAAATGATAACACTTAATGTTACATTGGATTAATTGGTCATACAAGCACCAACAGTTGCAACTATCCACCAAATGTACCCCTTATCAATTCAACAATAGAAACAACTTAAACATTCAAGATGGCGGCCATTTTTTCAAGATGGCGGCCATGTTTTTCAAGATTGCTTTCATTGAATGACATACATTGGTAATTTTACAAAAGAAACCAAATGGTCATACAATAAAGCTGCAATTTACCTCTCGTTGGTCATTTATAATTAACAAATCATAAATCACTGGAAATCAAAGATGGCCGCCATTTTTCAAAATGGCGGCCAACACGTACGTACAATACCTATTTATAACAATAGCGGGTGTCAGTAGAGAAGAAAATGATTACAAGAATTGCGACCTAACTTGAGATTCTTACCATTACTGTTGTAATTGCTTTCCAAGATAACTCTTTATTTTGTATTTGCGTTACTGAACATTTGAAGGCATATTTAGCGTACCTTTGATGCTTACAGTCTGTGTTTTAACATGCCATGCATAGAGCAAATCAATCTCATCAGTCCTGGTTGAGCTTGTAACCAAGGTATTAACCAATCTATTGGTTATTCATAACCAATATATTGGTTGTCCTTCAACCAGTCATATTGGTTGAGCTTGTAACCAAGGTATTAACCAATCTATTGGTTATTCATAACCAATATATTGGTTGTCCTTCAACCAGTCATATTGGTTGAGCTTGTAACCAAGGTATTAACCAATCTATTGGTTATTCATAATGTAGGAAATGTACCTACAGCAACTGACCAATCAGTGAGAAAATTTGTTTTGACAATAGTCGATGTTAAATTGTGGTATTTAGTCCAAAATGCACTTTTTTGACCATAATATGTAATTATTCAAACGATTCCATGATCGAATTTAGATGTTTGTGCAAACATAGTGACAAATTGACAATAAATTTCATCCGTATTCAACTGTTGAAATTTTTTTTTTTTTTAAATAGCTGTGACTTCGTCGTGTACAAAAAAGCGAACTATAAAACTAACAACGGCAGTAGCTAAGTGTGTAGTAAGTGGTCAGTAGCTAATATCTAATAGGAATATGTTATTATTGTATGTATGCATAATTGCAATGTTAATTTCATTGGTATTATTTCATTACGTAATTTGTCCACGTTATGTTGCGTGGGAACCTTTGAATTAAATATTGTATTGGTTGGTGTTATGCAAATTGTTTGGTTGGTGTTATGCAAATTGGTTGCGTGTTAACCAATATGAATATGCAGCCCTACTATAGGTTTTCCCGGACGATATCGCAAAATGTGCACATTCATTTGTAAAATATGTATTCAATTTCGCGCTGAATTTCAGAACGACGTATATAATATCCGAGTTTCATTTTCGCAAAAACGAGTATTCAATTTTATTTTGTTTAATTCAAATAAATGAATGTGCTTAGCGTTTCATTTAAACGATTACAAACACGTGATTGGGCTTTCGGTTTGACGTATGCGTGGCCGATTATTAAGAGTGTGCAATCTATTTCGCAGCAAATCGATTTTTCATGGTGTCACGGCCTGAATTGAATATTCTTTTTCATTTGTTATAATTTAAATTCGCATATTCTGCGTTCAATTTCAATAAAGTACATATGGCTATATAACTCACGATACAACTTGGATTAAATCATTAATAAATCAATGTATCGTGGGACTAATTAATCTTTTATGTGTTGGCCCTTAAATTTATTTTAACCCTAAGCATCCCAAATCCTCTAAAATCCTCTTTGCAAATTGGAGGTTTTTGCAGGAATGAGGTCACTTGGAAGTTGATGCATCAGATGAATTTGCAGGATTGAGGTTACTTAGGAATTTATCCAAAGGAAAGTTTTATCAATTGTCTATCCGTCAATGAACTGCCCACCAAGACATGAGTGGTTGATGTCCAGTCTATTTGCTACATCTAAGTAGTCCGCGTCGTCAGCCTCAAAGGCATCGATGAGACGATTTCGATCAACGTCTGAGACTCGTCTGCATCTCCCTCTTGCAGCCACTATATTGGACAATTTTAGGGGGCATAAAGTAAAATGTAGCTATATGATGCGATCGTGGTAAATGCTGAGCAAATAAAGATTTTTTTTCAACTTAGGGGTTTGATATAGCATTTATTTGGTAGTTTCAAAGGCGAGACCACCTGGTTTAATTCCCAAAAAAATGTTACTTTTGATAACACATAAATGGATTCCAATGCTTGACCAGGCATACAAATGCGTAGAAAATCGGCTGCACATTTAGCGAAATTGATTGTTGATAAATTAAAAGGAAAACATGATTGCGGGTGTGCATTCAAATTCGCGCTAAAATGAACTATCAATATACTCAATTCAGTGCACATTCGGGAAATCGTGTGATGATTTCTTACGACTGGATGCACCATTATGCAAAAACGAATTATCAATTGTTAAATAGAAAACGGGAATGTGAACGTTCATACTATTTCGCCCGAAAACGAATGCACCAGTTACAAATTTATGTGCACATTTTGCGATATCGTCCGGGAAAACCTATATTATGTATTGGTTAGTGCTATAACCAATACAAATTACCAATACAAATTGGTTGGAGTCCATTGTGGGTTGGTTAAATTAACCAACATTGCATTGGTTGGTGTTATAACCAATATGGATTGACTAGGTAACCAATATCAGATTTCGGTTACCATGTATCTACCAACTGGATTGGTTAAAATCGACCAATATATTGGTTATTTTCAACCAATCTGTTTTTAGAGTGTGTTGTATGTCTTTGTACCAGATATGTTTAGATTTATGTGTCACTTTTTGTAACATATAGGCTGAGTCATCTTGTGGCGGCCATCTTTAAAAATAGTAGCCATCTTGAATTACCAAGTGGTTGACAATTTTAGCATAATATTGGATTCAAATGGAGATTAAATGCCCATTTTGGTCCTTGTATTACTGTTTGATCCTTGCTAACACTACTACTAGCCATTCAGTTGCGACCATTTTGGAAAATGGCGGCCATCTTGAGTTTTCAAGTGCCTAATATACTGTTTTGGATATGCCAACAGCAGGGAGACCAAACGGATGTTAAATGCCAAGTTTTGTGCTTGTATTGTCATTCTATATATCCGTACATCAATATTTCGGTGATATTTGGCCTTCATTGGCGGCCATCATCAAAAATGGCGGCCATCTTGGATTTTCAAGTGCCTAATATACTGTTTTGGATATGCCAACAACAGGGAGACCAAACGGATGTTAAATGCCAAGTTTTGTGCTTGTATTGTCATTCTATCCATCCGTACATCAATATTTCGGTAATATTTGGCCTTTATTGGCGGCCATCTTCAAAAATGGCGGCCATCTTGGATTTTAACTTGGCTAACGGGGTTTTTGTGTAAGGTGACCCAAAATATGTGTGCCAATTGTGGTGCTTGTATCACTAAATGCAATATTATTGTAGTAATCTGCAGGACTAAATGGTGTATACTACCTTTAAAAGGCCCTGCCAGTCTGCTAAAAAAAAAACACCAGGTATATTGTTGAATTGTGCAGCAGTCAATACCCAGGTACTTATTATCTGTGGTGTGATCTGGTCTCTCTGTACACAGGAAGGCAAAGGGTAGATCCTGTATGTCCCAACAACAAGGAAATGTCGGTAGTTGTGGTATACAAGGAGTGGCTGAAATCCAGGGCAGTAGTACAAAAACATGTAGTTAGTATTTTTTGTTTGTAATAGCATTTGTATAATTCTCCACTCTCAGCATTGTGTAGTGTAGACATTAATTAGGCCAAAAAAGGAGGGAATATGAATCAGAAAGCCATTCTACAACATAAAACGTTTTAAACTTTATGAATTCCATCAATGTCAAACTTGAGGATGTACAGCAATTATCACCACAAAGCTATAGGAACAAATTTACAGTCCTTTTTTTATTATTATATAGTATACAATACCAATATTTTAAGGTTTTAGGCCGTATGCCAAGTGTGCCTAATACCCTGGACATGTTTAATCCACCACACACCCACATGCTGGGTAGCAAACTTTATAATAATACCACCAATTATCAGCATCTAATGGAGTGCAATAAATGAGGACTGCAGCAAGTGCAGTCAGCCAATGTTCACATTGCGACTGTTGACACAGAATGTTCTCTGTTCTGCAGCTTCCCATGGGTTCCTGCATGTGTGTGTGTGTGCATATTTTGCACATGACCTAATCCTGACTCATGTCTAGCTGGCCACGTCCACCCATCACCACATGCATGTTACTAACTCTGCACAAAGACATTCATCAATGTCACGTGCACGCCTGCCCCCATGTTCTGCGGTCTACGTGCATAATCCGGGGCCCCTTCGTCGCCCATACATGAAGTCTGAGTTCCTGAGGTTTATCATTTTAGATAAAATGAATAAAATGGTTGACCTGTTTTCAAAATAAAAAGGGTCACACGTTGACATTTTGCAGGTATTGCGTTTGTTCAATTCCCGTGACATTGAGAGATTTTTCTTGTTAACAGCTGTCAATTATGCAGAGAGGCAGGTGTGTATTTTTTAGAAAGAGAGTTTTAATGTAAAAAACGAGATGAAAATATGCCTGACAATGCCTGATATTTTTCACACCAGTAGTACATCCGTGTGTAAACCTTTGGGGGTTTCGTTAGTCATACATTAATGTCGCAAACATGCGCAGTTTCTCAGAAAGTGGGTCGGGTGAATTTTGTCGTTGACCTGTAAAATGCAGGGCAAATGTAAAGTAATGACGGCAACTTTTTTTTTCACTGAGTCATTCTGGGTATGTATGTGGCAATTATGCAGAATTCAGACGAGAACATTAGTTGTCCAGTCATTTTAATGAGCCGGAATACTAAAGTAATCAGATACTTCAAAGACTTAACAAGCTGGTTTGGTATTTAAAAAGGTCACTCTATGCTTGTCATTCTATCCAATAATGACTCATCGCAAACAGAGTCGCATCTTAGAATAGATCACCTGCAAATGCAGACTTCTCAAGTGAAAATGTAGGCCTGCCTTCTTTGGTCATTCCATACTTACACACAATGTAAGGCTGTTAAAGCTAGTATACACCATTTGCAGATATCAAAAAGATTTTACCACCGAATTATTAAGAAATATCTTGCTCATATGAAAGTAAATACTGATTCTAGGCATCCAGCAAAATGATTGCACTAGATATACTGTAATTATTCTGAAAAATTGATTTTTATAAAGAAAAATTCGCGATCGCCGGACAGCGATCGCGAAAAAACACAAATAACAAACGCTGTTTTTCGTGCTTTTCTTGACATCCATGATTGTAAAACTTCGGACAGGTCAGTTAAAACGATATTTACTATAAAATACAACCCCCCAAATCTACTCATTCATGATAATTCAAGCAATTACCAATGGTGTATACTACCTTTAAGTGCGACATTTGTCCTGTCCCCTTGTTGCCTTTGACATAGTTTCCCAATTAAGTGTCCTTTAGAGCGACTTAAACAAGTTTCCTAACATTTTTCTCTTTTTTAAAGTTTTCTTTTCATAATCATGCTTGAAAAATTTATGTTTAACCATTCCTTTCTCTATGATTGAAGTAATGACTACGCACATATCGTTTGATTGGCTCGGCCGAATTCGGATGTTTACGAATGTACAAATGTACGTGCAGGGCATACGTGTACGTGCTTGCAGGCCTTTGAGTATAAAGGCTAGCATGCCGGGCGCTCTGTGTGCCCATAGAGAAAAGAACAGTTCTCTATGATTTAACCCTAACTCCCTAGCATAATTAAGGTAGGATACACCATTGGTAATTGCTTGAAATATCATGAATAGGTAGATTGGGGGAGATGTATTTTATAGTAAATATCGTTTAACTGACCTGTCCGAAGTTTTACCATAATGGATGCCGAGAAAAGCACGAAAAACAGCGTTTGTTTTCAACCGGCGTTGAGCAGTTATTCTTATGTTATCCTTGTTTTTATCGCCATCGCCATCCGGCGATTGCGAATATTTCTGTATAAAATTAGATTTTTCAGAATAATTACAGAATATGTAGCTTTATAATTTTGCTGGATGCCTAGAATCATTAGTTACTTTCGAATGAGTAAGATATTTTTTAATAATTCGGTAGTAAATATTTTCGATATCTGCAAATAGTGTATCCTACCTTTATCTAGGGAACTGTACCAATCCTGGCAAATTCTAAAACAATTATGGCAAAGAGCAAACACAAACTGATGGCTGGGAGGTACTGCAGATATGCCTAACGCAGTGTAAAAGACAGCTTAGCCTAAAGAGGTCCAGTACTTATCCTAACAGATTCCAACAAAAGCTGGCGTTCGAGTTTGATTGGATGAGAATTGTCCAGAATGATAAAATTGTAGATGTCAGATGAAAAAGGGACCGGGAAAATGTGGACCCAAATCGAAAAATTTACCAAATGTACACGTCAAGGAATTTTTTATTTTTTTTTTCATTTTTTTCTTCTTTATACTATGTTCTGCAGTTGTGAAAGTGACTGTGCATTGTAAGACAATACCATTTACATACATGTGCAATTGAAAGTGAAATTTCTGTTTGTTTTATCTAAACTCCCTCAAACTCAGTGAAACTTTATCTTGTATGTAATCATTTGTTTCATACAATGGATCAACAATTGTAACTGAAAGTAACTTTATTGCCTGTTTGTCACAATTCATAGCTATTTCTGTTACACTATAGTGAAAGTTGATTTTATTTTTTCTGGATCAGAGAAACAATGTCAGTCCCTGTCGTTCTCAAAGAAAGGTCCCTAAGTAGTCTCTTCTGCTAACAGTGAGCCAATTCATGGTGACAGCGCTCTTCAGATTCAGGATATGAGTATTTCCGTTCAGACACCTTAACCCCATTGTTTGTGTCTCTCTTGCTGTTTGACTCCTGGCCGGAAGAAAACTATTCCTTTTTCCTGGACTTGAGAAGAAGCTAACTTTTCAAGCTAATTGGATCACAAAAAGCTTGAATGGAAGCTGGTTTTTTTCCAGAGGTCTAGAGCATTAAATGGTGCGCGAGCTATATGCAGGTTGTGGGTTCAAGGCCGGTCTTTGGGCAATGACAAATACGCCTAAACTTAAAATCTTTTTAACCTTAAATTTTGATTCTGGCCCTCTCTCAGGTGTTCCGAGCCCCTTTATTTTTCTACAGACAACTCTAACCCTAACCCCATTTTTCTCTCTAAAGCTTTTTTTCAAAAATTGTGAAATGGACTGTGGACATGTGCAAGTCCACAATTCATAACCTCTTCCCGCATTCTGTGGATGTCAATTATTTGCAGGTCCACAGTACGTATGAAATGTTCGTACACACTGGTTCAGACATGTATGCTACAAAGCACGTACGACTTCTGTTATTTTGACTGTGCACACAGCCATAGTGTCTTTACATGGGTTTTAGTGGTCTGACGTTGAAGGGGCACTGAAGGGTGCATGAGCCCATGGTCCATATCTGTAAACTTAAAAAGAAAAAATATGTTTTCATTTGTGTGCGTACTGTTTGATTTTTAGATTTTCTCCAAATATAAGTATTGAATTTAGTCCCTATTTACCGGTAATGTTGAAAAGATTCCTAAAGTAGAAGTCGCATAAATAAATATTGATATTAAAGTGAACAAAGAAAACTGGCTGGAGCGGGATTCGAACCTGCGACCTCCGAAATTGCGACCTCCGGACCTGCGACCTCCGGACCTGCGACCTCCGGACCTCCGGACCTGCGACCTCCGGAACACTGTACCGGCGCTCTACCAACTGCCGGTCTCCCAAATATTGTGCTATCGTATCCTATCCTATCACTGGTATCCCGTTCAAGGAAACACTGCCTCTCCCGATAGCTTATCTGTTTGTTTGCAGCCCTCCATTTCCTTGTTTCTGGTTCCTCTTTGTTGGCTCAGTGCCAGGAAACCGGATATGAAATCGGATAAAGCCACCAACCAATTCAAATACCTTCTGGATGATGGAATTGCATATGACCACAACAAGTTTCAAAACCAGGAAACTATACTACACACGTATACCATAACTGCATTGCATTGAATGCATAAATTTGCAATAAGCCATGACATAGGTCATTCGGGATAACTAACGCGTGCGTACGAATGCGCAAGGTGGTCGCACGACGCAAACGCATTAATTACAATACAAATGGGCATTCACGTGGCATTACGTCATCAATTTTATTCCGAATAACCTTTGACCTGGACTACTATATCATACCTCGAAAATATATACAAACTCTGAGATAACCCTTTTTGGTAAACATTTTTTCGGTAGTAGGAAGTGCCCTTTTTTAAACATTTAAAATGTTCATACTTTTCCTGACAACTGAGGCCGGTGTGGCTGTGATGTCACTTTAGAAACAGTCTTCATATTACTTAGAGCGTTTCTCTTCAAATTGTAAACCCAAGATTGTCTTACTACCGGTAGTTGTTATATTCTTCCTCAATGAATCAGCGAAAGCAGAAATTAACCACATCCAATCCCAAAAATTCTGATGACTTTTGCAGCTGAAACAGATATGAAACTAATGTTTCTGGCTAATGATGCACTACAGTTTTCTTCATGAATATAGAAATTTGTAATAGCATAAAAACCACCAAAAACCAGGAGTACAAAGTGCGAGTAAATAACTAGAGTCTATAATCTTTTTGACTATAGCATCTTTTGGAAGTGGGTTGGGTTTTTCGAGTACGAAGTGCAAACAAAACTGGAGTCTAAAGAAAGCTTCAACCCTTTGGCATTTATTTTTTAGTACGCGCTTTAAAACTTGCTCAGACACCAAACATCCCCATAAAAACCTACATCAAACAAACTGGACTTGAACAGGCAAAATTGAATGCAGCACCCAATAGCATTATACCACAATGATCCAGACACCACAATGAAAATAGAGTATAGGTTATTATTATTATTATTATTTATTCGGCCAATAGCAACATACAACAAACAATTCACAAAATTAACAGATTTAACTAAACAAAAACAATCCAATTCCAGCTGGCCAGGATTGACAAAAGTATAATTAAACACTGTGACTCGAAAGCCTGTCAATCCTTACTCGAATGGTAACATACAAACAAATAAAATCTCGATAAATATTACAACTTTACAGGAATTACAACTTTAAATTAAAACAAGAAAAGGATGATTAAATGATAGTGAATAAAATTGACAAAATTTCACGTTTTTTTAAATTACAAGTTTTACAATTTATCAATGGCAAGAAAAGCTGACGTAAAACAAATATTATATAGTCGTAACAAATAGAAAAAACTAAACCAAACAAACACACAAAACAACTTAACACAGAACTACTAAACACAAAACTAAACAAATTAACACAAAACAAAACAAATTAACACAAAAACAACAAAACACAAAACAACTAAACACAAAACAAAACAAATTAACACAAAAACAACACAACACAAAACAAATAAACACAAAACAAAACAAATTAACACAAAAACAACACAACACAAAACAACTAAACACAAAACAAAACAACACAAAACAACTAAACACAAAACAAAACAAATTAACTAACACAAAACAAAACAACTAGACACAAAACAAACTAACACAAAACAACTAAACACAAAACAATTTTACACAAAACAATACAAAACACAAACACCCTAGCAAATATTTAGTGACATTTTACTCCTTCAGCAGAGAACTTTCCATTTGTCACCCCATGAAACCACTTTTGCACTCGCAAACCTTAATTATTTGTATAAAAACATGAATAGCTTAACACTCTTTAAAATGATTAGATAATCTGGTGTTGAATTGTGAAAAAGATTCAACCAAAAGAGAGTCCCTTATATGTGATGGCAAACTACTCCAGATTCGGGGGAAAACATGGCCAGGTGTGTTTTTCAAGGTTTGAGTTCTGGCATAGTGATGACAAAAAAACAGAGAATCCTGGTGTCGAGTGTTAACTACAGTGTTGACCTTCACTGATTGACAGTTCACTAAATTAAATAGGACTTTGACTGTAAAGGAAACAATGTGCTTTTGTCTACGAGCATCTAAGGTCATCCAATTCAAAGCATGTGTTCGGTCCTCATATGACATGGCACCTTTGGGCTGTTTAAGACACATCCTACTTGCTCTTCTCTGCACTCTCTCGAGTTTGGCTGCATTAGATGCTGTGTCAGGGGACCACGCTGGCAATCCATATTCAAGTACTGGCAAGACAAGTGAACGATAGAGTGATGTCAAAGCCTTGGTCGAAGCACCACCAGCAATCTGCCAGATAAAGCCTAATGTCTTATTGGCCTTTTTAACAATGGTATCGACGTGATCGTTCCAGTTAAGTGAATCGTTGATGATAACCCCAAGATATTTGAATTTAGGTGTAAAACTGAGCGGTTGACCATGGAGAATGTAACTTGGAAGAACTGCTGGTTTCCTGGATCTGGATATGTGCATGACCTTGGTTTTCTTGAAATTCAGCTGCATGCGATTGAGATTACTCCATTGTTCAAGTATAGTCAGGTTCGACTGGAGGGAGAGTTCATCTTGGGTTGAGTGAATTGGCTGATAGAGGAGTGTATCATCCGCAAAGAGTGCACAATTTGTGGTCAAGTTATGAGAAATGTCATTAATAAATAGATTAAACAGAAGGGGGCCAAGGACACTGCCCTGGGGGACACCTGAAGTAACTGGTGCCCACGCAGAGAAGCATCCCCGATATGCGACACGTTGTTGACGACCTATTAGGAATGACTTTATCCAGGTCCATGTTGAACCACGAATATTGAAGTTGTTGGCAAGTTTGTTGAGTAACATATGGTGTGGCATGACATCAAAAGCCTTACTGAAATCGAGGAAAATTACGTCAATTCGAGGAGGGCGAGGTTTATCCAAGATAGTTGCCCAATCGTGAATAGTGTTTGCTAGCTGGGTGACGCATGATTTGTGGGCAGTGAAACCATGTTGTTCTGGGTTGCTCAGGCAAAGTGATGTTACATGGTCGTTGATGTTGTCAGTTGTGATAAATAAGCATTGATGCAGACTCCAGACTGCTAAAGTCCAGAATTCATATTATAATGAGACATAGTTACTGTGGTTTGACCCAATTGGCCTTTTGTCCCAGATATAATAACAATGTGCTATTTTAATCCTAGAAATATAGACCAGCCTGCCAATTATCATTTGTTTCTTCAGTTTCCCTACATCTGCTTGTAATTGTCAGTTTCATATTGGTATAGATGCCTGATCATGCCTCAGTGGCGTTCTTGTCTAGACCACTATGTTATAGTGTAGAATGTACAAACATTGTAGCTGCACCCAACTACCATAGCAAAAAGTAGGCGGACACGATCTTTACTGATGTCTCTGTCATGTCTGACTTTAATGTTGTTATTGAACCAGGAGTCTGGATTCCATGAATTGACACCGTGAGATCTGACAAGTAAATAACAATGACAATAATAAGAATATATCTCAACAATTTGCAGGTTAACGTGATAAATTCAGACTTCTCAAAGGATTATACAAAGAGACTTATAATATGACCTAAAGGAAATGACATGACATACATTACGAAATACCATGTATACATAAAGGCTCAATTACCTCGACTTAATAAACCATTATTTCCAAGCTTAACCCTGTATTTGTACGAGTGAAATTGATACATATTACAACATACGATATTTACCTCGTGGGCCTGTAGTGGGTGAGCTAAATAGTCTTAGGATGGTTGCAGAAAAATGTGGATTAATTCATCCTCAGCACAGCAATCTGCTGAGCACATCATTATAGAATCAGGCCATGTGCCAGAAGCAATGCATTGTGGGAAAGTTAAAAGTCGTGCAAGTTTCCTCAAAGTAAATATGGCCTACAAGGAAAACGTAATTACAGTCAAAACAAAGTATTACATTGTCAAAAAGGACCTTCCACTTAATGTTTGGGCTATTTTAGGGACTTATCACATGATCAAACAAACATGGCCGCCTCCATGAGAAAGTACATGTACATGTGCATGCACCACAACAGCAATGACTGTGCACACAGAGTGGGCAGCAAATACCGAGGTCAGAAACCTATATTGAAATTAAACTTCCTTTATAAATTCTAGGCTCTACCAGTAGGTAAGTAATTATTCTATTATAAAGAAACAATTAATGTCAATACAAATAGGGACTTGTGTTACATTCCGTTACACTCCCACCAAATTACCAATGATCTTAAACTATGGCAAGACAATACTGCAAAGATTATGAACTATAACAACTATAGCTAGAGTAAATCATGGTAATTTAAAAACTACATTCAACTAGAAACTATGATTACAACAAATTAGATTTTCATGCAAACCGTCCTTACTAACTAGTAGGATCAAGAAATGCCTTAAGGGGGTTACGCTAATTGCATCTTAAACAGTGAGTGGATGGATCTGGCCACAAGGGTAATCCATCTACTTTGCCTCAAGCAGGAGAATTAGCTTCTGGATTGGTCGCTCCAGAACTGATAGCTTGTGTGCTCGTCTGCCTTCCTTGTCCAACTTCCTAGTTCCAACCTGTACTCGGGCTTTTCTGACAAGGCCATCTTCATTCTCGGTTGTTTCAACCACAACAGCCAATGGCCATTCCATGCGAGGGACCTCTTCGTCCTTTAGCAGTACCACGTCTCCCACCTTCAAGTTTCTTCTTGGCGTGTTCCACTTCTGACGTGAAGTGATAGAAGAGAGGTATTCTTTCCTCCATCTTCCCCAAAACTGCTTAGCCAGATATTGAACCCGTCTCCAGCGTTTCCTGATGTACAGGTCCTCTTTCACAAACTTTCCAGGAGGTGGTAAGGCTTCTGCAGACTTCATGGTGAGAAGGTGATTGGGTGTAAGCGGCTCAGGACTCAGAGGATCATTTAAATTGACTGTCGTGAGTGGACGACTGTTCACTATGGCCATGGCTTCGTAGAAAAAGGTACGTAAGGTTGCCGCATCAAGTCTACCTGGACACTGGTGAATTATGGATGATAGAACACTTCTGACTGTTCTGATTTGGCGCTCCCACACGCCTCCAGCATGACTCGCGTGAGGAGCATTCATGACAAACTGACATTGATGCTTTGCCAAGAACACTTGAACTCTCTCAATGTCCAGTTCCTTCAATGCTTTACGAAATTCATTTTTGGCTCCAACAAAATTGGATCCCTGGTCCGAACGTAATTGCTGTACAGGACCTCTCAGAGCAATGAAGCATCGAAGGGCATTGATGAAGCTATCAGTTGTCATGTCATCTACCATCTCAATGTGCACCGCACGCGAGCACATGCATGTAAGCAAGACTCCGTATTTCTTAAGTTCCTTCCTGCCTTCTCTGACGGTGAACGGCCCAAAACAGTCGATGCCGCAAAATGTGAATGGTGGGGAAGGTTCTACTCTATCTTTCGGAAGGTCGGCCATCTTCTGCTCTTCAACTGGGCGCCGCAGGTAGCGACATGTTGTACACTTATGGATGTGCGTGGCAACTACCTTGACCCCTCCAATTATCCAGTATCCACTGGCTCTAACTTCGTTAAGGGTCATTCCCCTTCCTTGGTGTTGCACCTTGGCATGGAAGTGCGAGATGAGCAACCTCGTTAAATTACCGTCTCTTGGCAGGATGGCAGGGTGCTTAATGCTGTCTGAAACTTCTGCATTTCTCAGACGTCCTCCGACTCTCAGAATGCCATCACTGTCTAGGAATGGATTCAGGCTGCAGATTTTACTGGTTGCCTTGACTCTGTTTACGTTACTCAACGATTGGAGTTCCTGTGGGAAGGCTTGCCGCTGAACTGACTTTATGATTGGCTTTTCTGCCTCTTGTCGTTCTTGTGGGGTAGAGAGGGTGTTATCTTTCCCTTTCTGATTCAGACGTCTTATACGTGCCGTAGCTCCCAAAACCTTTGACCAATCTGAGAAGCGAGACAGACGATCCTCCCAGTCAAATAACTCTGGTGCAACTGTACTTTGGAGGGACGTTACACTCTTCACTTCTGGATCACCGACGCCAAGTTCACGGACTGGTTCCTCTGCAATCACCAGCTCCTTGTCCCACAGAAATTCTGGGCCTCTGATCCAGTTTGAGGCTAGCAACTCTTTGGCAAAGACTCCTCGGGAGGCATGATCAGCAGGATTCAACTCTGTCGATACATAGTGCCACTGACTGGGCTCGGAGAACTGCCTGATTTTTTGGACCCTGTTGGCCACAAATACATGAAACCGTCTTGCCTCATTGCATATATATCCAAGGACGACTTTAGAGTCTGTCCAGTAGTATTCTCTGTCGATGACCTGCTCCAATTCCTCCTTCAGCATGTGGCTTATCTGCGCTGACACCACCGCAGCCGTCAGCTCGAGGCGAGGAATGGTGACTATTTTGACGGGAGCAACTCGAGCCTTTCCTGACACCAGTGTGCAATGCACCTTATCCTTGCCAATAAATCGCAAATATGAGCACTGGCCATATCCACTTGTACTGGCATCACTAAAATGATGGAGCTCCACGGTAGTGACCTTCCCAAAGTCATTTGGCTTGTAGCACCTGGGTATCTGGATTTGCTTCAGATTGACGAGGTCATCCTTCCACTTCTCCCATCGTGGGTGCAACTTATCAGGAAGTGGATCATCCCAGTCCACTCCATTGTGGCACATTTCCTGGAGTATTCCCTTACCAATGAGTACAAATGGGGCCAGAAACCCGAGAGGGTCATAGATGGAGGCAACAGTCGACAGGATTCCCCGACGCGTTAGTGATTGATCCTTGGCTTGAATGTGAAAGTTGAACATATCTGCCTCAACACACCATTGGATGCCTAGAGCCCTCTCCGTGGGGAGATCATCTCGGCTGAGATCCACATCTTTCACTCCGGCGGCACGTTCATCTACCGGAATGGCCTCCATGACTTTTCTGCTGTTTGAGATGAATTTATGGAGTCGTAGCCCTCCTCTGGCACATAACTCTTGGGCCTCTGCCACCAATCTTTTTGCTTCATCTTCCGTTTCAGTGCTCTTGAGACCATCATCGACATAGAAGTTCCTCTTGACAAAGGTTGCTGCTAGTGGGAACTCATTCTCATACTGACTGGCCAGATATTTCAAGCCATAGTTGGCGCACCCTGGCGATGAAGCTGCACCAAATAGGTGAACTTTCATGCGGTACTCCAATGGCCCATCGCTTGGGTCGCCATTCTCCCACCATAGAAACCGTAAGTAATCACGGTCTTCTTCATTGACAAGGAATTGATGGAACATCCTCTCAATGTCACACATAACAGCAACGGGATGTTCTCTAAACCGAAGTAGAACCCCAATCAAGTTGTTGATCAGGTCAGGCCCGGTTAGAAGATGACCATTCAGTGAAGTTCCGGCATATCGCGCTGAGCAATCGAACACTACTCTGATTTTCCCAGGCTTCTGAGGGTGATACACTCCGTGATGTGGAATGTACCAAACCCTTCCTTCTTCTCCTTGGCTCACAACCTTCTCAGCATCACCCTTTTCTATGATATCTCCCATAAACTTCTTATAGTCAGAATGGTACTTCGGGTTGGTGCCGAACTTCCTGTTTAGATGATCGAGACGTACTATAGCCGTCTTCTTGTTGTTTGGCAGCAATGGCTTGCCATTTCTAAAGGGAAGTGGCATCGTGTAGTGGCCACTGCTGGTCTTCAAGATGCTAGTTTCTAAGATGTTAAGAAACTGGATGTCTTCTTGGGATACGGTCTTCTCCGCATGGAATTTTTCCGAGAAATCGGCTTCTAATGCTTGTATTACATTCGAAGGAGCTATACATGGGCCCTCCTTTACCGAGACTCGATGGCAGACACTTGTGGCATAACCATTTGCACTTGAATCATCATACCCCACAATGGTCCAACCAAGATCTGTCTTGACGGCATATGGTTCATCATCTTGTCCAACTATAGTGTCTCGTGGTGCCAAAGCTTGTGGACAATTGTAACCAATGAGCATTCCAACCTCGCAGTTCTGTAGAGGCGCCATCTCATGAGTTATCTTTTCAAGGTGTGACCATCTTCTTGCAGTGTCTGTAGATGGGATGTTGGACCTGTTGACTGGGATGAACTCCCGCGTGTATGCCCTAGGAATTCGTATTCGGTTAGATGAGTGCATGCCCCTGACTATTAAGTTGGTAACTGCACTGCACTCTATCATGGTGGATGCCGAAGCCATCGTAGCAAGTTTGAGTCGTACTGCCTCACAACGCGCCGCGATAATACTGGCTGTGTTGTCTAATATGAATGTGCAGTCGCTCTGAGTGTCTAGCAGAGCATATGTCAGAACTTCCTTCGAAGGAGAATCTGCAGACGAAACCCACACTGGGACTATCATTGAAGTTCCCCATCCACTTCCCATCTGGACACCACACGACATCACTGCAACTTCTTTGGATTTTTCATCCTTTGGTGACTTCTCTTCCATATGATTGGAATAATCACTCCGTACCAGTGCATCATCGTGCATGATTGTGGGGTGCCTTCTCTTGCACTTGTCACACGTCAACCTCCGTCGGCAATCCTTGGAGAAATGACCTTTCTTGAGGCAGCCGAAGCACAATCTATTTTCTTGGATGAACTTTTTCCTGTCCACAAGAGACTTGGTGTTGAAGCCAGGGCATTTACTTATGTGGTGTTCCGCCTTTTTACAAAATTGGCATTCCTTTGGCTGGAACATACTCTTGAATGGTGCCTGGCCTTCCTTGGTTTTCTTGTAGACTTCATTTGATCCGACTGCTAGCGCTGTGCCTCTGCCTCGGTTGGCTCTTCTCCAACTTCCTCGTGTCTCCTCTGGCTCCGTAGTATCTGCTGCCTTTAGTGCATGCAACGATGAGATAGGATTGCACGCCACCCGGGCTTCTTTTCGTACAAATCCCACGAATTCTTCAAAACCAGGGTAATCGTATGTGTCATCAAGCTTCTGTGTGACTTGCCGATTCCAACGAGCTGCAGCCCAATCTGGCAACTTGGAGAGCAGACGCCGGTTCTCCTCCCAGTCATCGAGTATCCTCAGTGCAGGAACATGGGGAACGGCGTCCTTACATGCTTTGAGAAAGTCTGCAAATTGCTGCAGACCGTTTGCATCCTTTGGGCCTATTTTTTGCCACCTTGATAATTTATCTCGAAAGGCTTTCTGGACCTTGAAGGGGTGCCCATATCGCTCCTCGAGTAATCGCCATGCTCCCTCATATGACTTTTCTGAAGTGCTGTAAAAGAACCCTTCCACAGCCTTTAGTGCTTCTCCACCCAAGTATCGCTTTAGGTAGTAGACCCTCTCTGGTGTGGAGATAGCCTTTGACTCTATGAGTGCCTTGAAGCTGGCCTTCCATTCGACATAATGGATGGGGTCTCCCGTAAATACACTGGGCTCTGGAGAAGGCAACTTCTGCATCGACATACAGTCTCGGAGACTCTGGGCAAGAGCTGCTACGTCACCACCTTCTGATGCCTTGACTGGACTTGGTTGTGATTTTTGTGCCTCCTGGTTCAGCTCAGTTGACCCAGGGTCACCTCCAGTATTATCCTCTCTAATACTTTTGCACTCCTGGTCATATACATCAAATTGGGCACGTGCCTTCTCCAACTCCTTTTCCGTTTCCAGTCGCTCTATTTCTCTCCTTTTCTTCTCCTGCCGTCGTTGCATTTCTTCCTGCTGCCGTTGTAAGTCATCCAGCTCTGCTTGTTTCTGTTGTTTAGCTTCCAGTATTTTCATTTCTGCTTTCCGAGCAGCTAATTCAGCAGCAGCCTTTGCCCGCCTAGTAGATGGACTTTCAGACGGGTAAGACGATGCTCGGCTTGATGCTTTCGATGAGAAAATTGATGCGTTGTTATCGGTGTGCAGCAGCTGTCTTAACTCATTGGAAATATGTGCAGTGTCTGCCGCATCTTTAGCAACAACCACTTTCAGCAGCTGTTCTGTTATGGCTGAACATGTGTCGACCCGGCGTCGCATTTCCTGTTCAGGGGGGCCAAGTTGTCGACAAGCTTCGTATGCATCAATCACCTCATCTCGGGCGATGTGCAATGACGAAGATACTTCTTCTAGTGTGAAGTCTGTGCAGTAACCCTTCAACTTCAGTCTTGCATATCTACAGCGTTCCTTCCACAACTCGTACTTGTGAGCGAAGACTTTCTTTATTTTTCCTTCTTTTTTGACTTTGTCTAATTCTTGAAGCTCCGCCATCTTGGTTGTGAGGTGTTTGGTTCTGCTGCTTTTCCGGGTTTCACTCTCGAAAGGCTTGTCTAGATTGAAGAGTTCTTCCTGCTTGCTGCTGACATCCTTTAGAATTTTCTCTCTTTCGATAGGATCATCTACTGACTCTAGGGCTGAAGTAGATTCTTCAATTTCTTCTTCCAACTTCTTAACTTGATCCTCCAGTTCGTTACTCGACATTGCGGGAACTCAGAAATTACAGAACTTTAAGGAAATGGGGTCAACAAATGACTTGCTTACAAAATGCCATATGCAAGATGAAAATACAACAATTACCAAAATTACATGACATTTGTTTTGTTTTTCACAATCCACTGGTTCACCTATAACACTAGTGATAACAAACTTCAAGTGAATTGCAATGCATTTTACACAAAATCAATGCACTTGTAAATGTATGCAACAATACACAATTGGGGCCAAAGATTATTCAGACAATATACGTGTAAATCAGGGGATATCGATCAGCCAACAACATATTAATATTTCACAGTATTCAACATTATACAGTGCACAATAAATCGCAAATGATATGCAGCACACAAAGAGCAGAAATAAATGTTTAGACAGCTGACCTTGTACGTGTACCTGCTCTACTCCAGATATTACATGTACAACATTATGTTATCAAACGATCAATAACCAAATGTTCTTTACAAGGCTCTGCGTATGATATTGTTCCTTTTGCAAAGTTCGCATGACATTAGTCCTGCTGACATTTCATGTGCTCGGTGTCAATCAGCCCTCTCGACTCCTTGATTGGCTCCGTTGTTGTGCTAATCCCCATCAGGTGGTTCACGCGCTGTTCTAAGCGATTGTGTACTTACGAGCCCCGTTTCTTGACTATGCTGATTTGCCTACGTTGCTGCTCGTCCTTCGCCTAGCCTCGATCCGATCATCATGGGCTGTGAATAAGACGACAGCTTTCTTTTCCACGCTTCACTTAAGAAACCTCTACATCTTGATGGCGTGGAGATCTCACTGTAGCTGCACCCAACTACCATAGCAAAAAGTAGGCGGACACGATCTTTACTGATGTCTCTGTCATGTCTGACTTTAATGTTGTTATTGAACCAGGAGTCTGGATTCCATGAATTGACACCGTGAGATCTGACAAGTAAATAACAATGACAATAATAAGAATATATCTCAACAATTTGCAGGTTAACGTGATAAATTCAGACTTCTCAAAGGATTATACAAAGAGACTTATAATATGACCTAAAGGAAATGACATGACATACATTACGAAATACCATGTATACATAAAGGCTCAATTACCTCGACTTAATAAACCATTATTTCCAAGCTTAACCCTGTATTTGTACGAGTGAAATTGATACATATTACAACATACGATATTTACCTCGTGGGCCTGTAGTGGGTGAGCTAAATAGTCTTAGGATGGTTGCAGAAAAATGTGGATTAATTCATCCTCAGCACAGCAATCTGCTGAGCACATCATTATAGAATCAGGCCATGTGCCAGAAGCAATGCATTGTGGGAAAGTTAAAAGTCGTGCAAGTTTCCTCAAAGTAAATATGGCCTACAAGGAAAACGTAATTACAGTCAAAACAAAGTATTACATTGTCAAAAAGGACCTTCCACTTAATGTTTGGGCTATTTTAGGGACTTATCACATGATCAAACAAACATGGCCGCCTCCATGAGAAAGTACATGTACATGTGCATGCACCACAACAGCAATGACTGTGCACACAGAGTGGGCAGCAAATACCGAGGTCAGAAACCTATATTGAAATTAAACTTCCTTTATAAATTCTAGGCTCTACCAGTAGGTAAGTAATTATTCTATTATAAAGAAACAATTAATGTCAATACAAATAGGGACTTGTGTTACATTCCGTTACAAACATGTACATTCTATTCTATATTATATAGATTTTGTTGTTATCCCACACATTCATTAACCAATCATAAACAGAGAACCATGTTTTTTTGGAAATTCTTTGAAAGTTCACTGCACTGATATTCTTAACACTTGAGTGAAGTACAAGGAATATGACTCGGATAAATCGTTATCCAATTTAGCATAGAGCAGGGCTAGTGTGTACCCTGCATGCAGTCTGTATGCATTCAGTAAGTCAGCTACATGCAAAACACTGCATGATGTTGATCACTATAGTTGGCCCAAACATGTGATGCAGACTATTTTTTCATGTACCCATTTGTTAGCACACCCTGTATATATTTCCCAATCTTTACATCACATGTATTGCAAAGACTTACATGTATATCTCACATGGGTTTTAGACAAAGTAATTTGGTGATTCTCATTGGAAGTCTGTAAATCTCCCCCCCCCCCCCCCCCCAAAAAAAAAAAAAATAGATCAGTCCAATAAGTCACTGATTGTTTTGTCTGATCTGAACAAATTTTAAAGTTTTCCCTCTGGTATCTGAACAGCGGAACTCAAAGAAAAGTAACCCTCCTGAACAGCCATGGTTGTTTGTTATTTCTATTCCAATGAGGAAATAGCTGGATCCATGGAACCAAGGCCACATTCAACATAGGTCAATTTACTACTATCATCCCTTGCATGGCAATCCAACCTGAACTTATTCGTTTTTGTATTCAGCAGATCACCTTAAAAGATTGCAATAATATTGTTGTCCCCCCCCCCCCTTCCCACATAACTTCACTCATGCAAAGTCTTTGTAATCACTTACAAATCCTCACCGCAGAATTTAATTAGTTGCTGAATTTCATTGTAGATCCCTAATAATTGGTGACGTTTGTCCCATGCATGAAATCCCAGGTACTGCATGATGTGCACAGTTGTACATGTACAAACAGTTGCACTTGCATAGATTACATTTAGATCTAGATCCTGTTCCATTGTAATTATGTAGGCACAGAACACATGCCTGCGCCAGTGTACATGTACATGCATGTACCAGTACTATATCCATCTATTTCTGGAAAGTTCCTTGGTGAATGCTACCTGTGGTTATTGTTGAATATTTGTCTAGACATTTCAAATGCATTTAGCTGTGCACAAGGGTACCCCCATGAGACAATGCCAACACACTTTAGGCCTTTTCTCACTAGACAAAATCCCCAGGGCTACAGGGGTGAAAATAAGCCACATTTCACACTTGAAATTCTCCCCCCCCCCCCCCCCCTATGTTCAAGTGAGAAATTTGCACACTAAAAACTGCCTACTATAGGATTTGACCTTGTTCCCCTTGATATCTCAACCACACATTCCTCAACTTATTGATATTTCAAAAAGTCTTTTGTGTACATGGTACATGGTACAAGTGGTCCTTTCATTATTGGCAGTCAGGTTTGGGTATTTAGCTTTTATATGATTCTACCTCTGTGCTTTACCAAATTTGGAAGTGTGAGTCATGCAGGCTGATATACTGGTGTGCATTTCCTTATTTAGATAGTAGCTTTCGTTGCATCCATACATGGTATGGTATTAAAAAGAAGTTTGTGTGCATTTGGGCCTGGAAAGTTAGGTCAAAAGGAGATTTTGAGCAGAATCACACAATGTAAAGCATGGCAATTTTCATTGAGCCATTTAAAGGCCGTGCACTAGAATGAATTAACTTAACAGATTAAAAAAGATCTAACCAAAATATATGGCCCCCTGGGTCCATGATTTGTATTACTGTGGTCATTCTAAAAGGTCATTCTAAAATTAAAAAAATGTTTTTCATTTTCATTTTCATTTTTATTTTCACAATTGAATAAATTTAGGCATTGGTCATAATTGTCAAAGAACTATATTCCTAAGGTCCTAAATTGTACATTTTGTTATGTACACAAATCAATTATCAATGCCAAAGGCAAAAACAGTCGGATTTGCAGCTAATAAAGTAATTAAACAAATATCCAACATGCAAGCTTGCCAATTCTAACCCCCTAAGGGTGTACAAATTGGTATTCAAATTGTTAGATTCAGTAATGTTATTGTTAAGGGTTTCGAGTATTCTCCAAGGCAATTGACAACTTGAGTAACTCGCTCAAAATCAAATCCCTTCTTGGAGATCTAAATATCACACCATGCACGCCAACCTTCTCAATGCATCTCCAAACTCAACAACTCAACTTGCAATCAAATACCTTATGGTCATGTTTAATGCTAATCCTATTTGCAGTATTTCTTATCACCTTACCCCAGCCAAAGGCAAGCTAGACAGGGATTGAACTTGTGCCCTTAACCAGTCTTCCCAAACCTCCCACTGATACAACAAATTGTAGTCTCCCAGACAGATAATGTTTGGCTGTGATGTGACATGGGGCCAATTTCATAGAGCTGCTAAGCACACAAAAATGCTTAGCACACAAAAATGCTTAGCACACAAAAATGCTTAGCACAAACAAGTCTTGCTCAATAAAAACGGTTACCAGCCACAACTATGTGCTTTTTATTCTAACTTTTTCTAAGCAAAAACAAGCAAATTATCAATCATGAACATCTCTTGAACATTTGGTTTGTAACCCTGTTTATGCCAAGGAAGACATTTAAATTTAAGGATTTTTTTGTGCTTAGCAGCTCTGTGAAATTGGCCCCTGGGCTTGCTTTTACCACATCTCTATGGAAACAGCTGACGAAACTACCCATAAATATGTGTGCTGATGCTTACCATAGTTGGGTAATTTTGACACTGGTCTAACACCGATTGTGAGACTTAAAGGTAGGATACACCATTGGTAATTGCTCGAATTATCATGAATAGGTAGATTTGGGGGGTTGTATTTTATAGTAAATATCGTTTAACTGACCTGTCCGAAGTTTTGCACTCATGGATGCCGAGAAAAGCACGAAAAACAGCGTTGGTTTTCAACCGGCGTCGAGCAGTTATTCTTATCTTATCTTTGTTTTTTCGCGATCGCCGGCCGGCGATCACAAATTGTTCTATATAAAATTCTACTTTTCGGAATAATTACAGGATATCTAGCGCAATCATTTTGCTGAATGCCTAGAATCATTATTTACTTTCAAATGAGTAAGATATTTCTTAATAATTCGGTAGTAAATATTTTCGATATCTGCAAATGGTGTATACTACCTTTAAAGGTAGGATACACCATTTGCAGATATCGAAAATATTTACTACCGAATTATTAAGAAATGTCGTACTCATCTGAAAGTAAATGTTGATTCTGGGCATCCAGCAAAATGATTGCGCTAGATTTCCTGTAATTATTCCGAAAAATAGAATTTTATAATGAAAAATTCGCGATCGCCGGACCGCGATCGCAAAAAACAAAGATAACATAAGAATAACTGCTCGATGCTCGGCATCCATGATTCTAAAACTTCGGACAGCTCAGTTAAACGATATTTACTATAAATACGACCCCCCAAATCTACTCATTCATGATAATTCAAGCAATGACCAATGGTGTATACTACCTTTAAAGACGTGAAAACCTTTTGTTGGAACAAAACGTGAAAAGTAAACAATAGGTCCTCTTTTCACATATTAAAAGTGATACTTTGACAGACGTGAAAAGTGGACTTATCATGTTTTTTAGTACGTAAAGGGGGACCTAGTGTATTGTGTACTTGAAAAATTGAATTTTATTTTGGGGTGGGAGATGACATTTTTCACGCGGTCCACGCTGTTTCCACTAATGTCATCAAACCGATCATACTAAAGAACAAGAAAAGAAGATTTTTTTTTTTATCACAATTAATCGCCGGACGGTGATTGCGAAAAAACTAAGAACAACATAAGAACCACTGCCTGATGCCGGTTGAAAACAAACGCTGTTTTTCTTGCTTTTCTCAGCATCCATGATTGTAAAACTTTGGACAAGTCAGTTAAAATATATTAATAATAAAGTACAACCCTCCAAATCCAGCAATTACCAATGGTGTATCCTACCTTTTAAGTTATTATTTCAAGCACACTCTCAAACAGGGCCCAATTTCATGGTTGTGCTACTATCACCATTTTCCCTTAACCCTGTAAGCATGGAATCCTTAGTTTATGGGATATATGCATACGCATACATGTAAGGAAAACTTCCTCTGTTCATTACAAAAACCTGCATTTCAGTACCATCTCTACTTTCGATGGGTCGTAATCTTTCTTGAGGAAATCCTTTTGGTGTAAATCGAGGCAATGAATACAGTTCAACAAACTGAGATTCGTTTAACATATGGCACAGCAAAAGATATATTGAAATACCATATGTACAGAAATAGGATACGGTTCTCAAAACATATTGTAACTTACAATGTTAAACCCTAAATGCACAATGTAAGTGTAATGAACTCTAATTTTGTTGTTTCATGTGTGAGTGGAATGCTTGGACATTTAACAACACATTTACTTCATTTATCAGCAAATGTGTATTCTTGTAAATACATCTCTTTGAGTGTCAACAATTATCTTCAAAATGCTCCTATTTTAACCACGGTTAATTTCCTGGGTTGAGATTTGGACCAAATACCCTATATTATACCCTAACCCAAAACCTAACCCTAACCCTCACTCTAGATGAAAACCTATCATCTATAGAAATATATTATGCAAGGCTCATTCATATGCCTGTCCAGGTATTTGTATCATTTGTGACCCGCTCCAGGAAAAGGTGACATAAGTCGCGCTATGCATTTATGATTAATGGCCTGTTAAAGTTAATAGGGTAAATATTTTTGTCAAATTTAGATTTTCATGTTTTATCTTAAATGACATCTTTAATATTCAAAGTTTCAGATTTAATTAACAAAAAGCTGAAATTCGATACATAAAGTAAATCAAAACCTTTTAAGAGTGCATGGTTCCAATGTATTGTCTTAGTTTTGTTGTGTTTCGAAACCTGTTTTCTCAGTTGTGTATTTTGAATTCCATGGAATCCATTACTATGCAAAAACGTCATATCACCGAAACGGGAGGGGCTATGGAGCTGTACTATGTACCAACTTAAAGCTTATATCATGGACTTTTTAATCATGTACATAACTCTATTTTTGTTTCCATCTGCTTCAGATCTTCTTGAAGGATAAGATTCTGGATGAGGAAGGCTTCATTATCTTCATCCGTAAGAATGCAGTGCAGGTCTTTATTCCCAAGTACGGATTTGAAGGGACTCTTTTCTTGAGAGGAGCAGACAAAGACAAAGATGGAATCTTCAAGTACGACGAAGAGGTAAGACACAGAACTAAAACCCGACTCAGGTTTTTGGTCTAGGTTACTCACTGACTGATTGGCTGACTGAATGAGTCATTGAGTTTACATAACTGGGACGTTCTTGTCCAATCCGACCAGTCTTAATGATTCTTGGAAAGGAAATTTGTCTGATTACATGTGGCACCTACATGTAGTAGTTTAGAATTCAACCATTGCTACACACTCTAAACTGTTATTAAAGTCAGTGGCATGTCCATAAAGCATGGGATAATCTTCGTAAATGATTTTCAAGGTTCCAGGCATGAAATTTTTCCCGCCGAGAGAATAACAAAAATAGTATAGAAAGATGCATTTTTTGACTTTTTATCAATTTTCAGACTTTATTTTTAATTGACTATCTCATCCTCGCTGGATGATTCCATTCAGTATTAGGGTAATTCAAGCATTATGTAATGTCTGTGACAGTTTTAAAAAATTTTCCCAAACATATATAGTAATGGTCAAGGAGATTACATATTTGGAGTTTTGTAATCATCTTTCTGAATTGTTAATTAGAAATTGTGATTAATTGGCTCTGTCCCGGACATTAACCCCTCTCGTCATATTGCCGGAATTGCCAATTGACTTTCATGAAATGGGACTTCGTGTCCAAACTGTGCTGTAATTTGTTTCAAACATTCACTCTAAGTTTGTCTTTTATGGCCTGGGGTTTTCCTGCATTTAGAAACAGATAAAACTAGAAGTGGGCAGAGTAGAGCACAGACCTCCGCCCATAACGCAAAAATGCCCTAGTCTCCCCATGTTAAAATGTTATTCAAAATGATCCAGATTCAAGATCTGGATCCAGATCTGGATCTAGATCAATCTGAAAATTTAACAGAATCATTCTTGACCCAAAGGCTATCTACTCCAAAGTTTTGTTTAAAATCCCTCCAGTAGCTTTTCTCAATAATCCTGCTAATACTATATACAGACAGACAGACAGACAGACAGACAGGCAGAAGTGAATACATAACCTCCGTCATCCAAGATGTGGCTGAGGTAACGAAACAAGGAGTAGCTCTTCCCAAAGACCCTCTTGGGAGAAGTGCCAATTAGGGAGCTATCACCTCTACCTACAGTCCAGCTGAAAATCTTGAGTCTAACCATTCCTTGTCACAGATATTTTTGGATTGAGGTTTTCTGACCTCCTCATTAAAGGTAGGATACACCATTGGTAATTGCTTGAATTATCAGGAATGGGTGGATTTGGAGGTTGTATTGTATAGTAAATATCATTTAAATTACATGTCTGAAGTTTTACAATCATGGATGCTGAGAAAAGCTAGAGAAACGGCTTTCGTTTTTAACCGGCGTTGGGCAGTGGTTTTATGTTGTTCTTGTTTTTTATGCGATAGTAGTTCGGCGATCATGATTTTTTTTCAGGATGTCTAGCGCAATCATTTTGCTGGATGCCTACAATTGTTATTTACTTCCAAAAAAGTAAGATAGTTCTTAGTAATTCGGTAGTAACATTTGTTGATATCTGCAAATAGTGTATCTTACCTTTAAACTGTTATTAGGGTAATGTGAAATTGAAATGCACACCTATGTATGTACTGGTAAGTGCTTCACTGTTCGTAATGTAACCAGCAGTGTTCAATGTTGAAAAAAATGCAGACAGCACAGTGCATAATCAGATATTACTTTTCTCCCACAGGTTTCTTCTGGGGAAACTGTTGGGAAATGTTTGATATGAAAAAGAATGACAGCAGTTTGCATGTAACTAGTATTTTTGTGTTTATAGTATAGGCCCAGTAAGCCCATAGAGCAAGGAACTGTTCCTTGCTCTATGGTAAGCCTATATGTGTGTAGTGTAGTTATTTTGCCCCATTTTTATGTAGGTGTATTCATGTACATACTGATATATGCAGCCTAAGATTACAAGTTACACTACATTGTATGACTGTGTCTTGGTTGTACATGAGTTTAGAGGTAGGATACACCATTTGCAGATATCAAACAATTTTACTACCAAATTATTAAGAAATATCTTACTTATTTGAAAGTAAATAATGATTCTAAGCATCCAGCAAAATGATTGCACTGGATACCCTAAATTGTTCCGAAATTGTTTATTATTAAAACATTTCTTTCTTTTTTCTCAGCATTCATGATTGAAAAACTTTGGATAGGTAATAACTTAAATCATAGAGCAAGGAAAATCCACCCATTCATGATAATTCAAGCAATTACCAATGGTGTATCCTACCTTTAGCCCTAACAGTAACATCCTAGGCATTCATTTGTGGTAAAGAACAAAGTACTAGTAAACTACTAATCAATTTTTATCTAGGCCAGTGCAGTAAGGGAGCTGCATACTACTCAAGTATATTATTGGGTGACAATAGGGTTCTGCCTACATGTACATTGTGAACAAACTTGCACCCTACTGTACATGTTGTACATGTACCAGTACCAGTACCAGTACCAGTACCAGTACAATGTACATGTACATGTACATGTACATGTACTGTACCTGTATGGATTTTTTGATTTGCATTTCCTGAAAGGCATCATTAGCCTCACAGAAACCTGTGTGTGTGGGGCTAGGCTGTTTGTTGGTGTAGGCGTACCCATAGGCAGTACTGTGACCTTTGTCCACATAATCAATGCAGACGGCACAAACTGCGCAGATGTCCTGACCTTCAGCCCACTGCATATTCACTCTTGCCAGCTGCATTTATTCATTTTTGCCAAGTTCCACCAAAAAATGCTCGTAAACGGAAAGAGAAATGCTTTTTTTGAAAAGTGAAAACTGCCTCGTGTTGTAAATTGGTCAGGCAACTGCTGTGTCATTTTTGATGGGGCTGCCCGATAGGAAACAGACATAAAACGGCAGTTTAATCCACGACACTGTCATTGCCGTGTATGGTCGGTGCATAGTCTAGGCGTCCGAAATCCATGTTCGGTATCGCTTCTCGGCCTTTTGGCTAAGATCATGTGTAGTATCTGTTCTTTTCAGCTTAATATCTGAAACGCTGCTCATCGAGCAGCCAGTATATTAAACTGATTTTTGGATCTGGGCCGTGGAATAGGGGCTTGCCTCGTCCCGGCCACGGGTTGGCCCGGTATTGCACTATATCCGGGATTCGGCCCACTCCCCTCGGGGAAATAAACAAGCAAAAGATAGAATTGAAACCTCAAAGACCCTTTATTCCTTTCTTTTCGGTTATGTAATCCTCTTTCTGTAATTTCATGTAGGGCCTGTATCTTGACTCTATTTTCCTAAATATTCTCTCTACGAACTCTTCTAAAGCCTCTAAAATTCTTGTTCGTTTTCATTCAACAAAAAAGAAGCCCCATGTCATAACAATATTTGCTGTCCTTTCTTTTTCTCCTTTACGTGTATACACCCAAAAAACTTTATGAAAAACAAAACAGAAGAATGATAAACACGTCACGAGCAACTCGGAGACTGCCGACCTGGGCCCGCTGTGGTCGATGATCATGAAAAATAATCCCGCACCTCGTTCTGTTAAATAAATAGAAACCCGGTGCAAACTGGTAAAAAAAGGGGGGAGAGGGGTGGTAATGTTGTCACTATCAAGTAGGGAACCCACCGCATCCTGGAAATCAGGAAAAAACCTGAAAAGTCAGGGAATGTGAGAAAAATGCCTCAAAATCAGGAAAAAAGTGAGGGAATTTAAATGAGCCCAAAAGGGAAGTGGTCATTCTGTTATATTTTGTCTCGTGGCCAAGCAGCGTATCCACTGGATGATTGGCTATGGTGGCTTTTTTTATCTCTCTTTAGCCAGGTGTAAAACTGGATATAGCTAGGTCAAAATAATTATTTTGGAATTTTAAAAATTTATCTGGGAAAACTTTAGGAACTCTCTCAGGGAATTTTGTTATCATGAAATGGTAGGAAATCTGGCAAGCTATATAGAAGGATGAAACATTTAATGAAACAAATCCTTAAATTTGCTTCACCAATAACACAAATTCTAAAGAAATCAACTTCATTTCTCCAGTGAATGAATTTCCAGCATAGCACAGTAGAGTTAGTTCTCATTTTTGTCCTTATACCCCACTCGAATGTTGTACGACTACTAAATCGCACAGGGCGTACAGGAGTCGCACGGCAGTCTGTTAATGATTCGCACAGGTTGTTGGGGTGTTGTGTGTAATTTGGACGGGTCAAATGCCTTTGTGAGTTTTCCATACATTTCCATACGGCTGTCGTATGGTTCGCATTGGAGGTCGAACGGCAGTCGAACGGCAGTCGCACGGCAGTCCCACGGCAGTCCCACGGCAGTCCCACGGCAGTCGCACGGCAGTCGCACGGCAGTCGCACGGCAGTCGCACGGCAGTCGCACGGCAGTCGCACGGCAGTCGCACGGCAGTCGCAAGGCAGTCGCACGGCAGTCGCACGGCAGTCGCACGGCAGTCGCACGGCAGTCGCACGGCAGTCTGATAGGTCGCACGATAGTCTGCATAGAGTCTCCCGGCTCGGCTGTGTGACTCCCAGCAGACCCCGTGCGACTCCTGTGCGACATCTATCAGATCGCTGTGCAAACTGCTAATGTACGGCGGTCGCACGGCGCTCTGATTGGTTGTACGGCGGTTGTACCACCTTCGCACAGGTTGCAGGCGAGTTGAACAAAAATCGTCTGACGCTTGTGCAGGACTCGTACAGGTTGTATGGCGGTTGCACGGCAGGCGCACGGCAGTCGCACAGAACCCTTATCAGATGTTTCGAGAAGAAAAGTCGCACGAGAGTTGAACGGCAGTCACACGGTTGTACAAAGTGAGATTGCCCGAGGAAACCGGCTGTACAATTTTGTTGTTGCACCGCAAATGAACAAATCATTCTAGTGAGAACGGTCCTTTAGTGATATGCCACAGTCAACACTTTCAAGAGTACCAATAAATAAATGCAAGAGGTCTCCTAATTGACAACCATGTGCCAGTGCCATTTAGCAAGGTGTCTGTTTTGACAGATTGTCCTGTTGATTTTATAAAAGAGCCTGTGAAATGACATCGGCACTCAATTCTCAATTATATTGTTCTCTTGATTATGAGCTGCTTTAACTGCTTACTGTTTTGCTATTTCTGCACTAAACTTGAAATCCTTGGCCAGTAACCCTAATAATCCCCACACTGTCAATCTCCAACACCGGGGGGCCAACTTTATGGAGCTGCTAAGCACACAAATTTGCTTAGCATGAAAAGTTTTTCTTGGCAAAAATAGGATTACAAACCATATTTTCAGGCCATTGTTTTATGACTGATATTCAGCTGATTTTTGCTTAGCATGAAAAGCACAGAGTTTTTGCTGCTAACCTGATTTTACTAAGGAAGACTTTTTTGTGCTAAGCAATTTTTGGTTGTGCTTAGCAGCTCCATGAAATTGGCCCTCCATGAAATTCTGTTAGGATGGAATCCCCTAACCCATCTATGATTCAAAAGAAATGCCAAAAAAGGATGTTTTACACATTGTAGATCCTATGAATGGTGCCCGGATGTAGTGTATTCTCTAAAAAAATTGCACGATTTTGAGGTAAACTTACACGCTCTATAGAGTAGAGGCCAAAAATGGTAGTGAATTTTGTTTAGATGCCCAAACAAATAACAAAATTATCAATAAGAATTGTTCATTATATATATACACAATTTACAAATCGGATGGCTGATTCTTTTATTGTCACTTCTTTGCAGTTCCGCATTCCACACTTTTGTAATATTTGTAATATTTCCATCGTGCCAGTGTATATATGGCAAAAACTTTTTTATTGTAAAACTTTTTCCCTGCTCGAGTGAAAAGCAGTGACTGTGAAATGCCACGTCATCACTGGCTTTTAACTTTCTTGTGTATTTCAGGTTTGTTTAATTTATTTTTGTAAATGACAAACAATCTTGTCACTTTAGTTTAGTGTTTGACAATCTGTTTACCCTTTCCTTACTAATGTTGAGTTTACTCGGTAGGTCAGATTGTATTGTGGAAATGGGGAAGTTTTCCCTTCTTTTCCCCCTCTCTGTATTCCCATTGAGTTTTCTTTGCAATTTTGTCCTACCCTAGTATTTCCTGGTACAGGCAGAAGTGTAACTAGGGTTTAGGGGGAGGGGGGAGCACGGCAATTGATATATTATTTGTGTGCAATTCGAAATTTCAAAGTTTGGGTGGGTGGGAGGGGGGCATGTCTTCCGATCACAAAAAAAAACTCTGCTCAACGTCGTTTTTCTGGCAATTTTTTCGGCAACCATGATTGTAAAATTCTGGACAGGTCAGTTAAAGGTAGGATACACCATTTGTAAATATTTGAATTATCATGAATGAGGAGATTTGGGGGGTTGTATTTTATAGTCAATACCGTTTAACTGAGCTGTCTGAAGTTTTACAGTCATTGATGCCGAAAAAAGCACGAAAAACAGCATTTGTTTTCAACCGGCGTCGAGCAGTTATTCTTATGTTATTTTAGTTTTTTCGCGATCGCCATCCGGCGATCGCAAATTTTTCTTTATAAAATTTAATTTTTCAGAATAATTACAGAACATCTAGCGCAATCATTTTGCTGGATGCCTAGAATCATTACTTACTTTCAAATGAGTAAGATATTTATTAATAATTCGGTAGTAAATATTTTTGATATCTACAAATGGTGTATCCTACCTCTAAACGGTATTTACTATAAAATACCACCCCCTAAATCCACTTATTCCTGATAATTCAAGCAATTACTAGTGGTGTATACCGTGTATCCCTACCTTTTACAGGGAATGCCTTGCGAGGCTGAACCTGTACAGTTCTGATTAATTTACATAGGAAAGCCACCATTTTCAATCGCGGCAATAAACCATGGCCCAAGTAATACCTCACTTGTGCTCGGCATAACATTAGAATGGCAGATGGTGATCTCAACTCTGAACACATTATGCAGTGGGTGTCTCAGAAATAAGTCAAGCATTGATAGTGTGCGCTCAAGCATGTATATTGTGCGTTCAAGCGAGGTGTTATGAGATTTGCCTTAGTGTCTGAATCTGGCATCTTTTTTTTCCTTCTAAAAATCTGTCTCCTGCTTTGTAAGTTAACTTTATTTCTCCATGCTTTTGGCTGTGTCTATCTATATGTTGGACGTTGTCTGTTCAATATGTTTCTTGCAGTATTTGAAAAAATCTTTTGAATCGTGCCCCTTTTTGATAAACACCATATTAAACCCATCAAATGAGATTTATATTTACTGAAGCACCATGCCTGATATTTATAGCAATGAAATCTACAGGCAGTGTTGTTTAAACTGTATTTTGTCGCAGTTTTTCTATGGTGACAAATATGTCAATGTCTTCATGGAGATCTGCCAACATAACATGCAATAAATAGATGGAAAAAAAACTAAAAAGTTTGTGAATGTTTAAAGTGACTATTATATTTTATCTTGTGTGTGTCAGCACGTACGGTGAGCAAAGGAAATTTTCCTACTCAGGGATTTTATGAGGATTTTAGTTTGCCTCAATAAATGCATGATTTTTTTAACTTTCTCATCAATAAAATTGATTTTGTTTAACGTAACTGAGGGTTAAAGTATACATAATAAAGAATAAAAAAACAACGATAAACTAAAATCGATGTCCGCCAGATTTTTCACCCAATTTCAACTTTGATGAGCTGTATCTCGAAATAGCCTGTGCGACTTATGTCGGGTTTTGTAGGAGCGGGTCACATATTTGCTTATGAAGGTGAAAATATGTTGTCTTGAATAACCAGCTGACAGCAGAAGAAGGGAGGGGGTTATATGTTAAACAATATTTTTAAAGAAAATCTTGTGCCCCCAGCTGCCATCTATCCCCCCCCCCCCCCCCCCCCCCCCACTCCCCTACTAGTCAGATTTTGAAATTCTGCAAATTGGTTTAAAATGCAAATTGGTTGAAAATGCATTTTTTTCTATACTTGGTATATTTCTTTCAGATTAAAAAACTTTGATTAAAAACAAAATCTCATGCCTATAAAATTGAGCTCCTTGTATTTTTTTGAGGTTTCTCCGCAATGCTGTTATTTTTTTTTAAGGAATGTGCTTTTATTTTCGGAATAAAATTTGCACCCAAGAATTTGCTTTTATTTTCGTCATTCTGTTTTTTCTTTCTTACAGGAATGTACTCAATCTGCAGGGGACGTGACCCTGCGAGGCTTTGACAAGGTCAAAGTGCAGATCAGTGCAGAGACCTCCAACATCCAGCACCAACGACTGCGGATGAAACTTGTGCATCCCAAGGTAAGTAAGTCTGGGTGTGTGACAAGGATGTATTTTTAGCTTAAAAGGTACGATACACCACTGGTAATTGCTTGAATTATCATGAATGAGTGGATTTAGGAGGTTGTATTTTATAATATATTTCGTTTAACTGATCTGTTCGAAGTTTTGCAATCATGAATACCACAGAAAGCAAGAATAACGACGTTCATTTTCAACCGGCGTCGGGCAGTGGTTCTTATGTTGTTCTGGGTTTTTTTCGCGATCAATTTTTCAGAACAGTTATAGGATATCTACATGTAGCGCAATCATTTTGCTGGAGGCCTACAATCATTTTTTACTTTGAAATAAGTACGATATTTCTTAATAATTCGATAGTAACATTTTTCTATATCTGCAAATGGTGTATCCTACCTACAAAAAAATGACTTGGTGTTAACATTGTGAATTGCACACAAACAATATATCAGTTTCCATTCAATGCCCCCTGAAAAATGTGTGCAACCCCACTCCAACCCTAAGTCGGAAAATGTTTTTCTTTTAAGAATTATGTGTACCTTTTATTTCCATAACTTTATTCAAGATTATGCCGTGTGCTCTAAACCTACATTCAGAATAGTTGCAGGTTTTTCTTTAGAATATGAATTTTTTTTTACAGCTTTTTATTACAAAAATACATGTACTTTATTTCAATTGTTGGCGAGTGTGATTTTGTGAAGAAATATTTCAATAACTAAAATGTTTGATTACTTTTTGGTGCAATGTTACATTCAAAAATGAATAACTTTTATATTTCTTCAACAAATAAATGAATAAATATATTTTGTTTAAAATGAAAGTTGGAAACCGAACATGAATCATCCTTAACTTAACTCTTTCACTACGGTATTGTATATGGGCTGTGACGTAATTGTTTTACACAATGAAAGAAGTTTGTCACCCTGTAGTAGTAAAACTGCTCAAAGTCCCTAATCCTGGGGTCTATGGGGCAAAGTTAGACTGAAATGACTGTCCGGGTTCATCGTTTTTCGATTTGGAGACATCCTGCCATTTGATTTCAGCCGCAGTTTTGGCCGCAGTCCCCTGACCTCGTGGACGCTTGTGTGGCCGAACGTTTTGTTGTCGTTGCCTAGGCGGTGGTAGGCCCACATCGTCATCGGAATCAACCTCGGAATCCCCAGAATTTTCACTCACCGAGCTTGATTGGCTTTCTTCTTCACTGTAGTCTGATTCTTCGCTACTTTCTTGGTCGCTTTCCTCATCAGAAATCCAGTGGGAAAGCATATTTATGGCTTGCTGCGATGAAACTCTACGGGGCCGCGAGGCACCCGCACCACTATTAGATGAAGCCGCCATGTTTGTTGTGGTTACACATGTCGCGCGCATTGTACGCCCGCATCGATTTCTATGTCATCCTTTGTGTTGTCGTTTTGCCACGTCATCATCGTTTTGTCTCGAAGATTTATGCTAATTATGAAGGACCTCAACCCTTGTACAGAATACGATTGGCTGCTGACACCCATTGATGCTCAATCAACCAATTATAGGTCCGATTTTGCAATGTTTACAACGAGCCGCTCTGAGCGGTTTGCCGGCAGAAATAACCTTTTTTTCGAGCCGCTGTGAGCGGCGCGCCGTAGCGAAAGAGTTAAAAAAAAAAACATTCAAAAAAGCTTTGAATGATTGACATTCTGGGCAATCGTATCATGTTTACGTGCCTAAAATTGTTTGAAGATATTTCTGGTTTCAGGTTCAAGTCTTCCTTTTTATCTCTATAAGCTCCAGACTTAAAAATAAACATTACGACATACCTTTAAGATGCCACCAAAAAATGTCTGAAATGTTGAGTCAGGCGTGGGTAGAGAGGTAACCATTCCAACAGATGACTCTAATGGCAGACACACGATTAGTCAAAGAGGAATTTTCCAGACGTAAATACCGCAGTAGGTTTTAATTGAGTGAAGGGGTGGGGTTAAGATGGGCAACATACTTGCTGTGCTTTGGTGTATCGATTGATTATTGCATTGACTTTATTTACAAAACAAGGCAGCCATTTTGGTCGTGTTGCCTTGATAGATTTTATAAATTGTTAGCTCTAGGTTCACTTTCATTTTTTTTTAATGTGGCTTAAAACTTAAAGGTAGGATACACCAATTGCAGATATCGAAATTATTTACTACCGAATTATTAAGAAATATCTTACTCATTTGAAAGTAAATAATGATTCTAGGCATCTAGCAAAATGATTGCGCTAGATATATTGTAATTATTCTGAAATATAATTTTATAAAGAAACATTCGCGATCGCCGGACGGCGATCGCGAAAAAAAAAGATAACTTAAGAATAACTGCTTGACACCGGTTGAAAACAAACGCTGTTTTTCGTCCTTTTCTCGGAATCCATGATTGTAAAACTTCAGACATGTCGACATTTACTATAAAATACAACCTCCCAAATCTACTAATTCATTATTATTCAAGCAATTACCAATGGTGTATTCTACCTTTAAAGGTATGTTCAATTAAAAATTGTAATTTATTCATTAGAGAAGACTGGTATTAATTTGTAATTAACTTTAGGTCATTTCTATCCGCAAGTACCAAAAATGAAGATTTTACCTTGTTTTCAATGCAATATGGCCGACTCGTGAATAAATCCCATACCGTAGTCTTCACAAAAAGGATTTTTGATTTCTTTCTAAAGAACGTTCAATATAAACTACCTTATTTCTGATTGGGGTGTCTGCAACATTCTGGGAAAAAACAGATTTTCATTTTGCACACTAATTAATCGGACCGGCCATGAGAGAGCTGAATCACTGTCTCGCAGCCAAACATTTGGAAACAATTCGTTTTTCGTTTGATGCCTTCTTCATAAGTGAATAAAAAAAGCAATTGAAAAAATAATTTACTTTAAGGTGAAACTCGAAAGGGCACCAGAACGAATCGGTAATATAATATTTGGCATGAAAACCTGCTTCCAGTTGGTTGGTTTTTTCTAATTATCATTAAAAATTACTTTGATATATAATTATAATTTTGTGAATAAAGAAAAAAGAAAGAAAATTGCATTTAGGAAATAGCTAGGATTTATTTTTACACAATGCACATGAAACATGGTTTTGATCATTTAAGTGATCCCTTAATATTCTGTTATATTCATCTTTCCCCCCCGTATGTCGTCATTTTGACAATTCACTTTGATTTTGATTTGATTTTTTAGGTTGCAGGTTTTAGTGTTGACTCTCAACCGGAACCCACTGGAGAGGCAGAGCCACAACACCGACCAACAAAGAAACAAAGGCGGGGCAGTCCCTAGACGAGAACAGCTAGAACTAGAGATTTCGTCTCTGACCTATCAAACAAGATTTGGATAAAACATGGGTGAAATTCCTTCACAAACGAGTTAAGAATGAGTGAGCTTATCGGTCAGTACCGGCTGCATGGAAGAATACCTTGCAACTTCTGTGTGAAAACAGTTCGGTAGCATTCGTGCAAAACTATAAAAGATTATTCAGTGACCAAATATTATCCACAGGGGCCAATTTCATGGAGCTGCTAAGCACACAAAAAAATGGCTTAGCTTGAACATTCTTCCTTGGCAAAAACATGGTTACAAACCCAATTTTTAGGTGATTTAGATTCTTTGTAACTGGTATTCACCTGGCGTTTTGGCCGGTGACCTGTTTTTATTGAGCAGAATTTTGTTGTGCTAAGCAAATTGCTGTGCTTAGTGGCTCCGTGAAATTGGTCCCTTGAGTATTGTTTCATTTCTTGGCCCAATTAGCGAGGATAATGCTCAAAGAAAATGGCAGATGTCTGGCAAACAAAAAATTACCTTGGTTGTTAAAAAAATCTTATTCTGATATTTTGAAATTGGAAATTAGGTGGTAATAAGCAGCTTCGTTCTTCCAGTTTTAAATTAATTTTGCTTTTCATTTCTGCTGAGAAATCTTGGTACTTTTTGATTAACATATTTTTATACGCGCAAATCTATTACTGACTTTACTTTTTAGTTTTTAAAAGTATGGAGCTTATCCGTGCAACGAGCTTCAGTAATTTTTATCTGTGATAAATACAAATGTCGGACTTGTGGGAATAAATAAAAATGAGAGATTTTGAACCCAATATGGCTTGTTTTTTCCTTTTAACCCTAGAGTCCTTTTATAAATTAAGAAAAGAAACATTTGTTTTCTCAAATTGTTTTATTAGTATCAGTAACTAAATCAAACAAATGGACATTGAGCTTCACAATTATTATTTAATGGGATGAAATAGAAACTTTGAACATCATGACTTTTCAGTATTACTTATTGCTGCTTGTACCCTTTTCAGTTTGTTGTTGACAAATAAAGGCTTCTATTTCATCCCAGAAGTATTGTGTTGTCCACAAAAACAAGGTGGGAACAAATTTCAAGGCGAGTACGAGGTACAATTTGCATAGCTTTTTTTAAACACTGAAACATTAAACATGAACATCTTTGAGATGAGAGACAACACTATCTAGGCGGTTGTGGTGGTTGTTCATTAAAACAGTTCAGTCCTTGAATATGGAGAAGTGCATGGTCCACTTGATTGAACAGCTTCAAATCATAGTTGGCTGTGTGCAGGAGTGTACGTCCCAGCTGTGTGTAGATGTAGAACTTGAAGTCGCCTAGGCCAGACATGTATGGTGTTCCCAAAGAAGAGGTCATCCATGTCCTTGGAGTGCATGGTGGGAGGCTAGAGGTGAATAAACTCCTGATGGCCACAGAATTCGCGTGGGCAGATTTCCAACATGGCATAAACTACTCCATTCATTATCTTACAAAACAACTGTTTACCCACACAAATGCGTTTGATTACATTTTTACAACAGCCTTAGCTTACAGTGCCTAGTCTTCATTTCTTGACCCCAGCAAATTGGTGTTGACTTGTTTCAGACGCACACACAAATGCAGGTCTTACACAATCTGCTAAGCGCAACAAATGAGAAATCGCCAAATATTATGTTGTCAAACAAGAATACTACATTTTGTGAACATAAGTTCAATTTGATATTTTACACAATTGTGGAAACGGTTTACTCATTGAATGCACCTAACCAAGCATCTGAAAGCTTTTTTTTTTTCAAGATTGAGCCTCCGTTATAAACACACACGACCAGTTTTGAAAATCGGGTACTTGAGAGAATGTCCATTATACAGTGTTTGCATTAAAGGCTGCATTTTGTTGACGGTTGTAAATCTAAGTGCAGAGAAACTGGGGTGCATTCCACGGTAGTTTTTTGAGTACGCAGAGGAAAAAGCTGAGCCAAATTTGTACAATGTGTGCATCCAAGTGTTTTTGCAAACTGAATGCACCCCAGTATGTTGAACGTTCCTGTGCTACTTAGTACTTACAGATTGTGTACATTAATAGACCTCGGCCCAAACACTTTAAACTTGGCCAACATTTTGTTAAGAGCTTCTTATACAAAAAAAAAAAAAACTTTTAAGAAATATTCAGCAAAACTACAGGTGCTAAATACATGTACAGGGAGTCTGCCATGTTAGGATTTCTTCTCCTGGGCGATTGCTGAAAGACAAAAAATAAATAAAAATATTCAATGAATAACTAAAGAAAGTAAATTAAAAATACTCAATTGTGCCAGTTGTAGGAATATGCTCTCAAACAAGACATAGCTTTGCCATTTAAATTTATCTTCAAGTCCTCTATCCTGATTGGCCAATCCACGGCATCAGTATTGTGTTATTGTCGCGTACCGGTACTGCACAATCCATATTTCATGGCGTTTATCTCTAAGATGTGACATGACATGTCCTATAATGCATGCATGTACATGACAACTAAAATTTGACCACATCTTATAAGTTGTATCTTCACTCTGTGTCAAATTGCTTGCAGTTTATAATATTAGGCATCATGAACACAGATGAACTGCACGCATGTTCCAGTCATCTTGTGAACATCTAACACATTTAGTATCTATTTCAATGTGATCAAAGAAATTGGCAAGGCGGGACTTGAACCTGCGACGTCCGGGATACCAGACCAGTGCTAGACCGGACCGGCACTCTACCATGCAACTGAGCTATCTTGCCCTATGTTGGCAGTCTCCCAAATTGTCAGTATCTTTGTTTGAGGGCGCTAGTAAGAAGTCATTAAACACCAGAATTCCATGTGGCCAGGGATCACACCCGATTTTACAATACAACCTGGGAAGCGACATTGTGGGGATCACTCAATGAGGATACGACTTTTTATCTTGTAATACACAAATAAACCACAAGGAAAACTGAGTAGGTAAATTTGCGTAAATTTCAAAGTGAAACTTTGTTCACCTTTCTGCAAATTTACCTAGTTAGTTTCCCTTGTGGTTTATTTGTGTATTACAAGATAAAAAGTTGTATCATACAAGTACTTTCTGCAATTCAGCATTCTACAGCGCGATAAACAAAAAACACATCTCATATTTAGAGACCTACAATTTTTATATGGGTAGAACATTTTGTTAGAACGAAATTGGTCTGGGATGTTCCCCGCTAATCCTAATTACAAATTCCTAACTTTAGTTCAAAAAAATGGCTCTGGAATCAAAACTCCTTGGTATCATTTTCCTAACAACAAAATTTCCTATCCACATATATATAACAAAAATGTAGGTCTCTGAATAGTGGAAGTATGAGGTTATGTTTTTATGTGACCACCCTGTATAATAGTTAAGCAACGTTTGTAAGTGTCTATTTTAAAATTGTGCGTTGTCTTGCCACTCACTTGACTGGTCGGGAAGTGTGTTCTTCTCCACCGTTTCTGTCTTCTTGAGTTTTTTCTGGTCGAATGTTGTGACTTCTGAGATGTCTGGTTTGTCACCCATTGTGAAGATTCTGTCATACAAAGAAGGCAACATGCAAAGGGTCCATATGAGAGCACACAGTGCCATAAAGTCGGTCAACTGAAATGTATATTACAGTTGAACCCTGATAATAAGAGCGCTGTTAATACAGCATTCTGCTTAACCAGTTCGCGCCGGATGACGGATATAAATGCAAAGTTTTCCCCAGATTCAAAACGGATGACGCATAAACACGCCACGAGCAAGGCCGGAAATGTCTGTCAGCAGCGAGCAAAGCCGGAAATGCATTGGAGTGCTTCCCGGTACTGGCGGCCTGAACCTGCTTCGGATCGAGTTTCGTTAAAAATAATCTCGCGCGTCGGCTCGGTGATGTTAAAATAATTCCGGCGCAAACTGGAAAAGTGGAAAAGAAAAAGGTCCAGAGGCTTCGTTTTCCATTAACTCCAACTCCTTTTGGTGGTTAAACTAGGAACCTTCCTCATCCTTGGAAATCCCAACACCCTGTGCTATTAAACTGTTTACTAAACAGCTATACTCCACCAAACCCTTGTGTTGAAGTTTGGCTGGATGGGGATCGTTAAGGTTAATGATAATACAAGGTACCTGTTATAACAAGGTAATTTGTTAAGTTCAAAAAGACCTTGTTATAAAGGTGTTTGCCTAATTGGTTAATACTTCAATTTATTCTGAATGTGCTTGTGGAATGTTGTGGTTTCTCAGGAATTATTTTTAAGTTTTTAGGGGGGGGTGCATTAGGTAACAATAGTTTAGAGAGTGTATAGGTATGGGGGTCCTTTCGTCTCATATTGTGCTGGGTATAAATACTTGTTGCCAATGTTGGTGGGAATTCATTAACCAGTTCGCGCCGGAGGACGTATATACACGCAAGTTTTCCCCATATTTAAAACAGATGATGCATAAACACGTCACGAGCAAGGCCGGCCGGAAATGCGTGGGTGTGCTTCCCGGTACCATCAGCCTGAACCTGCCTCGGATTGAGTTTCATTCAAAATAATTCCGCGCCTCGGCTTTGTGATGGTAAAATAATCCCGGCGTGAACTGGTTTACAGAGAAAGTCGTAATGACATTTCACTTGTTTATATCATGAAATTTGCTTGGCTTCCATGCAAAGTATGAGCTGACCTTTGACCTGATATGAAACTACGGGACTGTTTCACACAGATCCGGAACACTAATTTGAATTTTTGTATCACTGTGGAGACATGGCTTTGTTCTCGTGTACAAATAGTTAGAAAGTCGAGAACGTTTTTCAAAATGCTCCTATTTTAACCACAATTATTTTCCTGGGTTGAAATTTCGACCCAATATCTAACCCTAACCCACATCCTAACCCTAGTTTTTGAGTAATTTAAGTACATTCCAAAAATCTAATTCGTGACATTCCTAGTGGAGACCTTTTCATCTATAGAAATTATCCTTTGGAGACCCATTGTCCCCATTGTGTTCACGTCTCCAGAGTGTACCGTATTTCGCACCACACGAACAGTGTTAGGATCAGTGATCCGGCCGCTAGTTTGCTTCATCAATTGTAGGCTGGATTTGATTGTTTTGACATTGACCATGCTCGGGCCATAGAGCAAGGAACAGGCATATAAAAAAATTTCACGAACCTCGATCCGAGACAGGTTCCGGCTGGCGTCTGTGGGTAGCACACCCGGATATTTCCTGTGACGCAAACTGGTTAACCAACGGCCATATCACCGATCGCGATCCTGCATAAAACAAATAGGCCCCAACTCGCGTGGCTATTTAACCTAGTCAGTGTAACACCCCAAACCTCCCTTTCCCCCCCCCCCCCCCCCCCCCCCCCCCCCTCCCCACCCCAAAACAAAAACAAAAAATATTTACCTCATCTCTCTAGATATCTGAAAAGAATTCCTGGGTTTCTGTGAACACAAGGGGGGAGGGGGCCCTCTGCCAGGAATATCTTGCTTCATATGTATTTTTATGTTGTCATTAGGGATTTGGTTCAACTTCTTTATCAGCAATTTACTTGATATTGCATTCATTCCTTTGCATATTGGAAGAGGTCTCCTACACTTTTATTTACACCAAGCATTTAGGGACTGCTATAGATCATTCTGAAAGGGGTAAAATGAGCAATGAAATTCTCATGTTACTCTAAACGAACACATTACCTTGGAATGAAATCGGGATCAAATGTATTTGGAGCATGGGTACACATAACCCCAAAGGGGTGTAAATATATGTATTAAAATTGATGGATTCAAGAGAGTTTTAACAAAAGCCTGAATCCTTCGAAATTAAAGTAATTTTTGTATTAGCAAGGTGACGAAGTCACGACTGCTGTAGTCAATAGGACAGATCAACAGAAGTTACCCAGCTTGCAATGCAATTTCAAGTATTACATGTATAAGGAAACAGTTTGAATGTTTTAGGTAAATATCTAACGAGGAAAATGTCAAATGCAACATTTTTAGCCACTTTTGGGTTGAGAAATGGGGGAGAAACCCTGAGAATACATAACAAAAAACAAGTTCACTTTTTCCAGATTTTATTACATAAGTGTACTTGCAGTGGGATTGATCCCTTTACAGAAGTTGTGTTCACTTTAACTGCATTGGCGCTAGTAGTAGTAGTAGTGATGCTTTAACATGGACCAGCTGCATTGTAAAAGTTTCGCATTGTATCCCATTACCTCTGACTATAACCAAATGATATACACATTAATCTCGGCTGGCAAACACAAGATTTATTAGTTACAAAAAAAAAGTTCTGAAAAGTCAGAATTGTGGAATAACATTGTGAGCAAACTGAGCCATACTATGACGAGGGTGTGGAAAGCAAGTCGATCCGTCAAGGATTCGGTATTTTTGCTGTTTTTCATCTTGCTTAACTAACCAGTCTCTATAAGCATTCTCGGTTAATTTGTTAAATCGGAGACACTAAGTCAGCTTTTTAATCTTGGAAGATCACAGCATATACTGGTTGCGGAAGGCACTGGTCGATGGCGTGAAGAACCATGGTCCAAGGAAGTTTGACCCCTTCTTGGTGTAGTAGATGCTGGGCAACAGTCTTGGCCAGGGGTGCCTTGCATCATGCAGACATGCGTTTCTAACATGGCATACTCCATTCTTAAATTTTAGATTAAGCTTTTAATAAATTTGTACAATGGTTACACAGCTGCTACACATTTGCATATTCAGAGCAAGTAAGGCAACTAGATGTCAGATAAGTGGCTTGTCATCGACAAAAATTGTCCCTCAATGATGGTTTCAGACTTTATACACGAAGTGCATTACTTTGATTACAAAATCGACTGACGAAACGCCAAATAAAACCACATCTAGCATTGCAGTATTAAATTAGATAAAGTGTTTATAATGAAGTTGGTATGTTGGTATATTGGTAGTCGACTGTTAGGATACATGCTACTGGCGTGGAATTACCAAGTACTTTGGAAGTTAGAGACAAGTTCATGTGGTGCAACATCAAAATATATTTTTATCTGCATACGATAAACATAACACTAATGATCGACTTGTCTCCTGTTATTGTTAACACAAAATCAGATCCTTGACCAATGTATAAAATATGAAAAACACTTTTTTTACATTTGAATAATTAACTACAGGTACTACGAGTAGGAGAATGCCATGCTAGGCCGATTTCTCTTGTTCAATTGCTGAAAAGAAAAAATAAATACATGATATTAGTTATAACATTTAAAAGTTCTCAGCACGTTTGAAATCCTATTCCATCCCATGCACAATTTTTTAGAACCATTCTTTAAAAATTAAACTTGTTTTGTGGATTGTGTTTTGTACCAGCATATTAATCTTTTAATTTTAGTCGCATCTTTTGGGAAAGCCTTTATCGTGGTAGTTAGGCTGTGCCAAAGACTAATACATACTTTCTTTGGTCGGTAGTGTATTCTTTTCCGCTGTCTCGGCCTTCTTCAACTTTGTCTTGTCGAAGGAGTCGATTGCCGAGACGTCTGGTTTGTCACCCATATTGGATATTCTAAAAGAATAAGCAGGAAATATTGTTTACAATTAACCCCACCTCCGTCGGGTGTGTGTGAGAAGAAAAGAAAATCATTAAAATTGAATTATTTTGGGACTGTTTGGGTTAACCCAACCTTAGTAAAATGTGGTACGATTACTCGCTACTCGGGTATATTGGTATTGTTCAGTAGTAGCTAGTTTTTAGTATTGTATACTGCACAGTATGTAGTAATTTGTAGCAAATTGCACTTGAAAATAATTCCATCTTATGAAAAATTGTACTAGACACCAAATTAATTTTTAGATGTTAAGGTTAATGATTCCCGACACTCAACTTCGTGAACTTTGTTTTTATTTCGTTTCAGAATATGTACACAAATTTGAGCTCGGATCATTTTACAATCTTAAGTCTGAAACTATAATGAGAAAAAAAAGTAATGCAAAATATTGTTTTTTCTTCAATGCTGGAAAAATATTATAAATCAAATGCCATGATCCATACTGCAAACAACTATGCAAATTTATTTATGCAAAAAGTAGCAATATAATGGAGTAAAACTATTATATTGTAATTAGGGCACTTTTATTTACAATGGAGCTCTAAACTAGTGAACTTTTCAAAGCAATTTGCTTGTCATGCCTCCTTTTAGTACACAGCAAAGCAAAAAATAAAAAAGCTTGGAAAATAAATTGCATACAAACCTGTTGCGTAGACCCCCTTTGCTTCAAGGTTATCGTGCAAGGGCATGCAATGTGCTGTGCTGTGCTGTTAAATGCAGGTGCAAGATAGTATACAGACATGCAGCGGAGAAATGCTTGAAAAAGGAAAGCTTTCTAATCTATGTTAATTTAATGTCAGTACTACTCTACCACCAAGTAACAGCTAACAAGTTCGTTCGGCTTGTAAATGGGTCGCCAACAGATATTTCTGGCCTTGGTCCTAACGTGTTTATACGTCAATCGTTTCAAATTCAGGAAAATATTTGCGTGTACATTACACGTCATCTGACGCGAACTGGTTAAAATACAATACTTGACAGAATGCACAATAGATATGGAGCACAGCAACATCTGATAAAAAACTGTTATATCATACTATTTTACTACACCATATTTCATTGGTTGGCAATGAAACCATTGAGTTTTATGAACAGATTCTTGTTTGAGCTAGATAAGCCAATTAAGAAATATCCATGTCCATGCGCACCTATCTATTTTAACATTCTTTTTGAAAGAAGATTGATCAGCTTTAAAAGAAAATGTACAATGCATTATATTGGTTCTTTTGTTTGAATGGAGCTGGGAAGGGTTGTGGAAAGGGTTAGAATACAAGAGGAAAATAGACAGACTACAGATAAAGTTGGGTTTAAAGTCGAAGCATTCATACTACAAGCATTAATTTTATTAGCACTACAGTAAAAAGTACCATCCCTTGGCATGCATTTATCCATCCGTTTTTTCTTTGTTGACACTAGTATTAAGTACTAGTACAAGTAGCAGAATTCACCTTATGAATTGGCTAATGGTCCTTTTTGTAAAAGATCCAACAAGTTAATTCCTAAAATATAAAAGGTATTTTTGCTTTAGCCCAAGTCAATTTTCAGCAACTCCAACCAATATCACCTAAAATTGCAGGACCCTTTTTATTGTAGTGAAACGGGCATTAACTGCCCCAAAATACCCCAACCTCATTTTCTTCCCATTATAATTTTTTTCTAATGACTGCTTAGTTCCAATGAAATAAATGCAGTTTGAACTGTACAAGGGCTAATCTTCAAGTCTTTAGTAATTGTGTAGGCCCCTAGTTCAGTGATTGTTTTTTTCCTTTTTTTTTCCCCCGACACTAAAGATCTAATGGGGTCTTCCCAACTTGTACCAATCTCCAGACAAACTGTTTAGACGTCAGCCTTCCTGAATGAAACAAGACAAGTCTGCCTCAACATTTGGCAACAGTTAACGATAAGCCTTAGCTAATGCTAACCCCAATTTAAAGTTAGGCCTACAACTTTACAAGTTATTATTACGAGTTCCTACTTCAGTAACTAATAATACTATTAAATAATACTTTAATATTCAGTGCTTTTCCGGTACAGGTCATGAACAAAAATAAGGAGCAGAGAAGAAGTTGCAATGATGAGTGTGAAGGCTATTAATGTTAGGCTAGGCTAGGCTATTCGTAAGCAAGACAAGTCTGCCTCAACATTTGGCAACAGTTAACGATAAGCCTTAGCTAATGCTAACCCCAATTTAAAGTTAGGCCTACAACTTTACAAGTTATTATTACGAGTTCCTACTTCAGTAACTAATAATACTATTAAATAATACTGTAATATTCAGTGCTTTTCCGGGACAGGTCATGAACAAAAATAAGGAGCAGAGAAGAAGTTGCAATGATGAGTGTGAAGGCTATTAATGTTAGCCTAGGCTATTCGTCATTAAACACCGTTAAGAAATTCACTAGCATAAACATGAAAAGGCCAAGTTATGCCCCTATCTATTGTTACACACCCCACCCCCCCCCCCCCCCCCCCCCCCCCCCCCCCTTCTTCTTCTTTTCCCTTGGCTGCCCCACCCTGGGCTGTCACTTTTTGTCAGGCAAAATTGTAAGTTCAGTAGTGACAAACTCTAGGCTCCAGACCAAGGCCAGGGTGGGGCACAATTACGTTTGTCTTCCATCTACAAACTCCCCACCATGGGGCTTGAAAAACGCAACCAATCCCCGACATAAACCCTGGGGCTGCCCGGGGCGGAGGGAGCAATTGATTTAATGATAGTTCATTCACTTATTAACCAACAGTGGCTAATGTAACGAGTACGTAGGCCCGTAGAGAAAAGTTGCTTGCAGCGTAAAGAGGATAGTGTGGAGGAAGATAGTGTGAAGGAGGATAGTGTGGATAAGTTAAGGAATTAAACATCTGCGCAGCAGCCACAAAGGCAAACTTAATGGGTGTAGTTTCAATGAATAAGATAAAGTTAATGATCAGATTAACGTCAGTGCGCCCGCCACCAAATATTGCCAATGGCAGCAATGCCATAGACAGTGCTAGCCCAATCCTTCAGTGCAGGCAACGCCCACATTTCCTTTGGCAGATCCTGGGAAAATTCTAGTATACAAAGTCGTTTACAATCACTTCGTGCACAAAAATAATGTTAGAAAAGCTACAAATTAAGCGCCAGGCATAAATTAATGATTTGTTAAATAAAATAACGAAGGAATTATTTACCTGGTTGGCTTGTACGTTCCGGGAAAAGCAAAGGTATCTCCTACTGAGAAAGTGAAATCAACTCGTATGCAATTAATTCGCTCAGCCGACGTCCTTTTATCGCGCGCAAACCGCAGCACATCGATCGTACCATGATCACGCGTCCGCCGCCGCACCCAGTATTCTTTTACACACAAAAGTTATGTTGAGATTCATACGCGTATATCAATCCGCGATTGTTCACGCCAGGAATTGTATACAATAATCAACGAAAGCTAGCTAGCCTGAGTACGTCACTCTAAATGTATACTTTTGTATACTTTGTATACAAACTATGCGATTCATATTAAAGCGGGGCTCCCAATCAGCCTCCAACTTCATGTCCAATAAACATGCGCACCAAGATTAAAATAATCTACGTTTTACAATATAGCTGCAAGATTTCTTTTTACCTGTTTTAAAGTAGTCAAAGGCTAGTCTAAATCTTAAAGGTAGTATACACCATTTGCAGATATCGAAAGTTTTTATTACCGAATTATTAGGAAATATCTTACTCATTTGAAAGTAAATAATGATTCTAGGCACCCAGCAAAATGATTGCGCTAGATATCCTGTAATTATTCCGAAAAATAAATTGAATTTAATAATGAAAAATTCGAAAAAACAAAGATAACATAAGATAACTGCTCCACGCCGGTTGAAAAAAACCCGCTGTTTTTCGTGCTTTCCTCGGCATCCATGATTGTAAAACTTCGGACAGCTCAGTTAAACTATAAAATACAACCCCCCAAATCTACTCATTCATGATAATTCAAGCAATGACCAATGCTGTATACTACATGTACCTAAAAGCTCAGTGCGCGTTTGTAATTTAAACAGTAAAAATGCTTTTATTTTAGTACTATTTATCAAAATGAAATGATATGAAATGAATGAAATGTCATCTGTTCTTTTCTCCTGGTTATCTTTGAACACGCAGTGATTGACAGGCTTTGAAATCACAGTGTTTTTTATTATACTTTTGTCAATTCTGGCCAGCTTGGGTGGTTTTTGTTTAGTTAAATCTGTATATTCTGTGGATTGCTTGTATGTTTGCATTTCGGCCGAATAAATAATAATAATAATAATTAGACCTACTTTATTCATAGTGAAAAAGCTGGTAACTAAACAAAAACGCTTGTCCTCGCCCAGCAGTATAGCTAGCTACACGTACTATTACAATGGCCTACGTGGTTCACTCGCTTGAATATAATATTGAGGATAGAAAAAAAGGACGGTGATTCGGTTCTTCCACATAATAATACGGTGGCGTGATTATTTGCATAATTAGCTGAAATACATCACGTGGTCACGTCCGACGTCATTGTCGCCGCCATTTTATTTTTGTGTACCAGTTTTTCGCTCAGAGCCAGCTAGCTAGCTAGTCACGGTTAAACATTGACAAAGAAGATTACCGTTACTGAGCAAAAATCTGAAATGTTTGACAAAATGGGTGAACCAACTTCTTCTAGTGGAACAGGTATGTTTATGCTTTTATATTATGGGAGTTTTAGTTGTTATTTGTATGGAAACAACGGTCTGTAAAACCAGATAAGTTACGCAGAATGGCCCGTCCGCCATGCCCATGTCCACATCGAACTTCAGCTCGCCGCGCGCTCAGTGCGACATTGGGGCCGTTTTACAAACTCAAGCTTAGACTCTGTCTGTGGCTCCATCACCGTTGCCAAACTGCATGAATGAAGCTGAAACGGAGACGAAGCTGGGGTTTGGAAAACGGCCTAGGTTTGTTTGCTTGTCGGCATTCTTCTTGCGATCGAACAACCTTCCTTACTAAGTATTGTTTATGCACTTTAGTGCAAAGGGAAACAAATTAGGTTTAACCTGTTTCTATGGACGTCTCGTAACATGCCAACTGCGAGAATAGACATAATAAAACCTAGATATGACATACGTTTTTGATACTTCAGAAAATTGATCCGCGTACGTATGCATTGTGCTAGTCCGAGTTACTGGGCATGATTTATTTATTTATTTCGGCAATGAAACCGAGGATTCCTCAAATAGCGCCCAAGGCACTGTAAGCTCGTAAGCCTGAGAAAACCTGCAGGAGGATGAACGAAATGCCAGAAACACCGGGGCGAACCCCTGCTCTTGGCGATAAGCGTGACTGGGTTCTTTTACGTGCGTGTCCTGGTTCAATATATACACAATACACACACACACGGGACCAACGGCTTTACGTCCCATCCGAAGGACGAAGCAATAGTGGTTTAATTGCCTTGCTTAAGGACACACGTGTCTACGACCGGGATTAGAACTCATGCTCTGTGGAACAGAAAACACACGCTCTTAACCACTCGGCCACGAGTACGAGTACAGTTGTTTTTCTAGTTCTGGATTTTTTCTAGTTCTGAATCGCTTCAAATAAAAACTCGTCTTGGCTTGGTTTCCAATGCTATTTGTTTAGAGGAAGTGCATTTTGAAAAGAAACAATACAAGCTTCTTGATACATAAATATCTTTTCAAAAATTTCAATAAAATATCCAGAAAAGGAATTTTGGCTAGATTTTCGACTCGTACTTTGACAGTTTAGACGGTTTGTAGAAAATTACGGGAGCCGCAAAACCACAAAATATTCTGCGACATGTCACTCGCGTTTTATTTCGAATATGTCTTTTTGTAGTCTACAGTTGTATTAACTCATCATGCATCGATTATTTGTTGAGTGAAAATAAGTCTAAAAGTCTCCAGTATTAAAAGATCTGCCAAAGACTGAACGTATATTTTTTTTCTAGTTCCGGATCGCGCGTGAAATATATGCATCAACTAAACTACTAAACCTATTTCATTGAATTTCGGGTATTAGACTTGTCTAAAACAGCCTGAATATTTTTAGCGATCCGGAACTAGGAAAACGAATGTACTAGAGCCTGAGGTCGGGCAACATGCATGAGACGAAATGTCTTAAATGTGGTTCAAAAGGTCGCCAAAATGCACCCAAATACTTAACAAAATATCTCAAAATCGCCTAAATAGCCTTCCATGTGTCCAAGATCAACTTCAGGGGCTTCGGGGGTACTCGCGATCAATTCCTGACCTGCAAATTCAGGAAATTTGACCGTAGTATTCAAGCGAGTACTGCACACTTTCTGTTCGCAGGACCTTTTTTAGATATGGCCGCGCAGCCACACCCACTAGCAACAACTGTTTTCAGGACTTGGCACAAGCTGTACTCAGCACGCAGCCACAGTCGGTACAGCTTGTGCCATGCCATGAAACAGTCGATGCTTTAACCTGCAACACGGCCGCATGCTTGTTGTTTACGACACGGTCGATGCACTTTGACCTGTGACATCACAGACATCCCATGTAAGGATGTGACGTTTAAACGTTTAAACGTGTAAACGTAAACAAAATCAAATCTGTTTAGAATTTTTTTCAAACGTTTAAACGGAACTTGAATAAAAAATAAATGGACCTTCCAGAATTTACTTTCTTCAAACATCTATTTATTTTACAAAGCATTTGTAATGCCTGTAGTACTTGGTCATGTTCCAAGAAGATTAATCAGATACTTTTCTCAATGACCAGCAGCTGCCGGTATCTATTGTGCCCATGATGATGATTATACGCCGTCCACGCCGTGTTTATTTTTTCCCCAGCAGCGGCGTATTGAAAACATCAAACACATGTACACTGTACACATGTGTTTGATGTTTTCAATACGCCGCTGATGGGAAAAAAATAAACATGGCGTGGATGGCGTCTTTCTCCGAGGGCTATTCAGATTAAACTACTAAGTTTTCAAACAATTCTGAGTCTCTCGTATTTCTTTATTTTTCTGTGAAGTTGGAACTTAAACTTGCTAAAATCACCAGTCGGCGTGTTTTGCAGTAATCAAACCAATGCGTTATTTAAAACAATGTATCTGTGTCGCTCTTCAAGATCCGCTTGGGCTGCAAGTGCAAACACCACCGTTCCCTTAAAAAAATCAATGCGACGGATAAAATATTCTTTAGATCGTAGAACGGGTACCGCTGGTAGTGACATATCAGAATACTTGTGGAATGGGGAGGTGTATAAAACTTTAAAATTAGTTTTTGAAGAGTGATATAAATGTAGAGTTTTCGCCATTTATCTCGGTGTTTTGTTGTAATAAACACAAAGTTTTGTAATAAACACAAAGTTATAGTTTCCGAGTCCAAACCCTGTATTTATTTCTATCCAAATTGATGTCGACTATTTAATCATCATTGACGATTCTGCGACATCTCCCCCGTAAAAAATATTGTGGTTCGAAAAGAATTGTATACTTATTTAAGAAAATTGTTAAAATGTTGCTATCATTTGCTGGAAAATCTGTTTCTCTTATTTTTCGGATACAGTTTAAGGTTTCCCCAGTCTTAAAAAAATCTCGGCCCCGAAAAGAATATTTCTCCAGGCTCCAGAGATTGATTGACAGCCCCATTGTCCAAATTGATACATTATATATCTCTTGTTTGATACAAACCTACATGTATCTACAAGGTGACTGAACTTTGAGGACCTGGCGTTCAGTAGATAAATGTACATGTACTAGGTCACCGAACTTCAGGGGCGCCGCACAACGTGCACAATGTAGGTCACCGAACTTTGAGGACGTCCGCCAATGCGTTTAATCCCAGTAAATAAAATGCCATTGGTTGCGGTTCCTTCTCTGCTCAGTAGTCTCAATTGAAATGTCTAGGTGCATTGGTACTGTGACACCCCAACCCTGTTGCTTGGAAATACTGTTGCTAAGTAGCGAGTCTCCCCTTCCCCTTGGTGCAAGGCGCGTAGCCAAAAGTCTAATGGGGAAAGGTTTAGGCTTGGACGGTATTGCCTTTTACTATACCGGGATACCGTGACATAAAAAACCGCGGTATTCGGTAATACCGAGGTGTTATGTTAAGTGGGTATTACGTCATTATTATCAACCCAAACAAATTACAGCGATCACTGCATGCTACGTCGAACCGGCAAACCACGTAATTGCATCTTCATGGCAAATTCTTCAACACCTAAGATTCATTATCAGTCTTTATATTTGTAAAAATGTATCACTGTGATGGATTATTGAAAATTAAAAGCTTACTTTTTGTGGAATCATTGTTTGAGTTTGTAAAGTCATTGATATGTCTATCAAAGAAATGCCGATTGTTAGCGACCGATGCCCAGTCGTAATGCCCATGCACTGCACCGGCACACTGCGAACTTGCTTCCCACGATCATGCTAGCTATCAGTTGGTATCCTGCATCAATGGCAGTGATTCAATTGGCTCATCATGCGATTCATGCCGGCCACCAGCGATTCCTACTGCGTGTGCGTTCGCAGCATATGCAGCGGCGATGTACATGTACTGGTACATGTATTATAATATCGCCCTGTTTGCAGGGCGGGCGTACGACGATACAATCAGAGCAGGCGCCAATAGGAGGCCGTACTGGAGTAATCGGTGTGACGAAACCTTATTTGTGAATGAAAAATGTTCTGGTCGTTGTTTTAGACGGCCAATCAGATTTGTTTAAAATGACATTAGCTCGCGGCGTGCAAGTCGTGCGTGGGAGAAAAGCACGTGTATTACCTTGTGCATGCTGTGCGTGGAGTATGCGCTCTTATTGTACCGACATACTATGTACACGCGTACGACTGTACATTGTACAAACACGTGTAGTGACCCAATACGCTATTTGTTTTCGTTTCGCCTGAGAAGTTGGGAACAAGCAATAGATGACGTGCAATTATAAAAAGTGATTTTTAGTAGTGATATTAACCACGAAGCAGTTCCATATATTAACTCAATAGCCTAAAACTCGGTTGAACATACAGATGTCACTTCCCAAATCTTTATTTCGAGTAAATATGAAATAAAATAAATGATCATGAAACATGTTTACTGTTTAAATAATGTTCGAAAAACGAAAATCACAAGTTTCTGGTTAACCTCTCTGTCTCCGCAGTCAACAACAAAAACAGTGCTTTTAATAACAAGTTGTTTCCCTGCTTAGCGGCGACTTTTTTGCGGCAGAGGCGGCATATCGCTTCAGTTTCGTTCTTTGGCGCTCCAGCTTCGTTTGGCTCGAAACCGAAGTAATTCCACAGAACTGATTTGGTTTTTTTCTTTGCCACTAGGCGTATTTCTGCGACGTCTGCGAGGTCTGCCATGTTTGATTCGAGAAAGTAAAGTGGGTGTGGGACTGGGAGCAGCTTTTGGGCCGCATTTAAAAAGTTGTTTGAACTTTCGTCCAGACACTACACACAAAGAAAACCGCAAACACGGCGGCGTAATAAGCAAACTTCAAAGGCCTTTCTGGAAGGACGGCTGCTGCTGAAGTATCGGGTTATCAAGTGGAGATTGACAATAACGTCTTATCTTTCCACTTGATTGAATGCAGACATGACACTGAATGGAATGAAACATGTGGATCGGGTGTTTCTCTTTCTGTTTGAAAGACTTTTGCGAGGTTCTGAACAATATCGCGGTATTGCAATTCCATACCGAGATCACCGGTATTTCGGTTTTTGTAGATCATTAGTACCGACTAGTCGGTAATAAAAAAAAAACGTGACTATCCGGTAATACCGAAATACCGTCCAAGCCTAGAAAGGTTATGAATGATTGGGTTTTTGTTCTCATGGCCTGGCTGTAGGATAATACCGGTATACCGGCAGTACTCGCTGGAATGCTGCAGCTATCGCGAAATTTGTGAGGGTAACGTTTTTTTTAATTTGAAGGCAGTTTATATATTTTTTAAATCGTAGCTAAAAAATAAATAAATAAACGATCTAGTCTGGACATTCCTTGAAGTTACACTTGATTTGACAGCACTTGCAGGTGATGCTTCTTGAAATGTTTAGCCTTCAAAGAACATAGAAAAGAATGGTGGTAAGTGTACACAATGTATACAAACAAACGCGACCGCAGTTACGCAAATAGACCGGGACAGACGGCAGCCTTTTAAAGTTTTCAATAAACGTTTAAACGTTTAAACGTTACGGGAAAAGTTTGCTAAACGTTTACAAAATTAAACGTAGATTCACATCCTTAATCCCATGATATGATGCACGCGGCCATATCTAAAAAAGGTCCTGCAAACAGAAAGTGTACAGTACGCGCTCGAGTACTAGAGTCAAATTTCCTGGATTTGCAGGTCAAGAATTTATCGCGAGTACCCCCGAACTCCCGAAGCCGACCTTGGACACAGATTTTCCTCTAAAAACGGCCACAAAATTAAGACACGCCACTCGAGATACAAATAGTCATTGTCATGGTCGAAGGCTGTTCCACCTATTGCACATGCCGTTGGGCAAAGGGGAAGCCCTCCATTCAATTTGTACAGGGAATTATGGTTTTTTTTCTTCGTTTTTTCACAGCAATAAAAAAATGAATACTTTTTTCTTTGGTGTAACGTGGTAGATTTTGTTACTTTATAAAACAATGAAATTTGGAAATAATTCGGTGTAGTGCTGGACAATAATTATTTAGATTTTGTTCACATTGACCACAACACTATTCATTCTTACTCATTCCTCCTTTAAGTTTGTTTTGGATCAAAGTTTAACTGTACTTTTTTTCTGGAAGGTCTTGCCGAGTTAGCACACCGCGAGTATCAAGCTGGTGATTATGACAATGCAGAGCGACATTGCATGCAGCTCTGGGCGCAGGAACCAGACAACACTGGAGTGCTACTATTGCTGAGCTCAATACACTTTCAATGTCGGAAACTTGACAGGTGAGTCATCTATCAACCTAACTTTTGCCTCACATGCAGTTGCTGTGTGAATTAGACATGAAAAATGAAGATGTTTTCTTTTAGCTCTTGTAGTTTGTGGGGTTGGTCTGGTATCAAATTAGAAATAATGATTTTTGGCAAGGTATGCACCCCTAATAGCATTGCAGCGTGTTATCACCGTTAAATGGTTGCCAATATGTTTGTTACCACATATAATTAATCCAGTATGAAGCATACTTGTTAATGAAAAGTCCGATTGATGCGCAACAAACAGCATTATAAAGATAATTTTATCCTCGTTTTGAATACCTCGGAACCAGCAGCTGGATTTGAACCTTTGCCCCTCCGAACACGAGTCACGAACCCAAACCACAAGGCCACACTCGCCAATTGACTGGTGTGCCGCAATCCAACCGATTCCATTTACAACACTTGCAGGTCGGCACACTTCAGTACGCTTGCCATCAAGCAGAACCCAATGTTAGCCGAGGCCTACTCCAACCTGGGCAACGTCTTCAAGGAGCGGGGTCAGCTTCCCGAGGCACTGGAGAACTACCGGCACGCAGTCCGGCTGAAACCAGACTTCATTGACGGCTACATCAACCTAGCTGCGGCGCTAGTGGCGGCAGGAGACATGGAAGGAGCTGTAACAGCATACATACAAGCCTTGCAGTACAACCCTGTAAGTTTTACAAGGAATTCCAAGACGTTGGCCCCTGGAGGAGTTCAGATACATATATGTGACACGATCAAGCAGAATGAGTCGGATGTCAGGGAATCCCAAAAATGTTTTAAACAGAACTGTGTTCTTCGTTGGTATTTAAACAAATTTAAATAACTCGACAACAAAACATTGTATCAACATGGGGTTTTCAGTTTTTAAAATGTACAGATGCCCTCTTTAAAACTTACTGAAAACTTATTTTTTTACCGGGGCCGACATCCGACTCATTCCACTTGATCGTGTCGCATATTTTTGTTTACGCAAATCGCCCATCACAATAATTATATTTCGCCTTGTGCGCATGCGTACATCCCGCACAAGTAAGGATTATGTGCTTACAGGGTTAGCACAAATCGATGATCATTAGCACGAACATTTGTGGTTAGCAGAGCCATGAAAGTGGGCCCTGCTTGGTATTTCAAAGGTTTTACATATGGCTCTGAATATATTAATAAATACCTTAGACAGTTTGCCCATTCCTATTGGTCGAGAGCCCGTCATGGGGCCGGTTTTAAACGGATGATAACAAGTTCAGAACCTTTTTGTCAAGTTCTATAATTTACTTTAAATCTTTTGCCAGTAGGACAGTTTATTAGTCCATTAAAAGATAAATTGATCTATGTACGACGAGCAAGTATACTGAACGAATGTTGTTGTTCAATCTGTTTTCAGGACCTCTACTGTGTCCGGAGCGATCTGGGCAACCTTTTAAAAGCTCTCCATCGCCTAGATGAAGCTAAGGTAAAACAAGGGCTGCCTTGCCGTCAGGGAATTTATCCGAGTTGGAATATGCCAACCAGGAAGGCATTGAATGACCTCATGAGAAAACTTCTGCAGAACTTGTTTTCCTTCTTTTCTTTTTTTCCTTCTCTTTTTGTGGTAGCTTGTTCAGTTTAGTTTGTGTCTGTATTTGGAATGTGAGTTAGATCCTTTCAACTCTTGCTCTTGTTTATTCTCCAATGCAATTCAATGTGCACCCCACATGTGCACCCCTTTTGTTTGTCCATTTTTGGAAGGCCTCCTATAGGTTTTGTACACAATTTTCAATCGTGGACTTTCTGTCAATTGTGAACCCTATTGTCCTCTATTGTTCTACATCCACTATTTGAATGCGGATACACACTAAAAAAAAGCCTGTGTATAATATTTCAATGTACATAGCTGGAGTATATTGGCATGTGCCCCTGTCATGCAGTTAACTGCTCTCATAGAGGGAGGGTTAATATACTGTATATTAAAACTGGTATCTTAGGCTTTATGAGGGTCTAACCTATTTTTAGGTTGAATAAGATTATTTTTAGGTTATTAGTTTGCAGACAACTTAATATCCGGCCAGGTCTACAATTATAATATCGTTAAGTACACTAAGGGGAAATATCATTTTCTAAGAAATAGAAAAATTATTACTATTTCAAGTGTTATTCAATACGTATCATCAAATCATTTCTTAAATACTCAGATTTTTTGTTGGGGGGGGGGGGGTTTAAAATTCTTAAATGTTGGTGTTTAGATTGTTTAGTTCTCCGAATTAGTTGGTTGTTATAATCTAGAAACTGTTTTGTCACTCTTTTTTGTTGGCATGTGAAGGTTTGTGAGTTGTTTTAGGATCTCTGGAAATTTTGGAGGAAAAATAATTATGTTAGTGTGTAGTTACTATTTGTGTTTTCGATTCTTAGCCTGTTGAGTTTGTTTTGGTCTGTCATGACTTTGTGTTTTGATGTGAAACTTTCCTTGCTGACGAATATAATAGTGTAGTTATACTGGATGTTTTCTTTGTGTTCGTGTTCTGCAAGGTTTTCTTGTGGGGTTGTGTTATCACATTCTATAACTACTTCAGTAAAACTGTTTAGGCTTTACCTTTCCATAGGCAATAATGTCTGTTCCAATTGCAAGTTTTGTGGTTCACGCTTCAAGCAGCGAAGCATTTTGCGATTTTGTATGTGTGCGTGCTAAAACAGAGCAAGCGTTGCTTAGAATGCCCAGCAAGCGTTGCTTAGAATGCCCAGTAAGCAGATGCTAAGCTGCAGCGATGCCGTAGCAAATGCCAGCAATGCCGTAGCAAATGCCAGCGATGCCGTAGCAAATGCCAGCGATGCCGTAGCAAACGCCAGCGATGCCCATCTATTTCCAAAAAGCATCTATATTGCGTATTGGAAATGGATGGACACGGGAACATTTTGTATTTATGTGCGCAAACGGACATGAATAGAACCTGTTCCCTATGCATAGCATGCGAGGTAATGCGAGTGTGCCAGTCGCTGTACTGCATTCCCACTCCAAAGCAATGGTACATCAACAGCCACTGCTAACTTCAGGAGATCGGCAAGATTCACATGGTGTATCACTGCAAAGGAAAAGTCGTCTGGAAAAAAAACGAAAGAAAAATGGCCAACGCAAAGGGAAATTTCAAAACCAGTTGCGCCCTTCAAAACTACAGCGACAGATTTTTAAGAGATTTGCTCTGACCTTTAGCAAAAGAAAAGTGTGTAAAATGTCTTTTTAAAAACGAAGTGTAAATGTCACATTTGTGACGTCAAAAGCTGTTTTTTAAGAAAGCAACGTGTTTGAAATTACCCTTTGCCCCCAGCGTATATTCCAATAAAGCCTTTTTTTTTTATTCCAGAGTTATTTGCAGGTTCGTCAGGCGGATTACAACATACCTGCAATATTTAAAAGGAGTCGCACCGACTGTTTCTCACCAAATTGATAGCCAAAACTCTCAATTTGTTATCAAATTGTTATCAAATAGTGGAGAGGGGGGGTGGGGGTAATAGGGAAATTCCAATAATTTGATGCTCGCCATACAGTGAGATTGAGGTGGGAAACATTGGTGCGACTTTTTGCTGCTGCTGCCGCTGCTGCTGCTGCTGCTTCTGCTGCTATCAGCGTGCCTGCAAAACGGTGCTACTCACTGCCAGGTCGCAACAGTAGAATGTTTAAACTTCAGAAAAGTTCACCAAAAATTTGAAATTGATTAGCAAAATAATTATTGTATGTGTTATTGTCAGTTTTTCCTGCTAAGAAAGTCACAATGTGGACACATTTTTGTAATTGTTTGAAAATATGTATATATTTTTTCTGAAACATTTGTCTGTTGCTTCCGTGGGTTTGAGTACCGCCGCTGTCGCTTGCGTCTTGGCCCCTTCGAAGCTGAACCACGAACCTCGCAAACCAAAACACCGAAAACCCATAGCACGTTTATTTGAACATCAGTATATAAACAAAAGTTAAGATTGAGAATGTTGTGTATTGAAACAAAAAATGCTTTTCTCTTTTGCAGGACGTTATACCATTTTTTCCCACCACAGATACTTCTAATGAGCTCTTTTTTGTTTTTCAATCTTTTCTGTGCTTGATGCATTTTTATAAAGGTTTTTTCCCGTTGATGCCTCATTGTCGCAACCAACAGTTTTAATCTGCAGACGGAGTTCAAGAAGACCCTGCCGTGGGCACCCCGTGGGTGGGTTCGATCTTGAGGACACTTCTTGTATATTACTTTCCTTGGCCACTTTGCTCGCTACGATGCTGCCGAGAGTAAATACCCATGTTTCATTCACCCCTTGGTTTGTATCAGTGAAAAGAAACTGATTTGCACAGCAGCTCGAACAAGCCATCTTTTACTTCAGTGAAATCGCAACTTTTGAAAAAACTTGAAAGACAAACAAAATTTAAAAAAAAAAAAAAAAAATAGTTTTGCAAGTGCAAACAAAATTTGGAAAAATGTTTGAAATACAAATTACAGAAAAAACAAATTTGCTAAAACAAAAAATGGAAATAAAAAAATTGATATAAAAAAAGACTTTGTTCATAAAACAGCAGAACATAAAACAAAAAGGAGATAAGGAACTCCATGTTTTTGATACCGATATTCATTCCATGCATTGGAACTTGGATAAACTATGAGAATAGCTGACTGTAACGTAACGTAATTGTAAAGCTTGCTGTGCATGTCTCCAGCAGTGCAGGCGCAGCCACAGCTGCAGGCGCTGTAGCATTGCAACTGCGAGCCAGCCAGCAGCGTGCAAAGTGTGTGGCGGTACATGTCATCTTCCAGAACAGGACTACCCTGCAGCATGTATCATTAAAGGACTGACGTGTCCATTCCGTATTAACTCTTTCAAATACTAACGACCGTACTTAACCAAAATTCCCGTTTGATTTTAAACTTAGCAGCAAACCATTTTACATTGCCGCGTGTCTTATTCTTGGAGTGACATGTATTTCACACATTGCTTGCGGCGTTAGGTTGCAGCCAGTGGTGTATCTTTGGTTATGGATTATGGGCTGTTCCATTTCTGTGCTCTTTGTAAGTTGTAACTTAATAGTTTAGTAAACAAACTGACAAATTAGTTCAACAGAAATTACTCATAAATTTTGATGAAATTAGAGTTGAGAGCCACAGAAAACTCTAGAGCTCACGATTCGAATCAAAGATGCATTGTTGGTAGCGGTGCTGGGCAAAGCGCGTGCAGCAACAGCGCGCGACATTCCTCTAACCTCATTTGCTTCAATCAGTATTGTGCAAGGACTCGAGCAGTTATACTTTAAAAAAAAAATTCTAACTGTTATTTTAACAAGTTATTTTCAGGAAGACAGTACATACTCTAGTAATGACCCGTTTTGAAATGGGATAAACTGTCCTTGCCCAATCTGAGAAAGTCATGAGTGTAGAGGTGCAGCGAGCGAGCGAAGTGCGGCTATGCGGATCATCAGCCAGTAAGTGCTGGGCAAGCTTTGCAGTTATTAACCTGAATCACTGCTCTTTGTCTGTTACACAAATGACAGATGGAAAACGGGCCTAAAGACGGATATTACCGTTAATTTACTTGTACAGACCGAACCAAAGTGTATTCACTAAAAACCAGCCCGGTTTCGTCTCGATATTGTGCAAGTGAAGAGTTCAGACTCAAAAGCTGTTAAATGCCATTTCCACGAAAAAAAGATTTTAATGATATCAAGTGAAAGTGAAAGATATCGGTGCCTAGTGTACAATGATCTTCTTTTCGTTTTTTGCTGGCGTTTAGCGGATTTTGTGCCTGAACTCTTCAAATGCAGTTACTCTCTTTGTTTGCAGGTTAAACGTCTACCGTCATGCCAGATACTAATTGTTGTTTTTATATCCCCTCCCTTCCTCATTTCTCTTTTCATATCTATCCCTTTTTGCCACCTTCATTGTGGACATTGTTCGACCACATCGCCCCCCTTCCACCATCCCTTCCCCCTTCCCCTTCCCCTTCCCCTTCCCCTCCCATCCCAACCCACCAATGTGGCCTGATCAGGCTTGCTATCTGAAGGCCATCGAGACGCAGCCTAACTTTGCCGTGGCCTGGAGCAACCTTGGCTGTGTGTTCAATGCCCAGGGAGAGATATGGTTGGCCATACATCATTTTGAGAAGGTGAGAAGATTTCATCCAAAATAGTTTACAATCCGTACCACTATAATTTCTAAGGACAAGACAATCAAATTTAGAATATTCCAAAATAATTGAAATAATCTCAAATATTATATTAACCAACCTAAGAAAATCCATCAAAATTCATCTCGTTTTTGTTGATTTATGGGATTTGGTTCTGCAGGCCTAGATTGACTAAATGTTGATGAATTATGAAGGACTTTGGCCAGGATGCCTAAAGCACTGCTTGGAAAGCTGAATAATGTTGTCCTTTGTGCATTACTGCTGTTGTCTTATAAACAATGTGCACTAAGTCCATCACAGGGGTCGATTAAGAAAGACAAAAAATCACATGCACAAAATAATATTTACATGCACCAAGATATTGAGGGGAATTCACGTTCATAGTCCCACATAAAAACATAATTTTATGGCGATAACATAACGGTGACTGGGAGACGCCATCTTTGTTTTCTATTTTACACATGAGCTATTGTACATGTCCCAGAATAACCAGATGTCCGCCAAAAAAAGCATTGTTGATATCGTATATTTTTCTTTAAACATCGTGCATTTAAAAAAAATAAAAAATACTGTGATACATTTAAGATAATCACAGAAGCCCACAGAAATTTGTAAACGTAATTTTTAAAGGTAGGATACACCATTTGTAGATAACAAAAATATTTACTACCACCGGACGGCGATCGCGAAAAAACAAAGATAACATAGAATAACTACTAGACGCCGGTTGAAAACAAACGCTGTTTTTCGTGTTTCAATTACCAATGGTGTATCCTACCTTTAAGCTTAAATTTGTTTATACAGCAAGTCACTATCTGAACCATCACAATATTGCGAGGTTGGCAATGCCAATATACATGTATGTTGACACAATATGCATGCAGCGATCGCCCAGAGGTGTATTTCAAATTGCTCAATCGCCAACACACCTAGTCTTTTTTCCAGTCGTCGTTTGTGTTCTGCGCTGTGTGGTTCTGATGGCAAATTACATGAAGCCGGAATGTAGACGAAGAAAACGTTTGGAAAACAGTTTAGTACATAGTACATGCACACGTGCAGAAGGGAGTTGGTCTTAAATTTGTTTGTTTTCTATATATTTTCTCCATAGGCTGTGACACTCGATCCCAACTTCTTAGATGCCTACATTAATCTCGGGAATGTCCTCAAAGAAGCTCGTATCTTTGACAGGTAAGGAAATTCAAACTACATCATCAGACAAATAATCTGGAGGATGTTCTGTGTCTGTCTTTAACCAGTTCGCACCGGATGACGTATATAAACGCAAAGTTTTCCCAAGATTCAAAACGGATGACGCATAAACACGCCACGAGCAAGGCCGGAAATGTCTGTCAGCAGCAAGCAAGGCCGGAAATGCGTGGGTGTGCTTCCCGGCACTATCAGCCTGAACCCGCTTCGGATCGAGTTTCGTTACAAATAATTCCACCCCTCGGCTCGGTGATGTTAAAATAATCCCGGCGCGAACTGGTCAACCGGTCGCGTACATTTTGTAGAAGGTTAAATTGTGGAGTTACGTTCATTGCTTACTTTTCTGTCTATTGCGTACTTTTCAGGGCTGTTGGTGCATACCTGCGAGCACTGCAGCTGAGTCCGAACCATGCCGTAGTTCATGGAAACCTCGCCTGTGTCTACTATGAGCAGGGGTAAGCTCTTACATTTTGTGGGATTTCTTTTTAGATGTTTCAGGAGTAAGAACTTAAGAGAACATCCAAAATTACAACTCTGACTCTAGTCCCACCGGGGCCACACTAGTGGGGCTACACTAACCAAAGCTGCACGACTATGTTGTAAACCAAAGTCGTTTTGATTGTTCTCGTACAGTGCCTTCCGTTTGTCCGGGAGAACATTGGTAGGAAGATTGACTGAAATTTCATGTGAAAAATAGGTTGTACCTGATTGTTCGAAGTTTTTTGTTGTGATTTTGGGTAGTTTTGTGAAAGTCATGGGTTAACCCCTTGCGTACTACATACTAAAATTTCTGCTAGCCGTTAAAAATAACTGTGCACGCTGAACATTAGTCCCGCTATTTTTTTAACATGGTACACTTAGAATGAATAAAAACCAAGGGGTTAACAACAATTCAAGATTGTTGCAGGGTTCCCCCTGGATCCTGGCAATCAGGGAAAACCCCGGTAAAATAAGTTTTGTCTTTTCCAGTCGGTAAAAAATCTGGGAATTTGAGGGGGAAAACTTAATATAAAAAAAGTCGGAGAATTTGGTTGGCCCAAAAGAAAAAGTGGTCAGTTTGTTATATTTTGGCTCGTAGTCAAACAGCGTATCAACTGGAATATTTGACTACGGTGGTTTTTTAATGTTGAAATCTGTCTGTAATTCTCTTTGGTCCGGTATGTTCGCTCCAACAACAATGAAGATATAGGTCAAAATAATTATCCTGGAATTTGTAAAATTCATTAGGGGGAAACTCGAGGAAAATCTGTGAATTTTTTTTCATGAAATGGTGGGAACTCTGTGCTTGATTTTAGCATTGCCTGTCGATTCCTAACCCCGCAGATTGATAGATCTTGCCATCGACACTTACCGCCGGGCCATCGAGCTCCAGCCCCACTTCCCGGACGCCTACTGCAACCTCGCCAATGCCCTCAAGGAGCAATGCAAGGTCTCGGAGGCGGAGGAGTGCTACAACACGGCGTTGCAGCTCTGCCCGACCCATGCCGACTCCCTCAACAACCTTGCCAACATCAAGCGAGAACAGACCCTGACGGAGGAGTCTATCAAGTTGTACTGCAAGGCGTTGGAGGTGTACCCAGAGTTTGCTGCTGCCCACTCCAACCTGGCCAGCGTGCTGCAGCAGCAGGGCAAGCTGCAGGAGGCCCTGGTGCACTACAAAGAAGCCATTAGGTAAAAGTCCACTACAAGTCCACTACAAATCTTAAACAAAGAAAAGCCTTGACAATATTATACAGGTTGGCCAATAAGTCAATAACCAAACAAATCGAACAAGCATATGTCCACTACTCTGAGGCCAAAACTACCTATACCAATGGATGCAAAATCTTTCTAGAAGAAAAATAAACCCAAGATATCTCGATTTTGGCTAGTAGTTTTAGCTTCCAGACTCTATTTTGGGAAGGGCTCCTTTTTAAAAGAGATTGAACCACATGGTGTTACTGCAAATCAAATGTTCACTAGCATTTAGAACCTTGTTTGCCTATATTCACATCTTATTTTCTTGTCTTGACAGAATTGCGCCAACCTTTGCCGATGCCTACTCCAACATGGGCAACACCCTCAAGGAGATGCAGGACATCCAGGGAGCATTGCAGTGCTACACCAGGGCCATCCAGATCAACCCAGCCTTCGCCGATGCTCATAGCAACCTGGCTTCCATTCACAAGGTAAGTTTGGATCCCTCCCGTCTTCGATGAGTTAAAATAGGCCAGTTCTGTATCTGAGAGTAGTCAAGGTCAAAGGATAAAATTGCTTACATATCGCGTCAAGTGATGTAAACGCACTTTCTGATTGTAGTTAACCAGTTCGCGCTGGATGAAGAATATAAACACAAAGTTTTCCCCAGATTCAAAATGGATGACGCATAAACACACCACGAGCAAGGCCGGAAATGTCTGTCAGCAGCGAGCAAGGCCCGAAATGCGTGGGTGTGCTTCCCGGTACTGGCGTCCTGAACCTGCTTCGGATCGAGTTTCGTTAAAAATAATCCCGCACGTCGGCTCGGTGATGTTAAAATAATTCCGGCGCGAACTGGTTAATGTGTGCAGTTGAAATATTGAACTGGCTTATTTAAATTTTACAGCTACACGTCCAGTAAATTGCACACGTCCAGTAAATTGTAGAATACATTGTAGTTTATATTGAAAATAAGAAAACCATGAATTTGTTTGTATTTGTTTTTAATAAGTTGGTAATTCCCTTCTCTCTCTCTCGTTCTCTCTGTGCCAAGTAGAAACTAATGCAACCGTCTATTTCTATTAGCTGTATTGATATATTTGTGATCAAGATCCCTTTATTCTGGCCGTGGAAAGATATTGGATTCAGTTAGTTAAACGGTTCGTGTCAGATGACTTGTATTCCCACTAAGTGTTTACGAATTTCAAAACGGCGACAGATAAACACGCTCGGCCGGAATTAACTGTCGGTGACCGGCCAGAAACATCACGGGGTGCTACCCACAGATGCCTGTAAACCTGTCTCGGATCAAGGTTTGTGAAAAACAATCCTGGGCCTGGTCAATGACAAAATAATCCTGGCAAGGACTGGTTAAAGCAGGGATTGACAAGAAAACCTAGTGGATTTTGAGTTGTAGAGTAGATTTTACATGGTGGGTTATATATTTGTCTTTCAGGATTCTGGCTCCATTCCTGAGGCTATCTCATCCTACAGGACGGCTCTGAAGCTCAAGCCAGACTTCCCCGATGCATACTGCAACCTGGCTCACTGCCTACAGGTAAACGCTACTCCCTTCGTGTCACTTTGTCAAATTCTGGGAAACTTTTTAGCTTTTGACTTTTAGACCCGAATTTCTCCTGATCCAAGTTCATTCTAGATTCTTAAAGATGGACTACAACGGAATAATGATAAAGGCTGTGTTGCTGTTTTTGTTCGAGAAATGTATAATGATTACTAATATATCATTAGTATTCAATAAAACTTGTTCCTTCATGCAAAAAAAACCCAAAATTGATCGGCGTTCTACGACCCAGAAAAACTCAGTTTCAGCAAAAGCCCTTAACTCATGAATAATTCATACTTTGTGTGTGACGTACTACCCATGACGATTTACTCGGGTCGATCGTGTGCGTGCATTTTTACCGTACAATGCAATGTGGAATAACAGCGGACAAGCTAGGCTATATTTTGGTACAACTATTTTCGACCGAAAAACAGCGAAAAATGTCCGATAGCAGCGAGTATTGGGAAGACCACAGTATAGATGAGGAAGAGGCATTTCGTGGAGGTACTTCTGAGGACAGTGATGGCAGCTCTAGCGACGAGGGGAGCTCACCAGACGAGGGGAGCTCACCTGCTGATGACTCTGCGGCCACGGCAGACCCGGCGGTTGCCGATGACTCGGCCGACGTAGAAGCAGTAGGCCTGGTGGTAGTACTAGTACGAATTCTCTCGATGTTTGGCGCTTTCAATGTGGGGATCGATCCAGGCTTCAAACAAAACTTTGTTGTCAATCCCAGTGATTTTTTCAAAGCACTTGAAGGTTCAACACAGTCCTCTGAAAAATGTGCTGAACAAATCAAAGGCCTACTTCTTTCCGAGAAGGTGAAATCCTTTCGTGTAATATTTACGAACTTCACCCATAACGCAGGATCCCGCGGAAATTGCACAAAATGAATCTCTGGATTCTTCGAACAATTTCTCGTGCATCCACCAACAACACATGAAGTTGGCATTATTGTAGCTGAGTGATAGTGATACACTATAAAAAAAAGATTCGTAAAAACTTCATGCCTCTGCATGAAAACGCATACATAATACACACGGAATAACATGGCGTCTTTTGTTTACTCTCGGTTGCTCATGGGTAGTACGTCATCACTTTTCGCTGGTTTACAAGTCCGCTGGTACTATATCGTGGATTTCATTGTGGTTTTTCAGTGGATCTTTGTCGGGAACCAGTACAGGGCGGGAAATTTCAAAATCAAAGAATCGAGGTCTAATTTTGTCGGTCAAATTGCAACAAAATTATTTAGAGAAAAACATGACCGTAACAATAAAGTGTTACCTGAACACAACATAAACAAGGTCCGATAATAAATTTAATGTGTTAGTTTTCGTTGTAGTCCATCTTTAAATGTAAATATCTCATGTGAATTTCATTTGAAATCCTGTACTTTGGAATACCAGAGCTTTGGCACAATTTTATGTAGATGATAAGCTGAAAATATCACTAAACAATTTCTTTATAACTAAGCAAACATAAGTTCCGTGTCATTAAAGGTAGGATACACCATTGGTAATTTCTTGAATTATCATGAATAGGTGGATTTGGGGGGTTGTATTTTTCTAGTAAATATCGTTTAACTGACCTGTTCGAAGTTTTGCCGAGAAAAGCACGAAAAACAGCGTTTGTTTTCAACCGGCGTCGAGCAGTTATTCTTATGTTATCGGACGGCGATCGCGAATTTTTCTTTATAAAATTTAATTTTTCGGAATAATTACAGGATATCTAGCGCAATCATTTTGCTGGATGCCTAGAATCATTATTTACTTTCAAAGTAGTAAGATGTTTCTTAATAATTCGGTAGAAAATATTTTCGATATTTGCAAATGGTGTATACTACCTTTAAGGCTCGTTATCTTGTGTATATATTTTTTTTTAAGCAAGTAGTTTCCATGTTAAGCAGTCAGCACGTATCTGTATTTCATGGAGCTGCTAAGCACAACAGTTTGCTTAGCATGAAAATTCTTTCTCAAAATCAAATGTTCAGGTGATGTACATTGTTTGTGTCTGGTATTCAGCTGATTTTTGCATAGCATTAAAAGCACATGGAGTTTTGGCTGGCAACCTATTTTTCTTGAGCAAGACTTTTTTGGTACGACCCAAATTGTTGTGCTTAGCATCTCCATGAAATTGGCTCCTGCTCTATTGATAGTAAGTAAATCCGATGGTTTTGTTTTCTCCCATCAGATTGTGTGTGATTGGGCGGACTACGAGCAACGCATGAAGCAACTGGTGACCATCGTCGCTGACCAGCTGGAGAAGAACCGCCTGCCATCTGTCCACCCGCATCACAGCATGTTGTATCCGCTGTCCCCGGAATTCCGCAAGGGCATTGCCAGCCGGCATGGCAACCTGTGTCTGGAGAAGGTAGTTGTAGCCACTTATTGCATAGTGGTCATCTTGGAGACGAACTATTGGAAGATTTAGAGGATTGAGACTTGATGGCAAAAAGCGTCAGTTGATTTTTGAAGATGCATTTTTTAGGATGTATTCAACATTGTTGGTGTTCAATCATGCATAATAGACCCGACACCTAATTATGTCGTGGCTTTGTTTACCTATGACCTGGCACCACGAAATGAGCGGAAAGTCGCACATGTCTAAAACAAATTATTGGCCGAAACGTTCATTTTTCAGATCGGTTTCGAGTTGTTAACGTTTTTACATACAAAAAAACTTCTTTATCATATCCCAAAATTGTATAGCTCAATTTTGGTTGGCTGAATTGCACTGATTGATAGTTGGCACGGTTCACGGACTTTGAACTCCGTTTTCTCAAAACAAAGGAAGCATGACTTCAGCTATTTCAAAAGAGTATAGTGGCGGCTAGGAATAGGCTACAGCAACACACAATACATCATTTGAAAGCTTAGGACTTCCTTTTTCTGGAAATGTCATAATGTCAATTTTGTTATTTTGCGACTTTCCACCCATTTCGTGGTGCCAGGTCACATATGCGCTTTCCTATGGGAGCGTAGGGAGTTGGGACGCCAGACGACGTAGGGACAGACTCGCTCATAGGAAAGCGCACATGTAAGCAAAGAGCGACGTCATTAGGTCTTGGGTCTATTGAGCCCTGCTTTATGCCTGATATCATCCGCACTGCTTCTGCTTTTTCACCATAAATAGCTTACGCTCGGTTCAGACAGGCGTTCTACAGTCGCGCCGAACCAAATTAAAATCAAGTCGCTCCTGAGTCGCTCTAACAACTCCAGCAGTCGATCGTTCGTCGTCTGGTGCGCCTTGTCGCCCTTATTCGTTTCAGACGTCGGACTCAATTCACTCATTTGGTTCGGCGCGACTGTGGAACGCCTGTTTGAACCGAGCGTTACTCTGTGTGTTTTAATAGTGTCGCCAGGTTTGATACCTTTTGTTCTGTTTGAATATTTGTGCTCAGATCAACGTGCTTCACAAGGGTTCGTACCAGTACCCCAAGGATCTGTCTGCCTCCAATGGCAAGTTGAGAATTGGCTATATCAGCTCCGACTTTGGCAACCACCCGACATCTCACCTCATGCAGAGCGTCCCAGGCAAACACAGCGACAAAGTTGAGGTGAGTGACTTCCTTAATTATCGTTCTTGAGGGCCGGCCTTTTCAGGACTAGACCAATTAAACAACAGCAATGTCAAATATCGTGTGTCTTTATTTGTTTTAACAAAGTTTTTCCGGAATAAAAAATAGATGATGTTTAAACAAGTCATGAGCAAAGCCAACGATATCTGTCAGCGACTGGCTTGCCACAAGCGAGGCTTGAAATATTAAGTTGTGCTACCCACAGATGGCGGCTTGAACTCGGATCGAGGTTCTTGAATAACTATCAAGCCGAGGCGCGGGATTATTTTTAACAAAACGTGATCCGAGGCGGGTTCAGGCCGATGGTGCCGGGAAGCACACCTCGCATTTCCGGCCTTGCTCGCTGCTGACAGACATTTCCGGCCTTGCTCGTGACGTGTTTATGCGTCATCCGTTTTGAATCTGGGTAAAACCGCGTGTTTATACGTCTTCCAGTGCGAACTGGTTAATGGGAATATAACATCATCTGCATTTCTGGCATTTTGTTCGTTTCCAAAAGTAACCCACCTCAAAATCTAAGAGAATGTTAAAACCTAACCTATTGAAGTTTCAAGCACATTAGAAATTGCACTTTTGAATAAAACTGGTAAAACCACGCAACCAGTCGTAAGATTCCGTCAATAGCACTCTTCACTATTGACTTATCGTTGGATATCGCAAAGCCAGATGGAATATTTAATGTATCACAGAGGGCAACATTTCTGTGGAATAGATTTATAAAAATTGCAAAAATGTGAAATCTGTTCTTGTTGACTTTGTATTGTGCAGGTTTACTGCTATGCACTGAGTGCTGACGACGGCACCAACTTCCGAGCCAAAGTGTCCAAGGAGACTGGAATGTTTGTGGACCTGTCTCAGGTGAGTTGAAACTATAGACGATGTGCCCTCTGACGTCACGTGTTTACATCTGTATTCAAATGTGCTCGTCAGTATAAGCACACATCGTGTTTTGCATAAAATTTGGTTGAGGAGTGACGCCACAGGTCAGACCACCTTTGAATTATGCGACCTCTGATGTCGCCTCTCAACCAAATTTATGTAAAACACGATGCGTGCGCATATTGACGGTCATATTTGAATATAGATGTAAGCAGAGGAAACATGGTCTAGTAAAACTCTTCAGCAAAAGTCACTGATCTTATGCTGTACCCGTTGCATATCAGATTCAGAACCAGCCGGCCGTACTCTGGCAATGTTGCTGGTGGAGTAGTAAGACATCTGCACTACTAAGCAGAGGTCGCGGGTTCGACTCCCACCGGGATAATTTGTGAATTTTACCCACAATCAATTATTAAAAACCTAATGAAGAATTTAAAACCCAATGTTAAATTACATAATCATTGACTTTTGTCAGAAATCAGACTACGATTGTCAGAGAAAGACATTGTATTTCCACTTTCAGTCATTATATCAATTTTCAGATTTGTTGCAAATCTTATCACTAAATAAGTCTAAAGACAGGAAGAAACTCTGCAGTGAAACCTAGCTCAAGAGAATGTTTGAAAAATAAAACGAGTATTTCTGCAAATTGAGTAGTATAACCCATAAGTCTTTAATTTACATTTTGTTTGTTATTGTATCATTACCATCATTTCTCTTTTTAGATTTCATGCAATGGCAAGGCTGCGGACCGAATCAACGCAGATGGCATTCACATCCTGGTCAACATGAATGGCTACACCAAGGGTGCCCGAAATGAAATATTTGCCCTGAGACCGGCACCGATCCAGGTAAGTACATTCCCTCCCACTGGGACTTTGTTTTATCACAACAGAACATTTATTCGCCTTGCGGTGCTGGCAGAATGTCACACATTGTGGTCGCTGATAACTTGTTGTGGCTGCGTGGAAATCTTCCGCGACCACTTTCGGTCTGGTAGTTTGACATCACGGTCGCGGTAAGTTGACAGGGATGTTAGTTTACCTTGTTTCCCAATTGAATTGAATTGAATTTTATCTTTTTACCAAAAAGTTGCAGTGGATTAACCCAAAAAGTCCAAAGTGTTCTCTCCGAAATGAAGATCATTTGTGACCACAAAATGAGCTAAAAGTTAGAAATTTGCATTTTGTAGGATAGTGGGTCAAGGTTAAAATTTGAAGAAGTGGTAATTTTTTTGTTCTCGGATGAATCTGTAACTACCTTTCTCTGGTTTTTTTTCTTCAATATTTTGTCAAACGTCTCTAAAACCAATTTTATCTTGTTTGTAATAGTTGACTATGCATTGACTGTAACACAACTGCAAGATTTCTAAATTCTGTTTTCTCAAGATTCGGTTTTACCACTTTAAGTTGCTGGTATATATTTCCATTACTGAACTCGATACCCCTTAATGCTGTATGTCGTTGGAAAGCTCTTGTTCTGCAGAATTCAGAAATCTAAATATCTCAATTTTGTAAACGTCTGACTTTCAAAGTTAACATAGAAATTGGCAAGGCGGGACTCGAACCTGTGACCTCCGGAATACCGGACCGGCGCTCTACCAACTGAGCTATCTTGCCTTATGTTGGCGGTCTGCCAATTTGTCAGTATCTTGTTCGACTTTCAGTGCATTTTGTGATAGAGAGTCACATTTTTGTTGTTCCTTGACAGACCATGTGGCTAGGCTACCCTGGCACCAGTGGCGCATCCTTCATGGACTACCTGATCTCGGACAAGGTGACCTCCCCGATGGACCTTTGCCAGCATTACTCGGAGAAGCTGGGCTACATGCCCCACACGTTCTTCATCGGCGACCACTGGAACATGTTCCCCCACCTCCTAGACAAGATCATCATCGAGTCCAAGGACGGCTTTAAGCGAGACAACGTGGGCATCATCAACACGCCTGACGTCAAGGCTTTCATGGAAAAGGTCAACTCAGTGGTGCCTGCCAAGCTGCCTGCTGCCACCACCGCTAACGGCACAGCTTCATCGGAAAAGGTAAAAAGCTTGGATTTTATTGTTTTTCATTTGGTTGTATCAAGCCTTGCTCTACCTGACCTGCCGAGGGAGTTAAATATTCTTGGAAGTCACTAAAAACTGACCATTGTAGCAGTTCTTTTTGTATTTTTCAAGGCACCTACGTACCCTAACCCGGTTTTCCCTTCAATCTTGTACTATGGTTAAAAAACTCATAAGAAAATTTGTCGAACCACACACCTTTTGATCCATAGCTCTCCTCTCCTCCAACTATGCTATTGGCCAGTTGGTTGAGGAAGCCATTCTTTTCAATTCTTTATAGTTCTTTAATTTGTATGAGTTGCCATTGCTCTTTCTCATGAAATATACATTCATGCACCACCCAGTTCCTGAAAAAAAACATATCGCGAACTGCTTCATTGGTTAGTATCAAGTGTTTTCCAATATTCTTTGTGGAGGTTATTGGCATGTCAACACATATACACCAGTCCATAAAAACCAAGTTTCTTGACTGAAGATATTAATTTATCCAGGAAAGATTTCCGTTGTACTTACGTGTGGTATTATTACCCCTTCTTAGACTGAGACTGGAAACGGTGACAAGCAAACTCTCAACAGCAACCAGCTCCAGTTCTCCGTTCTGGATAACTCTATCTCGCAAGCACTGAACACCATGGTCATTCAAGGACACGCACAGGCCTCCATCAATGGAATGAACATCACCAATGGGCTGGCCGTCAACCAGGTAATGCAAAGCAAAGAATATGCCCCAGGTTTCGCCACAGGTCTGTCCCAGGTTCGCCACAGGTCGATCCCAGGTCGATCCCAAGTCAAGTTGCTTGTTACCTTAATTTCTGTTGACAATTTGGTGTTTTGTTTTTTTAAAGGTGCAACCCAAGGCAGCGACTGGAGAAGAAGTGCCAACAACTCCCATCATTACCACTCGCTCCATGTACGGCATTCCAGACGATGCCATTGTGTACTGCAACTTTAACCAGCTGTACAAGATCGACCCTGCCACATTGCAGATGTGGATTTCTGTGAGTACACTCGGTTAACAGAGCCATTTTATAATTCAGGAAAGCTTTTTAATATGTCACTTGGTAAAAAAAAAAACTTTTCCAAAGGTTTAGAAAGTACTTGGGTAGCTCCGAAATTCAGAAAAAAATTGATTATCAATGTAGAATGGCATGGCCCAGTCATTTATAGTGTTCGACTTGTTTGATGGTGCGTGGGTTTGAACTCTGCCTGGAATATGGTGTTTGTGCCCTTGGGCAAGACACTTGACCAGTTTGCACCGGGATTATTTCAACATCACCGAGACGAGGCACGGGATTATTTTTAATGAAACTCGATCCGAGGCGGGTTCAGGCCGGTGGTAATAGGAAGCACACCCTCGCATTTCCAGCCTTGCTCGCTGCTAAAAGACATTTCCGGCCTTGCTCGTGGCGTGTTTATGCATCATCCATTTTGAATGTGGGGAAAACTTTGCATTTATATACGTCCTCCGGCGCGAACTGGTTAACTACAATTGCCTCTCTTCACTCGGGATTATAAATGGCAGAGTTGTATTCAAGCCTCTGCAAGTCCTTTCACAAGTCCAGTCGCAAGTAACTGGTTGAACAATGATAAAGGAATGTTTTGTTAACAGTTAATATGAATAGCTATTGACTTAACTTGAGACTGAAGGACTTGTGAGGGGCTTGCAGGGACTCGAATACAACTCTGATAAATGGGTGCCTGCGAGGGTTGAGGTAGATTTGAGCCCTGATATCGGCTGTCATGTGGCTAAGGGCCTGATGAACGGGTTAATAGTTGTACAGTGCCATGAGCATCTATCGACAGACACTTATTGTTTGCCTTCCAGATCATCAAGAAGGTTCCCAACAGCATTCTGTGGCTTCTGCGCTTCCCAGCCACTGGTGAGCCCCACCTGACTGCCTCGGCCAACCGTCTGGGCATGCCGGCTGGTCGCCTCATCTTCTCCCCGGTTGCCTCCAAGGAGGAACATGTTCGGCGCGGCCAGATTGCCGACGTGTGTCTAGATACGCCGCTGTGCAACGGTCACACCACCGGCATGGATGTGCTGTGGGCCGGTACCCCGATGGTCACCCTACCAGGTGAGTTTACACTTTTCCTTTGATCAGCTAATTTTCACTTTGGCAAGGTTGTAGCTATGATGGCCGGCACTAGCCAGCACTTCCAATCACCGGCCGGTTCTCCCAATCACCGGCCGGTTCTCCCAATCACCGGCCGGTTCTCCCAATCACCGGCCGGTTCTCCCAATCACCGGCTGGTACTTGGGGTGAAAATGAAACTAACCAGCCGGCACAAATTTGGCTGCATATAGTAATTGTGAAGTTTTGACAGAGAAAATAGTCTGATAGTCTCAACCATCCAGCCCCCCAACAATTCCGGCACTAACAAAATTCTAGCTACAACTATTGTGTTACATTTTGCAAGAGTGACAAAATATTCCTCGTAAATCGCACAAAGGTGTTAGAGTTAAACATGTCTTCTGAATTCTGTATTGTTTTTGTGGCATGAAGAGCAAAATACAGATAGTAGTGGTTTCTTGAAGACATTTCAGCATCTTCCAGAGTGTTTTTGACAATCATTATTCGTTGCCCTTCTTCCATTCAGGCGAAACCTTAGCATCTCGCATCGCAGCTTCACAGCTCCACTGCCTTGGATGCCATGAGCTGGTCGCGTCATCCAGACAGGACTACGAGTACATTGCCAGCAGGCTTGGAACAGACTCTGACTTGTAAGTATTGCAAACTGTCACAAAATTGAAATCCATTTAGGAAATGGTAAAAGGCTCGTTCTCAATTACCTGGCTCAATTTTTTGGAGAGGCGGACACCACTTCCCAAAGATAAGTGTTAACCCCAAACCTCCGGGTAGTTTTTGATGATTAACCAGTTCTCGTCGGACAACGTGTCTGTACACGCAATTTTTTTTCAAAAATTATACATGGACGACGCGTATGTACAAGTAACTAGCAAGGACGGAAATCTGTCAGCAACCGGCTCGCAGCGAGCGAGGCCGGAACTATCAGGGTGTGCTACCCACAGATGCCGGCCTGAACCCATCTCGGATCGAGGTTCTAGAAAAATAATCCCGGTGCGAGTTGTTTTAGGATGAGGGGCACAAAGTGCTGGTTGATTTTGGAGGATTCCATGGGTTGACCTCATAGGCAGAGCTGCCAGCCAACTAGTTCAGATTTTCCGTATTTTGTCTGGAAATTCACGAAAAATACAGAAGTACGGATTTTAGTTTATAAATACTGATTTTATCAAATCCAATCATAATCTTCAGGCATGCAACTTTTTGGTACATGTATTTTTAAAACTCTGGTCGTGAAATTACCGCGCAGCCGTCTTTTTTGGTGCCGTGGCACAGCACAATCTTGTGCCGATATCGCCACCGTATAGACTATAGATTAAAAGAAGAATATCGCCTGGCTCTGTCATTTGTATAGGTACAAAAAAAATTGAAAAAGTGCAGGACACAGACTCCGTACGCATTCTCCAGCATACAGTCTGGCCAACTCTGGGCTTATTAGTCTGGTTCCCTAGGTTCTCCCCATGAATGCTTTGTGCTTCAGGCTGTAGGATACCAGACACGCATGTGCGTTGAATTCGTTGAAAGTTTACAATCACGCGGAGCAAAGGGATTATTCTGCGATTTAGCTGATTGAGTGCTAAAAATGGCTTTAAGATCCTCATCTTCGAAGAGTTTCAGAAAGCAACCTTTCAAAAATTTTGTTTTTATTTATTTTTGAAAAAAATGTTGTTGAAACAGGTTTGCAGCTCTGCAATCAATGAGTAGAATGCATAAAGGTAGATAAATTACAAGTTGGTAGTTGAATACTGCATTACGACAGCGCCCAAAGAAAAATACTGTCTATTAGACATTCTTCTCACTGACCATTTCACGAAAATGGACAACTTCAGTAAAAACAGTCGGCCATCGGTACATAAAGAAGCTTCACCGAATACTTTGCCTCATTTTAACTTATGGTGGATCAATAACTTATGGTGGATGATTTTTTCTAAACCTGTTTTTTTTCTAAACCTGGTTATCCTTTTTTTTTTTGGTCAAACTGAATAAAGGTTAAAGGTTATCAAATTTCAATAGCAGCTCCCATTCAACTTGCAGTCATGCCAACAAAAAAAGTGACTAGTGAGGTGCCTCATGCAATGCCCTACGTGATGATTAGGTGTACTTTGCAGGATTCAATGACCGCTGGGCCTTTACAAAAACACCTGTCAAATTGTTGCCCGATCAATGGAATGGATAGGCTATTAATGAATGGAGACCGCTAACGAGTGAATGCCAGTTCAATCATAGACCAAGGAGCAAATTGGAGGATATTCCAGTTGTAATGTGAACATGTTGACTGCCGACTGCGAGTATAGTCGTAGTAACAGGTGTACCGGATTTTGCCACTACGAGTATACTCGTAAAAATGAAAGGCTTTTGTATTGTAAATTGAATACACTGGCATCACAGATAACGAAACAAATCTGCTGCTGGCTGTGGTGAGGACATACATGTTGGTTAAAATACTTTTTTTTCCAGTTTTTTTTTTTCCAGTTTTTTTTTTAAGTACCTATCAAAGGCATCGCACAGCATTGGTTTGTGTCCATTAAAGGTAGGATACACCATTAGCAATTGCTTGAATTATCAAAAATGGGTTGATTTAAGGGGTTGTATTTTATAATATCATTTAACTGCCCTGTTCAAAGTTTTACAATCGTGGATGCCGAGGAAAGCAAGAAAAACAGCGTTTGTTTTTAACCAGTTGCTCTGTTTTTTTCCCTTTTCGCGATCGTCATCCGGCGATCGTGAATTTTATTATAGAAAATTTTACTTTTCTGAACAATTACAGGATATCTAGCACAATCATTTTGCTGGATGCCTACAATCCTTATTTACTTTTAAATAAGTAAGATATTTCGTAATAATCGGTAGTAAAAATGTTTGATATCTGCAAATGGTGTATTCTACCTTTAAAGTAATCCATATTTTCTGTGAATAATGATATATGTGACCTGTCATCACAAAATGAGCGTAAAGTCGGCAAAATCAAAAATTGAGTTATGGGACTTATGGGTATTTTTAAATCCTATGGAAACAGAGCTTTCCAATGGTATATAACACTTGGAGGTATGATACTCAATATATTTTTTATTTTTATTTTTTAGTCTGGAGTCCTAATACAGAGATTATGAGAAAACGGGCAATTTCTTGAGAGAAATTGTGTGAACGTGCAAAGAAAGGCATAGTAAAAATTGTCACAAACTTTTTTTTTTTTTTTATCTGATCGTCCTGAAAATTTGGAAATTGATTGTTGGGGATTTAGTCCTAAAAAAACCCATAATCTCAAAACCGACCACCCCTTCAAATTTTGACTTTGACTGGCCGTACTGGGAAATCACTCCGTGCGACTTTACGCTCATTTTGTGATGACAGGTCACATATGTGGTAAAATCCCCTTGTGAAAGTTTCAGCCTCATTGGTCATTTCATGTCCGAAAATTTTCTGAACAATTTCTCACCGGCATCAGCAGATTAATTCTCGTCTCATGAGACCAAAACCAATTGTTTTACTCATTTCTCAACGACTATAGCATTTCAGGCAAAACTGTTCCATGGGAAGTTTTCTAACATCATGTTTATACCGCGTAAGTTATTTGTAAATCTGTGAACATTTATGGTTTTTCGAGATTCCCAAAAGTGAGCGGGGCCGGGCCTTTAAGTATGCGCATGCGTACAATGCTTGGCAAATGGGGGCGCCCTGTGAAATTATGCCCGCAGTCAACATGTTAAGATGGCTTAAAAACTGTTGACGCTGGGGAGCTTCTCTGGACGCAGCCCGCTAATCCGTCCTGTGCCACAGCTCCACGCTCCAGGCAAAGGCTGTTGTGTAGTCATGCGTATAATCCGGTGAGTGAGGAGATAATACCGGCATCAAAGGGTTAAATTATCTCAGATTTTAATTTCGTTTTTATCTTTCTTTCCTCAGCCGAAGCATGATGAAAATGAAAGTGTGGAAAGGTCGCACCGAGAGCCCCCTGTTCAACGTCAAGACATACACTCTGAGCCTGGAGCGACTCTTCTTCCAAATGTGGGAAAAACAGGAGAAAGGCGAAAAGCCTGAACACGTCAACTGGATCCCTGAAAATGGTGCATTCAGCGCAGAAAACAACCAGTAAAAATAATTCAAGGAGGAGATGATGTGTTTGGATTTCAGTATTTAGAGGAATGAATCGTCTTACCAGTTCGCGCCGGATGACGTGTATATGCGCAGTTTTTTCGAAATTGTAAACGCATGACGGATAAACACGTCACAAGCAAGGTTGAAAATATCTTTCAGCGACCGGCTCGCAGCGAGCATGGCCAGAAATATTAGGGTGTGCTACCTACAGATGTTGGCCTGAACCCGTCTCAAAATAATCCTGGTGTAAACTGGTTAAGGGCTTTTCTTTTTATTGAAAAGCCGAGGTCAATTTCACTGTGTGTATGCTTTTGTAGATTAGACACTGCATGGTGGCAGTTTGATGTGCCTAGCCGTGAACAATATGGCTCGACGGAAAATTAACTATACCCAGCACGATTTAAAGGTAGGATACACCATTGGTAATTGCTTGAATTATCAAGAATGGGTAGATTTGGATGGGTTGTATTTTATAGTAAATATAATTTAACTGATCTGTCTGAAGTTTTACAATCGTGGATGCCTAGAAAATAGCAAGAAAAAACGTTTATTTTCAACCAGCGTCGGGCAGTTGTTCTTGTTGTTCTTGTTTTTTTGGCAATTGCCGTCTGGCGATCGTGATTTAAAAAAAACAACATTCAATTTTTCGGAACAATTACAGGAAATCTAGCTTAGTAATTTTGCTGGATGCCTAGAATCGTTATTTACTTTCAAATAAGTAAGATATTTGTTAATAATTCGGTAGTACAATTTTACGTTATCTGCAAATGGTGTATTCTACCTTTAAAGCAGAGTGAACCCTCCATTTTGTTCCTATACTCTATACACACTACGGACTATTGTCACACATCCCACTAGGTAACTGAGTAGGATTCCTGGGGGGTTCCTTCTGCCTCATTTCTTGCTTCATATGTAATTAACAGTTGTTGACACCTGTTCCGTAATGTGGATGTACTAACTACAATGTATTATCTTTCTGCCATAAAAAAAAACACTTTAATGTCCCGTGATCATTTAAGATTCAAACTTAAATTGTCAAGTCAAATTAAGTCTTTACTGCTCGCTTAATCTAATGTATGAGACTTTATGCACGTGTATAAAATTAAGATAAGTGCATTGTAAATAGCCTTATTTAGTTTGGATCGCACTTACTCATGCTAAGCTTAATCAAAATAGTAAGCCGCCGTTTGCCTTTCTAGTTTTTTGTTTTTAATCCCAACAATTGGAAGTATAAAACAATGGTTTTAATGAGTTAATTCGTAATGTGAGAAATGATATTGTATATAGATGTGTGTCCAGAATGTGTCATTAAAGTCGCGTATGATTTTGTTTAATTTCATTTTATTATGAAAGTTTACCTGCTCCCCCTTTTCTTTATACAAAAAAAGTTGACTTGAAATGGTGGTTATAGTGTTGTAAAACATTGTGGTATTGCACTGCAGATTTATTTAAAGCACGGTAGTTTTGCATGGCTTAATAAAATGTAAATTAGTTGTAAATACAGGAGTTGGAAATGGATGTATACAGGATGGTGAATTGTTGGGAAATGATGGATATTGTCAGCAAATTATTTGATTTTGTGAGATGTGGGATTTCTGTTCTTGTGCATTTGATGGGATTTTAAAGGTCGTATACACCATTGGGCTAGTGCTTAAATTATCAGGACTAGGTGGATTCGGGGATTGTATTTTATAGTAAATATCGTTTAACTGACCTGTCCGAAGTTTGGATGCTAAGAAAAACGGCGTTTGTTTTCAACCATCGGACAGTTCTTGTTATAATTGTTATTTTTCGTGATTACCATCAGCAATAAAATTCGCATTTTCGGAACAATGACGGGATACCTAGCACAATCATTTTACTGGATGCCTAGAATCATTATTTACTTTCAAATAAGTATATTTCTTAATAATTTAGTAGTAAACATTTTCGATGTCTGCAAATGATGTGTACGACCTTTACTTTATACTGAAGGTTCTTATTTGTACTTCACAGTGGGGTAAATGGCAAGTATAGCTACCTTTTTCATTCCAAAATATTTAATTAATTTTGCTTTTTTCTTCTGGTGAGAAACATCATTAGTAATGAGTTTGTGTTGGCAAGGAGATACGATCAGAATTTAAGATTTTGTTTAGTATTATTAATTTTTCAGTCTCGGTGTTTGTTTTTATTAAACATCAGTACTTCGCTTAACTCTTAAAAAATAGAAAACCGATTTTTGTTCCATCTCCTAAGCCCACCGTACCTGTTATAGTGTTGCATAATCTTGAATAAAGAGTATCCCAAATAATTGGTTTCCTGAGTCGAGTTTTTTCAGTATATTGTCAAATACATATATGATGTAGAGGGACAGACGACCTTGAAAATTGAGAAAAATCTGGAAAATGTACATGCGCCAGCAGGTCGCATGACATTTCTGACGACGTTTTTGAGCCAGCATCGCGTCGCCATTGGTCAGTTTCGGGCCACGTGTATGTAGTGCGAGGCGGGAAATGCGGCTGCCATTTTAACTTTTGTCGGTGTGCACGTGGACATAATGTAACTGCATGAATAAAAGTAAGTGGTTTCAAAAAGATTAGTTTTTGTTCGTACATGTATTTCATAATTCATATACTTTAGGCTTAGAACTTTCAGATACTAAATGTGACCTATTGAAGCCAAATATTATCACCGCAAGCCGTCTCCATCCCCGTCAATTCTCTTGACATGATGTAGGCTGTTTTAATAGCTCCAGTATTGGCAGTAACTAAACTAATGCTCATGACATTGGGCCAATGTCCGAAGGAGCAATTGTAAGCTGGATTTACTCGGCTAAACGTGATGCAAAAGAAAACATATGAAGCGCGATATGTGGCAGAGAAACCCCCCCCCCCCCCCCCCCCCCCCCCCCCCCCCCCCCCCCCCCCCCCCCACCCCCCTCTTTTGTGTTGACCATTGTGTTCCCGGAATCTCAGGAATTCCTTTTAGGTTTCAAGGGGGGTGGGTTAGGTTACAAAAGTGTTGAGTGCGTATAAAGTATAGGGATAAGAGGGGGGTACCCCTCTGCCACATATCGTGCTGGGTATAAAAGAAAAGATTGCATAAAAGGTGGTAAGGCCAACAACAAAAAACATTGTGAAGCTTCGAAAAATTATTTTGGGTTGCGGGGAAGCATTTGTATAAACAACCCTGCCCCCGGGCCCCAGCTTTAAATGAAGAGCTTAGCTAACCGTGAACAACTTTATTACGTTGTCGCTTAATGAAGCACAAAGAAGTGCGCAACGCAGAGCAGTAAACATTCATTCGAGATGAATAATTAATGACTTACACAGAAACTATCGACATGCAAATGCAAGTCTCGCAAAACGCCGGATATTAAAAAAAACGCTGGTCGCTCACCACTGGACGCTAACAAGGCCGGTCTTTGCCTTGTTAATTATTATTTCTTTTCGGCAATGAAACCGAGGATTCCTCAAAAGCGCCCAAGGCACTGTAGCTCGTAAGCCTGAAGAAACCAGTAGGAGGATGAACGAAATGCCAGAAACACCGGGGCGAACCCCTTCTCTTTTATTATTATAATTTTTTTTATTTTTTTTATTTTGCAGGATTACAAACAATAAAAATATGAATACAATTACAAACGTTAAAAGAAAAATAATAAGAACAGGTCAAAGCAAGGCAGATTACAAAAGAAAACACCCTTGGAACATTATAACAAGAAAAACAACAATAAAGCACACCCCTGCAGGATTGCCAAGTAAATAAACTAAATTACTATCGAGTGGCTCTCCCAAACTGGCCAAAGTGCAACTTTTGTAAAAAATATATAATTACATTTAAAACCAAAAAATATACATTATCATAAAAGAATACTATTGCACTAAATTACTTGAACGAAAAAAACACACACATCAAAAAAAGGACAAACAGTCTCAAGCAAACAAGCAGAAACAAACAAGCAGACACAAAAAAACAACACGTACACCCCAACAAACAAACAAACACCCCAAACAAACAAGCAGACACCCAACACGCAAACAAACAGACCAACAAACAAACAAACAGACAAGCACCATCCCCAATCCATCTTGAGCGGGTATATACTGTATAAAAGCATTATCAGTTCACGTACCCCATCTCTATGTAAAATCATTATTATCTGCAGTGTTCAATTCTTCTAGATGCCCTACGGCACCTTTTCAAAATAATGTTCACCTTTCTCCCTCCTGTTCCTCCGGAGTTCGTACACCCGGAGCTAGCCGTGTATTTTTAGCCGATCTGATCATGGAGGTAGAATTACTGGCCTGATGAATCACCGTGAAGCCGAGGTCGGAGCGACCCATTCGACTTCCAGCGACACCTACAGCTACCGCGAGTCGCAGCCCGCTCACAAATTCGAGGGGAAAAAATAGGACAGAGAATAATCTACGCCTTGGAGAGATGATGAGTCACGGCCCGATCACTTCTTCAGGAAGTACGTAGAGAACGGGTACGAGCTGATGAGATCCCGTGCAAAAAACAACATTCCGGCTTAATTACATCGCATAAGTGCTTCAGCTTTTTGCCGCGTCGTTTGCTTCATGGGATCAATGCAGTCTGGTGGATGTACTTGGAGCCATAGGTATGTGTTGCTAGTGCTACTGTTCTTTTATTTTATGCTCCTAAAAGATAAAATAAATATATTTAAATCAACACAGGAAAATGTTGTTTCACGGCCCATTTGGTTTTCGTGCAAGTTCATGTAAATACTTTGTTCCATCTGAAATGAATATTTCTACATAGCAATGAAAATGACAGCGATACTATTTATTGTTTTTAAATTATCTGTTATTTTTAATTATCTGTAATCATTAATTAAAGACAGCTGATATCGGGTGACTCATAAATTTCAAATAAATTAAACGGGCCCGATATTTAAAAGATCTTCTGAGGCAAAACAAAATTAAATTTTACAATGTGAAATCAAAATATTTTCAAAATATTTTCAAACCCTATCAGTTTAGTTTGTTGCCTTTTCAGTATTTCTTTGTGCAACAAAACGGTCTACAAATCCAGCTGACCTTTTGAACTAGGTGCATGGCCACTTAACGCATTTCCTTTCAGAAGTATTTCAACGTTACACACATTGACTCTCGTGACTCTTTGGTGAGACATAAAACCTATTATTCATAATGTGCTGATAAATTGTGAATTCACTGCTGTATCAAAGAAAAAGTGTTATGTTAACATCTTACATCTTTCACTCTTGATAGATATAATATACTGTCGATTAAAAATCGAAATTAGTGCATACAAAATACTGCATTTGTAAAATTCAAGGTCTAATTCTTACTCTATTAAATATACGTTTCCATTCAATTCATTTTTGTAGTACTAGTATACTAAACAGCCAAAATATAAGCATTCACCAATTAATATTACACTTAAAGCTAGGATACACCATTTGCAGATATCGAAAATATTTACTACCGAATTATTAAGAAATATCTTACTCATTTGAAAGTAAATGTTGATTCTAGGCATCCAGCAAAATGATTGCGCTAGATATCTTTTAATTATTCTGAAAAATAAAATTTTATAATGAAAAAATCGCAATCGGTGGACAGCGATCGCGAAAAAACACATATCATAAAAATAACTGCTCTAATATCTACGCCGGTTAAAAACAAGCGCTGTTTTTTGTGCTTTTCTCGCCATCCATGATTGTAAAAGTTCGGACAGGTCAGTTAAAGGTAGTATACACCATTGGTAATTGCTTGAATTATCATGAATGGGTAGATTTGGGGGGTTGTATTTCATAGTAAATATCGTTTAACTGACTTTTCCGAAGTTTTACAATCATGGATGCCGAGAAAAGCACGAAAAACAGCGTTTGTTTTCAACCGGGGTCGAGCAGTTATTCTTATGTTATCTTTGTTTTTTCGCTCTCGCCGTCCGGCGAGAGCAATTTTTTCTTTATAAAATTCATTTTTTTGGAATAATTACAGGATATCTAGCGCAATCCTTTTGCTGAATGCCTAGAATCATTATTTACTTTCAATTGAGTAAGGTATTTCTTAATAATTCAGTAGTAAATATTTTCGATATCTGCAAATGGTGTATACTACCTTTAAACGATATTTACTATAAAATACAACCCCCCATATCTACCCGTTCATAATAATTAAACCACTTACCAATGGTGTACTCTACCTTTAATAATAATAATATTATTAAACCTTTCTTAAATAGCGCATATCACCGTTAAACTAGTCCAATGTATCACTTCATGAAAATACATTTTTTAATTTGTCAACAGATAAATTTAATTAGTAAATGTCCATGGTAGATTATAGCATTACAAAAACAACATCTGATATTAATTGTGGTACATCTTAAATACTTTACAAAAACCTTCTAGCTATTTGCTCCACTCCCTTCGCCTTCTGTCAAAACAGACACTGATGATAATTTTGTTCTAAATTAAACTGCTCATATAAAATCAATAAGTTAAATGCATGTCTGTTTTGCAGGTGCATAGCATGGTTTCACTAATAATTACACCTGTTTGCTCCAGGTTATAATTGCATCATGTAACAGTGTTGAATCCATCAATGTCCTTTTTCACACACCCTACATGTAGGTGGTTAGGGTTTATGAAACAAACATAAAGCTCTAGCTCTAATGAAGTCCGATTTACTTTGATACTTTGGATGCCCTGGATTCTTAAAGAGATATTTTGATAATGAATTTTGTCATTGAATTGTAAAAATTGTTTTACTTGAAATCATTTTTTATGATCTTAAATTAACTAAAAATGTAAATCTATGTTAATTATTGAAAAGGCAGTGCAAGAAAATTTCAAGTGCAGTTTCTTGAACAGTAAGAAACGTAAGAAAGGTGAATGGATAGTGTCTTCCCCTTGTTTTGTTTTTAAGCAATCACTTATTAAGTATGTTCGTTTAGCTTCTTCTTGATAATATGTGACCCGCTCCAAGAAAAGGTGACATAAGTCGCGCTATGCATTTATGAGTAATGGCCTGTTACAGTTAATAGGGTAAATATTGTTGTCAAAATTTGATTTTTATCTTAAATGACATCTTAAATATCCAAAGTTTCAGATTTAATTAACAAAAAAGCTGGAATTCGATAAATAAAGTGAAACAAAACCTTTTAAGAGTGCATGGTTCCAATGTATTGTCTAAATTTTGTTGTGTTTCGAAACCTATTTTCTCAGTTGTGTATTTTGAATTCCATGGAACCATTAATATGCAAAAACGTCATATCACCGGAATGGGAGGGGCTATGGGGCTATGGAGCTGTACTATGTACCAAATGAAAGCTTATATCCTGGACTTTTCAATCATGTACATAACTCTATTTGTTTGCGACTTATGTCACCTTTTCCTGGAGCGAGTGACATATGGCTTTTTTATGTGAAACCGGAAAGCGTCCATCAAAACAGGATGTTACATAGTATTGCTATCAAGTCCCCAAAGAAGCTTGCTCATATCTCTATATTTTTAACAATGACGTCACCCAGTGGCAATTTGTTTTGCTTTGACAGTCATATATCATTTGAAGTAAGATATAAGACCCCCCCCCCCCCCGGTTTCTTAGAAATTCTATTTAATTAAATTTGATATATATATCAATATATATATATTTTTTTTTTGGGGGGGAGGGGCGTGCGTTAGGCAATAATTCTCCAAAGAGTGTATAGGCATGGAAGACTAAGGGGGGGGGGGGGGGTCCCTCTGTCTCAAATCATACTGGGTATACCATTATGCACACTATGACGATGAATTAAGTGTCTTCCATTTCATATAAGAAGATTTGCAGAGTTTGTTTTCTTTAAGTCTGGCCGGGGAATGAATATTCTAAGACAAGGGAAGCCAGTGTAAATGTTAGTATGACCCTCTCCTATGCTGTCTGTCACCATAGATTATGTGGAGAATTCGAATCATGAAATTATTCCCATAATTCAAAACAAAAATTGGAATAAAGCAAAACCCTAAAAAACTAAATCATTTTTGAACAATGCAATGTGTAATTCAATGCTAACTGTGTTCATTACTGTGGCAATTTTTTTTTTTAACAATCACAACATTTTTTTTCATTTCTAACTACATTTCCATTTAATAAGAAATGGTTGCTGTTTTGTTTTTTTATATTTAATTTGTGTTATGCACAATTATTGATGAGTTTGTATTAAAATTTGAATTTATGATTAAGGCCCAGTCGGACCACAAATTACACATACTTCTTTTAAAATCATGGGACCTGTTTAGTTATCGTATAATCACATCAATCACATAATCACATCATTGGAACTTCACTGGCTCCCTGTTAAGTACCAAATTATTTATAAGCTGTGTATGCTGGTTTATAAATGTATAAATGTGACCCGCTCCATCGTAATCAGGAATAAGTCACTGAGGCCGTTTTACGCAATCGGTCGTTGAAGTGAACGCATAGGTGAAAATCGTGACCAAGTCGATTTTCTGAACATTGTATTTTTAGGAAGTGTAGTTATCACAGATTATTGTCATTAATGTTTTGTATGTAAAAACGATCAATAATGATGAAAATGAAGAGGATTTGTGTGCGCTGTCCGTATGATTTTGGTCAATTTTGTTTATTTCAAAGCTGTTTTTCTCAGAATGTGGATTCGGCAAATAAATATACGCCTGTCATATTCATCAGATACCATAACTCGTTAACCTAAATAGTAACACACTTGTGATGGGTATCATTAGAAAGCTTATGAAATTCATTTTGAGACTTATTCCTGATTTTGATGGAGCGGGTCACAAATAGTCAGTGTCCTCATTACTTAAATGAATTGCTCTGCCTTACATGATCCGTTTCCCCCAGAACCACTCGCCAGTCTCAAGATGCAACGAGATTGCACTGTCCTATGACTAAGTTGTCCATGTATGGTGACAGAGCTTTCTCATCGGTTGCCCCACATGAGTGGGATAAACTCAATATTACCCTCGGAGAAGTTGACTCTGTCAACAAATTTCAATCAGAGCTCAAAACGCATCTTTTTAAGCAAACTTTTTTAACCTAATTGTCAAATTTTAAAACCCTGGTTTTAACTGTTGATATAATGTAATATAATTCTAAGTAGGCGGGGAGATTGGTGGGGCGGGGCTTGGGCCAGCGACCTCCGGGGCACCGGGACACCGGTCAGGGGTCGCGGGGCACCGGGACACCGGTCAGGGGTCACGGGTCACCGGTCCGGGGTCACCGGTCCGGGGTCACGGGCCACCGGTCGAAGTCGCGGGCTCTTGTCCCGCCTTGCCAGTTTCTTTGTTAATTTTGAGATTTGTGCAGGTTTGCCTGGTCGGTTTTTCTTGTGGTTCGCTTGTGTATTTACTATAATTTTAATATAATTGGAATATAATTTTGCATTATGGTATCTTGAATGTATAATGGTATTTGTTATTGAGTAGTTTTAAAAATCTTTTTAGATAGTTATGTATTCGTCATTCTAGTTTTTCTCAACTTTTTGTTTACATGTACAAGTCTATTTAATTTGCTTAGTGGTGTATTCCTTTCTCCATGATGGTATATTTATTTGTATTTAGTTTTTTTGGTATTTAATTAATCTTTTTACTATTAATATTTCTAAATTTTTAATTAAGCGCACGATTTATTTTATGGACGGGCGCTATATAAATCTTAACTTATTTTTATTGTTATCATTCTCAAGGGAAAATGCAATAATAAACCATCACACAGGACAGAATAAAATGTATTGAGATGCAAAAATAAGAGAAATGATTCATGCAAATCTAAATAACAATGAAATATTGACACAGTAATGTAACACAGGCATATGTGTAGTTAAAGCAAACATTACCCAAAAGAAATTAGAACAGTATCAAAAGTGTATGCGACTTTCAAAGTGATGGGATTTATTGTCTCATTTGAATCAATTAAATCACTATTAAGTCACTATTAAATTAGTGTATCTCAAATAAAGCGAAGAACATGTCACATAAATCCCCTCCTCAACCACTTCAATCCTTCCCCAATCCCCATTGCATACTTTACTTCTCATTTTCCTTCGTTTCCCTCCGATAACCCCATCCCCCACTGACCCCAGCTCTCTAATCCCCTTTACCACTTGAATCATTCAGTTTTGCTATTCAAACTTATTGTTTCTGTTATATTGAAAGCATTGTTACTTTATACTTGCAATGATTTCATGTACAGCTGTATAACCTTGTCAATATACTGTTTTTTATTTCTTGGCCGAATAAATAATAATAATAATAATAATAATAATAATAATACAGCTAAGATTACAAGATGCCAAATATTCCATCAGACATAGTTTGTTATGATAATTATAGCATAATCTTTAATTAATATACAACCAAAAACAACTAGATATGTAAATATGTTTAGTGGTTTGTTTTCTAGTGTGGGGTAGTTTTATATAGTTCAGCCAAGAAAATGGAACATATTTTTATTTTATTTTTCTGACATTAAATCAACATTTTCTAACTATTTGTAAAAGTAAATCACCTTGAGCCTATTATTTCCTTGATTTATCCAGGTCGTGGATTTGAGTCGATTCAAACAAAACTATGGAAAGTGAGGTTAGGCCATCAACTTCTTCATGCAACTGCCTTGTAAGTTTGAACAAAACATGTCATTTTCAAAAATGAAATTGCCAACTTTACTTTACTTTTGACCCTTTTCTTTTCCTCCACTGGCTTGTTTTGGACAGACTATGTTGAAAATGGAAGCAGTATAATTTGCCAAAATTGTAACTTCCTTGCTTTCGCAGGCAAATATTCAATAGTTCCCTAGTACTAGTAGTCAGGCGTGTTTGGAATATTTTGGTTCAGATTGTTTCAAAAGCACAAAATTTGGACAAGATGATACTTAGACCAAACTTTGTTTTATTTTGACGAGCCCCAAGACAAACACCCCCTGCAGCGTAATGATGGTATTTTTTAATGTTTTATGCAAATCATGGTGGCCCATCTTGGCGCTCGTCAAAAATGGAACAAGTACTGTATAGGTACCATGTTGTCCAAATTTGGTGCCAAACGGCCCCTTATAGTGACCTGGCACCACAAAATGGGTGGAAATTCGCAAAATAACATAATTGACATTATTACATTTCTAGAAAGAAGAAGTCCTAAGCTTTCAAATGATGTATATTGTGTGTTGTTGTAGCTTATTCCTGAAATTGCTGAAGTCATGCTCCATTGTTTTGAGAAAACGGAGTTTAAAGTCCGTGAACTGTGCCAACTATACTATCACTCAGTGCAATTCAGCCAGCAAATAACACGGTTTTAATTGAGCTATACAATTTTGGGAAATAATAAAGAAGGTTTGTTTGTATGTAAAAACGTTAACAACTCTAAACCGACCTCCCTCTTGAAAAATGAATGTTTCAACCAATAACTCGTTTTAGACATGTGCGACTTTCCGCTCATTTCGTGGTGCCAGGTCAAGCCCTAACGTTCCAGACTATTAGGTCTTATGGAACAATTTCTGTTATTTAAAAATTGAAACTGACATCTCTTTTCAACTTCTTGTGTCCTGCATTATTTGTGTCTATTCCTGTCTTTTCTGTCTATTTGAAAAAAAATTCATTCAGTTTACTAATTCTTATATTCAAATTCGTCCATGAAGAATTTCACATGCTTTTATAGCAAAATTAAATTAGTTGTTTAGTTTCAAAGTTTTAGGGTTGTAGTCGAGTCCCTGCAAGTCTGTTCACAAGTCCTTTCGAGAAGCCAGTCACAAGTCCCTTCATAAAGGCAGTCACAAGTAACTGGATGAACAATGACAAAGGAATGCTTTTGTCAAAGCTGATTTGAATAGCTTGTGATTTGAATTGGAACTGAAGGACTTGTGATGGACTTGTGATGGACTTGCAGGGACTTGCAGGGACTTGCAGGGACTTGCAGGGACTTGCAGGGACTTGCAGGGACTTGCAGGGACTTGTGATGAACTCGACTACATCTCTGCAAAGTTTGGTCAATACTGGTACAGATTGAATTCGTCTTGGCAATTAGATATCAAATTAAATGTCGCAGAGAAATTGAATTTAGTCAAGCAGATACTAAAAGAAAATTTGATCCTAAGAAGATCTTAAATGATTATCATTAGGAAATACATTCATTTCATTCTCTTTGAGTTTTCAGTACTGATTTCTTTTGGTTTTTCTTGTCAAATTTTTTCCTCAATCAGCGAAGCCGTAAATTTCTAAAAGCACTTATCCTGTACTCATTTGTGGCCAGTCTTGCCATCATGCTCATCCTGAACTCCACAAATACCATTAAAGTCCTCGGGGGCGGGGGCCGGTTCTCTATCAATCTTCTCAACCTTACGCCAACAATCCACGGAGGCAGCCCCCCAAAGACAACGCTCTCCACTCTGCCCATCGACAAGACCGACTTCATCTTCTCCAAAAACTCTAAAGACGAGCAATCAAAGGGACAGAAAGAGAAACACAGGAGGTCTAATTGTGGGAGTAATGTGGGAGACGAGGGTTGCCTCGGCAACATGGACATTAACATTTCGGAATTCAAAAGTAGGGACGATCAGCTGCATTCGGTCCGACAGCATTACAAGTCGATGTTAGATTTACAGGTAGGAAAACTTTTGCCATTTTTTTTTTCTTCAAATTTAAATCTGATTTATAGATTTTTCATTACAAGATGCCCCTGAGGATGTTTTCGTTCGAAAGCAAATTCTATCCAAATATCTTTCACCCTAGTGTCCCATATTTACTCTTTAATATTCTTTTCCCACATCTGCAAGCAATTCCCATTTATCGTATAACCACAAGAGAAAGGTGTAAATTAACTTCAGAGTATTTATCTGGCACGCACACTTTACCCCGCGGCACAGTTATTTGAATTTGGCGTGTGTGTTTTTCCATGCCTCGGTGTAATGAAAATCTACACACCACAGCAAACACAGCCCTCAGCTAGCTATGTCAAGTTAAGCATAGATTCGTTTAACCTTTAAGGTTGACCACTCAGTCTTCTCCTAATGGACTCTTTCTCCTGTCACAACTCAGTTTAAAATAAACAACTCGCCGGATTGCACTCACAAAAACATACACACAAACAAATTGCATTTGAATGTAGTATAACATTATTATTTCCTCTGAATATGAATACATATTTTATTCTGTTACTGAAATTACTTGAGGTGTAGAAGGGTAGAGGCGATTGTTCCGAAATACGGTACCCTCTGGAGACATGAACACAATGTGTACAATGGAGACAAAACGTCTCCGGAGGGTAAATTTCTATAGATGAATAGGTCTCCATTGGGAATTTCACGAATTAGATGTTTGGATTTTACTTAAATTACTCAAAAACTAGGATTAGGATGTGGGTTAGGGTTAGTGTTTGGGTTAGGGTATAATAAAGGGTATATTGGGTGGAAATTTCAACCCAGGAAAAAAATTATGGTTAAAATGGGAGCATTTTGAAAAACGTGCTCGACTTTCTAACCATTTTGTACACGAGAACAAAGCCATGTCTCCACAGTGATACAAAAATGCGAATCCGTGTTTTTAACGTGAGAAATTTGTACAAAGAAGTCTGCATCAGTGTTATTAGATTGTCATAAAAACAATTTACATACATTATTTCAGCAGAGGTTCAGGTTCAAACAACTGAAGTATTATGATTCACCTCCATGAAACAAGTTTGAACTTTTGACCTCCAAAGAGGGGATGTTAAAATTACTTGCTCTTCCTGTGAAATATACCTATGCTGTGGCAGTGCACTTCCACATGCACATTTTTGAATAAGCCATTTGCACGTGACCCCGAGTTAAATTTGAATAACATCTGGTACACTGACTTGCTCACACAGCTTGGCACAGTTTAACTTTAAATTCTCCAGACCAAAGATGCTGTTGCTATATCACGTGATTCGGGGCAAGCCTTACGCGTCATACGCTAGCAACCCCCAGCTCTGGAATGGTCTGGTGTCTTTTTGCCATTCTCACCCATTGTAAACAATGTATTGGTGCTGATCGTGCGTCTCTTACGTAACTACAGTATGCAAAAGCTTGCCCCGAATCACGTGATATAGCAACCGTGTCTTTGGTCTAGAGAAGACAGTTAAACTGTGCCAAGCTGCATGAACAAGTCAGTGTACCAGATATTATTTAAATTTAACTCGGGGTCACGCGCAAATGGCTTATTGGGTACTCTATTTTTATATTTCTACTAATGTTGCTGTGAAAGCTTGGCAGAATTAGTCAGAAGAAAATGAACAATTTAATTTAAAGATAGGATACACCATAAACAGATATCAAAAATATTTACTACCGAATTATTAAGAAATATCTTAGTCATTTGAAAGTAAATACTGATTCTAGGCATCCAGCAAAATGATTGCGCTAGATACCATGTAATTATTCCGGAAAATAGATAACATAAGAATAACTGCTCGACGCCCGTTGAAAACAAACACTGTTTTTCGTGCTTTTTTTGGCATCCATGATTGTAACACTTTGGACAGGTCAGTTAAACGATATTTACTATAAAATACAACCCCCTAAATCTACTCATTCATGATAATTCAAGCAATTACCAATGGTGTATCCTACCTTCATAAATACCTGGGACAGTTTAGGCATTCCTATTGGTCGAGAGCCCGTCACGTGGCCGGTATTAAACGGACGAAGTCGCATTATACCCGTCCCCAGGGCTCACTTTATTTCCAACCGTACATCGTCTCCAATTATAAAAGCGGGTAGTGTTGAGCGCGTACAGCTCGACACCCTGGGAACGAGGTTGCCAATGGCAGTAATAGTCTGGTTCACAGAATGGCGAAACACCAAAATTTACTTGCGACAATTTTCCGGAATTTTCGGGGCTTTTTTGGCTGAATTTTACAAAAAAAGTATTTATAAATGGGTATAAATGTGTGTTCGGTCGGTATTAATCACTCTGTTTAATACCGTTTGGAGTCTGGGTACTAATAATTACCTTCGCCTTCGGCTCGGGTAATTATCAGCACCCAGACTCCAAGCGGTATTAAACAGAGTGATTAATACCGATCGAACACACATTTATTCCCTTATTTAAGGTGTTTAGTTTTTATAGAACACGACATATCCATTTCAAAAAAGGAAACAAATTTGCACGGTTATAAAACTTGAAAGAATATAAACAGAAAAATGGCCATTTCTAAAATTCATTTTTAACCAGTTCGCGTCAGAGGAGGACCAGTATACATGCAAAGTTTTGTCCAGAATTTGAAACAGACGATGGATAAACAAGTCACGAGTAGGCCGGAAATATCTGTCAGCGACCGGCTCAAATCCCGTCTCGAATTGGGATTTGTGTAAAACGATCCTGCGACTGGGCCTGATCAATGTCAAATAATCCCGGCACAAGCTGGTTAACTGTATTACATTCCTAGGTTGTGTCTAATTATAAAACAGCCGTCGAAATTGACTTTCGGCAGCTCAGACAGGTCCGAGTATGATTCTAAACAAGAACAAATGGGCGTATTATCATATATCGCAATTTGGAAAAAAACTCATTTGTTTTAAGCAGCCTCCCGAGCTGATTTATTGGCTCAGTATAACCTTGGCGGTAGTATTAAGATTCGTTAGAGGGATTAACTGAAACTGCTCATAATGTGCATGTATGAATTATTTAGAAAGTAGGTTGAACTGACGGAATAAATCATACAGCTAGACAGCTTGTCTGCAGAATCCTAAATTTACTCATGCAGTATGCATAATATTACACCCAATGTCATGAAATATGTATTGTTGTGCAAACACAGCATACATTTAACGGATCAAGTGATGTATTAAAGGGTACACTATATAGGCAACAAAACAGTAGCAATTAGTCCTGTTTATCTTAATCATTCTAAATCTTTTTAAAAATCTGTAAGGACTTTGCAAATTAAATGTTTGGTTTTGTAATTTTCAAAATGGCTGCCATTGCTTATTGCTCTACCTATATTTTGTTCAAAGGTTCAAAGAACAACTCTGCGATGACCCTATAGCCAAATATCTTTCTTTTGACATATTCTGACTGTGTGCCAATGCTCATGCTTGTATCATCGAAGGCACAATTCCCCCAAATATTTCCCCTATCTGCCTTTGGAGTTACGGGTTTGAATTTTGTTCTTTGCATCCAACGCAGCCTTTAGATTTCCACTGCGACTCGTGTGCCCTGGTGTCCAGCTCTGGTCAGCTTCTACATCAGCGAGCAGGCCAGCAGATTGACAGCCACTCCTGCGTCCTCCGCATGAACATCGCTCCTACAAAAGGCTTCGAAGTGGACGTGGGTTTCAAGACGACGATTCGCATCGTCTGTTTCATCTCGACGATGGGGCTGGAGACCAAGGCCTCTGAGCTCCTCAAAGGGCCACAGCAGGCCAAGAAGTATCTGTTCTGGGGTCTGAACACCCCAACACGCAAGGAGGAACGGAAGAGGGTACAGATGCTCGCCAAGAAACACGACATGGAGTTTTACTCCCTGGACGATGAGGCGGAGGCTGTTAGGCTGTTTGAGAATGAAACAGGAAAGGACAGGTAATCAGGCATGAAACCAAGACTATCTACTGACAAAGTTGTAATCAAGTTATCACAAATCAAGTCAGGTCTCAAGCAGTACTAGTCTCCAGTCAGGTCTTAAACTATTTCAACATAGACAAACTTTTACCCAAAATACCTACAGTTTTTCCTGTATTTGTGAATAACATAAATCACTACCTAAAATTTCAATTAAAAGTACCGATATGTTCAAATTAGCTTTCGAATAGAATCTCATTTCAAACCTCGCTCATATACTTCATAATCATCCAAGAAATAAAAAGTAATGCATTTTTTTGTTTTGCTTTTTTATATTCCCTAGATAGTTGGAGTTGGCTTAATACTAAAAAGCTTGATCCAAATAAAAAATCTTGATCCAAATAAAAAATTGGTGAATGTTTGCCTAAATTTGTCAGGCCTTTTGATCCCTACAATGTTCTCAGGGAGCATTTCATAATGTAGTGTGGTTGAATACGAAAGATGATTGATATTGTTCCTGTCATTCCGCGAGGATGAGAATTAATTTGTTTTCTTCTTTTTTGCCGTCTGCTAGAGCAAAGACGAATTCCTGGCTGTCCACCGGCTGGTTCACCATGATGCTAGCTATTGACATGTGTGATGAGGTACACGTCTATGGAATGGTACCTGATGACTACTGCAGGTAATAAATCTAGATTATAACTACCAACGTCAGCAACAATCCCACTGAAGAGCAAAATTGAGAAAGGAAAAAATTCCTCCGAGGAATATTGCAAAGTCAGGCCCTCAAATTGTCTTGATTTAAATGTTTTCAGTTTAAATGAACCATTATTTACTTTACTTCAGTCAGTAAGCTGTTTGCAGAATTGTATTCGAGTCCTTGCAAGTCCTGTCACAAGTCTTTTCATAAAGCCAGTCATAAGTAACTGGTTGAACAATGACAAAGGAATGCTTTTGTCAAAGCTCATTTGAATAGCTTGTGATTTGAATTGGAACTGGAGGACTTGTGATGGACTTGTGATGGACTTGTGATGGACTTTCAGAGACTTGCAGGGACTTTATACAGGGACTTGTGATGGACTTGACTACATCCCTGGCAGTTTGTAGCCGTTTTGACATAATGCAATATAGAGAATCACTGTACTCTCCGTGGCCCTTAACCAGTTTGCGCCGGAATTATTTTAACATCACCGAGCCGACGCGCGGGATTATTATTAACAAAACTCGATCCGAAGCAGGTTCAGGCCGATGGTACCGGGAAGCACACCCACGCATTTCCGGCCTTGCTAGCTGCCGACAGACACTTCCGGCCTTGCTCGTGGCGTGTTTATGCGTCATCCGTTTTGAATCTGGGGAAAACTTTGCGTTTATATTCGTCATCCGGCGCGAACTGGCTAATTCCTTTTCAAATAATTGTTCTAGATTTTTCATTTCCCCCAAATCTCATCCCTGATAAATGCTAGAGTTTTACTACCTTTCCAACTGGTTTTTATTAGATATCTCGGTTATTAGTTTCGATCAGGGTTGGAACGGGGGGAAGGGGAGAAGCTTCAAAGAAAAAAGGGCAAAATAGAGATGGAGAGAGACTCAAAAGAAGAAAACTATGCTTAGATTACAGAGAAATGCACCCAGACTGCTTGTACTTTTCCAAACCTACCCCCCCCCCCCCCCCCCCCCCCCCCCCCCCCCTTTTGAAAATCCTGGATCTGCGGCTGTCGATGGGGAACATTCGTTCATGTCTGCAAACCCAAGAGCATTCTTCCATGTCCGCTATACCAATAACAATTTAAAGTGAGATGTTTGTAATTAACGAGCACATCTGGAGATTATTCACTCGTGAATGATTGACAACAGGCAAACCGATCAGAGTAAAGAAAAACATGGACAATCCGGCATGTCCAATCATTATTAATAAAAATGTGCCATTTAGATGAGTCACCAAGTCAGGCCCGTACACAGGATTTGTTATGGGGGATGCAAATTTAAATTTTCATGTGCAAGAACCGTTATTTCTACATCAAAATACCATTATTGACCCCGGAAAATGTGGACCTTTTGGTAATTTGGGGGGCGAATCTGTACTGATGGGACCAAAAATGTTCATGTGCAAGAACCGTTATTTCTACATCAAAATACCATTATTGACCCCGAAAAATGTGGACCTTTTGGTAATTTGGGGGGCGAATTTGTACTGATGGGACCAAAAATGTTCATGTTCAAGAACCGTTATTTCTACATCAAAATACCATTATTGACCCCGAAAAATGTGGACCTTTTGGTAATTTGGGGGGCGAATTTGTACTGATAGGACCAAAAATGGGACAACATTTATTCGTGTGCCAGTACAGTTATTTCTACATCAAAATACCATTGTTTACCCCGGAAAATGTGGGCCTTTTGGTATTTTTTATTTTATTTTATTTTTTATTTTTTTTGGGGGGGGGTCGCACCCCCCCCTTCCCCTGCGTATGGGCCTGCAAGTTAATGTATACAATGATGGTACATCTCGATGGTAATCTCGATGGTACTACTGATGAGTTCTTTCAAAGCTTCCAACATAATTGCCATTAGATGACAAAATCCTGTCGGGAGACTCCATTAATTTGATTGATTCTGCAATAAGTTTGACGATATTTCCTAAGGGGAATGATGTTATTTGATACGATCATTCCCTCAGCCAATCTGCAGTTGATGAATTTAGTTGTCTGATGCAGAAGATGCTTAAAGTTTTATAGTACATGTATACCATTTGTCAGTTGTGCAAAAGTTCTCAAAATCTAAAGAATGTGCTTGGCAACTACCCTGACAAAATTTCATTTTTTTTCCCAGTTTTTTTCAGAAAATTTTATTCTGAAATTTTGATTTTGAACCAACTATGAATTACAATTGCCAAAAATGCATCTTTGCATGAGACGCATTTTTGTTAACTTTTATTGTTTTCTTCAAATTGACAGCATGCCAGTATGAATAATTTCACAGAGTTTAGTGCCATCATCTTTACACTCAGTAAGCTTTTTAACAATAATTTAATTGGTTACTTTTTGGATAATTGCAATTGGTACACTGCCCTTTAACCCTCCTATGGTTTCACCTTTCAAAACCTTTCAAAATCTGCTTACTGGGCAAAATGGATATAAAAAATTATGAACCTTTCAAAACGCTCCAGAATTTGTTGCTACTGCACTACCACATATTTCAATATCTTTTGAAAGGAATTGAAAGGTAGAAAAACTGGGCTATGGTATACCCTATGATAAAGGTATGGGAAGTCTATCAGAAAACAGCCAGACCTTCCAAAACCTTGCGAAAGAACATGAAAGGTGGAGCTATTGCTCAACCAAATATCAGTACAGTTGCTATGCATACATGGTTTGACCTTTTGAAAGGTAGAAATTACTCCCCAGCACATTATATAGAATATCTCTTACAGAAAACAGCTAAACATTTCAAAACATTTCAACTTTTATTTGGTATGGTATGCCCCTATGATAAAGGTATGGGAAGTCTATCAGAAAACGGCCAGACTTTCCAAAACCTCACACCAGTTTGTTTAGAGAGTTGTTTTACCTTTCAAAATCTTTCATAGGTTTCTTTTGTCAGACAGCTTTCTCACCTTTCAAAACCCTTTAGTCCAGGAAACTTGAAAGGTTTTGAAAGGTCTGACAGCTCTATGGTAACTGCACGGTATATAAGAGGGTTAAACCACAGAAGCAAAAAATACTTGTGTTTCCTCTATAACCCTCCCCTATCTAGTAAATCATGCAAAAACCTAAATCTTTTAAAAAACAAATAATAAAATGCATGGATTCCTGCAAAAAAAGGAAGATTCTTAAGATTTTTTATTTTTTTCACCCAGAAAATACAGCCACAAACCGGTCCGCTACCACTACTGGCAGACATCCTGGGGCCCCAGCGAGTGCGACCACTACAAAGTCAATGAGTACACTAAAAAGGGCGGACATCGTTTCCTGACCGAAAAAGCCATCTTCCAACGCTGGGCGCTGAAGTACAACATAACGTTTCACAACCCGACGTGGAATCTTGACAGAAGACATTCAGCAAACAAACCCATCAACACGCCTTTCATGAGGAGGAAAGGCAATAGCTAACCCAGTCTGGTCTTCGATTTGAGGCTGATCTTCAAAAAGAAAGATGCAAAAGTTTTTTATTGAATTTGGGTTTTGCGATCCTGTATATTTACCAGAATACTCTGATGGTTGCAGTTAAAAAAAATGTTTTGGATTCTTTCTATGGTTTTGGAGAGACAGTTCAGTTAAAGAAATGCATAACTCAAATCTTGACCGGGCAATTTCTCTTAGTTTTGCCTTTGTGAGATTAATAATTTCGCATGGGCATGTTTTTGCCAAGAAAAGTCAGTTTTCAAAAATCAAAGTGTCTTTGTAACGGGGAAGGTACTTATTTAAACAGGACTCTGGAACCTGTTTTCAAATAGTTCTAGAAAAGTCTATTTTTAACAAAACACGTCAAGTTCAGGATGAGGAAATTATATATTTCTGGTAATGAAACCTAGGATTCCCCCAAAGTACCCTCTAGTATAAAATATACTTGGGAAAAGCCCACGGAATATAAGTAGGGGGACTGAAAACAAAGTCCACATGTGGACTAGGGCAGGAATTGAACCTGTGGCACAGCAGTGGAAGGCGAGGAAAGTAACCACCGAGTCAAACACGAGCAACCTGGTAAAAACGTGTCCTGACTTTACGTTCACAGAGCAATCTCTTTAAAGGGATCGTATACGTTTGGTAATTTGAACCCACTGTTTGTTTCAATCCTATATAGTTATAGATATATACCATAAAACTAACCTGTAAACATTTCATTTCAAAAGGTGGTAGCGATTTTGATATATTGCCGAAAATCTGGAGCAGTTATAGGCCCTATGTCCACGCAGGGAGAATAATCTGCATTGGACTACACGATCTGAGAAACGTCACTGCAGTAACGCTTCTCAGATTCAAATTTTTGGGGATAAAAAGTGAAAAGTTTCTAAAAATGCATTATACTATCCAAAGCTGCTGTACTTCTTACCAAGTGAGTTTTTATTGCCAATAATTTTTGGATTAATTACCAAACGTATACGATCCCTTTAAGCACCGATGGGACCAGAATAATGTTCTAACTCTGCTAATGTCCACACAGTGCCATTTTGCAAGATGTGGGTGTTTACATATTCAACAGTATTGAACAGTTCATACTAGCAGTCTGTCTCGAGGGTAGTCACTTGAGCTTCTGCACGTGGCTTGCCTCAGCAACGAGCAAACATAAAGCAGGAAAATATTCTACAAATAATCCTCAATTCCATCCTCACAGCAGCCATTCCCCCCCGGGCACATTGAATCAGGTGGGATGGATGCAGTGTGATAAACTGTAAGACGCGTGGTGAATAATAAGACGAGGCTTAAATATCAACTGCGCTTGTATTATAATTGGTCCTGGTCTTGGGTATATTATTTAAATTTTCATCAACACCCGAGATGGTTTACCTTCTTCCTATTGGTCTACAGCCCGTCACATGGGTGGTTTTACACCGCTGTTTAAAAACAGCCCGGAAGTGTTTAAAACAAACAGAAAAAAGTCGACCCCTAAATCAGATAATCATTTTCTGCCATTGGCTCAGGCCATTATCAACAACCAGGGCCGATATTCATAAAAACCTGCTAACTTAGCAGCCAACTAGGCCTTAGCAGCTTGCTAAATCCGTAGTTTGCTGCTCCGTGGTTACCAACTAATTTTGTATTCAGAAAACCTTACTAAGAATGTTACCAGCTAGTTGACAGCTAGATATTTTAAGCACGCAGCTTGGACATCAGGCAAGTTGCCAGCTAGTGACTTGGATACACCCAAGATCAACTCTAATGTTAGCAGTTAACTTAGCAACCAACTAAGCTTAGCAAAGTTTTATGAATATCACTTAGCTTCCAACTAGGCTTAGCTGTCAACTATAGAGGCCATTTAGCAGCCAACTAGGCTTAGCAGGCTTTTATGAATATCGGCCCAGGCTGTTAAAACTGCTCTTTTACACTAAAATTCCCCTATAAACACTTTTGAACAGTACTCTATTATTTAATAATAACTACTATGATGTGGAATATGACAAATTAACACCAGAAAGTGCTATGCATTAATAATAATAACAAATTATTGTCAATAATTGTTTTGTTTTATCGTTGAAATAAGTCAAAAAGTTCAAACAAATTCTACAACCCTTGATAACTGCAGGCATAAGACTGAGCACTAATGCTGCACCAAGTTTGCATGAGTTCTCAGCCGTGAGCAACATGCATGACTGGACATGTGGCCATTCTCAACCTTTAAGATTACAGTATCCAAACACACAATACGTGACCCACTCCAGAAAAAGGTGACATAAGTCGCGCTATGCATTTATGAGTAATGGCTTGTTCAATTTATTAGGGTAAATATTTTTGTCCAAATTTGATTTTCATTTTTTGTCTTAAATGACATCTTTAATATCAAAAGTTTCAGATTTAATTAACAAAAAGCTGGAATTCGATAAATAAAGTGAAACAAAACCTTTAAGAGTGCATGGTTCCAATGTATTGTCTTAGTGTTGTTGTGTATTTTGAATTCCATGGAACTCCATTAATATGCAAAAACGTCATTTCACCGGAACGGAAGGGGCTATGGAGCTGTACTATGTACCAAATGAAAGCTTATATCCTGGACTTTTTAATCATGTACATAACTCTATTTTTAGTTTTTGCGACTTATGTCACCTTTTCCTGGAGCAGATCACATATATCAAAGATATTTTGATCCCTGGTTTAAGCTATCACTATAAACATCTAACAAATACAAAACCGTGCACTACCCATGAAAATCTAGTGTTTACTTGTTCATAGTGTTTGGCTGTATGCAGTATCTATAGCAATTCCATTTTTATGACCAAAATGTTATGACCAATTATTAAAATATTACTCCATTGCAAACAATTATAAATGATATATGTATTAAAACAAATCTGTTTTACGTGAAGAAAATGTGTATTGGCAATTGTAAATAATGAAGAATATTATCGATGTAAATATGGATGTGTCAAAAAGATGTGAAATGATCACTTAAAAAGTGAAAGCAAGATTATTTATAATATTTGATCAATGTGCAAAATAAAAGAGAAAATTGAAACAATTCCCTATATGTCCGTGCAGCAACAGTCTCCTTATGTGTGTAATATTTTCAATAGTTATTTTTCCTGTTGTATCTTTTTGGAATTCTTTGCCTGCTTGCTTGCCTGCAACTTATTATCTGTCCTGTTTTGTTCAAGAAGAATGCTAATTCCTACCTTCATTTTTTTTATTATCCTTTCTTTCAACTTTTTTGGTTGTATGGAAATTATCGTAACAAGATTGTTGCCCTTAAGCAGATTGCTTTTAACATCACCAAGCCGAGGCACGGGATTATTTTTAACGAAACGCGATCTGAGGCGGGTTCAGGTCGATGGTACCGGGAAGCACACCCACGCATTTCCGGCCTTGCTCGCTGCTGACAGACAATTCCGGCCTTGCTCGTGACGTGTTTATGCGTCATCCGTTTTGAATCTGGGGAAAACTTTGCGTGTATATACGTCCCTCAGCGTGAACTGGTTAATAATATAAAGTAAAAAGAACGTACATGATCTCTACTCGTTTTCCGGCTTACACATACCGACTTATTTTTTTGCAAAGAAAGCATAATGTTGCTACCAACCACGGGAAAAAATGTGCTGATGTGACCTGGGACCAATTTCATAGAGCTGCTAAGCAAAAATATTTGCTTAGCACAAAAAGTCTTGCTCATTAAAAACAGGTTACTAGCCAAAATTATACATGTTTTTCATGCTAAGCAAGAAAACAGCTGATTATCAATCCAGAACAATAAAGATCAGGTAAAAATTTGGTCTGTAACCTTGTTTTTGCCAAGGACAAATTGTCATGCTAAGCAAATTGTTGTGCTTAGCAGCTCTATGAAATTGGCCCCCTGCTGTTTTTCATCATTCACTGTTTGTAATTTTACCTTGCACGCATTCAAATGATCCTAGCTCGGTTGAGTTTATTTATCCAATCTGATATTTTATCCACGGAAATGTTCCACCTGTGAAAACAATACGTGGCCAAACAAAATGTGGAAGGGCTTAAAAAAATGAAGTTAAAGGTAGGATACACCACTGGTAATTGTTTGAATTATCAGGAATGAGTATATTTGGGGGGTTGTAGTTTATAGTAAATATATCATTTAACTGACCTGTCCAAAGTTTTACAATCATGGATGCCGAGAAAAAAGTAAGAAAAACTTGTATCGGGAAGTTGTTCTTGTTTTTTTGTGGTTTTTTTTCCTCCATTGCCGTCTGGCGATCGTTATTGTTTTTATAAAATTATATATTTTAGGACAATGAAAAGATATTTAGCCCTATTTTTTGACTGGATGCCTAGAATCATTATTCACTTGCAAATAATAATTCGGTACTAAACATTTTCAATATCTGCAAATGGTGTATCCTACCTTTAAAGGGAATGTACAACATTTGCTTTTGCTGTAATTTCCAGAAATTGATGAATTACTTTAGTTGGTATGTTATAGCAAATATTTTTACAATGACTCATGGTTCGAGTTCGGAGATGCTGTAAAAATCAAGAAAACCAATCATGTTCTGGTAGTTCTGGTTTATTGGCCTCACTTACGATAAAATGGAGCAATTTATAGATGTTGGGGAATTAAGTCAGAGAATTAGTCTAGCTGGCTCAAGTACCCTTCACAGGTGTGTAATTGATTGCAAAGGAAATGCAGAATAACAAATATCAAAAAGTCAGTGTTTAAAAAAAATTATTCCAACGAAATTGATACAAAAATACCATGTCATGTCATTAGACATGTCATTCCCTAAACACAACTGTAAAGTATTCTGTGATAATTTGGTCATTTTTTTTTTATGTTTGCAATTTTCTCTTTAAGCAATTTCTGGCTTCACTCGATCTAATAAAAACAAACCAATGAGCGAGTGTCCTGTCCGCAATAACTCATGTATACACAGACATGTGTATTTGACAATCAGGACTTCATTTCACAACAATCAAATTATCTGACGCAGGAATAAGCACTACAGCAGAAATTGCCTGGGACCAAAATCCGAGGTCGGTGGCAAGGAAAGTCTAGAGACAATATCACCAGGACAGGTTTTCCTTGCGCTTGTGCCTGGAATTTGATTAGATAATTTCATTTCACACCTTCAGTAGTGCAGCGGCGTCTGACGATACATGCATCTCAGACATAACGAGACATTCCAGTGAGTCAGTCGACGGATCGACTGAAGTGTGAATGGCTTCGCGGGTGAATGAAACAACCGCTCAACTACGTACAGCAGTTGGCATTCCATTTTTTCTCTAAAGCATTTGGCTTTTTTCAATTATTCTCAATGAGCAAATTGCACTGTGACTGGAGCCCAAATTTATAAAACGTGTAAGCCCACAAATTTGCTTAGCACAAACAGGTTTTGCTTAATAAAAACAGGTTACCAGCCAAAACTCCATGTGCTTTATATGCTAAGCAAAATCCAGCTGAATACCACTCACAAATTTGCTTAGCACAAACAGGTTTTGCTTAGTAAAAACAGGTTACCAGCCAAAAATCCATGTGTTTTTTATGCTTAGCAAAATCCAGCTGAATACCACTCACAAACAAATTCATCACCTACAATTGTTGTTTGTCACTCTGTTTTTGCCAAGGGTGAATTTTTTATGCTTAGCAATTTTGTGTGCTTACACGTTTTATGAAATTGGCCCTGGATCTTAACCAATTCCCGTCGGGATTATTTTGACATTGACTGGGCCCAGGTGCGGGATTTCTTTTTTATGGACGTCAATCCGAGACAGGTTTAGGCCAGCGTATGTGGGTAGCATACCCTGATATTACTGGTCTCGGTCGCTGCGAGCTGGTCACTGACAGAAATTTACGGCCTTGCTCATGACGTGTTTATTCGTCATCTGTTTTGAATTCCAAAAAACTTTGCGTGTAAACATGTCCTCCGAGCGAACTATTTTAACAAAAAAACACCCATGTCGAGTTGTAAAATAAAATAATCAAATTCCTGCAAAACTGAATATGTGACCCGCTCTACATAAATGAGTCTGATGTAGCAAAAAAAAATTTCGGAGTTATTTATAGGGCTTGAAAGAGCATCTGATAAGCTTCAATTTGATGTATGTCGGAGCGCTATAGAGTACTGCATTAATTTTTTATGATTTTTTGAAATAATATATTTTTCAAGTGTGAAACAGCCACTTTTAAGAGAAAATTAACGTATCCCAACGATCAAAATAACTGAACTTGAAACAAAACAGTCAACAAAATCCTGTATTAAAACACTTTAAGATTCAAAATTAAGTTTTATTTCGTTTTTTTCTGAAAATATGGATACAAACGAAGCAGAATACACAGCAAAAAAACAAAAAACAAACAAACAAAAAAAACAAAAAAATTCAATCGCCCTGTACGTGTCAACGGTAATTGCGACATCCGACTCATTTATGTAGAGCGGGTCACATATGTGACCTGTTCCCACGAAACCTGGACAAAGTCAACTTTTTAGTTTTTCAGATTATGCTTTTTTCAAATTCTCTAGGTTCTCAGCTTTAAAATGATGTATCATTTACATATGTACCCCCACCCTATCTTTCCTGGGGTCTTGATTTAGTGATAAAACCCGGACAACCTAATTATGAGATAAACAACTTTGAAGTTCAGAAAAGCGTATTATTTCTATACACAAATGTTTCACAAAATTGACAAAAAAAAAACACTTCTGGTAGACGGATTTTGTTCAAATTTGAGGAGATTGTAGATTAATAGTGAGTGACTTAGGAAAACCTAAAACCTCAAAATGGTAAAATCCATCCAGAAATGACTTCAGGAGTACATTGTGACAAAACACATTGTGCGACTTTGTCCGGGTTTCGTTGGAACAGGTCACATATGTTCTACCAGTACAATCTCTAATCCAAATTTTTGATAGATTGCTAGATTATTTGTATGTCTTCAGATAAATGCAAATGACTTCTTTTGCCTTTAACAATTGACGTACTTTTATTCCTGGGTCATTCTAGAAACTTTGGGTCTAACGTGTCACATTTTCCCTGCTCTTGCTACTTAGTCATTTGTTGGGTTGGTAGTTTGCGTTTCATGGTCACTTTTGGAAGATGACTGCATTAAGGTGTGCGTCAGACAGGGATGTAGTCGAGTCCATCACAAGTCCCTGTAAGTCCCCACAAGTCCATCACAAGTCCTTCAGTTCCAATTCAAATTACAAGCTATTCAAATCAGCTTTGACAAAAGCATTTCTTTGTCATTGTTCAACCAGTTACTTGTGATTGCCTTTATGAAGAGACTTGTGACTGGCTTCACGAAAAGACTTGTAGTGACTCGACAACAACCCTGGCTTCAGATGTTACAGGGAAAAGAATAAAACGTGGGCCCCAAATTCCCAGAATGAACCACATTGCAAATAAAATCTCATAACCTATTTATTTATTTGATTACATTAACCTCATTCCCCGGGCACTTCTGATACAGAAAGCTTCTTAAATCCTTCTAAATCCAATACTGTGCGGTCGACGCCGGTTAGCTGCCACATTCTTGTATTTCAACAGAATCTAAAAACCGATGGGGAGTCGTGCCTAATCCTTGAATCTTCCACATTTTCATTGAGATGGTTAGAAAGGAGGAGTGTGCATGTCACTACAAATATTCAAACTCAGTAAGCGCAGACCCTCTCATCTCTACAGAAGCCTGTTAGGCCCAGGTGCATTTATCATCTCGTGGGGGTGCGTTTCTCTTTCTTTAGTATGTCGCAGCCGCTCCTTAACCAGTTCGCACCGGGATTATTTTAACATCACTGAGCCGAGGGGCGGGATTGTTTTTTAACGAAACTCGATCCGAAGCGAGTTCAGGCCGATAGTGCCGGAAAGCACACCCACGCATTTCCAGCCTTGCTCGCTGCTGACAGACGTTTCCGGCCTTGCTCGTGGCGTGTTTATGCGTCATCTGTTTTGAATCTGGGGAAAACTTTGCGTTTATATACCTCATCCGGCGCGAACTGGTTAATCATACACACACACAAAAAGGAATACACTCCTGTGAAAAATGGACTTGCTCCCTTGAAAGAGAGACGAGCTACCATGAAAGAGAAACGCACCACTGCAAAAGCGAAAGAGACTACTGGCCCAAAAGGCTTCTGTACATCTCTGCTATGCAGATGTGTAACAACAACTGGTAATATAAACGCCCTAATCAAATGTGTAGAAGGCTTTACAATACTTTATTTACAATCACATAATGTATCCTTTGGGAGACATTTTAATGTCTCCCTAATGTCACAGCTCCTATTTGGAGGCAAAATTTCACCGTTGCAAATAGGCTAGATCGGTTGCTCATTTGCTTGTTGTCAACGAACATAAATATACCACATTTCGATGGGGTTAGGGGTCAGGAAAGTTGGCAAATTATTCTGCACAAGTGAACGGGAATGTTTCCCAAGGGTACCATCATCGATAATAAGTATTACTCTTTAAGATAAAGAAACTTTCATCCCAATAGCATTTAACATTTATACTTCACACAACAAATGTGCTCTGACTGGTAGCTATTCGTTTGTCCAAGTAAAGTATCCTGCCTAAGAACAAAACTACAGAGTTTCAATGGTGTTACACTCCGAACATTAATAAGTAAGTCACCTTTAAAAACAGCTCCGGTGCAATGTTTTCCAGCTGTTCAAGGTAGGATACACCATTTGCAGATATCAACATATTTTCTACAGAATTATTAAGAAATATTTTACTTATTTAAAATTAAATAACGATTGAAGGCATCCAGCAAAATAATTGCGCTAAATATCTTTTCATAAGTGTTCCAAAAAATGTAATTGTATAAAAACAAATTCACGATCGCCGGACAAGAAAAAACAAGAACATAACAACCACTGCCTGACGCCAGTTAAAAACGAACGCCGTTTTGTTTGCTTTTCTCAGCATCCATGATTGTGAAACTTCGGACAGGTCAGTTAAACGATATTTACTATAAAATACAACCCCCAAAACCACCCATTCCTGATAATTCAAGCAATTACCAACGGTGTATCCTACCTTTAAGCAGTAGATACAAGTTACGTTGTTATTATACAAATAATGAATATTTGTGAGTGCGATGGTAAGAATAATGTCTGTCACCTCATGAAATTATTTTTTCCATCACACGAACGTAAAACAATAATTATTTGTTTCATACAACGCCTGAATAAATCCTCGCTATTCAATTGTCCAGATCGTGAACATGCAATGGAAGTTGAATATAACTATTGAATATAACTGTTTTGCACTGCAGCCATGCCGCCGTTTGATGGAACAAATAATTCAATGCATGTGATCGACGATCCACCAATCAGATGACGGGGATTTATTCAGGCGTTGTATAATTTAATAGCAAATATTAAACATAATGTGCCGTGCTTATATAGCGCTTTATCACCAAAGTCTCAATGCGCTTAACATTATTACTCCGGTCATTGGGCCCATGAAACATTCCAAATATCATCTCAGCTCCCTGGGGAGTAAGGTCGATGCTGCCATTTCGGGGCAAAGCAGCTAAATCAACTACAATAACCATCTCTGCCCTCACAGGTACCCATTTACTCCTGGGTGGAGTGAAGCAATGAGTGACAAAGTGCCTTGCCCAAGGGCACACGCACCGTAGTCCCAGGCCGAACTCGAACCCACAACCTGAAGCTTTACCTACGGATTAAAAAATCAATGCTCCAGACCACGAGACCACGGCACTCCCAAACATAGTATGATTGTTTGGGCAGGTTCGCAAGTTTTATTATTTATTGCGACAGGATTCTTTTGCACTGATTTGGTCAGATAATATAATCGCTAGTTTCACATTACCTTTCTGTCCATCATTTAATCTCTCTACTTTTTTCTTCTGCGCAGTCTCGGCTTGTAACTGTTTGGCAGAAGCAGCTCAGCTGTGGTCTGATCTCCGCCAGGAGTTTTCTGCGTCTCCCCATCCGAATTGATGCCTCGTTTCGTGGCTTTGGGAACCTTAGCGCTGATGACTCTGACCTTGCAACCAAGAGCTCTCGCGTGATTCCTGAACCTGAAATATAAACACCAACGATTGTAAGATAAGTCAAGTGCTTAACCCTTAAACTCTCCAGGGTATTTTGGCTAGAAACCCTGCCAGATGCAGCAACATGCACCATTTGTCAAAGTGAAAAGCCTGCCCAGTTGCAGCAAGATCCATCTGGTGAAAAAAACACAAGGCCAAACTCCCTCAGAGTCTGCGGTCACCCAACACAGCAGAATCCATCTTAAGCTCTGGTCTTCGATTCTGGTCATTTATGCACTGGTGTTGACAACCAAATGCATCAAAGTACATCAGACTTTTCCTCCTGATGCACCGTGCTGCGTCTGGCAAGGTTAGGGTTCACGGACCAAAGGTTAGGGTTCACGGACCAAAGGTTAGGGTTCACGGACCAAAGGTTAGGGTTCACAGACCAAGGGTTAGGGTTCACGGACCAAGGGTTAGGGTTCACGGACCAAAGGTTAGGGTTCACGGACCAAAGGTTAGGGTTCACGGACCAAAGGTTAGGGTTCACGGACCAAAGGTTAGGGTTCACGGACCAAAGGTCAGTCTTTGTGACTCATAGGGTCAGGGGTTCGAATCTTGCTGCTGGCTACATGTGTCCTTGGGCAAGCCACTTCACCCCAACCTTGCCGTTCTCCACCTTGCCGTTCTTCACCACGACTCGGACTAGGCCTATCAAATCTGCGCGCAAGTCGCTACCTGTGGCGTAGGTCAATATCTTTGAAAACTAGATGCCTCTAAAAAAAAAGGTACGCGGACGATATAACAATTTTTGATCAGGAGACCATTGTAGCTCAGACAAATGTGGTCACAAACACAGTGAGAAACGTACATGAGCGGGAATTATAACCAAGCCTGGAACGGTCTGAATCAAAGGCTCATTCACACAGATGTCAGAAAAATAGTGGTGGGAGAAATCAGAGATTTTTTAATTCGGTAATCCTAATTTTTTTCGAACCGTATACGAATTATTTGATTTCACTGGAAGTTCTCATCCAGCTCACAATTATACCACAAGAGGTGCCACAAGAAATGCGCTCTTATTGACTGGCAGGGTTCCAGCCACGGTGGGCGGCGCCGGGCGGTACCGCCCGGCACTGCAAATTTCCGCCCGGCACCTGGGTTCAAATTGGCTGTGCCGCCCGGCACAATTTTTTATTTGTTTAATAAAATTATGGGCACAAAAGAAAGAGAGGAGATACAAAGTCACGTTAATCATGTTCATGTAGTAATTTATTTTATTAACTTAGCTAGACTTTTACAGAAACATGCAAAAATTAACTGGACCCCCGGCCGTGAGGCGCGAGAGCTCCGCTCACTGCGCTCGCAACGCTTCGCAATCTGATAATTTACCCGGCACTAAAAAGGTCCTAGCTAGAACCCTGTTGACTGGTTATAGTGGGGAGGACTCAGTGACCACTGGGTCTTCACAAAAACACCTCAGAGCTGTGATGTGGGGAAATGAATGGGAACTCACAAAAAAGTCAAATGGGCAGACTAAAATGATGAAACCACTAGTACAATCGGAGACCATGGAGCAATATAGAAGATGTTACAATTGTCTCTTCAGCTTGTGTCACACAAAAATGGAAGACTAAACTTTTGGGGGTTGGTTTCGAATATTTGGTTCTCGAAACCGAATAGTGGAATTAAAACCGAATATCAACAAAATTAGTTTTAAATCCAAGCACTACAGAAAACAACATTAAAATTGGTTTTCAATTTACTTACTTCTAAGTAAATGGGCTATATGATGCAACAAAAGAAATGCTCAACTTACAAATGCATTTGAGCAGTGAGTCCTTTCTGAAGGCTGAGCAAGTCCGTCTTGAAGTCGTCTATAAGAAGTGCCAGGGTGAGCATGTGAACGAGCACCTTCTCCTTCAGTTTCTTGGGGAAAGATCTGAGAAAATAAAGAAGCAAGATGTGAATTGCAATTTGAGAGATTTCTGTGGGTGCATCGCTTGAACTGACCAAAGCTAAAGACGTGTGGTTATAAGATAAACTAGAGCTATAAAGCGTTTAAACTTTAATTTTTTTTTTTTTGCACGGCGTTATTATCAGAAACGAACAAAAGGCACGAAAAGAAACTGGGCTTAGATATATTTGTTAACTTCTATCTCGGAAGATTACATTTTTGTGGCAGGACAAAATAATTTGTTATGAGATGGACTGAAACTGTACTTAGCCGCGTTCGCATTGGACTTTTTTTGGTAAAACCTACGGAGACTGTTGTCAACTTTGACCAAATTAAATCCAATGCGGACAGAGGGTAACATTGTCAAATTGTCCATTTTACCCTCCGGAGGGCAACAGTAAGATCTACAGGCCCAAGCTTCTAGCGGAGGATTTAACACCGTGAACTTTGACAATCACGTACGGTAACTTTTGACAATATTAAGTCCAATGCGAACGCGGCTCTTGACACTAACCTCTGCGTTCTGACCCCATCCACAGAAGCCGACACCTGGGTAAAGGTATCCAAGAGATGTAGATTAAAAGCATCTGGTAAGTCCTCTGCAACTACCACTTCAAAAATGAAAAAAAAAAATCATTTAAAATTGATTTAAAAATAGCAAACTTTCATTCGGGAAGCATTTCACATTTTATAAGCACACTTCTTCTACAATGAAATGTTTGCTCTACATTATTTTTGAATGAAATCCTCTTCTATTGGCAAGTCCATCCTTGGCAAGTCTAACACAAGTCTACAAGTGCCAGCTCGATTCACAAGGTATTCAAATGAACTTTGTCCAAAGTATTCCTAAGTTGTTTAATCCCAACCCTGCCAGATGCAGCACGGTGCATCAGGTGGACGTCTGATACATTGTACATTTTGATGCATTCAGCTATCAGCATCAGTGCCTAAACGGCCCTGTTCCTACTGTAGAGAGATCAGATTATCTTGTCTTGTTTTGGTGTAAGGGGACTGGTTCTTTCACACTTTTTTCTGTAGCTAGCCCACACCTCAAGTGTCAAAGGAAGCAAAACAGGTGTAAACCTCAAATGTAAGTCATTAGTCAAGTTAATGGGGACATACTGAAGACGTACTCCTCAAAACACGAGGTAAAATTGTTATAACAAAATTGTTGGAAAATTGTCATTGGCTTGTTTTTACTCGAATCCCTCAGAATGACTCGACTCGAGTGAAGGCTAATAAGTAAAGCAAAACTTTGCAAACAAATATTACAATGACTGCCGGTTTAGGCTCACACCAATTTTAACATTTACTTCAAATGTGCATCTGGAATGATGATCCAAATGCACATTGGGAATGGAGATGAAATACTCGTCTAAAATATTCCCATAATTAATTTAGCGTTCTGGAATTGAGATTATCAGTGTAGCAATTATTGCTGGTCTCACAAAATTCAGTGGTCTTTTTGTGTTAAATTACCGGTAGATCTGTGTCAACTCGGGAAAAAAAGAGGCACTCCTAATTAAATCCAATTTACTGAAAATTGTACAGAAAGAATATTTAATCATAAAAACAATGAATTGTCGCCCTGTTTACTCAGTGGTCTACTGAAAAAAAGATCCCCTTCGATAAATACTGTATTTTTCATACCAGAGGCTTATACATGTAGATTCAATTTAACTTTGGCAACTATATTTTAATGTGTCAAAATAGTTTACTTATTTTAATTGAGCCATAAAAAAACCCTTATATAAAAACTTATTTGGCTTTAAATTACAATACAAGCTCGAAAGTATCATTTTTGCCCGTAAGACTAAACATTTTACACGTCAACTTGTTTCCTTTATTTGACTCGAAGGCTTGTTCCGACATCTGGTGTCCAGTTTAGTGGAATTTGCACCAACGGTACCGGTATGGGATTTGGGGTGAAAAAAACACTTATTTGGCTTTAAATTACAATACAAGCTCGAAAGTATCATTTTTGACCGTAAGACTAAATATTTCACATCTCAACTTTTTTTGTATGTGTACTCCACAGGGAGCTGATGAGATGGTATTTGGAATGTTTCATGGGCCCAATGACCGGGGTAATAATATTAAGCGATTTGATAGTGTTGGTGATAAAGCGCTATATAAGCACCGCATATTATTGAACAATGCCAGAAATGGATCCTGCTGCTTTGGGTGACCACAGACTCTGAAGCAGTTTGGCCTTGATACTTTTGACTTGGATGGATTTTGCTGCACAGGGCAGGCTTGTCACTTTAACAAATGATACAGATTGCTGCATCTGGAAGGGTTTCTAGCCAAAATACCGTGGAGGGTCAAGGTTAAAGTTTATCCACTGTTACTTATGACTTATAAATGATACTGACACTATATTTTGAATACAAACAGTACAAATACCCATATTTATCAAAGTAGCATTGTAAAAATGTAATCTTTAATTAACATGTTTAACAACCTGCAAACTCACATCAATAACGCGGGATTGACATCTATGTGCACCCCTCAGTGGTGTTGTAAAGGTTCCCCATTAGAATAAAATATGGCCAATTGGTAGGAGCAAGTCTTGTCCCCTGACTACATTTACCTTTTTTAGCGCTGATGTCCTTATAATTCATGGAATACATCCTGCGTAGGTAGTGCATGTATACTAAGATACACACTCTTTGTTGTCTAGATTTCGCCTTTTTTGGAAGTTTCTCAAGATGACCCAGGATGTAGTCACAGTACCTGGATAACAAAAACAAACGATCCATTTTTAGCTGGAGGAGTTATAAAATATAAGAGTGAAAATGCAAACTTTTTTTAAACATTATTTTCCACCAACCTTAATGAAAATCAAAGTGAACTGTAACCACTCGTTAACCCTAACGTCTTCTACATTCATTTTGGGTACAGTACACAGTACTACAAAATACTACTAAATTCTCATAGTCCAGTGTAGTCTTGCTCCAAGACCGAGCTGTTCATCTGTTTCGGGGCGCGGCGCCCGTCTATCTGGGCTTATTGAGGACGCCTTTAATTATGACCAAATTTGTTTTCCAGCATGGTCTTGACGCAAGGGTCACGTGAACCCGTAAAATTCCGAGGACATTCCAAGCATAGCTGTAATAGCTACTCGCCTCTGCATGCGCGTTGAGTCGTTTTAGTGTACGATTATTATACACGCTGTGTGTTTCCCATAAATTGCACACAGCACAATTGCACAAATGTGGTTTCTTACACTTCTGCAAAAGGCAAAGACTTTTCGGCTGCCATGGCACTATGATACACCCGAAAATTGTTCGCCTTTTGCGAACGTGTAAGAAACCACATTTGTGCAATGGTGCCGTGTGCAATTTATGGGAAACACACAGCGTGTATAATAATTGTACACTGCATTGAACGAAAACGACTCAACGCGAATGCGAAGTCAAGTAGCTATTAGAGCTATGCTTGGAATGTCCTCGAAATTTTACGGGTTCACGTTACCCTTGCGTCAAGACCGTGCTGGGAAACGAATCTGGCAATAATTAAAGATGGACTACAACGGAATAATGATAAAGGCTGTGTTGCTGTTTTTGTTCGAGAAATGTATAATGATTACTAATATATCATTAGTATTCAATAAAACTTGTTCCTTCATGCAAAAAAACCACAAAATTGATCGGTGTCTACGACCCAGAAAAACTTAGTTTCAGCAAAAGCCCTTAACTCATGAATAATTCATACTTTGTGTGTGACGTACTACCCATGACGATTTACTCGGGTCGATCGTGTGCGTGCATTTTTACCGTACAATGCAATGCGGAATAACATGGCGTCTTTTGTTTACTCTCGGTTGCTCATGGGTAGTACGTCATCACTTTTCGCTGGTTTACAAGTCCGCTGGTACTATATCGTGGATTTCATTGTGGTTTTCAGTGGATCTTTGCCGGGAACCAGTACAGGGCGGGAAATTTCAAAATCGAAGAATCGAGGTCTAATTTTTTTGGTCAAATTGCAACAAAATTATTTAGAGAAAAACATGACCGTAACAATAAAGTGTTACCTGAACACAACATAAACAAGGTCCGATAATAAATTTAATGTGCGAGTTTTCGTTGTAGTCCATCTTTAAGGGGTGCCCTCAATAAGCCCAGATAGACGGACGGCGCGCCCCAGAACAGATGAACAGCTCGGTTTTGGAGAAGACTAAGTCCAGTATAGTAAGAGTACTGCAAACTGCAGTTTATTTAAGTAGTATTTTATAGTATTTGGTGACGTTAGGGTTAATAATGTATTGTTTTTATGCATCTTTTTTGGTTTCAAAAAAAAAATTGAGGTTTATGAAATAATTTTACTTCAACTAAAACTGTAATTTACAAGCAGGATTTGGTGATTCACGCATACTTTTCCTCTGTTCTCCACTCTGTAATCTGTTCCTTCGTAGCTTCCAGAAACGCGTTGGTATCAACTATCTCTCTCAGCATCTCCATACACACCGGTGAAATGACTGACGTAAAAAGGTAAAGAAATCAACACATATACTTATAACTGGTAATAAAAATGGTTAGAACTGCGGCCAACTGCTGTCTGGCGGGAATGACCGGAAATATACAAATCAAATATATCATATGTGACCTGTCATCACAAAATGAGCGTAAAGTCGGCAAAATCAAAAATTGAGATATGGGTATTTCTAAATTCTGTGGAAAGAGAGCTTTCCAATGTATATAACACTTGGAGATTTGATACTCAATATTGTTTTTATTTTTATTTTTTAGTCTGGAGTCTTAATACAGAAATTATGAGAAAACGGGCATTTCTTGCGAGAAATTGTGTGAAAGGCAAAGAAAGGCATAGTCAAAATTGTCTCAAAAACTAATTTTGTTTTTATCTGATCCTACTGGAAAATCACTCCGTGCGACTTTACGCTCATTTTGTGATGACAGGTCACAATTAAACACTGATTTTGTTTTTATCTTAAAATTTTGTTCGGAGGGCTCTGAAGATCATGTTAAAGGAGTATACACCATTTGCAAACAAGAAAAAATAAAAATGATAAATTATCATGAAATACCTTACTTGACTGTAAGTGATTAACAGTCTCAAGAATCCTGTGAAATCACGACATCTAATGTGATGGAATTTTGTATCAGTTTTTTAACTTATTTTTCAAAACACTGCCCCCATTTGATTGAATTCGTCTGAAGGAAGTCAAGAAACCAGACTGCAAGAACAGCACTTTTTTCTTGGTTTTTATTCTCAGCTTCTATGAACACAAAACTTTAAACAGGTCAGCATCACAATATTTCCTATAAAATAAAACCCGTCCATTTTTAAAAATTACAGCAAAAGCAAATGGTGTATATCGATTGCTACCTTTAACCAGTTTGCGCCGGGATTATTTTAACATCACTGAGCCGACGCGCAAGATTATTTTTAACGAAACTTGATCCGAAGAGGTTCAGGCCTGCCAGTACCGGGAAGCACACCCACGCATTTCCGGCCTTGCTCGCTGCTGACAGACATTTCCGGCCTTGCTCGTGGCATGTTTATGCGTCATCCGTTTTGAATATCGGGAAAACTTTGCATTTATATACGTCATCTGGCGCGAACTGGTTACAAATCACACTTACTTTGACTTTACCTTTAGAATTCGTTCAAGTAACAAATGCAGTCTTTTTTCCAATTGACGAATATAACTAAGATTAGTTTTGCTAACATTGGTTAATTAATGTTTTTTCTACCCTAAAAGATTGTCGTTAATTGTCACTGGCAAAGGATACTGTCGTTGAGGTTGTAGACATCTTTTAAAATCTGTGCTTTTTTATTGCACGGAGGAAGAATGCCGGTATCTTCTTCCCCGTCCTCTGCAGAGAAAAAAAAAAGAAAAGAAAAAGCTATCAACTTAAATCTTGCATGTTTCTAAACTCTTTGACAGAGAGGAATAAACAACATTTGCGAACATCAACAAAATAAATGACCAAATTATCACAAAATACTTTACTGGACTGTAAGGGAATGGCAGTCTGAAGCATCCTGTATAATAATGGCTCCTGGTGTGGTGACATTTGTAAGTAAAGTGGCCGATAAGCGTTGAAAAAAAAAAGTTTTCAAATACTGCTCCTAATTTTTATATTTAGTTATTCCACATTTTCTTTGCAATTGATTACACATCTGTGAAGGGGTACAACTGATTCTCTGATCTTACAATTCCCCAACATCTACAAATTGCTCTGTTTCATCTTAAGTGGGGTCAGGGTAACTGACTACAAGATCATGATTGGTTTTCTTAATTTTTCCAGCATCTACGAACTCAAAACGTCAAATTATTCAGTGTAATAACATTTACTATAACATACTAACCCCCAAATCCTTCCATATCTGAAACATTTACAGCAGAAACAAAATGATGTACATTTGCTTTAAAGGGATCGTTTACGTTTGGTAATTGGAACCCACAGTTTGTTTCAATCCTATATAGTTATAGATATATACCATAAAACTAACCTGTAAAAATTTCATTTCAAAAGATGGTAGCGATTTTTAGATATTGCCAAAAAATATGGAGCGGTTATGTCCACGCAGGAAGAATAATCTGCATTGGAATACACAATCTGAGAAACGTCACTGCAGTAACGCTTCTCAGATTCAAATTTTTGGGATAAAAAGTGATATCTTTTTCCATAACCGCAGTACTTCAAAGTGAAAAGTTTCTAAAAATGCATTATACTATCCAAAGCTGCTGTACTTCTTACCAAGTAATTTTTTATTGCCATTAATTTTTGGAGTAATTACCAAACGTATACGATCCCTTTAAGGAAAAGACAACTTACTTGCTGCACTCTGAGGTTGTGACTGAGCAAGCTTGACTGCCTTGTTGGCCAATGTTTCCAGAGCCTCGGAAGTAACTGCACTGCGGAGCCGCGACTCTAACGCACGCTGCTTGCGAGAACTCCCAAAGGCTTCCGTTAACCTGTCATTCTGTTATCAAAGAGCAAAGAAACAAAATGAGTTTTTGGTTTGGTTTGGTTTGGTTGGTTTGCATAATCTATTGCTGCAAACAAAACTGGTTCAGTTTGTTAACCAGTTCGCCCCGGAGGACGTATATACACGCAAAGTTTTCTCCAGATTCAAAACGGATGACGCATAAACACGTCACGAGCAAGGCCGGAAATGTCAGTCAGCAGCGAGCAAGGCCGGAAATGTCAGTCAGCAGCGAGCAAGGCCGGAGATGCGTGGGTGTGCTTCCCGGTACCATCGGCCTGAACCCACCTTGGATCGAGTTTCGTATAAAATAATCCCGCGTCTCGGCTCGGTGATGTTAAAATAATCCCGGTGCGAACTGGTTAACTCTATCAATACCAATGTCGAGTTTACTCGACAGCGCAACGCAGTGTGCTTCCGTACCAATGTCGAGTTTACTCGACAACAGAGTGCCTCTGTTTTCGAGAAGCTGCATTATTTTCGTTTGCTGCCCTCTGTTGGTGTATAACGCTTGTGGGGTTTCCATTACAATTTTCCGAGAAAAACAACACGCAACAAATCTTCTTCTGTTTTTGTTGGACAAAATATCACCATTATGGCTGATCGTAACGCGGAAATACTAGCATAGTTATTTGCCGATAGTGACTCCGATATAGATTTGGAAAGTTCTGAAGAGGAACTTAGTGAGGATTCCAATGAATCTAGTGAAGTTTCTTCCATGTCTACGTCGTAGTTTGACTTTGATATGCCTGGTCATAGTGCTACTACAACGGCCCGCCGTGGACGGGGTGCCGGTGGTGGACGGGGTGCCGTTTGACGCGCCGGGCCTTGGGTAGCTGGTGTCGCTGGTGTATTTTTATATAACTACATTTTGTTCTATTTGTATAACAACTAACAGATATGAAAGACCATTTCATTGCCTACAAATAATATACACAATGATTTTCGGTAAAACGAAGTCTTCAAATGGAAAATTGAGGTTTACAAATAGTAAACGCTGCAAGTTGCATAAAACAGTGCGTTGTGTGAAAGAATGCGGTACAGGGCAGTGTGACCCCATAAAACAATGCGGTATTGAAAGGGTTAAGCACACGATTGCTAAGCAGTAAGCAGTTGCACCCAGAGTTTTCTGGGTGCAACCATTAGCCCATCCACGTCATGAAATGGTGCTTAAAGGTTTGCACAATTGGCTGTTTTAGAGCTGGTTCATACCTAACGCAAATGCGATATGAATTAGACGTTGCAAAGCATTTGCTGCAAACATTTGCCAGACTTAAAATGTATTCAACTTTTGCAAATTCGCAGCACCAAAAAATCTCCCTGTGACGTCACAAATTTGTTTCGCTCTTGCTCCGAGTATGAACCGGGGTTTAGTAAGCAAAACTTTTCTGAACTGTTAACAAGGTCATGCCAGAGTTTTTTTGACATTGACCGGGCCCAGGCACAAAATTATTTTTCACACACCTCGGTCCGAGACGGGCCCAGGCACAGATTTGTTTGTCACGAACCTCGATCCGAGACGGGTTCAGGCTAGCATACCCTGATATTTTTTGGCTTTTCCCAGGACATGTTTATCCGTCATCCATTTTTAAATCCGGAAAAACTGTTTGTGTATACACGTCCTCTGACACGAACTGGTTAAACAGCACCATGAAATTGGACAAGTTGTGCTGATGGAGCTAATAATTATGTGACCCACTCTGCAAAAACGAGCCTGATGTGTTAAAAACAAATTCCAATTTTACAGTTGGTCAGAAAAAGCAGGAAATAAGCTTTCATTTGATATATGGCACAACTCTGTAGTGTAATGCATCGGTCTTTTACGATTTTGGGAAATTTGCTTTTTCTCAGTTATATTCAAAATGTCTTTGAAAAGAAATGCAGATTTACAATTGTAGTGCTTCATCAGATGCTATGGTAAGAGAATGAAAAAACCTGTATTAAATTTAATTTAGGAATCAAAACAATCTTTTCAATCGATCAGATCTGAAAATATAGGTGTCGGAGAAACCAAAATGCCTTAAAACAAAAATATTATTTGTTGAAAGAAAAATCACCTCCGAGACAATAAACGGCCCTTTATGTAAAAATGTATTTTCAGTATCAGACTCATTTTTGCAAAGCTGGTCACATATCTGGACCACATCTCGCAGGATTGCATACCTTCTGTAAGAACGTCAGTTCTTCGTTGTTCGTAGCATTGACAGCTTCCTCATCTCGTCTGCTTTCTCCAAACCACGGCCTCAGACGAAATGACTGCGCATCAAATACTTTCATTTTGCCACGCTTCTTGTCAAGAACACCAACTAAATATCTGCAGAAGAAAGTACGACAAGGGACAATGTTTAAGAAGAGAACCAAAAGTATGCGATGTCAACAAAATTTGGTACTTTTTTCTGTCAATAATTTTCATTTATACACTTTTGAAGATAGGTTTTAGATCAAATTTGTGACCATCCTCGACAAAAAGGCTGTAAAGTTGCCAGAGAAAAGGACCATTAAAATATGTCAAAAACAATTTTAAAAAATGATAATATTCATATTCAGTGTTACTTGTTGTAGCTAACCATAAATACCAACTATGTCTTGTATTAAATACATCATTTTAAAGCTTATTTCTTGTAGATTTCATTTCTCTGAATATCACAAAGCGTCAAGATGCCTACTTTACAGCCCTTTCGCCGTGGATGGTCACATTTATATCAACTTACTTGCAGTTTGAGCTGTGTTTTGGGGCATGGATTCCATAATTCTGCCCAACATAATTCATAGAGTTTGACTCAGCAACCTATAAAACATTAAAAAAAAAATTTAGCAAAAAAATTTTTTTTAGCAAAATTTGTTAAAAAAAGTTAATAACTGGGGCCAATTTCATAGAGCTGCTCAGCAGCAAAATTTGCTTAGCAAAAAAAAGTCTTGCTCATTAAAAACAGGTTACCAGCCAAAATTCTACATGTTTTTCATGCTAAGCAAAAAAACAGCTGATTATCAATCAAAAACAATAAAGATCACGTGAAAATTTGGTCTGTAACCTTGTTTTATCAAAGAACAAATTTTCATGCTAAGCATATTTTTGTGCTTAGCAGCTCTATGAAATTGGCCCCTGGTTTAGTATACCCATTTAGTAGTGCACTAATTTGGTTTGCTATACACATTTCATGCACAGTAAACAAATGGATCATACAAAATAGCATACTACCTATGACCATATAATGACCATGAGGATTGTCTCTTGGATAATCTCTATCTCACTTTTGAAATGACAAAATCACAACCCCTGGGGCAAAATTTAAGTCACCATCTCTAAACACACTGAACTGATTGCCTTTCTAGCCTTTCTAGTGCACAAATGCAATTGTTTGCGAGTGACCAAAATCCCCACCCTGGTGCTTGAAAAATGTGAGAAAAGGACCATTAAAAATATGTGAAAAACAATAAAAAACAAAGAATTTTCATATTCAGTTTTACTTGTTGTAGCTAACCATAAATACCAACTATGTCTTGTAATACATCATTTTAAAGCTTATTTCTTGAAGATTTCATTTCTCTAAATATCTCAAAAGTCAAGATGCCTTTTTGTCGTGGACGGTCACATATATAAAGTCAGATAATTAACTGACAAGTATTCGCTGAGATTTCCTTCTCTGGTCGCCTTGGTCTTTGTGTTTGTAGAACGTGAATTCGGGAGTTTGGGTGGAGGTATCATTCTCTTCTGGTGCATTCAACCTTCCGTGGGTGAAATTAGCTGTAGGTAGATGTTAAAATTAAGAATGAACCAGAATTAGAACTACTTTAATTAACCCTAACCCTCCAGGGTATTTTGGCTAGAAACCCTGCCAGACGCATCAGATTGCATACTTTGTCACATTGACTTGTGTGCAGAGTCCAGCAAGGTCAAGCAGTCACCATAGATGGACTGTGCTGGATTTGGCAGGGTTAGGGTTAATAACAAGAATATACGATTGAATCATTTAACAATAGGTACTTCGGTCACATCCCATTTGTCACCTTTTTCAAAAAAAACCAACAGGACAGGTTTAACTAGTTTGCTTCTGGAATTTATGCAATGGTGTATATCCTCCCTTTAACATTTGGAGGTTTGGGTTTGGAGGCCGTTTTCAAACTGAGGCTCTGCTGGCTCCATAATCATTGTCAAACTGCATTAACCCTAACTCCCTCACCATTGTTATTGAACAATACAATTGAACAATACAATTGACTTTTGCTTGAGCTTCGAAAGAGTGTGGACGTCTTTTTATCGGTCGCAGCCCGACTCTTAACTGCGAGTGGTGAGATTTATTTTCCTTATTTAGCTCGCCTTCTTACTTTATGCTTGCTTTTCCTTTGCTACTTGCTTTCTTGGCTATACCACATTATTTTCTTTTGCATACATAACGCTTCACCTTCGGTCGTCGGACCAACATGGCCGACGACTCCGAGGAGGAAGACATGTCATGGGACCTTCTATCCCAACAGCAACTATTCCAAACCAGGAACAGGCAACAATACGACCAACCACGGTCAACTTTAGACAAATTAATGAGCCAAGCTCAAGAAGACAAGGATATGAATGCTGACGAAAATGATTCTCAAGTCTCTGTGAAAGCAACAAACAAAAGAAAAACACAAAGTCAAAGCGACAATTCCAGCGACTCTGATAACAGTTCCTACAGACAACAAAAAAGAAGAAACACATACTCCACCCAAGGAAACCCTACCATAGTAATCATAAACTCACCAGATGTCAAACTTGCCCAAATAAACCCGCTAAAAATTGCTAAGGCACTAAATGCAATAGGAAGTGACATCATAAAAAATGTGACTAAAACTAATCAAGGTGGCATTAGTGTCAAATGCTACACCCCCGGACAGGCCAACAAATTGAGGAAAATCTCCAATCTTGGAAAATGGTCAGTCACCACCGACTATGCCAAATCAGAAATTCAAAGTAAGGGAGTTATATCTGGCGTTCCTCTAGAACTTACAGAACAAGACATAATCAAAGAATGCAAAAAAGCAGGCGTAATAGAGGTCCGCAGACTCACTTTCAGAAGAAATGGCCAAACAGGGAAAAGCCTTTCTGTCTGCCTCACATTTAACACACCTCACTTACCCCAGAGCATCAAATTCGGCTATCAACACTTTGACATCAAACAATACATTCCACCAGTCATTCGTTGTTTCAATTGCCAACGACTAGGTCATACAGCTACAAATTGTCGAAGCAATACCAGATGTGTTAGATGCAGTAGAAACCATACTTACGAAGAATGTGACCAGAAAGACCAGGTGAAATGTAGCAGATGTGGTGGAAATCACTCCTCTGCCTACGGCGGATGTAACACCATGAAGCATGAAAAGAAGATACAAGAAGTTAGAGTCACTTACAACATTTCCTATGCTGAAGCTGCCAAATCCATAAGCACAAATATTACTGTCCATGCTGAAAAACCTAGAGATACATATACACCTACAATAACACCTAAACAAACTCAAATCTGGCCTGAACGAAGAAATTGGACAATCCCACAAACTCCTCAAGTCGTAAATGATGTACCGGTACAAAGAAAACAAAACATGTCCTCTGCTAACAAAATATCAGTAGATGCATCCACCCAAACTGATCAAATTCCAGTTGCTTGCCAAACTGAACCAACCTCAACTTACCTACAACCTGACAAATCTCTGATAGAATTGCTTATCGGAACACTTCAAATCTGGGAGACAACTAAAAAAAAGGAAAATAGAGAATCAGAAATAAAGACCCTAGTTGAACACTTGTACCATCAGTTAACTAGAACTCACAATATCAAAGAAAAACAGAGCAGACATAATGATTCCTCGCAATCCCCTGATAAGCCGGTTCGACAACCTAGATCTTCTCAATCCAAAACAAAACCCAACGAACCCACCACAGAGAACTCTCAAACTGAAACACCCAAAACAAACCAGAAAACTTCCAATCGCCCAAAAGAAGGAAATAATCAAACGTAATCATGAACATTATTCTCATGGTCTTCATTATACAATGGAATGCCCAGTCTCTCATTGCACATGGAAATGAATTAAAACATGCTATAAACAATTGGGATAGTAAACCTGACATCATATGCGTCCAAGAAACTTGGCTCAAGGAAGGGAAAAACTTCAATCTCCCTGGATACAATATTTTCCGTAATGACAGAAAACCAGAACATAAAAATACTGGCGGGGGATGTGCCATCTTCACTAGAAAAAATCTCACCGTCAACAACATTATAGACAAACAATCTCCTATTCAATATCAAATAATTGACATTTATATTTCTGATAAAAGTAAATTAAAAATTATCAATGCCTATAATCCTTGTATCACCCTGAAAGAGGAGAACTTTATAGACATTGAAAATCATATTGGTAAAAATACTATTATTTGTGGAGACTTCAACAGCCATAATCCCCTTTGGGGAAGCAAGAAGATGGATACAAATGGCCATGTCATCGAAAATTTTATAGACAAACATCATCTTGTCTGCATAAATAATGGAGACGGGACAAGAATTAATACCTCAAATGGTACCATCACCTGCATTGATATTACTCTTACCACTTCTGACATAGCAGCTAATTACAATTGGAATATTTTAGATGACACATGGGGTAGCGATCATCATCCTATAATTTTTGAATCTAATAAAAAATGTCTTCATACGCCACGTAAACATATCCCTCACTGGTCTATAAAAAAAGCAAACTGGGATACTTTTCAAACTGCCTGTGATAGTTTCATTACTGAACCCAACATAACCACATGTTGCAGTGCTGAAGAGACATATAACATATACATCAATCAACTCACTGAGGCTATTAACTGTTCCATCCCACAAACCACTACTACTAAAATTTATAAAAGAAAGCCCACCACATGGTGGAACGATGATTGCAAAAGAGCTATTAAAAATCGTAAAGAAGCCCTTAGAACCCTTAAAAAAAACCGTCATCCTCAAGACCTTATTCACTATAAATATACTTGTGCCATAGCTCGTAAAACAATAAAAGTGGCTAAAAGAGAGGATTGGAAAAATTTCTGCAATACTTTAAACTACCAAACTCCCTCTAAAAAGATCTGGGACAAAATTCATCGTATTAACAATACCCATACCAAGACTAATATTTCCACTTTAACAGACAACAATCAAGATTTCATTACAGATAAAGAAAAGGCTAACTTGCTTGCTAGTAGTTTTGCTTCCATCAGTAGTGACCAAAACTACAGTGATTCTTTCCTTGAAGTAAAACAAAATGCAGAAGATAACTTTTCCCACTCTGAAGAAAATGATAACATCATTAATGATCCTTTTAACATATCAGAACTTGACGAAGCCATCAATTCAGCTAAGTGTACCTCTCCTGGTAAAGATAATATATGTAATAATATCATCAAACATATCCCTCTGAAAGCCCGTGGCTTTCTCCTCATCATTTTTAACATAATATGGAAAACTTCTCAATGCCCAAGCACATGGAAGGAAGCTATTCTCGTTCCTATTTTAAAACCTGGCAAAAGTCCCTCCGATCCTAAGTCATATAGACCTATAGCCCTCACCTCCACATTCTGTAAGATCATGGAACGTATGGTTAATAACAGACTCATCTGGCACCTGGAAAAACATAATCTACTTAGTACTCATCAGAGTGGTTTTCGTAAAGGAAGGAGTACTAAAGATCACATCATTAACCTAGAGTCTAACATAAATAAAGCTTTTGCCAACAAGGAAAGCACCCTCGCTGTCTTTTTAGACCTTGAAAAGGCATATGACATGGTATGGCCAAAAGGCATAATCATTAAACTTCACTCTCTTGGAATATATGGATGTATTACTAAATGGATTGATGATTTCCTTACTAATAGAAAAATTCAAGTAAATATCAATGGTACCTATTCTGACTCGCACAATGTCAATATTGGCATTCCCCAAGGAAGTGTCATCAGCCCCATTCTTTTTAACATAGCTATCAACGGTCTATCTGAAGTTATAAACGGAATCAACATCTCCCAATATGCCGATGATATAGTTATTTGGAAGTCCAATAGAAACATAAACTTTATCAACATAAAAATCCAACAAAATTTAAACGATATCTCTGCCTGGTGTGATAGATGGGGTTTTAAAATATCCATTCTTAAAACCTTTGCGACTCTTTTTACACAGAAACGCAATGCTTCCTGTAAATTACAGATAAATAATACTGATATTAAATTTCAGACGTCTATTAAATTTCTGGGTATTATTTTCGACAACAAACTTAACTGGAAAGACCATATAAATTATATTGTCAACAGATGCAAATCCAAACTCAATATCTTGAGATGTGTTAGCGGAAAGGACTGGGGAGCGGATTGCTGTATTCTCTTTCAACTATACAAAACACTTATCAAACCAATTCTGGACTATGGATGTGAAGCCTTTAATTCAGCGGCCATGGAACATAAACAGAAATTAGACAGCATACAATATCAGGCTCTGAGAATATGCTCCGGAGCCCTCTACGGGACTTCGTGTCAGAAACTACAAGTAGAGTGTGGTGAACCCCCATTATGTTTTCGTCGCAGTTTTCTCTGCAATCTCTACAATATTAAACTCAACATGCACAATTCTCACCCCAACAAGTATGTCCAAACAGATTGCTGGCAGAAACATTATTTTGCTGAAAAATGGAAAAATAGTCTACATCACACACCTTTTGAAGCCAGATCCAGTCAACCTCACTTCAACATTTTCCCATTACATAACCCTTTTCCTTACTGGCATTACACAAAACCAGACATATCGGCCGAAATCTTCAACCGCATTAAACACATATCGAACATCAATGAAAAGGGCATCATTGCTGCAGAAACAATACATACCCAGTGGGGAAATTCACTCCACATCTACACTGACGGATCACTTAATCCTACTACCAACACAGTCGGATGTGGAATCTATATTCCTCAATTCAGTTACTCCAAGAGTATTAAACTAAACAATGAGGCTTCTATTTTTACAGCGGAACTCTTTGCTATTTTGTTAGCTGTAGAATGGATTGAAGATGTTCAGCCCATGCACACCTGCATCTTCAGTGACTGTTTAAGTGCAATTCAAGCCATCTCACACCCTATTCCCAGCAATAAAATTGTATGTGACATTAGACATACCTTGATAAGCATTCAAAACCAAGCTAATAGGGTCACCTTTGAGTGGATACCAGGACATTGCGGTATTTATGGGAATGAAAAAGTAGACCAGATTGCCAAAAAAGCCACCAGGAAAACTAATATTGACTATAAATTACCCCTCACAATTACAGAAGCTAAACATCATCTTAAGGACCACCTCAAACAAACATGGCAAATGGAATGGAATAATTCAAAAGATTCTACCTTAAAAAATATACAACCCACTATTTCCACCCACTTAAACTCATGGGATCTCCCACGCTGGCAGGAAATAAAGATTCACAGACTTCGGCTGGATACATGTAAAAACCTTAACAGTTTCTTTAAAAAAATAGGTAAACATCCTGATGGACTTTGCGAAACATGCAATACTTATGATAATGTCGAACATTTTCTCACAACATGTAAAAAATTTGAACATAATAGACAAATACTTAAAAAATCACTTAAATTTACTTCTGACCAAATGACACTTAAAAATTTGTTAAACTCAAAACACAGCATCCTTCATACATTAAATTTCATTAAAGAAACTAACAGTGATATTTAACTTAATCCTTTTCACAAACAACACCAACCAACCATGTACATTTCCTTATAATATATGTTTCACATCCACACCCACAGTATACAAATCATTCCATATTGTCTTTCTATACAATGCATGTGCTCTTGTTTCATCCTACACACATGCCTTGCTCGCACTGGTCTCATCGCTGCTTTCTTTGCATGTTTTGCCTCTACAATTCACATACAAATTTGTTTGATTCACATGTATCTTCTTTTCTTTTTATTTTCAAATAGTCATTACCCTCAAGACGTCATTGGATAGCTAACTTCTTGTAGCAGGTTGTTTTTTGATCTTTTTTCCCTTCCCTTCCCACTCCAACTCTGAAGCTCAAGCAAAGTCTACACGTATGTAACAAAAATCAAAAAATCAAAAAAATCAAAAAAAGAGAAAAGAAAAAAAAAGAAAAAAGAAAAAAGAAAAAAGAAAAAAGAAAAAAGAAAAAAGAAAAAAGAAAAAAGAAAAAAGAAAAAAGAAGAAAAGAAAATAGAAAAAAGAAAAGAGAAGAGAGAAAAAAGAAAAAAGAAAAAAGAAAAAAGAAACAAAATAGAAACAAAATAGAAAGTAGAAAAAAGAAGAAAGTATAAGAAAAGAAAAGAGAAGAAGAAAAAAAAAGGAAGAGAAAAGTAAAAGAAAAGAAAAAAGAAGGAAAAGAAAAAGAAAAAAGTAGTTTAACAAGCTCTCTACTGGACCGCAAGACTACAGCAACTGGCACAAAGGGCACACAGATTGCCAGAAGTGCCATTAACCACCACCAACCAACCAACAATACAATTCCTTCAAAATCCTCCAACTTCCTTTGTTGTGTAGGGAGTTAGGGTTAACGAAGCCAGAGACAGGGGGACGATGTTGGGGTTTGAAAAACGGCCTTGGATTTCCCACAAAGAAAAGCGCCCACCCACCACCACCACGGCCACTACACTCTAGCAGTACCAGTACTTGCAGCCAGTGTGTAACGTTATTCGCGTTTATGCGTTTAAAGTAGCATCGTAATACTCTATTCTTTCCAAGTCAAACTGTTATTCGTTTTATTAATTACCGATAAGTGATATTGTTATTATTTCCGTACGTTTCGTACCTAGAATGAGTCCGTCTTGTTCACGTGGAATATACTTCATGGAGGCTGCCATCTTGAGTTTTTGATGTACTGGTCCCCGTGCAAACAGGCGCGTTTGGAACCAGTTGTCCATTACTTCACAAAGAGCGCCCTCAGAACATCCGGGCTGCGGGAGGTGGGGGGGGAGGTGGGGGGGGGGGGGGGGTGGTGCTGCTTGTTATGTGTTAAGGGCCGGGGATAGGTACGGTACTAGGTCCGGACACCCTTTGGCACGAGACAGGTGTAGTGCCAAAAGGGACCGGAGGATACCTACATGATAGAGCAAGGAACATCTAGCTATGTAGTGTTTTCTTTTGCTAAAGAACGACTGTTTTCAAAATTGAGGAACCCAATTATATTCGTAAACACATTAGACAGTTTAACCATTCTATTGGTCAAAAGCCTGTCACGTGGCCGGTTTTTAACGTCATAAACAATTATTCATAAACTGGCCGATAACATAATTAAGTCCAATCATGGTCCAATCAAGGCCTCTATGGTCCAATTAGGTTCAATTTGGTAAACAAATTGAGGGGGGGGGGACTAATAGCCAGATATTTAGATATCCAGATCCCCAGGTTATCACATAGGTTATCACATAGGTTATCAGCAAGCTGCATGCACTGCACGCACGTGTACCCCTGATATGACCGGTTCTTTCGATCGAGTGATCCGAGCAAGCATGCCTGGCACGCGTGCTACCCACAAATAAACAAGACACCGAATAGTACGTATGTACCGTACTTGCGTGTAATATAGGCTGGAGACTCTATAAAGCATAACGCCAATGCAGTGATTTATAACAGGTACCAGACGAATAAAATAACGGGCCAGAACGAACGTGTTCATAAAGACAATGCCAGGGGTGCGTTCCACTCCAGCGAACGTTGCCAACGTTGGCCAACGTTAGCGTTGTTCGCGTGAGTGGAACGCAATGTGCGCCAATTATGTTGGCCAACGTTAGCGAAAACGGCGAACGACATTCCGAGCTGTTCGCTGTTGGCAAGTGACGTATTTTAATGATGGCGAAGCGGTTAGCAGACGGCAGGGTTCTTTTCACGGTTTTTATTTACGTTTTATACTTTTTGTTATAAACGGTGGATTGTTTTGAGCATTCACAGGGATCTTTTAAAGAGAAATAATGAGTTGGACAAAAAGCAGCGAACCAAACGATGTCACTTTCACTGGGCGCCGCCATTTTGAAAACGTAGTTTTTAAAATATCGTTCCACTTCAACTAACGCCAACTCAAAACGTTGGCAAACGTTCGCGCAAACAGTTCGCGTAAGTGGAACGCACCCCTGGCGACAGTTTGCACCGTTTTTCTCTTCAGAATTCTGTGCTTAGTTAAAGCATCTTCTAAGTTTGTGTCTGAATTCGGTGTCGTTTTATGAGTAGAGGGTCTTCGTTTCTTGACTTTAGCCACGGAGAGACCAGTAAGGTTCGTGCAAGATGGCCGTTCACGTCGACACGGGAGATAAGTCGTTAGACGAGAAAATACAACAGTGGCTGGAATGGGACAAGGTATGTAGGAATCCTAATTCCTATGTTCACAATTATTTATTTATTTATTAAATACCAAAACTTCAATGTCTCGCAGCCTTACAGCTGAATTGCACATGGTTACAATATTTAAAAAAATATATATATAAAAACACACACAAACACTGACATAAAATAAGAGTAAATACATTTAAAGGTAGTATACACCAGGCATTGGTAATTGCTTGAATTATCATGAATGAGTAGATTTGGGGGGTTGTATTTTATAGTAAATATTGTTTAACTGACCCAAGTTTTACATTCATGGATGTCAAGAAAAGCACGAAAAACAGCGTTTGTTTTTAACCGGCGTCGAGCAGTTATTATGTTATTTGTGTTTTTTCGCGCTCGCCGTCCGGCGATCGCGAATTTTTCGTTATAAAATTTTATTTTTCAGAATAATTACAGGATTTCTAGCGCAATCATTTTGCTGGATGCCTGGAATCATTGTTTACTTTCATATAAATAAGATATTTCTTAATAATTCGGTAGTATTTTTTTCTCGATATCTGCAAATGGTGTATCCTACCTTTATAATAATATAGGTATGTGAAATAATTTTTTTTAATTTGAGCAATGGAAATAAAGTAGTAGTCATTTGAAAGAGCTTGTAAAATGCAATAAAATGATGCATAAATCAGCTCAGTCAGATGAGTATTTATATGAAGTTATGATTTTTTTTACTAATTAAATATGCCTTTCTAAACGTCGCGTATATTTTAAAGAAAAACAAAAAAAGATTGTGACCCAAACTGAGGTTTTTACTTATTTTGAGAACTAATCATTTCATAACTTTTTTATTACCGTACTTGGAGTATTCAGTTGAAATTACGTGTGATGATTAACCAGTTCGCGCCGGGATTATTTTAACATCGCCGAGCCGACGGGCGGGATTATTTTTAACGAAACTCGATCCGAAACGTGTTCAGGCTGATAGTGCCGGGAAGCACACCCACGCATTTCCGGTCTTGCGCGCTGCTGACATACATTTCCGAACTTGAACTTGGCGTGTTTATTCGTCATCCGTTTAGAATTTGGGGAAATTTTTGCGTTTATATACGTCATCCGGCGCGAACTGGTTAAGCAGCAAAAACACATTTGGTCCTGCAGTTCTTATAATAAAATAAAATAATTATGACCACTAATTAATTATTTTAATTACAAGAACAGGGTGATATTCCACTAAAAAAAGCCTTCTGGCAATTTTTGTGATCGTATAAATTTCCCCTAAAATTTCCACAAATGTAGATTAATATCTTTAGTTTTACGAAATATAGACTTTTATTCTTAAGCTATCCTACCTTAGAGTGAAATATCGATGAAAATCACGAGCACATTTTTCGGATTATGGTTTTCCAAAGTTCCAAACGTCGCACAAAATCAACGTACCATTAGCTTACACAGCAATACATCGTTAGTTTATCGATGCAAGTTTAGTTTCACACACCCCTAACATACTCTAACAATATGCGATGATCTGAAGGCATCGTTGCCAGACTGATTCAGAGACCGCGCGCGCTGAAAGGGACCAAATAGGGCGCCCTCTTTGAGCCGCTATTTCACATGATACCTAATAATAACTGAGAATTTTACTGAGAATTTAATAATAGATTGACGTAGTATGGTATGGAGCTATTTTTATAACGATTGTTTTTTGTCCGAATGGTATAATGGTAGAATTCTAGAAATGGCTTTCAAACCTTGAAAGAGGAAATAATGATTCAGGACTAGGACTTAGAAAAAATTCAAATTTTGTTAGGAAATACTCTCTATACGAATGGTAGTAATAATGGTAGAATTCTAGAAATGGTAAAAATTCCAATTTTCTTAGGAAATACTCTCCATAGACTTTGTACACAACCACTGAAGTGGCGTCGGGATACTAAGTATATGACACTATTTGATTACAACGGTAGATTATTCATCCTCAAGCAATGACGACAACGTCTGAAACAAATATGATACAAACAAATGACAACAGGTAAACGTTAACGCATAAACAAAGAAAATGGTAAAGTCAAAGTTCTCTAACTACATTCTTTCTGATAAATCAAGGTGCCAAAATAGCTACCAGAATCAACAATTTAGCAAAAAACACCATGTTTTGGGGTAATATTTTACCATTTTATTAGAACATCCGCAAAAAGACACTACAGTAATTGTAATAGCGTGGACAGAATGAAGGGCGCCCTCGGATCGAAAAGGGGGGATGAAACGACGTAAAATTTCATATTTTGTGTCAAAAATATATTATTTCTCTCTGGAAACACAGTTACAAGTAATTCCACACAAGCAATTTGTAAGTAAGGCTTGAAATTTGGAAGATTTAGAAAATTTCTCTCTTTTCAGCCATGTCTATTTTTGCATGGAACCCCTTCAATTGCCCCTTGACATCGTTTTTTTTATACCTATCTTAGAACATGGTAACCAGGCAGGAACTGGTTGAACTCGTCAGCAACCACAGTACGAAGGAACTCCATGAGAGATTTGACACGAGAATTGCTTTTGGCACTGCAGGTAAATATTGAAGGCTTTTTATTAACCCTAACCCTGCTGAAGCCAACATGACCCAACCAGTTGATATTTCAGTTGGAACGTGTTTGATTTTAGCAGGCAAGTCATATTTGATATATTCCGGAACGAATTCGGAATTGCATTCTGTTGGGTTACTGGTAAATAACGCCAAGTTGAACTCTGTTGGATTCAACAGCAAACAAACAAAGAAGACACAGTTGGATCCTGTTGTATTTAGCAGGCAAATTATTTGATATGTTCAGGTACCCAACAGATTGGCGAGTTGGACTGTGTTGGATTGAGCAGTAAAGTCATACGAGTCACAGTTGGACTTTGTTTGATTTAGCAGGCAAGTCTTAAGGAACCATTAGGAGGTTAGGGTTAAAACATGAAGAATTAAAAGCACAAACTAAAAACTCATGTAATATGCACTATTAGTATTAGCTCAAAGTAAACTTTGCATGAGCTCTAGATAGTACTGTGGGTCATAAAAGTTCAAGTTCAGCACATAGGATGAAAGGTGCACATTGTTGGATTGTGTGACATTGACATAACACAAGAACCTTATTGACTGCTTTGTGTGCATTGATGTGACTGTTGCCCAAACAAATTCTAATTTGGGTTACAAACATTGCCAGTTGTTATTAAAGGTAGGATACACCATTGGTAATTGCTTGAATTATCATGAATGGGTGGATTTGGGGGTTGTATTTTGTAGTAAATATCATTTAACTGACCTGTCCGAAGTTTTACAATCATGGATGCCGAGAAAAGCACGAAAAACAGCGTTTGTTTTCAACCGGCGTTGAGCAGGTGTTCTTACATGTATGTTATCTTTGTTTTTTCGCGATCGCCATCCGGCGATCGCAAATTTTTCTTTATCAAATTATATTTTTCAGAATAATTACAGGATATCTAGCGCAATCCTTTTGCTGGATGCCTACAATCATTATTTACTTTCAGATGAGTAAGATATTTCTTAATAATTCGGTAGTCAAATTTTTTGATATCTGTAAAAGGTGTATCCTACCTTTAAGTTAGGAAAAGAATATTGTAAAGAGTTGTAAGAATCACCACATTGTGCTTATTTTATAATACCCATGTTTGTAGCTGATGTGCAAGATTTGGCTGTGCACAAATTGGAACATTTCATCATCATATTAAATTAAACACCTGTTAAATGTTCACAATTACATATCCATACATAGATACATCATTTTATAGACAACTTTATTTGCAGTATACAGTGGTTCGAGGGTGTTTTATTGTGCTTCATCCCCGGGTCTTGTCTGCTTGTTCACACTTTATCAAATGATGTACTTTGTATTTTGCTCAAGTACATGTACCTTATTCAGCAGATAATTTACAAATCAGACAATTTACATGTGTGGGTCAATGAGATATGACAAGAAGAGGTTGAAATGAAGATTACTTCTCGAGTAGAAGAACTTATATACGGTACACTGTTGTACTGTAGAATACTATACAATTGTTGACTGCTGTGATGTGTGATGATAAGAGTTGTTGTACAACAGACACGGATCATAAGATCATTCTAGATCAATACAAATACAGTATTCAAGATGAAAGTACAATGTATAACTAAAATAATTTGTTGGTGGCCTTCAAGATGTACCCACTTGTACTTGAGCTCTTTTTACACAAAAGCCTGTAAACCCTGCTTAAACTGTTGAGTTCAACCCTGGTTGGACCCGTTGCTGTCCCAGGTCAAGTTTTTTATTTCAACCCTGCGTCGTTTTCAAGTTTTTTATTTCAACCCCGTGTCGTTTTTACACTTACTTAATGCAAACTGAGCAGAATTTTATCAGTTACTACCATTTTCAATTCAGGGCGAGAATTTCAACTTTCTGATTAGAATGTCCCATGCACTGTATACCGAAGACAAGGAAGCAATTTCTCAAGTTTATATTGTGATTGTGCTTGGCTAGATGCTAGAGTATTTTTTTGTCATTTAAATTTGAGAAAATCGGCCCCCAAAAAATAATAGAATTGCAAGGCAGATTAGCTTCTGATAAGCACAGGCCAATGTTTACAGGAGAATCTGTAAGCCATATGCCTATTTTCTCAATTGTTTTTAATTTATGTAGTTAATTACATTTGTCTATTGACCCCTGTACAGTGTTTACATAGGAGCAAGGTTCTAGCCAGGACCTTTTTAGTGCCGGGTAAATTACATAATTAACGTGACTTTGTATCTCCTCTCTTTCTTTTGTGCCCATAATTTGATTTAAAAAAAAATTTAAAAAAAAAAAAAAAAATTGTGCCGGGCGGCACAGCCAATTTGAACCCAAGAGCCGGGCAAAAATTTGCAGTACCGGGCGATACCGATACCGCCCGGCGCCGCCCACCGTGGCTAGAACCCTGTTTACCACATAAGAGATACATTTTAGGTGTCTGGTTGTAGTAGATGGCCTACAAATTCCAATGTACATGTATGTAAACAAAGAAAACCTCATCACTAGTAGGATGTCTGTGTGGTCATTGAGCTGTGCATAAACATACAGGCAGGATATTATCAGTTAATATGATACGGTACATGTACTTTAAATACTCTGGTGGTGCTGTCAATTCTCGGCTCTTCTATGTCATTGCCACTTGGTAATTTAAAGGGAAGATCACCATTTGCAGATATCAAAGAAAACAAAATATGAAATTATTAAGAAATCTCTTACTTATTTGAAAGTGAATAATGATTCCTGGCATCCAGGAAAATATCGAAGAAAACAAAATATGAAATTATTAAGAAATTCTTTACTTATTTGAAAGTGAATAATGATTCCAGGCATCCAAGAAAATGATTGCGCTAGATATCCTGTAATTGTTCTGGGAAAAAAAAAGATTATAAACAAAAAATCCAGATATTGCCAGACGGCGATCGCGGAAAAAAACAGAACAATTGCCCAACGCCGGTTGAAAACGAATGTCGTTTTTCTTGCTTTTTCCTCGGCATCCATAATTGTAAAACTTCGGACAGGACAGTTAAACAATATTTACTATAAAATACCGGTACAACCCCCCAAATCCACCCATTCCTAATATTTTAGGCAAATACCAATGGTGTATTCTACAATTAAGTCCAGGTTGTTGTACGGAAGATGTTATCATAGTGCATTATGCAGCACTCAAGACCTTGGACCTTTGCTATCTACAATTGTTGTGTTATTCATTAAGTCATACATGTACATTTTTGTTGGTGTACCAAGGAATAAATGATAGCTGTAAAAACACTGTTTAACAATTTGCATGCATTCCAAAACAAAACTGAAATATCACAAAATAAGTCAGTAAACGGGCAAAACCTAATAATGAACCCTTGCTCTTGTTTATCCTCCAACCCACTTCAACATGCACCCTAAACAAAATGTGTATAGTCCTTCAGTGCACACAGCTGGAGTGAATTGACATGTGCCACTGCCATGCAGTGACCTGCTCACATAGAGGGAGGGTTAAGTTATGCAAACATTTCATTATGTAAATAAGGATTCCTTACATAATAATAATAATAATAATGTGCGGTGCTTATAAGTTATATAGCGCAAGTCTCAAAGCGCTTAACATTATTACCCTGGTCATTGGGCCCATGAAACATTCCAAATACCATCTCAGCTCCCTGGGAAGTATACAGCTCGATGCTGCCATTTCGGCGCGCAAAGCAGCTAAATCAACCACAATAACCATTTCTGCCCTCACAGGTACCCATTTACTCCTGGTTGGAGAGAAGCAATGAATGGCAAAGTGCCTTGCCCAAGTGCCTTGCCCAAGTGCCTTGCCCAAGTGCCTTGCCCAAGTGCCTTGCCCAAGTGCCTTGCCCAAGTGCCTTGCCCAAGTGCCTTGCCCAAGTGCCTTGCCCAAGTGCCTTGCCCAAGTGCCTTGCCCAAGTGCCTTGCCCAAGTGCCTTGCCCAAGTGCCTTGCCCAAGTGCCTTGCCCAAGTGCCTTGCCCAAGTGCCTTGCCCAAGTGCCTTGCCCAAGTGCCTTGCCCAAGTGCCTTGCCCAAGTGCCTTGCCCAAGTGCCTTGCCCAAGTGCCTTGCCCAAGTGCCTTGCCCAAGTGCCTTGCCCAAGTGCCTTGCCCAAGTGCCTTGCCCAAGTGCCTTGCCCAAGTGCCTTGCCCAAGTGCCTTGCCCAAGTGCCTTGCCCAAGTGCCTTGCCCAAGTGCCTTGCCCAAGTGCCTTGCCCAAGTGCCTTGCCCAAGTGCCTTGCCCAAGTGCCTTGCCCAAGTGCCTTGCCCAAGTGCCTTGCCCAAAGGCACACCCAGGGTAGTCCCAGGCAGGACTTGAACCCACAACCTGCAGCTTTACCTACAGATTACAAATTCAGTGCTCCAGACAACGAGGCCACGGCACTCCACATGTTTAATTCTTCTGGTGTCAGCTTATTATATATATTAATAAAACTATTAATTAAAATTGCATTGTTCATGTATTCTATTATTTGTTTATCTATAGGTTTAAGAGCTGCCATGGAGGCCGGGCCTGCCAGAATAAATGACCTGACCATTATTCAAACCAGCCAGGTATTTGAAATTCTCTTTTCTGTTATAAAGTTCCAACAGTTTTATATAGAAATCACCAGATTTCCCTGAAAGAACTACCGTAATTTCCTGCGGTAAAGCCGCACGGCGGATAAGGCGCAGGTCCCTAAAATCACCCAAAAAAAATTCAAACGCCAACAGATAAGGCGCACTGCCGAATAAGGCGCATGCTTGAACGCACCCAAAAGAACACCAGGCGCCACCTGGTGTAGGTACATCGCCAGAAAGGGGTCATGTTGTTGCCTTAGAACGATCCCATTATTCCAAGCATGAATTAAACCGTAACCCCATGGGCTGGTCCCATGAAGAAAAAAACCAAAGTACCTTTATCCATCGAGCCAACGCTGTGCATGATTGGGGTCATTTTGTTGCCTTAGAACGATCCCACTATTCCAAGCATGAATTAAACCGTAACCCCATGGGCTGGTCCCATGAAGAAAAAATCCAAAGTACCTTTAATTATCCATCGAGCCAAAGCTAGCTGTGCGTGATTGCGGTTTCTGACCCTGCAATGGTGCGTCTTTTTCCAAAAGAAATAAGGTTCAATGAACTAAAACCATTGAGTGAGCCGACACGAAATGTATCAACAATCGCAAACACCAGATGTTCCTGACCGCAGAGTTTATACAATGGAAGCCGATACACGTGCCTCTCCCACAGATATCGGGTTTCAAAACCACGTTTAATGTTTGGTCCGTGGGATTATAAATTAATTCAGTACCGGTAGTACCGGTAAGTTCAGTCAGTCAGTGATTATAGTTTCTTTCCAGACAACGTAATCAGACAACATAGAGTTGACTTAATATATGGAAGGGATTTTTAGAGGGGATTTGTTTTTAAATAAAGTTCTTTTCCTTTATTTCAAACCTATAATTTGTTAATCACGTTCATAAGATATTTGTTTAATACATCACTACTCTTAGTGTTAGTTTTGTTTTGAAGATCATTAAACTTATTTAATATCTTACAAATAAAATAAACGAAACAGACACATGAACCATCTCTTTTCCCGTTTGGTCGTCCTGATAAGGACGGTTTGTTTTGTTGGACTCTTCAACATTTATTGGAAGCTATATGTCAGGTGGCTTATTGAGGGCGCCCTTAATTATCGCCAGATTCGTATAGGGGAACGATTATGGCGAAATAAATCAATTCGCTCGAGAAATACATTGACAAACGCCTTTTAAATAAATTAAATAACTGCCAGGCGAGGGTTAGTGTAAGTAAATACAATGTATCTTTGTTGGAGATAAGCGGGCCGGGACAACATTTATTGAGAAGCAGTTTGTGTTGAGAGAACGTCAACACCCAATGGTAATGAAGATTTTTTTTAACTGGACTTCAGGGTTGGATAACGATTTTGTCACTGGGGAAGTAGTGAGCGGTGCTGAGTGCTTTGATGTTGGTCTTTTCAAGAAACTTGGTCGGCTCATCACTCAGTCACCCTGAATAATAAGATAATATTACGTTAAATTCTTATAATACTTTCTCAAACAAACATCTAAAATGAAGATATAATAAAACACCCTCAACGTTCACACAATAGAGGTTGGGTGAATGCGAATTCCAAACGTTTAAGTAATTCTGTTGCAGCATTTTCGGAATGAAAGAAAACGGCCAGAAAGAAAAAGGGGGTCGACACATTGCGGCATTGTTGGAATAAAAGCACGGTCGTGGTGGGGGGGGGGGGGGGGGAGGGGGGGGGGAATCAACACATCGTGGCATTGTTGGAGGGTAAGCACATTCATAGGGGATCAACACATCACGGCATTGTTAGAATGGAAACACGGTCACAATGTCCGAAGAGTTGAGCTAATTGGTTGACCGCATTATTGAGTAAGATTACGGCGTTCAAAGAATTCTTCACACAAAGACCGTCACTTTGAAATCAAGCGACATCATATAAGGCGCACCGAAAGATAAGGCGCGGCGATGTTTTTGTGGTCTAGAAAGTCAGATAAGCCGCGGCTTTACCGCAGGAAATTACGGTACTCGGCTGCAATTTCCTAGCAAGACTGACTATTGCACTGGATCTCTTCAATTTATACCCAGTGACCTTGGATGGATTTGTTGTCAATGAGATGTAAATTATGTTAATAGCTTCTGTCCTTCACCGGCATATTAATATAATTAGTACTATATTATGTACTATCTAAGAGCTTTTGGTACATGTACTTGTACAACACGGAGTGCAAATGTGACCTGTCATCACAAAATGAGCGTAAAGTCGTCAAAATCAAAAATTGTGATATGTGTATATCTAAATTCTGTGGAAACAGAGCTTTCCAATGGTATATAACACTTGGAGGTTTGATACTCAATATTTTTTTTATTTTTATTTTTTAGTCTGGAGTCTTAACCCTAACACCCTAGGCCTTTTTGCTAGAAACCATCCTCAATCCTCCAAAATCCTCATTTTTTTAAAAACCTCATTTTTTTTAATACCCCATCTAGCCTCAATCCTCAAAAATCCTCCACACTTGATACAACATCATGTGCCTCAATTCTCCAAAATCCTCATTTTTTTTAATCCTCCAAAACTGCAATGAAGAATCTGGGGATTGAAAAAAGTCAATCCTCCAAAATCCTCATTATGATTTTTGGAAAACCCCACAGCCTCATTCCTCCAAAATCCTCATTTTTTGAAAACCCCATTGTGCCTCAATCCTCAAAAATCCTCCACACTTGAAACATTGTGAAACAACATTGTGCCTCAATCCTCAAAAATCCTCATTTTTTTAAAACCCCATTGTGCCTCAATCCTCAAAAATCCTCCAAAACTGCAATGAGGATTTTTGAGGATTGAGGAGCGTTAGGGTTAATACAGAGATTATGAGAAAACGGGCATTTCTTGCGAGAAATCGTGTAAAAGGCATAGAAAAGCATAGTCAAAATTGTCAAAAAAACTAGTTTTGTTTTTATTTGATCGTCCTGAAAAATTGGGAATTAATTGTTGGGGATTTAGTCTTTAAAGGTAGTATACACCATTTGCAGATATCAAAAAAATTTACTACCGAATTATTAAGAAATATCTTACTTATTTAAAAGTAAATAATGATTGTAGGCATCCAGCAAAATAAGGGCCCTAGATATCCTGTAATTGTTTCAAAAAATTGAATTGTATAAACCAAAATTCATTCTCGCCGTCCAGCGAGCGCGAAAAAACAAAGATAACATAAGAATAACTGCTCGACGCCGGTGGAAAACAAACGCTGTTTTTCATGCTTTTCTCGGCATCCATGAATGTAAAAATTCGGACAGGTCAGTTAAACGATATTTACTATAAAATAACAACCCCCCAAATCCACCCATTCCTGATAATTCAACAAATTACCAATGGTGTATACTACCTTTAAAAAAACATATAATCTCAAAATCGACCACCCCTTCAAATTTTGACTTTGACTGGCCGTACTGGGAAATCACTCCGTGCGACTTTACGCTCATTTTGTGATAACAGGTCAAAAATGAAATACACTGGTGAAGGCAACATTTACACTACATGTATGGCTGACCAAAATGCACATTTCTAAGCACACCGTCTAAAGTGCTAAAGTCGTCCCCTTCTTGCCACAGTGTCAATATGTGTTTGTGTGCTGCGGCTGTGGCTAGCGGGCATGCCTTGCTTGCATGCAAACCGTGTAGCCTGTCAGTTCATTATTTATTGATCTTGAGAATGGCCTACTGTACGATAAAGTGTACGTGCTTGATGCTGTTGGACTCGTCCATGTATTATTTATGGCAAATTAGCCGCGAGCATCGCAGGTGTCATGTAAAATCATCTCATACAGTAGTTTTTGCAATGCTGGATTTAAAAGTAGGATACACCATTTGCAGAATTATTAAGAAATGTCTTATTTATTTGAAAGTAAATCATTATTCTTGGCATCCAGCAAAATGATTGCGCTAGATAGCCTGTAATTGTTCCGAAAAATGTATTTTTTTTTTTTTTTAAATCACAAAAAAAAAAAAAAAAAAAAAAAAAAAAAAACCAACTGCCCGACGCCGGTTGAAAGCGAACACCACTTTTCTTGCTTTTTTCTTTGCATTTTTTATTGTAAAATTCCAGACAGGTCAGTTAATTGATATTTACTATTCCCCCAATTCCCCCAAATTCACCCATTCCTGATAATTCAAGCAATTACCAATGATGTATCCTACATGTGTGTGTACCTTTAATATTGCCAACTAAAATGTACCTGTATATGAACAAAGGCACAGAAGTAATAAGAATTTAGTCGGTCACTGGATTCGATCAGTTTTGTGACAAATAAGTTAGAGGCACTGTCATGCATTCTGTAAGTTAACAGATGTTTAATTTGTGATGATCAGTTTTGAAGCAGTAATACTTTAAATCTGTTATTTTTCAGGATTATATGATTCAACAATTCAATCTGCTGTTGGCCTTTGCTAAACATCATTTTTGTTCTTCTATATTTCATAATATGTCATTTTTGTGGATTCTCTGGATTACTTAAATTAAAACATGATTGATACTGCACATATTGTAAACAATCAGGTTATTTACACACGTGTATTTCAAATATGCAAAACAAATTTAACCAGCACAAATACAGCAGCGCAACATATGTTAGTAATTAAATATGTAGAAAAAAAGGCTAAAATTAAATCTCAATGGAAATCAATTGAAAAGTAACATTTTAAATGAACATTTGATTGAACCCGACTACCCCAAGCCCATCAAACTCCAACTGCAGGTTTTGCTAGGTTTTGGCAGGTTTGGTACCAAACATTATCAACTTGTTGTTGGACTTTGTTTGACTCGGTACAAAAGGCCCATGGAGACCCTGTTGAATTCTGTGAGATTCAGGGCAGAAAGGCATGAGACTTGTAAAAATGTTGGAGTTTGGGGGGAAAACACATTCGTGGGTGAGCTCAGGCTGGTCACAGCACAGTTCCTGGTCAGCTGTACCGTAATTTCCTGCGGTAAAGCCGCACGGCGGATAAGGCGCAGGTCCCTAAAATCACCCAAAAAAAATTCAAACGCCAACAGATAAGGCGCACTGCCGAATAAGGCGCATGCTTGAACGCACCCAAAAGAACACCAGGCGCCACCTGGTGTAGGTACATCGCCAGAAAGGGGTCATGTTGTTGCCTTAGAACGATCCCATTATTCCAAGCATGAATTAAACCGTAACCCCATGGGCTGGTCCCATGAAGAAAAAAACCAAAGTACCTTTATCCATCGAGCCAACGCTGTGCATGATTGGGGTCATTTTGTTGCCTTAGAACGATCCCACTATTCCAAGCATGAATTAAACCGTAACCCCATGGGCTGGTCCCATGAAGAAAAAATCCAAAGTACCTTTAATTATCCATCGAGCCAAAGCTAGCTGTGCGTGATTGCGGTTTCTGACCCTGCAATGGTGCGTCTTTTTCCAAAAGAAATAAGGTTCAATGAACTAAAACCATTGAGTGAGCCGACACGAAATGTATCAACAATCGCAAACACCAGATGTTCCTGACCGCAGAGTTTATACAATGGAAGCCGATACACGTGCCTCTCCCACAGATATCGGGTTTCAAAACCACGTTTAATGTTTGGTCCGTGGGATTATAAATTAATTCAGTACCGGTAGTACCGGTAAGTTCAGTCAGTCAGTGATTATAGTTTCTTTCCAGACAACGTAATCAGACAACATAGAGTTGACTTAATATATGGAAGGGATTTTTAGAGGGGATTTGTTTTTAAATAAAGTTCTTTTCCTTTATTTCAAACCTATAATTTGTTAATCACGTTCATAAGATATTTGTTTAATACATCACTACTCTTAGTGTTAGTTTTGTTTTGAAGATCATTAAACTTATTTAATATCTTACAAATAAAATAAACGAAACAGACACATGAACCATCTCTTTTCCCGTTTGGTCGTCCTGATAAGGACGGTTTGTTTTGTTGGACTCTTCAACATTTATTGGAAGCTATATGTCAGGTGGCTTATTGAGGGCGCCCTTAATTATCGCCAGATTCGTATAGGGGAACGATTATGGCGAAATAAATCAATTCGCTCGAGAAATACATTGACAAACGCCTTTTAAATAAATTAAATAACTGCCAGGCGAGGGTTAGTGTAAGTAAATACAATGTATCTTTGTTGGAGATAAGCGGGCCGGGACAACATTTATTGAGAAGCAGTTTGTGTTGAGAGAACGTCAACACCCAATGGTAATGAAGATTTTTTTTAACTGGACTTCAGGGTTGGATAACGATTTTGTCACTGGGGAAGTAGTGAGCGGTGCTGAGTGCTTTGATGTTGGTCTTTTCAAGAAACTTGGTCGGCTCATCACTCAGTCACCCTGAATAATAAGATAATATTACGTTAAATTCTTATAATACTTTCTCAAACAAACATCTAAAATGAAGATATAATAAAACACCCTCAACGTTCACACAATAGAGGTTGGGTGAATGCGAATTCCAAACGTTTAAGTAATTCTGTTGCAGCATTTTCGGAATGAAAGAAAACGGCCAGAAAGAAAAAGGGGGTCGACACATTGCGGCATTGTTGGAATAAAAGCACGGTCGTGGTGGGGGGGGGGGGGGGGGAGGGGGGGGGGGAATCAACACATCGTGGCATTGTTGGAGGGTAAGCACATTCATAGGGGATCAACACATCACGGCATTGTTAGAATGGAAACACGGTCACAATGTCCGAAGAGTTGAGCTAATTGGTTGACCGCATTATTGAGTAAGATTACGGCGTTCAAAGAATTCTTCACACAAAGACCGTCACTTTGAAATCAAGCGACATCATATAAGGCGCACCGAAAGATAAGGCGCGGCGATGTTTTTGTGGTCTAGAAAGTCAGATAAGCCGCGGCTTTACCGCAGGAAATTACGGTAAGTGTGATGTGTACACCCTGTGTGTCCCCACTCAAACACAGCCCAACACCCAGAACCAATGGTCAGTCATCACAGCCCTGATCCTAAACACTAAACAATGCATAGACCCATCTGTACAAAGTCAATCAAACTTCAACAAGTTAGAGATTGGCAGGTTTAGTAATGTTGGGTTCAGTACAGTGTACCTATAATTACTGAACCTGTGTATAGTTGTGGAAGTTTGTTAGGTTTGGTATGCTTTCTAGTGAGAGAGCCTAGGGGGTTAGGGTTAATAAAAGCAGGGGTCATCATCTCCTTTGTAACTGCTTCGCTGCAAACTTAGCAGCGAAATATAAAAATAAGATTTTCGCACAAACTTTTCATGCATTTAGTTGTCTTTATTCATTGTACCATCGCTGAAAATGTTATTGTTCACTTTAATCACACTGAAACAATAACATTTAACTTCATGGAAACTTCTCACCAACATTTCTTTTAAACACTGAAAAATGGTGGGCTTCACATAAAAGAATTTGCAAAAAGTATGAACGTAATTTGAGCAACAAATGAATTAGTCACATCGCGCAGCGAATTATTTGTGCCTGGTGTGCGAATTCGCGAGATAAAATTCGCATCGTATTTGCATTAGCATGAAGTATGAACCGACCTTAATACTAATCCGTGGATCACTCTGATGTTTAAGTCAATCGTATGCATAATGAACAGCTTTCCCTTTTTGATGTTGTTTTCAGGGACTCCTCCGTTACCTGGAGTCAGTCAACCCAGAGTGCAAGTCTCAAGGTGTCGTCATTGGCTATGATGCCAGGCACTGCAGTAGAAGGTAACAATATCTTGGTTTTTTTTTGGTTAACCCTAACCCTGCCAGACACAGTGCAGTGCATTAGGTTAAAACACATCTGGTCCACTTTGATGGATTTAACTGTCAACAACAGTGTATAAACAACCACAGTCTAGGACTATGAGAGCTAATCCCCATTGAACAATGACAGAGATGGTTTACTGCTGTGTTCTGTGGCCACAGACTCTGAAGCAGTTTGACATTGAGATTTTTGATCTGATATCTCGCTGCACTCTGCAGCCAGATCACTTTGACAATCTGATGCGTTTGGCAGGGTTTCTAGCCTAAATTCTCTGGAGTGTTAGGGTTAATGGTTTAAATGTATCTTCTTACAATTTTTTTTTAATATTAAAATGCACTGACTGATTTTCGGTGTTATGGTAACCTTCTTAGTCTTTCCTTCTTTACTTGTAAAAAAAGTGTTGTTGTCTCTTAACCAGTTTGCGCCGGAAGACGTATATAAACGCACAAATTTCCCCAAATTCAAAACGGATGACGCATAAACACGCCAAGTTCAAGTTTGGAAATGTATGCCAGCAGCGAGCAAGGCCGGAAATGAGTGGGTGTGCTTCCCGGCACTATCAGCCTGAACACGCTTCGGATCGAGTTTCGTTAAAAATAATCCCGCCCCTCGGTCCGGCGATGTTAAAATAATCCCGGCGCGAACTGGTTAAAAAAAGTACTAAAAATAATGATGGCAATTTTCTTTAATTTGTTATGATTAATTAATATATTTGTGATAATAATCATTTATACAGCAAAGTGAACTGCAAAGTATTCATGTGTTCTGAATTTTGAAAGACCAAACTATGATGTATAATTCAAAGGTACAAATTGGTGAAAAGATTATTCCAAATAAATAATAAATTATGGTGCTTATTCAGATATGGAATAACGTCTGCATTATTTTTGTCTATGATAGATTTTACTATAACGTTATTTGGTCTTGGATGTTCACTGTGCGATAATCATAATTAGAACTCCCCCCCCCCCCCCCCCCCCCCCCCAATGCTTGACAAGAAATGCATAGGAAATTATGGTATTTACAGAGATTCTTTCAGGAATCACCCTGGAGCTGCTAAGCACAAAAATTTGCTTAGCTCAAAAACATCTTGCTCATTAAAAACTGGTTACTAGCAAAAATTCTACATGTTTTTTATGCTAATAAAAAAAAACAGCTGAGTATCAATCAAAAACAATAAAGATCACGCGAAAATTTGGTTTGTAACTTTGTTTTTGCCAAGGACAAATTTTCATGCTAAGCACATTTTTGTGCTTGGCAGCTCTATGAAATTGGCCCCGGGTGTAATTTTGTGTATTACTCTCCTTAGGTTTGCCGATCTTACAGCTGCCATCATGCTGCATGCAGGAGTGCCGGTCTTTCTGTACTCCAAGATAGTCCCCACACCATTGGTTGTGAGTTGATAACATCGGTATTCAGTCAGGTCGCAGACTTATGAAAATTGCTTCCTTTTATTTGCTATGAATGCATAACTCTCGGTAAAATATATATTCAGGAGATTGGACGCCACATTTTAAAATATTTCCGATAATGGGTCCTTAAAGGTAGTATACACCATTTGCAGATATCGAAAATATTTACTACCGAATTATTAAGAAATATCTTACTTATTTGAAGGTAAATAATGATTATAGGCATTCAGCATGATAATAATAATAATAATAACTTGCATTTATAAAGCGCTTAATACAGGGTTTCTAAGCGCTGATGAGTGAGATGGTATAGCTTAAACTATAAACGTGCTTCGATTGATCTAAATAAGTGGGTTTTTAGTTCAGTCTTAAATGAGTCCAGTGTAGTGGAGGCACGGATATGGACGGGAAGGTTATTCCAGAGAGTAGGTGCGGCAATTGAGAAGGCGCGTTTTCCGTAGCGAGTGCGGGGGATAGGACCAGTGTTGAATTCTAGGTGGGCGATAGACGATGATCGAAGAACACGAGACGATTGTTGCTTTTTGGGAATAAGTAATTCTGAGATATATTTAGGAGCTAGGCCATATTTAGCTTTGTAAACAAGAGTAAGAACTTTAAATTGGATCCTTTGAGATATAGGGAGCCAGTGTAAGGAGCACAGAACGGGGGTGATATGATCTGATTTCTTTGTGCGAGAATCTAGACGGGCTGCTGAGTTCTGTATTCGTTGGAGGGGAGCAATGTGGGATTGAGGAAGGTTGATGTAAAGACTGTTACAGTAGTCAAGGTGAGAAGTAATGAATGCATGAACCAGACGTTCAGTGGTACTTTGGTCTAAGTAGCGTCTCAGCTTTCCGATCTTGTGGATTCCAAAGGCAGCGGAACGACATGTGTTCTTGATGTGTTGTTTTAGGGTTAATTGGTGATCGAAGGTGACTCCAAGATCTCTAACCGTCTTCGAAGGGGTGATGTTGTCGTGGACTATGGAGATGTGTGCGATAGGTTGTGGTGTTCGGAACTGTGAGGTGACATGGAGTACTTCAGTCTTAGATGCGTTTATCTGCAGACTGTTCTGGCTTGACCATACCTGAATATCAGCAACACAGTCTGATAGCTGCTTTATAGACTCTGTGTGCTCACTCTGCTTTAGTATGACGTAAAGCTGTGTGTCGTCAGCGTATACCGCATGATGAACACCTTGATGTGCTTTGATGATGTCTCCTAAAGGCCCAGTGTAGAGGATAAATTCCAGCGGTCCCATGACCGAACCTTGTGGGACTCCAGACAAAAGTGGAGATGGTCTGGAGAAGGATTCATTCACCTTTACAACTTGAGTCCATCCTTCAAAGTACGAGCTGAGTAGCTGGAGAGCCGGACCATCTATGCCGTATGACCGCTTGAGCCTCTCCAATGCAATTGTGTGATTAATAGTGTCGAATGCTGATGAGTAGTCTAAAAGGACAACAATAGCTTCGAAACCTCTATCAATTGCAAGAAGGAGGTCGTTGCAAACTCGAACAAGTGCTGTTTCCGTAGAATGAAATTTACGATAGGCTGATTGCATTTCTGGTAGGAGTCCATGTCGTGCGAGATAAACTCGCAGTTGGGCAGAGACAATTTTCTCGAGAACCTTCCCTAGAAACGAGATGTTAGCAATTGGTCTATAGTTCGAGAAAACATTGCGATCAAGGTAAGGTTTCTTCAGCACAGGAGTCACGTGTGATAATTTGAAGGATCTCGGAAAAAAGCCAGAAGACAGTGATAAGTTCATGATGTGCGTAATTGTAGGAAGAAGCTCGTCAAGACAAGCCTTCAGGAGCCAGGTTGGGATGGGGTCAAGGTTGCATGACTTTGATGCACACTCTCCGATTACTTTCCTTACTTGATTTTCGGAGACAGGCTGAAACGAGGGTAGCTCACTGGTGCATGTTGGAACGCTGTTAGTCTCGCGTTGTGCTGGCTCAACATCTTCAAGGGCAGTGGTGATTTTGGTGACCTTCTCCCTGAAGAAGCTTTCAAATTCATTAGCGAGATTTTGATCAGAGTCGTGATCGGGTAAAACTAAGTCGTTTCTTGGTGAGGAAAGCTTTTGGACGTATCTAAAGAGCTGCTTATCGTTACAGTTTGCAATCTCTGATTTGATGTATTCTGACTTGGCACTGTCAAGTGATTGATGATAGGCTTTGCATTGATCTTGATACATTTGACGATGTACCTCCAAATCAGACTTCCTCATACGACGTTCAGCGCGCCTTCTCAGTCTTTTCGCTTCTCTTACATTGTTTGTGTACCATGGCGCGTGTGGTCTCAGTGATACCACTGTTGTTTTGACAGGAGCATGTTTGTCAAGGAGCTGTGTTAAAGTGGAGATGTAACAATCCACAACAGCAGACGCGGATTGCGCTAGATATCCTGTAATTATTCCGAAAAGTAGAATTTTATAAAGACATTTTTGTGATCGCTGAACGGCGATCGTGAAACAACAAAGATAATATAAGAATAACTGCTCGACGCCGGTTGAAATCAAACAGTGTTTTTCGTGTTTTTCTCGGCATCCATGATTGTAAAACTTCGGACAGTTCAGTTAAACGATATTTACTATAAAATACAACCCCCAAATCTACCTATTCATGATAATTCGAGCAATTACCAATGGTGTGTCCTACCTTTAAAACACCAATTGTATTCAAAAATTAAGTAGAAAAAGGTTTAGCCTTATTGTTAACCCTTACAGTCCTCAATCCTCCGAAATCAATATGATATCAATATGATGCATTGTTGTTCATCTTGTTTAGATGTGCGCATATACTTTGTGTGCTTTAAAACGTACAATGTTTCCGCGATACATAAACAAATACTTAAATACATTTATTTTAGGCAGGAAATAGTGTGATTTTGCCGTGTTTCGCATTAAAATAAAAAATTGCTTGCAAAAACAGGCAGAGATGCGAGTGGTACGGTTCAAAAACGTTACTCTTCACATTTCTAACAACCTTCTCAAAACAGTCAGAGTCACTTAAAACATACAGGAGGTGTTGAAAACATTCATATTTATAACTCGTATCAAAAGGCTAACTAATAACTTAAAATCTAAAATAATTAATACAAATTAGCATCAATCGATGCAGAAATTATTGAAGTTTCACCCACTGTTCAATTTTATCCTAAAACTACCACCTAAGAGCTTTTATGTCGCTTTTTCTAGGGGCACTACCGAACTCTTGTTAAAACCTCGTAAATTCTCGATTGGCCGAGACTATCAACCTGCTGCAAATAAAACTTGACTGTAAACTTCATTATGGGCAACACTGTGCCCTGGCTGTATTCTTTTCATTTGTCAATAATAAGGGAATAAATATGTGGTCGGTCGGTTTTAGACAAGTATGTTTATAACAAGCTCATGGGCTGGGTGCGTTAAAGTAACATTGAAAGTTCAGGCACATGAGCCGGTTTTAAAAATACTGTTTTTTTATTCCCATTATTAAATACCTTTCGGTCAAAAGTAAAAACAAGTCAATGACAATTTTCAAACAATTTAGTTTTTACAATTTTACCTTGTGTTTTGAGGAGTACCTCTCCAGTTATTAATGGTATGTGCCTCGCTCACATGCCTTTATGTGACCCGCTCCTACGAAACCTGACATAGGTCGCACAGGCTATTTCAAGATACAGCTTGTCAAAGTTAAAATGGGGTGAAAAATCTGGCGGACATCAATTTTTGTTTTTCTTTATTTTTGTATTCTTTAATATGTATACTTTAACCCTCAGTTTATAGGTTAAACAAAATCAACTTTATTCACGAGAAAGTACAAAAATCATGCATTTATTGAGGCAAACTGTGTCTTAAAAGTGGTAATTTATCTCCCAAATACATTGAAATAAAATCCTCATAAAATTTGAAGTATGTTTGGTATAAAGGTGGTTTTGGTACCAAATGAAAGCTGAACATGTGTACTAAATGGAAATAACAATATCTCACTTTAAAAAAAAAAACACACTTATGTCTGGTTTTGTGGGAGCAGGTCACATGGAGATAGACAAGCATGTTGGCTTGTCCATTAACTTTACTAATGACTTACATTTGAGGTTTACACCTGTTTTGCTTTCTTTGTTAGGCGTATGCAATCAAGAGGTTTGGTGCAGCCGCAGGGGTGATGGTCACACCCTCCCACAACCCCAGGGGGGATAACGGTTACAAAGTTTACTGGGGGAATGGTGCCCAGGTAAGGCATTGCCACATGTTTCATTTCCAGTCTTATTTCATTTCCAGTATTATGGTATGATTTGGGATTGTCATTGGCATATCCAGGAAGAACAATCCCATAGGTCCTTTATCTTTTTCAATTATTTTAGGTTTCCAAATTTCAAACTTTCAGATGCTTGGGTTCGAACCCGACCAGGAACATGGTGTTTGTGCCCTTGGGCAAGACACTTAACTACAATTGCCTTTCTCCACCCAGGAGTATAAATGGGTACCTGTGAGGGTCGAGGCCGATTGAGCGCCTATAAACGGCTGCCGCGTGGTCCAGGGGTAATAATTGTAAAGCGCTTTGAGATCGTTGATACGATGTAAAGCGCTATATAAGCACGAACATTATTATTATTCTATCATTTCATTAATAATTCTAATCTTACAAATATCCAAAATATTAGCAAGAAAGGAAGGAATTGATTACATGGTTTTAACCTTCCATTCCCTTTTACTCCATATGTTTCTTGTGTCGCAATATTTACAACCATTGTTTATTAGGGTTTTCATTTTCCCATTGATATTTATATGTGTCATGAGTATGTGTAAATATTAATGGCCTAGCAATAAACAAGTGGATTAAACTATCATGTTGTATGAATAATGTACATACACAGTATATAAGCAGAGTGTTACGTCTGTAATGCAATATGCTATGAATGTACCTGGCAAAACGACCACGTAAAATGACTTCTCACTTCAAATATGGTATATCAATACCATGGAATTTAATGAAACTGTTGGTCAACGTTGTTGCTCAAGAAGAATCTGCAATACTTGGCATTTGGAATGATTTAGGAAAGTTTTAAATGTGTACTAATGGCCGATTATGCATGACAAAAAAATGACTTTTTAAAAGGCTACCAAATGTGCCCTTTATTAACCAGTTCGCGCCGGGATTATTTTAACATAACCGAGCCGATGTGCGGGATTATTTTTAACGAAACTCGATCCGCCAGTAATGGATGATGATGATGATCATGCAATTTGTAAAGCGCCATCTATCTAGTGGAAAGAACACCCACGCATTTCCGGCCTTGCTCGTTGCTGACAGACATTTCCGGCCTTGCTCGTGGCATGTTTATGCGTCATCCGTTTTGAATCTGGGGAAAACTTTGCGTTTATATTCGTCATCCGGCGCGAACTGGTTCAGAAAAAAACATATTTTTAGTGAAAATTTCAGCTGATTTTGCTAAGAATTTGAAAACATATGACTGAGAACGAACAGCTGAAAACCGGGTTGGTAATCAATGGCACTTATAAATAACTCGCTAATTAGCAGTAAAAGAGGTCTCTCTAGTCTTTCTAACTAAGCAAGAATGCATTTTTTCATAATTGTATCCAATGGAAAACCTACTTCTTGATTAAATTTGTTTCTTGCTGTGCTTACTGCTTGTGTATCTATTCAACAAATTTGCATATAAATTTTGTTAGCACTGATTTTGTTGATTTTAGGTCAATAAGTTTGCAGGTGTTTTTTTCAATTAAAAATTAAATCCAGGTTTTTTTCACCTTGTTGCCAGATCATTCCTCCACACGACTCTGGAATCGCCAATCAGATCCAGGCTAATCTGAAACCTTGGCAGATGTCGTGGGACACCTCCATCGTTGAGACCAGCCCCATGAAGACAGATCCCCTGGAAGACATCATGCGGGTCTACCTGGAGGACTTGCAGAATAACATCTACGACAGGTAGGATTTTGTCGCTGGCTTAATCAGTTCGCGCCGGGAATATTTTAACATCACCGAGCCGAGGCGCGGGATTATTTTTTTAACAAAACTTGAATCGAGGCTGGTTAAAGGCCGATGGTCCTGGGAAGCACACCCACGCATTTCCGGCCTTGCTCGCTGCTGACGGACATTTCCGGCCTTGCTCGCTGCTGACGAACATTCCCGGCCTTGCTCGCTACTGACAGACATTTCCATGCTTGTGACGTGTTGATGCATCAACCGGTTTTGATTCTGGGGAAAACTGTGCGTGTATATACGTCCTCCGGCGCAAACTGGTTTGTAAAACATGTACACAAACACAAACACTGCAAAAATGACAAATTATGCTAGCAGGTTATTATTTCTGGTAATGAAACCAAGGATCCTTCAAGGGGGCCTAGGCACTGTAGCTCGCAAGCCTGAAGAAACCTGTAGAGAGAAGATGATAAGAAAAATTTACAGTTTTAGAGGTGGGAGGAAAACCCCAAGGAATCAGGCAGGGACTCTAAACCCAATCCACATTATTGGCCTAGGAGGGATTCTAACCCAGGTCACAGCGGTGGAAAGCAGGGGAAGAACCGCTACACCAACCTGACTATTAATATTGCCATTACAGCTACTTTATGAGCAATAGTCGATAACGATCTATACTTCTGTCCTGATGGATTTGGGTTTTTTTAACACAGAGAACTGAATGTGAAGTGTCGTGTGCGAATCACCTACACAGCCATGCATGGCGTAGGCACAGAGTATGTTAAGAAGGCAATAGAGGCTGTCGGACTGCCGCCATTCATCGATGTGGTGGAACAGGTGAGGAAATATGTTGATTGGATCAGTCCATAAGGCCCACCCACTTTGCTCGTGGGCAAGCAAGTCCACATTCCCTGTCAGTGTTCTGCCTCTGAATTGAGACACTCAAGATTTAAGGTAAAACCCGTATCCAGAAATTAATAGCTTACATTTACTCTTTATTTTCCTCTTCAATTTAGACGGCACTTGTCTCTTTGAAACTATAGCTGTTGTTGTTGAAACTATAGCTATAGCTGTTGCCATTTCTAATCTAGACAAATCTTGTCTCCCTGCCATATAGTAAAACCTAGCTTCGTTTTCACTTCAGGTCTTGCTTATATTTTACCACCACAATCATAGTTGACCATAAATGATTTCCGTTGAAACTATACTTCAATCAAAACTTGCCAGTTGTTGCCATCTGTCATTGCGTCATTTTTCCCAAGCAGAACACTCCCGACCCGGACTTCCCGACAGTCAAGTACCCGAACCCCGAAGAAGGCAAGAGCGCCCTGGACCTGTCCATCAGCACGGCCAACGAGAACGACAGCAGCATCATCTTTGCCAATGACCCGGACGCGGACCGGTTTGCCCTGGCGGAGAAGCAACCTGGCGGGAACTGGAAGATCTTCACAGGCAACGAGCTAGGGGCTGTGCTGGGCTGGTGGATATGGGTCTGCTACCAGAGAGTACATCCGAACACTCAGAATGATGGAACATGTGCGTAGTCTTCTTATAAATTAACCTAATTCTGTAATGTCGAACTAATTGTTGAAAGTGTAAATTATTTTTCGTGAATCTACAGCAAACTGTAGACTCGTAATGAATCAACAGTTTATGACTTGTGATGTCACATATTTTCATTGATATCAAAGTCAGACACTCTTTCCCCATTCAATAAAAACAAAGTTAGATCAAATTATGAAAACCACCTGAACAAAGCTGGATTCGAACCCCCGGGGTTTCTCGATTTAAAGCTCGTCTCATTAGCAACTAAGCTACCATGCATGGTGGCTCGACTTGTGCCGTGATTAAAGCATAACGAAGAATTGTTATTGAGGGTATTAAGTAGGTATTAAGTAGGTTAATACACTCGGAAGCGCGCCATTCGTGGGTGATGAATGACCCTCAGGTTTGAAGAAATGAACAAAAGTTGTGGACCCATCCGATGGGTTAATAATAACCCATTACAGACGGGGGTTAATCCGCTTCAATTCTAAAAATCCTTATGTAGCTTCATGATGAGGCCAAATAAAAAAAATTGGTTAGTGATCATCTCCCCCCCCCCCCCCCCCCCCCCCCCCCCCCCCCCCCCCCCCCCCCCCCCCGACTCTCCGAATGGGTCCCGACACGAATTATTTTTTTATATTTTTTTTTAAACCGCTTGCACTGCCCATATCATGTGTATAAAAGTCAGTTTTATCAAAAGTTTCTATATCAACTATCAGTGGGCAGTAAACCCTTCGTGAAGAAATTGGCTTTGAAACGAGTGGAGATTTTGAATTTTGCATACATGTACAACAATTTTTTTTTATTCTATTCCAGATTCGGATGTGTACATGCTTGCCAGTACGGTCTCGTCCAAGATTCTGAGGTCCATCGGTCACGTGGAGGGATTCAAGTTTATGGTATGCTAAAACATTCAACTGCTCCAAAATCCAGTATCTGTTTGGTTTTGATAGATTCAGTTCTACAGACATACAAAAACAATGGGGTTTTTTTTCTTCTAATAAGCCATGTTTAAAAAAAAAATGTTGAATGTCGAGAGAATCAATCTCTTAAAGTTGAAATTATGACAAACCAGGGGCCAATTTTATGGAGCTGCTAAGCACAAAAATTTGCTAAGCACAAACTCTGTAAAAATAGGTTACCAACCAAAACTCCATGTGCTTGATATGCTGAGCCAAAACCAGCTGAATATCAGTCACAAACAGTATACACCACCTGAGAATATGGTTTGTAACTCCTTTTTTGTCAAGGGAGAATGTTCATGCTAAGCAAATTTGGGGTGCTTAGAAGCTCCATTAAAATTGGCCTCCGGCAGTGTCCTTAGGTTGCAGTTAAGAGGCTTAATAGGGACTTTTCGATTTGCACGTTTACTAGTAGACTGCGACGTATGCGGTCACAAGTAGACTGCGACGTATGCGGCACGCTAAATGTTGTACCTTAGGCGCGGTCTCGTTAAAGACTGTGTGTTCTTGCCCCGTTCTTACCCCGTTCTTCCCGATCGGTCCGTCGTTGTCAAGGAGAACGGGAATCCGCGAACTGGACGGGGTGTGCGCTCAAGCGCGGCGAAGTTTAATGAGCGAGGCTATTGTCATCGCTTCAATGGTGAAATGAATAAACATGATCCCACTACTTACCTCATGCATACGAACGGGATACACGCGGACTGCACGCCAGGTTTAGAACGTGCCTTTAATAAATAAATGTAATAAATTGTGCGGGTACTTTTTGCAACTGGGATCTGGTACATAGTTTCGAGCTGACCTACACCGAGAGACCAGTAATTCCCACTATTCTACAGAAATAAACCATGTTGTAGGCCCATTTGTTTTACTACACCTCATCAAAATATTAACTGCCGTGTCTATAACGGTCTTCGTTGATTTTGCATCTTAATTCAGCACAAAACATTCAAATTCTTCGTTAGTCAATGACGAAAATCTAGTAACGTTTACCGAGACTTGTTTTGGAAAGATTACAGGGGAAATTGTTGGTGCTACCGCACGCGTGCGTGGCCGGCTGCGAGCTCAATACTAACCGGGATCCACGCACGCAATCCACGCCTGTCATGCATTGCACAACTCGGGACTAAAAACACACGGGTCGTTTTCCAATCCCCAGCCTAGGCCCAGTACGGGCTCCATCACCATTGGCAAACTACATGAACAAAGCCCCAGTGGAGACGAAGTTGGGGTTTGAAAAACGGCCTCGGGAAATCCCCGCTGGCACGCAATATTTCAAGCGGTAATATTGCTACATGTATGTAGCTCGGGGAACACGACGACAGTTTATGTATGCACTCTAAAAATGAAGATAGGGGAAGCGCACAAGTAATTTTAACAGACAATTTTTGTGTGGCACAGCTTCCAGAACAGAAGTTTCCTCCCCAAGTTGCTAAATAAAAGCAAATTAATTCTCCCCGATGTTGATGGTAGGGTGCAGATCGTATGTGTTTTTCGACACTGTAGCAGGCCTCTGGACGGATAATCAACGGTTGCTTTATTCTTACCCCACATTTGCACAATCCGAAAGTATACCCTGTTAGGCCTTATCTAATATATATTCATTGTGAACATCCGTTGTTTATTAATGTTTACAGGAATTTTAGAAATAAATATTGATTTTATAATTGTTATTTTTAGGATGATTAGAAAAACACACATGGCGACAATGCTGTAACATGTAGGAAAGCTAATATCTCTCAATTATATAATTATGTTACTAGGTCTACTACTTGCACAGCAAACAGCCGTCCACAACTCCAACCGATGCTTTGCGCGGGAAACTTCTTGGCCCATCGCCAAGTAAATGACCGTGGGAATTAAGTGCAAGACAGCAAATTGTCATGGAGACGGAATTGTAGCACCAATGAGATTATCGGCCTGAAGATGCTAATAAAGGCCCAAATATTAGGGCCGCACAAAACAATGATGGTTGCATAGCAACATTGTTGTCAAGGAAACCACTGTTAAATTGCTTTTTCTCTTGATAAATTTGTTTTATTCCCTGACGCGACTGAGGGGGGGGGGGGGTTACTTTAGATATATTTATTTCTCGGATGAAGTGCATTTGCAAATAGAAGAAATCCGCTGTGGACGGTGAATGAACTTCAAAAATTTCTCCAACCGATTTCAGGGGTAAATAATAATACGATTTATTCTTGGTTTTCTGATATCTAATAAAATCGACATACACCCGACCATTAAATTACGAAGCTAGCAAAATAAATTCCAAGTTTATAAACATTTATTTCTGGTTTCATTGTTTTTAAAAAGGAAGAGAAAAAGAATAAACGGAACCTTAACACCTAATATTTTGAGCTCCTAAACATTTTTCTAACAGTTTTAAGGGGGAAATTTAATACGATTTATTTTCCGTTTTTTTTGTATTTAACAAAACGATCTATTTCGTGGAAATTGAGAGAGCTTGTTACATGTTTTAATTTATAATGGTTCCGTGGTATAATTTTACATAATAAACGCTTTATAGTGCAAGAGGAATAAAGTAAAATGACGGGAGACTTATTCGGGAGTATTTTCCGAATATATTCCAATAGGGGCAAGAAATTCAGACAATGATTGACAGCTGACCTACAAAATGTACTCATTGTAGCAAGCGGGCCAACACGTGGCGGACCATTACTTTGGAATTTTAATAGGCTGGGAAATGTCACTTTGTGGCATACAATTACACCCAATGAAAAGAAGAGATTGTTAGAAGGAAGAACAAGATTGGACGTTTCTTTTTTATGGGATGGTTTATTTTTGATGTGGGTAGATACAGGGGGATGGAGAAGACACAGTTAATAACGAAACCACGCTATATATTTAACACTATTGTATTACATTGCCTTTGAGTGCAGTTCAGGGCCGCGGCCGGCCGGCCGCGGTAGCTTAAAAGGTGAAAAAAAACCAGGCGGACCAATGAAAATGCTGGCGGGCTAGTAACAAGTCAAAACAACTGGCCCGGCCGGCTAGTGAAAACAAAAGTTAAGGGGAAACCCTGTCTAGGTATTGTTGTCCCCTGATTGTTCCACACATAAAGTGGTTATGTTGATGTTATTTCAATGAATTAAGCCCAACGGGGTATTTATTATTTGGACTTCCCTTCCCTTCATCGAGTTTTTGCGCTGTGAATTCGCAAAAGTAGAACACATTTCTCAAGCAAAATGTCGTCTCATGACATATGAAATTTGTTTTGCATTTGCATTCTCGTGAAGTATGTATGTATGAATCCGCCTTTAAATCATCAGCGAATTTGAACTAATTACTTGTAAAGGTACGTACGTGCACAATTTATTTGGTGGTGCATTCATTATGTACACGTAAATTCACTGAGAAGTTGTTTTTATTCAACTCGTACGTACGTTGATTGTCTCGACATTCCTAGTATTATAGACCCAAATGTCGCGAAATACTTGTGGTTTGGCAGGCCGGTATTTCGCGGACTGTCAGCCCCGTGATGAACCATTCATATTTAAATTAGCCTTCTGGGCGCTGAGAGTAGCCCGGCGCCTCCGCGGAAAGACGGGAATATTCATGTTCTTTGATATGTAAAAGACCGTTCCAGACGGGGTTATACCGGGTTGTCAAGGGGTCTTTTGTTAACTTTGGTCCTGGGTATCCCCCAGACTTCCCGGGGCGCCGCACAGTCGGTCTTTAATGAGACCGCGCCTTACCTTTTCGATTTCTACGACTACGACTACGCTCACTCAGTGACGTCATGCCTTATGTTTGGCGCGCGCTATGCACACTACGTCGTCACAGTTTTCCAACGACGGCAAAACAAGGTTGAACGCGTTCGAGAATTCTGCTACGAACGACGAGTTCGTCGATGCGCATGCGCACTGCTTCACAAATGACCGCATACGTCGCAGTCTACTAGTAAACGTGCAAATCGAAAAGTCCCTAGTGTCAGTATGTCTTAGGTAGGATACACCATTGGTAATTATTTGAATTATCAGGAATGGGTGGGTTTGGAGGGTTGTATTTCATAGTAAATATCGTTTAATTGTCCTGTCCGAAGTTTTACAATCCTGGTTGCTGAGAAAAGCAAGAAAAACGACGTTTGTTTTTTAACCAGAGTCGGGCAGTTTTTCTTATGTTGTTTTTGTTTTTTTCGCGATAGGATGAATTTTGGTTCATTTCAATTCAATTTTTCGGAACAATTACAGGATATCTAGGGCAATCATTTTGCTGGATGCCTAGAATCATTATTATTATGCCTAGAATCATTAAATGAGTAAGATATTTTTTAATAATTCGGTAGTAAATATTTTTAAAATCTGCAAATGGTGTATCCTACCTTTAAGTAGCATCACATCAAAAATATTGTATGCATAAAAAAGATGGTGACTGAATGTCTTGTGGCAGCCTTGGAGAGGCTCCATATTTTGTTATCGCAAGTAAAACGTATTCTGCAACAACCAAAGCTCTACCTTTCTCAATCGAACCAAATCCTCCAAATCTTTGGGCTGATTTTGGAGAATCTGAAAAATCTATTGGAATTTGTTTTATTTGGGAAAAATCCAGTAAAGATTTCTTAGTTTTTTTTCAAGTTACACAAATAAAGTTGACACTAAACAAATTATTTTCGTTTTTTGCATTGTAAAATCAATATTTGTGATTTTACAATGTACAGTCGACTCTCCTTAATTCAAACACTGTTAAAACATTGTTAATACAAATTCTGGTTATAGCAAACAAAAAGCCCTGGTCCCCGACTCTGCATTTATGTGCACAGTGAATGGGACCGACACTCCCACTTAATACAAAATTCTGATATAACAAACACTTTAGCCAGGTCTGGTTGAGTTTGTATTATGATGAGAGTCGACTGTACAGTTTTCAAGTCCATACTTATATTGGCTGGTGATTTGTGAAGTGGCGATTGTGATGTACATGTAGACAACCATTGTGGTTTTGAATTGGCAGGAAACGCTGACAGGTTTCAAGTGGATGGGCAACAAGGCTGATGAGCTAGTCAAGCAGGGAAAGACGGTGATCTTTGCGTTTGAAGAGGCTATCGGTAAAATAGATTTCACAACCATTAACCCTCCTATGTATGATTTGACAGCACAAATACGCACAAATATCAACAGTCCAGTCCTTTGCATGTGTTTCCTATCTGGAACACAATTCTGCACAGCTTCAGTATACTTTTATACAGTTGTTAGACAGCACAAAATGACTCACGGGTTGTGCTGTTTTGGGTTGTCTATGCACTAGTTTTTTTCTCTTTTTTAAATCAACTTTTCTTTATTAATCAAATAAATTATGGCTGTTGTAGCAACAAAATATTGTTTAAAATGATATGGGTTTTTATGTAGTTTTTTTGGTGAGGACCTTTTTCAGCTGGTTTTTAAGTGAAAGTAAATATTTTCTGATTGATTGACTGACAGACGTTCTGATTAACTTGCTCAGTTTGGCACGACTAGACAAGCCAAGTCTCATTATATCAGTGATCCGGCTTCACTTTATAGCAGAACAAAAGTAGAAAACTTAATGAAGAAAAGTTGATTACTAAAAAAAGAAAAAACTAGGTAAATGATATGGGGCCGATTTCACAAAACTCTTCTTTACTTAGGATCGATCCTAGGAATTAGGAAGAGTCCCAGCTGTAAGATCGATCTTACATAAGATGCATTCTAAAATCGATTTTACAAAACGCATCTTAAGCGGGATGTATCGTTAATATAATAAAACCGTAAGCTATTTGTTGAACGAGGCTGAATTGGCGAGTTTGACGGCTATTTTATATTCATGGTAATGCGCTAACGAAACTGCCGTTGGGATCTGTCCACAAAGCAAATTAAAGATGGCTGATTTGGGAGTTGCACAACTTTTTGGCGGTCATACTATTTACCGACTACACATCACAGCACCGACAACACATTTAAAACAATTGAGTTACCCCAAGCCGTGTAAACCGGTATATTCGGATAACTTTTTCGTCGGTCAGATTATCCAAAGGGTCTCTTCTTAATGCCCCCCTCTTTTTGCTTCGTGGTCTGCCAAAAGTATAAGCACCATTATTATTTGAGAGCGCCGGACGACAAATATGAGCGTAAAATTTGATAGCTAAGATGACCCATACACTCATCTTAAGTTAAGATGGGTTTGGCACCGTTGTCATGGAAGTTAAGACATGTTTAACCCTTCTTAATTTTTGTGAAATCGTTCTTGGGACGCATTCTAAGTTAGGACGAGTTACTCTTCCTAACTCGAGATAAGACGTGTCCTAATAAAAAAATTGGCCCATGGAAACTTAACAACGGAGATAAATGTTAATTGGTTTTTCTGTGTATCATTCTTAGGATACATGTGCGGTACCGAAGTGATTGACAAGGACGGTGTGAGTGCTGCTATGATGGCGGCTCAGCTGGCTGCTTACCTAGCATCTACAAACACAACCTTCACAGACAAACTCAAGGAGATCTACCAAACGTAAGAAATCTCTCTCTCATGATTCCATTCCACCCTATTGGAGGGAAAATAATATGAGAACCGCAGAAATAAAATAAAAGGAACACCCTTGCATGTATATCCGGAGCCAGTTTCATGCTGCTGCTAAGCAAACAAAAATTGCTCAGCATCAACATTCTTCCTTTGCAGAAACAGGGTTGCAAACCTAGAGAGCACGTAGAGTTTTGACTAGTAACCTGTTTTTACTGAGCAAGACTTTTTTTGCTAAGCATTTTGTTGTGTTTAGCAGCTTCATAAAATCAGCCCCTGGGGCCAATTTTATAGAGCTGCTAAACACATATGCTTAGCATGAAAATTTGTCCTTGGCAAAAACAAGGTTACAGACCAAATTTTCACGTGATCTTTATTGTTTTTGATTGATAATCAGCCATTTTTTTGCTTAGCATGAAAAACACGTAGAATTTTGGCTGGTAACCTGTTTTTAATGAGCAAGACTGTTTTGTGCTAAGCAAATGTTTGTGCTTTGCAGGTCTATGAAATTGGCCCCTTGACTCATGAACCTTATTTGGTTTTTACATATCATTACTACCACCGCGTAATACACCACTAATATAACGAATGTCGGTCACTTCGGCACCTGGTCAAGTCGGCACCCACCAACTCGGCACCTTGCCAAGTCGGCACCCACCAACTCGGCACCTTGCCAACTCGGCACCCACCAACTCGGCACCTGCACAAAAACCAACTCAACACCTGACCGACTCGGCACCTGACCTACTCGGCACCTCCGATATTAGTACGGGCGCATGAACCTACCCGCACTGACTCTTCTCATTATTTTGGAGGAATTTTTATAGAGAAAAAAATAGGCCTTTAATGGGAACGAAAATGTAAAATAAAAAAAGGAAGGACTACGGACCCGGACCCAATCCTTCATTTGGGATATTGTCTCCCGATCGGGGGACCCCCGTGAACTATCGCCGGCCGGCCGGGTGGTGGCGCGTGCAGCTTGCACTAGCCGGGCGGCGCGGCGGCAGCGCTGGTACTAATACGTCCTCAACAGACGCGAGCGCCAAACTGGAAGGTTCAGAAGTCGGCATCCTTTTGTGCCCGTTGTGTAGCGACGAAGACCAATCAGCGTTAAGCGGGTACACATTTGTTGCCTGGCGTTGCCTGTCAACTGGTCATGTCAACTCCGTGCTTCCACTTTCAAGGACATTTCCTTATTTTAAGGATTTTTTACTTCTCAAGGAATTTCTAATGAAATGGAGAAAAAAAAGGAAGTTGTGAGGAAATCCCCAAAATCTAAAGATTTGTAATGAAATTAGTAAATTCTGAGCAAATTCTACAATTAAAAAACAAATTGAGGGGTTCATATATTATGTTCAATATTTAGCAAAGTTGCCATAAAAAAGGTTCCCGATGTCTAGTAGTTGGGCTAGCGGGATTCTTGTGGGAAAGAATTCCATACACAGCCGCCACTCATTCATTCCTTTAAATGACTTGAAAAGTACCACAAGTTGTAAATCTGATAAAGAAGCACTAATTTCGGAGTGAACAAAATTCAAGCTACTCTTTGAAAATACTTAGACCTTTTCTCCCAGGGCCCATAGACTTTGTGCAGGAGGTCTGAGGGGCTGTATGGAATTCATGCCCTACCCTCACATTCTTGCAATTATTAAATTTAATAATATAAATTATGAATTATAAAAAGGGGGGAAAGGTGGAAAAAATAACAAAGGAAAAATAAAGGAAAAAATACATAAACCAACTTACAACTGAATCGGACCTTTAGTTCTTTACATAATAATAGGCCTACGTCATTATAGCACAAAATACCGATGTGGACGGTAGGGGTCTACACCCTACGAAACAAAAAGATATAGATAAAATTATGTAGGCCTAAGTATCAAACAAATCAGCAAGACCAGAAACGCTCGGCTCCGTCGCCGGGCCCTGGGCCTGGCGGGTTGCCGTGAACGCGCATGCATGGGGCCGGGAAGAAGCCCTGTGCGTCGGGGTTCGCTGTTACCAGTGCAGTGCATTGCCCGCATACGCGGTACACCTTCGCCATGAACTTCAGACTGATATTAAAATCGGACTCTATTACCTAGTTTATTAACCCTGTCTCGGCTCCTAATGGTAATAATATCTCCATTTAAGAATGTACAATGCTCTCACAATATAATAAGTCCGCTTTTGTCATAGGCCTACACCGCGTACCGGCCCCAAATGCTGGATGGGTAACTCGGCGGATGTACCGCTGCCGCGGGCCCGCCGACGTCTGTCGCGCGGGGGGCTAGCTGAGCTGTAAATGTTCGTTTAATATTTTTGTTGTAATATAGTTTTTCTTGAAATGTATAAAACTAATGTAGATGGTAGTTCGGGCACGGCCCATAGTAGTTGAGGCATGGTGCCGAGGTCAGGTGCCGAGTTGGTTAGGTGCCGAGTCGGTCAGGTGCCGAGTTGGAAGTCGTGAGCAGGAGGTAAAATTCCGGGTGCCGAGTTGGCTAGGTGCCGAGTTGCTGGGTGCCGACTAGGTGCCGAGTTGGTCAGGTGCCGAGTTGACAAGGTGCCGAGTTGGTGGGTGCCGACTTGGCTAGGTGCCGAAGTGACCGGATACCAATATAACACACTAATGTAATCATAAAGCGATTACTCTTCAAGGAAGCATTGCAAATTCTGTTTGGTTTTGGCTTATTTTGGTTGATGCACCCTGTCCTGGTTGATACTTCCCCAGTTTCACTTCGTGAATCCTCTCCCTCTTCATTCTTCTTCCCCAGATATGGGTTTCACTGTTCCAATAACTCCTACTACTTGTGCTACAATCCAGTCACCATGAAGAATATATTTGAGAGAATACGGACCCTTGATAACGGAGAGGTATGTTGCGGGTCAAGTTACACTATGCGAGTCCAGAAGACATGAATTTAACCTTTTGTTTTAAACGAAAAACATCAGAAGTAAACAAGAGGTCCCCTTTTACCGTATTTTAAAAAACGTGATAAATCCACGTTTCACATCTGTCAGAGTATTAATTAATGTTTTTGATGTAAAATGTTTTCACGTCTTCGGGCCTCACCTGTCTGACCTGAATAAGACAGACCTGCGACAAAATGACCTCATGGGTTGTTCACATGTAAGCTTTTCTTGTGGGAGCCGGGGGGGAGGGGGAGACGAGAGGGAACGAGAGCCACCAAGCGTTTGTAGGAAAGCGCAATATACACAATCTATCCGCCTCTGTGTTAATAATTGGAAAGCTGTTGAAAATGATAGCCAGATTTGTTGCACGGTATGGCGTAAAGCAACCTGTGGAATCTCAGAAGATGAGAGGATGTTGCCTCTCATATTAGGTCTCATATTAGTTTTGTAAAACTGTTTGTCGTTATTATGTATATATTTTCCTTTTTTTTTCTTTTTTCTTTTGTTTTGTTTTCATTTCTTTTCTTTACTTTTCGTTTCTTTTCTTGTCCTTTTTCATTCTGTAATAAAATCTGTATCATTATTGTGAAAATTGCGAATAAATCAAATAAAAAATCAAATCAAATCACTACAGCCAAAACGTTTGTGTGCTGCTTGGTGCAGATATAACGCAAGTCAACTGCATCTTGCCAAAACACAGTTTGTTGATTTTTATGCAGTGATATCAACTCATGATAAACTCGCAATAAATAAAACTGGAGATAATTCAGGGTTTTCTTCATTTGATTTAGCCATCTTATCGGGTGGAACTGCAATTTTATTTTTCTTCTTTCAGATTTTTAGTTTTTTGGTTTATTTTGGTGGACATGTCATCTCTTTAGTAAATGGAGGTAGGGATTAATTGATATTGCTGTCTCTGTGTTTTGTTTTTTAATATTACAGTACCCCAGCTCCTGTGGTCCATACAAGATCACTGGTATCAGAGATCTCACAACAGGATATGACAACAATCAACCCGATAACAAAGCTGTAAGTTCAAATTCATTGGTTATAGAAAAACACCGTTCATGCAAAGACAATCTTCTGTTTTGTGCCAAGAAAACAAATTACTTTGTGTTTTAGAACTTGTTCCAACTCGGCTCGTTCCAACTGCGAGACGTTTTCAACTCAAATTTTCATATGTTTCTCAAAACGCCTAAATAGTAAAATTTTTATTTCTAATTCATTTGCAATTTTAGTCAATGCAGAGAACTGAAATATATTTACTGTCAAACGGTGTCGCAGTGTCGTAGCCCAAGAATGGTGATCGTTTTGTAGTTAGCAGAGCCATTAAAATGAACCCAGTTCTAAATGTTTTAATGATTGTAATGCCGTACTACATTAACCAGTTCGCACCGGAGGACGTATAAACACGCAAAGTTTTCTCCAGATTCAAAAGGTATGACGCATAAACACGTCACGAGCAAGGCTGGAAATGTCTGTCAGCAGCGAGCAAGGCCGTAAATGCCTGGGTGTGCGTCATCCGTCATCAATTTTGAATTCCGGGAAAACTTTGCGTGTATACACATGTATAAAAGGGTGCAGTACCCATCCTAAAAGGATCCAACAAATCATTCGGTTGGATTTTCAGTGATGAATTGAGTTTGGTTAGGGTTAAAGTTTTAACTTTAATTTTGTTCTGTAGATCTTGCCAGTAAGTTCTTCCGGCCAAATGATAACCTTTAACTTTGCCAACGGCTGTGTAGCCACACTAAGAGCCAGTGGCACCGAACCAAAGATCAAATACTACACTGAGATCTGCACTGAACCATCAGGGTGAGTCTTATGCTGCGTTCCAATCGCGTCGTGTTTATCGTGTTCACGAGTTCACGAGTTCACGAGTCTTATAATGGCGTTCTAATCGCCTGGTAACTCGTGTTCACCAGTGGTGAACTCGAGGTGGATTTTTTTCTCTCCAAGTTCACGACTTAATAAACGAATGAAATACTCGCGCATGCGTGTTGGTTCACGTACGAGTTCCTGCGATAAAGAATGTCCTTACCGCACGACTAACTCGACTGTGCGCGTGCGTCTTGGTGAGTAGTGTTTGGAATGCAACCTACTCGTGAACATGGAGAAATTCACGGTGAACACGATAAACACGACGCGATGAACGCAGCATTATTAGGTCAAAGACGATCCTGTTTTGGACATTCTACACCCCAAAAAAGTTTGATAGATTGAATTTAGGATTTAAAGGGACTTATACCTTTTGCAACTATGCAAACAAGTAACCAACCAAATTATTGTTTAAAAGCTGACTTGATGTTAAAGATATTAATCACTCTAAACTCCCTGAAAGTTACTTAAAAAATACATCTCAGCGACGCATTTTTTTTACTTTCCATTTGTACAGTAGTTGGACCAAAATCTAAAAACTTCGAATATTTATTTTCTCAAATTATACAGCATTCACAGAGTTAAAAACTTTGTCATGTTAGTTGTCAAGCACCATTCTTTAGATTTTGATAGTTTTTGCTACTTCAAACGACCCCAAAATTGGCAAATGGTATACTATAACTTTAACAGTGTAGGAAGAAGGTCATGTTTGACAGAGCTTTAAAGGTAGGATACACCATTGGTAATTGCTTAAATTATCATGAATGGGTAGATTTAGGGGGTTGTATTTTATAATAAATATTGTTTAACTGACTTGTCCGAAGTTTTACATTCATGGAGGCCGAGAAAAGCACGAAAAACAGCGTTTGTTTTCAACTGGCGTCGAGCAGTTATTCTTCTGTTATTTTTGTTTTTTTGCATTATCGAAAATATTTACTACCGAATTTATAAGAAATATCTTACTCATCTAAAAGTAAATAAAGATTGTAGGCATCCAGCAAAACGATTGCACTAGATATCCTGTAATTATTCCGAAACAAAGATAACATAAGAATAACTGCTTGACGCCGGTTGAAAACAAACGCTGTTTTTCGTGCTTTCCTCTTCATCCATGATTGTAAAACTTTGGACAGATCAGTTAAACGATATTTACTATAAACATAAAACCCCCCCAAATCTACCCATTCTTGGTAATTTAAGCAATAACCAATGGTGTATCTTACCTTTAAGCATCCAAACCTTATGAAATGTTCCCATAATGTCATGTAGGAAAAGAAATGCTGGTCTTGCAAAACTTTAAGGTTTATGAAGTGTCGATGATTGAATTGCTGTGTTTTCTTATTTGTTCTCTAGTGATCCAGAGGCGGCCAAGGCAGAGCTACAGAGCCTTCTTGACAACATTCTGGACCACTGGCTACAACCAGAAATCAACCAACTAATACCTAAAGAATGAACCTCGGGGCTCTCGTGTACATAAACTTGCAAAGTATGATCTACGAGGTAACGCCTTATTTGTTTTTAAGATGGCACATCAATGTTTGGATTGTTCTTCAATACAAGCAGGATTGCAGAAGCTGATTCTTTTTTGTAAGTAGTTTTTGGTTTGGTGAGAAATCCAAATATTGCACCTGGTGTGTTGTCATTGGTATATCTCAGGTGGGGGACGGTGGGGCTAAGAAACCTGGAAGATGAACTAGATCTCCAATTAAAATAAAACATGGTTACTTTTTACTGAAAAAGCACTCATTTATTGAAAAAGCACCTGTTGTTCGCGCCGGATGTTGTATATAAACGCAACGTTTTCCCCAGATTCAAAATGGAGACGCATAAACACGCCACGAGCAAGGAAATGTCTGTCAGCAGCGAGCAAGGCCGGAAATGCGTGGGTGTGCTTCCCGGTACTATCGGCCTGAACCCGCCTCGGATTGAGTTTCGTTAAAAATAGTCCCGCGCGACGACTCGTTGATGTTAAAATAATTCCGGCTCGAACTGGTTAGCATCTCATTTATGATATTATATGTTAACCAGTTCACATCGGGAGTGTTTTGAAATTTACCAGGTCCAGGTGTGGGATTGTTTTTCAACGAAACCGTGGTTCAGGCCGGCATTTGTTAGTAGCACACCCTAATATTTCCGGCCTCACTCACTGTGAGCCGGTCGCTGACAGTTATTTCTGGCCTGGCTCGTGACGCGTTAATCCGTCATTCGTTTCGAATTCCTGAAAAAAATTAGCATGTACACACATCCTCCGAAGGTGGTGCAGTACTAATACGAGATTCTCTAGAGAATATGTCAAACATATTGTCAACTATTCTTCAGGTTGCTTTAGCCAAGGCTGCGTCGCTCTCACGAACTCACTCAGATTAGCTGAGTATTCATACAAGAATCCAATGTCCACAGAACAAGGAATACCTAATTCACTCAAATTGTTGAAATAGATTTCAACTAAAAGAAAAAAACACAAATTTAAAGTGAAAACAAGCTTAAAATAGAATTGCTCTTTGAATTCTTTATAAAATCGTCCCACCAAATTTTATTTCCTCTTTAACAGTTGCCTGTTTTTAACACATATTTTACCGTTTCTACGTTTTCTGGGGAAAAAAAAACTACTTGTGATTTTGTTTTTGATTTTTTTTTTAAATTTGTGTTAATATTTATTATTGCAGTTGAAGTGATTCCATGTTTTATTTACTTTCCGCTTTTTAACTGCATGAAACAATTGCAAGTTTCCTTTAAATTCTAACAGTAAAAACCATTTTATATATTATAATTAAATTTAACAGGAATCATTTATGTGATTAAGTGTGTACATGTATATACATTTAACATGTCTTTTGAAAAGGCTTTTGAGATAGCTCAAAGCATAGTAATTTATACCACACAAAAAAGAGACATTTTACAAAAAGTCTAACCATTGAAATCTTTTAATCTTGCACCGTTTGCAGTAAGATGTTTATACAGGTATATATCTGAATATGAAACTAGTAAGTGCCATAAAAATGATGAATAATTGAAATGAGAGACTTGTTATATATACAGGGTTTCTCCAAAAAAAAGTATACCCATTTTTAAATTTGTATTGCAAAACTACTGAATATTTCAGAAAAAGACAAATGTCTGTCGAATGGGTAGAATGTTCTCTGTCCAATGGTATAAGGTTCATTATGTCATTGCCATGGATTACTGAACAAACAAGACACTTATGAAATGTACAGAAATCAGCACTATCACAAGTTGTGTGACAAAGCTCTGACAGGTGTTTTTAAGGACAAATTATTTTGTTGTTTGAACACATTGGAACAATTATGACAGGGTCCCTTTCCTGACAAATGCAAGGTGATGGCCACTATTCCTGTTAATGCATAGCTGGCATCTTGGTCTCATGTCTCACTGCCTGACTTATTATTCCAACTTGTCACTGTGCTGATTTATGTACATTTTATAACTGTCTTGTTTGTTCAGTCATCCATGACACAAACATAATGAGCCGTATACCAGTGGACTGGACATTCTATCCGGTCCACAGACATTTGTCTTTTTCTGAAATAGTCATTAGTTTTGCAATAATATAAATTTGAAAATGGGTATACTTTTTTTAGAGACACCCTGTACAGAGGGGATCAAATAATCCATGTTTATAGAGACAATAGGGTCCATGATTGACAGAAAGTCCACGATTGAAATTTGTGTGCAAAGCCTATGGGAGGCCTTCCAAAAAAGTTAAGAGTACAAACAAAAGAGGAACAATAGGGGTCCACGGTAGAAGGTGTTTACACACACTGTCTGTGTGTAAGTTTAATAATTTTGGCTGTTGCTTTAAAAAAACGAACACCAAATGTGTGCTATTATTTACCATTTTGTTATTTCATATTTTCACGTATTAAAGTAAACCTCCAAATTGGTAGAATAATTGTGCTCTACACTCATTTATAATATGATATTTAGAAATAGATTATTTTGCACCTGTTATTTCCTTCCTTACCACCTACACAATAAGCCATTTGCGCGTGACCCCGAGTTAAATTTAAATAATATCTGGTACACTGACTTGTTCACACAGCTTGGCACAGTTTAACTTTAAATTCTCCAGACCAAAGACACTGTTGCTATATCACGTGATTCGGTTCAAGCTTTTGCATAGTTACGTAAGAGACGCTCAGCACCAATACATTGTTTACAATGGGTGAGAATGGCAAAAAGACACCAGACCATTCCAGAGCTAGGGGTTGCTAGCGTGTGACGCGTAAGGCTTGCCCCGAATCACGTGATATAGCAACAGCGTCTTTGGTCTGGAGAATTTTAAGTTAAACTGTGCTAAGCTGTGTGAACAAGTCAGTGTACCAGATATTATTCAAATTTAACTCGGGGTCACGCGCAAATGGCTTATTGTGACATGGTATGTCAAAACCAGGCAGAATTCGGCAGAGCTACGAATGAAAAAAACAGCTGTCAAATGATGTGGAGTGATTTTCAGGGATTTAGGGATTTTACTTTTTTTGTGGTGCTATTTATGTTTCACTTGTTCTGTAAAAGGTTCAAATTAAAACTTCATTGACAAAGCATTTTGTTTAATACAAAACCCCAACTTTAAAGGTCAGTTTTCATTTTAACATTTCAGACAATGTGATTTCAAAAATGTATGTTTTTACTTTGGAATATCCGATACACAAAACCAAGGTGGCATGTAAAAGAGCAAGGGTTACATTTCACTAATATTGCAGAAACTCAAACTTGACTTCTTGAGCTCAAAAGTGCCTGATTTTGACATACCGCGCCACATTTAAAGCATACATCATACTTAAGAAAAGCAACTTAATTATGTGCACTTGCCATAAAATGAGCATTCATCTCAAAACTATGCACGTTTTTTTACAAAATTGGTTTGTTCCGGAAAGTTATCAGAAAGCTTGCAGGAAAGCTGTCAGAACAAAAGAAAACAGTTCAATGTTCAGTTTGATATTTAAAAAGTAGAAATTGATATTGCGCAATCAAAAACATAAATTAATTGGACATGTTAAAATAAATAGCAACACATACTCTTCATCAGCAAAGCAGGAGTGTAATTTTGAAGAGAAAAAAAGTATCTTGTTTATAAAATATGTTTATGTGAAGTGAAGTGAAGCACTTTTGTATCTCAAACCTTCAGAGAAATATAATCTCTGCTTAAATTTTACAGTAGATTATTATTCTTTTCACAGAGTTGTTGTCGAGTACTTTCCGAGTACTTTGTTCAGAACCGAATATAGAGCTGTTTGTTGCGAACAAAGCAAGAGAAATATTGAGAGTAGACAACAAAATGAAGTCAGTGTTGGAGGAAAAACAAACTTGGGACAGTTTTGGGACAAAAGTACTCGGTCGAGTACTTGCCAAATTTGTGTGGTCTTAAAGGGATCGTATACGTTTGGTAATTACTCCAAAATTTAATGGCAATAAAAATTACTTGGTAAGAAGTACAGCAGCTTTGGGTAGTATAATGCATTTTTAGAAACTTTTCACTTTGAAGTACTGCAGTTATGGAAAAAGATATCACTTTTTATCCTCACAAATTTGAATATGAGAAGCGTTACTGCAGTGACGTTTCTAAGATTGTGTATTCCAATGCAGATTATTCTTCCTGTGTGGACATAACCACTTCAGATATTTGGCAATATCTCAAAATCGATACCACCTTTTGAAATTAAATTGTTACAGGTTATGGTGTATATATATAATTATATGGGATTGAAACAAACAGTGGGTTTCAATTACCAAACTTATACGTCCATTTAAATAAAAGGTAATGGCTGAGGACCACGCCAATACCATCAATATAATCGGGCGAGGCGCGAACAAAAAAAGACCGAGTACAATGAGGCTACAAACAATGTAAGTGCACTGCCAGTGTGGCTTATTGACGGCACTGCACAATACCGCAGTGTGAACTATAGAGTATCCATTCTTTGACACAAATTCTGTTCCATTGGTTGACTCAGTAATACAGTACTGGTGCGTTTGTTTAATTGATAATGGACAGCAATTGTGTTCAATATCGTTGTGTTAGCATTGTGCTGGTAACAATGAGTTATTGTTTTGAGTTATTGTGCTGGTAATTATGAGTTTCAGTTTCACAAGCAATTACCGGCTAATATCGCCGTGCAGGAACAATAGAAATATGATTTTACTATCTGAGGCCAATTTCATAGAGCTGCTAAGCGCAGAAATTTGCTTAGCATGACAATTTGTCCTTGGCAAAAACAAGGTTACAGACCAAATTTTCACGTGATCTTTATTGTTTTGGATTGATAATCAGCTATTTTGTTTGCTTAGCATGAAAAACACGTAGAATTTTGGCTGGTAACCTGTTTTTTAATGAGCAAGACTTTTTGTGCTGAGCAAATTTGTGTGCTTAGCAGCTCTATAAAATTGGCCCCTGGTAGTTCAGCTGTTACTCGGAAAGTACTCGACTACAACATTGTCTTTTCTGTTTATTTTTTATGTCAGAACCGATTTCTTGCGGTCACCATTTTCCTTGTGTAGTTTAATTCACCTAACCTTTAAAAGGTTGTAAAATACCTAGTATTTTATTGTTTGGAAATATTAATGTTATCAGCTTGCTGTTCAACTCCATAATTTGTTTGTTATTAGATGTTCTGGTGTTAATTTGAAAAACAAATTATCACTATGCTGCATTATTTTGTTTATTTACTTTTCATGAAATGTTGTATTCAGGTCTTTTTGGGGGCATTATTTCATGTTTTATTTTAAACATTTTTAAAAAACCTTTTACTGACAAGGTTACAAAACTAATTTGGGCATACTGTTTTTAAAGGGGGTAGAAAACAATCAATTTCGTTAGTGTAAACATACACATTGTGTAAGCGTGATTGCTGAACAAAATATTGATTTATTTTATATTTAACTCCCTCCTAGTAATTGTGTCGCACTACATGTATTTGGTGGTTTTTTTTCCGCAGTTATTTTACACGAATGGAGCGCGACGTGCCATTCGACATTAGGGTGAAGCAACTAGTGATGTTGTATACCTTCATCATTGTCCAAGTCAGACACTTTGTTCTTTTTTTCCCCCATTCAATAATAACAATTGGATCAAATTTAAAAAACCACCATAGACATAGCTGGATTCGAACCCAGGGTCTTTTCAATTCAAAGATCATGTCTTTCGAGCCATTCTCAATCACGAACAGCGTGTTCCTCGTGTGTTATCCCACTCTTAATATGTTTATTCACCAAATGCTTGCAAATGTTTGCAAATGTTTGCAGGATGGTTAAAGGCTTGAAAATGCATCGCCTTAATTCTTTGGAATGGAATCTGGTGTGTTTATCGTTTTTTTAATTGAAGAGAAAAGTGTTTTTTTAGGTTTTTGTGTCGCCCTTATATGTAGCCCTAATTTTACAGTGACAAGTATTAAACACAATAACAGTAAACATTGAACCAAATTGTCTGTGTTCGGCTTAGACGTTTATTTATTAGTAGTTTGTTGTTTTGTCTTTACAGAAACTGTTAACAAAACAAAACATTTCTTGTTACTTAAATATTTGGGCCATTTTTCAAACCCCAGCTTCGGCTTTGTCAGTTCATGCAGTTTGGCTATGGTGATGGAGCCACAGATATAGACCAATTGTGCACTACATTAATTGGTATGAACATATCTGCGCTAGCTCATTCGCATTAAAAGTTCACCCACAACTTTGGCTTTAAAAAGGGTAGGATTGTGTAAATATTGCCAAGGATCAACTTCCTGCTTTGGGGGCTTCTATCTAGAGGCAGACTTGATAAATTTACGCTTAAAAATAAGTGCTTTTTGCCATAGAAAGTGAAGGGATGTCATTTTTCGGGAGGGGAGTTTGTTTAGGTGTGATATTTAAAATTGTAATTTGCTACCCAATCCAAAATTGAAAAAAAAAAGGAAAAATTGACAATAGTTTAATATTATTATGTTTGATGTCGGCTTGCATGTTAATTATTCCTTGAGTTTGTTTAATTTTACACTGTTTCCAATGAGGCATGAATTTGGGTAGCGCAACTCTAAGCTGGGGTTTGAAAAACGGCTTTGTTACTGGTTTTGTCTGCTTCGTTCTGATTGGTCAACAGTTCGGCTCAAAAAATCATGACAAAGCCATTTTCGTTTGGTGAAAAGGATGGCCAACTTTATGTGGGCCATTTTGCGGGAACATCACATACAAAACAGTAACGATCAAATTGTTTTTAAATCCAAAACAAAATTAGGAACTTAACAAATTAGTTTATAAAACGTCCTCGTGAATGTTTAAAGGCAAGCTAAGTAGTCCATATGATCGGGCGCCCTCATTTTGTTGATTGTCAAACTTGACGTGCCACCCCTGTTACTCAATGGACAGTTCCACAGACGACTTTGCGATTGTGCACTGCATGATGACCGCTGGACCGTGCATTGAAAACACCTGTGTGTGTTTTACGTACGTACACAATTAACTCCGCACAACTTCATAACTTCCTTTGGACTTGGAGTGGTTGCCTGACTCGATTTTGTTCTGGTAATGCAGTGAAAACTTCAAGCAAGACGTGAACGTCGGACTAAACAAACCGGAGGTAAGGCTTTGGTGGATACAACCATGGTGGTAGCCTAGTTTTGTAATGGAAATCTTCGGGAAAAAAGTCGATAGTGCATGCCTTTGGCGAAAAACATTCTCAAACTTGACATGTAGCTGGCTGTGGGGGCTGGGTACGTATACAAGACAACGTTTTTATTTGTACATATACCTAGCTCAATTCATTATTGTCAAATTGTCTTTGATTTGCAGGCCCTGTATATAATGGAAAACCATCTCCTCGTGTATGTAATCTTTGAATTTGATTAATAAATTGTATAGAAGACGTCTGTTTACCATCAATATGATCTGAGAACTTTGCATTTCTACCCAAATCAATTTCAGGTTTGTTTGGGCATATCTCCATGGTTTGGGCGTGGAGGAGTAAATTTGTGTTTCTCTATGGTTTGGGTCAGCATTGCTTTAATTGAATTTAACCCTTTTGATTGCAGCTACTTGTAGTTTAATGAATGGTTTTTCCATTCAAAGAGTGACACAATTAACAAGTGTCCTAAAGGTAGGATACACCATTGGTAACTGCTTGAATTATCATGAATGGGTAGTATTGGGGAGTTGTATTATTTTATAGTAAATATCGTTTAAAGGTAGGATACACCATTTGCAGATATCGAAAATATTTACTACCGAATTATTAAAAAAATCTTACTTATTTGAAAGTAAAATTTGATTGTAGGCATCCAGTAAAAGTTATTGCGCTAGATATCCTGTAATTATTCAGAAAAATGTAATTATAAAACAAAATTTGCGTTCGTCGTCCGGCGATCGCGAAAAAACCAATAGAATAACTGCCCGACGCCGGTTGAAAACAAATGATTTTTTTTTCGATCTTTCCTCGGCATCCATGATTGTAAAACTTCGGACAGGTCAGTTAAATAATATTTACTATAAAATACATCCCCCAAATCCACCCATTCATGATAATTCAAGCAATTACCAATGGTGTATCCTACCTTTACCCATGGAGGCTTATTCCTCCATGCTTTAACTGACCTGTCCAAAGTTAATCATGGATGTGGAGAAAAGCACTAAAAAACGGTTATTTTCAACCGGCGTCGAGCAGTTACATGTATTCTAATATGTTATCTTTGTTTTTCATTATAAAATTCTATTTTTCAGAATAATTACAGGATATCCAGCGTAATCATTTCGCTGGATGCCCAGAATCATTATTTACTTTCATATGAGTAAGACATTTCTTAATAATTCGGTAGTAAATATTTTCGATATCTGCAAATTGTGTATCCTACCTTTAAGTCACAGCTTTATGGGGGTATTCTAATCAGTAGCTACTGGTGGTATGCATTGTTGTGTATATGCATCAGCCACCTGACTCTTGTGAAGATGCCATAAGAGGATTAGCTTAATTCCATTCATGGTGAGTCTGGCTCTTATTGTAAAGAAGCTTTTTAACTTGTGGGCTTTAGTTGTGTAGACAGGGAAACTTTCAATAGAGCAGCATTTTCCTCTCTTTAATTTACACCATGTGGACTAGTGTGCAGTTTCTTGAACCATATGAAGCACGATATGTGGCAGAGAAAACCCCCCTCTTTTGTGTTGACCATTGTGTTCCCGGAATCTCAGGAATTCCTTTTAGGTTTCAAGGGGGGATGGGTTAGGTTACAATAGTGTTGAGTGTGTATAAAGTATAGGGATAAGAGGGGGGCACCCCTCTGCCATATATCTTGAACATGTTAGCATAGTGCAGTCAGCTTTTATTTGTAGACTATTATTTCAAGCTGTGTATATGGAGTAACAATACAAATTAAATTGGAGAAGAGTTTTAGAATAAAATAGAATGGTAAATTGATTTTCAATGACGGTTTTCAAACTGAGAAACTTCAAATGTGGAGATGCATGTATGCTTTCTAAATCTATGACAAAATACAATGTTAACGTGGCGTATTAATCAGCAACCTTGATAACATTCTTGTCTATTGTTGCAGCTCTTTAGGAGCCATGTGGCTGTTGTAACACAATCAAGTTGAATCGGAATGACAAGTTCCATCTGAGACCACCACTGCCACCATGTTCAAGAAGTTGGCCAAGAGGGTCAGCCAAGCTAACCGGCCGAGCGAGGACCTTCTGGACTTTGGGGCCAACCTGGAGAATGCCGAGCCGGAACTCTGCATCCGGCTGCTTCAACTGCCCACGCTCAACAACTACACGGGTCTGAAGAAACGCATCGCCAACAGCGACAAGGAATGGCTGCAGCGGTTCCTGGAGTTGGATGGTTTGGACGTGTTGCTGGAGTCGGTGGTGCGGCTGTCCAGAAGAGGGATGAACATGGCCCAGGCCTATCTGCAGATCGAGGTGGTGAATTGCATCAAGGCTGTCATGAATTCCAAGGCCGGGCTGGAATACATCTGTGAGAATGAGGAGTATACTCGCAAGCTGGCAGAGGGTAAGTTGAAACAAAATGTGAAAATCGGTTTCAAAATACTTGTCCCCACAATTAAACCATGCTGGTATAACCTAGTCCCTGTGTATTTTTACTAGTAAAGTATCCTAAATCTGCCAAAATTCACCACTTTTGTTGCACACAAAAATGTTGGTGTTGGTGAATGGTGACTGCTCAATATGGAGGTATTCTGAATCCATCAAAATCCTGCAGTACCGCAAGGCTTACAATCCTCAATCCATCATAATACTCATATGTTGACATCGACGAGGGACTTCATCATCCTGAATCTGCCTAAATACTTCAAAACATGGATTTTGATGGATTCCGGAAGGATAGGGTTAAAAATCAATCAACTAGAAATTACCCATAAAGTACTTCTACGAAACTCAACATTGGTCAGCAACAAATCCCCCCCCCCCCCTCCCATCCAAGAAAAAAAGATTGTGCTATTGGAACTGCTTCTTTTGTATTTGCTAGAAGATTGAAAATAATTTTAGAGTCGTGTATATGTTTTGAACTTACTCGTGTCCATGTTTGTTTAATAAGAAATACATATTACAACTCTAAGCGGTAATTAATTATGTACATTAACCCAAAGGTCCGGAATTCTCAAATTAAAATATGATTTTACACACACAAACACGTAAAAAAAAAATTCAAAATTACGTAATAATAATAATAATAATATGGATTTATAATGCGCACTTCTCCAGAAAACCGATCAAGGCGCCTACACAAAAAGAAAACATTATACAATAGAAAATGAAAAATAAACATAATTGAACTTAAATAAAACCCAATGAAAGTCTAAGTGAACAAGTGTGTTTTTAGTTCCCTCTTGAAGTTGTTGAGTGATGTTGTTTTGCGAAGTGAGACAGGGAGCTTATTCCATAGGGCAGGAGCAGCTTTGGCGAAAGCACGGTCTCCGTAACGAATTGTTCTAGAACTTGGTTCTACCAGCAAGTGAGATCCAGCAGACCGTAGAGCACGACTGCTGTGCTTAGTGGAGATTAGTTCACAAAGATACTGTGGGGCTTGTCCATGCAGAACTTTGAACACAAGGAGGCAGATTTTGAAGGTGATCCTCCTTGTAATGGGGAGCCAATGTAGGCGTCTTAGGACGGGCGAAATGTGGTCGTATTTTCTGGCTTGGACAACGACTCGAGCGGCATTATTGTGTACACGTTGCAGACGAGAAATAGACGTACACTGCATATAGTGTAGAAATAGTAATCTTTATGTAAATGCAGTTAAAACTTATTTAACCAGTTCGGGCCGGGATTATTTTGACATCACTGAGCCAGGGTGCAGGATTATTTTTAACGAAACTCGATCCGAGGCGGGTTCAGGCGGATAGTACCAGGAAGCACACCCATGCATTTCCAGCCTTTTTTGTTGCTGACAGACATTTTTGGCCTTGCTCCTGACGTGTTTATGGGTCATCTGTTTTTAATCTGGGGATAACTTTGCATGTATATACATCCCCCGGCGCGAACTGGTGAAAGCAAAATCATTTTTTCTGAATGCAAAATGGTGATTTCCCATTTGATGATGTTACTAAATTCCTGTGGATAGTGTGCAGCAAAACGTATTGCCCAAAGTTAACTTTGCACAGACCACCAGAAACTATTCAAATGGAACAGTGCAGAGTTCAGTTTATCACTTAATTGTGTTTGTCTAAACATAGAGCTAAGCCATCAAATAAGTGGAGAACACTTTACAGGTTACTACCCAACTATAATTTTTCAAGATAACCTAGTGACTCCATGGTGGACACACAGTCAAACTGCATACTAGTTTGGGGTGCAACCCCATGCTGGTCATTGTGCTGCCTGCGTGGCTACTAGTTCTGAGGTTGTGAAGCTATTTGTTCTTGTTTAAATGAAATTCTTTTTCTTTTACATATTTCTTTTGTTGGGTTGTAATAATAGGCAACTGCCGATGTTAGTTTAACATCAATTCAAAATGTGTTCACCCATGACTGGATACTGTTTAGCTTTACATGTGAATGTCAACAGTTTATTTGTTTCCATACTGAAATCCATCGTCATGCAAAACTGCCCACGTATACTTCTAAAGACTGTATTTAAAAGTGTGGTGTATTCCTTTAATAACATCCTGTATCACGGTCAGTGCCCACTAGCAATAGGGAAGTATAGGTGTGTGGGTGGACCATGGTGCACCATAGAAAGATCTCTTTAGTTTTTAGCTCTGAATAGAGTTGGTGGTGAGAATATGATCTCAACTCCTAAAGATAAATGTATCATACTGTTGTTAGGAACAATGCGATCTTATATGTCGAACGGAACCAATACTTCCTTAAAAAAAGAGAACCTTCCATGGTGTACATGTACCACCACATGCTTCCCTACTTCCCACTCCACCATACAAAGAGCAAAACATAGAGCAAAACAACACCAATGGCCTTGTTTTTATTAACAACAAACATGATCCTTTCACCCCCTTGGGTGTCCCTGGTTTTGTGCCTTGAAGCTGACTGTTCAACATGATGATCATTTACCCTGTTTTGGTCCAAGGTGGCATTTTATCACCAACTCAGTGGTGTTTCATAGAGGAATTTCCTCAACTATCCAGTGGCGAACCCAGTTGGCTGAGTGTCAATGTCATATTATACCACTGTGAGTTTCCTTTGAATAGTAATCAGGTCAATCATGCAGTATCGGGAACGCATTTTATGGAGCCCCGTTGCCTGGCAAACCATCAGTCAAGAATACAAAACTTTAGAAAGTCTGTTCTGTTACGACCAGCTTGGAATCATAACATTCAGGGTTGTGTGATGTATACATTATAGCCTGCAAGTTTGCGGGTATCAAATTAACCGTTGTTTTACGGTTAACAGTTAACCGTAACCAACATAAAAACCAAAATTGGGGGAACAAAATTTGGGACAAATTTGAAAAAAAATTGGGGAAAAAATGAAATTTTTTTTTAAAAATGCATGGGCCTGCATTGCATATCTTCATCAAGGAATTTAGTGTGTGCGCGTTGAACGTGTTGATAATTGCACTTCTGCGATTGATAATTGTCTGCATCAAATTTTGTAGGCCGACTGGCTATATGTTAGATAAGCTATCGGAAATTTCTCTACAAAATTTAATCTATTGTACTATATGTGACCTGCTCCAACGAAACCCAGACAAAGTTGACAATTGGTAGAGTTTCTTTTATAAAAAAAATATAAAAAAATGTAACATAAAAAATGTAACCGTTCGAACGGTCGGTAACTGTAAATGTAGAGACCACATGCGCTGATCTTAAGCTGCTGCAGAAATGCTTTCGTTCCTGGTGAACAGGGATAATAATTGTAAAGCGCTTTGAAACGTAAGGATATAAAGCGCTATATAAGCACCAACATTAGTATTATTATATGTAGTTTGGGTTTTATTTAACCAGTTCGCGCCGGAATTATTTTAACATCGCCGAGCCGACGGGCGGGATTATTTTTAACGAAACTCGATCCGAAGCGTGTTCAGGCTGATAGTGCCGGGAAGCACACCCACGCATTTCCGGCCTTGCGCGCTGCTGACATACATTTCCGAACTTGAACTTGGCGTGTTTATGCGTCATCCGTTTTGAATTTAGGGGAATGTTTGCGTTTATATACGTCATCCGACGCGAACTGGTTAAAGGTACCGTAGTATACGACATTTGCAGATATCAAAAAAATTTACTACCGAATTATTAGGAAAAATCTTACTTTTTTGAAAGGAAATTCACGATCGCCAAACGGCGATCGCGAAACAAACAAGAAAACATAAGAACCACTGCCTGACGCCGGTTAAAAAACGTTTCTTGCTTTTCTAAGCATTCATGATTGTAAAACTTCAGACAGGTCAGTTAAACGATATTTACTATAATAAAACACAACCCTTGGATCTACCCATTTGTAATAATTCAAGCAATTACCGATGGTGTATCCTATATGTACCTTTAATATTGAAAAAACGATTATAATTAATTATACCCCAGACATGCCTACATTACATGGATGATAAAATTAGCTCTTGAAATAATCAACTTGACATTGAATAAATAACCAATCAATCCTTAGCATTTCAGCATCCCAGCTGCGTGTAAGAATGATTAGCCTCTTTTCAAGTCTAAGCACTAAAACTTGTAACCGTTGTTTCCTGGACTTTTGTTTACATATTGATTTGTGAAGAGATGTTGTACAGTCAATTATTATTATTAAAGTGTTCACTGTCCTTGTTTAAAGGTAGGATACACAATTGGTAATTGCTTGAATTATCAAGAATGGGTAGATCTTTTTTTTTTTTTTGGGGGGGGGGTGTATTTTATAGTAAATATCGTTTAACTGACCTGTCCAAGGTTTTACAATCATGGATAAAGAGAAAAGCACAAAAAAAGCGTTTGTTTTCAACCGGCGTCAAAACCGGCAGTTATTCTTTAGTTATCTTTGGTTTTTTGCAATCGCCGTCCTGAACATCTTTAACAAGTTATTCAAATATACAAATTAATGTGTTGATGGAAACTTGAAGAGCTGAAGATATAATGATGAGATACTGTCTGGGAATGTCAACCACTCGGCTAACTTGTCATGACGAACAAATGTTGTACATTAATCACGAGGCAACATACCGTTTTGTCACCCTATACATTGTAGGTCTTGGCATTTATTCCCATGAGATAGTGAAGTCAAGTTCAGAAAGTCAAATGAGAAAGTCAAAGTCATTTTTTATTCTGGCGTTGTAGAATCGTCTGTAGGTTTATTTGAAATCTACTATACACAAAGCAAGTAAGCAAATAAGTTGAAGTGAAATTGTTTTCAAAAGTTTCAGAAATGTTTGAATTGCAGAATTGATACTAATTACAGAATATGTCTTGAACGATTCAGAGATTTAACTTCTTTTTCTTCATTAGAAAAAATATTTTACATGGTCAAATGTGCAAATTTTATTCAAGTTGTATTCTACGTTATGCAAAGCCTCAAACCTTATTCAACAAATTGATTCCTGAACTATGTATCTTTATGTAGAATTGAAAAATAATAAGACAATCCTTGTACATGTAATTAGGTCTACTGCTCGAAATAAAAGAATTAATGGATTTTATCTTATTATCCAAAAATAGTGAAGTTGCAGCTTAGAAATTTAAAAAGCATTAACAACAAAATTATATTCGAATGCTTCTCTAAACAAAAAATTTGAGAAGAATAATGTACCCTTGTGTGTTTTCATTGATTCTTCAAATTTTCTTATATTAATTTTTTCGATCTTCACTAGCAGAGTGTGACGCCAATTATTTCCATGAAATTTAATTTTATGAGGGTAAACAGGAGAAGAAGCCTTGTGTTAATGGGGCCTGACATACTCGTGTTTGCCTTGACATGGCAGTTAATTTTATTGATTTGAGACGGAAATGAAAAGGCAATGAAGGACATAAGCTAGTTTTACATGTTGCTGGTGGTTGAACAATGAATGTAGATTTGAAGGTTAAAATACGGTATACATTTGAAATTAGGTTACATTACCTTTGCATGAGGGTCATGCTATAAGTTCAGTGTCCGGATTTTTACATTTGAGACCCACTCTGCAAAAATGAGTCTGATGTGTTAAAAATATTTTTTTTAAGTTTTACAGTTGGTCAGAAAGAGCAGGAAATAAGCTTTCATTTGACATATCACAACTCTGTAGTGTAATGCATTGGTCTTTTACAAAATTTCCTTTTTCTCAGTGATATTAAAAATGTATTTGAACAGAAATGAAGATGTATAATTTTAGTGCTTCATTAGATGCACTAAAATTATACATTAATCTACTTTATAGGGATCAAAACAACCTTTTCAAACGGTCAGTTCTGAAAAAAAATGGTGTCGGAGAAACCAAAATTCTTTAAAACCAAAAAATGATTTGTTGAAAGAAAAATCACCTCTGAGACAATAAGCAGTTCTTTTTGTGAAAATGTATTATGCGACATCAGACTCATTTTTTTTCAGAGCGGGTCACATTTTGTATCCGTCTTCCGTTTTGAATTCCAGAAAAGCTTTGTACACACCGTACCGCATCTAACGCGAACTGGTAAAGACACTAGATTAAGTTAAGCATATGGATGCATTAAATTAATTTTGATGATGTAAATATTTTGTTAAAACAATTCCTGCCACCCTTGATTCAAGACTTCAGGTCTTTCAAAAGCAAAAAAGCTAAATTGTATTTTGTACGTTGTGTGTGTCATATTTAAATTTTAATTTGATGCTATTTGATTTTAAAGGCTTGCAGAATAGAAGCGGTTGGATTTATAAATCAGTCACACCTGCGGAATTCGGTCAATCGTAGTCCAAAGAAGCAATCGTCGCAATTTCAGGTTCATTAAACTGACAAACTTACCGTTATGATCTCGGGCCGAGCCTATTACACTGTCTTCACTCTAGGAATAATTACAGTCAACTTAAATGTACCAATCTTGATATTACTTAGCATGATAAAAGGCAAATATTGTTAATGTCCAGTTTATCCGATGGGTTGGTGTATTTTGTATACGTTAATCTGGATGTTATATTTTGAGAAAGAAGTTTGAAGTAAACATGAGTTAATGTACTATAGGCCATTTGTATGTCATATTGTTGTTGTGTGAACTACTCTTTAAACATGTCACTGCGTAGTGAAAAGTACCTTGTGTTTTTTTCATCACAGTTGTACAGAGATGGTCATGCAGTATTAATTACAGAGTATTGTGTTTTTCAGACAAGATGTGGATATTTATTAAGTATCGGGAAGCATCAAATTAAACATTAATCGAGCAGCTGTGCCGTTTCCTATTGTACGTTGCACATTATAATTACTGTGTTTTTGACTATTTTAGGTAAATATATAACTAAAGTTAAGGACTTAAAGGTAGGATACACCTTTTGCAGATATCAAAAATATTTACTACTCGTTTGAAAGTAAATAATGATTCTAGGCATCTAGCAAAATATTTTGCGCTAGATATCCTATAATTATTCAGAAAAATTAAATTTTATAAAGAGAAATTCGCGATTGCCGTACGGCGATCGCGAAAAACAAAGATAACATAAGAATAACTTCTCGACGTCGGTTTTAAACAAAAAATTTTTTTTGTGCTTTTCTTGGCATCTATGATTGTAAAACTTCAGAGAGGTCAGTTAAACGATATTTACTATAAAATACAACCCCCCAAATCTACCTATTCATGATAATTCAAGCAATTACCAATGGTGTATCCTAATTTAAGCCAACCGTCTGGATTTGTATACACAGACTGTAAATGGTGCATGACCGAATATATGTAAATGTAGTTTAAACATTTATCAAGCAACTGGGCTGTTTCTTATTGTACGTTGCACATTATAATTACTGTGTTTTTCACTATTTTAAGTAAATATATAACTAAAGTTAAGGACTTTTTAAACCAACCATATGGATTTAAACACAGACTGTAAATGGTGCATGACCGAATATATTTAAATATGCAGTTTAAACTGTAAAGAGTATGGCGTTTTTTTTTAACTGTACACCCTGCAGTCTTATGAAATTAGCACTATGCATATTGAATGTATAGATTGGGATAGGATTAAACAGCAAAGTATAGTTTATAGGATTTATTCGTGCAATGTATAAAATGCATTTAAAAAAAACACCTTTTTATCCAGAAACAAGTTATTGTTATTGTGATGCAGCTTTGCCACTAGCCAATTTGTTTACATTTGTTTGTTTACACTTAACCAGTTCGCGCCGGGATTATTTTAACAGCACCGAGCCGAGGGGCGGGATTATTTTTAACGAAACTCGATCCAAAGCGGGTACAGGCAGATAGTGCCAGGAAGCATACCCACGCATATCCGGTCTTGCTCGCTGCTGACAGACATTTCCAAACTTGAACTTGGCGTGTTTATGCGTCATCCGTTTTGAATTTTGGGAAAACTTTGCGTTTATATACGTCATCCGGCGCGAACTGGTTAAGTACAAGCTATCCTTGAAGCTCTATAAATTATATTTATTACTGTGAATGACATAATATCTATTCTTATGCAAGAATGATGTTTTCGATTTGCGACAAAAGGTTATCACCTAGGCGAGTTTCTTTAACAGTGTATAGATCTCACTTTTAAGGAAAATATAAATATTAGTCTCAATTGACTCATGCCCCTTTCCCACACACACGATGCTGGCTACGGTACAGCACAATTTTTTTAACTAGAAACATCTTACTGTACTGTAGCAATTCGCACTCAAAGGTCAATTAAATTCTACGTCTTGTCAAGACGCTATCAAGACGCCGTCAAGATGTGGTATGGTAGTAGTGCGATAGTGCAATGACAGTGTTACAATATAATTACGATAGAGTTAGGGCACCGTCAAGATTTGTCACGGCGTACCGGTACTACGAAATGCCAAGATTGTACTACGCCGTCACTACGGCGTCAATACAATTTAACAAGATGTACGATCCTGTACGATTTAATTAATTAATCACATGACAAAAAAGGCGCAATGAGAAAATATTTGGATGTTGTCGTTGTCGTCATGATTCTTCGATGTTCTCCATCTTCACCATGTTCAATAACCTAAAATACATTACGTTCTTGGTGGCGTCTTGGTGAAGGCGTGCTATAGGTCGCAGCACCATCGTAGTGGCATTATATCAGTAACGTAGTGAAGTCTTGGCTTGCTGTAGGTGTTGTGGCTACTACGATTGAGTACGAATGAACAAGACACTGTCACGCAGGCCCGTACGCAGCGGGGGTGCGCTGGGTACGTGCGTACCCCCCAACCCCCCAAAAATACCAAAAGGTCCACATTTTCCTGGGTAAATAATGATATTTTGATGTAGAAATAAATACTGGCACACAAATGTTTGGTCCCATTGTTGGTCCCATCAAGTACAAATTCGCACCCCCCCCCCCCCCCCCCCCCCCCCCCCATAACAATTCCTGCCTACGGGCCTGCGACATACCACGACAACGTTATGACTCTCATACGATGCTGCTGCGGTGGACCAGGATTGTTTTGAACATTCTAAAGAAATCGTGCTCATCCACGGTGGCATCATGTTCCGCTTAAGGTGGACCAGGATTGACCACAAACATGTGACGACGCTGTTGCGATTTTAAATAATTGAAAAATTGTGCTCTACCTTAGCAAAAATCGTGTGTGGGAAAGGGGCATAAATTATATATAAAAGCATCTAGGCTTCCAAAGTACATGTAGGCATTATTACATGCCATCACTTATATCAACAACATTTGATAAAAATAGGATATCACGTTTGTTGCTTTTTCTTTATCCTGCTAAATTTTACAGAACCCAACAGCAGTAAGGATTTCACTTAAATATCATCTTATTTAATTGGATTGTGGTCTAAAGGCATTTCTGAAGGACACAGTGAGATAACATACTTTTGTAAATATGATTGCAGACAGTCTGACAGGACTTTTAGGTTCTTACGCAAACAAAAGAACTTAATGCTGTGCTGGGCAGTGCCTCCAGCTGAAAAGTTTAGGGAGTGTTCCACAACAAAGGGAAACCTTGCAAATAAATTTTCATTCATCACTCTCAAAATCTTTTCAGGGATTTAGTGGTGTGCAAATAATGGGACTGGATGAAGGTTTCAGCATTTCAACTAGTAGTTTAATACTAGGACGTTGACGTTAAATGGCAAGCAGCTTAGTGTTGGGTTCAGAGGTGGGGGGTACCCCAAACAATAAAGTTGGCATGAAAAGATTACCTAAGCCCATGGATACAAATTTAATTTGAATTGAATACAGTTTCTTTTTCAGTAGATTGTTGGTGTTATCAGCTGAGGTTATCGAATAAATATTTCTTCCAAAATTCAAGACCTGTTGGCCAATAGATCTAGCGAACAAAATTTAAAATGATTTTTGAAGGTGGCGCTACTTCCGCTAGATGCCCGCGCACATTCGCAAAGTTTTTATGATTTTCATATCGCATAAGTTGTAGTTAGTGTATGAACTAATCTGGGCATGGTCTGCTGGAAATGTAGTGATAAGTAATTTATTATAGATACATTTTTTTTAAACATAAGCTGTCGCTAACTGTGTTGTTTTTTTCAACCCAGCGCTAGTCCTACATCGCAAATAGTATCACAACAAAATATCGCAAAAAAGAAAAAAGATGTTTGTTACTAATTTGTATGTGGAAATGTTAGGTCAACATGATGACTGAACAGGATTTTCCTTTCCTACTTTTGGAACGTCCGTTTTAAATATCAAAGTGTGTTGCAAATTCCACTGTAATTTATGTTACCGACGAATTCACGTTTTGGTCCGTTTTGCATGTTTGAACACAAACCACTGTCAAATCAACAAGTCTACCAAAATAATGTTACCTAAAAGATATTGATCATTCAAAGTCATATGTCCAAAAAGGAAATGTACATTTACCAAAGTTGAAATGTACGTTTGAGCTGATTTTGTAATAAACTTTTCTCACAAGAATTTACTTCTACGGAATTATCATGAATGGGTAGACTTTGGGGTCGTTTTTTTTTATGGTAAATATCATTTAACTGACCTGTCGAAAGTTTTACAATCATGGATGCTGAGAAAAGCAAGAAAAACGATGTTCGTTTTTAACCAGCGTGGGGCAGTGGTTCTTATGTTGTTCATGTATTTTGGTTAACATCACATTTTATAAAAGTCATACATTGCTCCCAATGTCCCCCCAAAAAATAGTTTAACATTTTGTCAATTACAAAATGGCTGAGCTCATATTGTTTCTACCGACTATAACTGTCCACATTTGAAGATACATTTAGTGTACCAGTATATTTTACTAATATTTTATTGCACACTCCTTTCTAAACTAACCAGTATAAGGGCATATGCTCCAGTTTTATAGAATGTAGACTGTAAAATATGAATATTGTAAAATATAGGCAAAATATTAAATTATAATATGTGACCTGTTCCAACGAAACCCGGACAAAGTCGCACAATGTGTTTTGTCACAATGTACTCCTGAAGTAATTTCGGGATGGATTTTACCATTTTGAGATTTTAGGTTTTCCTAAGTCACTTACTATTAATCTACAATCTCCTCAAATTTGAACAAAATCCGTCTACCAGAAGTGTGTTTTTTGGTCAATTTTGTGAAACATTTGTGTATAGAAATAATACGCTTTTCTGAACTTCAAAGCTGTTTATCTCATAATTAGGTTGTCAGGGTTTTATCACTAAATCCAGACCCCAGGGAAGATAGGGTGGGGGTACATATGTAAATGATACATCATTTTAAAGCTGAGAACCTAGAGAATTTGAAAAAAGCAAAATCTGAAAAACTAAAAAGTCGACTTTGTCCGGGTTTCGTTGGAACAGGTCACATATAGTTAATCGTGAGAATTCTAAAAATTTGTGTTAAAAAAAGAGAGAATTTGTTCTCCCCTATCCCCATCAGCATAATTAAACACGACGGTTATTCTAGTTTTTGTCAGACTTTATTTGTTTTCTTCTTTCAGCCTTGACCATTTAGTCTGTTTATTAATTTTTTTTTATATTTTTTTTTACATCTGTGAAAGCCAGCAAATGCAACCTTCCAATTTGGTCAGGGTTCATTTATCTACAGTTTATTGGCTTTTAACCTCAACCCCATTTGTTTTCCTGTGAATAACCTTCAAGTTGTAAGATCAATATTTGTGTTTATAGGGAAAATGCAATTTGTTGCCTACTGTACGTAATATGTGTTGTGATAAATCATTGTAGTGTGCCAATTTGTAGCTTATTTTAATAAATTTAACCCTAACCCTCCCAAATCTCCCAAAATCAATATGATTTTGCACACACCCTAGGGAGTTAGGGTTAACCAGTTCGCGCTAGAGTACGTATATAAACATTCAAAGTTTTCCTCTAGATTCAAAACGAATGACGCATAAACATGTTACCAGCAAAGCCAGAAATGTCTGTCAGCTGCAAGCAAGGCCGGGTGTGCTTCCAGGTACTATTGGCCTGAACTCGATCGGATCGAGTTTCATTAAAAATACTCCCGCGCCTCGGCTCAGTGATGTTAAAATAAACCCAGCGCGAACTTGTTGGGAAGTATTCATTTTTGGAGTATAGAAGAAATTCTCCCTAAAAAAAATACTGGGGAAATAAGAAATCTTTAGTAGCTTATTTCTCAGATAAGCACATTTACTCAGGTTTTATACTTCAGAATGATGCTATATCAAACTTTAAAAAAACACTTGATCAAGTTTTGTAAGGCTCAGAAATTTCACTGGTTTTGTTACATTTTTTGTTGCATACCTGTTCCAGGCGTCAAACCTTTGCCATTTTTGTTTTCAGAAAATATTTCCTTTTTTGTGTGTCTGGTGTGTCTGATGAGGTGATCCATAACAACAGTATTGTGTACCAAAAAACCAGCCCCCAACTCACACAGACTTCAGGCATGCCTTCCCTGCGTGCCCTAATTACATTTGACATCGGTCATAAATCACCCATATTGTCTGACATACATACATATATACATGTACATACATGCTAGACAATTTGGTTTTTGTTTTTTATTGTAAAAAAGAGGCAAGCCTACAAAGAGGTTTTTCATTAGTAAAAGTAGTTGTCTCTGGGGAAGTCCAAAATTACATTATGCCTTGCTACCATATGGTTCTATGTAAGGAGCAGTAGCATAACACATTGTAGTATTGACAGTTCAGTGATCAAATATGTGTGAGGGGTTCAGCAAAATGAGACGGAACAGCTAAATATAGCCCATTGGTTCTTTTCCCACACTTTTTTCCTTTACAATTTTGCAACCATTATACTATAGAACAGCTTGCATTGTTTGGGACTATTTGTCACTGCAAGTCCCACTCAGATCACGTCGCACCTCCCATGATTGGGTTACGGTGTGATCACACCTACATGTATCTCATTGAACATGGATCTAATATAAATCAGTCAATGCCCGGATAAGCAGAGAATGTTTGGGGAAATGGCTTGTCTTTCAGAAAATATTATAAATATGCCAAAGTAAGAGAGGTGACAGTTATATATAAATGATTGGATTGCAGATTGGATTAGCTGCGCAATGTGTACAGACAATTATATCTGAACATGCTGAACTTGTTTTTGGCAAAGTAAACCTTTTATAAAGTTTTGTTAACCCCTTGACGCCAGAAAGTGGCTATGGCCGCGGCCCGCTAATCCGTCTGAAATGCTGTTGTCAGCTGTGCTGACAGCTCTACGCTCAGGTCCATTGTGCAGTGCAGCTGCTGTACAAAGTTTGCTGTGCAGTCACTCGACAAAAGTTTGCTGTGCAGTCATTCATATAATCCGTTGTAGTGAGGAATTATTACTGGTATCGAGAGATTAATAAAGTCAAGAAGGAAAGTCTGAAGTTAGAAATCTACAATAATTCCGTCTTTTGGTGTGAAACATAACTTTGTTGATACCCTTTTTTTGGTAGTTCAAATATTTTTTTTAAATCAACAAGAGATTGCACATAAATTCCATATACAGACAAAGGGGATCTTTAATATTGTATGACAGACTTTTATCACTGATACATACAAAATTACCAGTGCTTTGGATTGAGCTTAGTTTGTTCAAAGATTTGAAAATGATGTTTCTTATTTATTTTCCCCTATAGCCCTCGACACCAACAACACTCTTGTGAAGAAGGCAGTGTTTGAACTTCTCTCTGCGCTCTGCCTTTACGATGATGTGGGATACACCCTGGCAATTGATGCTCTGGAAAATTACAAGGTGACAGATTATCACTCAACCCCTCCCCACACCCCTACCCGTAACCTCCACCTCCCACCTCCCCCCACAACCATTTCTCTTCATCCACCGTCATCCCCTCACCCCGTTATATCCCCTCACCCCGTTATATCCCCCTCCTAATCACCCCTCTCGACCTTCTAATCACTCTTCACCCCCTTCATTTCAGTGCCAGCCACTATTTTTACTGTTTGCGAAGCACGCACGCTAGTATTCAAGCACAGGGTAGATATTCATGTGAAGTATTAACTAGCACATGGGTAACCAGTGTGCTTGTCTACCAGGCATGCGCTTTTCGACGCGATCATGAAACTAGCACACTGGTGTAGTACACACACGCGAACATCGCCCAAGCTCACAAAGATGACGGCACACGTAAAATGTTAATCAGCGTTTTCCAGAGTTTCTGAAAATGTGCAACTTAATATGTATAAAGTATAGTAAAACAAATTTATAACATGGTTTATTTCTGGTGGGTAGTCGGTATTAGCTTCCCTTGGTATTTGAAGTTGACAAACTACATATGTAGTTCCCTGGCTTTGCCTTGGGAACTATTTTGTGAACTTCCAATACCTCAGGGAGCTAATAATATGGACTACCAATCCTCAAACCATGTTTGTATAGTTACAAGTGCATTACAGTACATTTGTGAAAGGACAATTACCCCGAAAAGCCTTGCCACTGCCTCCTTCCTTCAAGATTTTCCGCCCGGGGCAGTATTTCTTTTCCTTGTGCATCTGAACACCAACCCTGCTGTTTCCTTTTTTTTGTTATTCACAAGAAATCAAATTACCTACAGGGGGGAAAAAAGAACACCTGGAAACGTCACTGGCAATTTGTGCTACTCTATCAAATAAGTTGTTGCCATAGCAACACAGCAGCTTTTCACACAAATCTCGGGACTGTACTGTCGACATTCAAATCCACTGACAATGTGTTTTTTGTAATGAGTTGCTCTTGCTGATTGTTTGGGGACAAATTCATTTTAACCAGTTTGCGCCGGACGACATATATACATGCAGAGTTTTTCTTATATTCAAAATGGATGACGCATAAACACGTCACAAGCAATGCCGGAAATGTCTATTAGCAGCAAGCAAGGCTGGAATAGCACGGGTGTGCTTCCCGATACCATCGGCCTGAACCCGCCTAGCCTCGGATCGAGTTTCTTTTAAAATAATCCCACGCCTCGGCTCAGTGATGTTAAAATGATCCCGGCACGAACTGGTTAAGTATATTTTGAAAACTTTCGGTCAGTAGATCAGTTTCCACCCATTTCATCTGCATACAGAAAATACACCTGTCACACTATGGACATCTAACAAAAGAAATGCAGTGCACTAACATTGAAAATCTATTGTTACTTGGCACTAAATCCATTGTTACTTGTTCACAGTGTCAGTGAGTATACATCAATTGGATTTATGTAAATGAATGATAAATAGCTAGGGAATAGTTGATGTTTCAATTGAACAAAAAGTCATCATGGTTTTGGGTTTCAGATTTCATTTGTTTTCCAATCGTCACAAACAATTTTAAAAACAACAGGTGACATTTTGCAATTTGCTACCCCTGTTTTGGTCGAACCGACAGGAATACACACATCACCCGTGCATATATTTTTAAGGTGATTCCCTCTTTGTACCCGCACCTGTACGTCTAGGTTTCCAAGAACCAGCGCTATCGTTTCAGCTTGATCGTAAACGAGCTGCGCAAGGCTGAGATCATTCCCTACAAGATATGCCTTCTGTCCTTCGTTAACTGCATCTTGATGAGCACGGTGGACTTTGAGATGAGAGTGCGTCTAAGAAATGAGTTCATTGGCCTCCAACTGTTGGATATCATCTCTAATTTTAGGTAAGTATGGCCCAGACCGCTGAATAAAATGTCACAATTTAAATTAAATGACAAATCTTGCTCTCTCTAATATTGTTTAGATGTAATAATAGTACTTCACTGTAGTGCGCTCATGGAATCCTTTAATACCTTTCAATTCTGGCAATATCATACATTGGTGGCAGGAAGAGACTGAAACGGTGGTTTGGTCAACAACAACAACAACAACAACAACAACAACAACAACAAAACAGGAACAGCCTATGGTACCCTCCGACCAGAAAAACTAGTTTGGATGGATTGAGAATCTTTATAGATAAAAAATGATACCAAGATAACTTGATTCGGTCTAGTAGTTTTCATTCTAGTGGCCTCTTTCTGGAACAAAGTCGGGGGTCAGTAAAGGCATGTTCCCATTGGACTTAATTTTGTTAGAGTACCGCGACTTTTCTTTAGAACGACAAAATTAAATCCAATGGGGACGCACGGTAAACACACCTCCCTGTCTATTTACCGCGACCGTGATGTAAAAAAAAAACAGGCCGAAAGAGGTCGCGGGAGACTTCCGCGCAGCCACGGTAAATTATCAGGGCCGCTAAAAAGTCCAATGGGAACGCTCCGCGCTGTAAAACTACCGCGACCACGCTGTAAAACGCTATGCATAGGTCAAAGGTGACTGTGCACAGTGCCCGCAATGTGTGACATTCTGCCAGTCTCGAACAGCGAATGTACCGTTCCGTCGCGGAATATAAGTCCAGGTGGGAACGTGCGGTAGATTCACGCTAAGGAATGCCGCGGTAAGTCTCCGCGTGGCCGCGGAAGAAAAAGTCCAATGGGAACACGGCTTTAGACAGGTGATCAACAGAAGGCGACAGCAATGAAAAGGCTATTATGGAAATTATTATCCGCTGTTCCTTTTATGGGGGGGGGGGACCATCCTGTATATTTCTGTTGCTGGTTCTGTGCAGAATTTTGCTAAATCAACAAATTTGCAAACTTGTTAATATGCTTAGTGCTACAAAGAAGCTTTGCTTAAGAGGTGTGGGGCAATCTCTCCAAAAATTCTGCTAAACTAAACAAAACCTAGTCATTACATGTATCAGATTGAAGAGCATACTACCAAGACATTGATCAATCTTGGCACAACCGGAAAATAGGTTGCTTATGTATCAAATTGAAGAGCAGGGAGGTATATATTACTAAGACATTGATACATGTGTATATCTTGGCACACCCTAAAAATAGGTTGCTCACAAGAAATCAACACATTTGAAGTGGTAATCAGCACTGTGACTTACTTATAACAAGGCACCTCATTTTGTGCGCTTATGTGAAGCTAACTTGGGTCAGACCAAAGTTATGTCTTCCACAACGACAAATTAATCGTGACAAGAGCATGGACGTTCATTACTAGATAGACTCGTACATACTATAATTCAGACTGCCCACTTATAGTTCTATTTAGTTCCATAATGATATACGAGACAATTTCCCATACAAAAAAAAATACAACAGATCGTAGTTAGTCTGCGCTAAAATCATACAGGGGCATGGTTGTAATAAATTATAAGCTGTGCTTGTAGTCAACTGGATTATAAATAATGAGCATCAGTCTTAATTTATTTAACTCGGATCTAGGTTATCAATTTGTCTTATAACACCATTTTTTGTCAGTTGACACTACAATTTCTGAAGCATGTCGAAGTAGACTATTGCATTTTGCATCATTGACAAAAATGCGTGCGAAATATTTTATTTGCGACAGTCATTGACTGAAATCAATTTCAATGAAACTGAAATTAAATTTATTATACACATTATATGTTCATTATTTCATTAAATATTTTCTCATGACATGCAGAGAAATACAGTGTATTCAGTTACAATTAAATTGATGGCACTCTGAATGAACTGCAATACGTATTCGACCCCGATCCCTTGAAGTTAATACTGGATCAAGTAAATAATTACCCTGCATTACCAGAACGAGCTCAGTATAATGTGTCTTTCTCCCCATTAGCAACCTTCCAATGTGCCTTCATTGTGAAGCAGACCGCATAAAAGTGTGTCAATTTTTCAAGCAAATTAGCTTAGCCAGAGAAAGGCAGGCTGATTATGTTTTATTAACTCTGGGGAAAGCACAGTATGGTACTCATGAATACGAACCCCGGAAAGTCGGGTTCGCCAAAAACACATTAGACTGTGCTTGGTCATCAAATGAAAGTTGTGTTGTCTTTTAAAAATAGAAAAATATTTTTTAATGTCACACACTTCGCAAAGCTTACTAGTTTAGATAACATCAATGCAACTAAGTGAAAATCAATTTGCAGTCTTCTACTAGTATGGCCACATGTAGTTTTGTGTTCCTAGTTTCACGACATCTTGATTGCTGAAGAGGAACAAAAAGAACAATCTGTCTAAAGGGTTGTACAAAAGGAAAATGAGTAAATCACAGAATTGTTTTGCTCATTTAAATATTGCTACAACATATATAAGTATACAGTTATTAATTGCAGTACACAGCTAACTTTAAGGTTCAGAATTGTTGGAAATAGATTAGAATCTTCATCCAAAAGGCACTTCCTAACACGAATAAAGAGTAGATCTTTTATTCAAAGGACACTTCATTTATATATAATCATTATAATGGAACATGTTCCAACTAGCCCCCTGCCAAAAGTCCCAATTAGCTCCAGCGGCCCATGTGACATTTGTAAGCTTATTACACAAAACAGGGGCTACATTAACACATCTTTTAAACCTTATTTTGTAGCTTAGTGCTAGAGCCTAAAATACTCAGAAACTAATCACTCTTATTTATAAACATTTAATAGTAGGATAGTACAATTTTTTTTGAATGGTGAAACATTTACTCAGAAGGTAAAAGAACAAACTTACCTTTCCCACTTGAGTACTGTCGGGGCACTGGTGCTGGAGGCAATATGGTGAATGACTGTTGTTAAGGGACACCTCTAGACGGCAGCATTTTATAAAAATAATCCCAGCTGTGGAAGATAATCTCAATGTTTCAACTTAACTCTTGTTCCAACTAGCATTGCTTGTATGTTGTTAGCTCTATTAAACATAGCCTTTTTAACATTTGCTCGCTCACCTGCCTACTGCTTAGTTATTTCAATTATTTTGCTGGCTTTGCCATGTCTGAAACAAGCTTCTAGAGCTACGGCTACGTCTATTGTCAGCCTGCTCACGCATAGTTGTAATGGGCTAACACCTAGACAGTAGCCCTAGACAAGAGATTCAGACATGGCCTTAGCCTGCTTCTGATCTAGCTTGCTTTAATGTACTTGCTTAATTGTTGCCATTTTGCATTCACCTATTTGCATGACAAAGTTTCATACAAGTGCATAAATTGCTAAATCATATGGTATGGCAGTTAAAGATTCAGTTTAAGGTTACAAAAGGTGACTTTTGATGAATTTTTAATTCTGTTCCTATAAACATTCACAATTTTGCTTTCTTTAATTTTCTTGTTTATTATACGGTCTAACATTTTTCATAATTTTCATTTTTTTTCATTGCCAGACTCGAGTTGATAAGGTAAAGTATAATCATTTGAAGCAAAACAGCTGAACTTTCCATGTTCTGTAAAAACCCCAAAATTAAATTATTTCCTGACTGGTTTCCGAAGCCCCTGTGCTGCTTTTAATAGTGTGTTGAGGTGGCGGTATTTGCTTTCTTAGCTGTGGATTAATTTGTATTTGTAAGTTCTGTTGTTTTATTTGTGTGTTATTGTATAGTATGGTGTTGCTGTAGAATACAAAATGTAACTTAAAACCGACTACATTATATTCACGTGTAAAAGATTTCTGAGACTTGAAACGGTGTAAATTTAAAACAAGTCGGTTAAGTCTGAAAACAGAGTTTTAAAAATGCTGCATGAATTATTTCACGTTCTACAGCATATTTATTTGGTGTTACTGTGCTTTTTGTCTAAATACATTTCTGCTTTTAAAAATTGAGGGCAGGTGTCTTTGTAAATAACACAACTAGAACAAGTTCAAAATTAGGTGTTTATTACCAAAATACTATTTTACTCACACCATTTGTAATTGTGATCCCCTCACTTTCAAAATATAACCCCAACCCAATTTTTTTATCTCTAGAGCTCTCTATCAAAAAGGGAGAAACCTTGTGTGGACTTGAGCATGTCCACACAAGGTTTTCGGTTTGTGTATTGTCAGTTTTTTGCAAGGTTGGTACACATAATGAGATACTGAAACAGTTCTTTGGAAGTGTACACACAAAGAGAGAAGTAATTAGTTCAGATTTTGCCCTTGTGCAGGAGATTCACTGGCTGCTTTTTGTGATTAGGTACTGTGTTTTTTCTGATGGTGACGAAGATGTCATTGCCAACAATCAGGTGGCCATGACTGTTATCAGTGGATGTCATTGACCATTGGGTGACTGTCACTGATAATGGCTAATTCGCTGTCATAATCATTCTCAAATAGTCTGCAATGGCAAAATAAATCTATCCTCGACTGGTGATTTGAAAAAATGTACAGGTCTGCGTTTGTTCTTTGGCCTTGCTTGCTAGCACTTCCCTACCAGCTAAACTTCATAAAGATTCTGTTGCAAAGTTGTTTAATTCATAGTTTCATGGCTAAAAAGGAGATCAAATTGCTTATCGAGAGAAAACTTTGAGCTGTTCGATCTCACACAGGTAATCTACCATGGTTTATCAATGATTAAAACAAAAAATAGAGACAGTTGCACGCTACACGTGTATACTTACACTATACTATGTGCCAAAAGGGAGAACAGAGGCCATAAGTACACGAAGGCAAGATACACGCTGAAAATTGGCAAATCTGGGTATTCAAAAATCGTAATTTTGTTATTTCTTTTTTTCGTTCAAGTGGAGTTCCAAGACTCCATTTATTCAAACTTAAAAACACTAAGCATACTGACAAAGTTACCTACATTACACAAAACATTACGTTGTATTACATTTTTATATGACTTTCTGCATTTTGCCTACTTAAGCCCAGTTCATACTCGGCGCGAAAGTGAACACAAATGCTCTGTGATTTCGCAGAAGTTGAAAAAGTGAATGTTTTGTGACGTCAAATTTATATCGCATTCACTATTGCGTGAAGTAGAACCGGCCTTTATAGTAGCTGCTTGCCCTTGTCTGCATGTTTCGGTATAGCAAGTGCACTATTAATTTTGTTTTCTTAACCAGTTCGCACCGGGATTCTGGTTTTGTTAACTGTATGCTATTTCTGCAAAGCCTTACTGCACCAAGTACTGGAAAGACACAACAAGTCGCACTTCTGCCACCAATTCCGCACCAATTAACCTTGTCTCAGATTATACTTTTCACGTTCATCATCGCCAATGCTCTTTTTTCGTTTTCATTCTCTCTCAGACAAGAGGAGAAGGATGATGGAGATCTCGGCATCCAGCTCGACGTCTTTGATGAGAAGAAGATGGAGGACGATGAGGAACTCTTGTCTTGTTTCCCTGATGACGGAGTGGACCTCAACAGTCCCATGGACGTCTTTGATGCTATCTTTAAAAAGGTTCGGACACTCTCCAATGCATACACTTTTTTTTCAAACATGGAAAAGAAACCATATTGAAGAGTTTCTTTTCAAAATTACCATTGTGTCGCTTTTCGGAATCCTTTCTTCTCCTGGTTGCCTAAAATCACATTTGACAGTATACATGGTGTCCCATAAAGAACGGACAAGCTTACTCCTACTACTCTCAGGCTAAAACTAACTTTACCAATGGATGGAAAATCTTTCTTGAAGAAAAATGATACCAATATTTCTCGATTTGGGCTAGTAGTTTTAGCTCTAGACCATGTTTTGTGAAGCACAGTCGGGTTCCTGGAAGGGACGGTTCAGGAAGGACTCGGATTTCATATGAAAAAAAAGAATGAAAAGAGGATTATGTACAATGTACCATGTAAAGTGTTTAACAGTTTGTAATACAATAAGCACCAATGGCAGTTTATTTCACACTGATCAAGTCTTTGCAGTGCCACGGTTCTTGAAAAGGCTCCATGAATAATAGAAAACTGAAGCATTCAATGGTGGCCCTTTCAACTCATTTAAGCTGTAGACCCATTTCTGCCAGCATTAATCCTTGCTGAAATACCTCGGGGGACAAAAAAACCTGTTGTACATATATATAAAAATGTACTAGTCCCTCAACAAATGTCAAATCTCATCAACATAGATTTGTACAGGTAAGGGTTGCGTGCTGTATTTTTGCGAAGGTAACACAGCAATTGTGATTTTCTGAAAGAATGTCTAGCATGTTGCCTGTTTAAAGGTCTTGGGCAAAGCCTTTGCATAGAATTCTGTATGTGGTGATGATTGAAAAAAATTGAAATATTGCCTATTGCCCTTTACCTCTGCCCCTATCACTGTGAAACCAGAAGACGTGAAACCTTTTTTAGGAACAAAAAAGTTGCGAGTAAACAATAGGCCCCATTATCACATTTTTTAGTATGTGCAAATGGGACCAATTGTGGCCTGGTACCACGAATTGGGTGGAAAGTCGCAAAATAACAAAATTGACATTATTATATTTCTAGAAAGAAGATATCCTAAGCTTTCAAATGATGTATTGTGTGTTGCTGTAGCTTATTCCTAGCCGCTGCTATACTATTTTGAAATAGCTGAAGTCATGCTCCCTTGTTTTGAGAAAACGGAGTTCAAAGTCAGTGAACCGTGCCAACTATACTATCAATCAGTGCAATTCAGCCACTAAAAAACACACTTTAGAGCTAAAAAATGAATGTTTTAACCAATAACTCGTTTTGGACAGGTAGACTTTCCGCTCATTTCGAGGTGCCAGGTCACAATTGTATTTTTTTTGTATTTTAAGTTTTTCGTTCCAACAAAAGGTTTTAACATCTTTGAGTCTCAGTATCTAGACCCTGGCAGGCTTAGTGGGTGGAGTGTTATCTGCACTAGTAAACAGGAGGTCATGGGTTCAAATCCAACCTAAGAGAACATCAAAAAAGCAGTCGGCATGCAGTAGTCCAAACTTTGCACCAGTAAAGGGCAGACCTCACTAAAATCGCACTTGAACTCTAAACTTGTTGTTTAATGTTGCAGGTGTCTAACTCTCCCAATGCCGCACCCCTGCTATCCCTCCTTCAATCACTTCTCCAATTTGAGCCGGACGACCCAGTGTCGGATATTCTCTTTGACATGTCGGACCGTCTGATTGGTCAACTCATGGTGTTGGATCATCCAGAGGAGGTCAAGGAGATTTTGAAGTGCGGACTCTCCGAGGTAGTGAAAGTGGTGAGGATGAAGGACATTTATCAGACCGCGACACTGCCAACCAAGGCGGAGAAAAAAGTGGACATGGTGGATGCTGGAGTTCAGACTGATGTCATCATGGTGAAACCCGTGCAGCATGGGAGTAGTATGGTGAGGGAAGCGGTTGTCATGCAGAGAGAAACATCATTGGATTCTCAGGCACCACCTCCGTCTGCACCACCACCTCCGCCACTGCCTGGCATGGAGGGAACAATTCCACAAGCAAACATTCCTCCAGCTCCTCCCCCACCAGGAATGGGCGGGGTCCCACCACCACCTCCCCTGCCGGGAATGGGCGGGGTCCCACCACCACCTCCCCTGCCAGGAATGGGCGGGGTCCCACCACCACCTCCCCTACCGGGAATGGGTGGGGTCCCTCTACCACCTCCCCCACCAGGAATGGGCGGGGTCCCTCTACCACCTCCCCCACCAGGAATGGGCGGGGTTCCACCGCCACCTCCTTTGCCAGGAATGGGCGGGGTTCCACCGCCACCTCCCCTACCGGGAATGGGCGGGGTCCCACCACCACCTCCCCTACCGGGAATGGGAGGTGCACCTCCTCCCCCACCCCTGCCAGGCATGGGCGGAGCCCCTCCTCCCCCACCCCTGCCAGGCATGGGCGGAGCCCCTCCTCCCCCACCCCTGCCAGGCATGGGCGGGGCCCCTCCTCCCCCACCCCTACCAGGCATGGGAGGACCACCCCCTCCCCCGGGAGGTTTTATAAGGCCTGCAACGGCTCCTGTTCAGTACTCCTCTCCTCCTACGGTTGCACCCAAGCCAACCAAAAAATTGAAAATCCTTAATTGGTCTAAAATCCCGCCTAATAAAGTGATGACACCACCTTCTTCAACTGGTGAGTCAAAAAATTGATTCACTCTACAAGTATTAAAATAATATAATCATGGTGATTGGTTTTTAAATTCTTAAATCTCTGATTTTGTACAAGAATATGTTTTTTAAACCTCAAAATTCCAACCACAGCCTAACTCTTTTTACTTTTATTGCCATCTTGTAGAATCTGGAACTATCCAAATACTTTAAAACCAGCCGTTATGGATGTTATGCAGATTTGAAGCAGTTTGAGTTAGAGTCGTTCATTATTGCATGACAAAGTGCATTGCAATTTTTTTCAAATTCCAAGAAGATTGGCATCCTCCTCAGTATATCACATTTCTGCCACATCGACATCTTCATGTCAAGATCATAGTGACCTTTTCATCTTATCGACGACATTTGTAATGTCAGATGATCTCAAGTCGATGTGGTTAACATTTACTGATAGCCTCACGGACAGTTAAAAATACATTTAATTAACATTGAATTTAAAGTTACATTCCTGCAGTTTTCAGTATAAATGCTATCAATTAGTAGAATTCAATTAAGTTATTTCAGTACAGTTACAAGCAAAGTAAACACCTTTAACCATTAACCAGCTTGCGCAGATTATTTTGACACTGACCGGGCCAAGACAATTTATCGGGACAAATTTGTTGTCACTTTTTAAAAAGAATATGCGACCTGTCATCACAAAATGAGCGTAAAGTCGCACAGAGTGATTTCCCAGTACGGCCAGTCAAAGTCAAAATTTGAAGGGGTGGTCGATTTTGAGATTATATGGGTTTTTTTAAGACTAAATCCCCAACAATCAATTCCCAATTTTTCAGGACGATCAGATAAAAAAAGTTTTTGAGACAATTTTGACTATGCCTTTCTTTGCGCGTTCACACAATTTCTCCCCAAAAATGCCCGTTTTCTCATAATCTCTGTATTAAGACTCCAGACTAAAAAAAATAAAAATTGAGCATCAAACCTCCAAGTGTTATATACCATTGGAAAGCTCTGTTTCCACAGAATTAAGAAATACCCATCTCAATTTTTGATTTTGCCAACTTTTCGCTCATTTTGTGATGACAGGTCACATACAGCCGTGACATGGCTGACAATAATGAGGTTGACTACAATACACCTTATTCATGGTGAAGCCATTTTTGATCGTGCTCCCTAATTCAAATTTGTTGCCATGGGAGTGGGAGAGGGAGTCCGGTTGGCGTAGCAGTTCTTTCCTCGCCTTCCACCACTATGACCCGGGTTTGAACCCCGTCTAGGCCAATATGTGGATTGGGTTTTCAGTCCCTGCTTGATTCCGCCGGTTTCTCCCAGGATATTTTTCTGAGGTTTTCTTCTCACCTGTAATTTCTCCACATTATCTTCTCTAACCTGGCCGCATGAGAGAACAGTGGATTCTACTGAATGTGCTACCTAGTATAAATAAGTAATGAATGGAAACGCATTCGTTGGTTTATACGCGTGTCTATAAATAAGGAGACATCATCGCTCGGCAAAATCGCGTATGTGATTCTATTCACGCTAGGCCTTGTAAACCAATGAATTGAATGGTGCCAGACTATTTATGCGATACAATTATGCTTTTCATTTTTTTTTTTAATGTGGCTTAAAAAAAACTACAAATTTGGCATTAGTCATTAGAATAGACTAGTAATAATTTGTAATTAACTTTATTTCATTAAATTTCATTTCTATTTGCAAGTTTCAAAAATGAAGATTTTACTGCTCTTTCAATTTAAGATGGCTGACCTGTGAACAAGGCGTATTTACTTGATTCATTTTAACTCTAGGGGGTTTAGGGTTAATACATTGCAGTACACACACAGTTAAAACTATTAGTCACTCTGAAACTGAAAGTATCAGAGCTGAAAACTACACATAAGCTGACAGTGGGATGCACAAATTAGTTGTAGCTGTCGTAGGACAGAAATGTACTCGTATTACCTTTTCTCTTGTTGTTTCCAGTCGTATATTTAAGTTTTCTCAGACAGAGGCAATTTGTTTTTAAATCTAGCACAGATTTTAACATTTGCACTGACTGTGATGTGTTTTGCATGCAGAATATTGTTTTCGTTCATTTTTTTAAAAAGTAGTCTACGCAATTAGCTTTTGAGGTAATTTTTGAAGATGAATGGGTTTAGGCAATTCATATTTTATATTAAATATTGTGACACTGGCCTGTTTAAAGTTTTATGTGTATAGATCCTTGGGGAAAACATGTTTTTCTTGTAGTCTGGTTTCTTGACTTCCTTTAGACGAAGAAACAAAGCAATTTATAGACATCGGGAAATAATCAGGTTTAAGAAACCAGACTAGGTAGCTTGCACCCATTCAAGGATGTGTAACTATATTGCAAATAAATTACGGACTAACTAAATTAAATAAATTGGGGCAGTGTTTGAAAAAAGTCAAATTTTTCCAACAATTGCCGGCCGGCTATCATTGGAAATTGACACAAAATTCTACTTTTCTTGAAAACCACAGCATTCCAGATGCTGTAATTTTACAGAATGCTTGAGACTGTTATTCACCAACTGTCTATTAAGGTATTTCATAATAATTCAGTAGTTTTTTGGTTCTGATGTTTTCAAATGATGTATACTACCATGACAAAATACTATGATTACTTTAACACCTCAACAGCCAAGAAGAACATCTGGCGTTGCATCAGTGAGAATCCCCAGCAGCAAAGCATCCTGTCTCCTGAGTACCAAGCCCTGGAAGACCTGTTCAGCCAGAAGCAGGCCAAGAAACCAGGAGAAGATGAACAGAAGGCCAAGAAGAAAGAACCTACAGAGGTGAAAATATAAGCCCCCCCTCCCCCCTTTCCCAACTCATTGAGAAAGGTGCCAATCTTAACCAGTTCGCGCCAGGATTACTTTAACAATGACCGGGCCCAGAAACGGGATTGTTTGTTCACAAACCACGATCTAAGACGGGTTTAGGCCGGCATATGTGGGTAGTGCACCCTGATATTTCCGGCCTCACTTGCTGCAAGCCGGTCACTGACAGATATTTCCAGCCATGCTCATGACGTTTTTATCCGTCATCTATTTTGAATCCCAGAAAACATTGCGTGTATACACACGGCATAATATTACACACAAGTCTATTACCATGCATGCCCCATACAAATCCTAAGTTATTACAACATTAACTACTTTATTACTAGGAGAAGGACCTGTTTGACCCATTTGTCCTGGTTTTTATTATAATCAAACCTGTCCATTTGTTGCCTGAACTTTAAGTTGCAGAGGATTCAGTCCACTGATATCCACTTAACTGATCTCCACTCAACTGAAACAAGTTGGAAATACTATTATTGTAGTACAAATCATGTTTTCAACATTTGCCTTTCGAGTAATAATGGATCTAGGACTCTGTAATAATTTGGGATTTGTACTAAGGGCGTGTATGGTAATTATGTTTTTTATGGAAATCGCCCAACACAAGGCCTAAAGGCCACTCAAAGGTGTGGGCTACGTAAAACAAAAATTAAGGGAGAGAAGATATCCATTCACTTTTTTGTTTAACTTGGTTAGTAAAAGTTACACTATTTTTTGAATGAATATGCAGTCCATTGATATCTGCAATATTGTTTGTATATCAGAGTTAAGATTGAGGTTTGGGTAAAACACAGAGAAAGTGATATTTTTTTTGAAGATGCCAACAGATGATGCAGTAAATGAGCAGTAAACAAATCTATCTATGGGGGTTCTCAAAACCTTTGCTTTGTCTTTGGCCTTGACTCCGACTTCCGATTCACTGAGAAACAAATAGAAATGAAAGCAAAAGGAAAAATTCAAACTGTTGGATTCATATCAATATATTGAACGTTTCTGAAGCACAGCAGGCACCAGATTGTGGCTGGAGTTCCCGCAGTTGGGAGCTCAAAATCACCTTAAAGGTAGAATACACCATTTGCAGATATCAAAAATATTTACAACCAAATTATTACGAAATATTAAGAAATTCTAGGCATCCTGCAAAATTTTTGCGCACAAACTTTGCCGGACATAATAACATAAGAATAACTGCCCGACGCCGGTTGAAAACAAACGCTGTTTTTCGTGATTTTCTCGGCATCCATGATTGTAAAACTTTGGACAGGTCAGTCAAATGATATTATTACTATAACATACAACCCCCCAAATCCACCCATTCTTAATAATTTAAGCATTTACCAATGGTGTATCCTACCTTTAAGTCAAATTCTAAAATGAAATGAAGCCGGGGATTCGAAAAGGCCCTTAAAGTGTGCTAAATTATAATGTAAGTAGATATCGTTACCGCAGACTCTGGGGCAGCATGAGAGATACGGCTGGCCTGGCTTGTCTAATTACAATTCCAGAGAAGGTTGTTATCACATTGGGGATGCTGATACGCTTGTTTGAGTTTATAAACTTGGATATGTCAGATTTAAATGAACCTACTTTCCAGATGTGCTGTTTATAAAAATTCCAAGACAAAAAATAAAACCAATAGAAGTAACTGATCTTGGCACTCGTCTTCTAAAAAAAAAAAGACATCTTCATTAAATACATTTATTTTAAGATAGTATCACAATCTCTCAGGAGAATCTGATATTTACCATGAATTATTTAAGATCACTTCTGAACTAGTGGTGGGTATATCAATAACAAGCACACAATCTTAGGGTGTGTTGGCCTTTTTAGCGATCGGAACCGTATCAAATGAAGTCAGTTTTGATGAATCTATTTTGGGGAGAGTTGAGCTGGTTTAAATGTACACCACACCGTGGTTCACATAAATGAGTTCATTATATCATTGAAAAATAGCTGAATAGATGTCACGCTTATTTGAAAACTCCTTAAATTTGTAATAATTTTCATTAAATTTTCAGACCTCAAAAATGCTTCCCCTTGCTATTTTAAATTTCAAAAATATTTGTTTTTCTATTGCTATTTTCCTAAAACAATTACGGTTATTCACTTTTTAACAAGACATCAAAATATAAAAACAAATCTACCAACATTTAGTTGTTGAATTATTTTGATTAAGCTTTCGTGGGGCACAAAACGATTTTTGTAAAGAGGATTACAGATGCCTAAATATAATCAAAGGGGTTTCTTTTTTCTTTAATCCTAACCTGCCTGAATCCATCAAAATCCATTACCTGTTTTGGAGGAGTTTTATACTGGAATTTATACTGGTGGATTCTGCTGGACTCAGGACACCGGCAATTTTTGCATTACAAACTCGGTGAATTTTGGCAAGGGGTTAGGGTTAAAACAAAATATACAAATTGAAAATTTGCAAGGAGAAAATTTGCAAGAACACGGGCAACACATCTTATATGTGAAGGAAAGAAAATTGCACATTACGGATACAATATGTGACCCAGCACTAAAATGAGACACTTTGCGGCAAAAATAAAAATTGAGATTTTGATTTCATCATTTAAAGCTTGTTTAGCTTTAAATTATGAAATCAAAATCTCAAATTTTATTTTTGCCTCAAAGTGTCTCATTTACTCATGCTGGGTCACATATACCTCAATATCTTATGTACTTCAGTATGCCAGCGTAATTGAATCGAGCTGTAATGGATGTTATGTGCTACACCGGTACAATTATTTGCAAATGGCACTTAGTGACTATTTTAAGACTATTTTAAATGTATTATCGGGTTTTTATTTCATCTAGTTCCAGTAATTTGAAGAGTTCCAACCCAGTGTTGATTGCACCTTGAATGTGCTCACTTACCTAATTGGATCTACCGGTATACCAGATGATATGTTTGTCCCGTGTCGATGTAAAATTACAATGTGTCTTCATCGACATGGAGCATGTATGTGCCAGCTAGAATTTTGAAAAACAATTTCTGGCCAGCGAACAGGTGGTCAACTAAATAAAAGACTTCATTTTGTCATTCATGTTCTCTTTCAGGTCATTATTTATATTTTGTATAGATTGGAGCTTATAAGAGGACCATTAATTAAGTCCTAATAAAGTAAAATTAACTTTAATGAAAGTCTAAATAAGACTTTAAAGGTAGGGTACACCATTTGCAGATATTTACTACCGAATTATTAAGAAATATTTTACTCATTTGAAAGTGAATAATGATTCTAGGCATCCAGCAAAATGATTGCGCTAGATATCCTGTAATTATTCCGAAAAATATATTTTAATAAAGAAAAAACAAAGATAACATAAGAATAACTGCTCGACGCCAGTTGAAAACAACACTGTTTTTCTTGCTTTTCTCGGCATCCACGATTGTAAAATTTTGAACAGGTTAGTTAAACGATATTTACTATAAAATACAACCCCCCTAATCTACTCATTCATGATAATTCAAGCAATTACCAATGGTGTATCCTACATATACCTTTAAAGTAAAATTAACTTTAATAAAAGTCTTAATAAGACTTTATAAGGTCTGCACGGTAGAACCATGCAAACGATGTTTGTGAGTTTTGTGTAATTCTGAAGACAGCCAGTTTAAACCAAAGGTTGCTCATATTGTCTTAAGCTTTTTAAGACGAAGGGCAACAGCAAAGTGAATGTCAAGTCATAAAATCAATTTGTTTTAATTTGCGTAAAGTCGGCAAAATCCAAAATTGAGATATGGGTATTTCTTAATTCTGTGGAAACAGAGCATTCCAATGGTATATAAAACTTGGAGGTTTGATACTCAATATTTTCTTTTATTTTAATTTTTTAGTCTGGAGTCTTAATACAGTCTTAATCAGATTGTTTGGTTTTTTGTTTTCAGATTAATCTTTTAGATGGTAAGAGGAGCTTGAATGTCAACATCTTCTTGAAGCAGTTCCGAATGCCCAACGACAAGATCATCGAGCTAATTGAAGGGGGAGACGCAGTGGCATTTGGTGGAGCTGAGAGGCTAAAGGGACTCCTGAGAGTCTTTCCGGAAAAGGATGAGGTTTGTAGAAATAATGCCTCTGTTTTGATGTCTTTGTGTGAAGGTCTTTATTTTATTAGTATTAATTTTCTTTCTGGTAATGAAACCAACGATCTCTTAAAAAGCCTGAAGAAACCTGTAGAAAGAAGACAATAAGAAGGTACAGTTTTATAAATGGAAGGAAAACCCCACAAACCTTGGATCAATTTAAATGCCTTCTCAAAACCCATTTATTCAATGTTGATTAATTTCCCCTATGTACAGCGCATTGAGACTCTGTGTGTAATGCGCTTAATAAGAACGGTTTTATTATTATTATTATTAGAATATCCCAGGGAAAACCCACAAAAATCAAGCAGCGACTGAAAACCAATCCACATATTGGCCCAGGCAGGATTAAAACCCGGCGGTGGAAGGCGAGGAAAGAACCGCTATGCACACTTGGGCCCAATATCTTGGCTCTGCTAACCACAGAATTCCGCGCTTACGGTCACCATTTTTTGCTAGCCACACTAGCAGAAAAATTATTTGCTTACCATGTAAGCGCAGAATCCTTAGTTACGGGATGTACGCATGTTCAGAGACCAAAATTCCTCGCTAACGCGTGAAATACGTTTACCGTAAGCACCAAATTTTCTGCTATAGTAAGCAGGGATTTTTCGCTAACGGTAAACAGAGCCAAGAAATGGGGCCCTGATTCTCCCGAATTGTTATCAGATCCATCAGAAGCCAGTCGCTAATAAATCCAGCAAACTGGAGAATAACAATGAAATACTGGTGTAAATCTGAATACGTTGTCACTCAAAAAATAGATGATACGTGATTGACTTGTAGTAGTGACTGTATATACTCGTGTAGGTTTATACCAACAGTATTCTCATAGCGTTATTAACCCTAACTCCCTACACAACAAAGGAAGTTGGAGGATTTTGAAGGAATTGTATTGTTTAATAACAATGGTGAGGGAGTTAGGGTAATCAACTACAAGTATATTCTTAGCAGTTAGCAAGCCTCAATCCGAATTCGGCAATGTTTTAAAGAAGATTTATCACAAATGTTCGTAATACATAATGTAGTTTCGAATTAAACGTGCCTTACTGAATGCCAGCCAGCCATAGCACTTGATTAGGGTATGTCAAACAGGAATGAGTTTTACCAGCTTATCTTTTGAAATTGTTTTGGTTTCAGATTGAGATGATCAAAAGCTTTAATGGAGACAAGACAAAGCTAGGATCTGCAGAGAAATTCTACCTTTTGCTGACAGGTATTTCAAAGTGAGTACATTGTTGAAATCTTGAGACCACAGTTTTTAAATGAATTTTGCATTTTTCCCCCTAACTCATTTTCAGGACAGTAGTAAATCTGGACCGTGTAAATCTCGTAGTTAATTTTTTTTTCTATAATTTTTTTATTTTTTTTTTCAAATTTATTATCTATATTTAGGGCCGTTTGATGGTTCAGATGAACCATTTTTTTTTCTTTCAAATTTATTATCTATATTTAGGGCCTTTTGATGGTTCAGATGAACCATCAAACGGCCATAAATATGGATGATAAATTCAAAATTAATTTGTTAATATATAAAAACATACATGACTATCTCAGTTATCAAAGAAAAGTAGGAACAAATGTTTGCCCTGATCGCACGTTGCAACGTGATTGGCTCATTGTCGGGAAGAGAATGCTCGGACTCCCAAATCCCTATGCTGCATGCCCTGGCATTGACGTGTGCAGCTGTCAACTTGCGTACATGCACATAAATTATATGTGACGACCGCCTTATACTGCATATATGATCTATGCTTTAAAAAGTCTAGTGCGTTAAACAATGGAATGACAAACGTATGATGTAAATCTAGACTTTTTTACTCTCCTTGTCTCTGATTTGATGTCTTACACTTTCTTTACTCTTACATTTCAAAAATTAAAATGAAAAAACAAAATTTTCTAATGATTTGTATCTACCTTTCTGTAAAAAGAACATAAAACAAATTATTTCCAGAAAACTACTCGCTTACCCTTTTATACGGGGTGCCTGGAAAATTGGTGTCTCTCAAAGTTCTGTAATTTCTTGAGGTCAACTTACACGCTCTATTATCTTTTGTGACAGTGAGTTAAAGGGGTTAATATAGATCCTTAGTCCTTATTCTCTCTTCTCCGTTCATGCAGCTATAAGCTTCGTGTTGAAGGCATGCTGATGAAGGAAGAGTTTACAGCCAACCTGGCGTACCTCAAACCCTCCCTTGCCACTTTACAAAAAGCTTGCAAAGGTAGGTATGATTTGCATATACGAAGGCAACTAAATAAGCTAGTTCGGTATTCCAACTGTGCATGCGCACATTAAGATTTGACAATTTTTGTTTGTGATAAACATTTCATCGTACGTGTTCAAAAGCATAGCAAGTACCAGCAAATTTAACCAGTTCGCGCCAGGATTATTTTAACATCTCCGAGCCGACGCGCGGGAATAATTTAACGAAACTCGATCCGAAGCAGGTTCAGGCCGCCAGTACCGGGAAGCACACCCACGCATTTCCGGCCTTGCTCGCTGCTGACAGACATTTCCGGCCTTGCTCGTGGCGTGTTTATGCGTCATCCTTTTTGAATCTGGGGAAAACTTTGCGTTTATATTCGTCATCCGGCGCGAACTGGTTAAAGAGATTGTTGTGTTCTGAAGTAACATTAAAACAAAACTTTTGGATAGTGAAGTGTTTTCAGGCATTTTGTGTGTCCAAACTTTTTTTTTAACAAATGTTTTCATCTTCTTTTTTATTGTACAAAGAAATGCCCAAAATGTGGATTCGATATCCCTCATAGGCTTCTGTGCTTTTATCTGCCGCATTTATACCAAGGACAAAAAATTGTTGAATCTTGTTGTGCACATGCGCAGTTGGAATACCGAACTGGCTACTTGACATTTGTTTGACTTAGGACATAATGTGTACCTGTTTTGAATGAAAATCTGACAATTAAGTTAAGACACTTTTGATTGAAGTGTAGCCGCCTTAATGTGTTTCTTATTAAATAAGAAAAATGGTTTGCTTTCTACTAGATATTCTTAACAGCAAGACCCTGGAAGAATTCCTGACGCTGATTCTGTTGACTGGAAACTTCATGAACTTTGTAAGCTATATTTTGCCTTTTTTATTTGTTATCAAAACCTGAATAATATTATCTTCTAACTTCTTCTTACTTTCCGTCGGTGTCTATATACAAACTATGACCTGTGCTAAAATAAAATAGTTCTGCTACTGGACAATGGCTTGTTAATCACTACTAATAGGGTACCATTAGCGAGATATCCTTCTGAATTTTGGACAGAAACCGAATAAAAAGCACAGATTGCAAGCCCCAAAGAATGGCAATGGTAACCTTTCTCCGGCATTGAGGGAAGCATGGAACAATAGTGTAAAACCATTGACTATTTTGAAGATTGACTATTTTGAAGATTTGCTATTTTCAAGACTGACTATTTTCAAGACTGACTATTTTCAAGACTGACTATTTTCAAGACTGACTATTTTCAAGACTGACTATTTTCAAGACTGACTATTTTCAAGACTGACTATTTTCAAGACTGACTATTTTCAAGACTGACTATTTTCAAGACTGACTATTTTCAAGACTGACTATTTTCAAGACTGACTATTTTCAAGACTGACTATTTTCAAGACTGACTATTTTCAAGACTGACTATTTTCAAGACTGACTATTTTCAAGACTGACTATTTTCAAGACTGACTATTTTCAAGACTGACTATTTTCAAGACTGACTATTTTCAAGACTGACTATTTTCAAGACTGACTATTTTCAAGACTGACTATTTTCAAGACTGACTATTTTCAAGACTGACTATTTTCAAGACTGACTATTTTCAAGACTGACTATTTTCAAGACTGACTATTTTCAAGACTGACTATTTTCAAGACTGACTATTTTCAAGACTGACTATTTTCAAGACTGACTATTTTCAAGACTGACTATTTTCAAGACTGACTATTTTCAAGACTGACTATTTTCAAGACTGACTATTTTCAAGACTGACTATTTTCAAGACTGACTATTTTCAAGACTGACTATTTTCAAGACTGACTATTTTCAAGACTGACTATTTTCAAGACTGACTATTTTCAAGACTGACTATTTTCAAGACTGACTATTTTCAAGACTGACTATTTTCAAGACTGACTATTTTCAAGACTGACTATTTTCAAGACTGACTATTTTCAAGACTGACTATTTTCAAGACTGACTATTTTCAAGACTGACTATTTTCAAGACTGACTATTTTCAAGACTGACTATTTTGAATATAATTCACATAATTTTACTCATCCCTACACGAAGGTTTAGATAAAAGTACAGTTCCTAAGCTACGTGATTTTACTATTTGGTGCCTAGAAAATGGTGTCGTTACAGTTGCTCATTCGTCCAGGGCAACGATCTATTCACTCCTCTTTCTTGGTTGACTCAGGGAGGTTTTGCAGGCAACGCCGTGGCTTTTAAGGTGTCTTCCTTGATGAAGCTGATTGACACTAAATCCAACAAGCCTCGCATGAATCTAATGCACTACATCGTGGAGACGGCTGAACAGAAGGACAAGAACATGCTGTCTTTCCCTGACGAGATGAAGAGCCTCAAAGACGCCGCAAGGTGAGATACAGTCCGTTGGTGGAAGTTACACAAGTACCACAACCTTTGTGTGTCAAGTTTAATATTAAAGGTAGTATACACCATTTGCAGATATCGAAAAAATTTACTACCGAATTATTAAGAAATATCTTACTTATTTAAAAGTAAATAATGATTGTAGGCATCCAGCAAAATAAGGGCCCTAGATATCCTGTAATTGTTCCAAAAAATTGAATTGTATAAACCAAAATTCATTCTCGCCGTCCGGCGAGCGCGAAAAAACAAAGATAACATAAGAATAACTGCTCGACTCCGGTGAAAAACAAACGCTGTTTTTCATGCTTTTCTCGGCATCCATGAATGTAAAAATTCGGACAGGTCAGTTAAACGATATTTACTATAAAATACAACCCCCCAAATCCACCCATTCCTGATAATTCAACAAATTACCAATGGTGTATACTACCTTTAACTAACCCATTCATTTGTGGATTTTATTTTTTTAATTTTTTTTTTGCATTTGTTTTTTCTTAAAATCACACTCAGATTATCGTTGGACCATCTGACAGGAGAGATCAATCTGTTGGGAAAAAGTCTGGAGAAATTGGAAAAGCAACGAAAGAATGCAGCCAAAGATGTTAAGAAACAACTCAAGAGCTTTATCAAGGTTAATACAAAACACATGGCAGGGAGAAATTTGAAGAGAACATTAAAGAAGTGGTGGACCAACATTTCCAACGTTGTTGTTTAGTTCTGGATCAGAAGGCATCACACGTCGAGCACAAGAAGATCACAAGTCCAGTCCCTTGTCAACTTACAAACACTTGACATGTGGGAATTATGGAGTACCCTAGTTTACATTCTATCGTTCTCCTTAATATATAGCGTTAAACAATATATGGTACCTGGATTCCTGAAGGAGAACTTGCAGGGTACCATTGTCACTATTGTTACTGTTTGTTCCCGGTACCTCATAATAAGTGCCAATGTGTACGAGTACAACAGCTACTCAAATTAACTGTGACAAAAACCATAAAAAGCCAAGTCTGTCACAAGCCAATATGTGACCTGCTCCAGGGTTATGTACATGATTGAAAAGTCCACGATATAAGCTTTCAATTGGTACATTGTACAGCTCCATAGCCCCTCCCGTTCCGGTGATATGACGTTTTTGCATATTAGTGGTTCCATGGAATTAAAAATACACAACTGAGAAAACAGGCTTCGAAACTAAGACAATACATTGGAACCATGCACTCTTAAAAGGTTTTGTTTCACTTTATTTATAAAATTCCATCTTTTTGTTAATTAAATCTGAAACTTTGGATAATAAAGATGTAATTTAAGACAACAAAAGAAAATCTAATTTTGACAAAAATCTTTACCCTATTAACTTTAAAGGTAGTATACACCATTGGTAATTGCTTGAATTATCATGAATGGGTAGATTTGGGGGGTTGTATTTCATAGTAAATATCGTTTAACTGACTTTTCCGAAGTTTTACAATCATGGATGCCGAGAAAAGCACGAAAAACAGCGTTTGTTTTCAACCGGGGTCGAGCAGTTATTCTTATGTTATCTTTGTTTTTTCGCTCTCGCGAAATTCTTTATAAAATTCATTGGAATAATTACAGGATATCTAGCGCAATCCTTTTGCTGAATGCCTAGAATCATTATTTACTTTCAATTGAGTAAGGTATTTCTTAATAATTCAGAAGTAAATATTTTCGATATCTGCAAATGGTGTATACTACCTTTAACAGGCCATTACTCATAAATGCATAGCGCGACTTGTGTCACCTTTTTCTGGAGCAGGTCACATATGGTTCATTTGGCCGGCGTTTATCTGTGGTTTTTTTTGGCGTGAAATGACGGAAAATACTTCTATTCCATTTTGATAGGATGCCAATCAATCGCAGGTTACCCAACCCTGGGTGTGGAGTAACAATTAAGCATCAAAGGTGGATTTTATCCCCTGACTCTCTGATCATAAATCAAAAACCCTAACCACTTGGTCGAACTCCCCTACAGTAAGAGAGTGATGATGAAGGTTTTGTATTGTTTTTGTTATTGTTATCACCCTATTAATTGTGACTTGACTCGTGGTGTTATTTCAGGATGCCCTAAGCCAAGTTGAAGACTTAAAGAAGGAACTACAAACCATCAACAAACTGTCCGAGGAGCTGGCTATCTACTTCGTGGAGGACACCAGCAAGTTCAAGCTGGAGGAGTTTCTCCAGATCTTCAAGACGTTTGCTGAACGCATCAAGACTTGCCAAGAGGTGAAAATTAGTTTAAGACAGCTTTCTAATGAATCCAACTGAACCTAAAATCAAGCAACTTAGACAAAAGTAATTGTTTATATTTTTTGCTTAGCCAATTGATGTGCTAAGCATAAATCGGTTGAGAACTTGTCCTGATAACATGTCAGCTTATTTGTCATAATCTCCGAATTTCTTGTAAGCTTTTCGAATTTTTTTAATCTAGGCCTTTTGGGCAATGAAAGACCTGGGATATTATAGACCCTTAACTTCTGAGCAACTTACTTGGACTCACTACAGGTCAATATTCTGCTTCACAAACATCTCGTCACATATGATGAACAGCATTTGAATACTTTGCCAAAGTTTAAAATACTTTCACTTTGACACTCAAGGCATCTCGGTAAACTCGGAAAGCACATATGGAGCCAAAGCTGATGATGAAATCTAAATTTCGAAATAAATTTTGTAATGTTCATCTCTGAAGCAGTTGTAATTTCGGAAATGTTTACTCCTTTTCCAGGAGAACGAAAAGCGCCGGATCCAGGAGAAGAAAACAGAGGAGAGGCGCAAACAGAAAGAGGAGATGGATAAGAAGAGAGCTGCTGGTGGTGGCAAGGGGAGGAAGATTGGAGTCCCACCTCCAATTGAAGAAGATGGGAATATCGTAGACAACCTGCTCAAAGATATCAAGAAGGTAGGGCTTTTAAGTCCAACTTTAATTGTTTTTAGCAACATTTTGGCTATCCTTTAATACACCTTTATTGGTGCTGAAAGCAATAGTTATAACTTAAGAGAATAATGAAAGGGCTGGTAAGCCTTGTTCATTGCAGTCAAATGAAGCTAATGAACTAGTATCACTATATACCATTATTGCTTCTAGTAAAATCTGGAATTGCTTCAGCTAGATCAGTCGAAAAAAAATAGAAAAGAAATTATTGTGAAATGAGATGGTGTGTTTCAGCATTAAAGGTAGGATACACCATTTGCAGATATCGAAAATGTTTACTACCGAATTATTAAGAAAAATCTTACTTATTTGAAAGTAAATAATGATTCTAGGCATCCAGCAAAATTATTAAGCTAGAAATCCTGTAATTAAAAACAAAACAATAATAACATAAGAATAACTGCCCGACGCCGGTTGAAAACAAACGCTGTTTTTAGTGATTTTCTTGCATCCATGATTGTAAAACTTCGGACAGTTCAGTTAAACGATATTTACTATAAGATACAACTTCTGCCCCTCCCCCCCCCCCCTCCCCAATCCCGCCCCCCCCCCCCCCCCCCCCCAATCCTGCCCTCTCATGATAATTCAAGCAATTACCAATGGTGTATCCTACCTTTTAAGTCGAGTTAAGTAACCGTAAGTTAGAATTTAAATGGAAAATAGACCATTCTCGGTTGTGCATTTTGATAATTTTAAGCAGCAAAAGTACTCACATAAGTATAAAGAAAGGTGCTTGACAAACAACCTGATGAAGAATTTATGCTCCATATTCCGAGAAAACAATATTCTAAGATTGCGATTTCAATTCAAAATTTGAATTGCGACGACAATCTGCATTCAGGGCACATTCTCATTTAACCGATAGCAGCTACTCGCATGTCACGCACTGAACAGACCAATAGTAGCGCCATTGAATACGTCATGCGTCGTTCGAACGCTTGTGAGTAATATTTGCAGAAATTTACAAAAGTGCATCTCGAAAATGCATTTTTGGAAATTACATTTTTTATTTTGTTTTAAATGACAGCATGCCAGAAGCAATAAAGTTTAGATCATTAATATCTTAACAACAAGTAAGCTTTTCAACAGTATCTTGTTTGGTTACTTTTTGGATAGCTCCAGAAAGTATATTCCACCTTTCAACACTGGACTTGTACTTTTGTGTCACAGGGATTTACTCTCAAAAAGACCCGTCTATCAAACTCTGATGCCAATGAAGCTGGCGCAGATGGAACAAGAAGATCCAGACTATCAAGTCGTCGGAGTCGCCAATCAACTCGAAGTTCAGCATCTGAAAGTGTATCATCACCTCCTCCGGCAGTCAAAGAAGAACCCGCACCAGCGGTAGTTAAGGAAGGATCCAAGCCATTGGACCTAAGTAATACAGTTGTCTCAGTAAGCAATGGAAAAGATGTGAATGTCCTCCCACGCAAGACTCAGAGCTTCTCAAGTTCTGGAAGTGAAGATGTTTTCAACAAAGACAGCGGGTCCAGCTCTGAAGAACTGGCACGGAAGACTTCCAAGAATAACCAAGTGGAGGAGATGAACAGGTTGAACAATGGCATGGAAAAGGCTGTGTTGAATGGCAACATGAACATAAAAGTGAAGGCAAAGGCTGGTAGTATCAAAATCGAAAATGTCTCAAAGAGTCCTAAAATTGAAACTGTTCAGCAGGAAGCCATAGAACAGCCAATTTTGCAAGACTTAAAACGCTTGGAAGAAGCTGTTCCTCTTGTACAGGAAATGAAGGAGCAAGCAAATATTCGGCCTAACATTCAATCCAAATTTACTGCAGAGACTGTGCAGTTTGAGGAAGTAAGTCCCGACGAAGTAGTAGTCACTATGCAAGAAAACCCTCCTATGCAAGAAAACCCTCCTATGCAAGATGTAATTTCTACACCAGAGCCAACTGCTCAAAGTAAACCTCTCCGGCCTTCTCGATTAGAACTTAATCATCAGAATGGTTTTGAAGCTAAGGAGGAATCTGTCCAGAGACTCATCAAAAGCCCAGAACTACGCCACGTCAATGCACAAGTTTGTTCCATAGATGAACAGCCAACGGAACCACAGCTAATGGCAGATTTGTGTCCTGTCGACGAGGATAAAAAGGAGAGACCCAAAAGTGAACTGTTACGATTGTCGCCATGGCAGGCCACTATGACCTCCAGTCCACGATTCAACAAGATTGAGGGCCTCCAAGCAGATTTCTCCCAGGTCGTCCCCATGGAGTTTGCGGCCGCAGAGAGCATTGTGCCAGTCAAGAAATCACCGTCTTTGAGTCCTCCAGCCATGCGAGAAAAGGTGCAGACATACGAGCCAGAAGTAAAAATAAGTCCTAAACACGCTAAGCTGCTGACCAAGTCTGGAAATCCGGGCTCTCCGTTGAAGAAAGTAGCTGAGGATGTGGATGTGTGGGAAGTCATGCCTTCCCGAGCTGATAAAGCTCCCAAAACTGCACCTGATCCCACTTCTGCCACCATTGAGAAGGGTGTACCAGAAAGTGTGGCACCAACACAGGTAAAATTTGACAAGTCTGGGAAGATCAAGGAAAATGACGGTAAAGAAGAGGCCTTCACACACATTCAGGTGGAAGAAGTTTCTCCAGTCCAGGATCAAAAAGAGACTCCAGTGGAAACTGATACACCCTTTTCCCCGGCTAAGGTAACTGTTACGCAGAGGATGCTGTCCTTTTTCCGATAAGCTTGCTTGTCCACACTTGTGTTGATATTGCCATTGCTGTGTGCTTTCTTTTGTTGACTAACCCTTGTGTTAATGTTATGTGTTTTGTGAGTTTGCTTGCTTTGACATCAGTTGCTTTGACATCAGTTGCCATTTTTGTCTTTATACACATTTATACATTCCAACTTTTTATTGACATTCATTCTCTTTTTTATTTTTTTTTATTTTCATTTCATTTTTACATTAACTTTTAATGTTTATGTTGCCATACGTACATCATTATCGGCACGGATTGTTGTGACATGTATTAAAGTTTCCTTTTAGTGTTAGTCATAAAGAATCCATACATCTTCTTTATCAATTTGGTATTGAAGATATTTTATAAGGGAATAGTTTCATCTTTTGCGAGTAATTTACAACACCCATGATAATGAAATACCTATTTCCCAATTTTATGTGGTTTATCTGCATACAATTTGGGCTTTTTAAAATAACTTTTACCATGTACATACAAAATGTGTAATAACAGATGATACTTTTCATATGTAAATTGTGCTAATATGCTAAATATATTTTCCATATTTTAATACAAGCATTTTTTTCTTGGCACAACTGCACATTTTAATAATTTATGCAATAATATGCAAATTATTTTGTTATTTAACAAATTTAGAATTTCACTGAACTGAAATGCATTTTATATTTTGGTTGTGGCAGATTATTAAACTTTTTAAATATTTTATTCATTAGTTTTTAGTTTTTTTAATTTTTTATCATTCACATAATTATATCTTTCTTAACATTAAACAAATATTTTTTTCAGTGCCTATGAACCTGAAAAACTAAAACGAAAAAGTCCTGCATGTGCGAAATGATAGAATACGTTGGAGTGATGGTCACTACATGTATGATTAATGACACCTTGAGAAAATGAGCAAAATATATTGTCACATGAATGTACGATAACAGCACTAACAAGTAAATCAAATAGATCGCACACGTACAACCTTGGCATTGGAAAGAGTTAAAAATCAAACCACAATTGTCAAAATTGTGATTTACTGTGAAGAAATTGCACCAAATTGTATTGATTGTTAATGTTAATAATCTTCAGGGGAATTAGGTCACTTTATAAATTTGTGGTTTACTTTTAAGAGTTTACCTATTCTCTGTTACATTTACAGTTATGTCATTCTAGATGCACTCCTTATAAATCAGAGAGCAAGGTTCATATGTACTTGCTTAATTGTGAAGCAAACAATCTACCCAACAAATTAGTTTTAGTTCATTTTACAATTTTGCTTGAATGGCAGATTACAAAGATCAGAGGTATCTGGGACAGACAAAATGTCACACTTTGGACCCTAAATTGATAGGACCCAATTATATGTATTTTTTTATCATTTTTCTTATAATGCAATGCAAATAATTCATAAAGTGTATTTTTTGGGCACCTTACCTGTAATAACAATACTAATGAATACAGCATATATTTATAAACTGCACTATCTCTAGTATGGTGCTATACAATACTTGCCCTGTTCATCAGGCCGTGGGCTATGAAGCAGCGGATATGAGTGCTCAAACGGCCTCGGTCCTTACAGGTACCTATTATACTCCTGGCAGGGTTTGAACCCAAGCACTGTAACACATGAGTCAAACACCGTAACCGTTGGGCCATTGTACATTTGTGACCTGTCACCACGAAACCCGGACAAAGTTGAAATTTTTTTTCTTCGGGTTTATGATATTTTCAAATTCTCCTGTTCATTAGCTTTTGAATTATATATAACTTATGTGGGTAGCCCTTCCCTGTAATCCCCTGCGAGGAGATTAAGACCCAGGATCAATCATAAACCAAACAGAGAAAACAAGGTTTAAGTGCAGGAAGTGCTTTTGTAATTATATACAACCACCGTTCGGAAAAAGGGTTAAAATACGTCTTTATTGTGATCAGACTGTATTTGTTTTTTGGGATATGCTCCGTGAATATTTTAAGATAACAAAAACATGGAAACTTAAAAATCGATGATCCCATGCAAAAATGACTTCACACGCTGTTTATGTGGAATGCATGGTTGCAACTTTGTCCGGGTTTCGTGGTGACAGGTCACATTTGTACATAATCTTTGATCTGGAGTGTAAGGAGTGTAGGTCAATTTACATACAGTGTAGATCCAAATTCATGAAACTTTTTACTAAGCCTAGTTGGTTTAATACTAAAAAGGCTTGTACATGTAGTTGCTTACTAACCTAGTTGGTAACTAATTGGTATTCATGAAATATTACTGTTGGTTACTGAAAAGGCCTGTAGTTATTTACTAAGCCTATTTAGTAACTAATTGGTATTCATAAAACATTACTAGTGTAGAAGTTTCTTACTAAAGTTAGTGCTGATCCAGGGTAACTCTAAGTCACTAGTTAGCAACTTGATGTGACAACATGACCAGAAGAATCATGGAATTGGTAGAAATTTGTCGTGCTATGCTAATCCATGCAAGTGCGAGACATGGATTAGCCTAATACATCTACACCTGTCACACTATTGTATCTGTTTTCATTACATTTCATACTAGCTCACTTCACCCAAAAGCACCCAATTCCAGTTACTCATGAATGCAACTAAATTATCTTAGTATATGTAACTAGTTAGCAAGTTTCTTAGTAAGGTTTCATGAATTGCAATGAATTGCAACTCAATATTATACTTCTAGGCATTTTTTTACTAAGGCCTAGTTGGCTGCTAAGTTAGTAAGGTTTCATGAATATGGTCCCAGGAGTTTGCTTAAGGGTGCATGTAATTAGGACATGCTAACATTTTGTCAAAACTGCCGCTGTTCAGTTCTGTGTTTTGCTTCAAATTCATCGCTGTGTCGACATGGTGAGAGAAAAAAATTATACTAGGTTCGGTGGTGTTCATTCTAACAGAGCTGTTAATTGGTTCAAAGAACTGATGAAAACAGTAGTATTAAATGTCTGCTTTCGTTGTGTGCATGCCTAGGATTTGTTATGAAGAGGCAGTATCGACATTGGAGCTGACACGCAAAAAGGTCCCAGTCTACAGTAGACTTACATCGTCCCGTTTAACTGGCCCAATAATGCAAATACTATTCCAATGCATTTTTTGTGTGCAGACTTCATTGAGACAACATTTAGAAAGATTAATACAAGAAATAAACTTAGCTTCTGACAAGACACATTGTAGATTTTTATGTTCTAAATATTTGTGTGGTTATTTGTGGGATTGATCAAGATATTTTCAAACTGGTCATTAAATTAGTTCTTTTTAGACAGAAATATAGTTTATGTAGTTGTCTGACTAGAGTAAGAAATGTGGTTTTATTAGCATTACCCAGTCACAAACAAGTAGGATTTTTATTTCATGAGCTGTGTTTTGTTTTTATTTTGCTTTTAAAATGAAGACCATGGTAACCTAAAAAGTGTAAACGTTTTAGAGATAATTTTTTTTGAAAGAAACAAATAAGTAGACAAGTTTGAAGGGACTAATTATTGAAAAATGATTTAAAGAGGACAAATTTAGTGATTAATTTAGCTCTGTAGAATAGCTCTTCTATTTACATATTTGTGAGGGGTTCTGGCAAAATGAGACGGAATTGGACAGAGGTTGAAATGAGGGTTCCCAGGTTTAAAAAAAAAGAGGATACATTATCCTTACAGTGAAATTTCTTGCACTTCAATCGGAAATTAAGTTAACAAGTTATGGCTGTTTAAATTTCACATTTATCAACATGTCACCAAAGTAAAATGTTGAGAAAAGGTTTTAAGTTTTGTACATGTGATATAGAAAAATCCAAATTGTTTTTCCTTAAAAATTGTTATTCCATTACTCCCAAACTATTTCTTAACAAAATGTTGTGAGTAGGCATACCAAAGATTACAAGTTTATAAATAAATTTGGAAGGAAGACAAATCTCCCAATATTCATTATTTGCAGTTTTCTACACTATGCCCAGTGCCCAGTTCCGTCCCATTTTGCCAGAAACCCTCACATTTTCTAAATACATCATGTGATCATGGTTCGTTAATTTTATGCCTCTCATCACATAGGTGATGGCATAAATGTCCATTTTGTCTCGTATTTAATTTTTGGAAAAAACTTGTCAAGTAACATACTAATTATATGCCATTTAAGTTTGTTGATATCTTGCGGTGCTATTTTGGGCGTGGCACAGGAATTGCCACTCGCATCCATGTACAAATGAATATAACAACAATGGTTTGTGTTTAATAATCAATTTACATTTCATTTTTCATGATAATTTTGGCATTGTTTTTGTTATGATTTAATTTGTGTTTTTTTGTTTTGTGGTTTTTTTCCCACATGTACATAGTATATGTTGCATTTTAATTTTTAATACGCCTGTTTTTGTCTTTGTTAGCTTAGAATTTCTCTCCAAGGCCAAATTCCATAGCGCTGCTTAACTGTAAGCAGAAAAGTTGTGCTTACTGTACCAGAAAACCTTGCTGCTGCTTTAAGCACTAATCTTGCGCTTAAACATGCTTTTTTGTGTTTACTGTTAACAGTCTCTATGAAATGACGAAGGCAGCGCTATGAAATTGAGCCCAGCTTTTTTCCATGCATTTTTACTTTCACGCCCAGTCATTGTTTGCACGTTTGACTTTTTTAGTTGAGTTTGTAATTTTTATTTTGAGATTTTAGTTTTAGCATTTCTGAAGCTTGTAAATTTGATTTAGTGCAAAAGTAACAATTTCTTATTAACACAGAAATCCATGAAACTTGATAGACTGACCGTGCAGTGATGCTTTTTTTTCTGTATACAATACAATGAGAAATTCTTTAAACATCAAAAATGTAAGGTTTACATGTCATCAATTTTTTGTGATCATGGGTCGTTCTGAAAAGAAGGAAAAAAACTGCTTTCATTTCGTTTTAAGCTTTTTTCACACTTGACAGATCTCGGGCGAGGTTGACGCAGGGTTGAAAACAAGCGGCGTTTCACACCTAAATATTTTCAATCCTGCGGCGTTTCACACCTAAATATTTTCAATCCTGCGTCCACCAAGATTGCTTTCAAATCGGGTTGAGCTCAACTTTATTCGACGGCCTGTTTTTGCGACCGTGACAGGTCCCACGAAAACATGCCCCAGACTAGAAACATGTTTGTGACAACAAGAAACATGTTTTGATCGGAACAGGCACTTCACGACACCAGCAAGAATTCAACCCGGGTTGTGATTTCAACCCGGGTTGTGATTTCAACCCGGGTTGTGATTTCAACCCGGGTTGTGATTTCAACCCGGGTTGTGATTTCAACCCGGGTTGTGATTTCAACCCGGGTTGTGATTTCAACCCGGGTTGTGAATTCAACCCGGGTTGTGAATTCAACCCGGGTTGTGAATTCAACCCGGGTTGTGAATTCAACCCGGGTTGTGAATTCAACCCGGGTTGTGAATTCAACCCGGGTTGTGAATTCAACCCGGGTTGTGAATTCAACCCGGGTTGTGAATTTAACCCGGGTTGAGAGGCTTTAGTGTGAAAAGGGCTTTGGTGAATCACAGTCATAAAAGAAATTTGACAAAATGGTGCTACCACCAACCTTACATATTTGGACTTTTATAAATGCAAACCTTTAAGTACTACCTATTTAAACATTGATATAGATATCTAATAGTTACTACCATGAATGCTAGAAAACTACATGTTCAAGTCCCTGAAGATTAGCATAAATTTGCCCACAAATGTTTGTCAAGAAAATGCTCCATTGAAGCTACCAAGAGCCATCTACAGTAATCTTTCTTCCGTGCAGGGGGTAACACCTTTTCCAGGTTCCTTGTCCAAGGAGCCAGCACAGAGGTTTAATCCACCTGCTGCAACAAAAAGACCATCCGATCAACAGATAGCTACGGCCCAGGGTGGGTGTGGGTATCACACCCCGGTGGGCTCCATGGGCTCCAATACACCGGACACTGAACGCAAGTCAAAGGTCAAAAAGAGCAAGAGCTTCCTGAAATGGCGCAAACCAAAAGAGCATCGGCGCACGGGCAGCGAGGGAGCAGAGGGATTAGTCTCGGCCTCGGCAGGGCAGAAGCATGCACAATTGAAACAAAAAGATGCTCACTCACTAGGGTTAGATGACGCTAGAGCTAGTCTACCATCTTTGGAGCATGGTAGCTTTACTGGTGCCAAAAAAGAGAAGAGACAGAAGATTCGTTTTTGGAAGAAAAAGAAGAAGAATGATAACATTTAATGATAACAACTTTGTTTTATTTTCAGACTACAATGTATGTACTTACAGGATTGTTACTTTGAAGTTAGTCCTATTTAAAAATCATTTATTTAAAAATTATGTGTACATGTACACGAATATAAACTGTAAAAGAGTTTTAAGTTTGCATACTTTAATTCCTGCTTAGTTTGAATTGTTTTAGAGAGGAAGAATTTTTGTTATGACTTTCAGTTTTCTTATTGCAAAAGTACTTTTAGAATTTGCCCTTTTTAAGTTAAATGCTTTTGTATATATTAAAAATTTTGAACTTTAATTTTTATTATTTTTTAGATAGTATCTGTTTGTCTCACTTTACTCAATTAAAATTCGGAGATGCTTTTAAATCCGATCTCGTTTTGCAAAAGCACAAATTGCATGGAAGTATCAGTCTTTTTTACATGAGACATTTGAGACCATTCACACATAAGTTGATGTGTTTTTCACATTGCAGTCATTCAAGGCAAGCAGTTTCTTTAAATTGTTTATTCATTATGGTTTTTTTACAGCTCGCAACACAAAGCATTAACACTATTTATGCATGAAATTATTCTATGCACTACCTTGAGATTGACAGCAATTGGTAATAGCCTTTGTGTCTTGTGTGTCAAATTTAGTGTATTCATGCTAAGCCATCTGATACATTTCACTTTTAAATCTAACTAACCTAAAACAAAAAGATATTTTGTTTTATTTCATGCCTAACCATTCACAGAATGTACATGTAGTCATGCATTTAAATATTAAATGTACTCTTAGTTAAATTTTATTCATGAAAAACAAAATGGTTATTTTTTTATCATTTAGTAGAGTTTCACATTAAATAGCAAAATAATACAGTACATTGTACTAGCATTATATTTTTATACCAAAAAACAGCATCATGTTAGAAACTTTGTTATGGCTTTGTTGTTTGATTTGTATTTTAAATATTAAAAAAATATGTCTTTCCAAACTTGTGCTTCAGGAATCCTGGAAAATCTATAGGAATCCAACCCTTGCTTCATTTAACTACCACTCCCCCCTCCCCGCCCCCCCCCCCCCCCCCCATTTCCCTTTCATTCCCCTTTCATTCTCTTTTCACAACCAGTTCCTTCCCTTCCCTAAACCGGATCTTTTCCATTTTGAACCTTCCAACCCCTAACCACTTCCCCGCCCCACCCCACCCCATACCCCACCCCACCCCATTCCTCACCCCACCGTCAACCCAACCCAACCCCCACCCCCACCGTCAACCCAACCCAACCCCCACCCCCACCGTCAACCCAACCCCCACCCCCACCGTCAACCCAACCCTCACCCCCACTGTCAACCCAACCCTCACCCCCACTGTCAACCCAACCCTCACCCCCACTGTCAACCCAACCCTCACCCCCACTGTCAACCCAACCCTCATCCCCACCGTCAACCCAAACCTCACCCCCACCGTCAACCCAACCCTCACCCCCACCGTCAACCCTCACCCCCACCGTCAACCCTAACCCCCACCGTCAACCCTAACCCCCACCGTCAACCCTAACCCCCACCGTCAACCCTAACCCCCACCGTCAACCCTAACCCCCCATCATCAACCCTCAACCCCCACCTCAACCCCATCCTCGCCCCCAACCCCCATCCCCCATCCACCACCACCACAACCCGTATACAATGTACCTTGAGTACATTCAAGTAAATTGTCCAATTTGGTGTTTTCATATCAATGATAACAGGATGTTCATGTTGTACTGTTATTGACTCAATGATGTTCGAGATGTGTTTTATAGTTGAGGTTTTCTTTTTAATACAAACAAATCATTACAAGAGATTAGTGGTGTAAATAAATTTTATTTGTTGGGTGGTTTTATTTTATTAGGAATAGACAACTTATTTTGATCTGTGAAAGAGAAGAATTCTTAAGTCGTGCCTTATGAAAGCAATATTTGTAATATCAAAACAACAAGCGACAGAAATTGCAGGTTGTCGCCTTGACTTGCTTGCTTAGGCTTAGTGCATTATTTTTTATTTCGATTTGTTTCGTTTTTTGTTGCAATTTTGATTATTGTGTAATATTAACAATTATTAACGAAACTTAAAATATGCTGATGATATTTGGCAATTAACTCTTTATTTCCACGTCATTTACTAATGCAATCTCTAGCAATGCTTATGATACAAAAAAATATTTTGTTGTAATTTAAAAAGATTTAACAAGATGCGCTTTCTAATAAAAGAGCTCGCACAAAACTACACAACGAACCTCAAGTCTCCTGGGTGGTTTGTTGTTTCTGTGAAATTATTAAAATTAATTGTACAATAGATTTTCTTCCGCATCGGTGGTTACCCTTTTGTAAAATCATTTTAAAAACATTTTTATTGAAGCCACAATTCGATGTAATTGCTTTGGAGTTTTCAACTGCATTTTTGACTCGGTATCATATAGTGAAAACAGATGTTAAACATTTCGCGCCCATTGTTATGCAATCTTTTCTCGCCGGCGAAACCTTCTTTGGATCGCTGTATTTTGGGCGGGGGGTGTTTGAATGACACGGGCGGGAACAATAGTGACTGTTTGAAACTTTAATAATTTCGATGAAGTTAGATAATGAATTTTTTATTTCTTTAAGGCATTTGTTTCTTTTGAAGATGTGGAAAATTAAAATAAATTTGGAAAGATTAATTTCGGTAAAACAAAATCCCTCACAAAATGTCGACTACCTTGCCTGTTTTGGTTTTGCTTGGCATAATTTTGAGCGCGACACGCAAAACGAAAGCGGCCATTACAGTAAAATTAATGTATATAGCATGGCTCGTGGATTACGACGTTCTTTTAAATTAAATATTGCCGTTAATAATTCTCAGCAGTGCATTACCTCTTAAACGCCACTTGGTGAAAGTCACTCTTGACTCAACTTTGGGAAATTAAATTTGGGAAATAAACTAATCATTGAATAACCGGTCCCCTATGAAGCATAGAGCAGGCGGAAGTTTGTAGAAAACACAATAAAGCTGGGCATAGAAGGGGGAGACAAATTAGTGTCCTGAAAACTCCCACGGATGAAGCTGATATGACATCTACAGGAGTATTGCGTCAGAGCCGGACAGCTGTGTGAGCATGAAGGAGAACTTATAGATGTCCTCGGAGGAATGGGTTGCGAGTTTCTTTGCCTGCTATCTGCTATTGACGAAACTTGTGTTTAAACGACAGAGTTTAATATAAGTTTTCCCGGACGATATCGCAAAATGTGCACATTCATTTGTAAAATATTTATTCAATTTCGCGCTGAATTTCAGAACGACGTGTGTCCGAGTTTCATTTTCGCAAAAACGAGCATTCAATTTTATTTTGTTTAATTCAAATAAATGAATGTGCTTAGCGTTTCATTTAAACGATTACAAACACGTGATTGAGCTTTCGGTTTGACGTATGCGTGGCCGATTATTAAGAATGTGCAATTTATTTCGCAGCAAATCGATTTATCATTGTGTCACGGCCTGAATTGAATATTCTTTTTCATTTGTTATAATTTAAATTCGCATATTCTGCATTCAATTTCAATAAAGTGCATATGGCTATATAATTCACGATACAACTTGGATTAAATCATTAATAAATCAATGTATCGTGGGACTAATTGATCATTTATGTGTTGGCTCCTAAATGTATTTTAACCCTAACCATCCCAAATCTTCCAAAATCCTCTTTGCAAATTGAAGGTTTTTGCAGGAATGAGGTCACTTGGAAGTTGATGCATCAGATGAATTTGCAGGATTGAGGTTACTTAGACATTTATCAAAGTGAGGATTTTGAAGAATTGAGGTTATTTTGTTGTTGTAAATGACCTCTCTGTTATTTTATCAGTTCAATTGTCTATCCGTTAATGAACTGTCCACCAAGACATGAGTGGTTGATGTCCAGTCTATTTGCTACACTCTTAAAACTCCGGGGTTACAAATCCCGTGGTCATTATTTTTTGACAACTTTCGTGGTCAAAATAACCCCGAACTGTTCAACTTCTGTTTTAATAACTACGTTTATTGGGGTCATTTTGACCACGAAAATTGTGGTGAAATTAATTACGCATTCTGATTGGTTGAGGTTTGTCATGCTATCACGTCATTGTGTACTAATACACGGTTCGGCGAAGCGCCGATCATGACTTTATTAAATAAAAATGCTTTTAAAAGTAAATTCAGTTAAAAGTTAAGTTAAAAATGTAGTTAAAAAATTAAATGAGTGTTTTTGTGAGAAAGAAATGTTACTTCACATTTTACAAGCAAACTTATGGTAGACCTACATAATTGTTCGCGGATGTACATGTACATGTACGCAGCGTGACATGTCGGCCACCGCGCGAATTTTGACACGAAGCGGCCGCCATTGCAACTTTGTTGACAACGCGGCGTTAAAACGAAGGAGAAATTGCTTGAATACTGGGTTTTCAATACTATATTGAAAAGTTTGAAGGTAGGATATGGTAAAAGCAGTGAAGACAGTCTGTGTAGGTCTAGGTTAACTTTGGGAAGTTCGTGCGTACCGAAGTTACGCTGCATTTTTGCACTCATTTTTACGTTAGCCGGCGACGCTGTGTTGGTATGCGAACGTAGCGTGCACGCTGGCGATTCCATTGCGGTACATAACTTGTGTTTCACTATTCGGCCGGCCGCCGCTCCCGATACGCGTGCATGGTACGACCGGTCGGTGTAGCGCGAATCCAGTTGAAATATGCCATAGTAGCCAAACTGGGGCGCCGGTTGCGGTACTAAATTTAGAAGGCTGCGTGTGTTTACAGTACCAAATGATAAACTGGCTACTCGTAATCGTATACAGAGACTGTCTTCACGTGTTTATATCGCATCCTACCTATACTACCTTTTCAAATTTAGTTTAATACCACAGCATTCCAGTAAATTCTCCATAGATTTCTAAACATATTCATATAACGTGGACAAATTGGTGACCACGAAAATGGGGTTATTCCGAAATGACAACGGGAAGGGGTTAATTTGACCACGGGATTTGGGTTATATTTTAACCACGATTGTTGTCAAAATCTGACAACAATACGTGGTTGTTTTTGTTGACCACGTCGCACGGGGTCATTTTGACCACGTACGTCGTCTGTGCATATCTGACGACGGGAACGTGGTTAAAGATGACCACGACGTGGTTACTTTTTAACCACGTATTTTTAAGAGTGTACATCTAAGTAGTCCGCGTCGTCAGCCTCAAAGGCATCGATAAGACGATTTCGATCAACGTCCGAGACATAAAGTAAAATCTAGCTATATGATGCGATCGTAGCAAATGCTGAGCAAAGAAAGATTTTTTTCTTCAACTTAGTGGTTTATATAGCATTTATTTGGTAGTTTCAAAGACGAGACCACCTGGTTTAATTCCCCATATGTTACTTTTGATAACACATATGAATTCCAATGCTTGACCAGGCATACAAATGCGTGGGAAATCGGCTGCACATTTAGCGAAATTGATTGTTGATAAATTAAAAGGAAAACATGATTGCGGGTGTGCATTCAAATTTGCGCTAAAATTAACTATCAATATACTAAATTCAATGCACATTCGGGAAATCGTGTGATGATTTCTTACGACTAGATGCACCATTATGCAAAAACGAATTATCTATTGTTAAATAGAAAACGGGGATGTGAACGTTCATACTATTTCGCACGAAAACGAATGCACCAGTTACAAACTTATGTGCACATTTAGCGATATCGTCCGGGAAAACCTATAGTACATTTGTACACAACTGGTAAGTCAAAAAGCATTTCACAACAAGCAAAGGGAGCATACAACATTTTCTTTTGCTATAATATTATTTTCAGAAATGGATAGATGTGGGGGGGTGTAGCCTAATTGTATAACAAATATTGTTACACTGACTTGTTTAATGGTTAATCTTCGTAGATGCTGAAAAAAAAAAAATTGTAGTCTCCTTTCCTGGCCCCACTTAAGATAAAACAAAGCAATATATAAACATCGCGGACTTTTATGGTCAGGGAACCAGTCTAGCTGGCGTATAGCCGTTCATATCGATTGCTAACAAAATGTGGACTATTGTGGTAAGTTGGCCGTAATATAGGTTTTCCCGGACGATATCCCAAAATGTGCACATAAATTTGTAACTGGTGCATTCGTTTTCGTGCGAAATAGTATGAACGTTCACATTCCCGTTTTCTATTTAACAACAGATAATTCGTTTTTGCATAATGGTGCATCCAGTCGTAAGAAATCATCACACGATTTCCCGAATGTGCACTGAATTTAGTATAGGGGGCCTATTGATAGTTCATTTTAGCGCGAATTTGAATGCACACTCGCAATCATGTTTTCCTTTTAATTTATCAACAATCAATTTCGCTAAATGTGCAGCCGATTTTCTACGCATTATTTTGTATGCCTGGTCAAGCATTGGAAGCCATTTATGTGTTATCAAAAGTAACATATGGGGAATTAAACCAGGTGGTCTCGTCTTTGAAACTACCAAATAAATGCTATATCAAACCCCTAAGTTGAAAAAAAATCTTTATTTGCTCAGCATTTACCACGATCGCATCATATAGCTACATTTTACTTTATGTCCCCTAAACTTTTCCAATAATTATAATGGCTGCAAGAGGGAGATACAGACGAGTCTCGGACGTTGATCGAAATCGTCTTATCGATGCCTTTGAGGCTGACGACGCGGACTACTTAGATGTAGCAAATAGACTGGACATCAACCACTCATGTCTTGGTGGACAGTTCATTAACGGATAGACAATTGAACTGATAAAATGATAGAGAAGTCATTAACAAAAACAAAATAACCTCAATTCTTCAAAATCCTCATTTGGATAAATTCCTAAGTAACCTCAATCCTGCAAATTCATCTGATGCATCAACTTCCAAGTGACCTCATTCCTGCAAAAATCTTCAATTTGCAAAGAGGATTTTGGAGGATTTGGGATGGTTAGGGTTAAAATAAATTTAAGAGCCAACACAAAATGATGAATTAGTCCCACGATACATTGATTTATTAATGATTCAATCCAAGTTGTATCGTGAATTATATAGCCATATGTACTTTATTGAAATTGAATGCAGAATATGCGAATTTAAATTATAACAAATGAAAAAGAATATTCAATTCAGGCCGTGACACAATGATAAATCGATTTGCTGCGAAATAGATTGCACACTCTTAATAATCGGCCACGCATACGTCAAACCGAAAGCCCAATCACGTGTTTGTAATCGTTTAAATGAAACGCTAAGCACATTCATTTATTTGAATTAAAAAAAAAAAAATTGAATGCTCGTTTTTGCGAAAATGAAACTCGGACATACGTCGTTCTGAAATTCAGCGCGAAATTGAATACATATTTTACAAATGATTTGTGCACATTTTGCGATATCGTCCGGGAAAACCTATATTAGAAAGAATACAGTTTTGCCAACGTCGATATAAAAATAGCACTTTATTTGAAAACTACCAAGGGCCAATTTCACAGCGCAGCTAAGCACAACAATTAGCTTATCATGAACATTCTTCCTTCAAAAACAGAGTTACAGACCAGCTTGCTATGAAAAGCACATGGAGTTTTGGCTGGCAACCCGTTGTTATTATTAAGCAAAGCTTTTTGGTGCTAACCAATTTGTTGTGCTTAGCAGCGCCGTGAAATAGGCCAAAATTGCACACAATGATTTGGACTCGTTTACCAACAGTCCAGTAAGATTTTTATTAATAATTTGGTAGTTGTTTTGGTTTGTTATTTTGTAAATATTGAAGGCCTATACCTGTTTTCAGGACACGATTTAAAACGTTTTCAGAACATTCCTTGCATTCTTTTGGGAAATAGTTCACAATCTGTTTTAGTAATGCGTGCACTACACACCGCAAAACCGTTGCTGAAAAATTACTTAACCGATTTTGCTTTTATACAAAAATAAATATATTTCTGTATTACTTCCCAACGCAGCACTTTTGCTGCTTCAAACGATAACAACTTACATCTATTGTCCCTTTAATACTTTTAACTTAACTGGACAGTTTCCAACAATGAATTTTACCCATTGCATGGGCGACATAATTTACACAGCTTGCATTTTGTTTGCAATACAAAAATGTAGTTCACTGGTTGGTTGAGTACTGGTAATACCAGGCTAGACCCTTCGCACGTGACGTTATAACTTTCGCTACGTATTCCCCTACGTATTGGGGGCTAAAGTCCTATCCCATCCCCCCCCCCCCCCCCCCCCCGGAAGGACGCGCCTGTGTAATACGTCTACTATAAATATACCGCAACAGCCTTTGCTAAAAAAAAAAAGTAGGCCTAATCCTTATTTACAATAATTCACAGTAATTTTCTATGTATAGTTGGTAAACTAGCAACACCCCCCCCCCCCCCCCCCACCCCCAAATCGGTCGAAGTTGGGAAACACTGTGGTATAATGCAGACAGAACAGTGAATAATCTCTCACTGTGATACCGCCCTCTGTTGACTACGAATGGAGTTTTGACACAGCTCAGGGAACGGGTATATCACGGGGCCATTAAGTGTGAACTGAAAAGTAGTAAAATATTGCTTTATAAATTGGATGTATTCCTACAAGCCAGTTGAGAAGGAGTTTGTTAGGTTCCATAACAGTTATTTCATGGTAAGCTTTAGATTAGTCTCTATTCGTTGGACCTTCAAGGAAGAACAATATTATTTCAACGTCTGTGGATAAAGTTTCACTTATGTGCTTTTCTTTAAGAAACGGTCACATTTTTGTCTATTTTGTTTCGTTGATTGGTTTTGACTTCTTGATCCTTTTCACTTTTGGTCTCGGTGCCTTCATAATTAGCTTTAGTTGCCATTTTGGAGGAGTCACTTCCGAACATGTTTTTCTTTTAGATTTGTCTTCACCTGCCACGGCTTTACACTTGCTCAAGAGTGTCCCCTCCAACTGTCCTCGACTTTCCATTACATCACCTGACTGTCTAGGGGATACCGCCCTTTCAAAAGGTGCTTCACTGTCACCCGGCCGTTGTTCAGATGAATGACAAGACTGCTCAAAACTGTGTTTTGATACATTTTCATCTGTTTTCCTTTTGTGGTGTTTCCTTTTCTTCTTTTCCGCGGAGTGTCTTTTTCTTTTGCCGTGCGAGTCATCACGGGTGTGTTTCTTTTTTGACGATCCTTTTCTTTTTTTATCAGATTTCGATTTCTTTTCGCTATGTTTGTCAGTGTCACATGAATCGTCACTTCGTCCACCTCTTTGTCTCCTTTTCTTTTCCTTACGTCGTTTACTTTTCTTTCTTTTCTTCACGTTTGTCAATTCTTGATAACTGCCCATCTCACTGTTGCCAAAATTGTTCGACACAGGCTCCGTTTTCAGACACGCCCCGTTAGTTTGGTGACCGCGCCGTGACTTCCGTCCGTGACTTCCGTGACTCCGTTTTCTTTTAAACGGGTTCTTCTGACAGAGCACCGGTCCATCAGCATTTTTGAAGAATTCATCGACGTCATCTCCGTCAAGCCCTAAGTAGGTTGTTTTCCAAGGAGGGAACAGGTGACAAAGGAGATTCCACAATACCCAGTCTGGGATTAAATCAAGGAATCCCAGATGAAGCATGTTCTCTGAAACTTGGATCTTTCTCGGCCTTGGATGAGGTATCTGGGAAAAGTGATTTCCCAAGGATGGTGGCCTTTGAAGAGAATTCAACCCAGTCAGTCCCGATGTGCCGCATTGGTCGTCGCTGATGGAGTTCTTTTCGTCTTTTTCTGCATCACTACAGGCATTTCTGTTATGGTTTGGTGCTTCTTCTGGAGAGTTGTCAGTTGCTCTGACATCCACGTTTTTCTCATCCTCAACATGAGGTAAAATAGTCGCATTGCCGGCACCTCCTTGAATAACAGGAACATGTTTGCTTTCATCAGTGCCGTGTGTCAATTTGCAAGCCTCCTTTTCTTTCATCAGTGAGCAAACAGGAACATTACTCTTTCGTCTTGCATTATAAGATGGCTGCCTCTGCACGAGTCGATCTGTCTTGCTCTTTCGAGCATCACTTTCAAGGATGAAGTCCAACAGCCAGTCGGGCACGGGATGCTGCTGCCTTCCCTCGCTTATCTCCAAGTCATCAAACAAGTCGTCGATGCCGCACGGATCGCTGGATGCAAGATTCTGGAGAAAACGGTTATCGATGAATCGGTCGAGATTTGTCATGGTGTGGCTGAAGTGTGTCATTATTGTGCACAGGGTCGGGTTCGTACTCGGGTCAGACGACCTGGGCAATGCTTGCCTGTTTGATGACCGGTTGGGTGTAGTGTTGAGAATCTGGACCGGCACCAGAGCGAAGGGCCTTCCTCCGACACCTCGCCACACATTTGTAGAATTGACTGTCGGTAATCCCCGGATCAACTTGGTCAGAGTTTTACTCATCTTTGTCACTGGATTTGATGCGGGTATTAGCATCTTCGATCCTGGACTGGGAGCCTGAGGATTGGTTTGTGAAGGAGGACACGCCTTTCTTTTTGACGGACTGTGGGCGTTTAAAGCAGTCAGTGGTGAAATCAAATGAGTGACGTCCTGTTTCTTTTGACCATGTAGCAGATCCATTATCTGTCCACTTGTTGTTAGATCCCTCTCTGTCAATAAAACTGCATGTTCACTGGTGGGAAAATGCAGTAGGTATCATTTTTGCTTTTAGTTCTTTTTATTTTTAAATGATTGTTTAAGCCGGTCAGTAGCAGTCAGTCCAAAATGCCTCACAAACTTTTAAACTTTATTTTGTAAAAAAGAAATTTGACAAAATGTTTTTATAATAAATACATAAATAAATTAATTAATTAAACTCAACCAATCAATAAAAATCGGCCTTTACTGAATCTAAACAAAAATAAATAAAATAAAACGGGGAAAAGAAAATGATGCAAAATGTACTTACTTCGTTCGTCTTAGTTTACTCTTCGCAACAGGAGAGTTGACGAAATTTGCCGGTGATCTTGAATTGATAAGCTGCTGTCTAACAGTGCATTTCACAGCTGGCAAAGTGTAGGTTGTTGGTTGTCCTCCGTGTAAATCCGTGATGTTCATAGGTGATGATGATGAGGTTTTCGGCACGTTATTTCCTCCACTTAGTTGGGGAGATATAACAATGACGGTCTTTTTGCAAGACAAACTCGGTGACTGCTTCGAAGCTGGGGTAGATGACTTCGGCAAATCGGCAGCAAACGGAACTGTCTTGATGTTGCCGTCTTGAAGGTTGCCACTAACTGGCGAAGACACGGTGTTCATCGTTCGATCCGTTGCTTGACAGGAAACAGGTGTACGTAAAGTACTTGGTGTCATGGTAGCTCTAGGAGAGATTTTAAGATCGCCTGATGCACATGATGCGAATATTAGGTTTTGCAAGGGACTAGACCTAGGCGGCGTGGAATGTACTGATGTGACCCTGGACAGAAGTCCTGTTGTCATCTTGCTCACCGTTGTATTTCCACCACGCGAAGACGAGCAGCTTTCCTCTGCCAAATTCGCTTCTGAAATGTGCAAATCTAGTAGGTGTGTCCTTTGCTCCGCCGTTGAGTTTTCAAACACTCCCTGTTGACACCGTTTTTGTGGCGATTCTCTGGACATTTTGGTACACGGTGAGGTTCTGGCGCACGAGTTAACATTCGAGGTCGACACGCATGTCTCGTTGCCATCTGTCTCTGGGTATAAATGTGTCTTTTGAACAAGTGTTGTGTCAAAATCAATAGATGTATCAAGATTGCTTGGATCCTCATTTGGGGCTTTATGTGAACTGGGGATTCCTGCCGTGGAGGTTGTTATCCTCGTTGAAAACGGCCGGGCCTCACTTGCCACGTCAGAGGTTTGGCGCGTAGCTGAAACATAGCCTTCGCTATATGATGGCTTCACCGGCAGTTTTACTTCATAGCTTTTCCCATGCGAACTTTCCTTGCCCAAATCTGGCGGTGTTTTCGGCAAACATTCCACTTTTGTTTTGGGCGAACTGAGGTACAAAGAGGCCTTTGTGGAAACAGTGTCTCTCTGTTGCAGCGATGCTGCTGCTTTTAAAAGTAGCAGCGTATTGAGGGCAAAGTTTGTCGAATGCCTAGAGCCATTTACTTCCATCTCCTTGGATTTTATCTTAGTCTGTACATCAGAACTGGTCTTTTGTCGGCCACTCTTGGAAGTGTTGCCTATTATCGGAAAAAGTGAAAATGATTCCACATGAAAAGAAACAAACAAACTATTTTTCATTAAACCATACACTGTAAAAAAGTTGGTCAAAAGGGTCGATATTTTGCCCAATGTTGATCAACATATCAACTGCATGCAATCTTGAATGAATTCTTCCCAACGGTTAATCGGTGTTTACCTAAATTAACCAACAAATGTGACATTGTTTTGTTTTGTTTTTACAGTGTAGTTTTATGTTGCTTTAGTTTATAAGTTACCTCTAATAACACTTGGAGTTAATCTGTATTAAATGGCATTTAATGTTTGAAACCATTATAAAAACATAGAGGGACATACAATAAGATGTTTCACGGTAATATGCGCCATCTTGTTCACGGGGCAAAATCAACACGCGTTGCTGCTAGACGTAGACGCCTGCACATTCAATCGACGATGCGTATTATATACACAGCAACGCGTGTAAATTTACCCTGTAAACAAGAGGGCGCAGGTCTACTGCGCAGGTCTACTGCGCAGGTCTACTGCGCAGGTCTACTGCGCAGGTCTACTGCGCAGGTCTACTGCGCAGGTCTACTGCGCAGGTCTACTGCGCAGGTCTACTGCGCAGGTCTACTGCGCAGGTCTACTGCGCAGGTCTACTGCGCAGGTCTACTGCGCAGGTCTACTGCGCAGGTCTACTGCGCAGGTCTACTGCGCAGGTCTACTGCGCAGGTCTACTGCGCAGGTCTACTGCGCAGGTCTACTGCGCAGGTCTACTGCGCAGGTCTACTGCGCAGGTCTACTGCGCAGGTCTACTGCGCAGGTCTACTGCGCAGGTCTACTGCGCAGGTCTACTGCGCAGGTCTACTGCGCGAAAACAGAACAAGAACCACTGCCTGACTCCTGTTGCAAACGAACGCCGTTTTTCTTGCTTTTCTCAGCATCCATGATTGTAAAACTTCAGACAGGTCAGTTAAACGATATTTAATATAAAATACAACCCCCGAAATCCACCCATTCATGATAAATCAAGCAATTACCAATGGTGTATCCTACCTTAGACCCCGTCATGCACACAGTTGTTTACAACATCTGGATGATGTTATTTGTCAGGCCCGTTCGCGGGGGGGGGAGGGGGGTGTGACAGGTGCGTACGCACCCCCCACCCCCCCCCCCCCCCCCCCCCCCAAAAAAAAAAAAAATAATAATAAAAATAAAAATAAAAATAAACAATTACTAAAAGGTCCACATTTTCCGGGGTTTAATAATGGTATTTTGATGTAGAAATAACGGTACTGGCACACGAAAATGTTTAGTTCCAATTTTGGTCCCATCAGTACAAATTCGCACCACCCCATAACAAATCCTGCGTACGGGCCTGTTTGTGGTTAAAAAGTGTGACCATTATAAACGGAACACGACGAATTTATGCGGGGTGCAAATGCGGCTCAAGGGGGGGGGGGGGGGGGGGGGGGGGGGGGGGGGAGGTGTTTCTTTTTAAAATACCCAGGAGCTTTTTGCGTGGTTATTTTCTTTAGACGGGAAGGTGCAATTCACATGAAAAAAAAAATATAGCCACACTCAATAGTGGAATAATTACCATTTGCCTAACAAGCCTTGAGCACACGGTACCTTAGAAATATTAATGAAAAGAATTGTATGTGATTCGACTGGTTCGGAACGTGGTGGTCTGATCTTCGCTGCAACAGTTATTTGAGCACGTACATGTACGTGCATGAAATAATATTGGTTATGAACCACCAAACTGTAGCAAAAAAACATGCTGTTGCTTAAGCATAGGCTGTGTTAAGCACAAATTTTTATGAAAACAAGGCGAAAAAAAACAACCAAAAACTAATAGCGTCCTATATTTTTGCCCCATCAAATTTGTTACGTCCAAAGTGCGACTTTTGCAAAAATGAACATCACAAATGTTGTTAGGTATACCCTAAGTGAAAGTTTTATCAACTACCAAGTTGGGGATCACGAAAAAATGACTTTCTGAAAGGATTTTGTGACTTCGTCCCATGATCTAGTAGTTACGTTGGTCCCTGATCGAATTTAGTTGCTCCGTTTTCTGTGCATCCGGTTCACAGATTGCTAGTACATTAATTTGACCTTAGCTCTATCGGTTGCCCATATGGGCAGATTGCCCATATTGCCCATATGGGAAGCTTGCCCATAATGGGCAGCTTGCCCAGCTTGCCCACATGGGCCAACAAAACGGGTGGGGCCGGCGGGTGGGACCGGCAGGTGGGGTCGGGCCGGCGGGTCGGGCCGGCGGCTAACTTGCTCTTTATCTATAAATTGTTTCTGCTTCAGGTTGATCGGGAATTTTGTTTGTAATACTAATTTCCATAGGCAACTGCCCATATTATTATGGGACAGTTGCCATCTTGTTCACGGGGCAAAATGAACACGCGTTGCTAAACGCCCGCACATTTTAGAATGAACGCAAGGTAACTTAGAAGCGCAACAGTTTTCGATCGACGATGCATACACGGCAACGCGTGTAAATTTTCCCCGTGAACAAGATGGCGCATAATACCGCGAAACACCTTATTACACATCCCCTCTCATAAAAGCGCAAGTCTTCGAAAGTAAAAATGGTTTACAAAACCTTTTTGTTTTAGGTATTTTTAAAAAAGTATACCTTTTAATACTCACATTTTTGTAATCTATAAACCTTTTTTTGTTTCCAAAATATGCACAGGGAATTCATTCGTAATACTAAATACTAAACACACATTGGCACAGCTACCCAGACATTCAGAAATAAACAACCACACCAAAATACAAAAGTTTGGTAACTCAATAAATATGAGGGAAATTCATAGAACTATAGGCATACCTTGCTCCGTGTTTTTCTCATCCATGTCCTCGGGTCTTGAGACAATTATTTGACAAAACTTTGGTGAAACTTCTTTTTTTCGTGTCGTTAGCCTCTTGTTATCGTTCCAAAATATTATTTGTTGTCTGTCGAATAAAACTTTCTGTTTAAAAACAGCATCGGGCGTTAACAACAATGTTGCACAGCCAAGGGTAATTACGTCACAAAAGCTTGAATTATCAATGAGCGTTGTCCGACGCGATATGCGCGTGGAATCACTGCGCGCCCGCGCGTGCGTTTTTATGCGCGCTTTGTACGCGAAGGTTAGTCCGCGTACTTTGCGCGTACTTACACTTAAAATGACTAGTAAGACAACCAATAAACGTATCTCATGTGCAAAAAATCTGTACGGAGTAGTGATTTAAATAGCCGTGAAAAGCACTTGGATCATTGTCAACTTTCGGCAACGATGTCAGACGACGAGGAGGACTCGGAATTTATTCTCGAGGAAGATGAAGCGGCCGCCTATGCCACGGCACCCCCAAGTGGCGTCCTGAGTGTGCACACCAAGCTCATTCGGGACATAGTCATTGATAAAACTAACAGTGACATCTCGGTGACCGATTCAGAGCTCTATGTACGGATCAAAGTTGGGTCCTTTGTCAAGAGCACGCAAACCGTCGTGGTTGAGAAAGATGCTAAAGTGGTCTTAGACGATCTCAAACACTTCTCGCTTAAAATTCCCAGAAACCGATCCGATCCTTCAAATGACGTAAGTAAAATTCAAAATGTATGACTGAATAAACCATGCACGTAAACAAACCGCCAAAATGGCCACCTAAAATTCTTGATTTTCTGCCAAACAATATAGGGTCATTTATCCATATCCCAACTCATTGACAACTCAACTCGTTGTGTAAACAATAAATCGTGTATGTTAACCTTAATATAATAGGCCTACCACAATGGTTGTGGTCTATGCTACTTAGTTCTCAAGATTTCAGAAATTATCTACTTTCAGCCGTGCCTGAAATTGCCCAAATTGATACTGACTAAACTAGTGATGCTAGTGATGCCAACAATGAAAAATATCAGAAAAAGATCTCCTTTTTCCTGCATGGTCTTTATGCCTAATACATGCATAAACGGCACTTTTAAAACGGATGTAGACCTAAATGAGATGAACGACTTTTGGTTGATATTATGTTGTTTCTTATTGTTGTTAAGAATCCGTAAACCTGAGAGGGGAAAAACAGTTACATGTTTCCCATCTACATTTGGTATATGTTTTTGTTTATTTAGTTGGTATTGTTATTATTTGTTTTTCAGGTTCGCTTTGACTTGGTTGTTGTCGAGAGCCCTCACGTGCACAGGATTGTGGGTCATAAAGATATGCACCTGTATGATATAATTAAGAACCAATTCGTTGCTGGGTCACATAGCCTCCAGTACAGACACAATACAATAGCCGTGGTTGAGCTAGAGATGTGCTTTACCTACGGCATCTTTGGATACGGATGCTGCCATCAGCTCCAGAACAGACAGAGGAAGATATCAGACATTGTTGGCCATTCCCTCCTCCTCCGGGTGGATCCCCCAGAGGCCAGGCACCAGCCAAACGCCGGGCACGTGATGACGGCCATGCCAGTTGGGCACCCCGAGTTTATCAACTTCTCAGTCAAAGCCGAGACGTGGTCTTCAGCTGGGGAAATCAAAGCAGAGAGTAGCACTCAGAGCATCCTATCGGGCCTCGACCTGCAGGAACCCATAATCCTCACTCGGACGATGAGGAAAAGATTACATCGGATACAGACGGATTTCGCCCAGCAAGGAAGCCGTATGCAACGCAAGAGGTTCCTGGAGAGACTAATACTGCGTAATATCCACGACCATGGCGCCATCGAGAGCGATCAAGATGCGACACAAGCAGGGGAGGCTGCTGGGCCATCATCAGCAGGTCCCAAAAAGGCAGGACCCACCGAATCCGTGGCCGTGAATGCAGAAACCTATGGCACAGACACTGATTATGCAGAGTCTGCCACCGACCTAAGCGAACTGATGTCATCCATGTTGATGAACGCACCGGGACTGGTTAGCAGCAGAGCACCCGCACGCCGGATGCAACCATCGCTGCTAAGTATCGGTGAGGAGACGGCCGATTTAGATTCTACAGCCAGTGGCAGTCCAACATCTCCTCCAGCTTCAGACACTGAGGGTGAGACAAGGGAACCTCCAGCGAGGGAAGAAAGGAGACGAAGCACCCTTGCCGAGTTGCCAGGCCTCTTGATCAGGTCTCTTGCCAATCGGCTGTCCGCCTGGAGGCCAACACGCATCCAGCCTGCAAACCGACAACAACCGACACCTGTTGTGGTGACAGATGAAGGCCCAGTCACACAACCAGTAAGCGATGGCTCAGTCACGATGTCAAGATTCAGGAGTAGAATGACAAGACAGGAAGATGAACAAGGTTGAATTGAAAACCAGCTCAAAGGTTAACGAAAATTACCCTGGATATCGTATGACCAAACAGGGAACATTTTAAGTTTCGATATCTTTTTACGAGAAGAGTGGGGCTCGGTATGAAGTCATTGTGATGATTTTGTGCTCAGTATGAAGGTCGTTTGTTATTTATGTACGACATAAATCTACATATTGAAATTGCCCATTGTTATCGTAGGTCAGTTATTCTCTCCGATGATAAATTTACTCTTGTTATGTTTGTGAATTCAGTTATAGTTATAACAAAGCCTTTTTATTTACAAATATAAACTCGGTCGTGAATATACTCTTTAGTAAACTCTAATTATTTTATTTTATAGAAATGGTGAATCACAAACAATTAGTTCTTAATTCCTCCGAATAAAAATATAATGTTTATACTTCCCCTTTCAATTCTAAAATGATTTTTGTTAAGCAGCATAGTAACCTCAGTACTTAATTAAACATTTAATTTAAGGGAACATATTTAACTGCTTTTTATAACTTTAACAAGCGGGTTTAAAGATAGCAAAAATGAATGACTAATTTCGAAACCAAAAAATGTTAAAATAGTTGTATCATACTTTCCTATTCTCTCTATGGCCATAACTATGCGAGATACTAACTTCCGAGCGATATCAGAACACAAACATTTAAAAGAACCAAACCAATATGCAAAGCAATTAACAACTGCTGTTCCGAAGAGAAAGGAAACACTTTTGTAAGTATCGGATAATTCTGAGATAAGCGCTTACTAAAATAAAGGCTTGTCGATACATTGCATATTATATGCTATTAAAACATTCATCTTTGATTTGCGTCCAGTTTACATTTTAACAAATTTTCTATTTATACAACCTAGTTCATACAAAATAGTAATATCAAGTAGCATGTACATTCTTTATATACATATGCGAACAAATCTGCCAATTTTATTTTACAAATCTATTTGGAATAATTATAACAAAGAATCGTACATAATTGTTGTCCAATGGATATCTATTGTAAACAACATTAACAAATATGGAATCCCTTTTCTGAATGTATGAGTTATAAGAGAATATAAAATGCTCTTAAAGTCAAAATCTCTAAGAATAATTTTGTACCTCATTAATAAATTCCATTTTGAAAAGTGTCTGTTTTCCTTTTAAAAGATTCATCGCAAGGCCCCTAGGTAGAAACACACTGTTATTTGGCATTTTCATCGTTCCCTCGCAAGTCGATATCTTCAACTCGTACTTGGACGGGTTGGTCTATAGACGATGTGCCTCTGTTTACATCTGTATTCAAATGTGCCCGTCAATATGCGCACGAATCATGTTTTACATAAATTTGGTTAAGAGATGACATCAGAGGTCACATAATTCAAAGGCGATCTGACCTGCGACGCCAGTCTTTAAGCAAATTTTATGTAAAACACGATGGGTGCGCATCACTGCCGGGCACATTTGAATACAGATGTAAACACGTGACGTCAGAGGGCACATCGTCTATAATTTCCCGATCATGACTCTTAACATCCTTACATTTTGCGACTTAACTGCAACATACAGTTTGGAAATGAATGCATATTCTAAATGTACAATTTATGAAGTGATATGGAAATAATAAATATCTTACACACGTCATTGTAAAACAGAATCGTACTTTAAAAAGAAACCAGCATTTTTATTTTTATTCTCAAAACAACAACAAAAATCATAAATCGACACAGTGACGTGTGTAGTATAAAGTATAAAAACAGTGCTGCTTGTTTTAGGAATACGGTAGCGTCTGTTTATTTAATAGAAGAAACAAATCCGACCTTTTCATTTGAATTAACCATAACATCTCAGCTTAAAGACATGTTTTCGAAATTGTTCTAAAACTCATACACACCGTTTATCAAGTTCCCCGTTTACAAAGCACAAAGCAGATGTTAAAGGGATCGTATACGTTTGGTAATTGGAACACACTGCTTGTTTCATTCCTATATAGTTATAGATGTATACCACAAAACTAACCAAATTTCATTTCAAAAGGTGGTAGCGATTTCGAGATATTGCCGAAAATCTGGAGCAGTTATGTCCACGCAGGAAGAATAATCTGCATTGGATCTGGAATACACAATCTGAGAAACGTCACTGCAATAACGCTTCTCAGATTCAAATTTTGGGGGATAAAAAGTTATATCTTTTTCCATAACCGCAGTACTTCGAAGTGAAAAGTTTCTAAAAATGCATTATACTATCCAAAGCTGCTGTACTTCTTACCAAGTAAGTTTTTATTGCCATTAATTTTTGGAGTAATTACCAAACGTATACGATCCCTTTAAACTTTAAATACCTTTACACAATTTGCGTCTTTGCAGATGCATGTCGACTCCTATCTGCACATAAACCTAAAATACCACAAGGTCGTGATTCATAAATACTATTACGTGTACTGAACAAAAAGGGCAAATGATTGGAGCTTAACACAACACTTTGAAAACGTAAAATAATAAAATATACAAACACATGCAATGAATACCAATTAATCTATATTACCACCTGACCCACTACAGCCCAAAAGTTTCGAATTTGCGATATACCATAGCAATAAAACTCGATACTCAGAGTAAATACAGTTTCCTTCAAGTCATGTGATATAAAGCTTGCGGCTTAAGTCAACAACTTGAAACCATTATACTTGCAGCAATACAAAATAATGCTAAATATACACGACTATGGCTAAAATGTACAGATTCACTAAACAAAGTCATTGCCTTGCACTGATATGTGAATATCGGTAATGTTAATAAATTTACAAAACAGCGGAAATATTAATAGGCACTAACACAAAGTAAATCAAGAGTCAGCATTCGATTTCACTAAACTTTGCGACGCGTCGCAACTCGAGTTACGAAGAGTAACGCGTCGCATCTCGCGACGCGTCGTACGATCCATTTCACTAAAGTTACGATGCGTTCAATGCGTCGCAAATACCTTGACAACGGCAAGTAACACGTCGTAAGTTACGAAGTGTATTTGGGTCGTCGTAAATTAAGATGCGTCTTTTCATAGCCAGTTTTGCGCCATAGAAATGAAACAAACGAGACTAGAATACTCAGACAATGTGTGGGAAGTTGTAAATGAAACATTCATCCTAGTCATATGAATAAACCTTGAATAGTGCACTTGAAATTTTAAATTAGCTAGAGGTCCACAGCAAGCTTGTTTTTTGTTAAAATTGCATCGTACATCAGCCATTTTGATTTACATTTTTGAAGCTTTGCGAGAAGAAATTCGACGACTTTTTGCTGAATACCAGACGGCTATTTACTGTGCGTTGAATAGGTACATTCAACAGTCGTTGTTTTGTGCTATAAATATACCTACGACGCGTCGCACGTACAATGTGTGTCGTGAAATCGATTTCACGACGCGTCGCAGCTGCGACGCGTCGTAGAGATACGACGCGTCGCAGGGCTGTGATGCATCGTGAGTTACGAAGAGTTTAATGAAATCGGGTGCTGGTTTAACAACAAAACTGGTGGTTGATTCAGCTGTACGATTAGAAACTGCCTAAATGATACTTGGTTTATGTATTTGCCAGCATTTTGATAGGACTTATTTTTGCAGAAGAAAAGATGAAGCGCATTTGTAAATCCATGTTTCGATAAATCCTTTAAAATTCAATTGATTTTGAAAAATACGTGTACCGTGCTTTTCATGTTTTTCTTTCTTGGACATGCCCTCTTTTAATGACCCGATTTAGGAGAAACGACACGCCTTGTAAACCAACAGTTTTACATTCACACGACTATACCAAACACCAACAAAATATAAATGGTTACACATTTATTTCCAATCTAGAAATTACAGAAAAGCCACTAATATTAGTCAGTATTGTAGTCGGATGAATCGCAAGTCCTTTCTCGAGTAAGTACTATAGTGCTTGGGAAATGACAAATGATCTGTATGTCAAAGTAGTTTGAGACCTGAATAAGATTGAACAAAACTTGTGTTTCTTAATTCGGTACGCTGTGGAGACCGACAAAGGTCTCCACAAGAAAATTCTAAAGAGGAGGACGTCTTGGCAAGGAATTTAGTCTATGGGTGAATGCTCAAGACTGGTACGAAAGAAATAACAATACCATGTCTCCACAAGGGAAACAGCGTTTAAGATGCGCGAACAACTTTTGAGGACTTGCCATGGACTTGTGACGGACTTGACTTCAACACTCCTAAAAGTCAATATATTTTGTGTTGCTTACTTATTTGCCCTGTTGAGCAAGCTGAGCAAGCCTCCTTCTCAACCCAACGCATTGGGTGTTTAATCGTCTTATCTCCTCCTCCTTCTGTTTGACCATGTGCTTGTACTCCAACATTTCATGCATCAACCTCCGGAAGTGTGGTTCTGGGAGCTTGTCAAAGAACCGCTTGTACTTCTGCAGCTCCACCTTGTTTGGGTTTTCTGGCGTCGATAGTACTCGCCCATCTGCACTGATGAGTTCCCCGCGCGGACCCCTCATTGGAATGTGATGTCGTACGGAAGGATTCCTCGTGTGAAGTTGCCTAAGCTCGGCACTTCTTATTTCAGTTTGTTTGCCGATTTCGGCGACATGTTGCTTCAGTTTCTCAAACTCGTTGTCGCGGGCTGCCCGTGGTAGAATCCTGGCTGGGAGCGACTGGGTGCTAGAATAAGATGTGATCGACACTGGAGAATGGGGCCGGCCAGATTTGGATCTTGATGAAGGAGGATATGGATCTCTAACCTTAGAGCGATGATGACGTCTCGGGACACTAGCTTCTGCATCAGGTATGATAACCTCCATGTTAGGTCGACGGGGTACCTTTTGGCTGATTCCCAGAATGCTGTGAGCCTTACGTGGTGTACCCCGATCGGTAGGAGGTGGTGGTGCCAACTCGGCTGTGGATGAACTGGCACTTAACAACTGGACTGCCAATTGTGGATCCCTAGGTACAGGCGGTGGTACATAAGGTACATGAACGTCTGCAGTGACTACAATCCCATTACCTCTTCTTCTTGAGTCACGATGATGAGGAGCGTAGGCTTCTTCAGGTGGACCCGGAGCCCGCTCTGGTTGATGTGACTGTTTTGAAATCAAAGCTGTCGGATAAGCTGTTTGTGTTGGACCAGCGTCGGGGTCATTGTCCCATGTTTCCATCTTGGTTCGTTTGAAGGAACCTTCGTCACTGGCTGAAGACAAATTTTCCCAAGATGCAGCTGCTCGTCTATATTCATCTCTGGAGCTTGGTGGGCCATTATTTCCGTCATCTCGAGGAACATGTTGTCTCTCACGGACTTCAGGAGGTCTTTTGTTGTCATGTCTTGCTTGTGACATTCCCAAGGGCTCGTTTCCTCGAGGACGCAAGGCCGTAATGGGCTGAGCTAAATATGCATGCCGTCCCTTCAATTCCTTCTCGTCAATCCCTCTGGCGATACGCGGTTCAGAGGTGGACTGAAATCGACTTTCTTGGAATGATGTTTCAACAAGCTCGTTACTCCGAGTCTGAGGTAAAAGATTCATGCTTCTAGTGCCATCATTTGTCCATCTACCAACGGCGGCTGTATCATCCAATCTCTGTGAGGGTAGCTCTGTCTCTCGCAAATGAGATTGAGGCCTATCAAAGGTATCCTCGTTATCAACCAGCAAGTCCAACATTTTTTCAATTTCCTTGCGAGGTTTTTCCAGCACCGAGTACTTGTCGTGCACACCGCGATCTGCAGGTCTCGTTCTTCCAAGCCTGTCATCTCCAGAGTCCCAAATAGCGCTCTCCTGGGGTGGTCGAGGTTCTTCTACTGGGATCCGTCTCCATGAAGATGAAGCAAGAGAATACTCGGCTCTGGGACTGAGATTTTCGCTTAAATCTGGTTTTTTTTCCGGTACTTGCCTATCACTTCTTCCTGGCCTCCTTGGTTGTTGCGTTTGCTGTTCATCGTCGCTGCTTGACGGTGCACTAGGTTTGGCTTTTCGAGGCTTAGGCTGCGGCGGAAGTTGCGTGACACGCTGAACAGCAGGCGGCTCACATGGCGATGAATCTTTGCCGTTACGAAACTCATCTGAATTGTCACTCCACGTTCGTCTCATGGCTTCACCCGATGTCGCGCTGACATCTGCAAGAGATCCAGAGGTCCTACTACTTCCGTAGCTATTGTTACGGGAAGATGCTCCAGACCCACTACCTTCAACAGACAAACTGTTTCCATTTTGCTCTCCCATATTTCTGTCTACACCTCTTTCTTGGGGATAATACAAATCATCTCCTGACTTAATTGGTCGAGGACTTTCACCTGTGGGTCGTAAATCTGTACCCACGTACGGGCGGGAAATGACAAAGGATGCAGAGGGTTCCTCAGTAGTAGGTCGCTGGTGTTGATAGTGTTCATACAAAGCACTACGTGATACTCCTTCCTTAAGTGTTTCCTCTCTGTTCCTTATGCTTGATGTGGCAGGCTTTGACGTATCTTCACTTGCACTAGAAGTAGAGACCACAAAGTAATCCTCCTTTGATGGCGATTCAGGTGGTTCGTCATACCATGCACTGAATTTATACCGTCCCCGATCTTTTTCAGGCGAGACAGGAGTTTTAACAGTGTCCGATTTTGATTTCTCATCTTTAGCAGCCGGACGTGAAACAACAAAATAATCACCACCCGATGGTTTTTCAGCAGGCTCTTCGTACCATGCACTATATTTGTAGGTTCCTGGCTTTACCTCAGGTGAAATAGGTGTCTCTTCTTTAAGTTGGCTTTCCTCTTGAGGTTCGACTGAAGAGATTACAACGACGTCCTCTGATTCATTAGGTGTTTCCTCAATTGGCTCATCATACCACATTACTCTAATGCCACTATACTCGCCTTCCTCTAGCCTTTCTCCCAGACCACTAGGACGTTCTATTGGCTTCTGTTTAGACTTTTCTGTTTTTCTTTCTGAAATGTGCTCACCCGGAAGTCTAATGTCACTCTTTACCAAAGCAATTGCCATTGCAGGGGTGTCATCTTTTGGCTCCTCATACCAAGAGCTATATCTATAAGAATCAGTCTGTCCGGTGTCACTTGCAGGGGAGAGGGCTGCAGCATCCGGACTTGTTGGTTTCTCCTGTGAGCCTTGTTCTCTTGCCGAGATTGTAAACAAGGACACCTCGGGTCTCAGCTCGATTTTCTCGACTGTTGTTTCTCGGTTATCGTGTCGGTTTGCTCTCGGTTGGTCTGGATGTGAATTATAATTGTAAGGTCCAACTTCATTCACGGGAATTGATTTTGACTTGTGATTCAAAGACTCGTCAATTGCAACGTCTGACGTGTATTCATAGTATGATTCAGTTTCCCTCTCATCTTCACGCTCAGTCAGAGTAGGAGAGCTTTTGTATGCCGACTCATATTTGTCTAGGTCAGTTTCGTATGGCGGAAGACTGTCACCGACCTGTCGTTTGATAGATGGTTCTCTTGGTCCAGACGGAGGAGCTGATTCTACTACTGTGGTACTAATTGCCTGTATTGCTTCACTGTACTCTTCCGTCGGGTATTCTGTGAAGCCATTCTGTGAAGGTGAACCGTCTCTGTATTCGTCGGTGTCATACTTTAAAATGTCTTCATCTTTCAAAACGCGTCGTGAGTTGGGTTGGTGGACTGATTTATCCATTACATCTTTACCTTCTTTCGTTTCTTCGTCCCTATGATCCTGTAGATCATCTGATGTTCCTACATCTCGTGGAAAGGAATCAGAAGAGGAGTTACTGTCTGCATCTCGAGTTCCACCCTGAAGTGGTTTGGTGTGAATCACAGTATAAGAAACGGTAACGGTTCTAACGCCATGAGCATTACTTTTCTGTTCTCCTGGCACACTGGTATCTCTTGAAACTTGGGGAAGACTTTCATGTGCAGAGGACATTGACTGAGTAATGTCTTGTTTATCCTCAGTTGTGTACTGAGGAATTGGTCTAGCAGTTTCTTCAAGATTTGATTTTGACGTGACGAGAGCAACGTCAGTGATTGGTCTGAAATATTTATCTGATTCAAGTTCTTCCTCAGATTTATTGTAATCTTCGTCATCTCCTTTTCTATAAATATCACTGATTGAGCTAAATTCATCCGTTTCCCGCGGTTCACAAGCTTGTGAATCATCTTCTTGATACGGAGGGAAGTGCGCTTGAGGAGGACTTGGTTCTACCTTAACGGGGTTGAACATGTTAGACGTCAAAACAAACACCCGAGCCCCGGTAGAAGGCGGTGGTGGCAGCCATTCAGGCTCGTCTGGGTATTCATTTGAGAAGTCCATAGTCTGTTTGTAATATTCCCTCTCGTCGCTTCCTCTTCCGTCTTCCTCGGCGTCATCTTTAGAATAAACAGATGACTCATTTGTTGTGTCAGACTCACTTGATGATTCAGAATCTTCATCATCGGGGGTTGTCGTCTCAAAAGTATCCGGTGATTTACGAAGAGGTGGTGAACTTTCTTTGGTTTTGTAGGGCACGTCGTAGATTTGTTCCACGGTTTCACCATACTCTGCTCCCACTGTTGGCTTATTGTCGTACATTGGTCGGTCGTAGTTGGTATATTTAGGATACCTTGGTTGCTCAGTAGTCACACTCGGTACTTTAGGGTCGGGCAATTCCTCGGGTTGTTCGTGAGTTGCTTCCAACAATTTAGTAACACGTTGTTCATAAGGGACTTCATCATCGCTGCTTGTGGTAATCATGTGTTCAACCACGCTATCATCTTGTTCAGTTTGTTTATCTTGTTCCTGTTCTTGAACAGCCTCATCTACCGGCCTTTCCTCTTTCTCCTCCTGGTTATCATCTACATCATCATAATTGTTGTATTTTTCTTCTTCATATTCTTTATCTTCTTCTCCCTCTTCATCTTCTTCTTCTTCTTCAAGAACTTGTGGAAGAGGCCTCGAAACAACTCCATACCCCTGATTGTCATCCTCCTCCTCAATAGCCTCTCCTGATTCTGTCACAATGTACGTGTGCTCCTCAGCCGACTCGTAACTACTGTCATCCGAGTCATATGATGCAGACGAATCATCAGAGCTGGATGACGAGGATGGGGTACTCTCGTTAAGGTGATGTGCATTCATTGCTGCTGACATCTTACGTATAGCAATATCAGCTTCTGCCACAAACTCATCCGCTGATGAGAATTCAGGAGACTCATAGTAGTCGCTGTTAGATTCTGCAGCGGGAGCACTTGCACCAGGAAAATATTCGAAACCTTCATGGAGTGAAGCAGATGGTTGGTATGAGTCTTCTGTACTCATTGTGACATCATCGTATCTCTCATCACCAAATACCGCAACCCCATCTTCGTTTTGTTCAGTTGTACTTGCATGGACATAAATGTCTTCCTCACTTTCCGACGAAGAAGTCTGTTGATCATCAACCCCGGTCTCTTCTTCGTGAACCGAAACGACAGTTTCTGTAAACTGTTCTCCTGATTCTAGACGATGCAGGGAAAGCCTCGCGGTCATTTTCACCGTCTCTCTCGACGTTGATCGGGCAAATGACCTATGAGATTGTATTGGTAGCTCGTCTTCAGGTGTTTTTTCATCCCGTGATATGTATGACAAATCCCCGGCGTCCGATATTTGCAAAGATTTGGTCGGTCTAAACGGTGGTGGTCTCCCAGGAACATGGTAGAATTCTTGTGGTGCTTCCCGATACACAGAAATTCCCGCTTCCATTATTACCACACCAACTTCGGTGGTTGTTTCATCTGTCTCATAACGTTCATCCACTGCTTCATTAAGAGGCTTTTCTTGAATACATTCTAGCTGTGGAGGAATCTCCTCAGATGGATCTTTCCAATCCAGTCTGGAGAACTCAAAGGGACATTCGACTTCAGCAACTTCAGTCGAAATGAAGTCTGATTCCACGATTTCTAGTTGTCTTTTAAATCTTGGTTTTGGTGGCACCTTTGGAGGCACTTTGCGCTTTGGCACAATGTTTTCCAGTTCAGCAAAAGCAAGCTCTCTCTGTACTTTTGAAAACACAGGAAACCTCTCATGTTCTATAATATTCCCACTGTAGGATGGCTCAGCTTTGGATGAAACTGGAGATTCAAACTGAGGCAAATAAAATACCTTAGGAATCTTGATTGATGCCGAGATGTAAGGTTCAGGTGACATGGGAGATTCATCTGGGGTTACCTCATAGGGTTGGTTCGATTCCAGAGATAAGAAGTCAAGTGGGGTATTCTCTTCATCTACCGACGATGAACTGATAGGAGCTTCCGTAATTGCCTTTTGTTTTTTGAGGTTTGGTTTTGGTGGCAGTGCCGGGTAGGGTTTCTTGATAGGTAAACAAAAATCAATTTCACTCAGTGCCGATTCTTTTTGCTTTATTGAGAAAACTGGATGTTGCTCATGTTCTTGGATAGTATCTTTTGAAAACTGTTCGTGTTCTGCGTCTTGTGGACGAGTCTGAAGCGGTGGAAGATAAAACATTTTGGGATGTTTAATTATTGCAGAAATATACGGCTCGGGTGACATCGGTAAAACCTTGGGCTCTAAGATTTCACCATTCACTTTATAATGTACTTCATCATGTGGGATACTGATGTCTTCAGGGGGTGGAGGGAGGTCATCAAATGTGTCTGTTGGGATGTAAGCAACATCATACACTGGAGGTGGTGGGGGAAACTCGTCAGGATTTTCAGCAACTGCAGAAGGAAATCCAAAATTTACATTTTGTACCCAAAGTGGCGTAGCTTCAGAAGCAGACGGTCGTGACCACTTGGATGTTGCCACTGGGGAGGGTTTTCTCTCTGGGGCAGGTTCTTTCTCTGGGGCGGGTTCTCTTGCTAGGAGGGGTTCCCTCGCTGGGGAGGGTTCCCTCACTGGGGCGGGCTCCCGTGCTAAGGCGGGTTCCCTTGCTGGAGCGGGTTCCCTTGCTTGGGCAGGTCCCCTTGCTGGGGCAGGTTCCCTCGCTGAAGCTGGTTCCCTTGCTGGGCAGGGTTCCTTTGCTTGGACAGGTTCCCTCGCTGGAGAGGGTTCCCTTGCTGGGGAGGGTTTCCTTGCTGGGGAGGGCTCCCTCTCTGGGGCAGGTTCCCTTGCCGGGGCAGGTTTCCTCAGCAGGGCAGGTTTCTTCGCCGGGGCAGGTTTCTTCGCTAGTGATGGTTTCCTTGGTGGAGATGGTTCCCTCACTGGGGCAGGTTCCATCGCCGGAGCAGGTTCTCTCTCCGGGGAGGGCTCTCTCGCTAGGACTGGTTTCCTTGCTGGGGAGGGTCCCCTTACTAGGGAGGGCTCCCTCACTGGGGAGGGTTTCCTCTCTGGGGCAGGTTCCTTCTTTAGGGCGAGTTCTCTTGCTAGGAGGGGTTCCCTCGCTGGGGCGGGCTCCCTTGCTGGGGCGGGTTCCCTTGCTTGGGCGGGTCCTCTTGCTGGGGCAGCTTCTCTAGCTGGGGAGGGTTTTATCGCTGGGGCAGGTTCCCTCGCTGGAGCTGGTTCCCTCGCTGGGGAGGGTTCCTTTGATTGGGTAGGTTCTCTCGCTGGAGAGGGTTCCCTTGGTGGGAAGGGCTCCCTCACTGGGGCAGGTTTCCTCGCCGGGGAAGGTTTTCTCGCCGGGGCGGGTTTTCTTGCTAGTGATGGTTTTCTTGGTGGAGAGGGTTCCCTCACTTGGGAGGGTTCCCTCGCTGGGGCAGGTTCCTTTGCTGGAGAAGGTTCCCTTGCTGGGGAGAGTTCCCTCGCTGGAGCAGGCTCCCTCACCGGGGAGGGTTCCCTCGCTGGGGCAGGTTTCCTCACTGGGGCGGGTTCCCTCACTGGGAAGGAATTCCTCGTTGGGGAGGGTTCCCTTGCTAGGACGGATTCCCTTGCTGAGGCAGGTTCCCTTGCTGGGGAGGGTTCCCTCGCCGGGGAGGGTTCTCTTGCTGGGGCAGGTTTCCTCACTGGGGCGGGTTCCCTTGCTGGGGAGGGTTCCCTCGTTAGGGCGGATTCCCTCGCTCGGGCAGGTTCCCTCGCTGAAGTGGGTTCCCTTGCTGGGGAGGGTTCCCTCGCCGGGGCAGGCTCCCTCGCCGGGGAGGGTTCTCTTGCTGGGGCAGGTTTCCTCACTGGGGCGGGTTCCCTTGCTGGGGAGGGTTCCCTCGTTAGGGCGGATTCCCTCGCTCGGGCAGGTTCCCTCGCTGAAGTGGGTTCCCTTGCTGGGGAGGGTTCCCTCGCCGGGGCAGGCTCCCTCGCCGGGGAGGGTTCTCTTGCTGGGGCAGGTTTCCTCACTGGGGCGGGTTCCCTTGCTGGGGAGGGTTCCCTCGTTAGGGCGGATTCCCTCGCTGGGGCAGGTTCCCTCGCTAAAGTGGGTTCCCTTGCTGGGGTGGGTTCCTTCACAGAGGAGGGGTGCTTTGCTGGGGCGGGGTTTCTTAGTGAAGGCGAACTAGATTGCCACTCAATTCGAGTCCGGTAAACCATTTCTGGGTGTGGTTCCAATCTCGATTCCCAAGGAGCATTAAATGCAATCGGTTCTGGTGCAAGCTCTGGGTCAGGTAATGCGACATCATCGTTCAAACTTAAGGGAGAAATTGGACTTGGAAGTGGGAGGTCGACAGATGCAAAAGATTCAGGAGTATATTCCAATGTAGACACGTATAGACACGGCAATGCACCAATTTCGGGTGATGGTGCATGTGGAAAGGTATCTGCGTCGTGTGGCGGTTGTTCAATTTCATGTGGAAATTGTGTCTGCTCCTGGATCGATGTTTGGCCTGGATATACAGTTTCTTCATGTGACGGTGGATTTGACATGTAAGAGTCAAGATGTTTATTAACAGGATGGTTATGAGAACTAGATGGAACACGTTCTGGAACTGGAATGACCGGATCTTCATTATTCATCGGGAACTCATCGTGATTTGAGTCCAAAGGCGAGACTGGCCCATGCTGGATAGGACCATCATCAGCAATAATATTTGGATGTGACTGTGTGGTCGCTATTACAACATGTTCTTCTGGAGGTACATATGAGTTGTCGTCTCGCCATGCCACCTCCTCTGGATCTAAGGAGAATTCCTTCGGAGCGGATGCTGGACGAGGAAACACGGAGTCTTCAACGAATATTTCGTTTTGAATGTCCAATTCTCCAAGATGTTCATATGCAGAATGTGAACGATGTTTGTCCTTCGATATGCCAGTCAAGCTGAAGACAATGCCGTTCCCTTCAGGGCTACTAGGCTCATCATCCCCGGCCGAATTTCTCCTTTCATCGTAGTAAAGAGCAAATGCTCTGTTCGGTTTAGAGTAAGAGACGTTGTCTAAACTGTACCACGACCTTTTCTGTGTGGGTTTTCCACTCCGGAGAATCTTCAATGCGTTATCAAGTTCTTCATTTGAAATAGGCCTAGGGCTGTATCTTTCCTCGTTTGGTTGTGGGGGATGGATAACATTTTTCTTGTCCAGATTTTCCAAAAGTTCCTTAACATCGATCGCTTGTTCAATTTCTACAGTTGTTTTATAAAACGGAAATTCTAGGTCAGGTGCGATATACAGACGTTCTTCGTCCTTGTTCATCAACGACGCATTTTCTACGCAAAGTTCATTCTCCTCATCAAATTCATTTTGATCTTTGGACTCAAGTTGGCAAGTCTCAATGTTTTCTCGAACAGTCGACATCGTTTCATTACTAGTAGCTGACAATGAGTCAGAATCTGAATTGGAATCTGAGTCCGAGCTCAACTCTAGCCCAATTTGCTCACTTTGCTCTTGTTCAGTATCTCCATCGCTGCCCTGGTCTTGCTGCAGCATGCGATCACCTAAGTCATTATTCATCAGCACATTATAATCATGCTCTGAATCAAGCTTGGGCAATTCATAGTCTGCAGACCTGTCCCTTCCATCCTCGGTACCGTGTTCTGATTTGACAACGCGGTTAATAACAGTGCGTTTATCCTGGGGTGAAGTAATCAATCCGTCAACCGAGTCCTTTGAAGCACCACTCCCGTCATCCATGATAATATCTCCAGTTGTCACCTCATCCTCTTCATCATCTACGATTTCGACAAGAGGCAGAGCAGATAACCTGACAGAAAATTCCTCCTTTCTCACAGAGTACTCCTGGACGGCTGTATCGGAGGCAAATATCTCTGCCTCCAGGAGCGGAAACTCCGCGTCATCTCTTGCGGATGTCTGTTTGAGAGAATCCCGCAGACCGGGAGGATCGGCTGAAGTCCCTCCGTCAGAATCGCTTCCGCTGTTCTCCTTCTCACCCGCGTCCTCCCTGCAAAACACAAAAAGATAGTATTTTTGGTTTTTATTTTTTAAGTTGATTTACTTTTTAAAATAAATATTGTTTAAATGGAAACCACTAGCACGCAAGACAAACAACGCTGTAGCCTATGTTTCGGCAAGATATCAACATGGGTGGACACAACACATTTGTGACCCAGCACGAGTAAATGAGACACTTTGAGGCAAAAATAAAATTTGAGATTTTGATTTCATCATTTAAAGCTAAACAAGCTTTAAATGATGAAATCAAAATCTCATTTTTTATTTTTGCCGCAAAGTGTCTCATTTACTTGTGCTGGGTCACATTTATCGGTGCACGTGATCATGAAATATGAACGAGGCCCCTTCAATGGGGAAACCATTGTATATGATATTTTATTGTACAAAGTATTTCACTGTCCCATGACCATGAGGAATTAATTGAACAAGCACTAGGACAATGCTGTCGCAACTGAAAGAGCGGGGAGATGGCGTGCCCGGATTGGCATAGCGCGGGGAAACAAGTTCATTTCCCAATACGCACTCTAAGTTTGATTTGGTTGATTTTCTTTCCGGCCAAAATCTTTCCGGCCAAACTCTTTCCGGCAAAAAGCCCCGATAATAAAAACATATCAAATCTACTTAACAGTCGTCTCTCAGAATCGTTTTTAAGACTCCTCTATAGGGTCCGAGAACCAGCCCCTTCACGCGGAAAGTGATTTTGACCCCGAGGATTATGGCCGTATTCCGCGGTGGTTTCCGACGTGAAGTTGTTTTTATTTATCTTGCTTATTATTCGTTCCACTGATTTGCAGGTGCAGATGCAATCAGGTGAAAGCAAATACTCGGGTTGATGCATCTCATAAATAACTGCATTTGAAGACGGAATGTGCACGGGACTACTTATCTGGGTCATAAACATCATCATTATTTTGTTTGTGAAAGTCGGTTCATACTAGGCGTGAAAGCTAAACACAAACGACATTTTGTGCGCCAGGGAAAATCTCCGCGCTGCAAATTTGTTTGCAGTTGAACTGCGAATTTTGCAGCGAAAGTTTCGTGACGTCAAATAAACCGGCTTTAATGGTACTGTAGGCAGAAGGCAGCGGTTCCGAATTCACGCAAACAAACCCCGAGTGCGATGCGAATTTAACGTCACGCGTCATTCGCTGCGAAAATTAGCCACAGAGGTAGCCTTGTGCAAGGCGTTTGTCGTTATCCGCCTGAAATCCACGCCCGTGCTAATTAGCAGTGCAAAAATACAGCACAAACAGCGACCTCACGCGACTAGTATTTATGCAAATCAACTGAAGACGACTGAATGTCTTGTTCCAACAATCCGTGGGAGGTTTTGGGGATGGTGCTCATTATGCTAATAATAGCCTAAGCTGACCTTCAAAGTCGTTTTTTTATTGGTCGTACGCTGCGTAGAAAATGTATATTTAGAGTCAGCGGTGAAAGGTCATAACAGGGTCATGCTCAAATTATCGGAGATTATCGGACTAGTAGTTGACTCGTGTAAGGAGATTTTAACGAAGGCTTATGGGAAAATGTATGATCATTTAGGTTGGAACTGTCCCCGGACTGCCTGGCTTTATGGGTGATGAGGGTCAAATCAGTTACGTTTTTGCTTGTTTTGCTGAATATTTGCTTGAATGTTGACAATGTTATGGTCAAAACTACTTGTACATGTAGTTGTACATTATTATGTGCCTAACCGACTTTGTTTGTACTGTGCCAGCTATCTTTCGAGCAAAATGGGGCCGGCTACCTGACAAATGATGGATTACCCATAACCTGTCGGTAAAATCACAATAAACATGGTGATCACGAAGAAATTATTCTAAGGCCTTTAGATGCTTGGGTTGAATATCTTTGAGGAATAATGTATCCGCTGCAGAATTCAAACAACCGGACAGAGCTTCAGTCGGACGACAAACGACGCTGTAACTCCATCATTATGTTGCAGATGCATTCAACGTAGCTAGCTACGTATAATTTGATGACGTCTGGAAGTTAACCAAGGTATGACTGGAAACTCCATATCTTAGCCCCGCCTCTACTTATCTGTAATCGCATACGATGTCGTGCGCTAGAAATCTAGCGCAAAATAAGGAAAAACATTAGACTTCATGGATGGTTCAAACAAGGAGCAAGTTCGGGTGGTGCTGAACTAGTGCCTTTTGTCGATGTTCGATTTAACTTCACGCATGCGTTATCGTAAAAATGTTATAAAATGACATACTCTAAATATGACATAATAATACATTTCCACAGTGCACTGCGTTTATTAAATTAAAAGTCTGCTTTTAATAATTTTGAGATCATATTTTTTATTCAAATCAAATCAAAATCAATATTCTATCAGTTTTCCCCAAGAAACTTGCAAACAAAATCGAATTAAACGTCCGAAAGAGATACTGTAGATGCACACTTTGTACTTGCGACAAGGGCGTAGCCAGTAGGGGGGGGGGGGGGGGGGGGGTAGGGAGAGAAAGTGCCCCCCCCCCCCCTCTTTTCAGTGTCGAAAAAATATTAAAAACCTATTTTTTGCAGGCTATTTCGTCAGCGCCTTTCTGATCCGCTTGCATTCTCATCAGCCCTTAAAGTTAAACCAATCAGAATCGTAATAACGTTCGAGCCTACCAATGCATGGTCAGGATATCATTTCACAGTCAATATCCAATGAAAACTTGGTAATTGGTGGCACTATACTTCGTGAAAAACTTAATTTTTAATGATGATATGGTATCACATGATAGTCATGAAACTTGCAAAATATTGCACCAGATCGCATCTGAGGACCTTTAATCAGGGGTGTGTGGGAGGTGTCCCCCCCCCCCCCTCAGTCGGCCTTTCGAGCCTCATTCGGCAACTTCACCACACAAACTCAGTCGACAAAATGGGAAACGAAATTAATAATTTGGTGGCCCATTTGCCGATCGAGGCTCCAAATGCCGACTGTGGTAATAACACAGAAAGCCCTTTTAGTAATATTCTCCAGCACCCTTTATTCATCGTCTATCGTCAGGTGTACATTGACACTCATTTGACCCTAAATTATTGTTAGAGTTGAGACTAATTAGGCAGCTCACTGAAAGTTCAAAGTTACCACAGAACAGTAAATTTTAATGTCCTTACCCCAGTTCAAGTTTCCACAGAACTATAAATCTAATATCTAAACTTTGATTGGTGAAATAGTGCTACACAATGTGTACACTATAGTGAATTGATAAAAGTAGGCAATTTTGCAGTGAACTGTTTAATAGGCGATGATATGTTAATGCTGATCACCTTTTGATCATGATGCCAGTCATCCCCCTCCCCGTTCTGTGATGATTTCCGCTCAGAAAAAAAAATAAGGCAATAAAAAAATGCAAAGAAATGTTTGCAAATTTGATTTAAAGAGTCAGAGGAAAGTAGCCAGGAAATGCCTCAGATTGCACCACAGAGCATCTAGAATCAAATTTTTGTCGGGGCCCTTAAGCGAGCCCCGGACCCCACGCCGTAAATGGCTTCGCGCTCGCTCGGCTTTGACTCGCCAAATTAACTTCCACCCCCCCCCCCCCCCCCATGACAATGTCTTTGCTACGCCCCTGCCTTTAATTATTAAACAAATAATGCAAAAAGGAGGGGGGTATCCCCTCCCCTTAGACCTCTCCCCCATATCAATCACCAAAAGTGCTCCTCCCCTTGAAAATTCCTGGCTACGCCCCTGAATTGCGAACAAGTGTTTTGCAACATTCTGTACATATGTACATTACATCTTAATCTTCTGAGTAACAGTGTCTGCAAAACTATATAGACGGTTTTATGTGTCTCCAAGTGGCGTATTAAATTCAGTTCAAGTTGCGCACCTTTTTTTCCTACAAATTTTACATCGTTGTTCCGAATAAAAGAATCATTACCGTGCGTTCAAATTTCTGCTTCACTTTTCCCTTTTCAACTCTGAATACAAAAAAAGAACGTGAAACAATGAATATCTCACTATTCACCATCAACACTACACTGGTGGTCTTATAATTATGAATGACAAATCCTTCGTTTAATGCGTGGGTTCCGAAATAACAGTTTAAAACCAATATTAGCAAGGCAATATGGTTCCAAAATCCTAAACCTGCATAAATATATAGCGTCGTACAATGTACATGTGTACATGTACATATTAATGCTCCAACGAATCCTCCATTTTGAAACCTAGAACGACGCATAACACACAACAACCCTCATTATTAACACAGCGATTGCTTTGTATCGTTCATAATAGAACCACACTTAGTAAAAAATATGCAACAATAAGTAGTGAAACATTACTACAAAATGTAATTTCATTAATATTTACCAAGTTTAAGTCCTAGTGGGCGGGAAATTCGTCAGCACAAGCTCGATTCCAAACCGTTTTTAGAGCAGTCCAAAGTCAAATACATGTACATGTATCACTAACTGGCTATTAATATTTAACCAAACGTTACATTCCTTAGAGGTCATAAATATGAATCACAAATAAAAATCGTTAGCGCCAAAGCGACGCAGCTGAAGAACGATGATTATATCAAATTTAGAACACAATACATGGTGAAGATATTAGTCATTTAAGCTGTGGATTTATTCATATATAATTTGGATATACGAATTAAAGTTGTTAAATGCTACCAAAATCTCCTCTATTTTGTTTCTAATCACAACACCATTTATTTTATAATAGTTTTGGTCAAACTTTTTTTGGGAAAAAATAGTCTCACTGACCACTTTCTGTTTGAGTTTTTTATTATTTCAAAATGATATTCGATTTTTAAACATTCTCAGGCAGATTAAAACTACGGAAAATACTGACAACATAGACCGCCAACAAACGGCAAGATAACTCAGTTGGTAGAGCGCCGGTCCGGTATTCTGGGGGCCGCAGGTTCGAGTCCCGCCTTGCCGAATTCTTTGTTCTCCTTGAAATCTAATTTATTTTAATGTAATTATTGCAGCTTGAGGAACGTGGTGTTGTTTTGAATAATTGGCATATTTCTTCTGTATCAACAATAAGCCGACCTTGAATTCCATATTAAAATAGATGACGAATTATTTCGTGGCCTTCTTTCGAACGATCATACACGGTTTGTATGCATCATAAACGAACTGAAATGTACACGACTACATGTATTATCATACTTGTAACTGATAGAACTCTCCCGGCTCTATAACACCCCAACAATTATATCAAATAATAGTAAAAACGATGACATTATGCATGGGCTATAATCTGTGGTGAGCATTATTTTGTTGTAAATAGGAGACATTAACAACGTGCTGCAAATAAATAATCGGACATAAACAAATTTAACGGGCATGACCTCCTCCTCCAGCAAACAAAAAATTGTATTAAAGATGACCATTAACTCCCTACCCATTTTTACTTACACATAACCTGAATCCTGCAAAATCCTCCAATTCCAAAATTGTTAAAACTCCAAGTAACCTGAATCCTGCAAAATCCTCCAATATTGGTCACTGGTGACCATACAGCCTGTATCCTGCAAAATCCTGCAGTCTTGCCCTGGCTGCAGTCAGCGGGCAAGGGGTAAAACCCCAAGTAACCTCAATCCTGCAAAATCCTGCGATGCATCAAACTCCAAGTGACCTCAATCCTGCAAAATCCTTGTGTGTCACATTCAGCCTGATAACCTGAATCCTCCATATTCCTGCAGGGGTAAAACCTCAAGTAACCTCAATCCTGCAAAATCCTGCGATGCATCAAACTCCAAGTGACCTCAATCCTGCAAAATCCTGCATTTTGCCATGAGGAATTTGGAGGATTTGGGAGGGTTAGGGTCAAGTGTCGTATAGGTAAAGTCCAGACTGATGATATGCATTAGCTTTTAACGATCTTAACATTCTTGTAATTCCGTGCATGACCATCACTTAATTCAGCAGATTATGATCTAAGATTAAACCCAGATTGTGTCAGAGTTAAATCAATTTTGTTTTAATGGGCAGATGGGGACATTTTATATTTCAATGTTTTGAATTTCAAAGTTTGAATTGATGAGGTTTCTAACTTACAAACGACTACCAATCACAACAGATTGCAATGGTTCGTATAGCTTTGATCTCCACCTAAACATATATTCTATTTTTGTTCAGGGTCGCTTCGTTGTTGATAGTAATCATGATAATATTATAGACATGTACCCCAGTTATTTCAATTTTCATCATGCAGTCTATATCATTGTTATCCGAGAACTTGAAATAATTTGACCAGAGAAAAACAAACATAACTGTTATTGTTTGTATAACATTTTTACATTCCAGGAATTCTCAAGCCAATTAACATAAAGACCTGTTGTGGTATACAATCTGCGGGCTGTGTGTGTGTGTGTTTCTATTTCGATTTCAAGGCTCTGTAAACGGGTACGTTTCGTTTCTGAACGCTGTATATACATGTACATTCCGACAATATTGCTGCAATTGTGTTGGTCACAATTTAATCGGACGATGACAAATATAACTGTTTCCTTTTTTGATTTATTTTGTTGTAAATTCATTTCTTTATTGACCGTTTCAGTGCGTCTATTTCACGTTTGCTGGTTCAAGGTAGAGCGTGTTTATCCATGGAGGTGTTTCTTCCTCCATGGTTTAACTCGATCGGCGTTTCTCTCTAAAGAAAATATTGCTTGATACTTTTGATCTGGCTTCGATAAATAGGAATATTTGATGCTGCACACATAACACTCCAAACGTTATATTTTATCGCAGGTTTTATTAGGAATTAAAGGTATGATACACCATTTGCAGATATCGAAAAAATTTCCTACCGAATTATTAAGAAATATCTTACTCATCTAAAAGTAAATAATGATTCTAGGCATCCAGCAAAAGATTGCGCTAGACATCCTTTAATTATTAAAACAAATACAATTTTTCTTTTTAAAATTGTATTTTTGACGCCGGTTGAAAACAACGCTGTTTTTCGTGCTTTCCTCGGCATTCATGATTGTAAACTTCGGACAGGTTAGTTAAACGATATTTACTATAAAATACAACCCCCAAATCCACCCATTCATGGTAATTTAAGCATTTACCAAATGGTGTATCCTATAAGAACAAATAACTGTACTACGTGTATTTAAACTCGGTCATGTCAATGAAATGCTATGAATAATATGGACGTGCGTATGGAGTAATATTAGAAGTAAATTAATAACATCAACGAAAAGATTAATTAACCGATATGAGCCTCTGTATTGCCCTGTACATGACAGTTGTATGCACGTGTACACTTCCGTGTTAACAATATGGCGTTTTTGTTTTGTTCAAGTTAAGCAAAATTTATCCCGAGGTCAAATATGTAAACATGGTTTGTACAAGGACCACCGGTGACATAGATACAGCACCTTGGCCCTACTCCAAAGGTGCTACCCAAAAGGTCACCTATTCCATCCCTGTGACATGCTGTGAATCACATCTCCTCCTCCATCCCATGCGTCGCAGGTTGACCAGATATATAGAGGCACACATAATACAGGCGTCATGTCGAAACCAGTATCGATCAATAGCGTATTTTAGGCGTGTATTTATAATATCGCCCAAGGTCAATGCATCAGTAGTGTGTCATGTTCAATATATTCCGATAATAATACAGGAGACGAGAGGCAGTGTTCATCGCCGCCGTTCATTGAAGGTCGGCCATTTTTGTATATTAAATGCAGCCTTTCAATCATGATTTGGAGCATTATCTTTAAAGGCAGGATACACCATTGGTAATGCACTCATTGCTTGAATTATCATGAATAGGTGGATTTTTGGGGTTGCATTTTATAGTAAATATCGTTTAACTGACCTGCCTGAAGTTTTACAATCATGGATGCCAAGAAAAGCAAGAAAAACGGCCTTTGTTTTCAACCGGCTACGGGTAGTTATTCTTATGTTGTTCTTAATTGTTTTCGCGATCGCCGTCCGGCGATCGTGAATTATTTTTTAATAAAATTCAATTTTTGGAACAATTACTAGCGCAATCATTTAGCTGGATGCCTAGAACCATTATATTTACTAATTACTTTCAGATAAGTAAGATACTTCTTAATAATTCGGTAGTAATTATTTTCGATATCTGCAAATGGTGTATCCTACCTTTAAGCATGGAGGAATATGCTTCACATTACTAAGTATTTTTTTTAGATTTGATAAACACATTTAAGAAATTCAAACAAATTTGTTATCCTGTGCCTAGTTTCAATTCAATTCAATTCAATTCCATTCAACATTCATTTTCATATTGCAAAATGTAAGAGCCTACTTACAGGATTGGTGGGAGTCCATACAGAAAAACGTATTCGTCATAAGGTGAAAATCGAGTTCTGGAAGACATCGTGCGTATGTGGAAACGCTGACTTAATTTAGATAAATTCCGTTTTAGAGCGCATCATTCGACCTGCACTCATCATCCGACCTGCACTCATCATCCCTGCGACAGTCACACAAAGCGATTCATCTCTCAAACAGTGGATTCCTAGAACCTTTTAACTTGGATGTGCATAGGCCTACACAATTAGCCGTGCCGGGTTAAAATTTGATTATCGTATTGATTGACTGGTAGAAAAGTGCACCACGCACCCGTAACAAAACACACAAAACAACGCGTGCATCCATACAACAAAACATCATGAATGGATGAGATGTTGTATAGCTCATGAAGACTTCAGTTCGTTTCACACGGTCCACACGCACGTATAGATGTCCACAGCCCGCATTTTAGTATCTGCGGAATATTATTTTCCAGTTCCGTTTTACAGCCTTCAGATGATATTCCCTGTTGCATTTTCCCATAATGTTGTGAGGTCATATGATATGGTGCGGATCGCTGCCTCTAACTAGCATGACCCGATGTCGACCCAATGTCGACCCAATCAGCCAAGGCATCAGACAGGTGGTTTCGTCAAATGCATGGTAATCCCTTTCATCATCCATTCTCTCTATATGCTCCCACAGACATATCATTGTACTGGTGTACGTGTGGGTTCCAGGCTATCAAATACCTGATATTATGCATGATGACATGCATGTGAAATAGATAGGTGCTGTAACAGAAAGTACACTAATGCAAGCATATACCATAGATGCATAGAGCATGAAATACTGGATAAACAAACCCTTGTTACATATTGCCTTAAATATTGGTTACATATTTTAAACGTTGGAATATGTGATGACAAATCTGGCGCCAAGCGTCCATATCATCTGGTATTAATATTCATTATAATGCAGAAGTCATTATATATACCCACCTCTTCGTGTCATCTCCATCTTTAGGATCATCTCCATCAGTAGGACCTACAATCGTCTTGTAGATGTAAGCCCCTACGGACATCGGTGAGAACATGATGATGATTTATCTCGATCGGTTCCCACTTCAGCACGCAAGGGATCGTACAGTACACGACATGACGTGTGTTGTGGTGTGTTTTTTACTCCACCACAGGGAGGAAGACTGCATTAAGCGTGTATAAATGCATCCAGAATTCACAATCGATGAAGCAACCTCGGGTCTCACAAACTGTAGACAATCGAACCATCTTCATTCCAGAGACATGTTCTCTCAGTCCTTCCAACGAAACGGTTCTATTTTGTATTCACAAGCTCCTAGAAGCATGCGCCATGTTTACGGCCGTGTACTTGTGATGCATTGTTGGCTCAGTATAGTAACCGTCAATTTCGATTGCATTTAGTCAAGGGCCATGAGGTAAGGTGGTGGCACTGGCAGTGAGTATTGTATTGTTCTGAAGTAGGGCATTTGGGAATGGTGACCGAGCACCCATACCTTTAGCCCCGTCGCTATCAGCCTCTCCGCATTAATTTGCGTGATAATAGAGTGAGTCACATGACAGGGCGAAGGTTCTTTTTTCAAGCTTTGTATAGATTGTGGTCTCATACTTGTCCTGTCATAACAATTGACAGCGTGAATATTTTTTAGCAGTAGGCCTATATAACCAACGCGTGGGTTGATTTAGAAGCCATAATTTTCTCAATGATAGAAAAACAAGGCAGAACTGACGGGGGATAATTTTGTTAATCATGTTAAAGGGATCGTATACGTTTGGTAATTACTCCAAAAATTAATGGCAATCAAAACTTACTTGGTAAGAAGTACAGCAGCTTTGGATAGTATAATGCATTTTTAGAAACTTTTCACTTGGAAGTACTGCGGTTATGAAGAAAGATATCACTTTTTATCCCCACAAATTTGAATCTGAGAAGCTTTACTGCAGTGACGTTTCTCAGATTGTCTATTCCACTGCAGATTGTTCTTCCTGCGTGGACAGGCCGCTCCAGATTTTCGGCAATATCTCAAAATCGCTAGTGAATTTAGTAAATCAACTTTAATTCCCGCTCATTCTGCAATCCCCGTTAAACGAAAAATATACTGATTGCTTGTTGGTAAATTCGGATAAAAATGTACCAACCTTGAGGAGAATTTGCCAAAGTGCGTCGACAATTTTGTCGAACACATTCGGACAAAACATACTGTTTTAATTGTGTATAGTGTAACGGGAAATAAAAACACACCGATGCAGTACAAACTCGAACTTCAAGTATTTATTGAAACAAAATGTCGACACGGAGTGAACAATGTCATCCGTTAGATATTATTCCAATTGCGCTGATCTACGGAGTTATAACTTGGTTGCCACTGACTACAATGTGGAGCCGGATGGGAATTTCCCCTTCTCTTTTTGCGGGTTTTTGCAAAAGAATCTCGTAAATCTCGTAAATCGGAACTACATGTAGTACCAAGGTTTTGGATTCCAGTAAATATCCTTAATACGTCTGTAAATATTATGTTTGTAACTTTCTGTAAATGTTATTTTATTTAATGATGTATACAGGGCCCCAATGAAAACCAGTTTTAAACTGTTTGAACACACCCTGGTTAAAGAAATGAAATAAATAAATGTATCGGCGGCAGAAACAAGATTGTATAATTTGTTAATTCAACAAAATGACAGCGGATTTCAGTTTTTTCCGGGACCCAATACATTTTGTAGTTTGCTTTGGCCGATGTTGTGCGTATGAAGACAAATATGGGAGGAAAACACCCCCCTCCCATATTCTTTGTGCTTGCGGAATGTTGTGGTTTCTCAGGAATTCTTTTAAGGTATTTATTTATTATTATTTTTTATATTTTTTTGGGGGGGGAGGTGCGCTAGGTAACAATAGTATAGAGAGTGTATATATTTGGGGAACTAAGGGGAAGTCCCTTGGCCTCATATGGTGCTGGTTATAATGTTGTGTGGCGTTCGACAAGGCTTGATGATTGCTGCTTGAAGGCGCAATTTATCTGTGATTGGATGGTCAAAAATGTTGTATGCACCTATTAACGGGAAATTGGGAATTAGGTTGTGTCAGAAATTATTTAAAGTTGAGCAAAATAAATAAATGGGCTTTTGCCTGTCTTTTATTCAAAGGGTATACACTCAGTACATGATACTGTGATTGCATAACTATGTATCCAGCTTTATGTATACCAGAAACAAACATCAGGTGAACCGTCTTAAAATTGTCTTAGTTTTTGTATCATTAGGCCTATGTGTTTTACATGCTGCTGGGGGACGCAGATTTTCCTCCCTTTCTTCCAGAATACGCCATGTACATGTAGTATATAGTTGGCATGACACACGCCATCTTTGATTTAGTATTAGGCGATCCAGACAAATTACTCTTCACCGTTAACCCTTTCCGCCGCCCCCCGCCCCCCCCCCCCCCCCCCCCCCCCCCACATTCATCAATTCCGTATGTCTGTAGAGCGACCTCTAACGATAACGCTAACTAGCCAGCCATAGGGGGCGCCTGCACTTTACGTTTCGCTTTAGCAAAAGAAATGGGCCGTTTTATAAACCCCAGCCTCGTCTCCGTCGAGTCTCTGGCTATGCAATTTTAAAATGGTGATGGAGCGTCAGCTGCGGTTTGAAAAACGGCCATCGGCATCACATCTTCCTTTGATTTAAAAGTCATCAAAATATTACTTATACAAAAATTCTTAGACAAAGAAAAATTACGACTGTTGTTATGTTATGTATAACCTATGCTCTTCCACGGCCACCTAAACAATTTCCATTATGTTTTTTTCCGCGCTTTTCAACAGGTCTCACAGCTCACGAACATTTAAGACACAAATAAGTATGATTGGAGTTCGAGATCGTGTTCGGTCTTTGTTTTGTATTACATCTATGGATGAGTGACTTAACGTTTGTTGAAAAATTATTCTTGTGGTTTTTCTTTTGCGAGAGCGGTTCTACCGGGGGGCTGGGGGGCCGGCTGGGTGCGTTGGCTTAAACCCCCTCAAACTTTTGTCTAGCAATAAAAAGTACGCGCTGTATCGACCATGTGCCCTCTATTTTCCTCCGTGTTCAAACGTGCCCGTAGTCTTGGTGCAAGACGTCCCTGCTATCACTCTACCAACCGCTATCACCCACGAACCGTTCCTGTGATTGGTGGAGTGATAGCGCCCTCTATTAGCGGAAATTTGTGGAAATACAAAACAGGGACGTCTTGCACCAAGACTAACGTGCCCGGCGATATGCGCGCACATACTGTTTTACATACTCTGATTTCACATAATTCAAAGGCAATTAGGCCTGCGCTGTTACTCCTCAACCATAGAGTTATACTATAATATAACTCTATGTCATCAACCAAATTTCATGCAAAACACGATGCGAGTGCGGCCGGGCATAGCGGTTCGGCGGGCGTAGCGGTTCTTTCCTCGCGGGTTTGTATATGGCCTGGGCCAATATGTGGTTTTCTTCAGAATATTCTTTTGGGGTTTTCCTCCTACCTTTAAAACTATAGCTCTCATTGTCTTCTCACTGTAGGTTTCTTCAGGCTTACGAGCTACAGTGCCTTTAGGTGGTAATCTTGTTTCATTACCAGAAAGAATTAATCAAAATAATAATAACAGCAGTAGCAAAAGTTCACGTCACGTGCAAAGGGTCTACCCCCTCACTGCGCCCCCCCCCCCCCCCCCTCTCAAAAAAATGTATATGGGACATTTATATATTGACTCTAGAACCGCGCCTAATGACAGCCATCAGATTGGTTGATCTCCACCATTTGATAATTTAAATGCACCTGGAAGTTCAATGACAAACACTATATTCCTCATCTTTGGCATGTTTGCAGAGATGCAACTTTGACTTTTTAATTGCTTAACCAGTTCGCGTCGGGATTATTTTAACATCACCGATCCGAGGCGCGTGAGTATTTTTAACAAAACTCGATCCGAGACGGGTTCAGGCCGATGGTACCGGGAAGCACACCCACGCGTTTTCCGGCCATGCTCGTGCTGGCAGACATTCCCGGCCTTGCTCGTGACGTGTTTATGCGTCATCCGTTTTGAATCGTGCTGTAGAGCACTGTGGTCCAGTGGTTACGGTGTTTGACTCCTGTACGATGGTACGTGGGTTCGAACCCTGGCAGGGATAATAGTTGTTAAGCGCTTTGATACACCCACATTGTGGGAGTCTAAAGCGCTATATAAGAACTAACATTATTTATTTATTTATTTAATACTGGCTGTCTGTCATAATTAATCCATTCATGAAAGTGAGAACGTCCCTGTTGTCGGATTTCGGTGAGGACTAATAATAATAACATTATAATACTGTCGTTTCTGCATAATCTGCATCCTGAGCCACGCAGCGCTTTTACGCGCTTTCTACTAATAGCGCTCAAAGCCCTGCGAAAATACGGCAAGATCCGTGGTTATTTGAGGGCGACAATTCAAGAGCCCGTTAAACGCTGCGCGCGTGGTGGCTCAGGATGCATAAACTGCTGCTGGTTACTTTTGTTGGGGGCGCTATGACAGTTAAGTTTAGGCCGTGTCCGCAGCCGCATTACGCCACTGACCTCAACACCTGGACGGATCATTGTCCCTATTCTGCTGTGCTAACACTTGAAGTCGGCGCGAACTGGAAGTGCAACATGGCGTCACTGCTGTGAGCCAATGAAATGTCCAGTTGTAGAGGTCAGTGGATTTACCAACCAACTGAACTCTACACCTGGACATTTCATTGGCTCACAGAGTGACTTCGTGGGTCCGCCATGTTGCACTTCTCTGCATGCCGACTTCAAAATGAAACAATGGATGATCTGTCCATGTATAGAGGTCAGTGCATTACGCGCGGCTTGAAAGTTGAGCCACTTCATACTCGTGTGTCATTTCTAGGGCCTTTTCGAATCCCTGTCTTTGTCTTTGGGGCGGCTTAAGGCGATTTTAGATTCCCAACTGCGAGATCCCCTGCCACATTTTGATGCCTGTTGTGCTTTAGAAACATTTTTTCCATTGATATGAACCAAAAAGTTAGACTATTTATATTTGCTTTAATTTATATTTGCTTCTCAGTAATTCGGAATTCAGAGGCGAAGCCAATTCCGAAGACAAAGCAAAGTTTCGAAAAGGCCCCAATTAAGACACGGTCTTTTGTAGTGTCTGGAATCCTCATTTCAGTATAAGAAAACACCGTAGTTTCGTCTGTGCGACTGGTACCCGACTTATTCTAATATCGTACGTGTGTGCGTGTGTATGCGCTATATGCATGCATACACTGCGCTATCATCATATCGCTCAAGCTTGACGTGTACATTGTACGTGGGAATAATTAAGTACTCTTCTTTTATTGTGTTTTTGACAATAAACTAGCGAGGCATTATGTCGAATTCCTGATATTCCATAAAGGGGAGTCTTTACATTTCATCCGTCAACTGGTACTGCGGAAAACATACGAAGTTATTGTGTGCTTGACAACTTAAATTTCACCTGCTCACTTCAACCTGTTCACCACTCGTGCGATGGAGGAGATCGGTGTGGTGCGCCCCGCAGACGACGAAGATTTCAAAGCGTTTCGTCGGCTGGCAGATGAAGTGGAGGGATGGTCAAAGAAATATGATAAAAACGGGATTCGAGTATGGTTGCAGAGCAGCTGTGACCGAGACACGAGAATACGACTGATAAAGGTTTGCAGATACAATTGTTGTTATTGTTGGTTATTCAGCCAGGCGTTGCATTTATTTAATACAAATTAAATTAAAGGTAGGATACACCATTGTTGGTAACTGCTTGAATTGTCATGAATGGGTGGATTTGGTGGGTTGTATTTTATAGTTGTATTCCATATGTGTCCAAGCTGAGTTAACGAACTTCTAAGGTACTCTCGATCAATTCTTGACTTGCAAATCAAGAAAATTCAACGACTGTTTTCGATCGAGTACTGCACACTTGTTGTTTGCCATGATTTTGAACGAGTATTGTGGGAAGCCTGTGACGTCTCTGCCAAAGTGCACGCGATACACACTGACCTGTGACATCGCAAAGCACCCCCGCGTATAGTAGTACGGTCGGCAAGCACTACCGTTCAAAATCATATGCGAACACTACGCAAAATCGTGTAATTTAAGAGGGTATCGATCATCTGATCGCACTCAAAAAATGGGAATATGTAGAGGAGGACTTGCGTTTTTCAAATTACGCAAAATCTTAAAATTGACCACCACTTCATATTTTGACTTGGACCGAGTAACTGGCCTCTAGTTATCGCTTTTTTAACATTTGGACATCATCTGGCGCTACTACTAGAGGCCGAGCCAGACTAAATACTAATTTTTGAAAACTCTTAAATGTGGTTTAAAATATCGCCAAAATCCACCAAAATACTTAACAAATTACCTCTAAATCGTCTTTATAGTCTTCCATATGTGTCCAAGCTGAGTTAACGAACTTCTAAGGTATTCACGATCAATTCTTGACCAAATTCGACGACAATATTCGAGCGAGTCCTGCACACTTGTTGTTCGCCATTTTTTGAACGAGCATTGTGGGATGCCTGTGACGTCACTGCCAAAGTACATGCCGACCGTACCACTATATGTGGGGGGTGCTCTGCGATGTCACAGGTCAGTATCGAGTCGCGCACATATGGTGCACGCGATACACACTGACCTGTGACATCGCAAAGCACCCCCGCGTATAGTGGTACGGTCGGCAAGCACTACTGTTCAAAATCATACGCGAACACTACGCAAAATCGTGTAATTTAAGAGGTATCGATCATCTGATCGTACCCAAAAAATTGAAATATGTAGAGGAGGACTTAGGTTTTCCAAATTACGCAAAATCTCAAAATTGACCACCACTTCATATTTTGACTTTGGATGGCCATAGATCTTCGAATCACATTGTGCGACTTTACTCTATGTGACCTGCTCCCACAAAACTAGACATAAGTGGCTTTTTTTTAAAGTGAGATATTGTTATTTTCATTTAGTACACATCTTCCGCTTTCATTTGGTATCAAAACCATAAATTACCACTTTTAGGACACAGTTTGCCTCAATAAAAGCATGATTTTTGTACTTTCTCATCAATAAATTTTATTTTGTTTAACCTAACTGAGGGTTAAAGTATACTTATTAACCCTAACCCCCTAGGCCTTACTTTGGGCTAAAGAACTGCGTACTACAGAATACTACATTGGGTCTTTCAGTGACTGATGATTGGGTGTGTACTGACAGAGTACAGATACTGCCAAAGTAAATACTAATAGTGGCAATACAGGTCAGTAATACTTACCTGGCAAAAAATGCAGTAGTCCAGCCTTGACCCATTGTGTCCCAAGTGACAATTTTTGCTGTAGAGTTTAGAACACCTTACACAGCATACATGGGCCATGCACACTCAGCAAGCAGAGGGACCCAATGCTAAAATGTACTACGAGTGCAATAAGGGGTGAAGTACCAAATACTAAAAATTACTACAGGCATTGCACACAAGTCAGTGAGAGTACTGCATTACTTTTTACTACTAGTAGTAAAAAGTAGCATTAGGTAGGGTTAGGGTTAAAGAATAAAAAAATACCCAAAAACAAAAATCAATGTCCGCCAGATTGTTTATATCACCCCATTTCAACTTTGTATCTCGAAATAGCCTGTGCGACTTATGTCAAATTTTACTACTACATGTAGTAGTATTTTGTAGTTTTTATTGGTGTTAGGGTTAATAAAAAAAACCATCTGTGTACATGTTTTAATATACTTCACAGCAGCTGCAGACGGTTGACGCCCGTAATCCTCATTTCCTCTCATAATCACTTTGCATTTAACTGACTGCAACATGAGGGTTTTTAGGTATCCTGGAAATTGTAAGCGGTCATGTGCCTGAAAATGCCTCCAGGAATTTTATTTATCTGCATCACCAAGGACAAATATATATCCTCCCGTGGATAGGATGTCCAAATCTCATTTCCGGCATTTAAAATAATTTCGTCAGGGCCAGAGAGGCAGAAGAACTTTTGAAATTTGTCACTTAGATGAAATGAAATAATTGTAATATGTTTTGTAGTACAGTTAAGGTTTAGAACTTCAGTTTAGAACCAATTATCGGGAGCAATCAATCAAATAAGTTGTGTTTTAATTTTAATGCCAGATGATCTCCATGTTACTTATTCAATAGAAAATCAAAGTATTTTCACTTTTAGAAACTCAAAAAATTAATAATTTTGTAAAAGTGGAATATATTGAATGTTTACACTTGAATTGCAAGGTGGAATGAAAAATTCTATTAACCCTAACCCTCCCAAATCCTCCAAATTCCTCATTGCAAAATGCAGGATTTTGCAGGATTGAGGTCACTTGGAGTTTGATGCATTGCAGGATTTTGCAGGATTGAGGTTACTTGGGGTTTTACCCCTGCAGGAATATGGAGGATTCAGGTTATCAGGCTGAATGTGACACACAAGGATTTTGCAGGATTGAGGTCACTTGGAGTTTGATGCATCGCAGGATTTTGCAGGATTGAGGTTACTTGGGTTTTTACTGACTGCAGCCAGGGCAAGACTGCAGGATTTTGCAGGATACAGGCTGTATGGTCACCAGTGACCAATATTGGAGGATTTTGCAGGATTCAGGTTACTTGGAGTTTTAACAATTTAGAAATTGGAGGATTTTGCAGGATTCAGGTTATGTGTAAGTAAAAATGGGTAGGGAGTTAGGGTTAAACCATCTTTAGAAATCAAACAAATGTATTTCCACTTTTTTTTATAAATAAAATGAACTCTAAATCAGAGTAGTCACAAACTACAAAAAAACTCGAAGTAAGCATCAATTGTCATTAATTTATTAGGCAACATAATATTTGTATACATAATTATGCACTACAGGACAGTGATAATGTGCCAGAATCTACACATAAATTACACTTTCAAGGTCAGCTTTGATGTAGAATCTGTGTACGAAGGCTCAAGGCAAGTTCAATAATCCTTCAACTGCAGCTTTTGCTAGGTTTTGGCAGGTTTGGTACCAAACCGTAACAACTTGTTGTTAGACTTTGTTTGACTCAGTACCAAAGGCCCAGGGAGACCCTGTTTAATTCTGTGAGGTTCAGGACAGAAAGGCATGAGAATTGTCAAAATGTTAGAAATTTGGAGAATGCACAGGCATTTATACGTGAGTGACCCACATGGTCACGGCACAGTTCCTGGTCAACTGTAAGTGTATGTACAATTACACCTTGTATGTGTGTCCCCACTAAAACACATAATACCACTGGTCAGTTATCACTGTACCAAGTCAATAAAACTTCAACTGTTGGAGTTTGGCAGGTTTAGTACTGTTAGGTTCAGTACAGTTTACCAAAAATTACTAAACCTGTGTGAGCTGTTGAAGTTTGTTAGGTTTGGTATGCTTCCTAGTGCGAGAGCCTAGGAGTTTAGGGTTAAAGGGATTGTATACTTTGGTAATTGGAACCCACTGTTCGTTTCAATCCTATACAGTATGTGACCCAGCACGAGTAAATGAGACACTTTGAGGCAAAAATGAAAATCTCAATTTTCATTTTTGCCTCAAAGTGTCTCATTTACTCGTGCTGGGTCACATACATAGTTATAGATATATACCATAAAAATAACCTGTAAAAATTTCATTTCAAAAGGTGGTAGCGATTTTGAGATTGCCGAAAATCTGGAGCGGTTATGTCCACGCAGGAAGAATAATCTGCATTGGAATACACAATCTAAGAAACGTCACTGCAGTAACTTCTCAGATTCAAATTTTTGGGGATAAAAAGTGATATCTTTTTCCATAACCGCAGTACTTCAAAGTAAAAAGTTTCTAAAAAAAGATTATACTATCCAAAGCTGCTGTACTTCTTACCAAGTAATTTTTTATTGCCATTAATTTTTGGAGTAATTACCAAACATATACGATCCCTTTAAACTCGCTCAAGTTCGTGGACTTGGGTGATGCATTGTGTCAGCTTCTTAATAGGAACCTTCCCCATTGTACAAAGGCCATTGTTTGATATTTCAATACAGGCTTCATAAACACTCTTTTGAGTGACGACCGCGCCGGCACGGCCCGCATTGTGCAGGTACGGTAGGCACTATCCTAGCGTGCAGCACGCAGGAGGCCGGCCAGCCCTGCCATAAAATGAGGTTAAAATCTGTCACTTTGCTTTCTATTCAAACATTTCTTGGAATGCACCACAGAGCATAGTTCTATAATTACATTTTTTCAGGGGCCCCTAAGATTGGCTCCGGACCCCACGCCATAAGGGTTTCGCACAAAGCGTTCGCAGTTTTAAACAATTTTCTCTTTTCCACGGCCCTCCCCTTCTCTCTTCCCCAGACGAGCCTAGATACAAATTAAATATGTGACCTACATGTATGTGCAATCCTACTTTCTACAGCCAACAGGCAAAAATTGTACTGTGCATGTACCGGTACGTGACATGTATTTTCCATTGATTAAAATTTTAAGGACAGTATGCCTACCTAATGTGTTTATAATTTACATTTAGTGTATAGCTAATTAATTTGTTTATTCTTGTTTTACATGTAACTTACACATTTCTACAGTTTCGCCAAATTTATGGGTTACTTTGTGTTACAGGGGATTCCTACTCGACAAGCTCTGCTTTTTGGAGATCCCCTTCCACATATAAGTTGAATATTTTTGTACATACACTATAATTGACACATTCATAAAATACAGATAGTTCATATGGAGGGATCCCATAAAAAGCAATGCTTGTCTAGTATGGGAATTCACATTTTAAAGAAATACATGTACCGGTAGTATATTTATTGTGGAAAATAAGAATGTATATTTGGAAATTGACATCTAATATCTTAATAAAAAACGAATATATTACTTTCTATTGATATTTTATGGGATGTGGTAAAAAAAATTAAGAATGAATGAATATAGCTACTTGTTTTTTTGGTTTTTTTACACTGCGGGTGCAACATGATTTTGTCATAATATTAAAAAAAAAAAAAAAAACCAAAAAAATGTAGGGTGTGTAAAAATTTATATTGAAACTGATGGTTTCAGCACTGTTACGGTTAATACACGTACATGTCATTTGTTTCCTATGGCTTAGCAAATACATTACAATTTCATTGATGTTTTAAAGCCAATTGTCATTTTGGCATCACAACACAAACTATTTAAATGTTATAGTATTTTAGTTCATTTTAAAGGTTCATGACTTTAACTTTCATTTTTCTGCCACAGGTTAACAAAACATTACAGGACGTAAGTGCAGCAACAACATACGATGTACTGCATGACGCAGCATACAGGAAAAAATGGGACCACACCATGGTGGAAGGCTTTGAACTGTGCAAAGTGAACTGGACTAACGATATTAGTTATTATCAAAGTGAGTATCTATTTTTAAACACATTCTGATGAAGGGCTCATTTTATTGCATCATTGTTGTTTACCGCATTGGCCGTGTTGTGTCTGTGTGGACTGATACGTGAGATGTACTTTGGTTAATGCCTTATCTTTTACAAATAATATTAACCCTAACAATCATCATCCAGTCAAACTCCAACACCAGGTTTTGTTGAAATCTGTTATGATGGGTACTGCAGCCGATTTCACAGAAAAAAGTGCGTAGCTTTCGCCATTTTCAAAAGTGGCGTAAGGCTTACGCAACAAAACAAGCTGGGTACGTAGCTGCACCATTTCCTTATGGACCATTTCACGAAACTTGGCGTAACTGCGCAACATTTTTAAACAGCCTTTACGACGACTGTTTGCGTATATTTGTGTTATTTTTTAAAATCGTCGTTGTATCACCTCCGCCCGCCGTTTTAAAAATAGTTTTGTCCGACTTTCTGTGAAATCATGTGGCAACGTTAAACACGCTGTCACAGGTAAAATAGTAATTCCTTGACTTCGATCATAAAACTGTGAGTGTCTTTTATCAAGCTTAAGATGTTGGGCAATGACGGGCTCCACGTCAATTAAGATTTGCTGGTAAAATAGGTCATTTTCAGTGGCTACGCCACGTGTTTACACAACCTAAATTGACTGTGCAAGTTACGCCATAAGTTGTTGCGTAAGCCGCGGACTTACGCACTTTCAAACTTTCCTGAAACTGTTGTTACAAGCGAAATGTTGCGCAGCAAAAAAAAGTGGCACAGCTTACGTAATAAATTGTGGCGCTGGGGGGGCTTGCGACATTGCGTAAGGTTTCGTGAAATCGGCTGCTGGACATCTAAAACTAATTGTATTTTACACTGGGTTAGGTTTTACCCCTCTTCCATACTTTCCTGGGTATACTCACTGTATACTCATCAAGTAAGCCAGGTGATTAATATGCGTAATACTGTACCAGCAAACAATTGGTGATTAATGCCTCTTTCTTTGACATGATAATTGATGACAATTAGCTTAATTAACAATGCACAGCTTTGAACACAATTGATTAAAGTGAAATAATGTACTTAAAGTTAAAGGTAGGATACAAATATTGGTAATTCCTTGATTTATCACGAATAAGTGGAGTTTGGGGGGTTGTATTTTATAGTAAATATCGTTTGACTGACCTTTCCAAAGTTTTACAATCATGGATGCTGATAAAAACAAGAAAAATGACGTTCGTTTTCAACCAGCGTCGGGCAGTTGTTCTTATCTTTTTTCGCGATCACTGTCCGTAACAATTACAGGATATCTAGCGCAATCATTTTGCTGGATGCCTACAATCATTGTTTACTTACAAATAAGTAAGATAATTCTTAATAATTCGGTAGTAAAATGTTTCGATATCTGCAAATGGTGTATCCTACCTTTAACCCTAACCCTCCCAAATCCTCCAAATTCCTCATTGCAAAATGCAGGATTTTGCAGGATTGAGGTCACTTGGAGTTTGATGCATTGCAGGATTTTGCAGGATTGAGGTTACTTGGGGTTTTACCCCTGCAGGAATATGGAGGATTCAGGTTATCAGGCTGAATGTGACACACAAGGATTTTGCAGGATTGAGGTCACTTGGAGTTTGATGCATCGCAGGATTTTGCAGGATTGAGGTTACTTGGGTTTTTACTGACTGCAGCCAGGGCAAGACTGCAGGATTTTGCAGGATACAGGCTGTATGGTCACCAGTGACCAATATTGGAGGATTTTGCAGGATTCAGGTTACTTGGAGTTTTAACAATTTAGAAATTGGAGGATTTTGCAGGATTCAGGTTATGTGTAAGTAAAAATGGGTAGGGAGTTAGGGTTAATATTATTCCGCTCTTTATATTACAACTACATGTACCAGTAGTAGTGATTCTAAATATAGGATTGAATAACATGAAATTTAAATACTATGTTGTTTCATGATCAACGTATTTCCTCAGAACTTTGTAAATAAAAAAGAAAGAAAGAAAGGAAATTGAGTCATTAACCGGACTGGGGTCAAGGAACTGTTAGGAATGCCAAAAACTTCATAGTATTTAATTAATAAGGAAAGCAATAATCCTTATATTAATCTTTTTTTTTTTTTTTTTTTTTTTTTAAACAAAGGAGAAAACTTGCTGTAATCAGTTATGTTTTTGAAACCTTACCAACATGGCAGCCTTGGTGTATACCTTACCAACTTGGAAGTCACTAAAAACTAACCAGTGTAGCGGTTCTTGTTGTATTTGTTAAGGCACTTACCGGTAGGTAACATTTATAACCCGGTTTTCCCTTCAACCTTGTTCTATGGTTAAAATAATTTGTCGAAGAAAAAGACAAACGTTCATGATAGTCATATTCGAACTAAAGACCTTTCAATCCATACACGACGTACATGTAGCTCTTCTCTCTACCAACTATATGCTATTCACGAGTTGGCTGAGAAAGCCGTTCTTTATAATTCTTTACAGTACTTAACCCTAACTCCCTCACCCCTTTTACTAGAAAGTATCCTGAATCCGCCACAGTCCACCAATTTTGGTTTGCAAAAACTGCTGGTGTCCTGAGTCCATCAGACTCCACCAGTATACCTTCTGGAGAGATCCTGAGTCCATCATTCTCCACCAGCAAAAGTTTGATGGACTGTGACGGATTCAGGATACCTAGGTGGCATACAAAAAATTGCAGTGCGTTTCTCCATAGAGTCCATCACAGTCCATCACCTGAATGTCTGTATCCTAAATCCATCACACTCTTGCAGTAACGCTAGGCTTAAAATCCTCAATCCATCACACTCCTTCAGTTGGTTCAATATGGAGGGCATTATTTTGTAGTAATTGTCCGGCTTTCAAGAAGTGAATAAATGTCCCCTAAACCAGCATTAATCAAGCATCATGTAAGCCAATGATTGGCCAAATGCAACAGTCCCTACGGTAACTTGTAACAAAGACGCGTCAAATTTAAATCAATTCAAAATGCGCGTGTCGTCTGTTAACGCTAGCGCGTTGCTATGCACGGTGGGCATCAGTAGTCAGCTAGTCTGGTCTCAAAGTATGGGTAATAATAACAACACATATTGAAGAGACAGGGTACCATGCATAAGATAAAATATTGCCCCTGAACATAAAACAAAACACTGGAAATATCGTCGAAATAAAAGTAACACAATTTTGAGCATTTTCAAAAAATTTCTCGTTAAAAAGGTATTTTTTAAATGGAATACAAATTCGACTCGGTCTATTACCAACGACCATCCCCCAACCTGGTCATTATCACGCAGTAATGACCGGGTCTTTGCACTGTTATTCTCTAATTAATGTACATGAGTTACCATTGCTCTTTCTCATATATATTCACGGTTAGTATTAAGTGTCTTCCTACCAACATGGCATACATGTATCGGTACCTTAAAGAATTACAGATTTGAAGGCAAGGAAAGAATCGCATCATCTGATTCTTAAAAAAATATATATATATATGCAACTTGTTTATGCATTACATGTACATGTATCATCCCTTTGCCAAGAATGCAAACTGCAATTCAAAGTGCGAGTGTTTCAAGTGAAATTCACTTTCTTTCGATGTTTCTGTCTCTACTTTCAGTGAAGTGTCCCCCGCCCTTGAAGAACAGAGATTTTGTGATGCAGAGGACGTGGTTAGAAACTGGCATAGAGTACATTATCTTCAATCATTCAGTATTCCACAAGGTACAGCTATTTCCTTTTTTTTAATTTTTATTTAAAAAGGATTTATGAAGGACATCCTAATCTCTTTTACTTTACATTAGGCTGAATTAATGCCACTTGAAAGCACAAGGAACAATAATTACATCATGGGCTTGCAGAGTGGTTGATTGTCAGCATTTTGAGGTACATGTACTATGTACAGCAGATACCGGTAGGTTAATATTTACTACCGAATTATAAAGAAATATCTTACTTATTTGAAAGTAAATAATGATTGTAGGCATCCAGCAAAATGATTGCGCTAAATATCCTGTAATTATTGTGAAAAATTGAATTTTATAAAGAAAAATTCGCTCTAACATAAGAATAACGGCTCGACCCCGGTTGAAAACAAACGCTGTTTTTCATGCTTTTCTCGGCATCCATTATGGTAAAACTTCGGAAAAGTCAGTTAAACGATATTTACTATGAAATACAACCCCCTAAATCTACAAATTCATGATAATTCAAGCAATTACCAATGGTGTATACATGTATGTACTACCTTTAAATGCCTTTGATGAAAAAAAAAAAGGCAAATTTGTACACAGTCCGAGTATGTCATGAGAAAGTTGTTATGAGATATTTGGATAGGGCAATCGCAGATTTGTCATTTGAGAAAATACATAGATAGAATAACAAGCAAATGGCTGCCATTGCTTGTTATTCTACCTATATTTTTTTAGAGTTAGGGTTAACCAGTTCGCGCTGGGATTATTTTAACATCACCGAGCCGAGGGGCGGGATTATTTTTAACGAAACTCGATCCGAAGCGGGTTCAGGCCGATAGTGCCGGGAAGCACACCCACGCATTTCCGGCCTTGATCGCTGCTGACAGACATTTCCGAACTTGAACTTGGCGTGTTTATGCGTCATCCGTTTTGAATTTGGGGGAATTTTTGCGTTTATATACCGGTACGTACGTCATCCGGCGCGAACTGGTTAGGGACACACGTGTCGACACCGGGACTCGAACCCACGCTCTGCAGAACAGAAAATCGAGTTCTTATCCGCCCGACCACGACACTCCACATGAGAAAGTTGTCATGAGATATTTGGATAGGGCAATCGCAGATTTGTCATAATTTGAGAAAATACATAGATAGAATAACAAGCAAATGGCTGCCATTGGTTGTTATTCTACCTATATTTTTTTTAAAGGTCAAATTAGTGATGGTCCTATATGATTTTGCGAACACCCTAGGGAGTTAGGGTTAACCAGTTCGCGCCGGGATTATTTTAACATCACCGAGCCGAGGGGCGGGATTTTTTTTAACGAAACTTGATCCGAAGCGGGTTCAGGCCGATAGTGCCGGGAAGCACACCCACGCATTTCCGGCCTTGATCGCTGCTGACAGACATTTCCGAACTTGAACTTGGCGTGTTTATGCGTCATCCGTTTTGAATTTGGGGAAAACTTTGCGTTTATATACGTCATCCGGCGCGAACTGGTTAACTAGTGTGAGTTAGTCTTGCATACGCACTGTGGACCTCCGAACAATATAGGTCCACACGATGCGGGAAGAGGTTACGGTGTGTGGACTTGCACACGTCCACAATCCGTTTTTCAGTTTCCGAAAAAGAGCGCTAGAGGAAAAACGGGTTAGGGTTATATATAGAAAAGATAGAAGGGACAGCTGAGAGGCCCATAATCCAAATTTGAGGGTAAATTTGTTTTGGGGAAGCGAGAAAAATGAGTATTTAGTCAAAGTTTGTTAACTACACGAAGACAAAGGAATGTCCACAGTGCGTATGTAAGGTAAAGCTGCGTGTGTGCTAAATCATATTGATTTTGGCGAATTTGAAAGGGTAAGGGTTATTAAAAATCTTTTTTATGACATGTACTCTGACTGTGCCAAATGTCATGCTTGTATCATCAAATGCACAATTCCCCCAAAGATTTCCCCTATCTGCCCAAATATATCTCATCAGAGGAGTGACATTGAATTGCACAAAACCTTTACGGGTTCCTGCCCCAGCAAAAAAACAAAAAACCCATTGCTCTCTGAACCTTAGCTGAACCCTACCAGTAACTACATGTATAGGGTGTGCAAAATTGTATTGAAATTAGAGAATTCAGGACTGTTTAGGGTGAATACATTATACGGTCTATTGGAGGATAATGTCAGTTGATGTTATTTCAGTGTGCATGGGTGTTGACATGAAATTGGGGGTAACTCAATTGACACTGAATTGATCAAATGCCTGATACTGACAAGGCAACATTACATTAATCTTCAGAGTGCCGTACATGTATGTACATCGGGCCCGTACGCAGGATTTTTTTAGGGAGTGGGAGGGGGTGCGAATTTGTACTGATGGGACCAAAAATGGAACCAAAAATGTTCGTGTGCCAGTAGTAGTACTGTTATTTATACATCAAAATACCATTATTTACCCCGAAAAATGTGGACCTTTTAGTAATTTCGGAGGCGAATTTGTACTGATGGGACCAAATTGGGACTTACATTTTTCGTGTACCAAAATTTGTTTTTGTTTTTGTTTTTTTGGGGGACGCATATGTACGCACCCGTCGCACCCCCTCCTGCGTACGGGCCTGCATGTACATACTTTGTGGGGTAACTTACTTAATTTCTATTTTATGACAAATCTTGATTTTGTTTTCTGTTGGTAATATGTGACCGGCTCTACAAAAAGGTGTATTATGTCGCAAAATAAGAAATGGAGTTATAGTATGGTTAAAACGCCCACAGCATAAGCATAAGCTTTCATTTGGTATAAAATATAGCTCCATAGCCCCTCTCGTTTTGGAGATATGACGTGTTTACATATTGATTACTTCCTTGGAGTTCAAATTATACAACTGAGAAAACAGGCTTTGAAATAGCCGGCTCTGTTGTACTACAACAGAACTATGCACACAAAATTGTATTTTTTCCCCACTTTATTCATCAATATCAACATTTCTTTGAATGAAACCTGTAACTATAGGTATTAAAGATGTCATTCATGACAAAAAATGAAAATCACCTTTTGATGAAATGTTTACCCTCTCAACGTTGAGTGGGCCATTACATGATAGTGCACAGCGCGACTCAATACACATATATTTGTCTGCCCAAACCTTACAACAAGGTATACAAAATTTATATAAGCTTGCATCATTGCGTTTCAGAATAGAAAGCTAGTTTAAATTTGTTTTCAGATTATATTTTGGTCATCATTTATTCTGTTTGCCCGCTGGCGGAAACAGATTATTAAAAATCAAACTGGTAGGGAATTATTTATCCAATAGAGTCCAGGGCAGGCCCAGTCCGACCTTTAGACTCGCGCATCGACGGATTATTTAAATACAAAGTTATTATCAAACCAGTGTATCGGCTTCATCATTAAAATATATGGCCAGGCTCAAATTATTAATACTGACTACTGTACATCAGACGCATAGTCCCATACATACGTACTTGTGCAAAAATATTAATTGCAAATACGGTAGTAATATAAAGAATAGATGCAGATGCCTACATACATTGTACACATTGAAGTGCAATTTATTAGAGGATCATTAACCAGTTCGCGCCGGGATTATTTTAACATCGCCGAGCCGACGGGCGGGATTATTTTTAACGAAACTCGATCCGAAGCGTGTTCAGGCCTATAGTGCTGGGTAGCACACCCACGCATTTCCGGCCTTGCGCGCTGCTGACATATATTTCCGAACTTGAACTTGGCGTATATATTCGTCATCCGTTTTGAATTTGGGGAAATTTTTGCGTTTATATTCGTCATCCGGCGCGAACTGGTTAAACAAATCCTGATAATAGATGAAGAGTTTAGGCGCAAAAGCCGCTTAATGCCAGCAACAAAATATTTGATTATCAGATACTATAGGCACTGAAGAGCTTTCATTTGATATTGTTGAAAATAATTTTCATGGAAGTGGCGTACTGTGTATGTGATCTGATATACATGTACCATACCATGTGGAGACATGATCTGAAATTCGGTACCCTCTGGAGACCTGAACACAATGTGTATAATGGAGACAAAAAGGTCTCCGGAGGGTAAATTTCTATAGATGAATAGGTCTCCACTGGGAATTTCACGAATTAGATTTTTGGAGTGTACTCAAATTACTCAAAAACAAGGTTTAGGATGTGGGTTAGTGTTTGGGTTAGGGTATAATATATGGTATATTGGGTCGAAATTTCAACCCAGGAAATTAATTGTGGTTGAAATAGGAGCATTTTGAAAAAGGTGCCCGACTTTTTAAGCAGTTTGTACACGAGAACAAAGAGATGTCTCCACTAGGATACAAATTTGAGAGTCCATGAACACAATAGGAACAATTGGACTGAATACGTCTTCGTAGGGTAATTTCTATAGGTGAATAGGTCTCCACAAGAATTTCACGATATATGGATTTTACTCAAACTATGGTAGATGAAGTGTTGGCGTTGGCGTTGGCGTTGGCGTTGGCGTTGGCGTTGGCGTTGGCGTTGGCGTTGGCGTTGGCGTTGGCGTTGGAGTTGGCGTTGGAGTTGGAGTTGGCGTTGGAGTTGGCGTTGGCGTTGGAGTTGGCGTTGGCGTTGGCGTTGGAGTTGGCGTTGGAGTTGGCGTTGGAGTTGGCGTTGGAGTTGGCGTTGGAGTTGGCGTTGGAGTTGGCGTTGGAGTTGGCGTTGGAGTTGGCGTTGGAGTTGGCGTTGGAGTTGGCGTTGGAGTTAGCGTTGGAGTTAGCGTTGGAGTTAGGCCCAAAATTGAATCCAGGAAAATAATTGCGGTTCAAGTAGGAGAATTTTGAACAACCATTTTGACAGTCCACAAATTGTGTACACGTGGAACAATGTCTCCACAGTGATACAAATTCAGGATTCACGGTGTGTGGCTGTGTGTTGAAAACAATATTCTGTCTACACACTTGTTATAAAAAACCCAGCAGCTTTGTTGACTGAAAGCCAATCATTCCAAGTCACGCTAAATTAGCACAATACTCATGCATCACTTCATATGCACCTTTTTGCACTTTTATATTAACCCTAACCCTCCCAAATCCTCCAAATTCCTTATTGCAAAATGCAGGATTTTGCAGGATTGAGGTCACTTGGAGTTTGATGCATTGCAGGATTTTGCAGGATTGAGGTTACTTGGGGTTTTACCCCTGCAGGAATATGGAGGATTCAGGTTATCAGGCTGAATGTGACACACAAGGATTTTGCAGGATTGAGGTCACTTGGAGTTTGATGCATCGCAGGATTTTGCAGGATTGAGGTTACTTGGGTTTTTACTGACTGCAGCCAGGGCAAGACTGCAGGATTTTGCAGGATACAGGCTGTATGGTCACCAGTGACCAATATTGGAGGATTTTGCAGGATTCAGGTTACTTGGAGTTTTAACAATTTAGGAATTGGAGGATTTTGCAGGATTCAGGTTATGTGTAAGTAAAAATGGGTAGGGAGTTAGGGTTAATAAATTAAACATCTGTTACTTCCGGTCTTTTGTTTAATTTTGATTAAAATAAATACAGAAAAAATAATTGCTTCAAAACTTGAGTGGCTCAAAAAAATCGACACTTTATTACGCAAATGTACATGTATAATGAACAGTACATGTACATATGTATAATGAACAGTACTTGTATAATGAACATTGTACCTTAATACCAAATGTTCAGACTGAGCATACACGTATCTAATTGAACTCTGTACGTGCACACCTCATTAACATGTGTTTCATGGATGTGATAAATGTGCTTTGCAAATATGGCAGAATTTGACCAATAAGTGGAAAACAAATTGGTACAAATTTATATACACACACAAATTAAACTAAGGTTCTGTTCCTTGCTCTATGGTTTTACCAACAAAACCTCCCAAGCAAATCTCTTGCCATTTGAGTATGTAAGAGATGGTACACTCATGGAGGAATAAGAAGGCTGTACATGTACATGTACATGATGCATTTGTTGTGTCCCACTGCCCTTGTGCATTGGTCCATTTCACCTTGGGGGAAGAATTGCCTTTTCATATAGTTGCATACACTGAGTGGGAGTTATTAAACGATCAGCCTTTCCCATTGCAAACAATGCAATTCTGTGAAAAATGACCAGCTTTGCTGGCAGATACTTCTACAGTACATGTACATGTGTACATGGTTGATATAATTGAGGGGTTTTAGTGACCTTTGGGAAAGCGGGCTGGGTACTATTAAAAGTACACCATTGGTAATTGCTTAAAGTATTCTGAATGGGTGATTTTGGGGGGTTGTATTTTATAGTAAATGTCGTTTAACTAACCTGTCCAAAGTTTTACAATCATGAAAAGCACGAGAAAAGGATGAAAAATGGTGTTCGTTTTTAACCGGCGTCAGGCAGTGGTTCTTATGTTGTTTTTGTTTGTTTCGCGTTCGCCGTCCGGTGATTGTGATTTTAAAAAAAATACAATTAAATGTTTCGAATTTAATTACAGATATCTAGCGCAATCATTTTGCTGGATGCCTACAATCGTTACTTTCAAATAAGTAAGATATTTCCTAATAATTTGGTAGTAAATATTTTCGAAATCTGCAAATGATGTATACTACATGTACCTTTAAATGAAGTGGATATCTATAGGTAATGGATACCTATAGGTAGGTGGGTGGCTTGTGCTGTGTGGGACTGACTCCCCCTTTTCCCCCCAGTGATTTGGAGCTGTGGTAGGTCAATAAATCCTTCATTTATGTCGTATTTCATTTTCTTGAAAAATACTCTTCTTACTGACAAAGTGCAATTAAAGCTCTTTTTTTCCATGTCTGATGTAATTCAGGATGCATCCATTACCCGTAACAGTTCTGAAGTCTACAATTTTAATATAATTGTTGACATACGTGTACCCTAGGGAGTTAGGGTCATCTTTCTCTTGGAGTGATTATGTAAAACAAATAACTTAGTTTATTGGTGTATTATAAGATAAAAGGATGTATTCTCATTGAGTGATCCCCACAATGTCGCGATACCTGGCCAAGCAGCATGCTTGGTGTTTGACTAGCACCCTCGAACAAAGATACACAAAGGACTGACAATTTGGGAGGCTGCCAACATAGGTAGGGCGCAATTGGTTTTTTTGTCTACTGATTTCCCTTTTAAACAAAATTAAAACAATTGTTTCACTGAAGTTGATATTTGTTTATTTTCAGAAAATTCCGCCCAAGAAAGGGGTCATCAGGGGTCACTCCTACCTAACGGGATACCTCGTCCGACCCAAGGGTTCCAACGCCTGTGAGATTACCTATGTAACAAAATCAGATCCTAAAGGTAGGGTCATTCTCACCAAAAGGTTTTTGGAGACACTTATGTACCAGTAACCTGTATGACCATAACCCTGTATGGCCATACGTGACCTGTCACCACAAAATGACAGTAAAGTCGGAAATATTGAAAATTGAGATATCGGTATTTTCAAATTCTCGAGAAAGAGAGCTTTCCAATGGTACATAACACTTGGGGTTTTTAAGATAAATATTTTTTACAGCGCTCTAGAAAGACATGGGTTTCACAAAACGTGTTTGTGAGAAAACTTACTTTAAACATCTTAAACAAAACATGCAAAAGATTATAAAACAGGACAAGTAAGGTTCGGTTGAGCATAGCAACAGCTCTGTTCTAATAATTATTTCTTCTTGAAATTTTTCACACATACAAACTATTGTACAACAGCAAAATTACGAGGACCTGATTTGCATATTTAATTACCGTGTTAATTAGACCACTAATAGACTTTAATCCAAACACTAACTACGCAAACACTATGCAAAATCGCGTAATTTAAGAGGTTTTTGATCATCTGATCTCACCCCAAAAAATGGGAATAAGTAGAGGAGGACTTAATGGGCTTTCCAAATTACGCAAAATCTCAAAATGACCACCCCTTCATATTTTGACTTTGGATGGCCATATCTCTGAATCACATAGTGCGACTTTACTCTCATTTTGTGGTGACAGGTAACATATGACCATAATCATGTATGACCGTATGACGGTAGCCCCATGACCGTAGCCTGTATGACCAAATGACCATAGCCTCGTATGACCATATGGTAGCCTCGTACTGTATGACCATATGATGTAGCCTCGTACATGTACATGTATGCATGTTAACGTTTCAGGTCAAGTTTTTGAAAAAATGTACTTCTACATGATTTTATGGATTTTGATGAAATTTGGATGCAGTGAGCCTTGGGTACGATTCTTCATCAAATTACTAAGGTCAATAGTTATGTAGTACGGTCATTAGGGGTCATAGTTTAAATACATGTATGCATCAAATGTTTTTTTGTCTACACAATTTAATGGATTTTAATGTAACTTGGATGGATTGATCCTTGGTTGAGGGTTCATCCAAACTCTGTCAAATTAGGTCAAAGGTCATCTAGGGGTCAGACTTAATAAATTTGACAATCATCGTCCCTACTAATGTTACCGAAGTCTTTACTGGGAGTGTTTGAAATACTTGATTTGGATAACTCTGGGTGACTTTCTTTTCTCTTTGCAGGTTCCATTCCTTCATGGGTTATCAACAAATTAGCTCATATTTTTGCACCAAAGGTAGGTACCGTCAACTGCAATACACTGGCCAAATGTGTAATACTGGGCCATGCTGGGATGTGTAATACTGGGATGCATCAATTTTTCAAGGGGGAAATAAATACATGTAGCAACTATATTGTTTGTGTGCAAATCAAAATTGCAAATAGGGTGAACACCCATGGGGACACGGACCTGGGATGGGGAGGGTGGGGGGATGTTAAATTAGATGCATACAGGCCTTGCTTGTACCCCCTCAGCAGGAAAGAAAAGGCGAGTTAGGGCTAAATGTCGACACCATCATACCCGACTTCCATTTAACTGTCTAGTTCTCGCTTGATATCCTTATAAACCAGTTCGCGCCGGAGGACATATATACACACAATTTTTTCCCCAGATTAAAAAACAGATGATGCATAAACACGTCACGAGCAAGACCGGAAATGTCTGTCAGCAGCGAGCAAGGTCGGAAATGCGTGGGTGTGCTTCCCGGTACTATCGGCCTGAACCCGCCTCGGAACCCGCGCCTGTACTCGGTGATGTTAAAATAATCCCGGCGCGAACTGGTTAAACAGACAAAGAAATGTATCTCACTGGTATACAAGTATAAAATGAACGAGTAGTGCAGTGCGTAATATTAGCGACGTACTCCCCATTGGAAGTTCAGTTGCTATGACTTCTTCTTTTGTATGATGATGATGAGCAGCTTAAAGGGATCGTATACGTTTGGTAATTGGAACCCACTGTTTGTTTCAATCATATAGTTATAGATATATACCATAAAACTAACCTGTAAACATTTCATTTCAAAAAGTGGTAGCGATTTTGAGATATTGCCGAAAATCTGGAGCGGTTATATCCACGCCGGAAGAATAATCTGCATTGGAATACACAATCTGAGAAACATCACTGCTGTAACACTTTTCAGATTCAAATTTTTGGTGTTAAAAAGTGATATCTTTTTCCATAACCGCAGTACTTCGAAGTGAAAAGTTTCTAAAAATGCATTATACTATCCAAAGCTGCTGTACTTCTTACCAAGTAAGTTTTTATTGCCGTTAATTTTTGGAGTAATTACCAAACGTATACGATTCCTTTAACTTGTTGCTGCACAAATCGGTTTGATGACATTAGTGGAAACAGGGTGGACCGCGTGAAGGTTGTCATCTGCCACCCCAGTTGCTATGTAAACAGCGCCCTTATTCTACCACGCCTGGAGCCCATAATTTAGTTTCACTTTCCAGTATACAAATATTGTGTGGCTCAGCGTGGAATGGGAGGAATATTATCACAAGATAAAATCTGGATTTTTACATTTTACCGAGCGATAACTTTCCTCCCAATTCACAATTTAAAGCCACTCAATGTTAGTTTTATATGTCCGACATTCAGATCTGCGATCGCTGGCTCATCTGTTGACGTCGCCAGCCGCCATGATTGTATGTGAGCAACATCTTTGGCAGAACATATCGTGATATATATCGGGTCACAACCTTCTACCCAAGTTTTTGAGTGAGGGTCGATTGTTTAACAGCCGTGAGAACGAGGACGATTCTAACTGTTAAATAGTAAATTCCATTCCCCATGGGAAAATGGGACTTTTTGAGCTGCGGCGGGAATGGGAGTAATACTGAATGTCACGTGATGCGAGTTCAACCAATCAAATGACAAGGATCTGTATGTCCGCTATATAACATGAAATGTCGGACTAGAAATTGTTACTATGACATACTTGTAACATTCCCACCTCAATATAATATGCACTTGACCACAGGTTGTAGACAGACTACACCAGGCCTGTCGAGACTATCCCAAGTGGAAGAGCAAGCACGATCCCCGCTGCAAGCCCTGGCTATACCCAGAGCAGATGTCCCTGCCTCCTCTTGACCCAAGTGACCTCCAGAGCAAAGAGGAGTGCATTTCGGACAATTCACTGGACGAGAGCGACATAAAAGAGGAGGATTTTAAAGACAGCGACTTGCAAGATGGAGAATTTTGATGCAGATGAAGGCGCAATTTGTATTTTCCGATCCAGGTGATTCAAAATTGAACCAAAAACTAAAAAAATAAAAAAAGAGAGAAAAAGTGAGAAAAAGTGAGCATCTTCAACTTAGTTCGATATTTTTATACTTAAAGTAATTGAAAGTCCATTAGTTATTTGATAATTTTGTGAGTGCGCTGAAGGTGTGGGTTAATGAACTTAATACTTTTTGCCAATTTAAAAGGCTTCCAATCTGTAGGTGCATGTACATGTATATAGAAATATGCCATTTTTTTTGTCGGGCATAAACTAATTTTTAGCAGCACGCATTGAAAATGTAGCTGATGGCAACTTTCTATTAAAACAAAATAAATCTTTAAAATGTTCTAAAAAGCTGTTAAAGGGATCGTATACGTTTGGTAATTGGAACCAACTGTTTGTTTCATGTAAAAAATGGAATTGCAAAAGGTGGTAGCGATTTTTAGATATTGCCGAAAATCTGGAGCGGTTATGTCCACGCAGGAAGAATAATCTGCATTGGAAAACACAATCTGAGAAACGTCACTGCAGTAACGCTTCTCAGATTCAAATTTTTGGGGATAAAAAGTAATATCTTTTCCATAACCGCAGTACTTCGAAGTGAAAAGTTTCTAAAAATGCATTAAACTATCCAAAGCTGCTGTACTTCTTACCAAGTAAGTTTTTATTGCCATTAATTTTTGGAGTAATTACCAAACGTATTTGATCCCTCTAAATATGCATTATTATATTGAATTGGTGTGTAATAATGTACACACCTATGTATGTAATTACCTTTAAGCAGTTCGCGTCAGATGCTGTGGTGCGAAATACCGTACCCTCTGGAGACATGAACACAATGTGTACAATGGAGACAAAACGTCTCCGGAGGGTAAATTTCTATAGATGAATAGGTCTCCATTGGGAATTTCACAAATTAGATTTTTGGATTTTGATTAAATTACTCAAAAACTAGGATTAGGATGTGGGTTAGGGTTAGTGTTTGGGTTAGGGTATAATATAGGGTATATTGGGTCGAAATTTCAACCCCGGAAAAAAAATTATGGTTAAAATGGGAGCATTTTGAAAAACGTGCTCGACTTTCTAACCATTTTGTACACGAGAACAAAGCCATGTCTCCACAGTGATACAAAAATGCGAATGCATGTATACACACAAAGTTTTTCCGGAGTTCAATATGGATGACGGATTTACACGTCACGAGCAGGGCCGTAAAAATCTGTCAGCAACTGGCTCTCAGCAAGTGAGGAGGGAAATATCTGGGTGTGCTACCCACAGATGCCGGCTTGGACCCGCCTCGAATATAAGTTCATGAAAAACTATCCTACGCCTGGGCCTGGTCAAAATAATCCTGGTGCGAACTGGTTAAAAAGTAGGTGTCTTCAGCAAGGTATACCTAACATTTTCTTCATTGCACGTTCAATCTTGGTGACTGTTTCTTGTAACTGTGAATTAAAACTCGAAGAAAGGATCTGAAGACATGATTTTTATATTTAAAAAAAATACAAATTGCCCATCACAAGGCCAAAGGCCACTCGAGGTGTGGGCTACAGAGGGAAGTGTGGAAGAACCAGCCCCTCACACTGAAACAAGACACAATGCAGGCAATGCAGGCATGAGATTTGTCAGACTTTTGTCTGGAATCAGACTTTTTGAATCTCGGAGAAAGACATTATCTGTATAGAAAGATATGCATCTTCAAGTCATTTCATCAATTTTTCCCAATTGGCAATCTCATCCTTGGTAATGTGTCTTCAGACGAGCTTTGATTGCAACAGAGATGCATGTATTCACTCGGAGTTCAAACTATGTATGTCGGAAGGAATCTGAATATTCATACTTGGTGCTTTTGAAAATATTTCCTTATCGCAATACAAGTTGATTATTCTACTTGTTCTTCAGATTGTTTAAAGGGGAGTATTATTCTGAAATTCGTTTTTCAAAGTTGGTATTTTTGAAAAGGTTAAGCTCGTGTGGCATACAAGCAGTAGTGATATTTTTATCAATAGAAGATCCACAATTTTCTGTATATTTTGGAAAAATTGAAACTTCAGGATGGAAAACAAATATCACATTATTTAAAAATCTAATTTAACATATACATTTGTGACCCAGCACAAGTAAATGAGACACTTTGAGGCAAAAATTGAAATTGAAATTTTGATTTCATCATTTAAAGCTAAACAAGCTTTAAATGATGAAATCAAAATCTTAATTTTTATTTTTGCCTCAAAGTGTCTCATTTACTCGTGCTGGGTCACATTTAAGTATGCGTGTACTTACATGTACTGTAAGTAAAAGCTGAAGATACCTGTAGAGTACACTAGCAACACAAAAATAAATAAAAACTGTGACGCACCTTGAATTCATTGAATTGGATTTTCAATGATCTATTTTTTTTCACTGCTCCAAAAAAAGGTGTTGTGGTACAAATTAAAGGTTCATAAAATCCAAGATTTAAAGGTAGGATACACCATTTGCAGACATCAAAACTATTTACTACCGAATTATTAAGAAAAATCTTACTCATTTGAAAGTAAATAATGAATCTAGGCATCCAGCAAAATGATTGTGTTAGATATCCTGTAATTATTCTGAAAAATAAAATTGTATATAGAAAACAATTTCGCGATCGCCAGAAGGCGATCGCGAAAAAAACAAAAATAACATAAGAATAACTGCTCGATGCCAGTTGAAAACAAACGCTGTTTTTCATACTTTTCTCGGCATCAATGACTGTAAAACTTTGGACAGCTCAGTTAAACGGTATTTACTATAAGATACAACCCCCCAAATCTACCCATTCATGATAAGTCAAGCAATTATCAATGGTGTATCATACCTTTAAGACACTAGCTTGTGTTAAGTGAAATCATCAATCTTTGTACTGTTATTAGTTTTGGGAAGGGAAGATGAGGTTGTTGTAGATGAAATACCTCACTACCACATTAACCCACCACCTCAGGAGGGTGTTATCATGATGAATCACTATCACCCTTGAACCACCAGCAACAACATCTTAGGAATCTTGTAGCGCTTGTTTTGCAGTAAATAGAAGTAGTGTGCACGAATAACATCATATGTGACCTGTCACCACAAAATGAGAGTAAAATATTGAAAATTGAGTTATTGGTATTTTCAAATTCTTGAGAAAGAGAGCTTTCCAATGGTATAACACTTGGGGGTTTTGTGATAAATACTTTTTACAGCGCTCTAGAAGGTTATGGGTTTCACAAAACGTGTTTGTGAGAAAACTTACTTTAAACGTCTTAAACAAAACACGCAAAAGATTACAAAACAGGACAAGTAAGGTTCGGTTGAGCATAGCAACGGCTATGTTCTAATCATTATTTGTTCTTGAAATTTTCCACACATATAAACTGTTGTATAAACAACAAAATTTCGAAAACGTGGGATACTTACGAGATTCTGATTTGCATATTTAATTACCGTGTTAATTAGACCACTAATGGACTTTAATCCAAACACTAACTTACGCAAACACTTCGCAAAATCGCGTAATTTAAGAGGTTTTCGATCATCTGATCCACACCCCAAAAATGGGAATATGTAGAGGAGGACTTACGCAAAATCTCAAAATTGACCACCCCTTCATATTTTGACTTTAGATGGCCATATCTCCGAATCACATAGTGCGACTTTACTCTCATTTTGTGGTGACAGGTCAAATATATAACCTGTATAGTTCCGAAACAAACTCTTAATTTTTTTCAAGTGGCATACAAGATGGAGCAAGACTGTTGTGCATCTACATGGTAGCCCTTTTGTGGCAAGTTGAAGGCCTGACCAATTAACCAGCTCGCGCCGGATGACGTATATAAACGCAAAGTTTTCCCCAGATTCAAAACGGATAATGCATAAACACGCCACGAACAAGGCCGGAAATGTGTGTCCGCAGCGAGCAAGGCCGGAAATGTGTGGGTGTGCTTCCCGGCACTATCGGCCTGAACCCGCTTCGGATCAAGTTTCATTAAAAATAATCCCGCCCCTCGGCTCGGTGATGTGAAAATAATCCTGGTGCAAACTGGTTAAAAGGGTATTCATTTTTTGGTGGGGCTTTCAGGTATATTACCAAAAAAGGTTATGGGAACCAACCACATGATAGACCAAGTGATACTTTTTGCATTTAACTTCATTGATTATGTAAATACACACAGAAGCATTTGATTAAAACTGATTTTCAAGTGCCATTCAAAACAAATGTTAAATGTATGAACAAGCTGAGCAATAACAAGAGTTTATTTATTCCAAGGCAGAAAGTATTTTTAAACAGATTTACGCAAGTGTTTATATAGGTTGCGATATTGACTTTGGATGAAATGTAAAGGACAAAGCGAATTCGATCAATAAGAGAATGAAACTTGGTAGAGACTATGTCATGAAAACTTTTGCTTCCTAGTTAAGTTGGAACTTTCATGTTGCCAAACTATTTTTAAAATTTACATTTGTTTCTTCTATGATGTTAAATACATTTACATAATTTTCAATTTAAAGTGTAAATTTCGTCCACATTGTCAACCTTCATACAGAATTGTACAATGCTTGTTTTTCAGTAAAATTTTGTCGGAAAACCAATCACTGTTGTGTTTACTTAACCAGTTTGTGCCGAAGGATGTTTATACACGCAAGGTTTTCCCCAGATTCAAAACAGATGACGCATAAACACGTCATGAGCAAGGCCGGAAATGCCTGTCAGCAGCGAGCAAGGCCGGAAATGCGTGGGTGTGCTTCCCGGTACCATTGGCCTGAACCCGCTTCGGATCGTGTTTCGAAAAAAATAATCCCGCACCTCCGCTGGGTGATGTTAAAATAATCCCTGGCACGAACTGGTTAAATGAAAAATGCTTAGGCCCCCCAAAATAGTTCTGCTTCCGATTACATGGCATTTGAAAATAGGGTAGGGGGGATTTTTTTCTGTGTTTGTCATATATATATATACATGTATGTGTCTGCATGTAGTCAAAGGTATAAGGTAGTAATTAATAGGGCGTTTTTTTTGTTGGGGCTGTCAAAATAAGGTTGGTAGTCGGAAGCAGGATTATTAATTCTTTTGGCTGTACATGTAGTTGACAACAGTGAGCTTTGGTAAAATGATGCTTTCAAAAAGTTCAATTTGTTTTCAATGTGAAATATGTTGTTTCGTAGGAACGGAGTCAGTATGTAGCAAACAAAATTGTATATTTCTTTAAAAAGAAATTGCATAAAGTACTGTTTGTATGGGGGAGGGGGGGGAATTTTTTCTCCAAAAAGAATTTACTTTCGAAAATCTGTCCAAAATGTATACAAGAATCCAGTTCAAGACGATCAGTACCACACAACACCAACATTACACCATTTGTAGTCGATTAAGTCGAAGTCGTTGTTTTTCTTTTCAATATGAATGTGCAGAAACTATTTTTATTTGTTGAATCTGCTTGTTTATCACCGCTTTAACCTCAAGATGTACATAATCACATTGTTGAATATTAATAGATCCAGGTGAAGCGCTGTGTAGTGATTTATAGGGGTGTTAAACTTAAAGGGACCAACACATGCTATTCCATCAAATATCATACTGCATGTGCATTTTTGAAACATAACTTGTACAATTTTGTGTTGTACCTACAAAAAATATATAATCTGTTATAAAAACAGGCAAATTTTTAAGTATTCCTACTTTCCCTTTTTTTTTTTTTTTTTTAATTTTTTTTTATATAACCTTGCTGCTACTGTTCCTACCTTTTCTTGAATTTGCTACTATGTCGTAGTATTTATCCCACAGTTAAAAATAAAATAAATCTTACTGAATAGATTTCATAATAGTCATGTGTAATGTTAATACTGAACATGCCAAATGAGGCTTAAATGTTGTACACACCAGTATCAACAAAAAGTACTTCCTTTTTCATGTACATGTACATCTGCTTAAAAGCGTGTAATTTTATATTTACTTTGGATGGGAACTGTGATTGACTACTTTGTTTCTAACGAAAAAAAAAAATCTTTGAGAAAGGTCTTGATTTAAACAAAAATGTGCGGCCTTCTAATTTTGATGATTTGCATAGTTTAGGTCAATCAAATCAATTAGCTGTTTGCGGCAGCTTTTTTTTCTTTTTCTATAAAATATGTCATAATTTTCATCCTGAAAATGTGCTTTTGCAATAGGGAAGAGGGTTGTAAATGTGCAAACAAAACCCACAACCTGCTTCAATCCCATCATCCAAATTGTAAATCTCTCTTTCTTTCTTGGGCCCAAACAGCTGTTTGTTGAACTGGTACAGCTTTGATGTCTATGTAGCTGTGTGATGAATTGGTGTAATGGTTGTTAAAACAAATGAATTGTTCGATAATATTTGGCCCATTTGGGAAAGAAAAAAAGATTTGTTGCAAGCAACACCTTAACCCTCCTATGGTTTCACCTTTCAAAACCTTTCAAAATCTGCTTACTGGGCAAAATGGATATAAAAAAGTATGAACCTTTTAAAACGCTCCAGAAGTCTATCAGAAAACGGCCAGACCTTCCAAAACCTTGCGAAAGAAAATGAAAGGTGGAGCTATTGCTCAACCAAATATCAGTACAGTTGCTAGGCATACACGGTTTGACCTTTCGAAATGTTTTGAAAGGTAGAATTACTCCCCAGCACATTATATAGAATATCTCTCACAGAAAACAGCTAAACATTTCAAAACATTTCAACTTTTATTTGGTATGGTATGCCCCTATGATAAAGGTATGGGAAGTCTATCAGAAAACGACCAGACTTTCCAAAACCTCACACCAGTTTGTTCAGAGAGTTGTTTTACCTTTCAAAATCTTTCATAGGTTTCTTTTGTCAGACAGATTTCTCACCTTTCAAAACCCTTTAGTCCAGGAAACTTAAAAGGTTTTGAAAGGTCTGACAGCTCTATGGTAACTAGTGCACGGTATAAGTACAAACTCACATTTGGATGACTTGTAATACAAGGCAATTATGTATGACATGAATCTACATTGGATGATGGCATTAATGAGATAGGCAGTTGTCTTCATTCAAGCGACATTTAGTATTACCTTACTAGATGTCAGAATGAACAGACTAATGGATATGGTGTACGGTCAGAGTCGATCAGCCATGGCAATGTGTATCTACATAAAAAGGACACATTGTGGAATATATTATGTGCATGTTGCTGGGTGCACAAAATTGTGTTTTAGTGGAGCAGGGTTTGAACCCGCGACCTCTGGATTGCCGTTCCCGTGCTCTACCAACTGTGTTATCCCTATGTTGGTGGTGCCCCATTTTGTCTTTGTTTTAAGGGGCGCTCGTCATAAGCCATAAAGTACCTTGTCGGTATCATCGTATGAGTCACAGTGTCATGTTTAAATACCTATTTGCTGTGTTTTCATCAAGTCTTTAATATCTCAGTATGAAACACTTTTGTGTAATTTACATTGCAAATTGCGGGCAATACCAAAAATGTTGACTGAGGTAGCTGTGTGTTATTCTGTATGGAGTGATGTTTCCATTCAATATTTTCTTCTGAATATCTGTATTATTATTATTATTATTATTATAATTTCCGGCAATGAAACCGAGGATTCCTCAAAAGCGCCCAAGGCACTGTAGCTCGTAAGCCTGAAGAAACCCGAGTAGGAGGATGAACGGAATGCCAGAAACACCGGGGCGAACCCCTTCTCTTAGCGATAAGCGTAACTGGGTTCTTTTACGTGCATGTCCTGGTTCAATATATACACAATACACACACACACACACACGGGACCAACGGCTTTACGTCCCATCCGAAGGACGAAGCAATAGTGGTTTAATTGCCTTGCTTAAGGACACACGTGTAGACGGCCGGGATTCGAACTCGCGCTCTGTGGAACAGAAAACACACGCTCTTAACCACTCGGCCACGACACTCCACACTGACTTGCTTTGTCAGTATTTCAATACGTATGTCGATGTAGTGACGTTAATTTGAGAATAAGGTGTGTTTTTTTCCACGGGTTTTCCGATTGTCAGTTATAATCATATTTTATTCTTTAAAGGGATGTTCTTGATTTTGATAAATGTAGCAGGGTTAAATTATAAATGTAATTTGGCAGACAATTGCTGGAAGTATTGTCACTTTATATGCTGTACAACTTATAAAACATCTGTCATTTGTTTGCACACACTAAGCTCTCCGTTGTAATTACAAATTGAATACAAAGTAATAATTAGCGTATTAATTCGCTCGGAATTACATAAAATATTGTTTCTGTGCCTTCTATCCATCACAAGGCCTTGAGTGCCATATACATGTAGGTGTATTTGTGTAGTTATTACCAAAAAATGTAGATAATTACTTATATTTATGAGCAATGTGATGTTGTAAATAAAGTGAACCATGATGGACTATGACATGTTAGCTCGTGATTCCAAGCTAATTGGAATTATTTTATGTACATATGTGACCTGTTTCAACGAAACCCGGACAAAGTCGCACAATGTGTTTTGTCACAATGTACTCCTGAAGTCATTTCGGGATGGATTTACCATTTTAAGGTTTTAGGTTTTCCTAAGTCACTCACTATAAATCTACAATCTCCTCAAATTTGAACAAAATCCGTCTACCAGAAGTGTGTTTTTTTGTCAATTTTGTGAAACATTTGTGTATAGAAATAATACGCTTTTCTGAACTTCAAAGCTGTTTATCTCATAATTAGGTTGTCAGGGTTTTATCACTAAATCCAGACCCCAGGGAAGATAGGGTGGGGGTACATATGTGAATGATACATCATTTTAAAGCTGAGAACCTAGAGAATTTGAAAAAACCAAAATCTGAAAAACTAAAAAGTCGACTTTGTCCGGGTTTCGTTGAAACAGATCACATATGGCAAACTCCACGTACATGTATATGTTACCACATCAACTGAATTTTGCTTTAATTGAGACGTTATCTATATGTGACCTGTTCCAACGAAACCCGGACCAAGTCGCGCAATGTGTTTTGTTACAATGTACTCGTAAAGTCATTACGGGGATGATTTTACTATTTTGAAGTTTTGAGTTTTTCTGAATCAATAACTATTAATCTTTCAAAATTTGAATATAATGCATCACCTAGAAGCTTGTTTTCTGTCGATTTTGTAAAACAATTGTGTATAGAACTTAAGAATACGGGTTTTTTTAAATTTGTTTTATCACTAAATCCTTCCCTTAGGTTAGATGGGGTAAGGGTACATATGTAAATGATTCACCATTTTAAAGCCGATAACCTAGAGAATTTGAAAAATACAAAATCTAAAAAACAAAAATTGTCAACTTTGTCCAGGTTTCGTTGGAGCAGGTCACATAGTTTTGTTGGATTGTTATGTGAAGCCGTTGTACTAGAATTTCACGGTCATTCTAAGACTACAGTTGTACAAATTCTGTTCCCAAAAAGAAAACAATTAGAAATGAATTAAGTGCCTGACAAAAAATATATTCATAAATATTAAAGTTGAAAAAAAGTAGTTATGTTTCAAAAGTAGTGTTTCAAAAAAAAATGTTTTAAATCAAATAACTTGAATCTCGTGTATCTTTGTAAACAATGTATAGGAAAAAAATCACAACATGGTATTTATTATATTGTCAAAAATAGCAAACTACTCCAAAAATTGAAGCAATAATTGTAATTTATTATTCTGAAAAAAAACAACACCCAGTACGTCATGGTTCACTGTATTGATATTCTCCCTCTTCACTTTCTATTATGCAAATTCAAATTTCCGTCATCTATTCTCCAAATATGTTAGACTTTGTATATAATGATGAATGAAAGAATAAAAAAAATTATCAATTTTTGCAACAAATTCTTGTCTGGTTTTTGTTTATGACATTAATTATGACATTAATCGGGGTAGCACATTTAAAAAAAGTATTGATTTATGTGGAAAGTGTGTGTATCCTGTGCATTCTGTGTTTATTGGTAAACAAGTTTTTTATGAAAACAAACAGTGGCCATATTTTATTAAAGGGATCGTATACGTTTGGTAATTAGAACCCACTGTTTGTTTCAATCCTATAGTTAAAGATATATACCATAAAACTAACCTGTAAAAATTTAATTTTAAAGGTGGTAGCGATTTCGAGATATTGCCGAAAATCTGGAGCGGTTATGTCCAAGCAGGAAGAATAATCTGCATTGGAATACACAATCTGGGAAACGTCACTGCAGTAACGCTTTTCAGATTCAATTTTTTTGGGATAAAAAGTGATTTTTTTTTTCCCATAACCGCAGTACTTCGAAGTGAAAGGTTTCTAAAAATGCATTATACTATCCAAAGCTGCTGTACTTCTTACCACGTAAGTTTTTTTGCCATTAAGTTTTTGAGTAATTACAAAACGTATAGGGCATCAGATGTTTAAAAACTGAAAAACAATGTTCATAACCCGTGGCTGCCTTTTGTTAAAGCTAGTATACATCATTTTCTTTTTTGCTGTAAGTGTCGAAAATAGATGGATTAGGGGATTCATATTTTATAGTGAATATTGTAAAGCTGACCTTTTTAAAAAGTGTTGTGTTCATATAGATGCTAGAAAAAAAATAAAAATGTAACGCTAGTTTCTAGTCTGGTTCCTTGACTCCCTTCAGACGAAATGGAGCAATTTATAGACGTCAAGAAGAAAATTATCAAATTAGGAAACCAGACTAGTTGGCTGGCACCCATTCACATTATGTGTAACAGTATTGCAAATAAAATGTGGACTCATTAAATGTTATCAATGTTTGAAAAAAGTCAAGTATTTTCATCGATTGCCAGCCGGCACTCAGTGGAAATTGATACAAAATTCCACTTGAAAACCACAGCACACCAAGTGTCGTGATTTTACAGGATGCTTGAGACTGTTATTCACTTACAGTCAAGTAAGGTATTTTTTAATAATTTAGCTATTTGTGTATATGTTTGCAAATGGTGTATCCATAATCCTATTCTCTACTGACAAGTATCCTTGCACATATAACATAATCAAGTGCAAGGCTAATGCCACAAACATCTACCCACGTCATCCGCTCAGCAGAATGACGTCACGTTCGCACCCTACCCCTTCTCGGCTCCCCTTGTTTTCAAAACACCTTCCCTTCCCACCCCCCTTTTTGTTTTTGTTCTCGCCAGAGATTGCTATTTTGAGAGGCAGGGTTGCGGCATGGGACATTAGCACAGCGTTCCGGATGAGTTATTTTTATCAGAGAGGTTATTGTCTCCTCAGGATTAAACTGAGTAGCGTTGTATATTAATTTCCCACTGTGCATGCATTACACAGTGGCTATTGTTTATTTATTAGAATTTATACTGAAAACACCTTTCATCCATTGTCAAGATTATTTGTGAATTAAGCTTTAATGGTTTTTCTTCTCAATTGTGTATGTGAATAAATAAGAGGACTTTAATTCCATTTCCAGCTGCAATCGGCATTATGACGTGCAAAAAAATTTCAACATTTATTTTTGGATGAGGAATAAATCTAAAAAAAGGACATTTATTTGCCTCTGAAAATCTTGTAACTAAGAAGGCAAGGCCAGACTGTCTTAAAGGTAGGATACACCATTTGCAGATATCGAAAATATTTACTACCGAATTATTAAGAAATATCTTACTCATCTGAAAATAAATATTGATTCTAGGCATTCAGCAAAATGATTGCGCTAGATATCCTGTAATTATTCCGAAATATTTAATTTAATAAAAAAGATATGCGATCGCCGGACGGCGATTGCAAAAAACAACAAAGATAACATAAGAATAACTGCTCGAAGCCGGTTAAAAACAAACGCTGTTTTTCGCACTTTTCTCGGCATCCATTTTTTTACCCACCCCTAAAACGATAGCTTCTCCTAGTTTTTCTCCCTGCAGGTTTCTTTTCGCTTTTGAGGAATCCTTGGTTTTATTACCAGAAAAATGTATTAATAATGAAACAAGGATTGTTAGTTTGTTAACATGAATGAGAACCTCCCTATAAAACCTGCAGCCGATGGGCACGGTATCGGATACAAATGATTTTACACCTTAGGCCTAATTCTGTTGCTCTTTCAACAACTGTCGCAAAACACACAGTGATGTTGGACACGGAAACACGCTCAGCTCCATGCCAGAATCAATAGGTTGACAGTTAGTGGGATGGAACGAGATACCTCATTTGCATAATTGATTTGCGAAGAGCCTGTCCAATCGTAACGTGATATACCTGGCCAGCTGTCCCTGTGCTCTCAAGTAAACTCTAAATCCAATATTAATACCTAGTTCTCACCGGAATTGTGTATTTGTTTTAGTATGTACAATTATTATTTTCGTACATTGCGTTATGGGGACAATCCGTAGGGTTTGTGTGCTAAGAAAATTCTCTCTAAACTCAAACTCAGAACATTCTAAAATTCTAAAATTGTCAACATCACCCTAATTATTTTGTCTTCTACATTTTCTTTTGTTATACCCTAACCCAAAACCCCTTTACCTCTAAACCTTTTTACTGAACTTATCCCAAGAGAATAAGAGAATCAAGGTAAATTATTTTACAACTTCGCTCAATTGGTTTAGTGAAAATCCGTAAAGCTTCCGTGTCTAAATCAGCAGTTCGTATCCTTGTTTTTGATTTGTGATAAATGTTGATATTTTCTTAGTTGAAATCTGCTTTGCAGTGGTTATTATGCTAACAGATCACAATATATTCGACTCTGACACGAAACAGAATCAATTGTCGCTTACTGTCTTCTTTTCTTCATCAATATGGCAAGTGGCATTAAGGGATGCAGGTGGGCACTGACCCTATGGTCGAGTTCGGCCTGATCCTTACACCCCCTTAATTCACTGAGATTTTTTTTAAAGCAAACACAAGTGCTTTGTATATTTAGTGGATGAATAAACTAAGTAATGTTTGAGTATTCTAAAAAATGAGGACTGCCAGGTCCCAAGCTTGACCTAAGCTTCCCCCAGATACCCCCCCCCCCCAAAAAAAAAAAAAATATTATTAATAAATACAAATTAAATTAAATTAAATAAATAAATAAATAAACAAACAAACACACAAGGATTTCCTATTGTCTCTCTTTTGTTTGTACTCGTATAGGTTTTGTACACGAATCGGAATCGAGGACCTTTTTCGAAATAGGGGACATTGTCCTCTATTGTTATACGTAATCAAACACAAACTCACAAACATCCACAATGACTCAATACCCCAAACAAACCAACCACCCCCCAAAAAAACCCCAAAAAACCCAACAAAAACAAACCCACAAACAAACAAAAACAAAAACAAACAAACTACACAAAAGAAACACCAAAACAAATAATTACCATGCCCCACCATCAAAATACAGCTACCTCACAGCAGACCTTTTCCCGGTAAATTCTCCACATCCACCCTTTCCCTTTTGTTGGCATGATAAACTAATGAAATAATTCGCAAATCCATTGCTGACCTTTTAAAGAAATTGTGCCTATTGAGTGAAAAACAAAACAGGATCTGTAGAACAGACAGGGCTATTGTCATTGATTGCAACACGATTCCTAAACACCCAGGCCCGTCAGATGGGGGGGGGCGACGGTTGCGAACGCCCCCCTTTGAAAATCTTTTTTTTTTTTTTTTTTTTTTTAAGGTAAAAATTGCGTTTTTGGTTAAGAGAATGATGGCGCTTTCCCATCCAGTGACATTCCTCTCTCTGTGACTTGTATGGCTTAATTTAAGCACGAAATAGTCTAGGCCCGTTATGTCCGAAATAAATGGAGTGGGCGAACACTAAAGACTAGATGACCGTATGGTATAAGATAAATCAAATGTGTTTTTATTTGGGGTGCGAGGGGAGAATTGTAATCGCAAATTCTCTTGTGTTAGCAATAGCAGTGCTTTCGTGTCTTTACTGTTATGACACTCGTCAGTTGCAGGTAGGTGATTCCATGGTAAGGAATCGGGTCTAACTCGCAAGGTGTGTGGGTTTGGTGTGGTTACAATCAATGAACGTGAATTCCAGGTATTTGGAACTTAGCCATATTATTTATATTGGGTCCGTATTATTTCTCTTGTATAGAGAGCAGTATGTTGGGTTACAACTGTGTTTTTTTACTGCTTGGTGTTTTAATTGTTACGGTCCGGTTGTTTATGGCTCGGTTGCTGATTGGAATTGGCGTTTTTGCGTTCGCATTTGCCAGAGAAGAGGTTTGATATTTGTTGGTTAAGTGATCTCATTGTTACCTTTTTTCGGTTTATTTCTTGCCATGGCTTTCTTATGCGGAAATTGTATATGAATATAATGAATATATTCGGATTGTGGGGCACATTGTAGGCAAGAAAAACCGTTTGGTTTGTTTTGGTTGATGAGATGTTTTAGGAGGGATGTTTCCCTGGTTTTGTTGGTATTCTCTGGGGTATATTATGTACAGTTTGCGTACGTAAGATGGGTAGCGTGCAAAACGGCTTGGCCCGGTGGATGATACCGTGTTGTGATTGGTCATCTTATTATCCAATGGGTGCTCGGATGCGATAGAGCGGAAAACAGAGCATGGGTTGTGAACTCATGTTGTGGATTTGGGCTAAAAGTGTGTTTGTTTTTTGTTTGAAAAAGCCATTATTTATATTTTCCTATTTTGGAAAATAGTTAAATGAGGTATGGGCTTTTAGATAATTTTTTCTTCTATCTTTTGATAGTTGTTTAAGAAAAAATCAAAACATCTAACCGTGTGCGGTGATGGAAAGAGACGTTTTTTTTGGTGTTTGAAAAAGAAACATATGGTCAAACCGTGTGCGGTATTTGGACAAATATGTTTTGGTCGGCCCTTTGTTTATGAGTATAGCGGCTACGTTGTGGCTGGTTTGTTTCAAATGTTATAATGTATTGTAGGTGGAATAATCCCGTCTGCGGGTTATTTGTGTTCCAAATTACAGATTTGCTGATGTGTGTTCAGGTTTTTATTTGTTTAAACAAACGAGATGGCCGGGGTTTCCATGTTAGGATATTTGTACTTGTTGTTTTCCGAGTGCGAATGTGTGTGGGATATCGATGTCATGTGACGTCTTATGTGTGATAGACTTATTAAAGCCAAGTCTGTGGTTGTACATGAGTACTCAAAGCAGAGAGAGAAACAACCTAATTGACTTAAGCAACTACAGTTTGTAGTAGTCTCTACAGTTTGATCCATTGTAACTTCCTAACACCATTTATGCATTTGCTACAATGTTCCTCAAAGTTCCAACTAAGGGCTAGGCTGACGTCATTATTGCGCAAACAGACTACTGCGCATACTTATTATGCACGAACGGACATGTGCTTTAGTGTTGCTACGACAGTTGATTTTTAACCCGGATTTTTAGTACTGATTAAGACATGGTTTTGAAACAATAATCTGACATAACGGTGTTACTTAGTCTATTTATGCAAATCACGACTTGGAATTAAAAGGATAGAAGGGAAATAAACGGTGTTTTCTCATTTCCTTGTACACTTATTTACACACGTGACCATGTTTTGTCACGTGATCACACGCTGCAACTCGTCAACGGACTGGTGGTGGAAGGTTGTTAAGATTGTTGTAGAATCATGTCAAAAACTACTTCCGGTATTTCTGTGCGTCGACCAACAAGAAAGGTAAACTATGACACCATAATGGAACATTAAAATAAAATGTATATCCTTTAATTTTTTTTTTGACTTTTTTGTTGTTGTTGAAAACGCCCCCCCTTTGAAAAAAGTGTCTTACGGGCCTGACACCCACTCAAGAATCTACCCCGCTATACTTGCAACAAACACCTTCTTTTCTGTTCATTTGGTCTTTGAGTGGTCGATGATGCCGGATGTTATTCACAGTGACAGCTAACTTGGTACAGTCTATACCGTGACTGTCGCTATTTGATGTTATTGATCAAAGAGCAATAGCCCATAGTTGAAAGAAACATGAAAGCTTAGGCAGAATTATGTTTGTTGTAAATTTGTATCACAAAATAATTAGCTAGCCTAATGTTTCGAACAAGTTCTTTCTAAAACTGAAGACAGACAGACGTGTAGGGAACACACAAGCATGCATCCCCTACATCCCCTCATTTGCCTTGGAGAAAGAACTTGCTTATTAAAAGGTAGGGTATACCATTTACAGATATCAAACAAAAAATTACTACTGAATTATTAAGAAACATCTTACTTATTTTAAAATGAATAATGATTGTAGGCATCCAGCAAAATGATTTATGAGCTAGATATCTTAAAGGTAGTATACACCATTGGTCATTGCTTGAATTATCATGAATGGGTAGATTTTGGGGGTTGTATTTTACAGTAAAAATCGTTTAACGGAGCTGTCAGAAGTTTTAGAATCATGGATGCCGAGAAAAGCACGAAAAACACCGGGTTTTTTCAACCGGCGTCGAGCAGTTATTTTTATGTTATGAGTTTGGTTTTTTTCGCGATCGCCGTCCGGCATCCACGATTGTAAAATATCAGACAGGTCAGTTAAACGATATTTACTATAAAAACAGCCCCCAAATCCACCTATTCATGATAATTCAAGCAATTACCAATTGTGTATCCAATCTTTAAGTTTAAAATGATAGGCCAGCCAGCTAATTTTGTATATGATTTGTATATTTTAGGTCAATTCCGTCAGTAAGCAGAGTAATTTTAGCAGAGTAAGCAGAGGAAATCAAAACCCTATTTGTTTTCTGTCTTGTTTTTTTTCCTCAACATCTCTTTTTTTGTCTCGCCTAAACGAAGTTCAGAAATAGACTATGCGAGCACCATTTCTGTACGTAGTCCATCCATGTGGATTTGTCATTTTGGTTAAAGTTTAGACAAATTGGTCTTATATTGAAACTTGAAGTCCAATTTCAATCAAACTTGGGTCAATCTATTATGATGGTCGGGTCAAAGGTCATTTGCAGCCAATTTCTAAAATAGGCTTGAATTGTAACACTTTTGAAAACTTGAAGTTCAATTGTAAAGCAAATTTTGGGTCATAACATGAAAATTAAAGGTCACATACTGAGGTCAAAGATCATTTGAGGTCAAATTTTAAAATAGGGTAATCACAACAGTAGGTGAGAATCAAGGTTGGAGACCCCTTCGTGTTCAATATTGGCTTTTTCCTTTCACCGACATAATCCAATTCGTATTTAATTTTAAATCACCCTGAAGCAAAGTTCATCTTATAAATAATCTTCTATTTTTGTAACTGAGATCCTAATTGAGGCTTTTAGTAAGCAATTTTAATTACAATACCTTAATGTTAGTCATTTATCCTCTTTTACAGCCCAAAATATGATTATTATAAAAAAAAACCACCACCATACAACCACCAAATATTGCGTACAAAAATATTTATTTCAGATAAACACACACATGCTTTTACAAAGTTATATTCTACACATAAAAAACTACATTAAATGCAATTCAATGTCACACACAAAAAAAAATTGAGAAAACCAAACCAATTTGTCAAGACGAGCTTTAAACCTCATTTGAATTTCATAACCGAAGGGTTGGTTAAAACTGCTTGTATGGTCTTAAGTAGGTGATTTAATTGAGCTGGCATTTAGAACAAGTGACAAACTTAACATTCCTAGTGTGCCGACTTGACTCATTATTCAGTGGCTGTCTCCGCTATTTTACCCCCCCCCCCCCCCACCCCCCTCCGACAATTATGGGAATTCATTACTTCTGTGTGCATATTTCATATCATTAGGTCCTGGTAAAATTATTCCCTGGTAAAATTATTCCCTTCGCAAAATGCAATTTATTTATCAAACAGCCTTTTTTTTTTTTTTGTGAAACAAAAGTTCCTGAGATTTTGTTCCAAGAAAATTGTTCTACTTTATATTTTCACAAAATTATGCCGTGATTTTACTAAAATCTGTTCAACTTTACCCCGACTCCCTCACCCTTTCCCCCCAAAAATATATATTTTTCTAAAAAATAAATAATTGAAAATCAAGATTTTCCCAATTATCAGGATCAACATTTTTCTTTTCTGCGCCTATAAATGCCAGTTAAGAACTGTTTTCAATATTTGCAAGCATTATTATATATTTCTAAACCTTTATTTGGCTGCCAAAGGACAAATCTGCAATAGACAAATACCTTTCTCATGGCATACTCTTACCGTGTGCCTAATTCCATGCCTGTATCGTCACCTATTTGCCGTACTAATTGGTTTATTCCCACCTACACATGTTCTAAACCCTGTTAAGAGATACTTGATTCGATGAGTGATTAAACTCTTATGTTAATATACTAGTCAATTTAACTGTTTTACTAACAAATTAAGCCCAAATATTTTGTTGTAAATTAACAGAAAGCCTATAAATTTAATAAATGTGTACATATTACAATTGGTTTTACCTTTCAAAACCTTTCAAAATCTGCTTACTGGGCAAAAATGCTAACTTGTATGAACCTTTCAAAACGCTCCAGAATTTGTTGCTACTGCACTACTACACCTTTTGAAAGGTATTTTTTTCTCACACAAGTTTGTTCAGAAAGTTGTTTTACCTTTCGAAATCTTTCATAGGTTTCTTTTGTCAGACAGTTTTCTCACCTTTTAAAACCCTTCAGTCCAGGAAACTTAAAAGGTTTTGAAAGGCCAGACAATTCTATGGCAACTGCACTATATAGAGGAGGGCTAAAAATGGAATTCAAATTTTCAAAATTATATTTGAGTAAGTACATAAACCATGACAATTGTAGCAAAAATGGAATTCAAAATTAAAGATAATATGCAATTTTAAAAAACATCTTCTTTAGAGTATATGCAGGAAAATATGAAAACACTCACATAATATGACAACACCTGCTTGATGTGTTTCAAGATAGGAATTTGAAGATTTTTTGTTCAGCTCACAAGTAACTAATTTAAGTTCTTTATTATCTGGCAGCTTTTGCACACTGAAAAAACAAACCCCAAAACCACCAAATGAATACAGAAAAAAAGTGATGAAAGAAAGACGTTTTTCTGGATACAAAAGGTTCTGTGTTTGCAGTGATAGGAATTTCAGGTTAAATTGTATAGCACTGAGGACATTCACTGATACACATATAAACAATACATGCACCATTATGAATAGTGAAAGACACTTAAGACAGAATACATTGCTATGTAGAAACATTAAATCTGTTTTTGTTTTTAAGTACACAAAATATAGATAAGCCATTATAATGCCGTAACTTAAAGGTAGTATACACCATTTGCAGATATCGAAAAAATTTACTACCGAATTATTAAGAAATATCTTACTTATTTAAAAGTAAATAATGATTGTAGGCATCCAGCAAAATGAGGGCCCTAGATATCCTGTAATTGTTCCAAAAAATTGAATTGTATAAACCAAAATTCATTTTCGCCGTCCGGCGAGCGCGAACAAACAAAGATAACATAAGAATAACTGCTCGACGCCGGTGGAAAACAAACGCTGTTTTTCATGCTTTTCTCGGCATCCATGAATGTAAAAATTCGGACAGGTCAGTTAAACGATATTTACTATAAAATACAACCCCCCAAATCCACCTATTCCTGATAATTCAAAAAATTACCAATGGTGTATACTACCTTTAAGTACTGTGCATGTATAAAACCAAGTTATATAAAGGTAGTATACACCATTTGCAGATATCACAAATATTTACTACCGAATTATTAGAAAATTTCTTGCTTATTTGAAGGTAGATAATGATTCTAGGCATCCAGCAAAATGATTGCGCGAGATATTCTGTAATTATTTCAAAAAATATAATTTATTTGTTTTTTCCACCCTAATACTTACTACAAATTGGAGCAGATGGTTTGATGTGACCTTATATTTTATGACTCTCTGTGGTTTAATCCATGCATTAAACTGAATGCGTAGCCCCTTACCGGTAATATATCACTTATTAAAGGTAGTATACACCATTTGCAGATATCAAAAATATTTACTACCGAATTATTAAGAAATATCCTACTTATTTGAAAGTAAATAATGATTGTAGGCATCTAGCAAAATGATTGCGCTAGATATCCTGTAACTATTCCCAAAAATTGAATTTTATAAAACAAAATTCGCGATCGCCGTCCGGCGATCGCGAACAAACACAAATAACATAAGAATAACTGCCCGACGCCGGTTGAAAACAAACGCTGTTTTTTCGTGATTTTCTCGGCATCCACGATTGTAAAACTTCGGACAGGTCAGTTAAACAATATTTACTATAAAATACAACCCCCCAAATCAACCCATTCATGATAATTCAATCAATTTCCAATGGTGTATCCTACCTTTAAGTCTAAAATCCTACACCATTATTCAAGTATTCCAGTAATCAATATTATTGTAATAGATCATTGCTAAATACCTCATTAGTCACCACTACAATCAATTGATTCTGTTAGACAATAGACACACGTGCTTCTATCTACAGACTATGAAGAAAATAGTAGCATTATGCAAATGTTGAAGGTTTATGTAAAGCTCTTGCAGGGAATGAGATCACCTTTCATTGTACGGATGATGCTGAGGACTCTCCACTCTCTCATAGGTTTTGTTATAGCCTAGAATCACGAGGAAATAAAACAGTATAACAATTTAAAAAAAAAAATTGACAAATTTTGTCGAAAATTGTCGAAATGTATTAGAATAGCTTGACACTTGACTCGATACAGTGCGAGTCAAAAGGAAAGTGACCGGGATTGTTTTTTTCCCGTAAAAAAACCCAATTTTATTAGATCCACCAGTAAGATATATGTTGATAGAGCATGTTCTTCCCTACATCTGAATGATTAAAATTAGTCCTTGCTACCGTATTGTAACGCCGGACGCCGCAAATGCAGCGAACACGCTATTATTTCTTGGGATATGACTTAAATTCCGTCTTCCAATTGGTCCTACAAGTGTAGCGCGTAGTCCAATGACGACAAGAACTGCGGTGGTAGGCCGCAGTCGCGAGGATCATAACACACTTAGTTGAATACAGGATTAGTGGAATACGCAGAAGATTAAACACAGAGACTCATTCTATGATACAAGCAGAGTTCCTTTTATTCTAACTACTCATTAAAGGTAGTATACACCATTTGCAGATATCGAAAATATTTACTACCGAATTATTAAGAAATATCTTACTTATTTGAAAGTAAATAATGATTGTAGGCATCCAGCAAACTGATTGCGCTAGATATCCTGTAATTATTTTGAAAAATTGAATTTTATAAAGAAAAATTCGCGATAACATAAGAATAACTGCTCGACGCCGGTGGAAAACAAACGCTGTTTTTCGTGCTTTTTTCGGCATCCATGATTGAAAAACTTCGGACAGGTCAGTTAAACGATATTTACTATAAAATACAACCCTCCAAATCTACCCATTCATGATAATTCAAGCAATTACCAATGGTGTATACAACCTTTAACTAACTACATGCATGGCAAATGATAGATACACCAATTAACCCCACCCCCCCCCCACCCCCTAGATTGTACTAGCTGCAATTACATGTGGTGGTGCAATATATCCCCCCCCCTTTTGTGTATGATGTCATTGCATGGTGCAATAACATATTGCCAACTCCACAACCTTGGGTAGGGATCACAGAGTTTAAGATAAGGTCAAGGTTTATGTACTGTTTTACAGGATCGTTACAGTATCAAGAGCTGTGCCTGTTTGACCCAAAAGCCCTGTTCGCACTGGACTTAAAATGATAAAACATACCTAGACGATGGGTCCTTTTCTCATTTTAAGTCCAGTGCGGACAGCCTAGGACGTTTTCCTCTCAGGTACTTCTCCCGAGTCCAGTGGCTACTTCTACCGGCCAACTGCTGCCCGGTTAAACTTCCCAGGTCACTTTTCCCTAGACGATAAGTCCAGTGCGAACAGCGCGACTCGGTAAATGCGTCCCAGGAAAACGTTAATTCAGCCCCCCATAAAGTGCAAGGTCATGCTACACAAGACACCGCGCATGCGCTCGGGCACGCTGCATGCATGCAAATCACATCGTGATCACATTCGCATGAGGTTCTGCAAAAAGATTACGTAGAGTTGGGGTTCCATTGGTCAATGGCAGATATTATTATTGATACAGTCGGAAGTTTGATTGGTGCTACCAGTGCATCATTTCCAAATGATAATAAAGAACGTCAACGTGTCTTACGATGAAAGAAAGCACGACAACGGATGCAATACCGTTCCTACGATGGCATGGCGTCAATGATTTGATCGGGAAAAAAAGCGCGCGCGCACGATCGCGAATGGGTACACCGGGGTCAATGCAAAAAGGTCACGCAAAGCCCCCTCACGAGTCATTATAATGACAGCTTGGCTACTTCTCCCACGATCTCGGTAAAATTTTTCCGTGTCGAAAGTCCAAGTGCGAACAGTGGTAACATTTGACCATTTTTTATTTTACCATCGTCTCAGTAAAACCTTCCCCCAAAAAAGTCCACACCGAACACGGCTAAAGACGTTTTCCTCTCAGGTACTTCTCCCGAGTCCAGTGGGTACTTCTACCGGCCAACTGCTGCCGCAAAAAAACCTTCCCAGGTAACCTTTCCCTAGACGATAAGTCCAGTGCGAACAGCGCGAGTCGGTAAAAGCGTCTCAGGAAAACGTTAATCCGGCCCTCCATTGCAAGGTCATGCTACACAATACACCGCGCATGCGTTCTTTGCATTGTTTACGTGCAGGCACGCTGATGCATCGGGAAAAAAAGCGCACGCGCGCAAATGGGTACACAGGGGTCAATGCAGAAAGGTCACGCAAAGCGCCCTCACAAGTCATTATAATGACAGCTCGGCTACTTCTCCCACGGTCTCGGTAAAAAATTTCCTGTGTCGAAAGTCCAAGTGCGAACAGTGGTAACATTTGACCATTTTTTATTTTACCATCGTCTCAGTAAAACCTTCCCCCAAAAAAGTCCAGTGCGAACACGGCTTTAGCCTTATCTTTTACACGCATTTTTTTTAACGGAATTTAAAACGGATGATGGATAAACAAGTCACGAGCAAGGCCAAAAATGTCTGTCAGCAACCGGCTCTCAGCAAGCAAGGCCGGAAATATCAGGGTATGCTACCCACAGATAACAGCCTGAACCCGTCTCAAATTGACCGCGCCTGGGCCCGGACAATGTCAAAATAATCTCGGCGCGAACTGGTCAAGGGTCATCTGGACAGTACAAACGTGTACATGAACATTAAAGGATTGACAAGCCAATACAAAAGCAAGCAACAAACTGCTTTATTTAGGTCAAAAACTGACTTCAAGACAAAGTGTAACACTGTGCCTGTAGGTGGGATAATTATGACCTGTTCTAGCGAAACCTGGACAAAGTCGCACAATGTGTTTTATTACAATGTACTTGTAAAGTCATTTCAGAGGTAGATTTTACCATTTTGAGGTTTAGGTGTTTTTTTAATCATGAACTATTAATCTACAATCTCCCAAAATTTTAACATAATCCGTCACCCAGAAGTGTATTTTGTTGTCGATTTTGTGAAACAATTGTGTATAGAAATATTACGCTTTTTGGAACTTCAAAGCTGTTTATCTCATAATTAGGTTGTCAGGGTTTTATCACTAAAATCCTTCCCCAGGAAAGATAGGTTGGGGGTACATATGTAAATGATACATCATTTTAAAGCTAAGAACCTAGAGAGTTAAAAAAAAAAAAATCTAAAAAAAAATAATTGTTAACTTTCTCTTGGTTTCGTTGGAGCAGGTCACAATTTATCACAAGGTTCCACAGACAGAGATGAAAGGTACTGATTGGTGATTAGGATTGTGAGAAGGGCGAAAGTTTTAACTGAAAAAGAAACTCACCAAAGGGGTTGTATTTCAGCTTGATGTCAATCTCTTTTACACTCTTCAGAATTGTCACAGCCTGCAAAAGAAAAAGGCACGTTAGGCAATGAGTACTTTCTTTTATCCAAGCAGACGAAGAACTAGCTATTTTTTGAAGCTTTTCTTCTGTACTAATGCCGTTGCAGACAGGACTGGCAGCCAGCAGACCCAGTGTTGTAATCAAGTCACAAGTTACAAGTCTTGAGTTTATACAAAAGGAATACCTTTGCCGCTGTTCGATCACTTGTTTAACCTGTGACTTGAATTATGCTATGGTCACAAATCAGAGCGGCGACCGAGCGATTTGTAGCCTGCCCGGGCGCCGCTGGAATTAAGGCATCGCCCAACATTTTGTTGAGAAGTCGAGCGGGCTGTAAAGCCCCAGCGATGCCCGGGCGGTGCCCTGTCGATTTCCTGTCGGTCGCCGGTCGATTTTAGGTCGAAACTGGGTGAAATCGGGAAGCTTTTTCGTGCGGCGTCCGGGCAGCGACCGACTGATGACCCACCGATTCCCGGGAGGTCTTCGCGGGAAATCAAGCAGGGCGCTGCCAAGACACTGACCGATTTTGAACTCACCGTCCGGTGACCGACCGATCTCCCAATCGACCGCAAGGCAGCCTCTGATCTAGAGGCTTCGATTTTTAACTTAAATTGCTCGACGGCGACTGCTCTATTAGGTCGGTGCCCGCCGGGTCACCGAGCGTATTTTAGGTGGCGAGTAAAAAGTGGGCAGGCGCCGCCAGAATTTTAACTCCGCGCTAAAACTTTAGCGGCGACCGAGCGATGCCCTAAAAAACCAGTGGTGCCAGGGCGACCGCCGCTCGGTGCCTGGGCAAAATTGGCTAAAAACTCGCCGCCCGACTGCCGAGCAGGCTAATTTTGGGGGTTGTGACCATAGCATTAGGTCTAAACAACTTTTGATGTTCTTGTGATGGCCTTGTTAGGACTTCCGACAGTCCTTGAAACAATTACTAATTACCAGTGTTAAAGTCCGAGTCTGAGTCACTTTGGTCGAGTCCGAGTCCAAGTTGTGAGTCATTTGAGCAAGTCCAAGATGGCGTCACTCGTTATTAGCTTCAAGTCCATTCATGATGGTCAAGTCCGTGTCCAAGCGCCCAAGTCCTTTGCCGATGTGACTTGAGTCGAGCCTGAATCAAGATGGACTCGGGTCCGAGTCCCAGACTAGAATCTTACAACACTGTTAAATACTAAGCATTTTACCTCATCGTGGGTGATGTTTGTAAAGTCTGTACCATTGACGCTTAGCACCAGATCCCCTCGTTTCATACCCACTCTGAAAGCACTGGACTCTGGAATAACCTAGAACAAAATCAAACAGATAAATGAAATGAGAATGGAAGCTCTATGAAGTTCTAGGATGATACACCATTGTAACTTAAATCTTCAAGAACAAATGTGACTTTTATAAAAATCAAGCCATTTATACAAAAACTGTGAGAGAATAGAAATATGAAGTTCCATCTAAAATGGAATTGGTGAAAACACTTTAACCCTAACCCTACCTAATGCTAGTAAAAAGTAGTATGCAGTACTCTCACTGACTTGTGTGCAATGCCTGTAGTAATTTTTAGTATTTGGTACTTCACCCCTTATTGCACTCGTAGTACTTTTTAGCATTGGGTCCCTCTGCTTGCTGAGTGTGCATGGCCCATGCTGTGTAAGGTGTTCTAAACTCTACAGCAAAAATTGTCACAATGGGTCGAGGCTGGACTACTGCATTTTTTGCCAGGTAAGTATTACTGACCTGTATTGCCACTATTAGTATTTTGTAGTTGGCAGTATCTGTACTCTGTCAGTACACACCCAATCATCAGTCACCAAGAGACCCAATGCTACAAAATACTAAGTAGTATTCTGTAGTACGCAGTTCTTTAGCCCAAAGTAAGGCCTAGGGGGTTAGGGTTAAGGAAAAACATAGCAGGATCATGTTTGTTGTAATGAGTTCAATCTTGTAATTATAACATTGAGTTTGAGAAGGATAGTCATCCTGAGCCACGCAGAGTTTAACGGGCTCTTGAATTGTCGCCCTCAAACCCCGAGGACATTGGCAGCAATCATTAAACAAGTTGGCCAATACATGATATGAATGTCCACCCCTGGTAAAATGACAATTTCTACCACTATACCTAATTTTATTGGCGTTTACGTAGCTTTTCAGTCTTTTATGTTTCTTATTCTGTATAATATATAATAGCAAAGCTTTATTTCACGTTCTGTACGTTAATTTCTACAATTTTCCCGATTAATTTTAATATTTACGTGGGAAGATGAACATTTGTGAGAACACCTCAGTTGTCCAAGCGAATGGACCAATAATAATGCGCGTTGCGGAAGAAGTTGGTTCGCATGCCTTGGGCTGTTTTCCAAACCCCAGCTTTGTCTCCGTCTCAGGCTTCATTCATACAGTTTAGCAATAGGCTGTAGCCGCAGACGGAGCCAAAGCCAGGGGTTTGGAAAACGGCCTTGGTCTGTTTGTAACGGATGGCTCTGAATGGGGGCATGAATCTTTGCGCTAATAACCACGGATCTTGCCGAATGACCGCAGGGGTTTGAGCGCTATTAGTAGAAAGCTCGTAAAAGCGCTGCGTGGTTCAGGATGAAGGGTAGTATATACGGACAGTATTTATAGTTTAAAACTCTTTGAACGGTGTTATTTGAGTTGGAACTTTGAAGTAAATAACATCACTCACCCTGGAGACGTAGATACCGCATCGATGTTCCTTGCCTCCTCGAATGTTAAAACCAAGCTGAATGATGCAAACAGAGAAGATACGAAGAGTAGACAAAATATAAGAAGATGCTAAAAGATAAACTATTTAGATAGGGTTGTAGCTGGAACATTTTGAGTGCCGGCTAATTTACCGAAAAAATAGAGCGTAGCGAGCGAAGCACGGCGTTCTCACGGCGTCTATGCAGTTCATTAATACTTCGAAAACGGGCTAATTGAGGGCGCCCTTGATTATCACGAGATTTGTTTTTGTGCCGTTTTCGGGGTAGAAAACAATGTCAAAACACGGGTAACTATTTAAACAATGCAGAGATGATCGTTTCACAAGTAAAATGGGAAGTTATGGATGTGTAACTATGTTTATTTTTCTCTTTTCTCAACCAATCTTTATTCAAACTGAGTTTTTTGGTGCTGGTCGGAAAGGTGTTAGTTTACCTTCTGTCCCGGGCTCAAAGGCCGGCCAATGCAAGTGCCGGTCAGACCCGGCCGGCGCCGACCGGCGTGGCAACATCCCTGTATTTACAGGATGTTAAGATTCTCTCTCTTTTTTAAGTGGGCATTAAAGAAAAACTTACCCTCTGGTTTTTCACAACCAAATCAATAATAAATAGAATCTGAAGACATGCTCGGAATAATAAAAAACAATATGTCTGTCCAATTAATCACATTAAAACTACGCAAACGCACGCATTGTAAAGTAATCAGTGAATGATTGAAACTGAATCAGTACCTGCCCTGAATGCCTGTTTCTCGTGAAGCGAACGGATCGTAAGAGAAACTGTGTCAGGTTGTTATCATAGTCAGGATGACCGATCCTCTGTTGGAAAAAATAAATGAGTGAATCAACACGAATGAAAAAACAACCAAAAGGTTCATTGCTCGACATGGAAACGCTCAAGATCTTCACCATTCCTTCATTCACTCTCCTATAAAAATGCACAAATGTGCTGGGTCGCTGCCATTGATGTAGAGCCTTATGCACCATGGTGGATATACGCTTACATTTATACAAAAAATGAGGGGTATTTCTATATTTTCTGCAGATTAATGCATGATGACTCTTTCAAAGAACAAGGAGCAAGTTCGGACGCGAACTATAGTTGACCATAGTTCAACTAACGTCACACGAACGCAAGATGGTTGGACTATCTAGTCGACTATTTGAAATTAGACCCAGGGAACGGTTGCCGCTGGTTGACAATAGCCTCTTTCCATAAGAAAACATGGAGAGAACCAGTGAAGTGGCAAAAGTGATGGCAGTAGTCGGACGGAGGAAAAGGCAGTAACGTTAGGTGAAAATCTGGCAGGCCTAATGTTATTTTTTGTTTGTTTTTGGACCAACATGACTAACGTTACGACCTTTCCTACTATATGCGTGGGAGAATAGTGCCAATACCCATTTCATTCATGTCGCAAATGTAAACAAAGCGGTTGCCATCTTTTCAACAATAGTTTGACCATAGTTTGACTAGAGCCTTTCGAGCGAATTGCATTGAAGGTACCTACCTCATCAGGTGGAATCCAGGAAGGTGGGTAGTCATACTCGGGTAACTCTACAGGAATCTGATGCTTCTTCATTGTGAAAACACCTCCTCTGGTACGAGTAAGTCACTGTTATTGTTAAAAAAAATATATCAACATGAATACAAAAAAATATTAATAAATTTATTAAAATCCCCCAACGTTAAAAAAACAAAAGTGATCTAGATTCAAGATCTGGATCCAGATCAATCTGAAAATTTAATGGAATCATCTTTGACACTAAAAAAGTAAAAGTTAAAGATCTCTCAATTTTTTCTCAATAAAATTTTAAAACTCTGAGTCTGAGTGAGTGAAAACAAACACCCTGACAAATAAACAAACAAATAAATAAAAGGCAAAAACATAACCTGCTGCTGGCGGTGATAACTAATGTCTAACTGTCAATCAAAATAGATGAAACTTAGACACTGAAACGTTGCAAACTGAATACAATAAACGTAAACAGTAGTATAAAACCCCGCCCCCTTTCTTGGCCATGATCAAGTGCCGCCTTGTCCGTAAGCGCAGCACACCCATTACAGAACAAATCGAGCCAAGTCGTATTGTTCTGCCAATGCGCAACTATGTTCTACACTGATTACTTAAATATGCAAATGTGAAAAAACAAAACGGAAAAAGACCTCGCGGAAAAGAACGTTTGAAAAGCCTTACCCAGTGTGACACCGGATCACTGCGCAACTTCGTGCTACACTGAAAAACGCCGGTAAATTTGCTGTCTGCACGTCGTCGACAGAGGGCGCTCCTTTCATCGCTCTCTTTCATCCCACGGCCCAAACATGGCAGTCGGCAAGAATAAACGACTGACTAAAGGAGGAAAAAAGGGTACCAAGAAGAAGATGTAAGTGAGAAATATAAACACGGTTGAATTCTTTATTCATTCTACTTTGATATTCTTAAAGATTCAATAATTAGTTTGCAGTGATTGACATGATATTCGTGGGTTTGATCAGTGGTTTGTATTCATATTGCATGCATTGAAATTGTATCAGTTTTGCCAAGTAGGCATAATGAAAGTGTGAACAACCGAAACATAAAGACTGGGTGGGCCTATGTGTTTATAATTCTGGTCTATTTTTCGCCACGCATAGAACAAAAATTATAAAAAACTGAAAAAGTCTGGCGGCACAGATTGAAGTGTATCGCCTAGGGTATGGGATGTACAACAAATTAGGCCTAGACAACTCGGGTTAGACGACGTCTTCATTGCATTACGACTGTTTTCAACATTTAAACAATCTTGCAGATTCCAGAGTTTATTACAAATCCTAGTATTTGTGTGTCCATTGACTGAAAACGGAAATACTGCCAACAATATTTTAACACTAATTGGCCACACAAAATACCATTTGCTGAATTAAAATTACAGATTATCGAATATCTCAGGATAAAGAATACGTGGAATATGGTATATTTTTTTACCCTTACAGAGTTGAAAAAGTTGTCAAATCAAAGTTACAATTTCCAACATTTGTTTTGCTTTTTTTTTTATAGTAAACACTAGACCCAATAATTAGGGCGTTTTCACTCCTTTTTTGAATTTTGGATTTTGTCTGTCGTTCTACGCCCCAACCGTTGTAAAGCCTTTTGCCAATTAAAAAAGAAGTTGTGACCACAAAAGTTGCCCAAAACATGCCAAATACTTGACAATGTATATTGGAAAGCGCACACTGGCTTCTATACATGTTAAAGAAAAACTGTTATGGCTTTATTGGTACTCACGGTTATTTGGGGTTGCAAATCCAGGCCCGTAAGACACTTTTTTCAAAGGGGGGGCGTTTTCAACAACAACAAAAAAGTCAAAAAAAAAATTAAAGGATATACATTTTATTTTAATGTTCCATTATGGTGTCATAGTTTACCTTTCTTGTTGGTCGACGCACAGAAATACCGGAAGTAGTTTTTGACATGATTCTACAACAATCTTAACAACCTTCCACCACCAGTCCGTTGACGAGTTGCAGCGTGTGATCACGTGACAAAACATGGTCACGTGTGTAAATAAGTGTACAAGGAAATGAGAAAACACCGTTTATTTCCCTTCTATCCTTTTAATTCCAAGTCGTGATTTGCATAAATAGACTAAGTAACACCGTTATGTCAGATTATTGTTTCAAAACCATGTCTTAATCAGTACTAAAAATCCGGGTTAAAAATCAACTGTCGTAGCAACACTAAAGCACATGTCCGTTCGTGCATAATAAGTATGCGCAGTAGTCTGTTTGCGCAATAATGACGTCAGCCTAGCCCTTAGTTGGAACTTTGAGGAACATTGTAGCAAATGCATAAATGGTGTTAGGAAGTTACAATGGATCAAACTGTAGAGACTACTACAAACTGTAGTTGCTTAAGTCAATTAGGTTGTTTCTCTCTCTGCTTTGAGTACTCATGTACAACCACAGACTTGGCTTTAATAAGTCTATCACACATAAGACGTCACATGACATCGATATCCCACACACATTCGCACTCGGAAAACAACAAGTACAAATATCCTAACATGGAAACCCCGGCCATCTCGTTTGTTTAAACAAATAAAAACCTGAACACACATCAGCAAATCTGTAATTTGGAACACAAATAACCCGCAGACGGGATTATTCCACCTACAATACATTATAACATTTGAAACAAACCAGCCACAACGTAGCCGCTATACTCATAAACAAAGGGCCGACCAAAACATATTTGTCCAAATACCGCACACGGTTTGACCATATGTTTCTTTTTCAAACACCAAAAAAAACGTCTCTTTCCATCACCGCACACGGTTAGATGTTTTGATTTTTTCTTAAACAACTATCAAAAGATAGAAGAAAAAATTATCTAAAAGCCCATACCTCATTTAACTATTTTCCAAAATAGGAAAATATAAATAATGGCTTTTTCAAACAAAAAACAAACACACTTTTAGCCCAAATCCACAACATGAGTTCACAACCCATGCTCTGTTTTCCGCTCTATCGCATCCGAGCACCCATTGGATAATAAGATGACCAATCACAACACGGTATCATCCACCGGGCCAAGCCGTTTTGCACGCTACCCATCTTACGTACGCAAACTGTACATAATATACCCCAGAGAATACCAACAAAACCAGGGAAACATCCCTCCTAAAACATCTCATCAACCAAAACAAACCAAACGGTTTTTCTTGCCTACAATGTGCCCCACAATCCGAATATATTCATTATATTCATATACAATTTCCGCATAAGAAAGCCATGGCAAGAAATAAACCGAAAAAAGGTAACAATGAGATCACTTAACCAACAAATATCAAACCTCTTCTCTGGCAAATGCGAACGCAAAAACGCCAATTCCAATCAGCAACCGAGCCATAAACAACCGGACCGTAACAATTAAAACACCAAGCAGTAAAAAAACACAGTTGTAACCCAACATACTGCTCTCTATACAAGAGAAATAATACGGACCCAATATAAATAATATGGCTAAGTTCCAAATACCTGGAATTCACGTTCATTGATTGTAACCACACCAAACCCACACACCTTGCGAGTTAGACCCGATTCCTTACCATGGAATCACCTACCTGCAACTGACGAGTGTCATAACAGTAAAGACACGAAAGCACTGCTATTGCTAACACAAGAGAATTTGCGATTACAATTCTCCCCTCGCACCCCAAATAAAAACACATTTGATTTATCTTATACCATACGGTCATCTAGTCTTTAGTGTTCGCCCACTCCATTTATTTCGGACATAACGGGCCTAGACTATTTCGTGCTTAAATTAAGCCATACAAGTCACAGAGAGAGGAATGTCACTGGATGGGAAAGCGCCATCATTCTCTTAACCAAAAACGCAATTTTTACCTTAAAAAAAAAAAAAAAAAAAAAAAGATTTTCAAAGGGGGGGCGTTCGCAACCGTCGCCCCCCCCCATCTGACGGGCCTGAAATCCGAGCAATTTCGACAAGCTTTTCAAAACAATGATGAGTGCACACTTGTAGCGGTTCCTATCACAAGCCACTATTCATGCTTGTCTGATAGATTTATATATGTGTGCTAGAGTGAAATCCCGCTGGTAGCCACTAATCCCAGACACAATGGGAAAGTGATCGTACGTGGGAGGACATACTGTAATATAATAGGGAGTTGGACATCGTGTGACGTCATCAGCCGCACACACTTAAAGGTAGTATACACCATTTGCAGATATCGAAAAAATTTACTACCGAATTATTAAGAAATATCTTACTTATTTAAAAGTAAATAATGATTGTAGGCATCCAGCAAAATAAGGGCCCTAGTTATCCTGTAATTGTTCCAAAAAATTGAATTGTATAAACCAAAATGTATTCTCGCCGTCCGGCGAGCGCGAAAAAACAAAGATAACATAAGAATAACTGCTCGACGCCGGTGGAAAACAAACGCTGTTTTTCATGCTTTGCTCGGCATCCATGAATGTCAGTTAAACGATATTTACTATAAAATACAACCCCCCAAATCCACCCATTCCTGATAATTCAACAAATTACCAATGGTGTATACTACCTTTAATCAATTTCGACCAGCTTTTCAAAACAATGATGCCCATAACGTCCGGTCAATATAAACTACATAGACGTCCAGACAGCACCCGACTCACGTAAAGAGCACACTATGCGAAGACAGGGGACACGACAATGGCTTTTCCAGCTACCACCAACAACTGTTTTATGGTGCAAGAGCGCAGGCCTGCATCGCTGCACTGTATAGCGCGCATGCGTGTGCGCGCGTAGCGGTACTTGTACAAAATAATGCAAATTCGTATTGAACCGGGCTGATTGCTGGCACACGATCAGAGGCCAATTTCACGGAGGTTGGGGCGTAGAACGACAGACAAAATCCAAAATTCGAAAAAGGAGTGAAAACGTCCCAATTATTGGGTCTAAGTAAACACAAGCTTTGTGTATGCTTGTCACAAGTCGATACTATAAATAATACTTAAATACGAGACGTAAAACTTGTTTTCACTGTAGCGTGGACCCTTTCACCAAGAAGGAATGGTACGATGTGAAGGCTCCTGCCATGTTCAATGTCCGAAACATCGGCAAGACACTCTGCACCAGGACACAGGGAACAAGTAAGTAATACGTTGATAAACCAGTCGGCAGAAAGAGTTACGGACACCACTAATTTTGTTTTTGTGACAAATTAGTAACAATCTTTGACATGATACAGATCGTGAGTGCACACTTGTAGCGGTTCCTACCACAAGCCACTATTCATGCTTGTCTGGTAGATTTATGTATGTGTGCTAGAGTGAAATCCCGCTGGTAGCCACTAATCCCAGACACAATGGGAAAGTGATCGTACGTGGGAGGACATACTATAATATAATAGGGAGTTGGACATCGTGTGACGTCATCAGCCGCACACACTTAACCAGTTCGCGCCGGAGGACGTATATACACGCAAAGTTTCCCCAGATTCAAAACGGATGACGCATAAACACGCCACGAGCGAGGCCGGAAATGTCTGTCAGCAGGGAGCAAGGCTGGAAATGTGTGGGTGTGCTTCCCGGTACCATCGGCCTGAACCTGCCTTAGATCGAGTTTTGTTAGAAATAATTCTGCGCCTCGGCTTGGCGATGTTAAAATAATCCCGGCGCGAACTGGTTAACCCTAACTCCCTACACAACAAAGGAAGTTGGAGGATTTTGGAGGAATTGTATTGTTCAATAACAATGGTGAGGGAGTTAGGGTTAATAAATGTCCTAGTCAGTTTCGTGCGTGAATCATTTCAACAAGTGGTCGGCGCGGCATTGAAAGCTCAAATAAAACACTTTAATGGCAACAATACTCTTAACTAATTGGTAGGCAAAACGTTCAGAAATGACATCTGTACTAGATCAACATGATATTAACCAAAGTTAACACAAAACAAATGGATATTTTTGTTGTTGGGGGGGGGGGGGGGGGGGGGGACATGTACTTTGAATGTTTTATACATTTTATTATAAATTTGATGTAGATACAATAACAAAACCATATTGATTAGGTTAAGATCATCTTTCTACCATGGTCTGTAGTCTGCATTGTGTAGATATTTGATTATACATTGTAATTATAATATCTTGGGGGAAAATCACTTTTCAAGTACGGTACATGCACTTGGGATATGATATTATTACCAATACATTTATGTCCTCTTAGGCATAAAAAAAAAAATGTTATGTTGGCGTAACGGGCCCAAAAAAATAGGGTAGGTAGGTAGGGATTTATTTATTTATTTATTTTATTTTTTTCCTCCCAGCATTGAAAATGATATGTTTTCTAATTGTTTCAGCTGGTAGTGATACACGATAGCGTGTCCAGGTTCAATATATACACAATCCACACACACAACAATGAGAAACGGTCAGAAATGGTTTCAAACGTATTTATAACTAGATTTATATAGATTTTAATCATTAAATTTCGTCCCTTGAAAAAAAATATCCAGGGTCGGCCGTATTTTTAGGGTCGGTCGGGTTACGCCAACATAACATTTTTTATGCCTTATTATGTCTCCCCCTGAATTGTTTACTTCTTCTGTCATATCATGATAAGTACTGTTTTTCATATTTTACTGTTGGTGTGACACTCGCCTTATTTTACTCACAAATGTTTTCAACAAGTGCATGACATTGATTTAGAAATAATGTTGCCAGAAATCAAACCTATATTTTAGTTTACGTTAAATTACAATTTACATTATTACATTTCAACATGCAGCTCAAATGCAGGTTTTGCTCTTATAAAATAACTAGAAAAAGCCAGTGAATGTCTTAAATCGTTAATCAAGCCCTGCCGAGTTGGCCTCAATGCCCTTTCAAAATGTACACTTACCACGGCCAAGTTGGCTAGCATTCCCTTTTTAACCTCAAGTCATGACTCATCCAATTGTATTACTGATAATTTTGCTTGATTAAAAAATTATCGCGTTCCATTTTGTTAGTTTTTTATCATTGCTACGACGTGTGAGACGTACTATGGCAAGAACTTCAAAAATAAAGAAGGGTTTTATCATGCATGGTTGAACGTATACAATGCTGGGTACAACATACAACCTCAACCAAATGTATCTTCCCAAGTCAACAAACACTTTTTGCCATTGGCCAGTGGATTTTGAAAGATTGAGTGTGGTTAGGGTTGGCATTGATCTATAAGTTGCCTATTTAGTAACCTTGCTTCAAAATTACCTTCTCTTCATTCTCATTTCAGAGATCGCCTCTGATGCTCTGAAGGGGCGTGTCTTCGAGGTCTCCCTGGCCGATCTCCAGAATGATGAGGTGGCATTCCGAAAGTTCCGTCTGATGGTGGAGGAGGTGCAGGGCAAGAACTGCCTGACCAACTTCCACGGCATGAACCTGACCAGGGACAAGTACTGCTCCATGGTCAAGAAGTGGCAGGTAGGTCTCGCTCACAAAATGGCATCAGGCTTATAAACCTTGCTATAAAAGCCAATATTTTGAGCTCCTAAACATTTTTCAAACAGATTTAACCAGTTCGCGCCGGATGACGTATATAAATGCAAATTTTTTCCCAAATTCAAAACGGATGACGCATAAACACGTCAAATTCGGAAATGTCTGTCAGCAGCGCGCAATGCACTATCAGCCTCAACCTGCTTCGGATCGAGTTTCGTTAAAAATAATTCCGCCCCTTGGCTCAGTGATGTTAAAATAATCCCGGCGCGAACCGTTTTTCTTGTCTTTAACAAAAACATCTATTTCGTGGCCCATAAATTACAAGGCTAGCTTTTAAAAACATTCACAAAACCCATACGAGCCAAGAATAAATAAGCAAGAATAAAATCGAGGTGGTACAAAATCCCGATGGCGGACCCCAGAATACCTAAACTGAACCATGAATAGTTTAAATACCCAGCATGATTTTTATTAAACGGGTATTATTATTGTTGCACAACGCAAGAGCGGCCACAAAATGTTATGACTGTTTCGATCGGTCAGATCGTTCTGCAAAATACATAATACAAGCGCTTATTCACATGAAGGTCACGTTAGTCAGGAGCCTGTCAGACCGATTGAGAAGTATAAGGTAACAATCCTTGACATGGCGCAGATCGTGAGTGCACACTTGTAGCGGTTCCTACCACAAGCCACTATTCATGCTTGTCTGGTAGATTTATGTATGTGTGCTAGAGTGAAATCCCGCTGGTAGCCACTAATCCCAGACACAATGGGAAAGTGATCGTACGTGGGAGGACATACTGTAATATAATAGAGAGTTGGACATCGTGTGACGTCATCAGCCGCACACACTTAACCAGTTCGTGCCGGATGACGTATACACGCAAAGTTTTCTAATATTGGTATTGATATCTAATAAAATCGACATACATCTGACCAGTAAATTACGAGGCTAGCGAAATAAATTCCAGGTTTATTTAATAACATTTATTTCTGGTTTCATTGATTTTAAAAAAGGAAGAAAAAATAAATAAACCTCAACACCATATATTTTGAGCTCCGAGTTTCGTTGGAGCAGGTCGCATATTTTTGTGTTGTACGCAGTTAATCGCATTAACCAATATTTGTTACCTTGCATAGACGATGATAAATGCAAATATCGACGTGCGAACGACAGACGGTTACCTCCTGCGTCTGTTCTGTGTGGGTTTCACTAAGCGTCGTCAGCATCAGATCAAGAAGACCGCCTACGCCCAGTCCACGCAGGTCCGAGCCATTCGTAAGAAGATGGTGGAAATCATGCAAAGAGAATGCGCCACCAGCGACCTTAAAGATGTAGTCAACAAGTTGTAAGTGTCACAAAGATTTAAGGCCAAATGGGACATGCTCTGCAAAAAAAAGGGTATTAAGTCGCACAATGCTAAAACTCGGCAGCAAAGACAGCTTTGGTCCATCTTGCAGATTACCTGTGCCCACCGCCCCACATCAAACAAAAAGTTGGTTACCAAGTACTCTCCACCTCGCTTGATCGACCCAGTTGGCCGATCAAATGTCTTCCTTTACATCCTAGTTGTGCCGAGAAAAAAAGTAGAAAACAAGAGCTACTCTAATAGTTGTTTTTTCACGGGCTGTATCTTGTTGAAACTCCTTGCCTAGTGTGTGTGTTTCTCTTCATTTCCTTGATCAACCTGTTGCAGAATTCAGGCAGTGGTCACCAGTAAAAAACATTGGAGGATTTTGCAGGACTCAAGTTACATGGAGTTTAACACTTTGGAATTGACCATTTGTGTGTGGAATTTAAATAATATCTTGTACACTGACTTGTTCACACAGCTTGGCACAGTTTGACTTTAAATTATCCAGACTAAATACACTGTTGCTATATCACGTGATTCGGGGCAAGCTCTTGCATAGTTACGTTAGAGACGCTCAGCACCAATACATTGTTCATAATGGTTGAGAATGGTACAAAGACACCAGACCATTCCAGAGCCGGGGGTTGCTAGCTTAAGGCTTGCCCGAATCACGTGATATAGCAACAGTGTCTTTGGTCTGGAGAATTTAAATGTAAACTGTGCCAAGCTGTGTGAACAAGTCAGTGTACCAGATATTATTCAAATTCCACACGCAAATGGTCAATTGGAGAATTTTGTAGGATTCAGGTTATGTGTAAGAAAACTAGGGTAGGGAGTTTGGGTTAATAGGCAGTGCTGTCAAACTTTGTGAGAAGATTTTAAACTCAAACCTGCCTTTGTTTTGCTAAATGCTTCAGGATCCCAGACAGCATCAGCAAGGAGATTGAGAAGTACTGCCAGGGCATCTACCCCCTGCATGAGGTCCACGTACGCAAGGTCAAGGTGCTCAAGAAACCCAAGTTTGACAGTAAGTCCCTTAAGATCGTCAATTACTCGGTTTTACAAAGAATCAACAAATGTTGTTTGACCCTAAGATTCAAAGGTCAGCTGCATAGGCAAAGTTGAATTTGTAGGAGGAACCTGGGGGTGCACAATTATTGTTTAAGGGGGGGGGGGGGGCATGAATGGCAACTAATGTATTGTTTGTGCGCAATTTGAAGTTACGCGTGAACATTTGTTTTGAAATTTATTGGAAAATGTTTATTGCAATAAGAAAAATGTTTTTGTTTTATTATATAGTTTTTATGATGAACGTAATGGGAATGGTTTTTTTGTGAAGGTAGAGCACACCATTTGCATATATCAAAACATTTGTTACTCCTTTGAAAGAAAATAATGATTCTAGACATCCATCAATATCCTATTATTGTTCCGACAAATTCATTTTTATAAAAACAAATCAAGATCGCCAAACAGCGATCGCGAAAAAAAAAAGAACAAGAAAAAACAATTGCCCGAGACCAGTTAAAAACAAATACCGTTTTTTTTTGCTTTTTTCTCAGCATCTATGTTTGTAAAACGAGTTCAACGATATTTACTATAAAATACAACCCCCCAAATCCACCCATTCCTGATAATTCAAGCAATTACCAATGGTGTATCATACCTTAAAGTGTGCACATTGTTCATTTTGGGCTGTTGGGAGGGGTGATTTTCCAGTTGCATGTTGTTTCAAAAAGCTAACGATTCATGGGTTGTCCTTGATTACCTTGTGTTCGGTACTTTTGAGACTTTTTGGCAATAAACCCCCTGATATCTCAAAAGTCAAGCAGTTCAATTGTCAATCCCTGCCATGCTTTATACAAAGGCAAGTCACCAACAGTCAGATACTGCACATATGCACTGTGATTCCGCACCCTGAAATATCAGGGAAAACCTAGAAAATGAGTTTCACTTTTCCCAGTCGGGGAAGTCAGGGAATTTGAGAAAAATGCTTCAAATCTGGTAAAAGTCAGGGAATTTGATTGATCCAAAAGAGAAAGTGATTAGTCTGTTATATTTTGTCTCATGGCCAATCAGCGTATCCACTGGACGATTGGCTATGGTGGCTTTTTTAGTGTTGACATTCGTTTTTCTCTCTCTTTAGCCAGGTGTCAAATGAAGGTTGAAACAATTAACCTAGAATTTTGAACATTCATCACGAACAAATCGAGGTATTTTGTTTTCATTAACCAGTTTGCGCCGGGATTATTTTAACATCACCGACCTGAGGGGCGGGATTATTTTTAACGAAACTCGATCCGAAGCGGGTTCAGGCCGATAGTGCCTGGAAGCACACCCACGCATTTCTGGCCTTGCTCGCTCGCTGCTGACAGACATTTCCGAACTTGAACTTGGCGTGTTTATGCGTCATCCATTTTGAATTCGGGGAAAACTTTGCGTTTATATTCGTCATCCGGCGCGAACTGGTTAAATGGTAGGAACCCTGTATTAGTCCAATTCCATCAACGGACAGAAAGCAGGCAACTGGTTGGTGCTTGGCTTTTAATATCAAACTCTTTTTTGTGGCTTTTCAATGCAGTTAGTCGACTGATGGAGCTCCACGGCGAGGGTAAGAACGCCGCTGCACCAGCAGCACCCAAACCAGGAGCAGACGGCACCACGGTAGAGAGACCGGACGGCTACGAACCACCAGTAGTAGAAAGCGTCTAATCATCATCATCAACTCCATTTATTACAAATCAGGGGCCACAACAAAAACTGGTCAAAGTCTCTATTATGAAGAGGTGTTGTGAACTTGCACTACATCGTGAAACCTAGCAAAATAAAAAAACCAGAAGTCTACCAGCTGATGAAAAAAAAAATAGAAAATGTTATTTTCATGTTTGTTGCCTCTCGGTATATTCGCCGGATTAGTAAGATCTCAATTGTTTGTCCCAAACCACAATAACAGATTTTTTGAAAGTGTTGGTATGAAGATAACATCTCTGGCTTGTATATTAGTGTGGAACTGGGATGAAATAAACCAAACAAATATCGATTGATAGATTGTAAGCCTGTGGTCTCTTGTTGGTTTATTTGTGTCGTGTCTCTCGCTCAACTTTAATAATAATATTATAATATCCGTCGTACCTTGATCCAAGTCTCATACATTGAATATCTTGTACAATAAAGTGACAAGCAACTACAGGGCTGGTTTCAAGATGGGGTTTGTTAATTTAATTCAAATGGGTCAACAGTTTTTCGGACAAGAAATCCAATACCAAAAAAATTCATTGTACCTAATAACTTTTTTGACAAAAACTCTTAATGTGACCCACTCTGCAAAAATGAGTCTGATGTGTTAAACAAAAAATTAAAAGTTTGTCATAAAGAGCATGAAATAAGTTTTCATTTGACATATGGCACAACTCTGTAATGCATTTGGTCTTTTTACGATTGTTTGAAATTTGCTTTTTCTCAGTTATATTAAAAATGTCTTTGAACAGAAATGTAGAGTTATAATTGTAGTGCTTCATTGGATGCTATGGGTAGAGGATGACAACAACCTTGATTAAATCTACTTTAGGGATCATAACAACCTTTTCAAACAATCAGTTCTAAATAAAATGGGAGTTGGAGAAACCAAAATTCCTTAAAACCAAAAGTTGAAAGAAAATTCACCTTTGAGACAATAAGCAGTCCTTTATGCGACAGACTCATTTTTGCAGAGCGGGTCACAAATGTTCTAGATAACAGTGCTAATAATCCAAGTATTGTCATCTTGTAGTTTCATTATCAAAACAGGAATATTTTACTGAATAAAAAATAACACGCAGTGGGTCAAGTAAACAATATTTTGGACGGAGATTCCAAAATATAATTTCATTACCTTTTCTGCTCTATTCAATTTCATCTTGAGTTGCCAAAAATAGATCTACAAACTATTAAACTGCACATTTCTTTCATATCTTTCTATACAAAAATAAGTACATTTAAATCTTACTATTATAAATTTACAACTATTTTTTATATAATTTCACCAATGCCTTTATTGACAAAGTGATTTGAAAAGCATATATTCAATTTGGACGGATATTTCCGGAAGCCGATTTTAAATTTAATCCTGAACGGTTAAATTTGTACAGATGCTATTAACTAAATATAAAAATTCAATAATTCCACCTAAGTATTGACATTCTGAAAACAAAAATTATTTTCATTTTGTTAGTCCAAGTTTGCTTCATGATCTATTCTGCACACACTTTTGAACATGAATTTAGACTAGCACTTCATGGTCAAACTAATAATTTTATTAAATTGCGTTTCTGAAACTACTAGAGTTTACACTAAAGTGCCAGTAACAAGTTCTGGTCATTTATTCGGTAATGGGTGCTTTTTAGCTCGTGCACATCCAGCTTTTGAAAGACTTTGAACACACAACTGTCGGTATGGAAATACTTGGCAGTTTTAGGATCGGATGGATGCAGCAGACGTGGGTCGGCTTCTTCCACTCGTAGAGATCTTGTCCTTGTATTCAGCAACCTCTGTCACAAAAACAAACATTAAAATTGTGTAGATTTGCCAAACAGAAAATAATTGCTTGGCACATTCGATTGGTTAGCTGAGAACCAGCCGTGCACAATCTACATTGCATGGCAATTTAGCTGGTAAGCAATTTTCCCCTGTAAGATTTGTCTGTCCCTAGCAATTTTGTAACCGAGTTTTAGCATTATATGCGAGTTTGTAAATTATTCATAGTGACAGTGCCTTTTGGTGTAAATATTTTGATGGGACAAATTGAAAAGAATGTAGTATCCAGAGTTCGAAGTCTACGGAGAGTCAAAAACATTTCAAGGTATTTACTTATCCAAATGAGAAATGGTTCTCAGTCCAAGATCCATGTCTTTTCAACTTTCTTACAATGACTGACCTTCATTGAGATAGGATTTGATTTTAAAAAATGGCATCGAGATGCAGCATTCTTTCTGACAAATGTCTAAATCTTGTTTGCAGACGGAAGTCCAATTAACTTTTACTTTTCCTGTTTATAGTTCTCAAACTTCTTTTTCTCGTTACCATTTACCAGAGTCATATTCGAGTCCCTGCAAGTCCATCACAAGTCCTTCAGTCTAAAGTCAAGTCACTAGCTATTCAAATGAGCTGTTAACAAAAGCAATATTTTGTCATTGTTCAACCAGTTACTTGCAACTGGCTTTATGAAAGGACTTGCAGGGACTGGAATACAACTCTGCCATTGACACGTACCGTGTTTGAGTGCTTGGTTCTCCTGTTCCAGCTCTGAGTTGCGGCTGGAGAGAAAGACAGCATCTTGGATGGCATCCTCTAGAAGACTTCGATAGCGCTGTTCCAAGGCTGCCTTCTGCTGCTCAAACACCTCGCGATAGTTGCGGAAGGTCTGAGGAAGATGACAACTTATCAACCAACTCTTTTTCATAAATCCTCTTTGTTTAGAATCATTGTCACGAAATGTTACTGAATTCATGAATCGTCTGACTTTTAAATCTTTCGACCAATTTATTGCTATTCTTGGACCACAAACTGCCACTAACATTACCAAGGGCGTCTACAATCAAAATAACTGGCCCATATTCTCTGGTGTAGAAATCAGCTCGCACTGGTTTTTACTTTAAGCACTTTTTTTTTAGAAATTAACCAAACTGACAATCCTAACCTTAGCTACACTGCTGGGGTTCTCCTTATCCTGACCCTTACCCTATCTCTAACTAACCAAAGCCGCATGATGATGTCATTTTACAGTCGACAGTGCCTTCAAGTTTTTACACACATTATAATTTTCCATCCCTGTGGAGACATGGTATTGTTCTCCCCTTTGTCCTTGTACTTAAGCATACCCCTATAGACTTTGTACACACTTTCCTTGTGGAGACCAAAAAAATGCTTAGCACAACAAGTCGTGCTCAGTAAAAACATGTTACCAGCCAAAACTTCATGTGCTTTTAATGCCAAGTAAAAACCAGCTTAAACCAGTCACAAACAATATACATCGTCTACAAACTTGGTTTAAAACCTTGTTTTTGCCAAGGAAAGTTTTTCATGCTAAGCATTTTTGTTGTGCTTAGCAGCTCCATGAAATTGCCTCTGGGTGTCTTCTGACTTGCGATAACTTGTTGGGCAATAGACTTGAGATCTAATGACTTCATGGATTTGTCTACAAATCAGAGCTTTTCTATGGGAGCGAAGTAGAGACAGACTCGCTCATAGTGCACATGTAAACAAAGCATGACGTCATCAGGTCTCAGACTTATCGCTTCTCAGAAATCCGTCCTACCTGGAAGTGTTGTAACTGCTGTATCTCCATCTCCTCCCTGTGTTTAGTGTAGGCGTCGTTAAGCTCCTGGCTTAGCAGACCTTTGACCTCGTCCAGGGCCTGCAGCTGCATGGTCACCACACGGCGCTCCTCGCGCTCCTTGACCAACTCCATCTCTAGCTCCATAGATTCCTCCTTACTGTACGTGTAGCCTTCAGCAGCTTTCAACTGGTCAGACAAATGGGTAATTGGATAACATAGAGATAGACCGTGCCCGAATCGCACTACACACGAGTCTATGGTAGAGGCTGCAGCCACTTTGCTTAGACTCGTGTGTAATATCAAGCCACAGACAAGTATCGACCTTTAATAGTTAAAGGGATCGTATACGTTTGGTAATTACTCCAAAAGTTAATGGCAATAAAAACTTACTTGGTAAGAAGTACAGCAGCTTTGGATAGTATAATGCATTTTTAGAAACTTTTCACTTCGAAGTAGTGCGGTTCTAAAAAAAGATATCACTTTTTATTCCCAAAAATTTGAATCTGAGAAGCGTTACTGCAGTGACGTTTCTCAGACTGTGTATTCCAATGCAGATTATTCTTCCTGCGTGGACATAACCGCTCCAGATTTTCGGCAATATCTCAAAATCGCTACCACCTTTTGAAATGAAATTTTTACAGGCGAGTTTTATGGTATATATCTATAACTATATAGGATTGAAACAAACAATGGGTTCTAATTACCAAACGTGTACGATCCCTTTAAATTTTATTTGAAGAAAATAGCATTCAATTAATTACTCGCATAAACAAATTCCTGTAATACTTTTTTAACTAAGGATGTGAACCCGAGACAATATTTGCCCTGCCATGTTATACCCAGCAAGATATGGGACCGAGGGACTCCCCCCTTATTTCCCCATACCTATACACTCTCTAGACTATTGTTACCTAACGCACCCCCAAATTTTATTTGAAGAAAATAGCATTCAATTAATTACTCGCAAAAACAAATTCCTGTAATAATTTTTTAACTAAGGATGTGAACCCGAGACAATATTTGCCCTGCCATGTTATACCAAGCAAGATATGGGACCGAGGGACTCTCCCCTTATTCCCCCATACCTATACACTCTTTAGACTATTGTTGCCTAACGCACCCCCTAAAAACCTAACAAGAATTCCTGAGAAACCTCAACATTCCGCAAGCACAATGACTACCACAAAGGTTGGCGTTAGCGGTTCTTTCCTCGCCTTCCACCGCTATGACCCGGGTTTGAACACCGCCTGGGCCAATATGTGGATTGGGTTTTCAGTCCCTGCCTGACTGAGTGGGTTTTCCCCAGGATATTCTTCTGGGGTTTTCCTCCCACCTCTAAAACTGTACCTTCTCATTGTCTTCTCTCAGACAGGTTTCTTTAGGCTTGCGAGCTATAGTGCCTAGAGCGCTTTTGAGGGATCCTTGGTTTCATTACCAGAAAGAATTAATAATAATAAAAAGGAGGGGGTTCTCCCCGTCCCATGTCTTGCTTCATATGTGCCATGTCCCCTGACCTGTATCTCTGCCTTCTGATGGTCTACCTCCATCCTCATTCTATCTAGCTCTTCCTCCAGCATGTGTACGTTCTCCTGCTCTTTCCGTTTCCTCTCCTCTGTCTTGGCCATACGCCATAACTCGGTGTTAGTCTGCAGATCAGAATGCTGGCTTCGCATGTCCTGTATCATCAAGATAATAGCGATTTCACTGCTCAAAGTCCCTAGACAAGTTATTAGAGGGATCATATGTGACCCACCATGCCAAAACCAGGCGGAAGTCGGCAAATTGTACACACAAAAATGTGTTGCCGGTCAATTGGGGTTTTTTTCTTCATAAATCGTTAGTTAAAACTCTAATTTATAGGCTGTTCATGTTTAAACCTTTTTAAAAATCCCCAAAAGTGATAATATTGGCCTTCTCCTGATTGTTGTTGTTGTTGCTATTACTCAAATTGATTAAACTTGTTGCCGCGAATGGCAACAAAATGTCACTTTTTGAAGCGTCGTTACTTTTCATTCCATAGCGGTCCTGGTGCATGTTATGTATCATTTTAAAGCTTAAAACGCTAGCAATACAATGGTATAAAAATCTCTCATATGACAAATTTCGACTTTAGCCTGGTTTTGGGGTGGTGGGTCACATATACCATTTGTCGATTGCGCATTTTTATCATTTGAAGCAGCAAAAAAGTTTACAATATCAAGAAAAAAAGGTGCTTGATAAAACAACCCGATGATGTTTTTAGCTCTGTGAATGCTACATATTCCGAGAAAACAATATTCTAAGATTTTGATATCAATTCAAAATTTGTTGAGTCACAATTTTGACTACAATCTTCGTTCAGGGCGCGTTCTCAACCAGCCAATTGCAGCTACTCGCGTGTCACGCACTGAACTGACCAATAGTAGAACCCCCCACAAACGCCGTGCATCGTTTAAACCGTCGCGCACACTCTTGTGAAAATTTTGGTTTCATCGACACCTATATTTTCAGATCTGATCGATTGAAAAGATTGTTTTGATTCCTAAATTAAATTTAATACAGGTTTTGTCATTCTCTTACCATTGCATCTGATGCAGCACTACAATTGTAAATCTTCATTTCTTTTCAAAGACATTTTGAATATAACTAAACAAAAGCAAATTTCCTAAAATTGTAAAAGACCGATGCTACACTACAGAGTTGTGCCATATATCAAATGAAAGCTTATTTCCTGCTTTTTCGGACCAACTGTAAAATTGAAAAAACATTTGTATCACATCAGACTCATTTTTGCAGAGTGGGTCACATATGGAGGGATCCCATAAAAAGCAATGCTTGTCTAGTATGGGAATCCACATTTTAAAGAAATACACGCATTAGTATATTTATTGTGGAAAATACAGTATGCAAAATACAATGACATTGTGACTGACTATGAAATATTAATGTATTTATAACTGGTATTGAAATATTGGCATTACAGACCTCTTTCTCTCTCTTCTGTCGATCCTGTAGCTCCTTGAGACATCGCTTGACCTCCTTGAGATTCTCGCTCTCCTTCTTGACATCTTCCTTGAGTTTATGGATGGCAGTCACCCGAGACTTGGTCTCTGCCTCCGTTGCTTTGCCTGCCAAAAAAAGTAATAAATATTCAGGAGTAGAGTTAGTTGACCGAAAAATGCTGAAGATGATCAGGTAATCAAGTGTAATCTGAGTTGTAGTTGAGTACTTTCCAAGTACTTTGGTTACCACCAAATATTGAGCTGTTTGTTGCAAACAGAGCAAGGCAAACATTGACAGTAGACAATAAATGAAGTCAGTGTTAACAAAAATGTTACATTTGTGACCTGTTCCAACGAAACCCGGACAAAGTCGACTTTTTAGTTTTTCAGATTTTGCTTTTTTCAAATTCTCTAGGTTCTCAGCTTTAAAATGATGTATCATTTACATATGTACCCTCACCCTATCTTCTCTGGGGTCTGGATTTAGTGATAAAATCCTGACAACCTAATTATGAGATAAACAGCTTTGAAGTTTAGAAAAGCGTATTATTTCTATACACAAATGTTTCACAAAATTGACAAAAAAACACACTTCTGGTTGACAGATTTTGTTCAAATTTGAGGAGATTGTAGATTATTAGTGAGTGACTTAGGAAAACCTAAAACCTCAAAATGGTAAAATCCATCCCGAAATGACTTCAGGAGTACATTGTGACAAAACACATTGTGCGACTTTGTCCGGGTTTCGTTGGAACAGGTCACATTTGGACTTTGGATGCATAAAGATACTTTTTAATCATTGTTCTGGGACAGAAGTACTTGAAAAGTATTAAGTGGAGTACTTAATCCTTTCGTCTTCAAAGCTTAATCATACAAGATTTTGATTGTCCAAAGTCTTCAATTTGTATTTACTGTTCAGTGTCTGTGATATACAGCTTTAATCACTACCAAAACATCTCATTATCTGGTAGTTAAGTTGGTACTCCGAAAACACTCGACTACAACTCTTGAACTAATACATGTAATAAGTCAAACTTGTATTTCAGTCCAAGCCCGAGTTCACAGTGTATGAATTCTGAGTCGCTGAAAATGAATCTGGGTCCAAGTTTCTGCCATTCCAAACTGGTTTGAAATTTGTCTAATGTGAGTCGGATGTCATGTGAAACTCATAGGTGATGCACTCTTGCTCGCCAAAATTCAATATTAGGCAATGAATTTCAGAAATCGACGTGTATTTGATTGATTTATTGACTTCCATGTTCCATGTATAATAATTATAATAATAATTTGGGAGGCTAATCATCCTTACTCGCAGCTGGTGTGCTGAATTGCGAAGGACGCGGCTACAACGTGGTCGAGTCGCTGGCACGTAAAGGCGCCTATGGCAGCCGGCCACATCGACTCATATATGACTACGGAGCACAGCCTGAGATCGAAAGTATTTGATTTTTCAGGAGGGAGGAAAACCGAATGACCTGGAAAAAACCCTCGTGGCACAGGAGAGAACCAACGCACAACTCTACTCACATATGGTCCGGGCCGGGAATCGAACCCGGGCCACATTGGTGAGAGGCAAGCACTTTACACACAATCCACCCATGCCACCGAGTATCATCAATTGTGACCTGTGGCTTTTCCGAGTTACAATAAAAAAACAATTTTCACTGAAAACTTTTTATTTAAAAACCCTTTTCTGTCATATCACAATTTTTATTTTTTTTAAATAAAATCTCTTTACCAATTTTCATTTTTTTTTTGGAACTTATGTTTAAGTGTGCACTGATCAAAAACTTTTACCTATAAAACAAGGGGTCAAAACTAAATCCAAATCTAAATCTGAAAGGTTGTATCGGGGGGCTAGGAATGATATACCACAACACACAATGTATCTATTTAAAATTTGCAACCTGTAATTTCAGGAAATATCATCATCTGGATTTTGATTTTCAAATGTTGGTTCTTGCAAGGGGCTTTACGACCAAGCACTAACAAGGTGAGATCAAGAATGTATTTCTGTCAACAAATTTACAGAAAACCTACCACTTTCTGCCATCTTGGTGTAGTCCATGATCTTAAGTTGCAGATCATCCTTCAGGCTATCCACCAACTTGCGTCCCTCTTTGTACTCGTACTGAAGCTGAGAGGGAAAATTGTACAGAATGAATTACTTCTGCCTATCCCCAATGGCGGAGGTTGTGTATTTTGGGCTGTCCATTTGTTTGTTTGTCTGTTAGAAGGATTTCAGGGAAACTGCTAGTGGGATTTTAACGAAACCTGGTGGGTAGATACACTGAACAAAAAATATAAACACCCACAAAAATATAAACGCCTCAGTGATGCAGTGATTCCACCCACATCTGTGTTGTGGGTGGAATCACTGCATCACTGAGCAATTCCTCACAGGCAGAGATGGACACAAATGTTGTTTACAAATCAAGACAAATAACAATTTTTTGGGGGTTTATATTTTTGTGGGCGTTTATATTTTTGTTGTGTAGCTTATGGGTCAAGGATGATTTCATGAAATGTTCAGATTGATCTGGATCTAGACCAGGAATTTGGATCACTTTGACTGATCTGTTTATGTTGGGAGATATGGCGTTTTTGTGGTTGTGGTTGGGGCAGAGGTTTGTGCTCTCCCGGCCGAATGCCCTTTTTCTTAGTTACATCTGTATTTACCTCTGTTCTCTTATTCTTTTCAGAAATAGTCTGATATTGAAAATTGTTGACCAGTCCGTGTAGTTTTGAATACGGGTGAATATTCATCGGCAATATTTACCTCAGTTAACCCGACTGTGCACAGATCATACATTTTACATCATTATTTATATCAGGTTTCTAGCGGTAAAAATAAATCAGCATATTGTATGCTTTCGTAAAAAGTACCTGGATGACTGCAATATTACTTTTGATACTGTCCTCATTGCTTTTTTAAAACAAGTTTCACTGGTTCCCACCCAGTCGAGAGCGCTTAAGCGTAGAATACCAACGGTTGTTTACCAGTGAACAGAGTAGCTGTATGATTGGTCAACAAAAATGGCTGCTTCGATCAGCGCGAGGTTTGCTTCGGTTTCTGAAGGTAATATAGAATCATCCATGATTTCTTATTTTTGGAGACATTTTGAATGTAGACCTACCTGATCCTTCTCCTTCTGCATAGATAGAACTCGCTCCTGAATCTCTTTGTTTCCTTTCCGCAGACTGTCTGCCATCACCCACTGCAAAATACCCTAATTAATGAAAAAAGATTCATCATAAAAAACAATGAAACTAATAACTGTGGTCAATTTTGTGACAAAATGTTATGTCGCAAACCTTGTGACTTTACCAAATAATTTGAATCAAAACGGTGTTGTTTAATAAGCCATTTGTGTTGTGTTATTGCCGGTCATAGCCAAACAGTCTTGGTCAGGGTCAATACCTTCTTAGCTAGGTTGAGTTTCCTATCCTCCTCATACTGAAGCCACTCTCCCTAGAAACATGTGTTATTGCCAGTCATAGCCAAACAGTCTTGGTCAGGGTCAATACCTTCTTAGCTAGGTTGAGTTTCCTATCCTCCTCATACTGAAGCCACTCTCCCTAGAAACATGTGTTATTGCCAGTCATAGCCAAACAGTCTTGGTCAGGGTCAATACCTTCTTAGCCAGGTTGTGTTTCCTATCCTCCTCATACTGAAGCCACTCTCCATAGAAACATGTGTTATTGCCAGTCATAGCCAAACAGTCTTGGTCAGGGTCAATACCTTCTTAGCTAGGTTGAGTTTCCTATCCTCTTCATACTGAAGCCACTCTCTATAGAAACATGTGTTATTGCTGGTCATAGCCAAACAGTCTTGGTCAGGGTCAATACCTTCTTAGCTAGGTTGAGTTTCCTATCCTCCTCATACTGAAGCCACTCTCCACAGAAACATGTGTTATTGCCGGTCATAGCCAAACAGTCTTGGTCAGGGTCAATACCTTCTTAGCTAGGTTGAGTTTCCTATCCTCCTCATACTGAAGCCACTCTCCATAGAAACATGTGTTATTGCCGGTCATAGCCAAACAGTCTTGGTCAGGGTCAATACCTTCTTAGCTAGGTTGAGTTTCCTATCCTCCTCATACTGAAGCCACTCTCCATAGAAACATGTGTTATTGCCGGTCATAGCCAAACAGTCTTGGTCAGGGTCAATACCTTCTTAGCTAGGTTGAGTTTCCTATCCTCCTCATACTGAAGCCACTCTCCATAGAAACATGTGTTATTGCCGGTCATAGCCAAACAGTCTTGGTCAGGGTCAATACCTTCTTAGCTAGGTTGAGTTTCCTATCCTCCTCATACTGAAGCCACTCTCCATAGAAACATGTGTTATTGCCAGTCATAGCCAAACAGTCTTGGTCAGGGTCAATACCTTCTTAGCTAGGTTGAGTTTCCTATCCTCCTCATACTGAAGCCACTCTCCATAGAAACATGTGTTATTGCCAGTCATAGCCAAACAGTCTTGGTCAGGGTCAATACCTTCTTAGCTAGGTTGAGTTTCCTATCCTCCTCATACTGAAGCTACTCTCCATAGAAACATGTGTTATTGCCAGTCATAGCCAAACAGTCTTGGTCAGGGTCAATACCTTCTTAGCTAGGTTGAGTTTCCTATCCTCCTCATACTGAAGCTACTCTCCATAGAAACATATGTTATTGCCGGTCATAGCCAAACAGTCTTGGTCAGGGTCAATACCTTCTTAGCTAGGTTGAGTTTCCTATCCTCCTCATACTGAAGCAACTCTCCATAGAAACATGTGTTATTGCCGGTCATAGCCAAACAGTCTTGGTCAGGGTCAATACCTTCTTAGCTAGGTTGAGTTTCCTATCCTCCTCTTACTGAAGCCACTCTCCATAGAAACATGTGTTATTGCCGGTCATAGCCAAACAGTCTTGGTCAGGGTCAATACCTTCTTAGCTAGGTTGAGTTTCCTATCCTCCTCATACTAAAGCCACTCCTCATAGAAACATGTGTTATTGCCGGTCATAGCCAAACAGTCTTGGTCAGGGTCAATACCTTCTTAGCTAGGTTGAGTTTCCTATCCTCCTCATACTGAAGCCACTCTCCATAGAAACATGTGTTATTGCCGGTCATAGCCAAACAGTCTTGGTCAGGGTCAATACCTTCTTAGCTAGGTTGAGTTTCCTATCCTCCTCATACTGAAGCCACTCTTTATAGAAACAAGTGTTATTGCCTGTCATAGCCAAACAGTCTTGGTCAGGGTCGATACCTTCTTAGCTAGGTTGAGTTTCCTATCCTCTTCATACTGAAGCCACTCTCCATAGAAACATGTGTTATTGCCTGTCATAGCCAAACAGTCTTGGTCAGGGTCAATACCTTCTTAGCTAGGTTGAGTTTCCTATCCTCATACTGAAGCCACTCTTTATAGAAACAAGTGTTATTGCCTGTCATAGCCAAACAGTCTTGGTCAGGGTCAATACCTTCTTAGCTAGGTTGAGTTTCCTATCCTCTTCATACTGAAGCCACTCTCCATAGAAACATGTGTTATTGCCTGTCATAGCCAAACAGTCTTGGTCAGGGTCAATACCTTCTTAGCTAGGTTGAGTTTCCTATCCTCCTCATACTGAAGCCACTCTCCATAGAAACATGTGTTATTGCCAGTCATAGCCAAACAGTCTTGGTCAGGGTCAATACCTTCTTAGCTAGGTTGAGTTTCCTATCCTCCTCATACTGAAGCCACTCTCCATAGAAACATGTGTTATTGCCGGTCATAGCCAAACAGTCTTGGTCAGGGTCAATACCTTCTTAGCTAGGTTGAGTTTCCTATCCTCCTCATACTGAAGCCACTCTTTATAGAAACAAGTGTTATTGCCTGTCATAGCCAAACAGTCTTGGTCAGGGTCAATACCTTCTTAGCTAGGTTGAGTTTCCTATCCTCTTCATACTGAAGCCACTCTCCATAGAAACATGTGTTATTGCCAGTCATAGCCAAACAGTCTTGGTCAGGGTCAATACCTTCTTAGCTAGGTTGAGTTTCCTATCCTCCTCATACTGAAGCCACTCTTTATAGAAACAAGTGTTATTGCCTGTCATAGCCAAACAGTCTTGGTCAGGGTCAATACCTTCTTAGCTAGGTTGAGTTTCCTATCCTCCTCATACTAAAGCCACTCCTCATAGAAACATGTGTTATTGCCGGTCATAGCCAAACAGTCTTGGTCAGGGTCAATACCTTCTTAGCTAGGTTGAGTTTCCTATCCTCCTCATACTGAAGCCACTCCTCATAGAAACATGTGTTATTGCCAGTTATAGCCAAACAGTCTTGGTCTTGGTCAGGGTCAATACCTTCTTAGCTAGGTTGAGTTTCCTATCCTCCTCATACTGAAGCCACTCTCCATAGAAACATGTGTTATTGCCAGTCATAGCCAAACAGTCTTGGTCAGGGTCAATACCTTCTTAGCTAGGTTGAGTTTTCTATCCTCCTCATACTGAAGCCACTCTCCATAGAAACATGTGTTATTGCCGGTCATAGCCAAACAGTCTTGGTCAGGGTCAATACCTTCTTAGCTAGGTTGAGTTTCCTATCCTCTTCATACTGAAGCCACTCTCCTTAGAAACATGTGTTATTGTCAGTCATAGCCAAACAGTCTTGGTCAGGGTCAATACCTTCTTAGCTAGGTTGAGTTTCCTATCCTCTTCATACTGAAGCCACTCTCCTTAGAAACATGTGTTATTGTCAGTCATAGCCAAACAGTCTTGGTCAGGGTCAATACCTTCTTAGCTAGGTTGAGTTTCCTATCCTCCTCATACTGAAGCCACTCTCCATAGAAACATGTGTTATTGCCGGTCATAGCCAAACAGTCTTGGTCAGGGTCAATACCTTCTTAGCTAGGTTGAGTTTCCTATCCTCCTCATACTGGGCTGACATCCTCTCCTTCCCGTCCCAGGTCTGACTCTTGGCTACCTGAAGATCCTTGATCAATTCCTACCAAGAATAATATCGAGTCGTTAGTAAGACATTTGCAGCCAATATACAAGCCAATTGGGATAGTTGGTTGTTCTTCCTGCCCGTCAATCAGATCACCAATCTTAGCCAGGTGACAACAATAGAAAACTGCCACAAGCACCGTGAGAAATACACGCGAACCAATGTGGGTGGGGCTTATAGTCCAATCTGAATTTGTCCATTTCACTAGCTATTGTTTATTTTGGTATTACTAAAAAATATATATCAAATTTTGAGTTGTAAATCTTTCAGGCTTAAAGCCCGAAAGATTTACAACTGAAAATTTGATAAAACAATTTCAGAAACCCTACAATGTTCCAATAGGCGGACACACCTGCATGCGTAACACATCATCCTTGCTTGAAGCATCCGTTGAACTGCTGCCTGTCAAGTTCTCGCGAAGACGCGTGATCTCCTCGCGAAGTCCATTCATCAAACGCTCACTATCATCCTGGAGTAGGGAAGTCAAGAAGAAAGCACATTTTCTACGATTGCAAATTTTCACAGTTGATGTTCATTATTTTTTTGCCAGGATTGTTTGTCACGAATCTCAATCCAAGATGGGTTTAAGGCCGGTATCTGTGGGTAGCACACCCTGATATTTCTGGACTCGCTCGCTGTGTAATATACGTTCTCTGACGCGAACTGGTTAGGGCATGGTATAATTTTTGAAATTACATTTTCAAAAGATTGTTATACATTATTTTTGTCCTCGCATGCAATTCGATCAAAAAAACAATCAAAGATAAAAAGTCATGGTTGTACTTTCTGGCAATTCGGATTTAACCAGTTCGCGCCGGAATTATTTTAACATCACCGAGCTGAGGCGCGGGGTAATTTTTTTCACAAAACGCGATTCGAGGCGCATTTCCGGCCTTGCTCGATCGTGTCGTGTTTATGCATCATCTGTTTTTAATCTGGGGAAAACTTTGAGTGTATATACGTCCTCCGGCGCGAACTGGTTAAAAGATGTCCTATTTGTTACCGAAATTGCTATTCATAAAAGCTAAAGTCATACACTTCCTAAAATGACATTGAAAACTTAATCCAATTCAGTTCTTACAATGTTTTTCTTGACAGTGTTGGAGATGTTTTTGCAGAACTGCGCATACTGGAATGTAGTCAACGTCTCGTTGTAGTTAGTATCGGCAGGGGAGGCCAGGGCAAACATCACTGTGAAGGAATTGCCTCCAATGGCATCCTGTGATCCCCAAACATAAAGTGATGCGGAAACTGTTACAGTTGATGAAAAGTGGTGTTGGTTGGGGAACCAGCATACCAGTGGCTTAACTCCTATGTGCTCTGGGGGGGCGAACCCCCGGGCACCCGGGCTAGGGGGGCACCCGGGCTAGGGGGGCACCCGGGCTAGGGGGGCACCCGGGCTAGGGGGGCACCCGGGTTAGGGGGGCACCCGGGTTAGGGGGGCACCCGGGTTAGGGGGGCACCCGGGTTAGGGGGGGCACCCGGGTTAGGGGGGCACCCGGGCTAGAGGGGCACCCGGGCTAGAGGGGCACCCGGGTTAGGGGGGCACCCGGGTTAGGGGGTCACCTGGCGGGTCTGGCACCCACGATGATACTTTGTTTACAATGGACTTTTGGAAGTGGAAACCTTTCCCCACCTGGCATAGGATAACACTTTTGACCATAACTATCGAATTCTTGAGAAGACATCAAGCTGTCTGATCATAGCTTTTGATATCTATTAGTACTGGTATCGAAATATCCGCATTGGACTGAATGTTCATATGTGACCTGTTCCAAGGAAACCCGGACAAAGTCGCACAATGTGTTTTGTCACAATGTACTCCTGAAGTCATTTCGGGATGGATTTTACTTTTTTGAGGTTTTAGGTTTTCCTAAGTCACTCACTATTAATCTACAATCTCCTCAAATTTGAACAAAATCCGTCTACCAGAAGTGTGTTTTTTTGTCAATTTTGTGAAACATTTGTGTATAGAAATAATACGCTTTTCTGAACTTCAAAGCTGTTTATCTCATAATTAGGTTGTCAGGGTTTTATCACTAAATCCAGACCCCAGGGAAGATAGGGTGGGGGTACATATTTAAATTTTTACATCATTTTAAAGCTGAGAACCTAGAGAATTTGAAAAAAGCAAAATCTGAAAAACTAAACGGTTAAACGGAGAAGTTATAATATGCGTTCTAACTTCTACCTGGTATACAGGTGTTCAATTTGAGCTGACTTCATAAAAAGGAAAATGTAGGCCCCCGCATTTGGTCAGGGGGCACCCAACCCATTCTTGCCCCTGGGCACCCCGAACCAAAGTTAGGCCACTGCAGCATACGTCTTTACAGAAAAAAAATGGTTATTGGCAGGGATGTAGTCAAGTCCATCCCAAGTCCCTGTCAGTTCCAATTCAAATCACAAGCTATTCAAATGAGCTTTGACTAAAGCATTCCTTTGTCATTGTTTACCCAGTTACACTATGACTGGCTTTATGACTTGGCTTTATGACTTGGCTTTATGACTTGGCTTTATGACTGGACTTGTGACTGGACTTGTGACTGGACTTGTGACTGGACTTGTGACTGGACTTGTGACTGGACTTGTGACTGGACTTGTGACTGGACTTGTGACTGGACTTGTGACTGGACTTGTGACTGGACTTGTGACTGGACTTGTGACTGGACTTGTGACTGGACTTGTGACTGGACTTGTGAAAGGACTTGTGAAAGGACTTGTGAAAGGACTTGTGAAAGGACTTGTGAAAGGACTTGTGAAAGGACTTGTGAAAGGACTTGTGAAAGGACTTGTGAAAGGACTTGTGAAAGGACTTGTGAAAGGACTTGTGAAAGGACTTGTGAAAGGACTTGTGAAAGGACTTGTGAAAGGACTTGTGACTGGACTTGTGACTGGACTTGTGACTGGACTTGTGACTGGACTTGTGACTGGACTTGTGACTGGACTTGTGACTGGACTTGTGACTGGACTTGTGACTGGACTTGTGACTGGACTTGTGACTGGACTTGTGACTGGACTTGTGACTGGACTTGTGAAAGGACTTGTGAAAGGACTTGTGAAAGGACTTGTGAAAGGACTTGTGAAAGGACTTGTGAAAGGACTTGTGAAAGGACTTGTGAAAGGACTTGTGAAAGGACTTGTGAAAGGACTTGTGACTGGACTTGTGACTGGACTTGTGACTGGACTTGTGACTGGACTTGTGAAAGGACTTGCAGGGACTCGATTACAACTCTGGTTATTAGTGTGAAATAGACTCAGGCAAGTTTTGCGTGTACACAATTCTGTTTTGTAATACGGGCCTGCTCATCTGTAGTATTTACTAAATCTTCTGAAACAGTAATTTCTACTCTAAAGTCACTTTAAAGGGTACCTGAAATTCAAAACTTTAATATTGTGAAATATACGCTTAAATAAAGCTGAATACTTAACAACTGCAAAAACTTCATATTTGTTTATGTTTGCCAATTAATCGTGACCCTAAAATGAAAAGCAATATGCGCCGTGCCCCTGCCCACAAAAGATGACGTGTGTACGTGTACACAACACATATACTCGTGCATGCATGTTGCAATCGTCGAACAGGCTAGTATAGGCTGTGCATGTTTTACGGGACGTCATCTTTTGTGGGCGGGGGCACGGCGCATATTGCTTTTTATTTTAGGGTCACGATTAATTAGCAAACATAAACAAATATAAAGTTTTTCAATCAGTTTGAAGTTTTTAATCAAAGAAAGTACAAAAACATATTGCTGTCACATTTTGGCTCAACTTTTTCCGCATGCTTTCTAATGCAGTCCTAATGAAATAGTTAAAAGCTCAGTAAGCAGAAAATTGTGTGCTTAGCAGCGTCATAAAATCAGGCCCTGGTTCTTTACAAAAGTGACTTACCTGCAGTAATCTGGTGATCTTAGACTCTCTGTAAGGCACGTGACCTCCCTTCTTCTTAGGGTCACCCAGAGCTGAGATCACATTGGTCAGAGCAACCAGACTGCAAAATAACAAGAGAACAAAATTGCTGTTTAGGCAGAAAACACTAGTTTCTTTATCAAGGAGTATGTTCAATCAACAAATCCACTGCAGTTCTTTTTCTTTTTTTGTGAAACAATATCTGGAAACATCAAAATTATAATCAAGTTTGTGACTTTCAAACAGAGTTGTATTTGGGTCCCTGTAAGTCCTTTCAGAAGTCCTTTCAGAAGTCCTTTCAGAAGTCCTTTCAGAAGTCCTTTCAGAAGTCCTTTCAGAAGTCCTTTCAGAAGTCCTTTCAGAAGTCCTTTCAGAAGTCCTTTCAGAAGTCCTTTCAGAAGTCCTTTCAGAAGTCCTTTCAGAAGTCCTTTCAGAAGTCCTTTCAGAAGTCCTTTCACAAGTCCTTTCACAAGTCCTTTCACAAGTCCTTTCACAAGTCCTTTCAGAAGTCCTTTCAGAAGTCCTTTCAGAAGTCCTTTCACAAGTCCTTTCACAAGTCCTTTCACAAGTCCTTTCACAAGTCCTTTCACAAGTCCTTTCACAAGTCCTTTCACAAGTCCTTTCACAAGTCCTGTCACAAGTCCAGTCACAAGTCCAGTCACAAGTCCAGTCACAAGTCCAGTCACAAGTCCAGTCACAAGTCCAGTCACAAGTCTAGTCACAAGTCCAGTCACAAGTCCAGTCACACGTTAATGCCAAAGGACTGCTTTTGTTTACAGTTCAATTAAATAGCTAGTGACTTGACAGCAATGAATATATTACAACTCTGCTTTCCACTTTTGTACTGTCTGAAGTGTCAACATTTCAATACTGACATCATAAGTAGCTGTTGTCAAACTGACCTTTTATCTTGGTTCTGCACGCCTTCAGACCCTGAAAAATGACCAGAACATTTTTAAATGGTTATGCAAAGAGAATTGAAAATAGAGGGAAACAATTTATTTTATAATTTTGTTTTCCATAGTTTTTCACATTTGACGAGAAAAATTGGCAATAACACAAATATGTAGGATTTGTCAATGCACAAACCCCCTGTGCTAATGCTTAAAGTATGGAATATATATATCTTGGTTGGTTTCAATACAATTGACCTATCGGCATCCATGGCCATTATCCAATCGTAGCATCTGTTGAACATCACATGATTTTCAAAATCTTGGACAAACACAAAACATTTTTAATACGCGCAATATTCAGGTACATGTGTGCCCGGCTCGTCAAATTTAACGCCAATGCGTTAAATTTGCCCGTTATCAAGTTTCATTACTAATCTTAGGCCAACTTCATAGAGCTGTTGAAGCAGTAACATTTGTTTAAGCACAAAAAAACCTTGCTTAGTAAAATCTGGTTACAAGCCAAAAACACGTGATTAGTTATGCCAAGCTAAAAACAGCTAAATACCAATCACAAATAATGTACATCAAAAAGATTTGTGGCTGTTAAGCTAATTTTATTAAGCAATTAAGGTTTTGTGCTTAAGCAATTTTGTGCTTAACCCTTAGCACGCTACCATTCATATACACACGTATTCCCATGGCGCTGGGTTTCCTGTGCAAGTCACTAAGTAATGCATACTAATATGTTCCGAAGCTTTTTACTCTATGATGGGTCTGTTTTACAGGAAAATGCAACATAAACTATTTGTTCAGTATGAAATTTCCTCTCCAATGGTGACCGTGAGGATGGCTAAAATTGATCAGCCAGTCGTGGTGGTAAGCCCTCCGAAATGCATCATTACGAGCTGCGATCCGAGCTGCGATCCGAGCCGCGTTAGGAGCCGCATTACCTCCAGCTTGCTGGCGAACTTCACCGGGGCCATCGTAGCGTTGTGCCCCATCACTACTATCGTCATCAATGGAACCTTCATCACATTCTCGTACACACTGGCATACTCATTGTCGACACTATCGTTGACATAATCGTCCTGAAAAAGGCCTTCAAAGTCCGAATCTCTAGGATCTGAGTCTCCGAAAATCTCCTGAAATGCAGCGCCGGCGTCCATTGCACACTCGAAATGTGGAACGGACAGATTTTCAATCGAAAATAGCAGAGAATTTTGTAAGAAACGAGTGTGAATTTATGGTTGAACAACGTTAGCCTCGTAATCATCTATCCAATGGTACCCGGGTGAGGGTCAGGGGTCAATGGTTTGTCATATTCATTCATTTATAAATAGAACGTTGTCGCGGGCGACTGTGGTCGCCGATAGCAGTGTGGGAATAAATGCGCTGGGCGACTGGAGTCGCCGATAGCGTGCAAAGGGTTAAGCAACTCTATGAAATTGGCCTCTGGTTTGCAACACATTTGCTAATCTCGTTTAGGTAGTTTGTTTTGTTCATATTTCTTAAGTTTTGCCTGTTTTTCAGATGGGATCAAATATGTGAGTAGGGTGCAGGGAGTCTGCATTATTCAGATACGTTTATAACAAGCAGCTGGAAAATGCGAAAACGATATTTTTCTACTTTGGGCGATAAGTGGTCGCATGAACGTCTGCGTGTACACGTGGGCAAAGTTGCCTTAGAAACCCGAGACAACTCCTGTATTCGGTCAGAGACGGCGTGTATGCAATAATTCCCAGTATTACGCTACTGCGCACTTCACGCATCGCATCCACGTGCTGCATATGTGTAAAGTTGTCTTAGGGGCGTGGTTAACTCACAATGGCATGGGTGGCTTGTGTGTAAAGCACTTGCCTCTCACCAATGTGGCCCGGGTTCGATTCCCGGCCCGGACCATAATGTGAGTAGAGTTGTGCGTTGGTTCTCTCCTGTGCCACAAGGGTTTTCTTCCAGGTCATCCGGTTTTCCTCCCTCCTGAAAAATCAAACACTTTCGATCTCAAGCTGTGTTCCGTAGTCATATATGAGTCGATGTGGCCGGCTACCACAGGCGCCTTTACGTGCCAGCGGCTCGACTACGTTGTAGCTGCGTCCTTCGCAATTCAGCACACCAGCGTAAGGATGATTAGCCTCCCCAATTATTATTATTATTAAACGGCGATAGGTCAATTACCTGCTACATCTACCACTGCTATCTTGCTTCTTATACAGCAGCTTCCATCTGTATCCTTGTGCTCTACCGTGATGGTGAAGATACAATGTGCCCTGAAAGAATCAAGAAATTGTCGTGAACATGCTAGGAATAGTTCTCATTGTAAGGATATTTCAATCAAATTATTAAATTCCCAGACTAACCATTCCCTGTGTGCCTTGACTGATTCCAGATTTAATTCCCAGACTAACCTTTCCCTGTGTGCCTCGACCGATTCCAGATATAATTCCCAGACTAACCCTTTCCCTGTGTGCCTTGACTGATTCCAGACAGAATTCCCAGACTAACCCTTTCCCTGTGTGCCTTGACTGATTCCAGATAGAATTCCCAGACTAACTTTTCCCTGTGTGCCTTGACTGATTCCAGATAGAATTCCCAGACTAACCTTTCCCCGTGTACCTTGACTGATTCCAGATATAATTCCTAGACTAACCTTTCCCTGTGTGCCTTGACTGATTCCAGACAGAATTCCCAGACTAACCTTTCCCTGTGTGCCTTGACTGATTCCAGATAGAATTCCCAGACTAACCTTTCCCTGTGTGCCTTGACTGATTCCAGGTATAATTCCCAGACTAACCTTTCCCTGTGTGCCTTGACTGATTCCAGATAGAATTCCCAGACTAACTTTTCCCTGTGTGCCTTGACTGATTCCAGATAGAGTTCCCAGACTAACCTTTCCCCGTGTACCTTGACTGATTCCAGATATAATTCCTAGACTAACTTTTCCCTGTGTGCCTTGACTGATTCCAGATAGAGTTCCCAGACTAACCTTTCCCCGTGTACCTTGACTGATTCCAGATATAATTCCTAGACTAACCTTTCCCTGTGTGCCTTGACTGATTCCAGACAGAATTCCCAGACTAACCTTTCCCTGTGTGCCTTGACTGATTCCAGGTATAATTCCCAGACTAACCTTTCCCTGTGTGCCTTGACTGATTCCAGATAGAATTCCCAGACTAACCTTTCCCTGTGTGCCTTGACTGATTCCAGGTATAATTCCCAGACTAACCTTTCCCTGTGTGCCTTGACTGATTCCAGATAGAATTCCTAGACTAACCTTTCCCTGTGTGCCTTGACTGATTCCAGGTATAATTCCCAGACTAACCTTTCCCTGTGTGCCTTGACTGATTCCAGGTATAATTCCCAGACTAACCTTTCCCTGTGTGCCTTGACTGATTCCAGATAGAATTCCCAGACTAACCTTTCCCTGTGTGCCTTGACTGATTCCAGATAGAATTCCCAGACTAACCTTTCCCTGTGTGCCTTGACTGATTCCAGATAGAATTCCCAGACTAACCTTTCCCTGTGTACCTTGACTGATTCCAGATAGAATTCCCAGACTAACCTTTCCCTGTGTGCCTTGACATCAGCTGATCCCATCTTCCTTGCTCTTGTTCCCTGGTCGTAATACTTGGCAATATCCTCGCCACTCTTACACACCAACTCCGACAGTCCATCAACAAAACTAAATAAAAGAAAAAAATGTCCAATTTTACAAATGCATGTGGTTACTCAAACAACTAACTTGTCAATCAATTTTTATTAACCCTAACCCACCAGGGTATTTTGGTAAGAAACCCTGCCAGATACAGCAACATGCACCATTTGTCAAAGTGAAAAGTCTGCCCAGTTGCAGCAAGTCCCATCAGGTCAAACATCTAAAGGCCAAACTGCCGCAGAGTCTGTGGTCACCCACCACAGCAGAATCCATTTGTGGTTCTCAATAGTCTTAGACTCTGGTCATTTATGCACTGGTGTTGAAAGCCAAATGCATCAAAGTGCACCAGACTTTTCCACCTGATGCACTGTGCTGCGTCTGGCAAGGTTAGGGTTTATACCACTGTACGTGAAGTACCAATATCCTCAACTCAAACAAAATAGATTTGATTGGAAATTGGAAAACGACTCAAAATCACATTTATAATTTGTGACCATCCACGACAAAAGGCTGTAACGTCGCCAGAGCCTACTTTGAGAAAAGGACCATTAAAATATGTGAAAAACAATTTAAAAAAAAAGAACTTTCATATTCAGTGTTACTTGTAGTAGCTAACCATAAACACCAACTATGTCTTATAATACATCATTTTAAAGCTTTTTTCTTGTAGATTTCATTTCTCTAAATATCTCAAAACATCCAGATGCCTACCTTACAGCCCTTTCGCAGTGGATGGTCACAAGTTAGTTTCAAGGTTGATGTACTTCAAATTGACTTATTCTGTCACTGTGAATGGTGCAGTTTTCTGAGTTGTAATTTACTTACATTCCAGCTTGCGGATGCTGCCGGATTTTCATCGGATTACTGTGTGGGTTCAGCAAATCCAGAAAATTCTCATCCAAAATCTAGAGGAAGAAAACAAAAAGGTGCTTTCATAATGGCTCTTGGTTCAGCTTTAAATCCACTAAATGTAGTTTTGGAGGCTTGGCTGATGTAAAAATGTAAACACAATGTAATTTTTTTAAGATAAATTATTTTACTTAACAATTTACTTGTGTTTTGTTTACATCTTAGACTCTTTTAAAGGTAGGATACACCATTGGTAATTGCTTGAATTATCATAAATGGATAGATTTGGGGGGGTTGTATTTTATAGTAAATATCGTTTAACTGACCTGTCCGAAGCTTTACAATCATGGATGCCGAGAAAAACACGAAAAACTGCGTTTGTTTTTAACTGGCGTCGAGCAGTTATTCTTATGTTATTTTTGTTTTTTCGCGATCGCCGTCCAAAACAATTTTGGGAATAATTAAAGGATATCTAGCGCAATCATTTTGCTGGATGCCTAGAATCATTATTTACTTTCAAATGAGTGAGATATTTCTTAATAATTCGGTAGTAAATATTTTCAATATCTGCAAATGGTGTATCCTACCTTTAAACTTGAGACATAAGTTCAAGTGGTCAGATCAAACATCTATACACATTTTTAAAAGTGATACACGTAGTAACGAGTGATTACTGCATACCTCTACGAAGGAAACTGAGACAAAGAACATCTTGGAAGATGCATCAATGTGCTTGAAGAGGCTACGATTCAACTGTAAAAAAAACAACATATATATACACTGTGGTTAAAGATTTCTACGTGATTATGACCGACATCTAGGAGGTATCTATTGGAAGTAAGATGTTGGTTATATTAAGCAAAAATGTAACACTTTTATTACTGAAAAGTTTGAAAACAATCTACAAGACAAATTATCATCTTCGTCTCAATCACGGTGTAACAACATTCTGTTAAGCAGTTTGCATCAGAGGACGTGTACATGTATATATACGCAAAGTTTATTACAGGAATTCAAATGGGATGACGGATAAAATACATCACGAGCAAGGCCGGAAATAACAAAAAATATTAAGGTGTGCTACCCACAGATGCTTAACCCATCTCGGATCGAGGTTCGGGATAACAATCTCACGCCTGGGCCCGTGAACTGGTGTGAACTGGTTAAATTATGCTCAACTAAGCTAGAGTTTCAATGTCACAGTGTTTGAAACAGAAGTAACAAATAAAGTGAACCAGTCTCAGTAAGTTCGATATTCTAGTTTATCGGATGCGTGCAAAAGCATATAGTGGGTACCAGCAAATTTACAGAGATCGTCATGTTATGAGTAACATTTTTCAAATACATTTGGACAGCAAAGTGTTTTCAGGTGTCTGGTGTGTCAAAACTGTTGTTCGAACGAAAGTTTCCATCGTCGATTGGATTGCATGAAACATTGGTTACCACGTCCCAATAGCCAAGAGAAAAATGGTTGAATCTTGCTGTGTACATGCGCAGGTGTAATACCGGACTGGCTTATTCTTTCAACAAGATAACGTCGACGTCTCACCATTGTGACTATGCCAGGATCCTCCACTGTTCCTGATAGCAGGTGGGTCTTTCCGCTTCCAGTTTGTCCAAACGCCATCAGTGTCACATTGCAACCATCTAGGGACTTCTTAAGCAGAGGCTCAACCTGCTCCTTGTAAATCTGACTCTGTAATACAAAAATTATCAATCAATAGAAAAGAAAAAAAAAGAAAAAAAAAGCGCTCGGATAGAGTGCCAACCTATGCCCTGACCGCAAAAACATGCCTTAACGTTACCGGTTGTCTAGTACAGTGCACTCAATTGGTATATGTGACCTGCTCCTACGAAAACGGCGTAAAGTCGCGCTATGCTATATTGAGTTATGATTGAAAATAGCCGATTTGACAGTGGGGAATCGTTTTGGGGGTTTTGGCATGATACGATTCCCACATATGTATTCTTTCGAACTACCAAGTATTTTTTTCAAAAGATTAACAGAAAAAAATTATTCGGTTTTACTGAGCGTACCAAAAAAGTAAAATGTAGCGAAATAAATTCTTAACTATTCTTTATTTGATGTGTGTAATGACCGCCGGTTTTGCTCAATTATATATTTTTAAATACTCTACCCAATAAATTATATGTCATTTTAAAGCTAAGAACTCAAGGAATCTAGAAATACCAATATCTCAAAATATCAAAATGTCAACTTTACTCTGATTTCGTGGGAGCAGGTCCATATATCACACAACGTAAAAATAAAAAAAATCATTCAAACTGATGTAGATTCCGGATCTGGATCCAGATCAATCTGAAAATTCAATAGAATCATCCTTGATCCATACACTATCTACCCACCATGTTAAAATCCTTCCAGTAGTTTTTTCGGAATCCTGCTAAAAATTAAAAAGACAAACAGACAGACACAAAAACAAATGCCGGCAAAAACATAATCTCTTTGCCGGAGGTAATTACTAATAACTTTTGATACAAGACACAAATTAATTAATTATTTAAGTTGGATATGAGTGAGTGAGCGAGTTTTTAGGGTTTAACGCCGTACCAGCATCAATGGCCATATTCACAGCGGGAACAAATTTTATTCAACAATTTTTTTTATTTCATTCAACAATTAATGTGAAGAAGTTACAGTTTTAGAGGTGGGAGGAAAACTCCAGAAGAATATCCTGGGGAAAAACCCACGGAGTCAGGCAGGGACTGAAAACCCAATCCACATATTGGCCCAGGCCGGATTCGAACCCGGGTCATAGTGGTGGAAGGCGAGGAAAGAACCGCTACACCAACCCGACTCCCCAAGTTGGATATGACGAGACAGGAACAGAGTTTGCTGTTGCTGTCAAACCCAATGCTGGAATGGCGCAGTCTGTCCACACTGTGCACAGCAGAATGTTGAAGCTGGTGTATCTGTTAGGCGCGATCGGTGGATCTGCGCTGGATCTGCGCAGAAATACACTTGCGCATATCGATCTGGTAGGAAATCTCTGACTTTACTTTCTGTGGATCAGCCCTGTCAGTCATTGTGGAGGAGTTTTTGTATTAACCAGTTCGCGCCGGGATTATTTTAACATCGCCGAGCCCACGGGCGGGATTATTTTTAACGAAACTCGATCCGAAGCGGGTTCAGGCTGATCGTGCCGGGAAGCACACCCACGCATTTCCGGCCTTGCTCGCTGCTGACATACATTTCCGAACTTGAACTTGGCGTGTTTATGCGTCATCCGTTTTGAATTTGGAAAAAAATTTGCGTTTATATACGTCATGTGGTGCGAACTGGTTAAAAAGAAACTGAAGTTAGATTTCCTTCCGGATCGATTGATCATGCAAGTGTATATTTTGCGCGATCAAGTAACAGTGCAGATTCAACGATCGCGCCCAACATCTATCTTTGACTGAGATTGTCCGTAAGCTCTCTTCTCTGTTTGCTGCTTCAGGGCGTCTTCCTCTCTGTACCTCTCGTCTCCCAGATGTCAGTAATAATAGCCAGCATCTTGAGGTTCTTGCTGATGTTCTTAATTAAACTAAGTGCAGCTGAGGTTTCCCAATTAATCTAAATACACAGAGCAATAGACCTAAGATCTAATGACGCCATGGCTTTGTTTACATATGTGCTTTCCTATGGGACTGAAGTCAGGATGCCAGACGCAGTAGGGACAACCTTTCACATAGGAAAGCGCACATGTAAACAAAGTGGGATGTCATTAGGTCTTAGGTCTATTACCAAATTAATAATGGCAGGTGTGAATTCAATTCACAACCGCACTCTAACTTACAGCTCTGATGTCCCAAAAATAGCTTGCGCCAAACGTGAAAGCACTCTCCTGCAGAAAAACAAAAAAACAATGTGAATTTACATTGAACTTAATTTATATTCAATATTAATCCTAACACTGACGATCCTGAATCCTAGGAAGTTTAGGTTAACATTAATTAACCCTAACCCTGCCAAATCCAGCACAGTCCATCTATGGTGACTACTTGACCTTGTTGGACTCTGCACACAAGTCAATGTGACAAAGTATGCAATCTGATGCGTCTGGCAGGGTTTCTAGCCAAAATACCCTGGAGGGTTAGGGTTAATTAAGCTATAACAATCCAACATGATCCAATTACAGTCGAACACCTTTATAACAAGGTCCTGGGAACTTGACAAAATAATTACCCTGTTATAACAGGTAACTTGTTTTAAATAAGTTAAGAGGGCCTAATATTTTGTCTCTGAAGAAGATCTTGTTAAAATCGAAATATTAGGCCCTCTTAACTTATTTGATTTGTATATTTCAGTTCATTCCAGCCAGTAAGCAGTTTGCAGCAGTTTTAATCTTATTCAGGTAACTTGTTTTATCAGTGATGGAAAACAAAGAAAAACAAATACTAAGGACCTAATTTTGTCCTTGTTATAAGCAGGATTCTCGCGGTCGGCATGACGTCACCGGGCCTTGTTTCTTGTCTCTGATTGGTCAGTGGTGGCTGTTAGTTATCACCCCCTCTGGACTCAAAGGGGAATTAGTAGCAATGAATAGTGTTGTGGTCAATGTGAAAAAAATCTAAATAATTAAATATTGTTTAACACTACACCGAAATATTTCTAAATTTCATTGTTTTAAAAAGTAACAAAATCTCCCTGTATTCATTTTTTATTGCTGTAAAAAAAATATAGAAAACACGTAACTCCCCTTACAAGTTAAATGGAGGGCTTCCTCTTTGCCCGGCGGCGTGTGCAATAGGTGGAACAGCCTCCGACCATGAGAATGTTGTATAAACAGTGCTCTTATTTTCAGGGTTCAACTGTATTTTTTACATAATTTCGATTGAACCCTGTTGGTTTAAGCAGTAAACCTTTTTTTACATATTCCAGAAAAGCATTTAGAATTGCCTTCTGTTGGATACTGGTAAAGAACACCAAGTCGACTCTGTTGGATTCAACAGCAAACAAAAAAGTAAGAAACAGTTGGATCCTAAATACCTCAAGATTAAAACAGAAGTTACCTTTCCAGTTCCTCCTTGTTGGGGACTTTGTATAGTAGTCTTATCTCCGGTCATCTTGACTATTCTGGTTGCCCCTTTGCTCTGTTCTGAATCTATGAAGGGACGACATCGAGCCACCACCTTTATACCAACCTTCTGAGAAGACTACACAGAAATAAAATAAACATAAATGGCTATAATATCTGGATATATGTGACCTGTCATCACAAAAGAAGTTGAAAAATGAGACTTTTTAAGAATTGAGATATTGCTGGATTTTGCAGAACAAGAGCTTTTCAACGGTATACAACAAAGAAAATATGGACCACCAACTTACTTGAAGTAGTAAAACTGATTCCCAAAAAAATAGCATTTATAAATCTTGTTGTTGTGTTAGTCAATTTACAGTCAACTCTTACAAACAAAATAAAATAGGCTTCCCCTCCCCCCCCCCCTTAATTAAAAAATAAAATCAATCCATAAATCAATAAAATTAAAAATTGGAGAGTTACACTTGTTACATATTAAAGTTTATCTGAAAATATAAAAAAATCACCCGTTTAAATGTTGGCATTGAATGTTTGCATACAAAAAAGGAGCCATAGAATACAGGGCCACTTCATTCTATGTCATACTCATGGGGTAAATAAAACCGAGGATTGTCAGTGGGCCCTGCATGGGCCCTGCTTTCTATAGTTAAGCCCAGAAAATGAAGACATTTTAATGTTTTTGTAAATGCAGAAGTACATGAGTAGGCCGGAAAGTAAACTACATTCATTGTTGACACAGATTCTTACAATGATTGATACAGCGGTCTCCAGGTGATTACGCCTGTGGACATGATAATTAATATGTAAAGAATTCGGCAACATATTTAGGCTAGAGACATTTCCACTCTCAATTTGGTTTCATTTACAATTTAAAAGATGTCAGTCACTTTATGATTCCACCCAGCTAGCGGGTGGCGTGTAAAGCGCGGCATGTTTATATTCACACTGAAGGGTGCACTACCCTAATTGAAGGAAGAATTTCTACCCGAGCTCATTTTGATTTTGTTAAAAAAAAGAGGTCTTTTGGTTAAAAAAATGGGATTGTGTAAATAGCCTAGGAATTAGGATCAACTCCCTGGTTTTTTAGCTTTAATCTGAGGGCATACTTGGTTCTTGGTAGGTTAATCCCTTTTGCAGTTGTAGACAACTATACTGGGATGTGCAGGAGCACAGCCAGAAACACCGGGGCAACCCCTTCTCTTAGCGATAAGTGTTACTGGGTTCTTTTACGTGCATTATAATGATTATTATACAATACACGGGACCTACGGCTTTACGTCCCATCCGAAAGACGAAGCAATAGTGGTTTCAGTGCCTTGCTTAAGGACACAGGTGTCGAGACCGAGATTCGAACCCACGCTCTGCGGAACAGAAAACCGGGTTCTTTACTGCTCGGCCACAACACTCCACTCTTGATAAAATGTTGGTTGAAAAATGGGTCCTAATTGCCCTAGAACGTGGAGGGATGCCATTTGTAAAATGGTTGCTTGCAGGCTCGGGAAGTACATGAAGTATCACTTTTCGGGAGGCGAGTTTCTCTTGTCTTTGTGTGAATATTAAAAAATGTAATTGGCTAACCCACTAAATATTGAAAAGAAATGAAAAGGATAAAGACCATAATCTGACGGTTTGCATGAAACTTGGTCCTGAACATTGTTGATTATACACTGTTTTCAATGGGACTTGAATTAGTCCAGTGCACCCTCAACATAAAGGGGTGTTGGTAAAAGTCGGAGGTGGTCGGAGCTAGCCAGAGGGCACGCGCATTGAACCGTTACAATGAAAACCTGACGCGAACCAGGAGAGGATCTTGGAGTGAACAATATTATTTTAAAATACAGACAAAATGTAATTTTGATGGTCTGTGGAAACCCAGAGGTATAATTGTATTCAGTGTCACTCGTAATCTGTATGGGAAACTATATACAAAGCGTAGGCTACCTCCGGCTACCTCCGGCTACCTCCGGCTAGCTCGGAAGACACTTAATACTAACCGGTGTAGCGGTTCGCGTTATTTTTTTTCAGGAGCTGGGTGGTGCGTGAATGTATATTCATGAGAAAGAGCAATGACAACTCAAATACGTTAAAGAACTATAAAGAATTATAAAGAACGGCTTCCTCAACCAACTCGCCAATAGCATAGTTGGTAAAGAGGAGAGCTATAGATCGAAAGGTCTGCGGTTCGAATCCGACTCATTAACGTTTGTTTTTTCTTCAACAATGATGTTCTTATGCCGGGTTATTTCCATTTTAATCATTGAACAAGGCTGAAGGGAAAACCGGGTTAGGGTACATAAGTTTCTTAAAAAATACAACAAGAACCGCTACACTGGTTAGTTTATAGTGACTTCCGGCTAGCTCCGACCACCTCTGACTTTTACCAACACCCAACATAAAGTGCATATTCACATAATGTCCGGAAATTGGGCCGCTACCTTCAAGCCTCGGCTCTGTCTCAACAAGTAACGACAATATTTTTCAACAAAAGAAAGGCTTAACAATAAAACTTATATTGTTTACTTTACCATTTTTAAACGATCTTGTCAATTCAACAATTTTCTTATCAATTTAGCTTTTTGCTTTTAACTTTTTACGTGACGAAGTAAAGTAGTTTACACTATAGCACCTAGCAACTTGTGACGTCACTGGTCAATGCGTCAATTAAACATGTCTCGTTCAAATTGTAAAAAAAAGAAGATTTTTCCAAATTAAATATTGATATAGTATATACAAATATTGATTTATATTAATTAAGTTAAAGAAAGTAGCATATATTTTATTAAAGTTTTTCTTTGTTGATATTTAAAATATAACAATTTATCGCTGAAAAAAGGGAATTGCAGAAAACAAAATGGCGACGTGCACGTTTATGTTTTAGTAAATTTGATTTGTGTATGGAAATGTGCGACTGTTTTAGTGTATAATTGTTGTATATTAATGATAAACTGTAAATTTGTATCTGGATATCGACACGATATGGAGGTGAGTTACTCATTTCTGCTTAGTAGGATTACATTAATCGCTGACTAAGGCTCTAAAAACTACTCGTATTTCGTAACATCGGCATGATGTCTGACGCGACGCTTGCCCGGGCATTAGGGATGTCAACTCGTACCTAAATTGAATTGTACACATATATAGTGAAATCAATATACTCCTCCTAGAACTTTGGGGCCCTAAACTAGTTAGACAGGGTTTTTACAGGTTAACAATGTTAAACAATAGTTGTGGTATACAAACTATGCACAAACTACGTGAAATTACTCCCAAAACCGCTGCACGATCTACCTCCATAATTCGTTTGTTACTATTTTGTCAACTCGCCCAGAATGTGCGCCCCCCAAAAACGGTAGAATCTCGCCTAATTTCTGTAAAAAAGTTAAAACTAACCCTGTTCCGCAACTGATGTACTCGTGCATAATTTTGAGCCGGAGCCAAGTATAATTCGGGGCACGGCATGGGCCCTTTTTTAATAGGCATTTCAGGTGATTTTTTAATTGCTTCAGTGACACACCAATTTATAGCCAGGATGAAAGAGCAGGTCTCAAGCATTCCACCAATGTAAAAAAAAAAAAAATCGGGCAAGCAGTTCTCAAAATACAGAAATTTTAATAATGCAAAAATTGGTTCAAATTGTCGCTAAAGGTCAAAGGTCACCTTATGTTTTTCTTTATAAAGGCAATGGCACCATCAAGAATGTAAATATTACAGTATTATCTCTCTTAACTCCAAAACGGTTTATTCAATGTTGTTCATATTTGGCACAATTATTACTTATATTGTTGCGCTCTAATTAAAAGCAAGATTAAGATATTAAAATAATGTTTAATTGCTCATTTGCATATTTAATTACCAAAATGTTGGAAAAAAAGATTGTTTGCCGCATTTTTAGTACTATTATTAATGTGAAGCACATGTGAAGTAAGTCTTTATATAGCAGGGACAAACCACCGACAGAATAAGATTCTCTAAAAAGAATAAATTATCTAATTTGCTCAATTAATTAATGATAAGTCTTGTTACAGTAACTTATTCCTTCTATTCACTTGTGAAGAAACAAATGTTCAAAAAAAATTCAAGAGGCTGACTTGTTGATATTTTATGAACGATGTAAACTGACAACAATTTTAAAAATACTAAACAAATATATCAATTAACTTTTTGAAACAAAATTAGATGTGGACTCATTCTTTATTTGATGGTTTGATCTACAGTACATAACATACATGAAGTCCAGCCAGTCCATTTGAATAATAAAAATGCATCAGAAGGACGAAGTAAGAAGAAGTTGAGTCCCAAACAATAACAAAACAAATCCATAGCGCAATAGGTTAACAAGAAAAATCCATAGCGCAATGGGTTCACAAGAAAAATCCATAGCGCAATGGGTTCACAAGAAAAATGGGACGTTTTTGTCACAAAAAAAAATACATAACATAACATTATTCGTTTTCTGACATGTAAATACACAATAAGTATAAAATGACTCTCTTCCTTCAATATGTAAATATCTTTTTGATGTATCAATAAGATTTAGGGGATGAAAACTGGTGACTTTGTTAACGACGACCGTAAACAAATTGTACGTGTTCGGTACCCAACCTTCCACAGTATCATGTGTATGAAATTGTCTTGCGGTAACCAGTCTACTGTCAGTAGTACTGACAAAAAACTGAAAAAAACCGCTGTACAAAAGTACATTTTGGGAGGCCGTTTTAGAACCAAAACTACTAAAAACTTCAATTCTCATAAAGGAATATATTTCCTAACTTCTGAAGAAGTCCGGTGTGGAAAAAATAGCGAACTTCTGTGATAATCTGGTCTCAAAATTTGTCTTTCGCACCGTTTGAAAACCGCTGGTCCGATCTTCGCAGGACAAACGAGGTGGGTAAAAGCACTCGTGTTCTTCCGGAAATTACCGATCACGCGCCGATGTCGGGAACCTAAACGCCCCCGATTGGTCAATAAAAAACTAATGGTAAACCGAGTACAACCGAGCGAAAGCCGAAAGGACGTGCCACGCACGATCGGGCTCACTTCCGGCGCTGTGCAGGCAGTTTTTTTCCTACACCACGTTTTATTTTAACTCATAACTAACGAACTACTGGGTCGTTTGCGCTGATTTTGCGGCAATAATCCCGTAAGATATGCATTATTACGATTACGAATTTTCACGATCATCTTTGTTATAAAACCTGAGATACAATCTAATATATTTCGACATCATTTTTTTTTTTTGCAACGTGTATGCGTGGGGCTGTGTGCGCGGTTACCGCGACTGGTTTTGTGACGTCACTGAGAGGCCTATTTTTAAAACACAAGCTTCATCTTGCGGAGGCTTCATTCATACAGTTTAGCAATGCGCCGGTGCCACAACAGAACCGAAGCCAGGGTTTGGAAAACGGCCCTGTCATCGTTGACAAAAGCCATGTGATTGGTCAGCACTGACCCCGGCCGGGGTTACGGTACGAACAGTTCATTGAACTTCGGTATCCACAATCTTGTAACAGTCGCGTTTGCGATTGTGGAGGAGTTTTTGTAAAAGGGAAGTATTAAATCAGAGATTTGTTACCAGAAAGACCAATCACGCAAGTGCATATTATTGATACTGCAGATTCACCGATCGCACCCAATATATCTGTTTACTTTTGGTAATGCACTTTTATTCCACGAACTTCTCTTTTTTATCCTTAGGAAGTAACAAAGCATTCTGTCCACACGCTGGTGTTTAGGTCGTTGAAAAGGTCCCATGACATTTTTATCTCAGACAACATTCAGCCGCCACCTGTCGATGAGAAAAGGTCAGTTGAGGGCTGAGTTGGAAGAGCAGTGTATCTTGAATATATCTCGTCGTGTTTTATTTGTTTGCTTACTGTTTGTGGTTTTATTTATTTATTTTTTTATATTTTTTTTATATGAAAGCACTTTATTGGGATGTTTATTCTCAGCATTGAGTTTTTCTTACAAATGAATACCTAAAAATGTATACGTGTGCAAATGGACACTAGAGCACATGCATGTGTAGTAACTTAGTGGTTTTTTGTGTGTGTAAATACCGCAAATTGTAATAATGCCAAATAAAAGAAATTAGTTGGTGATCATCCTTTTTTTTTTTTGGGAGGGGGGGGGAAGTGAGGAGGGGGGGGGGAGGAAGTGAGGAGGGGGGGGGGGGGGAGGAAGTGAGGAGGGGGGGGGGGAGGAAGTGAGGAGGGGGGGGGGGGGAGGAAGTGAGGAGGGGGGGGGGGGGGTTGTTTGTTTGTTTGTTTTTTTGTTTTGTTTTGGTATTGTCGTAAAAAAAGTGAGGAGGGAATTTTTAAATTGTTTTTCAACAAAATAAATGAACTAGAAAACCAAAGATATGTTGTATGCACAATGTATTATTTAGTATTGTCACCACGATCAACGACATGATAAATCACTGCACGACCTCAAAACGAACAAAAGCCAAAACAATGCCTGCGGGAATGCCTGGCCAACACAATGGCGCAGTTACAATGGCGATCAGCAAGTGTGGCTAAAGCCCATGCGCGTACTGAAGCACGTCGGTGGCATGGGTCAAACCTAGCCCAAGAAATTTGAATGGGGTTTCACGTTTTATGACGTTTTCTTCGGGTTTTTTTTGGCGTTTTCTTTTAAATTAAAAATAAAATAAAAAATCCGGTCAAGGCCCGTTCGGAGAGTCGGAAAAGGGATGATCACCAACTAATTGTTTTTATTTGGCCTAATACTTCTTCTTTTGTTTTGTTACTGGTGACAGTGAGAGAATCAAGATTGCTTGCAAAGTGCAAGATGAATACGGAATGGTGCAGCACCTCCCAATGCCAAGGGAAAGCAAGTTGACGCCCACACAACAAAATAATGTCAATGAGATCACACGGGAAACCAACCAAGGTAATCATAACGACATTTCTATCTTTTTGCAGTGTTTTAAAACTCTAACTGAATCCTCCAATTGCGATTTACAAATGATTTGAGGGTGGGTATGCGATATTAGCTCCCCCGAAGTTGACTGACTAGTTTTTTAATTTCCGATCCCGGAGGAGCGAATATCGATTACCCACCCGAAATAAACCATATTATATTTGTTTTACTATACCTTAAAAATGTACATATTCAGTTTATTACAATTTCAGAAGCTTGGGAAAACCACAGACATTTAAATGCAAATGCCGATTAACATATAGTCTGCGTGTGCTGCCATATTTTCATGACTAGGTTGGATGCAATGTTTGCCCCTGCGTACTAAGCCTGTGTGCTGGTTCCATGATCGCATCACAAAGGGCATGCGTAGTAGACTAGCACACTGGTTTATACCGTATCCTAGTCTAATACGCATGCGTATTTACCATGCGAACTTGGCAAACAGCCAAAAATAGCAGCTGGCACGTTATTGTGAATGAATCAGTGAAAATTGGGCTCTTGATCCTGAATATGTATGAGGTATATTAAAAGAAATGTGCATACATTATAGAGAGTGTAACCACAGAGTGATCAATTATAATAATTAGGTTTAGCAAGTTTAAAGGTAGGATACACCATTTGCAGATATCAAAAAAATTTACTACCAAATTATTAAGAAATATCTTATTCATCTGAAAGTAAATAATGATTCTAGGCATCCAGCAAAATGATTGTGCCAGATATCTTGTAATTATCCTGAATAATAGATTTTTATACAGAAAAATTCGCGATCGCCGGATGGCAATAACGAAAAAACACATATAACATAAGAATAACTGCTCAACGCCGGTTGGAAACAAATGCTGCTTTTCTTGCTTTTCTCGGCATCCATTATTGTAAAACTTCAGACAGGTCAGTTAAAACGATATTTACTATAAATTACAACCCCCAAAATTTACCTATTGTATCCTACCTTTAAGTTTAGCTCTTGTTTGCACTCCAGCGCACCTTAATATTCGTTTTTTGCACGGCCCTCCAATGCACTTTAAGGAATGCCCTAGTAAACTGCAGATAACTTAGTCATTCTTTAGTACAGAGTGTATTACACTGATGGGTCATTCCGTGTCAATTCATCATGCTTTTAGACCCGTCCCTCACAGGTTGAAATGTTTTGAAATGTTTAGCTGTTTTCTGTGAGAGATATTATATATAATGTAATATAACATTTCAAAAGGTTTTGAAAGGTAAAACCATGTATGCATAGCAACTGTACTGATATTTGGTTGAGCAATAGCTCCACCTTTCATTTTCTTTCGCAAGGTTTTGGAAGGTCTGGCCATTTTCTGATAGACTTCCCATACCTTTATCATAGGGTATACCATAGCCCAGTTTTTCTACCTTTCAATTCCTTTCAAAAGGTATTGAAAGGTGTGGTAGTGCAGTAGCAACAAATTCTGGAGCATTTTGAAAGGTTCATACTTTTTTATATCCATTTTGCCCAGTAAACAGATTTTGAAAGGTTTTGAAAGGTGAAACCATAGGAGGGTTATGAGAAACCCCCAAGACTGAAATTTGTCAGTAGATGTAGTTGTTTAACCCTGTTAAATAAAAAGTTATGTTTCATTTCTCTTGTAGATTTCAATGAGATGCATACACAAATAACACCAGGTTTTCAGTACCCAAACGCACCTGGTACGTTAATTGTTATCTTTATCGCGACTGTTGAAGGCAAATCAATATCAAAGCCGAGTATTATTGACTCTTAACTTTGGATCACAACTTCAATGAATTTCATCTCTTACCACTCAGCATTTTTGTGTGGAGACTTTTTAAATCAATTAAAAAAATTAAAAAAACACGAGGCAGTAAAACAATTTTTTATTTTTTTTACATCATCTGTAAAGGATTGGACGCCTAAAGTAATAGGCCAAATGTGACACACTTTAGGAAAAGGTGACATAAGTCGCGCTATGCATTTATGAGTAATGGCCTGTTAAAGTTAATAGGGTAAACAATTTTGTCAAAATCTGATTTTCATTTTTTGTCTTAAATGACATCTTTAATATCCAAAGTTTCAGATTTAATTAGCAAAAAGATGGAATTCGATAAATAAAGTAAAACGAAACCTTTTAAGAGTGCATGGTTCCAATGTATTGTCTTAGTTTTGTTGTGTTTCGAAGCCTTTTTTCTCAGTTGTGTATTTTGAATTCCATGGAACATTAATATGCAAAGACGTCATATCACCGGAACGGGAGGGGCTATGGAGCTGTACAATGTACCAAATGAAAGCTTATATCCTGGACTTTTTAATCATGTACATGATTTATGTCACCTTTTCCTGGAGCGGGTCACAAATGAGCATTATCTCTGCAGCTTCAGCTGTTTTCCATATTGCTCTGATATTATCAAATCAAATACCTTATTTGTGTTTGTGTGTGGTTTATTTTTGGTGGCAGGAGTACCACTATCCACTGAGACAGCAGCTCAACAATCTCTGCTCAGTCAGAGAGGTGTCCAGGGGATACTAGCAGGTCTCCCGCCTTCACAGTCATGGTCAGTCCACATAATCTTATTTTAACCCTAACCCCCTAGGCTCTCGCACTAGGAAGCATACCAAACCTAACAAACTTCAACAGCTCACACATGTTCAGTAATTTTTGGTACACTGTACTGAACCTAACAGTACTAAACCTGCCAAACTCCAACAGTTGAAGTTTAATTGACTTGGAACAGTGATAACTGGCCAGTGGTATTATGTGTTTTAGTGGGGACACACATACAAGGTGTAAGTGTACAAACACTTACAGTTGACCAGGAACTGTGCCGTGACAATGTGGGTCACTCGCGTATAAATGCCTGTGCATTCTCAAAATTTCTAACATTTTGACAAGTCTCATGTCTTTCTGTCCTGAACCTCACAGAATTCAACAGGGTCTCCCTGGGCCTTTAGTACTGAGTCAAACAAAGTCTAACAACAAGTTGTTACGGTTTGGTACCAAACCTGCCAAAACCTAGCGAAAGCTGCAGTTGGAGTTTGATGGGTTTGGGGTAGTTAGGGTTAAAGCCATACATTATGCTCTGTATTGTTCAATTCATAAATGTGACCCGTCACCACAAAATGACAGTAAAGTCAACATTTGCCATTTTGCAGAACAGAAGGCTAAGTAGCCAAATTTTGAAGGGGTGGTCAATTTGTTTTGGTTTTTATATGAACCTTAATATGCAAGTCCTGTTTTACTTTTTTTCAATTTTGTTCTTCTGTCAAAGTCCTTAGAAACCTTTTTTATCCCATTTTTATTTTGCCATCATACATTCACTGCAACACATTTCAGTGAAAAATATATTTTAAAATATTTTTTTTACTGAAATTCTGTTAACATCTTATTTCTTTTAAATTAATCCCCACCCCCTCACCCTGTTTCTTGTTTTTTTATAATCTGTTTATGTACAATATGTATGGTTTAATTTTTAATATGGGCTCGTAAGTTTTAGGTTTATTGATGAATTGTTTTTATCAGACTTTGTATTTTAAACTTACTGTTTACAAAATGTATAATTGTTTAATTGTATTCATGTTTTTGATTGTAAAGCGCCTGGGAGCATTTTTAATGGATTGGCGCTATATAAGTGATCATTATTATTATTATTATTATTATTATTGTGTGTGGTGAAAAATGGGCACCAGCATTTGGAACATTTGTAGTGACCTTCACATGGTCTACATGTACAATATCAGCAGGGGGGAACGGAGAGAAAACTTGGTCTAAAGCTAAGGGCCTGATGTTTCTAATTCAGATTATAGTTTGCATTATTTGTGTGAATTCTTTTTCTTGACAGGCTCGACAGTGAAAAGACAGCGTCCAGCGTGGAAGATATCCAGAGGAATGCTGGGATACCGGAGAGGGCTGGTCCCCCAGGGTCAAAGGTAACGTCCGTCGATATATAACGATATTACTTCAAATGTGACCTGGCACCACAAAATGGGTGGAAAGTCGCAAAATTTAAAAGTTGACATTATTACATTTCTTGAAAGAAGTCCTTGGCTTTCAAATGATGTATTGTGTGTTGCTGTAGCTTATTCCTAGGCGCCGCTTTACTCCTTTGAAATTGCTGAAGTCATGCTCCCTTGTTTTTGAGAAAACGGAGTTCAAAGTCTGTGAACTGTGCCAACTATACTATCACTCAGTGCAATTCAGCCACCAAGAAACACACTTTAGAGTTTTAATTGAGCTATACAATTTCGGGATATGATAAAGAAGGGTGTTTTGTATGTAAAAACGTTAACAACCCGAAACCGACCTCCCACTTGAAAAATGGACGTTTCGGCCAATAACTCATTTGGGCCATGTGCGACTTTCCGCTCATTTCGTGGTGCCAGGTCACAAATTCTCGATACTATTTTGACATCGATTTTGCCGATGTCACTTTTTTAATCATATCGAAATATCGACATTTTTGATGTATCAAAAAAATTGATGTATCTAAATTTCGATGTTCCTAAATATATCGAAAAACACAGAAAGAGTGTCAGATTATCTAGAAAATCTCAGGGCTTTAGTATATTAGAAAAGCTGCCGTCTTTATTTGTGTGGGTGTGTTATGAATTGGAATTAACCGTGCACAATGTGCATGTTATTTGGTATTTGAACTCTGATGAAATTCACCAATTTTGCCCTGAAGCAAGACATTTGTGACCCGCTCCATCAAAATCAGGAATAAGTCTCTAAATGACTTTTTGAGATATGCACATGGTGAGAAAGGGAATTTCATAAGCTTTCTAATGATACCCATCACAAGTGTGTATCTGTTTAGGTTAACGAGTTATGATCTGATAAAGATGGCAGGTGTCTAGTTATTTGCCGAATCCACATTCCGAGAAAAACAGCTTTGAAATATACAAAATTGACCAAAATCATACGGACAGTGCACACAAATCCTCTTTATTGATTGTTTTTACATACAAGACATTAACGACAATAATCTGTGATAACTGCACTTCCTAAAAATACAATGCTCAGAAAATCGACTTGGTCACGATTTTCACCCATGCGTTTACTGTAATGGCCGATTGCTTAAAATGTCCTCAGCGACTTATTCCTGATTACGATGGAGCGGGTCACATTTGTTTGTTATGGTTGACTGCAATGCAATTTTAAACCAGTGACGACAATCTCTGCTTAAAATATGTAGATGAAGATTAATATGTAATAAGAAAAAAATCTAAAATTTGTTCAAAATAATTTTACGAAATGGGAGGTCTTTGTATAACTTGCTAGCTGTTGGAAATTGTTCTATTTGTCTTGTTCCTTGCAGGCACTTGTTGTTATTCCTAGCAGTGGCAAACAGTCTGGTGCCATTGTGCCCAGGAAAGCACCAATGATGCCTAAACCACAGTGGAGACCTCCGTGGAAGCTATACCGGGTTATTAGTGGCCATATTGGGTGGGTCAGGAGCATTGCCATGGAGCCTGGTAACCAGTGGTTTGCAACAGGGTCCAATGACAGAGTCATCAAGATATGGGATTTGGTAAGTGGTTCCAACCCTTGTTCCTGTTATCAGTGGCCATATTGGGTGGGTTAGGAGCATTGCCATGGAGCCTGGTAACCAGTGGTTTGCAACAGGGTCCAATGACAGAGTCATTAAGATATGGGATTTGGTAAGTGGTGCCAACCCTTGTTTCTGATATCAGTGGCCATATTGGGTGGGTCAGGAGCAAAACAATATTCAACACGATATTACCGTTAAGTGATTGCGTAGTTTAGGTATCTTACATAACCACTGCATTTATCGTACACATTTATCAATGACAAAAGTGACAGAATCACAAACTAATGTGTAAAAAATGTGACATTTTGCACGGCAAAGTTTTCGTTGTCTGCCATTTTGTTGCCGATAGTATGTCCCCGCTGCATTATGCCATAAAAATGTTGCTATTATCCCTAACCCTCCAGGTTATTTTGGCTAGAAACCCTGCCAGACGCATCAGATTGCATACTTTGTCACATTGACTTGTGTGCAGAGTCCAGCAAGGTCAAGCAGTCACCACAGATGCTGGATCTGGCAGAGTTAGGGTTAAAATAATGCCATGGAAATGTTGCTATTGATAACCAGCAGGACCAACCGCGGTAGGTTGGTCGCAAATAGTCGACTAGACTCGTCCAACCATCCTTGACTAGAGTTTAACTATGGTTATCTATAGTCCTTGATCCAACTTGCATGAACTTTATCCACTGGAATTTTGTCGTTTACGTATCCGGCTAAATCCTCCAATTCCTAAATTGTTAAAACTCCAAGTAACCTGAATCCTGCAAAATCCTCCAATATTGGTCACTGGTGACCATACAGCCTGTATCCTGCAAAATCATGCAGTCTTGCCCTGGCTGCAGTCAGTAAAAACCCAAGTAACCTCAATCCTGCAAAATCCTGCGATGCATCAAACTCCAAGTGACCTCAATCCTGCAAAATCCTTGTGTGTCACATTCAGCCTGATAACCTGAATCCTCCATATTCCTGCAGGGGTAAAACCCCAAGTAACCTCAATCCTGCAAAATCCTGCAATGCATCAAACTCCAAGTGACCTCAATCCTGCAAAATCCTGCATTTTGCAATGAGGAATTTGGAGGATTTGGGAGGGTTAGGGTTAATGCACGACACAGCGCTTTCAATTTTGAAGAATCAAATTTTTAGGATAAATTCTTTCATCTTATATTTTTGGAATATATTTTGAACCACCACTGAATTATTGGTATTACATAGTACATTATGATAACACTACTACTGGATCCTAGGAAACATTGCACCGGCACTGCTTTAGGCTTTCTGCACTAAGTCCATCATAATCCATCACTATTTTTTCACACCAGATCTTTACGACCAAGTCTGCCCAAATTCAACTATTGACGTTGGCGGTTTTGAAATGGTTAGGTTTTAAGTTCAGAGCAACTCATTCGGACATCATAAGTAACTGAAGTCACTTTGCCTTTTTTGTTTTTGCTGTTCAGGCAAGCGGCAAGCTGAAGCTATCCCTTACCGGTCACATCAGTGCGGTACGTGGCCTGGGAGTCAGTAAACGCCAGCCCTATTTATTCTCCTGCTCAGAAGACAAACAGGTCAAATGCTGGGACTTGGAACAAAATAAGGTATGGAAGCTAGGCTACTAAATGTACTGTTAATGCTATTATATTTTATCCGGACACAACATTTTTGTCTCGTCTAAACGAAGTTCAGGAATAGACTGAGCAGTCACTATTTCTGTACGTAGTACAGGTGTGTCATTTTAGTGACAGTTTTGAACAATTTGTCCTATATGCAAAGTTCAATTCCAATCAAACTTGGGTCATGGATGCAATAGTGTAACCTTCATATCATGGTTGTGTCAAAGGTTATGTACCGAGGTCAAAGGTCATATGACTTGGGTCATAATATGCAATATGGAAACTTGTAAAATAGGGTAATCGTGAAATTAGGCGAGACATGTGGTTTTAAGAACCTTCCTTAAGAAGCAGTAAATATGAGATTGGTTCAAGTCATGCTGGCATTCATGTTCTTGAACAGCGAAGATGTAGTGACATAGAACAAGTTTAAAGTTTAAAGTTCCAGAAATAGTTCAAACTTGAAGTAGAACACCAGAATTTTCTTAGAATATTCCTGAATCTCTTTAAATGCAATGGTGAGGAGGAACTCGGTGTACACTTAATATAAACATTTCATTGACAAGAATGTAGTATCTCACCTACCCATTTTGTTTTCATGTTATTTTATCTCAATGAAAGGTAGTCATTGCAAAAGTGTCAAAAAAGACTTGAAACTTGTAAGAAAATAGTTTAGAAATGCACTCAACTCTCCTCAAACGTTGTACTTGGCCAAAAAATTGCAGCAGGACACTACATTGTTTATTCCCTTTGATTTGCGGACAGGTCATCAGACACTATCACGGCCATCTGAGTGCAATCTATGCCCTTGACCTTCATCCAACCATTGACATCTTGGCTACCTGTGGTCGGGACTCCACCGTGCGTATCTGGGACATGAGAACCAAAGCCTGTATTCACACGTTGGCAGGTCACACCAACACGGTCGCTACAGTCAAATGTCAGGCAGCAGAACCACAGGTATACATGCTTACTTCTACATTCTTCAATATGCCAAGTATTACCTTTGCATTTTGAAAACGGGATTTGTACGGTCACGTTGCCACCATTATCTTTGCTGCTACAGGATTGCGTTTTGACGTTCACAAACGGCCATAAGGCATAAAAAAAAAATGTTATGTTGGCGTAACGGGCCCCAAAAAATAGGGTAGGTAGGTAGGGATTTTTAATTTTTTTTCCTCTTCCTCCCAGCAATGAAAATGATATGTTTTCTAATTGTTTAAGCCGGTAGTGATACACGATAGCGTGTCCAGGTTAAATATATACACAATCCACATTCACAACAATGAGAAACGGTCAGAAATGGTTTCAAACTTATTTATAACTAGATTTATATAGATTTTAATCATTAAATTTCGTCCCTTGAAAAAAAAATATCCAGGGTCGGCCGTATTTTTAGGGTCGGTCAGGTTACGCCAACATAACATTTTTTTTTTTTATGCCTAACCAAGAACTGGGTCGGGAGGTATATGTTGGTAGATTACTTAGAGAACTTCGAACTGGCAAGAATTGCGCACAATCGTTCAATATTCAAATCCCCAAAATGATGAACCAGAGAAAAACAACTAGTTTTTTATTAAGAGCACCAAAACACACCCCTAGCAAAACAACATATATTGAAGAAGCTTATTAACTGTACTTGTATCTAAAAACTAAACATTGGAATGTAAAAAACAATTTTGAGCTGTACGGATCTGTAAACTTAATTTGTTTTATAGTTGAATTATCATACCCCAAACTATTGTAAAAACAGTGCCCTTGCACTTTTGAGCAAACCGTTCATAGAAGTTTTACATTTCCAAACAAAGAACAAACTAACCAACTCATTAGTTTATGTAAGGTCACAGTTTTGTTTTGTTTAAAATCAATTGTTCAGTCTCTGCAGTTTTGAAGCCTTAAAACAAAAGAGTAAACAGGAAACAAGCTTTCATGTGTCATGTAACAAAGGTAACATGTTTGTTACTGAATATTGAGTACATTATCAACAACAAATTCTGCATTTTGAGTGTTCAAACGGTGTGGTTTGCATTCAAGTGAAGACTTCAGATCGCATGCCTAAAACTTGAATCAAGAGTTGTAGTTAAGTACTTTACAAGTATGTTGGTTTAACTCTATCAATACCAATGTCGAGTTTACTCGACAGCGCAACGCAGTGTGCTTCCGTACCAATGTCGAGTTTACTCGACAACAGAGTGCCTCTGTTTTCAAGAAGCTGCATTATTTTCGTTTGCTGCCCTCTGTTGTTGAATTTTATATAGTCAAGAAGTCAATTGAGCTAGCTTTACAATGGTGTATAACGCGTGTGGGGTTTCCATTACGATTTTCCGAGAAAAACAACACGCAACAAATCTTCTTCCGTTTTTGTTGGACAAAATATCACCATTATGGTCGATCGTAACGCGGAAATACTAGCCTAGTTATTTGCTGATAGTGACTCTGATATAGATTTGGAAAGTTCTGAAGAGGAACTTAGTGAGGATTCCAATGAATCTAGTGAAGTTTCTTCCATGTCTACGTCGTCATGTCTACGTCGTTGTTTGACTTTGATATGCCTGGTCATAGTGCTACTACAACTGCCCGCCGTGGACGGGGTGCCGGTGGTGGACTAGGTGCCGTTTGACGCGCCGGGCCTTGGGTAGCTGGTGTCGCTGGTGTATTTTTATATAACTACATTTTGTTCTATTTGTATAACAACTAAAAGATATGAAAGACCATTTCATTGCCTACAAATAATATACACAATGATTTTCGGTAAAACGAAGTCTTCAAATGGAAAATTGAGGTTTACAAATAGTAAACGCTGCAAGTTGCATAAAACAGTGCGTTGTGTGAAAGAATGCGGTACAGGGCAGTGTGACCCCATAAAACAATGCGGTATTGAAAGGGTTAATATACTACCAAATATTAGGCTGTTTGTTGCAAACAAAGCGAGACAAACATTGACAGTAAATGAAGTCACTGTCGGTGTAAGATAAAGTTGACTTTGGATGCATAAAGATACTTTTGAATCAAAGTTTTGGCAAAGAAGTACTTAAAAAGGTACTCGGTCAAGTGTTTACCGAAAGCTTTTGTCTTTTTAAAGCTTAATTCATACAATATTCTGATTGTCTAAAGTTCCTTAGTTTCCTTAGTTCCTTAGTTTCCTTAGTTCCTTAGTTTCCAGTGTCTGTATTAAGCAGCTTTATCTCTACCAAACCAAGCTGGTATTCAAAAAGTACTCGATTGCAACTCTACAATGTTGTTATTGTTGTAGGTCGTGAGTGGTAGCCATGATTCCACCGTTCGTCTATGGGATCTTGCAGCAGGCAAGAGCCGTGCCACTTTGACCAATCACAAGAAGAGTGTGCGCGCACTAGTCATCCATCCAAAACTGTGAGTGTCCCGTTTGATTTCTTCTACTGGAATTTACATTTTCGCTTTAAAAGATGTTTAACCTTAACCCTCCAGGGTATTTTGGCTAGACGCCCTGCCAGGTTCAGCAATCTGCATCATTTGTCAAAGTGACAAGCCTGCCCTGTGCAGCAAAATCCATCAGGTTAGCGCAAGCTGTGATTTGTGCCGTGATTAAGTGCCTGCGATTCTGCCCGCAATGTGGTGGATGGTACTCCGAAAAAAGTCAGTTATTCTCTTTGACTTGTGGGAGAAAGGAACCCTGCGGATTTCCCTCGACCTTATGCGCACGGAACTTCATCATCTTGATAAGTTTTTATTGCCCCCCCCCCTCAAAAAAAAAGAACAAATAGACCAGAGAGTCATACCTTCGACAATTTCAGGGATATAAAAAAATAAAACATTAGACAAATCCTCAATTAAGAGAAAATGGTAAAACGTTTTTGACCCTTTTATATTTTCAAAAGACCAATTTTCGCTTTTTGCCTCCAGACCTAATTAAAGGGATCGTATACGTTTGGTAATTGGAACCCACTGTTTGTTTCAATCCTATATAGTTATAGATATATACCATAACTAACTTGTAAAAACTTCATTTCAAAAGGTGGTAGCGATTTTAAGATATTGCCGAAAATCTTGAGCGGTTATGTCCACGCAGGAAGAATAATCTGTATTGGAATACACAATCTGAGAAACGTCATTGCAGTAACGCTTCTCATATTCAAATTTTTGGGGATAAAAAGTGATATCTTTTTCCATAACCGCAGTACTTCGAAGTGAAAAATGTCTAAAAATGCATTATACTATACAAAGCTGCTGTACTTATTACCAAGTAAGTTTTTATTGTCATTAATTTTTGGAATAATTACCAAACGTATACAATCCCTTTAAGCGCAGGTGTGCATGAATTAGAGGAAACCGGTATTTTGTGTTGTTGCATTTAGCAGGGGACCTGTAGAGTACCCGATGGAGGTTAGGAATAAAGTTGAACGAAGAACTTGACTGGAGCCGGGTTTGAACCTGTGACCTCTAGATTGCCGATCCAGTTTAGCAATAAACTGTTTAGAGATGAATTGTTGGTTTTTTTCTCTCAGACACATGATGGCCTCAGCCTCTCCAGACAACATTAAGCAGTGGAAGTTCCCTGACGGTAACTTCATACAGAATCTGGGAGGCCACTCTGCCATCATCAACTGCCTGGCCGTCAATTCCGATGGTGTGCTAGTATCTGGAGGTAAGTGCCCCAATGACTGTAAACGACGGTAACTCAAGGTTTTACCCTGGAGTGCGTTTCAGCGATCATAAACAGTCATTTAACCAGTTCGCGCCGGATGACATATATATAAATGCAAGGTTTTCCCCAAATTCAAAACGGATGACGCATAAACACGCCAAGTTCAAGTTCGGAAATGTCTGTCAGTAGCGAGCAAGACCGGAAATGCGTGGGTGTGTTTCCCGGCACTATCGGCCTGAACCCGCTTCGGATTGAGTTTCGTTAAAAATAATCCCGCCCCTCGGCTCGGTGATGTTAAAATAATCCCGGCGCGAACTGGTTAAAACATTTGTTAGGTTTTTATCACCTCCCTCCTTAATTTTTGCTCCTGCCCCAATTTGTTTTATATGTTGTAAATGTTTGTGTAAAAGTGGTTATTTTTTTGCATGGCCGCACTAAAGTGGGTAAATGCCGTCAATCGGAGATGGGGCATTGTCCGACCGTCTTACCTCTTTAGTTTGTACTCGTTTTTCGGATGATCGCCATAGGATTTGCACACGAGTCGGAATCGGGGACCTTGGCGAAATAGGGGACCCTATTGTCCTCTATTGTTATACGTCCCCTATTTCAATTAAAAACTAACTCATTGATTTGCACGCAAACATTGTGCATGGCGTACTACTTGGATGTTGCGCATGCCGTAGCGCGCTAGCGTCATCCAAAAGCTGTCATAGCTCCTGACTAATAATGATGACGTCTTCCATAATTAGACTAACAATTCGGGCGATGTGTTGATATAAACATGCGACATATAAACATGTTAATATAAATTATTAAGGTTGCCTTCTTGTTAGGATTGGCTGTTTAGATGATGTAATAAACTGCATTCACTTATATTATAGATAGGACACAACCGTGGGAACCAGGGACACCGGGAGTGTCTGTCTGATACCTTGAGCAGGGTTCTTAAGTAGCCGCCCCCCCCCCCCCCCTTCAGTGTTGAAGGGGTCTAAGAACCAATACTTAGGCCAAGTTCGATCAAGGAACTATAGTTAACTAGTAGTTAGTTCGTGATGTCATTAGGGCATGCGCACTGAAGTTGAAGTGCGAACGACTCTAGTCGAACTACTGTATTGATATAACTGCCAAACTGGTCCTCTCTGTACTGTGCTATTAAAGCGGCTATTGGTTACCATCGATGCGACCAACCGCGGTAGGCTGGTCGTGAATAGTCGACTAGACTAGTCCAACCATCGTCGAGTTCGATCAGAGTTAGTCAAACTATAGTTAACTATAATCCTTGATCAAAGAACTTGGCCAAAGATGTAGAGCATCCGTACTTCCTTCCCCCCCCCGGAGGGCGCTATTTTTGGTAATGGTGGATGTTGTGATTTTTAAAACTTATCCTTGCAATTTGTTTTTTAAACAGGCGACAATGGTTCCTTGCATTTCTGGGACTGGCGGACCGGCTACAATTTCCAGCGCACCCAGGCCCCCATCCAGCCAGGCTCCATAGACAGCGAGGCGGGTATCTTCGCCTGTTTGTTTGACAACAGCCAGAGTCGACTCATCACAGCCGAGGCAGACAAAACCATCAAGATATACAAGGAAGACGAAGACGCTGTAAGGAGATTAGTTGTGATTCTGAAATTTGTCATCTTGATCTGTCCATAAATTAGAAGAGGTCCAAAATGTGACTTATTTGTTGTCTCGGTCAGTATTGTAGTAGAGACCGAGACCAAAGTTTGAGAGACCGAGACTTTCCTGACTGATACCAACACTTACGAGACCGAGACCAAAAATGAATACAAATGTAATGTGTTTAAGTCATTACCAAATCTAAATACCGGAACCAGTCTATGGCCGACATATAGTGTAACAGGCCGACTTCATGAAAACAAACATTGATAGAAATAAAACAGTTTTTAGGTAAAAAACAAAAAAAGTCTCGAGACGGTCTCGAGACCTCCATCAATGATCTCGGTCACACCTGACCTATTAATTTCCCATGCATCTGTCAGTAAAATTAAGATAGAAGACTTCAAAGAATGTGTGCTGAATAATTTGAAAAAAACACGATTATGTCAGATATAACAGGGACATGAAAAATCGGACTCCTTTTTATGGACTAACCTTCTTTTCATTCAGGTTTCATATACATAGTTTAACATTTAAGCAAAGAAGTTATCAAAGTAAGTCCACATGCTTGCCTTAAATAGAAAATTTGAACATTTCTTGTTTCTTGTTTTCTTTCACAGACCGAAGAGACCCATCCAATCAACTGGAAGCCGGAAATCATGAAGAAGAAAAAGTACTAAAGAAGCACTCGAATACCCTGGGCAAGAAAAATGGAACATGGTTACGTTAGACTTCAGTGTATTCATCATCGTCAACACGAAGTAGCACCAATGTCACGTGATACGCACGACCCACAGCTAAATACACAGGGATAGCGTCACTTTGTGTAAATTTGAATGCAGCATATCTGATTTGTGAGTTTTTCATGAAGTGATGATATCTATATGAATTAGCTATAGGCTTTGCATTAATTAGTGAAAACGCCAGGGGTGCGTTCCACTTAAGCAGACTGTTTGCACGAACGTTCACCTACGTTTTGAGTTGGCGTTAGTTGAAGTGGAACAATATTTTAAAAACTAAGTTTTCAAAATGGTGGCGCCCGGTGACAGTGACATCGTTTGGTTGGTTGCTTTTTGTCGAACTCATTATTTTTCTATAAAAGATTCCTGTAATTGCTCAAAACAATCCACCATTTATAACGAAAAGTCTGAATCGTAAATCAAAACCGTGAAAAGAACACTGCTGTCTGCTAATCTCTTCGCCATCTTTAAATTACGTCACTGGCCAACAGCGAACAGCTCGTAATGTCGTTCGCCGTTTTTGCTAACGTTCACCAACATAATTGGCGATCCACTCAAGCGAACAATGCTAACGTTGGCAACGTTCGAGTAAGTGGAACGCACCCTGAAGTGTCGTGTGTCTCATGTGACTTTTGTGTAACTTTGGGGCGATGAAATATAAAACAACTATATGCTGTAATGCAAAAGGACCTGACTGTACAAGATGTCACCAAAATACATGGGAAGACAGTGGCCGCGTTGTAACCCTTACTGAAAGAGTAGTTACAATATTTTTGTTTTGGTTGGCACTTATTGGTAAATAATTTGATGTAAATTCCATGCGCTAGTTTACTCTTAATTTGCACTTATCTTTTACTGAAATGTAATATGGGTCAATACCTATATTACATTACATTAAAAGTTATGGGAAACCAGTAATTATTTAGAGTAAGCAAATGCATGGACTCTTTTAAGTTTTTGATGCACTCAATGTTATGTGTACACAGTGTTGTACGAAATAATAAAACAGACATGTGCATGAGTATCTTTGTTTATGTACTTTAAAAAAAATGTGTACCTAAGTAAATATATTAAAAAACGAATCAACGTTTATGGCGTCAAAATTCAGAGGCAAGTTAAGTACAAATTCTATAAAAAAATTAATTCAACTGCGATGTACAAGGATGTAACTACAGTGTATAGTGTTTATTAAAATACAACAAATATTACTCACATTCTATACAGGAGAACATTTACTCAAAAGTTAGAATAATATTTAATGTGCTACTGAAAACCACCACCGGCTTCATTATGGGAGAACATTTGTGACCTGGCACCACGAAATGGGTGGAATTTGGGTAGACATTTCTAGAAAGAAGTCCTTGGCTTTCAAATGATGTATTGTGTGTTGCTGTAGCTTATTCCTAGATGCCGCTATACTCTTTTGAAGTAGCTAAAGTCATGCTCCCTTGTTTGGAGAAAACGGAGTTCAAAGTCCATGAACCGTGCCAACTATACTATCAATCAGTGTAAGTCTTCACACAAAAAACACACTTTAGAGTTTTAAATGAGCTATGATATGATAAAGAAGGTTTTTTTGTATGTAAAAACTTTAACTCTAAAACAACCTCCCACTTCAAAAATTGACGTTTTGGCCAATAACTTGTTTTGGTAATGTACGACTTTCCGCTCATTTTGTGGTGCCAGGTCACATTTACTCAAAAGTTTGAATAATATCTAAACAAAGTAGAAAGGGTACAAGGTCTGCAGCTAGGCCATGAGCTGAAGGCTGGATTGTGCATGCAAATTGTTTTTTGGCACGTACAAAAAAAATGTACATAGATCTTACCGTTTTGAACATACCCTCCGAAGTCACTGTTGAAAAAGTTGCATTCTCACCGGAAAATCAAGTCCAAAATCGAACTTTTTTGTTCAGCTTAGAGAACAAGACCTTAGATCTACCCAGTGCAAAGCAGCATCGCCTATGTTTGTACCGCACTACATTGATACAGTCACTACAGCGGCATCCACAACGCTTTAGGTGTGCTCGTTGTGCCCTAAAACAAAAATTAAGTTTTATTAGTCCGATCTTTTCATGACGACAAATTAAAAACTAAAAAAATTAAAAACTGAAAGAAAAAGAAAACACCAACCATTAAACAAAATACTTTTTACTGATACAAAAATGAAATAAACTGAGTAATATAGAATATCAATCAACAATCAACCAAAGTTTACAACATCTTTTTTCCCTTTCCCTCTGTTTCAGAATACATGTGTAATTAATACATGTATAATTAATACATTTATAACAATGGTACAAATCTACTAATTAAACTAAATGTAGTTATGTATATTAACACAAATAAACTCGGTGTCGTACTTGTGGATTATCTTTCAAAAGCATATTTTTTTTTACATTTTTTTTTTTCAACTCTTACTGTAATTGAATGAAAAGTCTGATTCACTAATTTGCTAACTGGAGTGTAGTAATTTGTATACACATTAAACATAACTCCATTTTAAGAATTAAAAAAATTAATCCGTCTGCTTTAATAATTAGGGAATAAAAATGTGGGCCTGGACGCGTTAATGCCCGAGTCAAAGCCGAGGGCATTAACAATATTCAGACCCTCTGAGCCAGTTTTAAATTTGTTCAAAACCAGCCAACTGCATTTTTTATTCCCATTCATAATTACCTTTCGCTCAAAAAGTCCAAACAAGTCTAAAACTGTTAGTCAACAATTAAACCTTGTGTTTTTGAGAACACCCCCCCCAGCTATTTTGGTAGTGCCTCATGCCCTTATATGTGACCTGCTCCCACAAAACCAGACATAAGTGATTATTTTTGAAAAGTGAGATATTGTTATTTCTATTTAGTACACACCTTCAGCTTTCATTTGGTACCAAAACCACCTTTATACCATACATACTTCCAATTTTATGGGGATTTTATTTTGATGTATTTGGGAGATAAATTACCACTTTTAGGACACAGTTTCCCTCAATAAATGCTGATTTTTTTACTTTTTCATAAATGAAGTTTATTTTGTTTAACTTAAGGGTAAAGTATACATATTATTATTAAAGAATCAAAAAAATAACGAAAAACTAAAATCGATGTCCGCCCGATTTTAACTTTGACGAGCTGTATCTCGAAATAGCCTGTGCGACTTATGTCGGGTTTCGTAGGAGCGGGTCACATATGGAGATTGTTGCACGCGTTCCGCCTTCTGCTTGATATAGCAGACTCGCTGGTAGTCTTGTTTGCAAGACGGTCTAATCGTGGTATGCAGCGCGATGCGGGCACTCGCTAACATACGACGTAGACCACGCGCGCAATGACCTTCGTTAAAACTAATATCGAAGGTCAGTGTGCGGTCTTTACGGCGTACGTTAGAGGACGGCCGCATTGTTGGCCTATGCGCGCTGCGTACTCGCTGGTAGTATTATGCATGAAGTGGGAGGTTTCAATCAATTTAAGGGCTATGGACTAGACTCCATAGGCAGAGTTGTATTTGAGTCCCGCCAGGTCCCTGTAAGTCCCTGCAAGTCCATCACAAGTCCTTCACAAGCTATTCAAATGAACTGTTAAAAGCATTCTTTTGTCATTTTTCATCCAGTTACTTGCGACTGGCAATATGAAAGGACTTGTGCCTGAACTTGTGACTGGACTTGTGAAAGGACTTGCAGGGACTCGAATAAAACTCTGTCCATAGAAGCCTAATTTAATACGACACACGAAAAACTGTTTCAAACTGGCTGGGCCCTGTTTTATCGGTTGTGCAAACATACCCATGTGTCAAGCTCCTGACTGATAACAAATGACTAAACTGTCTCAGGTATTATTTATTTGATATATTTTTACAAGTGACATGTGCTACACAAAGTTTACATATAAGTGATATAACCCCGCAGTCACCAAAACACATTATATATGGTACTAAAAATATCAAAATCAATATAAAAGGCGTATAAAACTTGAATAGATACGTTTGTAACATGCTATTATGTCTCGTCTATTATTATGTCTAGTTCTTAATAAAACTGAAGACTGAAAAAAAAAACACCCAATAAATTCCTTTTACTGTCAACTAATCGCGAATGTAAAATGTGAAATCTATTTTGATTTCCTATATCGTCTGGGCAAAATTACAAACAAATACAATTGCAAATCTTGTTTCTATTATCATCTGGGAATGTACTACAGTGCAATGTTAAGTTGTACAGATACTCGATTCCAAAAACTGGAATCAGTTCATGACATTAAAACAATCGGGTATTTGGGTACCGAGTCCTGATAGGTATAAGATATATAGTAAATGCGACACAGACTGGCTCAGCATGACGACAACTATTGACAAAAAGAACACTAGAATTCCATGCTGTGCATTAATTATCAACGTAAAAACCAACAGTTTCTAGAAAATTATATGCGAGACTCTCAAGACATCATTCACTGTAATATACATCAAGAAAACTGATACAAATGTTTTCCTAATTTGCTCTTACTACACCAAAATAAAACCATGATATAAGACTGTTTAAATTGTAATTAATTCTAACACTGCTAAATCCATCAAATTCTATAGTAATTCCTACACACACTAGGAGGTTGGGGTTAATCAATCGATGTATATTTTACAAGTCCAGGTCATATTTGACTCCGTAGAAGTTACTCTGATGACCTGTTCCGTCGTCCAATGGAATGGCACGGGAGAAAGCTGGTCCCGGATCAACCATTTCGAAGGCCTCGTTGACTTGAGCTTCTTGTGAGGCGTCTTGCTGGAATGTCATGGTCTTCTTGGTGGACCTGCGGCTGTGATGACGACACCAGACTGCCACAGTGAGGGCCAGGAAGAGAGTAATGACTGAGGAGCCTACGGCAATGATGGCTACGGTGGATATAGGCATGCTGGAATCAACAGCTGGTGGAGAAATCAATAAGAATAAAGGTAGAGGAGCATGTGGGCATGCTGGAATCAACAGCTGGTGGAGAAATCAAGACAAATAAAGGTAGAGGAGCATGTGGGCATGCTGGAATCAACAGCTGGTGGAGAAATCAAGACAAATAAAGGTAGAGGAGCATGTGGGCATGCTGGAATCAACAGCTGGTGGAGAAATCAATACGAATAAAGGTAGAGGAGCATGTGGGCATGCTGGAATCAACAGCTGGTGAAGAAATCAAGACGAATAAAGGTAGAGGAGCATGTGGGCATGCTGGAATCAACAGCTGGTGGAGAAATCAATACTAATAAAGGTAGAGGAGCATGTGGGCATGCTGGAATCAACAGCTGGTGGAGAAATCAAGACAAATAAAGGTAGAGGAGCATGTGGGCATGCTGAAATCAACAGCTGGTGGAGAAATAAATAAGAATAAAGGTAGAGGAGCATGTGGGCATGCTGGAATCAACAGCTGGTAGAGAAATCAATACAAATAAAGGTAGAGGAGCATGTGGGCATGCTGGAATCAACAGCTGGTGGAGAAATCAAGACAAATAAAGGTAAAGGAGCATGTGGGCATGCTGAAATCAACAGCTGGTGGAGAAATAAATAAGAATAAAGGTAGAGGAGCATGTGGGCATGCTGGAATCAACAGCTAGTGGAGAAATCAAGACAAATAAAGGTAGAGGAGCATGTGGGCATGCTGAAATCAACAGCTGGTGGAGAAATAAATAAGAATAAAGGTAGAGGAGCATGTGGGCATGCTGAAATCAACAGCTGGTGGAGAAATAAATAAGAATAAAGGTAGAGGAGCATGTGGGCATGCTGGAATCAACAGCTGGTAGAGAAATCAATACGAATAAAGGTAGAGGAGCATGTGGGCATGCTGGAATCAACAACTGGTGAAGAAATCAATACGAATAAAGGTAGAGGAGCATGTGGGCATGCTGGAATCAACAGCTGGTAGAGAAATCAAGACAAATAAAGGTAGAGGAGCATGTGGGCATGCTGGAATCAACAGCTGGTGGAGAAATCAAAACAAATAAAGGTAGAGGAGCATGTGGGCATGCTGGAATCAACAGCTGGTGGAGAAATCAATACGAATAAAGGTAGAGGAGCATGTGGGCATGCTGGAATCAACAGCTGGTGGAGAAATAAATAAGAATAAAGGTAGAGGAGCATGTGGGCATGCTGGAATCAACAGCTGGTGGAGAAATCAAGACAAATAAAGGTAGAGAAGCATGTGGGCATGCTGGAATCAACAGCTGGTGGAGAAATCAATACGAATAAAGGTAGAGGAGCATGTGGGCATGCTGGAATCAACAGCTGGTGGAGAAATTAATACGAATAAAGGTAAGAGGAGCATGTGGGCATGCTGGAATCAACAGCTGGTGGAGAAACCAAGACAAATAAAGGTAATGGGTAACGGAAGACACAATATGGCGATGGAAAGCGCCTGCTGAGTGGATAGAATCTTGAGGTCAAGATGCAGTCTTGTTTTGCTTAGTCATAACCGAATCTCCTCGCTTATCATAGATGCTTGTCCAACAAGTGGATATTCCGTAGACTAGATACAAACATGGTTTGGTACGTGGAAAGCGTGAAAAGCATCAAAGGTATTGATTTTTGGCAGAGTGAAGAAAAACCCTAGTAGCACAAGGGTGAACACTTGCACTTGCCATATTGGAGTTATGAATACCTTTATTGTCCAACCCTACTTACCTTCTACTGTACATGCCATCATGTAAACACAAATTATCTAGAATTGTACGAGATGGGTGAACAACCATCTTAAACTTGGGTAAACATTTTTGGAACTACCCTGTATAAAGGCTGATATTAGTTTTTAAAAATGTATTTAGTATTTTTTGTAACTGCGGTCAAGATGATTTTACTCACGTCCTGCAGTGACCTTCTTCACAGTCACCTCCTCAGAGCTGCTGGTAGCTGGCGGTGCCTTCGTAGCTGGTCTCGGACCAAGGTAAATCACACCGGTGATGTTGATTGGCAGTGAACCATCGGAAATATGCTGGATCAGCGAGTCATAAACCATCAGAGCTAGAGCCTCAACGGGCGTCAAGCCGTCTTCAGAAACAGGTACGCCCGGACTGGTGGTTGGGGAACCGCTCTCCTAATAACAATTAGGTCGGGGGGGGGAAATTGTTGTACAATTACGACTAAAAATTGTAGTACATGTACAATTAAGAAGCAACTTGAAAGTGCCAGTTCTAGTTACTCAATACAAAGCATCTTGGCTTGATGAACTTATAGAGGACTTGTGACGCAGGGGGCACAGTGTGATTAGGACAGCGTATTAACCAAATAGGCAAGATTAAGAAGTAGAATTGTGTACTCTTTTCTAATACCAGGGAACCGTCGCGACGTTTCAACCTCTGCCTAGTTCAAGCATTACAATTCAATCGGACATTCCATTAACCAGTTCGCACTGGGATTATTTTAACATCACCGAGCCAAGGCGCGGGATTATTTTTAACGAAACTTGATCCGAGGCGGGTTCAGGCCGATAGTGCCGGGAAGCACACCCACACATTTCTGGCCTTGCTTGCTGCTGACAGACATTTCCGAACTTGAACTTGGCGTGTTTATGCGTCATCCGTTTTGAATTTGGGGAAAACTTTGCGTTTATATACGTCATCCGGCGCGAACTGGTTAACTAGTTATGGCTGTTAAAATTGGCATAATTTATCAACATGTCCCAAAAGTAAAAAATCAAGAAAAAGGCCTTTGAAGTTTTGAGTTTTGTACATGTGATATGGAAAATTGTAAATTGTTTTCTCTTTAGAAACACTTTTATTTTACTACAAAATATAGTAGGCATATCAAAGATTTCAAACATCAATTTATTTAAAAAAAATCAAACAAATAATAATTATTCATTAATTTGCAGTTTTCTCCACTGTGCCCTGTGCCCAGTTTCTTCTCATTTTGCAAGAATGCCTCACAAAATGGTATATTTGTCAAATTAAGAGTTAACTTCTGCGACTGACCAGGTAGATGTCTATGAGTACTGTCTCATCTGAGGCTGTTCGCTTCTTGCGTGTGTCGCGACGCACGGCACATTCATAGACATAGCATTCAGGTACAGGCAACAAATTTGCACCCATCATCAGGATGTCACAGGCTTCTGCCACAGTAAGAGTCTGCAATATAAAACAAACAAAACCAAAACAAGTCATTGAAATTGGCAGTATCCAAAACTCATTAGCTTTTTTAATTTGTAGAGTGAACATACAGTTGTGTTTTACATAGCGACCGAGGATTCCCTATTGTGTTTTCCTTTTGTTCGTGTACTGTAACCTAACCCCATTAACTTATCGTACACTTTAACGACAGAGGATAAAAATTCATCAACAGACGAATGCCCGAGGACTGAGGGGATCTCTTGTTTGTCTATTGTGATTTTGTCCTAGAGGGTTATGTAGTACACGTACATGTACATTTGTTTATGGTGTAAATCAAGGAGTTTCTTTTGTTCGTCTCGATAATTTCCTTTGTTTATACTCTAACTTTTTTCCGACGGCTCTCATTGGTTTTGTACACGATTCTCAATCGAGGTCGTCCTCAATTCTAACCCTAACCCTAATTCACCTTCGTGTCGCCAGGTATGTGTCCTCCATTTACACCATAAACAAACGCAGTAATACACAGGGGTTGAATTCTATAGTATGTGACAATGTAAGCAAATTTAAATGATTTGAATTCTGCGGTTTATTACACATTTTTATTTGACAACGCAATAACTGCAATTTTAAAATCACTGGAAATTTAAGGAGCACACCATAGAAAACCACTGGAAGTTGATAAAACATTTTGAAACCGGTGGAATTAAAGGGACATTACGTCCCGAAAGCGCCAAATTGGGCTACAAAACTAAATGGTGTTAATTGGACAGAGTATTTAAAAGTAGAATATAAACATTCACACAAATATCCTTAAAAAACTAGACGTTTTCGTGTTATTCTAGTATAGATCGAGTTTCGGGGTCCACTTTTGCGTCCCAAAAACTCAAGCTGTTTGGATGTACCGTAATTTCCTGCGGTAAAGCCGCACGGCGGTTAAGGCGCAGGTCCCTAAAATCACCCAAAAATTTTTCAAACGCCAACAGATAAGGCGCACTGCCGAATAAGGCGCATGCTTGAACGCACCCAAAAGAACACCAGGCGCCACCCGGTGTAGGTACATCGCCACAAAGGGGTCATTTTGTTGCCTTAGAACGATCCCATTATTCCAAGCATGAATTAAACCGTAACCCCATGGGCTGGTCCCATGAAGAAAAAACCCAAAGTACCTTTATCCATCGAGCCAACGCTGTGCATGATTGGGGTCATTTTGTTGCCTTAGAACGATCCACTATTCCAAGCATGAATTAAACCGTAACCCCATGGGCTGGTCCCATGAAGAAAAAATCCAAAGTAGTTTAATTATCCATCGAGCCAAAGCTAGCTGTGCGTGATTGCGGTTTCTGACCCTGCAATGGTGCGTCTTTTTCCAAAAGAAATAAGGTTCAATGAACTAAAACCATTGAGTGAGCCGACACGAAATGTATCAACAATCGCAAACACCAGATGTTCCTGACCGCAGAGTTTATACAATGGAAGCCGATACACGTGCCTCTCCCACAGATATCGGGTTTCAAAACCACGTTTAATGTTTTGGTCCGGGGGATTATAAATTAATTCAGTACCGGTAGTACCGGTAAGTTCAGTCAGTCAGTGATTATAGTTTCTTTCCAGACAACGTAATCAGACAACATAGAGTTGACTTAATATATATGGAAGGGATTTTTAGAGAGGATTTGTTTTTAAATAAAGTTCTTTTCCTTTATTTCAAACCTATAATTTGTTAATCACGTTCATAAGATATTTGTTTAATACATCACTACTCTTAGTGTTAGTTTTGTGTTGAAGATCGTTAAACTTATTTTATATCTTACTAAAAAAGTTCAAAGGGTAAAAAAGGTTTCCCAAATCATAAGAAAAGTCCCCCAAAATCAGAAACATAAGTCTTATCAGAATATTATCCTAAAATAAATTATAAATTAAAAAATGTAAAGAGCTTTTACAATTTCCACAAAATAGATAGTCTTTATCCAATAACAAGCTAGCCGTTTATTTGTTCCGCGGCCCGCCGTCCGTATATATCTGGGCTTATTGAGGGCGCCCTTGATTATCGCCAGATTCGTATAGGGGAACGATTATGGCGAAATAAATCAATTCGCTCGAGAAATACATTGACAAACGCCTTTTAAATAAATTAAATAACTGCCAGGCGAGGGTTAGTGTAAGTAAATACAATGTATCTTTGTTGGAGATAAGCGGGCCGGGACAACATATTGAGAAGCAGTTTGTGTTGAGAGAACGTCAACACCCAATGGTAATGACGATTTTTTTTAACGACTTCAGGGTTGGATAACGATTTTGTCACTGGGGAAGTAGTGAGCGGTGCTGAGGGCTTTGATGTTGGTCTTTTCAAGAAACTTGGTCGGCTCATCACTCAGTCACCCTGAATAATAAGATAATATTACGTTAAATTCTTATAATACTTTCTCAAACAAACATCTAATGAAGATATAATAAAACACCCTCAACGTTCACACAATAGAGGTTGGGTGAATGCGAATTCCAAACGTTTAAGTAATTCTGTTGCAGCATTTTCGGAATGAAAGAAAACGGCCAGAAAGAAAAAGGGGGTCGACACATTGCGGCATTGCTGGAATAAAAGCACGGTCGTGGGGGGGGGGGGGGGGGGGGGGGGGGGGAATCAACACATCGTGGCATTGTTGGAGGGTAAGCACATTCATAGGGGATCAACACATCACGGCATTGTTAGAATGGAAACACGGTCACAATGTCCGAAGAGTTGAGCTAATTGGTTGACCGCATTATTGAGTAAGATTACGGCGTTCAAAGAATTCTTCAAACAAAGACCGTCACTTTGAAATCAAGCGACATCATATAAGGCGCACCGAAAGATAAGGCGCGGCGATGTTTTTGTGGTCTAGAAAGTCAGATAAGCCGCGGCTTTACCGCAGGAAATTACGGTAGTCATGATTCCAGCTCCAAAGTGTTCGCCTTTTGCGGACGTGTCAGAAACAAGATTTATGCATTAGTGCTGTGTGTAATATTTGCGACACACAGTGTGCATCGTAAAGTGAATGAAAATAACCCAAAAAAGTATGCGTACTTTGTCATGACCGATGACAACCTGGGTTTTTTCTCAGAAACCGTAAGACATTAGGTTGGTTTCCACTAAACCAGATGTTTAAAATAGAATAAATAAACAATCCAAAACATAAAACTTTGGGAGCATAATTGCCCCTTGAAAATCATTACCAATGGGAGTGACGTGGTTAATAAGGTGTCGTTATTTCACAACTTAAGTCTCTTTTTTGGCAAAATTGGCATTTTTAGAAGACCTACTTGACCCTCCGCCACGACAATCGGGACAGAGAGGAATTCACAGTTGGGATTCTCGTTGCAGTTTGCATAGATGGTTCCCACATCGCAGAACATGCCATCACAAGGAGCAGCAGCACACAGAGGCCCTTTGTTAGCTGGTAGGCACGCGGACATCAACGGGCAGTCGTTGTTAACATCACAACTGATTGGCTTAGAGGCATTCTACAGCAACAAACACAAAACAAACAAGTTTATATTCTCCGAAAAATTTGACAAAGTATACTTTCTTCAAAACGAAGAAAACACTTGACACTCTTTTAACCAGTTCGCGTCGGGATTATTTTAACATCACCGAGCCGACGCCCGGGATTATTTTTAACGAAACTCGATCCGAAGCGGGTTCAGGCCAATAGTACCAGGAAGCACACCCACGCCTTTCCGGCCTTGCTCGCTGCTGACAGACATTTTCGGCCTTGCTCGTGGCGTGTTTATGCGTCAACCGTTTTGAATCTGGGGAAAACTTTGCGTTTATATTCGTCATTCGGCGCGAACTGATTAAAGGTAGGATACAGCATTTGCAGATATTGAAAAATTTTACAACCGAATTATTAAGAAATATCTTACTTATTTGAAAGAAAATAATGATTGTAGGGCATCAAGCAACATTATTGAGCTAAGGGGCCATTCACAATTATCAACCTTTTCACAAGCGTACAAACCGTACACTTTTTAAACCCCACCCCCTCCCCAAAAAATTGTACGAAGAAAAATGTTCACATTTTGTTTATGTTCACACTATTCCCATATACTTGTATGTAAACACCGTTTTATACGAGCACAGCTGCACATGGACACTTTTAACGGTCTGCATTCACCCACAATCTCTGGCCCTCAGACACGACATCTGCGATTGTTTGCGTTGATCATTTACAAGCCCAAAGGCATTTACAAACTTTATGTATTTGTTGGTCGGGTTCTTGTAGACACATATGCATCCTCGTTGAGAGGGGAATTTCAACAATTTATCCAAGTTAACAGCACAGCTAGAGCTAGCGCATTTATTGCCCGACATTGTAAGTGCCAGTTGAACTATAATCAAAATGAAATGTACATGTACAAATACGTGTATCAACTGCGTGTTTTAGACGGCACGTGGCCGGCCGTTAAAAACACGCAGTGGATACACGTACTTGTACATGTACATTTCATTTTCATTGTACATGTACACGTACATGTGTACATTATACTGCCGCGCTGCATGCTGTACACAATATAATGCGATGCGCGTACGTATATACGGGACCAGGACGCGACCGGCTTGGCCATGCAGCCCTCACTCATGCGGTTGCGCGCGGCGTGGGTGGGATGCGCGCAATGCCAGCTGTGGCGGGCTAGAAAATACATCAACATTTTTTTCAGAAAGCGAAAGCGTACGGCGGGCATTAACCCCCCCCCCCCCCCCCCCCCCCCAGCGTTCGGTTTGTACGCTTGTGAAAATGTTGATAATTGTGAACGGCCCCTTAAAATATTCTATAATTGTTCCGAACAATTTTAAATTTTATAAAAAAAAAATCACGATCGACAGACAGCGATTGCGAAAAAAAAAGAATAACATAAGAACCACTGCCCGACGCCAGAAAACGAATGCCACTTGAACCACACCCACTTCACACAGAATAGAACATAGCGTTTTGGATCGAACCAGAAGTTCATTATGAGCACCAGTCATGAGTGGTGCATGCATGTGACAAAGTCACTAATACAAACCAGACTGGCATACTAAAGACAGCAGTCACAAGACATAAAGACAGCAGTCACAAGACATAAAGACAGCAGTCACAAGACATAAAGACAGCAGTCACAAGACATAAAGACAGCAGTCACAAGACATAAGGACAGCAGTCACAAGACATAAAGACAGCAGTCACAAGACATAAAGACAGCAGTCACAAGACATAAAGACAGCAGTCACAAGACATAAAGACAGCAGTCACAAGACATAAAGACAGCAGTCACAAGACATAAAGACAGCAGTCACAAGACATAAAGACAGCAGTCACATGACATAAAGACAGCAGTCACAAGACATAAAGACAGCATGTCACAAGACATAAAGACAGCATGTCACAAGACATAAAGACAGCATGTCACAAGACATAACGACAGCAGACACAAGACATAAAGACAGCAGTTACAAGACATAAAGACAGCAGTCACAAGACATAAAGACAGCAGTCACAAGACATAAAGACAGCAGTCACAAGACATAAAGACAGCAGTCACAAGACATAAAAACAGCATGTCACAAGAAATAAAGACAGCATGTCACAAGACATAAAGACAGCATGTCACAAGACATAACGACAGCAGACACAAGACATAAAGACAGCAGTCACAAGACATAAAGACAGCAGTCACAAGACATAAAGACAGCAGTCACAAGACATAAAAACAGCAGTCACAAGACATAAAAACAGCAGTCACAAGACATAAGGACAGCAGTCACAAGACATAAAGACAGCATGTCACAAGACAAAGACAGCATGTCACAGGACATAAAGATAGCATGTCACAAGACATAAAGACAGCATGTCACAAGACATAAAGACAGCATGTCACAAGACATAACGACAGCAGACACAAGACATAAAGACAGCAGACACAAGACATAAAGACAGCAGTCACAAGACATAAAGACAGCAGTCACAAGACATAAAAACAGCAGTCACAAGACATAAAGACAGCAGTCATAAGACATAAGGACAGCAGTCACAAGACATAAAGACAGCATGTCACAAGACATAAAGACAGCAGTCACAAGACATAAAGACAGCATGTCACAGGACATAAAGATAGCATGTCACAAGACATAAAGACAGCATGTCACAAGACATAAAGACAGCATGTCACAAGACAAAGACAGCATGTCACAAGACATAAAGACAGCATGTCACAAGACATAAAGACAGTAGTCACAAGACATAAAGACAGCAGTCACAAGACATAAAGACAGCAGTCACAAGACATAAAGACAGCAGTCACAAGACATAACGACAGCAGACACAAGACATAATGACAGCAGTCACAAGACATAAAGACAGCAGTCACAAGACATAAAGACAGCATGTCACAAGACATAAAGACAGCAGTCACAAGACATAAAGACAGCATGTCACAGGACATAAAGATAGCATGTCACAAGACATAAAGACAGCATGTCACAAGACATAAAGACAGCATGTCACAAGACAAAGACAGCATGTCACAAGACAAAGACAGCATGTCACAAGACATAAAGACAGCATGTCACAAGACATAAAGACAGTAGTCACAAGAAATAAAGACAGCAGTCACAAGACATAAAGACAGCAGTCACAAGACATAAAGACAGCAGTCACAAGACATAACGACAGCAGACACAAGACATAATGACAGCAGTCACAAGACATAAAGACAGCAGTCACATGACATAAAAGACAGCAGTCACATGACATAAAAGACAGCAGTCACAAGACATAAAGACAGCAGTTACAAGACATAAAGACAGCAGTTACAAGACATAATGACAGCAGTCACAAGACATAAAGACAGCAGTCACATGACATAAAAGACAGCAGTCACAAGACATAAAGACAGCAGTCACAAGACATAAAGACAGCAGTTACATGGCACAATAACGATAATGGATTTGTTTTAATACAAATAATGGGTATGCTGGAGAACAGTCCTATGACAAAGTAGTGACATGACATAAAGCAATCACAGGACATACTAAACTAAGCTGCCACATGACCTACCAATGAGCACGTGATGACAGCTCCAGATGCACATTGACACTCGTCACATTTGCCGTATTCCCAGGTAGTGCTGCTGAGTCTGGTTTCGGACCCGTCCCAACAGATTGGTGTATCTGCCAGGACGTCAAAGACTGCAAAGACAAAACAACAACAAAAACACCACAAAACCATCAGGAAAGTAGGATTTGAGAATCAGTAAACATTACAGCGAATGGCTAGTTAGTAGAAAAACAAGTGATCCTTGAAATGCGAGTGTAGCCTTTTCTGTGTATGTCTAATGAACCTTTCCCTTGAGAAACAATATCGTCTTGTCACTATGTATAGGACATTATAAAGGGCAAAGTCTAATAGTGACATTGCCACAGTTGTTTAGTCTTACGCCATCTCAGATCTAGCGGCTGTCTTTAACTTGCCTACCTGCATCCAACTGGACATTCCATCCCCGCGCATCCAATTGATCGTCGCTCACAAAGTACATCCAGACAGCGTCTCCGACGATGTAAATCGGCCCTGGTGGCACGTAGCCATTCAGTTGATAGATAACTCCAGACACGGAGGACAACGGGCCCTCGTCCAGACCAAGCGGGTACTGGAACCCGGGACCGATGTACAAGAAGTCCTTATCTGTCTCCAGTTCAAACGGTTCCGAGAAGTTGGCAAAGAAGTGTTTGGCGCCTGGCACCCACAGCTGGTAGAAAGCCTTGTAGGAATCGGGGTAGCGCTGTGGGTAGTCGAGTGACTCGAACCAATGCAAGGCACAGCTTGCACCATAACACGCAAAACGTTCGCTATAATCTGAAAGAACAACAACAAATACAAGAGGTTGACAAGCTCAATCCGTCATTCCACTCATCAGTCCAAACAACTGAAGACGGAAGCTCAACAAAAAACGTTTCTACCTAAAACATAATGAGAATGAGAAAAATTGGTTAGTGATTTTTTATTTTTTTTTAATCTAGTGAACATTACAATAGTGAAAATTAGGTTCTGGGGTAAATTTCATAAAACATGTAAGCACAGCTTAGCGTGAAAATTATTCCTTGACGAAAACATGGATACAGACCATGTTCAGCTGGTGTTTTTTTTGCTTAGCATAAAAAGTAGTTTTGGCTGGCTGGTAACCTGGGGCCAATTTCACGGAGCTGCTAGGCACAAAAATTTGCTTAGCATGAACATTTGTCCTTGGCAAAAACAAGGTTACAGACCAAATTTTCACAGGATCTTTATTGTTTTTGATTGATAATCACTTGTTTTTTTTGCTTAGCTTGAAAAACATGTAGAATTTTGGCTGGTAACCTGTTTTTAATGAGCAAGACTTTTTGTGCTAAGCAAATTTTTGTGCTTAGCAGCTCCGTGAAATTGGCCCCTGTTTTTATTGAGCAAGATTTGTTGTGTGCTCAGCAAATTTGTGCTTAATTAGCAGCTCCATGAAATTGGCCCCAAGTCAACGTGCAATTATATATTGCTGCATGGGACTGAGACACTCAGTCTTTATATAAGAGATGAGTGGTTGTACCTGCCGAGATGCTGCAGTCCTTGCCCATCTTCAAGTTGTCCAGGCACTTACACACGAAGTCAGAGTTACCGTTCTGTCTCCTCAGACACTCTGTGTCATCAACGCACGGATCATCAGCGCACTCTGTGAACAACAACAAATACATGCATCTACTGACCTGTCCTGTAATTTGGTTCCCACAAAAATCAAAAAACCAAATTCCAGGATATTTCCAGGACTTTCCAAGACTAAAATATGATTATGTCCATGACATTTTAACGCCATTTTGAAGAGAAAAGTTGTTTGGTATTATAGTAATGATAAACCGCTAATGTTGTGCTTACCACTTGTTAGCTTCAAATAAAATAAATAAATAATTAAATATAATTAAATCAATAATGGCCTTCTCCTCCTTTTACAGACATCAATCCACCCACCTAATAATAATAATAATAATCATAACCCTTGCATCATCTTGATTTCCAAGACTTTTCCAGGACTTTTATATTTTTATTAAATTGTTGATGATTTTTCCATAACTTTCTTTTCAACAATTTTTCAGGACCCGTGTAAACCCATGTAAAAAAGCAAAACACAAAAAAAAAAAAACAAGTACCAAGTTGTACAGCTCACGAAGAGTAACGTGTTATTCAGACCAAGTATGAAAAAGCCTTTACTCAGGTGGGACTTGAACCCGCATCCACCGGTTTACAGGTTTAGACCCCAATTACCTTCAAAGGCACAATCCTGACCATCGCCGATAAAGCCGCTGTTACAGACACACTTCTGGACCCCGTAGACGTTTGAGCAGGCAGCGTTGTCGTTGCACGTAGAGGATGTACATACAACCAGACCAAATGCATCGGAGCAGGTACATCGCATGGTGCATGAGTCGGTGTAGTAAGCATCATTCATCTACAAGAACAGATGAGTTCAGAATGTTTTAAAGACATGAATCTGGGACTGAGAAATATTTCCAATGACAATATTAACTTGGGGTGTCTTGGAGACTTTGGGAACTCCTTTGGGTTGGCACAGTGGCTACTGGCCTTGCCATCCAACGCTGTGGCCTGGGTTTAATTCCCGCCCTGGTCCACATGTGGATTGGGTTTTCAGTCCCTGCCCGATTCCTTGGGGTTTTTTCCCGAATATTCCTCTGTTTTTTTTTCTCCCACCTCTAAAACTAAAATGTCTTCTCATTGTCTTCTCTGCGGGTTTCTTCAGGCTTACGAGCAGTAGTAAACTGCCAAACTGGTTATTACTGGTAAGATATAAGGTAAAGATGACGGTTCATACTTTGAGATATTTGTCTCCGTTATTGTACGGACAACCGCACTGACTTCGTGGCACACACTCGTCACCGTCCTGGTAGTAGTCCTCTCTGCATGTGCAACCTTCAGCACAGCGTCTGCCGCAGGGGGAGCCGTCTTGGTTGGGATTGCGGCAGGTTGGTGGGCAGGGGTCGGCACACAGGGAATACTCGGCATTCCTTGGGCATTCCTGATCCTGGGCTGTGTGACCCAACAGAAAATGACAACAGAGGTTTATTTCACGATGCGACTGTTTTTGTTGTTTTTTGGGTTTTTTTATGGGGGGGATGGGAGGGGGGGAGGGGGCATGGAGAGTATGGACATCATTCTAGACTGCAACCACTGAAAAGTGGTTAATATCGTCCATAATATAGTCCATAATATAGTCCATAATATAGTCCAGGTTTAAAATGCAATTTAATTTCAGGTAATTCTAGACTTTAGTTAAAACAAGCAGGTAAAATCTAGACAAACTGAGAAAAAGAATCACCTTAAAATATGTTACCTTATGGTAATTGCTAGAATTATCATGAATGGGTGGATTTAAGGAGTTGTATTTTATAGTAAATATCGTTTAACTGTCCTGTCCGAAATTTTACAATCATGAATGCCGAAAAAAAAAAAAAAAAAAAAACAGCATTTGTTATGAACCGGCGTCGGTCAGTTTCTTTTGTTTTTCTGTGGGTTTTTTCGCGAGCGCCTTTTCTATAACAAATTTGTTTTTCGAAACAATTACAGGATATCTAGTGCATAATTTTGCTGGATACCTAAGATATTTCTCAATAATTCTGAAGTTAAATTGTTTGATATCTGCAAATCAAAACTTTTTTTTGTTTTTTTGTATTAACCGAAACAACGTATTGCACAATAAAATACTTAGATTAAAAACATCCAAACAAGCTAAGCTAAAAGCTTAAAATCCAATTCAGATTCAAATGTGGTCACTGTTTAATCGCTGAAAATTTTACCATAGATCTCTAAAACAGATAAATTGGCTGCCCCGTGACTCTCCTACGACACGCCCATGATTGTTTTGATCGGCGTGATCTTTCCTAGGACTTACGGCATACACTTGTACTCCTCCATTCCTCGATGGTGTGACCAAGGTCTTGACAGTGTTGTGCATAGGTGGCAATGACTCCACAGGCAATGGAGGACAATAGTTCAAAATTCTCAGACTCTACCAGAACACAGGCATCATACTTGCATGCATCAAGGAACGCAGCAGACCCCCCACAGCTTTGGAAGGGAAAACCATCTGGGGATACAAAAATCAGACAAATGAAAGTTGTCAATAAATTACACATTATACAAATTATGGATTCTGTTAACTCGCACTTTGGGCTGAATAGCTCAGTTGGTAGAGCACTAGTCTTTGATTGTGCACTGCACATTGCGTAAAATCTTTTTCCGCAGTGCGCCCAGGAGTTGATTATCACTCCCTAACTCATACTATCGTCTTTGCAAACCTGCGAAAAATGGGTCGTGACCATATGTGTGACCTTTTCATGCAAACTCGACCATGAAAGTATTTTTGAATACGCATTGCGGCTTCACACAGTCAACTACCCATTCAGCAGTTGTGTGGGCCTGTTTTGCATATGCTGCTTCACAAAGGAATTCTCATGTGTAGGCGTAGTACGTGTCGCGCATATTTAAACAACCGCCGTTCTGCGATCACCGATTGGCTCCCTTGGAAAGTCTGTGAATAAATTATGAAAAAGTTAAACCACTGGTGCAGGTTTGCAAAGATGACAGTATGAGCAGGGTGAACTGGCGAGTTTGACGGCTATTTTAAATTTATTCTATTGCGCTATTAACGAAACGGCTGTCGGAATCTGTGCTCAAAGTAAATTAAAGATTGCTGATTGGCAAAATGACGATGCACAACTTTTTGGTGGTCATACTATTCACCGACAACACGCACAGTCACCGACAATACATTCAAAACAATTGAGTTATCCCAAGCCGTGTAAACCGATAACTTTGTATAACTTCTTTGTTGGTCAGATTATCCAAAGGGTCTCTTCTCAATGCCCACCTTGCTACGTGGTCTGCCAACAAATACGGAACAAATACGAACAACAAATATGAGCGTAAAATTCATCCTAAGTTAAAACTAGTTACTCTTCCTAAACTCGAGATAAGACGCGTCCTAACGCTTTGTGGAATCGGCCCCATGTCTATAATTGTGTCGTTTGCAGGCGCACTGTGTGAAAAGATTATACCGACAATATCGATTATAGCCCAAAATCGAACCCTGCTACAGTCAATTAGTTTGTTAAACTTTGTTTAAAAAGGACAAATGAGTTCAGACACCTGTCAATTTGTGACTTGGGGCGTTTGCTAAACCCAAGCTTCGTCTCCGTCTTTGGCTTCGTTCATGCCGTTTGGCAATGATGATAAAGCCAAAGACGGAGCCCAAGCTGGGGTTTGAAAAACAGACTTAGACTTGATACTGGGCTTATTCTAAATCTGACTTGCTAACGGTGCTTCTGGGGGTGCTAATTACAAATGCCCAAGTGCACGTTGAGTGTGGCTGGGTGAAAGTTAAAGAAGGCAGCCACCATGTTAATAAAGGTATGGTAGACCATTTGTGACCGGCTCTACAAAAAGGTGTTTTAAGTCGCGCTGTGCACTATCATGTAATGGCCCGCTTAACGTTGAGAGGTAAAACTTTTTTATAAAAATGTGATTTTTAGTTTTTGTCATGAATGAAATCTTTAATACCTACAGATTCAGGTTTCTTTCAAAGAAATGTTGATTTTGATAAAGTGGCAAAAAAGACAACTTTGTGTGCATCGTTCTGTTGTAGTACAACAGAGCCGGCTATTTCAAAGCCTGTTTTCTCGGTTGTGTAATTTGAACTCCAAGAAAGTAATCAATATGTAAACACGTCATATCTCCAACATGAGAGGGGCTATGTAGCTCTATTATATATCAAATGAAAGCTGACATTGTGGGCATTTTAACCATGTATACAACTCAAGTCGGTCACATTTGTCAGTTGTGCGTTTTTATTCTATGAAGCAGCAAAAATCACAAAATCTAAAGAATGTCCCTTGACAACTAACCTGACAAAGATTTAGTAATGTGAATGTTGTATATTCAAACAAACAAATTCTAAGACTTGGTTTTTGGGGGCTTTTTTATTATTGTATATACAATAACAGCATGCCAGGAGGAATATTTTCGCAGAGAGTTTAATCATTAATATCTTTACATCAAATAAGTCTTTGAACAATAATTTGGTTGGTTACATTTTGGATAGTTGCAAAAGATATATTGTCCCTTAACCCTTTAAACTCAGGCCTGTTTTCGAAGATTTTGTAGGTGTTGCTAGTTTGTATATACAAATATCATTTACAGTGTACAAATCCCATATAATTATGTATCATTGGAAAGCTTACAAATAGGGCTATATTTTTTGGGAATATTTGGACCCCCAGGAGCTTTTAAGGGACTTATAAGTCAGATGTAGCGCGGAGCCGAGTGCAAAGGGTTAAAGATGACTTACCAAGGTTGGCATCTAAAGGCTTGCATACTCTGTCAACCAACTCAGTGTCTCCAATGGTTTCACACTTATTTGGTTGTTCGGTTGCATCTGGACAGGTAGTTCCGTTAAATTTCTGACGATTACCGAAGCTTACCGCTGTATCGACCTAAGAGTGAGTAATAATAACATACAACTCTCTAGAAAACGAAACACTTTTTTCTCAGAAACAAATTTCTTCTGCTCACACATAATAGTTAGGGTTACTTTGTTATACAGTGACTTGTTAATTTTAACTTCCTAAACACCCCCTTAATTTTATTAACCCCTCCTTGCCATCTCATTAAAAAACAAACAACAACAAACAACATCTAGATAATCCTTGGATGACATGCGTCACCTTTTCCTGCAGTTAATCTGTATGTTTTGTGTTCTTAAAAAAGTCATATTTTGTACAGTTTTAAACGACGACCTCAAATGACCCTTAGTTATACATTTTTATCAAAATCTTAACCTGAAACTTGAACATACATACAGTCATGCAGGAATGTGGTCAAACAGAGTTTAGAACTGGATTCTCCAAAAACTTTGTCTGGGTGACACAAAAACCAATAATAAGTGAAGAGTTTATTTCCCAAATACAAAATACCCGTTTGGAAAAAAGTAAAAAACTTGCAAGGTTTTGAAACTTTAACAAATAAAAGTAACAACTGCCTTTTGTAAACTTCATTTTTCTCTTGAAGTCTATAATCCAGTTAAATTATGTAAAGACCGTCAAAACTGACTTTGGGAAACCAGGATACAGCCAAATTCTGAATGGTAAACAAAATGGCATTTATTGCAATAAAAAAACAAAACTTTGAGTCATCAATTCTTAATTCTGGATAACAAGTGCACCCCACTTAGGGTTTGAAGCAGCGTTGAAGCACAAGGCTTTGGACTCTCAAGACCCTGGCCAAGGCTTTGGACTCTCAAGACCCTGGCCAAGGCTTTGGACTCTCAAGACCCTGGCCAAGGCTTGAGACCCTCAAGGCCCTGGCCAAGGCTTGAGACCCTCAAGGCCCTGGCCAAGGCTTTGGACTCTCAAGACCCTGGCCAAGGCTTTGGACTCTCAAGACCCTGGCCAAGGCTTGAGACCCTCAAGGCCCTGGCCAAGGCTTTGGACTCTCAAGACCCTGCTGGCCAAGGCTTTGGACTATCAAGGCCCTGATGGCCAAGGCTTTGGACTCTCAAGACCCTCAAGGCACTGGCCAAGGCTTTGGACTCTCAAGGCCCTGCTGGCCAGGGCTTTGGACTCTCAAGGCCCTGCTGGCCAAGGCTTTGGACTCTCAAGGCCCTGCTGGCCAAGGCTTTGGACTCTCAAGGCCCTGCTGGCCAAGGCTTTGGACTCTCAAGGCCCTGCTGGCCAAGGCTTTGGACTCTCAAGGCCCTGGCCAAGGCTTTGGACCCTCAAAGCCCTGGCCAAGGCTTTGGACTCTCAAGGCCCTGGCCAAGGCTTTAGACCCTCAAGGCCCTGGCCAAGGCTTTAGACCCTCAAGGCCCTGACCAGGGCTTTAGACCCTCAAGGCCCTGGCCAGGACTTTGGACTCTCAAGGCCCAGGCCAAGGCTTTAGACCCTCAAAGCCCTGGCCAAGGCTTTAGACCCTAAAAGCCCAGGTCAAGGCTTTGGACCCTCAAAGCCCAGGCCAAAGCTTTGGACCCTCAAAGCCCAGGCCAAAGCTTTGAACTCTCAAGACCCTAGCCAAGGCTTTAGACCCTCAAAGCCCAAGCCAAGGCTTTGGACTCTCAAAGCCCAGGCCAAGGCTTTGGACTTTCAAAGCCCTGACCAAGGCTTTAGACCCTCAAAGCCCAAGCCAAGGCTTTGGACTCTCAAAGCCCAGGCCAAGGCTTTGGACTCTCAAGGCCCTGGTCAAGGCTTTAGACCCTCAAAGCCCTGGACAAGGCTTTGAACTCTCAAGGCCCGACATAATGTAATTTAATTTCCTTTTATAATTTGAATTTGCTTTTGGCCGTGTTCAATTTAGTCAGGAGATATAATGAAGTGAGACCACAGTGTGAAAGCATACCGTTGTGGAGTCTCCGTCTTCAAAGTCATCATCAGAGTCACCATTACCATTGCCACAAAGACCACAGAGTGGAATATCCACGTTAACAGGATCGTAAAACAGATCGATAACAGCACTGTGTCCACCGTCCCATTTCAGTGTAAAAAAAGAAATTTCCACAATCTACAGACACAAAACAGGCTCATGAGTGTTACATTTTCATGAGTGTTACATTTTCAAGAGTGTTACATTTTCATCGGTTTCACATTTTTATCGGTGTTACATTGTCAATAACACTCTACCCAACTTTATCTATTTCCACATCAACAATAAGCCTCATCCGGCTATGGTGCTGGCGACATGAAGCATAAACTTGTTTTTGTATTAATATTATGGCACTACTTTGACAAAACGCAGCGTTAGGAGTGGCCACTATGGTGTATGTCAGGCGCAATACACCTTCCTAACTATTTGTTAACTACAAAGGAAAACTGAATAGGTGCATTATGATTATTGAATAACAATGTGATGAGCCAGTCTTCACTACTTGATGATAACCAGGTTGGGAATGGCCGTTGTTAATGGACTGTTATTCCCATTAATAAATACCTAATAATAAATAAAGCCCTATGTTGGTGGTTCCCCACATTTGTCATTGTCTTTGTTCAGAAGCCATCAATGCCAAAATCAACTGAATGGAGTATGTTTACTTGTAGTTTAATAATAAACTTAATCTACCAGGCCATTTAAGAACTCCTCACACACCTTCCACCCTCCCCCTCCCCCTCCCCTCCCCTGACCCTCCCTCCTCCCCACCCTCCCTCCCTCCCCCAAAAATTATACTCACAATGTAATTGCCAATCTGGTAAACTTCAACAGGATCAAAAGGGTAAATGCTGAAGGGTGGAGTCTGAAGTACATCGTCTACCAAGACACCTACATCTGGCACCAACCTTATTTCCACCTAAAATCCCCCCAAAAGAAGATAAACATGAAATTGTAGTTTTGGGTAATACTAACAAATTCACATCATCTAACACCTCCCCTCCCCCCAATCCCACCTCAAGACAAAACAAAAACAAAAACAAACAAACAAACAAACAAGTATTGTTCTAGTTATTGATTTCTATGATGGGGAGTCTATTTTCTCTACGTTCTATTTTATTTGTAATAGCTTCATGTTCATAATTTTCTCCAAATTTATGAAAATGAGATTCATGCATTTACAGCATTATAGGTTTAATTAGAACGTTAAGCACAAAATGTTTGATGGTGGCAGTTGGTAGGTGGGGGTGTGTGACCTTCAGAACTGTCATTCTTAAGTGTCACACCCTGTGCGTTTGGGAGGGGGCAGCCCCCTCCCCCTATAGAACCCCTAAATTGACTTTTAACTAGAATGTCGCGCACAAGCACCGTTTCAATGAAAAAACAACGTAGTCTTTAATTAGCTTAATTATAATCAATAACTTAAGAATGAGAAAATCTGCTGTTAATTAGAAAGTTAAGCACAAAAGTGAAACCTTTACTAAAGGCTAGTTAAAGGAAATATACAACATTTGCAAAACATAATACAAATTATCACAAAATACTTCACTGGACTGTCAAGAATAGCAGTGTGAAACAACCTGTAAAATAATGGCTCCTGGTGTGCTAACATTTTAAAGCAAAGTGATATTTTCGTATTAATTTCCAATGCTGGTCAGCCAACTAGCATTTGAAGAAAAAAAATGACTTTTTTCAAATACTGCTCCAAACTTTTCATATTTAGTTTTTCCACGTTTTCTTTGCAATTGATAACACATCTGTGAAGGGTACAAACCAGCTAGACTGATTCTCTGACCTTACAATTTCCCAGCGTCTACAAATTGCTTGGTTTCATCTTAAGTGGGGTCAGGGTACCTGACTACAACAACATGATTGGTTTTCATGATTTTTCCAGCATCTACGAACCCAAATGGTTTTTCAACGGTTTTGGGTAGTATTTGACATCACAAAAAACATACTAAAAATCGAAGAAAATCAGACTTCCGGAAAGCGGTTATTTTCAAAATGGTGTCCAAGATGGCCGCCTTACCTAAAAATAGCCATAAATTATTTATTTTTTATTCTAGAGATGTAATGTTGATGTCTATCCCCTTGTTTTGGGGGTCAAGAAATACATTAAGACAAATTAAAATGTCCTTCAGCAATCAGAAAACCTAAAAATCAAAGATGGCGTCAAAAATGGCCGCCAAATCCCTAAAATGACCAGATTTGAGTTACTCTTCACAATAGAGATGTCATTGTTTAGGGGACTAAGGGGCGAGTCCCTCGGTCTCATATCGTGAGGGGTATAGAAAATGACACACTATTGGATAAAGTAAGAAAACAATATTTAATTTAAGTTAATTTATATAAGAGAAGCGTCTCTGGATGGGAAAAAGCCATCATCTTTGTCAACCTCATTACTTTTTACTACCTTTAGGTAGTTGTGTGTCGGTGGTAAAAACCAAGAAATTCTGCTCGTGGATACCGATCGATTAGCGATGCGGATATCTTCAGGCTTGCTTCTCTCAAATTGGGATCCAAGGATCCTCCAGATGACACAGTAATTTTCAATTATCCAAATCTAGGTCGAATTGCATCCCACACTGCATGTAATTCACCAAGCATACGTCTCACACGGCAAAACATGCCCACACAGCATGTTCCACGGCAGGATTCTAGCAATAACTGCCAAGTTTCCCGCCCAAACTATCACTGACCTCGCCTACACTGAGTCACACACACCAACCATTCATCTACACAGATGTAAAGGGATTCTCCTCTCTCTTTTGTGATGGCTCTCACGTCCGCATCTTGTGCACATTTACGGCACAAGCGAATGCGCTAGCCATTTGTCTTTGTACACCACCACTACAACACCACGGCACACTTCAGAGCCACCACAATTTCCAAAAAAGAAGTTGAATTTGTACAATTTCTAAAAGAAACATTAGGTTTTCCCATATTTTTAATTTTTAATTTTCAAGTGTCTCTGGATGGAAAGAACCACCATCTTTTTGAACGATTTTACTCTAATTGGCGGCCATCTTTAACACCATCTTGTATTTATATTTTACCAACTTACTCAAACTTTACTCAATGACTTTTACTGGTTATAGAAGATTTTCTAATCCCTTAAACCAAGGGATAGACACAAAATTACAGCCATAATTCAAGCAGTTAATAACTTATAACCATGTTAGAGTAAATGACATCCATTTCAGTGTAATTGGCAGCTATTTTGGGCACCATCTAAAATTTCTAGGTTTTCTTATTACTCAAGGACATTTTAAATAGACCAAATAGATTTGTTTACCCCTAAAACTAGGGGTTAGATACCAAAGTTACATCTCTAGAATAAATAATTAATGATCTATGACTATTTTTAGATACCGGTGGCCATCTTGGATGCCATTTTGAAATTAACAGTTTTCTGTACACCCGACTTTCTTAGATTTTTAGTATGTTATTCCTGATGTCAAATACTACTAAAAACCGTTGAAAAACCTTTCAATTTTGTTGGGGTTTTTTTTTTTTCTTTCTTCATAAATTGACCCGTCTATTACTCAAATTACTCAAATTACTCAAATTAGCAGAAGAAACGTGCAGAAAAGGGCAGGGGGTAAAGACTGAGCCCTTCAAGACACCAATTATACCAAATAGACAAGTATATAGCTTCTATTAGCCTAAGGCCGAACCGCACAACCAGGGTGAAGTTTGTACAAAAAACTTGTGTGCTTCAATCATTTGCAAAAAATGTATTGTGTTACAAGTACGTATGTCTGTTTGCGTTATTTTGCAACACTGTTACTGTTACGCCTTTAGTGAAGGTTTGATATTGTAATTAACGACAAAAATAAGCACTAATTAGGCTATTCTTAAGCATGAAATGCAAGGAATTTCTCATTCGTAAGTTATTGATTATAATTAAGTTAATTGAAACAAATTGTTCCCATCGAAACAATGCTAGTGTGCGATATTCTAATTAAAGGTCAATTTGGGGGTACTATGGGGGTGCCCCCTCCCAAACGCACAGGGTGTGATACTTAAGAATGACAGTTCTGAAGGTCACACATCCCCACCTACCAACTGCCACCATCAAACCTTTTGTGCTTAACATTCTAATTAAACCTCCTGGGCTCTTGGACTATACACACCTGCGTTTCAAACCGCACGATTAGTTCCTTCATGACAGTGTACTCAGTGTTTGCCACTTTCTGGTTGACTTGGAATACATGAAAGAAGGGATCGTTCCAACACTCGCGAAAGAGGGAATAGGAGCACTCCCCCATGAAGTCATAATATACACCGTCAAAAGTGCGATAGTGGGGATCCCCGTAGGTCAAGCAGTACAGGGATGCTGTCAAATAAAAGAAATTAGTTAAACATGCTTGACAGTAAAGTTACAAGGTCACTATGATAAAACACCTCATGTTGACCCAATGAACTAAAAATGTAGGGTCCAAAGTGCGACTTTTTTTTAAGACCACATTTTGAACAGGTTTTACTTCTTATATAAAAGGGTCGAAAGTGCGACTTTTTTTTAAGACCACATTTGGAACAGGTTGTTAATGGCCACTAATCGATACAATTAACATATTCTCACCACACCAAATACAATAACAATTTCTTGTCACGTTTTACTTTTCGTTTTACTTCTTATATAAAAGCAAAGAACTTCTAAACTTCTAGAAAAGTAGCAATTGCGTACACAAATCTACTTTTTAAGGTAGTATACACCATTTGCAAACATAAACAACTTACTTATTATGAAATACCTTACTTGACTGTAAGTGAATAACAGTCTCAAGCATCCTGTGAAATCACAGCACCTGATGTGATGTGGTTTTCAGGTAATTGGAATTTTGTATCAATTTTAAACGATTGCCCCCAATTTATTGAACTCGTCTGAAGTCAAGGAACCAGACTGCAAGAACAGCACTTTTTCTTGTTGTTTTCTAGCTCCTATGAACACAGAACTTTAAACAGGTCAGCGTCACATTAATTAAAATACAATTAAGCTTGTTCCAGGTATACGAGTATCCGGGCACTCAAATACCGGCATCGATATTCGGGCACTCAAATACCGGCATCGATATTCGGGTACACGCAACTTACAAATAAAACTTAACATTTAAAACCAAAATAAATATATTAACCAGTTCGCTGCTGACAGACATTTCCGGCCTTGCTCGTGGCGTGTTTATGCATCATCCGTTTTGAATCTAGGGAAAACTTTGCGTGTATATACGTCATCCGGCGCGAACTGGTTAAGAGAGTGAATGTGGCTAACACACACGGGCAACGGAAGTGGGAAGCTTTCTTAATATTATGCCCAACAAGTATACGTTAAAAGTCAATAAACAGCATCGATTCGGACATGGCTTTACACCCATTACTATAGTGGCATGTTCCGTGCAGTCTACCAATCACAGGCTATTATGAGCATTGTGACTGTGGCCCACCGACTGAAGTGCTGAAGTTGAATGTACATGTACATTCCAGTGTACATAGATTAGTGGGCCCGCCCTAAACAAGTCTCGTAAATATGGGCCAAGAATTAGCCGCAGTAGACCAATCACACAGTGAGTCTACTTTGAAACCAAATCAGCACATGTGCCGACGTGCCGATGTGCCGACGTGCCGACGTGCCGTCCAATCAGCACATGGCAATCTCCCCGTGTGAATTGCATCGCGCAGATCTTTCTAGAAATACCAATGTTGTTTAGACATCCGTAACTTGTAAGATGTCCTTGTATAAGCACTGCAAGATTAATACCTCCGTGGATTTAAAACAAGATTGGAACGATTGCAACATTTATGTTGAGTTTAGGGAACTTTTATACATGTAATTTCAATTTTGTAATTTCAATTTTTACGGAATTCCTTTACATGGCAACATTATAATCAAAGAGCTCCATGGCGAAATTAAGTCTGATCTGCGGCCAGCATACCCGTGTAAAAAGATTTTTTTTTTTTTTTTAGCGGCCGCACCATGCGCTTAACTTCTTTGGGGTTTTTTATGATTGAGATTTTTTCTGAACATCCGGGTACCCGAGACCCGAACCAATGCTACATTCAGTTACACAAAATTATCCATGAATGAACAGGCCTATCCAAAATATGAATCCCCTAACCTATCCATTTTCAAAAATTATAGCAAAAGCAAATGGTGTACACTGCATTTTGTATCTTTAAGGTGAAACTCAAACTAGAATGAGAAATACATCTTTACCATTTTTTTATTTTTTTTTATTTTTTAAAACTTTTGCCATCCAAGAGGAATAAAGGAATAACCCTATGTGCATATAATTACATGTTTCGCAGGTCGGCCCCCGCCAGCCTCGAGTACACAGGCACGAGAATGAAGTCCGATCTTGGTGTACATAGCACGTTCCATTGTTACTGCAGGAATCTGTCTTACAGGGATTTGCTGCATTGGAGGAAGAAAAGAGTAAGGCAATGGATTTCTTTATCTGACTGGAACATTGGGGGAGGGGGTGCACAGGATAGGGGTTGAACAGCAGGGCATTTTCACCCTAGATGAAATGAGAAATGAGGACTGAAATGAGAAAGTATTGAAGACTCAAGGACTTCTGCCAAATACGTTGGTTAATTACGTGTACAAGTGCGCAGCCCATATCAATCAACTATGTACTCCAATTTTCCATCATTTGACTCAATTAACTGTTTGCTCACACACTTGAGGGCATCAATTCTATGCTTTTTTGAAGAAAATTCACGCAAGTTTTCACATCCTTACAGCAAAAAAAAAAAAAATCAAAAATCAAAAGTTAAGTTTTTAGGTTTAGTTCAGTTCATGATCTCATCACGAAATTTGTTCCAATAAAAAAGAAAAACAGGTTTAAAGAATATATTTTGCTTACGGCTACACTCCAGCCCATCTCCAACCAAATCGTCATTGCATATGCAACGCTGAATCCCATCAACCAGCTGACACTGAGCGTTGTCATCACATGTGTCATTGCTACACGTCAGAGTTCCATCTGCTTCGCACTCACAGAACTGTTCACAGCCTTTAGTCATGAAGGTATAGCCAACCTAAGGACAAGACAGTAACAGAAACATTAAGAGAGAGGGGAACAGCGCCTTCTTCAAAGTTACATTCATAAATACCTTAGACAGTTTACCCATTCCCATTGGTCGAGAGCCGTCATGTGGCCGGTTTTAAACGAATGATAAAAGACCGGCTGGCCGGTTTTAAACACTTTTTCAGTGTCACATGAAACTTGAACGTCAATGAAATCTGGTCGCTTAACCATTTTATTGGTTGAAACCTCACAAGGCATGCGCAATAACACAAACAAGTTTTTATTTTAGAATCCTTATTTGACGCTGTATCGGCAGCTTGCGTTCTGCGTAACATTGTGCACTACTTGGCTCTGCTAACCACAGAATTCCATGCTTACAATCACCAATTTGTGCTAACCACCCAAGCAGAAACATTATGTGCTAACCCTGCAAGCACAGAATCCCAAGTTACGAGATGTACGCAAGCGCAGAAGCCAAAATTTCTCACTATAATGCGCGAAATACGCTTACCGTAAGCACGGTAATGTTATGCTACAGTAAGCAAGGATTTTTCGCCTGCGGTAAGCAGAGCCAAGAAATGGGGGGCCCAGTTGTCACTTTAAATAAACCTTCATACACGGTGATATTTGTTGAAGTATTTTGTTTTTTTATTTCTTAAACGTGATTACGGTAGTACTGTACTAAAAGATTTTAGTTGAAATTCCAAATATAGTTTAAAATATATTGTCACATTTCTGGTGTGATATTGCATTTACTTGCATTAAAGTTGTGAAATTTTAAAAGTGTAAAACACACTTCAAAGTTGGTCTCTAAACATTTGACAAATGGGGGTCAACCACAAAAATGAGGACAGAATATCTGTGCATATCGTTATATAGAAAAGGTAAGAGGAACAGCTGAGAGGCCCAGAATCAAAATTTGAGATTACATTTTTTGGGGGAAGCGAGAAAAATGACTATTTAGCTAACGTTTTCTTAACTACATGAAGACAAAGGAATGTCCACAGTACATATGGAAGGTAAAGCCTTGTGCCTGTGCCTGTAATAAGCCCCTTGTTGATTTCCTTGTTGATTTCATTGATGATAACTTACCGGTATGACTGCCAGGTCCGATATCTCATGAGGTATGAGGCAACCACACTCTTCATCAGGCACACAGCGGTCGTCACTCAGGTAGTAACCCTCGTCACACTCACAGCCGTCATTACAGTACGTGAAGCAGCGTCTGGGGTCCTCGTACAGTCGCTTGCCAAGGCAAGACGGGGGACAAGACGCGATGCAGGAGGAGAAATGGGAATGCTGGGGGCATTCCGAGTCTGCAGGAATGAAAGACAGAACCACAAAATGAGAAGAAGCGAGGGCAGGTGAGTTTATGCTTCAGGTAACACTTGATGGTTACACTTGATGGTTACACTTGATGGTTACACTTGATGGTTACACTTGATGGTTACACTTGATGGTTACACTTGATGGTTACACTTGATGGTTACACTTGATGGTTACACTTGATGGTTACACTTGATGGTTACACTTGATGGTTACACTTGATGGTTACACTTGATGGTTACACTTGATGGTTACACTTGATGGTTACACTTGATGGTTACACTTGATGGTTACACTTGATGGTTACACTTGATGGTTACACTTGATGGTTACACTTGATGGTTACACTTGATGGTTACACTTGATGGTTACACTTGATGGTTACACTTGATGGTTACACGGCGGTTACACGGCGGTTACACGGCGGTTACACGGCGGTTACACGGCGGTTACGCGACGGTTACGCAACGGTTACACGGCAGTTATGCGACATTCACACGGCGATCATGCGACAGTCACACGATGGTTATAATAAGCTAGTTCAGTATTCACAACAAGATTCAACAATTCTTCTCGGGAGATAAATGCACGTAAGGCTATGGGGACATGGTAACCAAATTTGCATTCTGTGCAAATTTGTGTGCAATCAAAAAGACGATGACAACTTTTGTTTAATCTTACTTCAGAACATGACAATCTCTATAAATTTGCTGGTACCAGCTATACTTTTGCACGCATACGATGAAATGTTTAAATCTCGAAAGAAAAATTGTCCTTAAATAGAATGTAACTGTGGATCCCGTGGACAACTTATTTAAACCGTCACAATAATAAAATATGATTACGCCAATAAAGTTTGTTTTAACTTACAGCAGTTTCTCTCAATTCTCCACTGGTATCCGACCTCCACCCCTGCGTTGATGCAGCGCTGGGCATAGTCTTGTATGTGCGTGCAGCGAGGCGAGATACTGGGCAGCGACTTACAGACATCAAAGATGCATTTTTGATAGAAAGGCTGGTATGGGATGACATCGTGACAATCAGCAAAGGGACCTGTGCACAAAATCAGAGCGTCACCAGAAATATTTTAGAACACAACAGTGGGGAGCCTATACAGGTTGTCTCCAAAAAATTATACTCATTTTCAAATTCATATTATTACAAAACTACAGAATATTTCAGAAAGAATCAAATGTATGTGGAATGAGCAGAATGCCCTCTGTTCAATGGTATATTGAACAGGTATATTTTATATGGTATATTTTGAAGGAACTACACTGGCTTCCTGTCTCCCAAAGGATTGTTTTCAAACTCATGCTTCTGGTCCACAAAGCTCTCAACAACAAGGCTCCCTACTACATTAAAGAACTACTACATGAATATTCTCCAGCAAGAACTCTTAGATCAAGTAACCAGCAACTTCTCAAGGAACCAATTGCTAAACGAACATGGGGCGCCATATCTTTTTCTGTTGCAGCTCCTCGACTTTGGAATTCATTGCCACTTGAACTCAGATCATGCCATTGTACAACTAGGTTCAAATCGCTTCTTAAGACTTTACTTGATGTCGCAAATTTTCAAGAATTGATTACTTGTTGTTGTTTACAGCGCCTTGAGCACCCTGCAGGGTGGATATGTGCGCTTTACAAATCTCAATATTATTATTATTATTATTATTATTATTATTATAAGGTTCATTATGTCATTGCCATGGATGACTGAACAAACAAGACAGTTGGGAAAAGCACTGAAATCAGCACTGTGTTTAAGTTTAGTGACAAAGGTCAGACAGAATTAGAAAAAGTGATGACATGGTCGATGAATTATTTTTTCTGATCCCTTTTTTTTTGAGGGACACTTATACCTGACAAATTTAAGGTGCTGTGCCCTTAATATGGCCAGTATTCCTGTTAATGCATAGCTGACATCTTCGTCTCAGGTCTATTACTGACCGCCTTATCATCCCAACTTGTCACAGTGCATGATTACAACAAATAGAGTTCATTGCCCAATTAACAGTGCGCCATATCTACACCTCACTGTTTTCATTCACTTCACTTTATTTTCCACATAAACAATTGAGACAACCAACAAAGGGTTTGGTATACATAATATGTGGATGGGGATCCCTAAAAAGCAAAGCTTGTCGAGTAGAGATCCCCATTTACAATTATACAAGAAAGACAGACACACGAAACGACAAATACATGTAACACCAGACATAAATATGGGAATGACATAATTAAGAAAACAGTAGCCTATCCTGTAGCTGTAACCCCGTGAAATAATAAACACTTACTTTACAAATAATTATTCAATAGCATATTTTTGTATTTACGCTTAAAAAGCGAGAGACTAGATATATTTTTCAAGGAAAAAACGATCGAGCTCCACAGCTTGGGACCCTCATGCTTCACAGTTGCTTTAGAGATTGTAGTGCGAGCATAAGACCGATGAAAATCATGACACTGTCTTGTAAAATAAGGGTGGATGTCATAATTTTTTGAAAACATAGAACAAACGGATTTGGGTAAACTATTAGTGTTAAGTTGATGCATAAAGGAGCCCAGCTGGAGAGAGTAAATATCGTTAACCTTTAAAACATTACAATTATAAAAAAGTGGATTACTATGTTCATAAAAGTTAGCATTGTTAATAATACGCACAGCTTTTTTCTGTAATTTGGTAATTCTATTAATATGACCAGTACCACTATTGCCCCAAGCAAGTATACCATATGTTATATAAGGTAGAACAAGGGTATTATACAACATCATTAAAACATCCTGGGTGAAAGTACATTTTAGCTTGGATATAATACCTATGTTTCTGGAAATAACAGTAGAAATGTGGTTAATATGTTTGCTCCAAGAAAGACCGTCATCAATATACAACCCCAAAAATTTTAAATAATCATTTTTTATAATGTTTGTATTATCAATACGTATTGAAGAAAGCTGACAGTATTTCCTATTGCTGAACAACATATAATTAGTTTTTTTAATGTTAAGAGATAACTTATTTGCTTTAATCCAGGCAGATACGTTTTTCATCTCATGATTAATTGTATCAAAAAGAACATTCATATTACTGTGGCTATAAAATAAATTACTGTCATCAGCAAAAAGAATAAAAGAAAGTACATCCGAGGATTTATCAAAATCATTAATGTAAACAGAGAATAAAAGGGGACCTAAAATAGAACCCTGTGGAACTCCACAAGATATTTCAGAATGAGTAGACTGGGTTCCATGAATAGATACAAATTGCTGACTGTTGCGCGTCCCTTCATGAAATGGTCGACCATCTACGTGCCTAGTGGTCCATACCCGAACCCGTGGTGGTATAGAGTGTATAGTGCCTGTTTAAAATGTGCACCAGGGTAGGGCGGTAATTACCAACATGGTCTAGGCCTCTGGTATTACTGGTCCCTTTTGGCAACTTTTTGGATCATCCTGCATCCAACATCTATAAACTTGACACTGCATATTTTTGGGTCCTGAGCAACACACCTGCCAATTTGCATTCTCAGACAGTGCCCAGTTCTGGAAATAATCAAATTACAGACGGAAACACACACACGCACAAGCATGCAGTCGTGAACCACATAACGACCGAGGATCGATATTGTGTTTTCCTTTGTTCCTTTACTCTACCCTAACCTCATTACCTAGCGCTTGCCCCAACGATCGAGGACCGATTTCGGACAAGCAAACCGTCCTTCGAGGATCCTTTGTTGCCTTTGTTTTCTTCTGTGTTTCGATCCTCGATCGTAATACGATACAAGAACATGTTTGTTTATGATGTAAATCGAGGAGTTCCCTTTGTTCCTCTCGATAATTTCATTTGTTTGTACCTTAACTTTTTCCGACGGCTCTCATTGGTTTTGTACACGAATCTCAATCGAGATCGTCCTCGATTCTAATCCTAACCCCAATTCACCTTCGTGTCGCCAGGCATGTGTCCTCCATTTACACCATAAACAAACTCACACACACGCAAAGATTTTTGGAATTACAGCAAGACACAACGTTGTTATGTTGGGGTGTGTGGCTTAGTGGTTTAGGGTTTGTGACTCATGACCAGCGGGTCGGCGTTCAAATCAAGCTGCTGCTCATAAGTTGTGTCCTTGGGCAAGCCACTTTACCCCACTCTACACCTCTCTACACCAGGGGTATAAATGGGTACCGGCATTCGCTGGGGAAGATAGCCTGAGAAGAACTAGCATCCCATCCAGGGGGAATAGAAATGTTCTCGGTCGTTTCATGCTAGAGAAACCGGAGTTAAACACCGACCAGATGAGCCGCAAAGTGACAGACTTTACTAAATACTTTCACATCATTGATAATCCAGACTTACCGCTGGTACTTCTGATGGCATTGCATGCATTGTCTGCTGTCGCGGATGTTTCTTCTTCACAGCCGTTGGGAAGGGCAACAACCGGCCCACAGGTGCTGTTGGGCAGAAGCCAGCTGCTGACAAATTCTAACACGTCTGAGGTCTGTCAAGTGGAAAATAAGACTATTCTTTGAAGCTGAAGTATACCTTTCAGAGCTATCCTAAAGGTAACCCACCAAACTAGACAAGACAGCTTACAAAATATAATTGTAAAAATATCATTCACACAATTAGTCCCTGTGAAATTATTCCTTATGGCAACCGGCGATTATCAATAAAATAATAAAGGAAGGTTATTTCCGAGGAAGCAACTCATCAGAGATGCATTTTTCTGCAAATTTCCATTACAGTACAGAGGAACGCCGCTATAACGAACATCACAGGATCCCCCGTTTTTTGTTCGAAATATCGATCGTTCGGTACAGCGATTTTCAGCCGCCGGACATCAGGTACGCATTATTTAGTAGCCACCCGTCACTTTTTAAAAAAGCACCGTTCGTTTGACAATTTAAAGGGATCGTAAACGTTTGGTAATTGGAACCCACTGTTTGTTTCAATCCTATATAGTTATAGATATATACCATAACTAACTTGTAAAAACTTCATTTAAAAAGGTGGTAGCGATTTTGAGATATTGCCGAAAAATCTGGAGCGGTTATGTCCACGCAGGAAGAATAATCTGCATTAGAATACACAAACTGAGAAACGTCACTGCAGTAACGCTTCTCAGATTCAATTTTTGGGGGATAAAAAAGAGTATCTTTTACCATAACCGCAGCACTTCTAAGTGAAAAGTTTCTAAAAATGCATTATACTATCCAAAGCTGCTGTACTTTTTACCAAGTTATTTTGTATTGCCATTAATTTTTTTAGTAACTACCAAACGTATACGATCCCTTTAAAACAGCCCAAATCTGTCGAGATATTTTTAACAACAATCTTTGGTATGAAATGTTTATCCTCTCAACATGAGTGGGCCATTACATTACATGATAATGCACAGCGCGACTTAACCCGTTTTTTGTAGAGCTGGTCACATTTTTTTAAGAATTGAAGTGAACTTTATAGTTCCAATGCATGCAAAAGTACGATTTTCTATGCCTCTTCTGATAATACCATCAGAACAACCATGAAAAATTCAGAGTAATTTGTGAGGGGTTCTGGCAAAATGAAACGGAACTGAGCAGAGGTTGAAATGAGGGTTCTCAGGTGTTAGAAAAGAGGATAAAAATCTCTTAACAATGCTGCTTTTTTGCACTTCAATTGGACATTCCGTTAACAAGTTGTGGCTGTTTAAAGTTCGCCTTTATCAACATGTCGCAAAAGTAAAATGTTGAGAAAAAGGCCTTTGAAGTTTTAAGTTTGTACAGGTGATATGAAAAAATGCCAATTATTTTTTCTAAAAAACACTTTTATATTTTACTACTTTCATACTATCTCTTAACCAAATATAGTAAGTAGGCATACCAAAGATTACAATTATCAATAAATCTGAAAATTAAAAAAATCTACGGTTATTAATTATTTTGCAGGTTCCATCTTATTTTGCCAGAACGCCTCACGTTTAATCACACTTACAAATTCGCCGGTGTTCATACGAAACTCGTTCTCAGGATCGCCGTCGAGAAATCCGCAGAGTCCACAAACTTTACCAAGTTTGCCATACACAAAGACATTCACGTGGTTGTACCCATCCCATCTCACAACCAAACCCAGATTCTGGTCTTCCAATACCTATTGGTGACAATGGTGAAACACTTGCGTGAGTATTGATACGTATTGGGAAAACTAGTATGGTCAGAGTTGTATTCGAGTAAGTTCACAAGTCACTTCACAAGTCAGTTCAGAAGCATCAAGAGGCACAATAACAAAGGAATGCTTGCCCCTAAATATTGAGAGAGAAGGAAGAAGAAAGGAGGGAAGGAAGAGAGGAGGAGAGAAGGAGAGGAGGAGAGGAGGGGAGTGTAACATTTGCCGAAAAGAAAAACACAAACAACTGTACCCTACTACACTAAACTAAACTCTACCCTCCCCCCCCCCACCCCCACCTCCCCCCCCCCCCCCCCCACCCCCACCTCCCCCCCCCCCCCCCACCCCCACCTCCCCCCCCCCCCCCCCCCACCTCCCCCCCCCACACCTCCCTCCCACCCCCCTCCCCCTCCTCCAACCATCTTTCAAAACTCTTCTGTCACAACTGGGAGTTTGGTAAACAAAAAAAAGTAAAGCCTGTCACAAGCCAATAATGGTTGGTTTTTAACTCCTGTTTCTCGTTTCTTAAACGACTGAAAATATTTATTCTTCTTCCTGGACGGGATGCTAGTCCATCGCAGGTTACTCCCCAGCTAATGACGATACCTATTTGTGACCTGCTCCCACAAAACCAGACATAAGTGTGTTTTTTTTTTAAGTGAGATATTGGTTTTTCCATTTAGTACACATATTCAGATTTCATTTGGTACCAAAACCACTTTTATACCATACATACTTCTAATTGTATGAGGATTTTAAGACTGCGTGTACACGCGATTCTATGGGAATCAAATAATAACAAATAACAATATCTCACTTTTAAAAAAAAACCACTTATGTCTGGTTTTGAGGGAGCAGGTCACATTTATACTCCTGGGTGGAGAAAGGCAAGTGGGGTAAAGTGACACAACACATCGCCAGCAACTGGATTTGAACCCCGACCCTCTGATTAAGAGTCACAAACCCTAACCACTAGGCCACACGCCCCCATGGGTGTCTGGAGGTATTTTTTTTTTTTTTTTAAATGTAGACAAAATCTTCTCCTGTCTTTTTAGTGTAAATTTTTTAAAACCGAACGTGTACATTTTGAGAGAAGGAAAAGCCTTTTTGAAAAAAATTACAACAGAGGGGAAAGCTATAGCGAATCTGACAATTTTACTTCAAAACACTCATTTTTTGGTCTTTTTTTCGTTCAATATGAATTTACCGCCCCCCTGATTCAATAACACCTTTTTGGGATAATGTTATTCATTGTTTCTAAATTGTGTACCCTGTGGAGACCTGAACACATTGGGGACAATGAGAGTGAAAAGGCCTCCACAGGGTAATTCCTTCAGGTAAAAAGTTCTCCACAAGGTTTTTATAAAATAGAGATATAGATTTTACTCAACTAGTGTTAGGATTAGTATTAGGGTCAGTGTTTGGGTAAGGGTACATTTCAACCAAGGAAAGTAATTGTGGTTCAAGTAGGAGCATTTTGAAAGTAGTTTTTGACAGTCCACAAATGTAGTGTACACAAGAAGAAAGAGATGTCTCCACAGAGATACAAATGTTGGGAACCTTGAACCTTCGTGTTACACAGCATGTACTTACCATCCAGGAGCCACTCAGATGTATCTGTTGCTTTGGTCGTATGAGCGGAAGAATCACGCGCTGGCCGTTGATCAGAAGAATCAAACCTCGGTGAATTTCAAGGAGCTGGCAGCAGCACAGGTAATAGAAACAGAGCAACACATTGAAATCAATATCAAGTCATATTCGTGTCATGTATTATACAAAAGCTAATTTAAAGGTGGAGTACATATGTGACCCGCACCATCGTAATCAGGAATAAGTCGCTGAGGCCGTTTTATGCAATCGGTCGTTGAAGTAAACGCATGGGTGAAAATCGTGACCAAGTCGATTTTCTGAATATTGTATTTTTAGGAAGTGCAGTTATCACAGATTATTGTCGTTAATGTTTTGTATGTAAAAACGATCAATAAAGATGAAAATAAAGAGGATTTGTGTGCGCTGTCCGTATGATTTTGGTCAATTTTGTTTATTTCAAAGCTGTTTTTCTCGGAATGTGGAATCGGCAAATAAATATACACCTGTCATCTTCATCAGACCATAACTCGTTAACCTAAACAAATACACACTTGTGATGGGTATCATTAGAAAGCTTATGAAATACCCTTTCTCACCATGTGCATATCTCAAAAAGTCATTTCGAGACTTATTCCAGATTTCGATGGAGCGGGTCACATATGACTTTTGCAGCTATCCAAAAAGTAACCAGCCAAAATATTGTTGAAAAGCTTACTTCTTGTAAAGATACGAATGATTCTAAACTCCCTGTGAAACTATTTCTTCTGGTATACTGTTATTTTGAAATTTTGAAAAAAACCCAAAGGAATGTCATTTTTAAAGATGCGTCTCAGAGACGCACTTTTGAACATTACCATTTGCCTTACAATAACCCTACAATTATCAATTTCTTTTGTTCTCAACAAACCTTTGTATGTTTTGGTAATGCCGCATTTATGGTAAAACATAGTAATTTACAGATTATAAAACTGATGTTAAACAATGCTGGCATCAAGAGAAAAAAAAACGACAAAATCTCACCTTGGTATTTAGTAACCAGAGGCTAATTTCATAGAGCTGCTAAGTCCACAATTTTGCTTAGCACAAAAATGTTTTGCTTGGAAAAAAAGTCTAGATGTGTTTTTCATGCTAAAGCAAAACTGGATGAATACCAGTCACAAACAAAATTAATCATTTGAAAATTTGTGGTTTTTTTAAACAAATTGCTGTGCTTAGGCCAAACCAAAAAATATGTTTTGTTCGAGTCACAGGGTCAGAACAAATTTTGGGTCGGTCTGTTGGTCGGTATAACTTCTTCTGAAGGTGAGAATGATGTGTTCCTGAGGGCACCACCAAGTACCAAGTCCAACTACCCAAGTCCCATTTCCATATTAAAATAATCACCACAAAATCCTTTGGGTAAGTTGGCATTTAAAGGTAGGATACACCATTTGCAGATATCGAAAATATTTACTACCGAATTATTAAGACATATCTTACTCATTTGAAAGTAAATAATGATTCTAGGCATCCAGCAAAATGATCGCGCTAGGTATCTTTTATGTCTCGCGAAAGCAGCGAAGTTCGTCCGACCATTTCTAGAGCTATTCACAAACTGTTCGCGTACTTCTTGAGAACAGGTGACTTCGCCAAAGAAGCAAACGCGAGCCTTTCACAAGATTATTGCGCAACATATGTACGAATGTCGCATGAATGTTGCAAGACGTTCATTTTTTGCGAAATATGCGCAAAAAGTTTACATGTGTCGCGAAATGTCCGCACGAATGTTGCCTGAGATTCGTGCAACATTCATGTTGTTTTGTTCTTGTTTTGTCGCATGTTCTTCGTGTATGTGGACTGGCCATAGTTCGGCAAATCTACACTTGACATTTGCACCTACGTTGTGAGAACCACGCACAAACTGCATTGTCGCGACACATTCAGAAAAAAACTTCTCCGAATGTTTGACTTTGCCATTTTTTCGGCATTCCCCTTCTTTTGCAAATCGTTCGCGTGCCACAGAAAAGAAAAAAAAACCTCAGGAACTAATAATAATAATAATAATGAACATTTATAAGGCGCCGGTATCCGCCAAGCAAGACGCTCATGGCGCACAATACAGATTGTTTTTAATCACAAAACCGTAAGGTAAACATGTGGGTTTTTAGAGAAGATTTAAATACAGACAATGATGATGACTGACGAATTTCAAAAGGTAATTTGTTCCAGAGTTCGGGAGCGGCGCTTGAAAAAGACCGGTCTCCCCAAGAGTGATTGGTACGGGGAACCGTAAGCTGTAGCGCTCTGACTGAACGAAGACTACGTGACGGTTTATATTCCGTGATAATGTCAGATATGTAGTCCGGTGAAGTTCCTTGTCGTGACCTGAAAGCGAGAAGGAGGATCTTGAAGGCAATGCGATCAATGATGGGGAGCCAGTGGAGGGACTTTAAGACGGGGGTGATGTGAGTGGTGCGTCTGGATAAGGTGATGAGGCGAGCAGTGGCATTTTGGAGGCGTTGAACTCCATGAAATTGGCCCTAAGAAATTATTCAACACCCTCTGCCAATCCATCTAGTAATTCCATGCCCCCCCCCCCCCCCCCCAAAAGCAGAAACGTTGACTTACATATCCATACTCCTCCGACTCGGAATAAATCTTGATAGCCTCTGTGGTCACGATATCGGGATTGTCATCCGACTTCTTAGTGACCTGGGTCACGCTAAACTTGTCCGCGTCCTCCTCAAAGCAGTTATGAAGAAGAATGTGTTCGCATTCGCTGTTGAATTGGTAGCGAACTCCGTCAAAGGTTTCAACGTGTGGATCTCCAGAGACCGTGCAGCGGTTAAGAGCTAGAAAATATGAAACATTGATGGGGAATTGTAAGCAGATTACAATTCATATGTAGCAGCTGCATTTTCATTGTAATTGTCAACACAATTTTTTTTTTTACGATTTCTTTTTCTTTTTCAGTCGTTTGTCTATAAAAAAATTTTTTATTTTGTTTACCCCTAGATGACCTTTGACCTCCAATGTCAAAGGAGTTGTGATCAACTCCCACCCAAAGATCATATTTTTAATGTTTGGTGCGTAAAAGTACAAAGCTTGAGCAAGTTAAGAATATATTTTGATACAAAAACTATGGATTCGTGGATGGACGTGAACGAACGTCGAACGTGTCGCATGGCCCCATAGAGAATAAAAAGTGCAACAGCGCGTGCAACAGCGCCGCCAACGCCAAAGAAAATAAAGCTGCCTTTGGATTTGTCTATATCCAAGTATCTTTTTCATGACATCTTCCTACTGTGCACCAAATTTCATGCTTGGTATCACAAACACATTTTACGCCAAAATGTCCCTATATCTATTCCACTATAAATAAATCATTTATTGATTGATTGATTGATTGATTTATTCAGGTTAACTCAACAACAATATGACAGACAAAAAAAGTACGAAACAAAAAAGCAGTTGATTTAACCTGGGATAGCCCCAGAAAGACAATTTTACAGGCTTAATGGATTCATCTTGTAGGATTCTCACCTGCCTCACAATCTTTGCCCCCGTATCCTACAGGACACTGGCAGAGATAGTCGTCGTTTTCAATGATGACACATGGCCCGTTATTCTGACATGGATTGGGGTAGCAAGGATTGGCTACAACAAAGACAAAAAAGATAGAAGAATTTATCAAAAAGAAATGAACAAGATTCCGACATTTTCAGAGAAGCGTGACCTAAATAATAGGAAAAAAGTACAACATGTCGTTCTTCGGCACGGAATACATCAATAAAATCACGCAGGGACCAGCCTCTTTCATGAACAACAACAACGCCTAAATATAAAACGCCTAATTGGGTCATTCCATAAAGTTGAGACACAAAGTGTAACATTTTGGTATATTTCTAGTTACATGCTATATATCAACTAAATTATTTGAATACTTATTCCTTAGGTTTGTCTTGGATGTTGGACAGATTTAGGCAAGTTTTTGTACCACTTAAACATTGGTTTTCTGAGAAACTGGATATTTAATGAAAAATGTAGGTCTTGAATGTTCTACATCATGTCTGTTATACTACTTTTTGTCATGATTTAAGATTTAAAGTACAAACCTGCTCTGCTTGCTAATATGTTGAAAAATATGTTCCAACATAACAAATGTCACACGAGGGTACACTATGTTAACCAGTTTGTGCCGGAGAACGTATATACACGCAAAGTTTTCCCGAGATTCAAAACGGATGACGCATAAACACGTCACGAGCAAGGCAGGAAACATCTGTCAGCAGCGAGCAAGGCCGGAAATGTGTGGGTGTGCTTTCCCGGTACCATCGGCCTGAACCCACCTCGGATCGAATTTCGTTAAAAATAATCCCGCGCCTCGGCTCGGTGATGTTACAATAATCACGGCGCGAACTGGTTAAATTGTTCATAGCTACTGATTCACTTGTATTTCAGGTAAGAGTAACGAACTTAAAGAATGTATGGGGTCAATTCTGTGTGTTGTACTTTAAACATGCATAGACACACTGTGTGGTGATAGTAGTGAAATAGCTTCACAACAGTTTCTGGAAGTAACCGTGGGACACCGTGTTCTAACTTGGTGGAATGACACATATACGTTTGCCACTGACACCTCACACCAGCCTACAGCTAGTCTCCGCCCACTGTTTTCCATCATTATTATTATTATTATTATTATATACACTGAACAAGTTTTGTTACATATATTCAAAAAAATGTGCAGTTTTACAATTGAGCAACATTCGTATTTGGATTATTCTACACCTTTAAAACCTTCTATATGCCAACATTCATGTGCTGCATTAGTGGGCACTATAAAATTCAAGAAATAGGGGCATTTTTAGTGATTATCCCATTGTCTATAAGGACGACACCCCCCCCCCCCCCCCCCCCCCAATGTCGAGCCTTTTTTCCTTACCCCTGCATTCACCACACCCATCATCTTCAAATCCCTCTTGGCAGTGACAACCATACTCTCCATCCTTGACACCACAGAAGGAAGTCTCCAGGTCACATCCGGCATGGTGGCAATCATCCGTACAGGTACACTCATATTGACAAGACTCGATAAGGAAGACCTCATCTTTCTGTTGGAAATCACATCGAAACCAATTTTAAAACAGGTAGGTCCAAAATGAACAGTATGCCTTTTGCAACTACTCAAAAAGTAACCAACCAAATTTGTGTTCAAAAGCTTACTTGATGTAAAGATATTAATATTACCCGGTCGCGAGTGGGTCGCGAGTGGGTCGCGAGTGGGTCGCGAGTGGGTCGCGAGTGGGTCGCGAGTGGGTCGCGAGTGGGTCGCGAGTGGGTCGCGAGTGGGTCGCGAGTGGGTCGCGAGTGGGTCGCGAGTGGGTCGCGAGTGGGTCGCGAGTGGGTCGCGAGTGGGTCGCGAGTGGGTCGCGAGTGGGTCGCGAGTGGGTCGCGAGTGGGTCGCGAGTGGGTCGCGAGTGGGTCGCGAGTGGGTCGCGAGTGGGTCGCGAGTGGGTCGCGAGTGGGTCGCGAGTGGGTCGCGAGTGGGTCGCGAGTGGGTCGCCAGTGGGTCGCGAGTGGGTCGCGAGTGGGTCGCGAGTGGGTCGCGAGTGGGTCGCGAGTGGGTCGCGAGTGGGTCGCGAGTGGGTCGCGAGTCGGTCACAAGTCGGTCGCAAGTCGGTCACAAGTCAATTGCAAATAACTCACTAGTTGATCACAAGCCAAGTATTAATCCAATTAAAAGCAATATGAAGCAAAAAACAAAGGGACGCCTTTGTCATGCTTCAGTTGAAATTATGTCACCTGATTTGTAAAAATCCACTAGGCATGTCAAACACTATTTAGGCCGTGTGTAATTCCAGAACCTCAAAAGGCAAGTGCTATTTGTTAAGATGGAAGGCTATTATTTCCCCAATGAATAAAAGGGAAATCCAACAGTTGCTTTAGAATTCAGTGTGATGTATAAGCTTAGACACTTGTAATTACATGATTCAATGGTCAGCACCTCTTCAAAGTCATCTTTAAGTAACCACTAAGATGTGCTGCTAACGGAATTGAAAAGATGAATGGACAGTGGTTTCGTGACTCTGCGTGGGGTGTAAGAAATGCTACTACACCAACAATGGTCAAAAGAGGGCGCCGCTAATGTGTTAAAGCCACAAACTGCAAGTATGGCCGCACAAGAGGGTCGCTATTTAAAAGAACAGACGTCATCTTGAAAAATTGGGAACCCGATGGACCGGCGGCTGAAAATCGCTATAGCGAACGATCGATATACCGAACAAAAACTGTGGATCTTGTAATTCTCGTTATAGCGGCGTTCCACTGTTCTGACTTGGGGCTGGATTGCTTGTGTATTGGCTTAAATAAAATGTTTATTTTGCAGAAGGAAAGCGTGTTTGACCCAATCGTCAAGAGAAAACACACAGATCGCATGCCAGGCAACCTAGGCAACCTATAAATCTTCATTTCAACATTTAGTAAATAAAAACAAATGAACATGCATGATGGCAACAAAGGAGAAGACACTGTGGGTCAGTGAACCCACCTTACGATACTGGTCGTCAAAAAAGCATCCGCACTGCTCTTTAGGCACACACTCGTCTCCGCTGAGGTAAAGGTGTGGGCCGCACACACAACCAGCCTGATCGGGAAAGGGGCAAGGTGTGCTGTGCTCCAGGATGTCTTCCAGGCAGGTAAGGGGACAGGCGGGGGTGCTGGGCTTAAACTGGAAATCACCTCTGCATCGAGGCTCTGGAAAATGTTGAAAGATACAAAGAGGTACTATAAAACACAACGGTAGATATACGAAGCGGGTTCAGGCCGATAGTGCCGGGAAGCACACCCACGCATTTCCGGCCTTACTCGCTGCTGAAAGACATTTCGTGGCGTGTTTATGCGTCATCCGTTTTGAATCTGGGGAAAACTTTGCGTTTATATACGTCATCCGGCGCGAGCTGGTTAAAGAGATAGTACACCATTTGTCAGTTGTGCATGTTTATCATTTGAAGCAACTTGGAAATCAGGTTGGCATAGCGGATCTTTCTTCTCATTCTACCGCTGTGACCCGGGTTTCGATTTCCAGCCGGGGCCAATATGTGGAGTGGGTTTTCAGTCCCAGCCTGATTTTGCGCATTTCCTCCAGGATATTCCTCTGGGGTTTCCCTCCCACCTCTAAAACTCTCCTCTCTCTACAGGTTTCTTCAGGCTTGCAAGCTACAGTGCATAGGGAACGTTTTGCGGAAACCTTGGTTTCAATACCAGAAAAAATTAATAATAATAATATTAATAAGAATTACACAAAATCTCAAAATATAAAGAATGGCGCTAAACAACTAACCTGATGAAATGTTAACTCTGTATTAAATGCTGTATATTCCAAAAAACAATAATCGCACATTTCAATTTAAATTTAAATTTTCAATTTTAATTGCGACCACAATGAGCACGTTTTCATTCACCCGATTGCAGCTGCTCGCGTGCCCCACACCAAACCGATCAATAATAGCGCTTACGCATGTTAAGTGCTTGAATTATCAGGAATGAGTGAATTTGTGTCTTATAGTAAATATATCGTTTAACTGACCTGTCCGTAGTTTTACAATCCTGCATGCATGTTTTAATTAATACCCATTATTCCGTTATCACATCAAAAGCGACCCATCTAAAATTAATTCTAGATTTCCATGACTATGGGAACCCTGAAATCAACTTGTCAACCAACCGCAGAAGCCGGGTGTTCTCCAGAAGCCGACAGGCAGCGAGCGGTCTAGGCAAGCGGACTCCAACGTCAACAGGCTGCTACAGATGTTGGATCTATCCGTGGCTTCACTTGAGGAACAGGCAGTGAAGATGCAGTTATCTAGGTACATAGCGGGATCCAGCTCCACGATACACTCACTAAACGGCCCTAAAGGGTTAAGAAAGGTTAAGAAAGGAACAAGAAAACATCAACGGCTGGGTCAGTGGCCCTGGGTATTCAAGATAAGGCTGTCTCTTTTTTAATTGTCTATGGTTCTCATATGTGAAGGGTTCAGTCAAAATAAGACGGAACTAAGCAGAGGTTGAAATGAGGATTCTCAGGTATCAGAAATGAGGATAAAATTCTCCTTACAATGCTGTTTGTTGCGCTTCAAACGGACTTTCTATTAACAAGTTGTAGAGTTCACATTTATCAACATGTCGCAAAGGAAAAATATTGAGAAAAAGGTCTTGGAAGTTTCGTGTTTTGTACATGTGATATGGAAAAATGACATTTGTATTTCCTTAAAAACACTTTTATTCCACTACTTTTTTTTCCATACTCTTTCTAAACAAAACATAGTTTATAGGCATAACAAAGATTACAAATATCAATAAATCAGAAAATGTAAACAAAAATCATCCAGTAGTGACTTTTTTCAGTTTTCTCCACTGTGGCCTGTGCCCATCGTTCCATCTCATTTCGCAAGAACGCCTCAAATATTTTGTTGTCAGTCGAAACAATTAAAATTGTGCAACCATCATTGAAAATTGAAACAAAAATTCAAATTTTCTTGTAAACGACAGCACACCAGGTGCTATATTATTCACTTACAGTCAAGTAAGATATTATGTATTAATTAAGTGTTTTTATTTCGTTTATGTTTCTCCATGTGCACACTGCCTTTATAACATTAGATATACTCCCAGTGATACCGTGCAGTTGTTGGATAAGTTGAGGGATAAGTTGGGTAGGCACTCACTGCGTTAGGGGGACAGGCTCTTTTGTTTGGAAAAGACAGACCGAGTAGTGGGGACATTTTCAAGTCCCCATAGCGCGTTGGGTGTTCAGTAAAGGTAGAACAAGGTAAAATTGGGTTTAATAGGGTATAATGAAAGAAAATGTAGAAGAGGACAAATTAGGGTGATGCTGAACATTTTAGAATTGTTGAGTGTTCTGAGTTTGAGATTAGAGAGATTTCAGTTTACACACAAACCCTATGGGTTGTTCTCATAACGCTATGTACCAAAAGAACCTGTGATTTTGCGGGGCTATTGGGAGGCCCTGTCAGAATCTCTTGTCTATGGCTATTGTCTAAGTGTTTGTCCATTACAACTACGCATGAGCAGGCTGACAACAGACTTAGCCGTACCACTAGAAGCCCGTTTTGGACACGGCCTACAAGTCTGGATTACACATGTCTATTACCATTTTCCTGGTGGATGATCTGACATGTTGAGGTTGCTGCAGCCCTTTCAATGGCTCCGTTGCAGGCATCCTGTAAGTCATCGCCAGGATCTGTACACTCCTCATCAGGTTTCTTCCAGCTATTACCAAATTCTACTGAATTACTGACCTGAATAAAAAAACAAAGAAAACCTAAAAGAGAACTGCGACTAGCCAGGGGGAGCTCCTGAAAGGCCCTTTATTTAAATTATTCACTTTCTACAACACCTTCGGGCCAATTCTGCTCCATTTTTTTTGTAATCCTCAATCGAACTACCCCCTTTCAGAATATTAGACACCATTCATGCTGAGGTCTTCGAGCCTCACAGTTGTGTCATTTTTTGGAAGGCTGCTTCCCGCAAGGCACTTTGAAAAAACAAGCGAATCGCGGATCGTGTGTGCCGCCTTTTCCCACACTCGATCCCTATAGGTTTGTGTACAAAAAATAAAATAGTGAATTGTTTAAACGACGATCTCAAATGACCCCTAGATGACCCATGACCTATTCTGAAAGAGTTCCGATTAACCTCCACCTAAGGATCACTCCATTTAAGCTACATGAAAATCCATCCAAATCTGTAGTCAAAGGAACATTTTTAAGTATACTTGAACAATGACCCCTCTACTGACATTTGACGAATGACATTTGACCTCAGTAAAATGTACGAGACGGCATTTTTCGACCACTTAGAAGAGGCCAGTGGATAGGACGTACTGATTTGCATGTGCACAGTGTAAAGTATGCTCAACTAATTTTATACTGGATGTGCACAAAGCCATAGCGTTCAACGAGCAAAACAAATTGAATTTGAATAGGATTTGGATATAAAGGATTCCTACAAAAATCGGAGAAAACAAATTCCAAAACTTTTCCAGAACCTTCAAGGACAAAAAATAAGACAATTTCCATGACATTTAACGCCATTTTGGAGAGCAAAGTTGTTTGCAATTATGCTACTGAGATGAACCGCTGATGTTGGGCTAAGCATTTGTTAGCTTTTGAAAATAAGATTTTAATTAATAATGGCCTCCTCCCTTCCTACCAAAAATACCTGACTTTCCAGGACCACTTTTCTTTTCATGACTTTCCAGGAGAACTTTTATTTCCATGACTTTCTAGGACAACTTTTCTTTCCATGACTTTCTAGGACAACATTTCTTTCCATGACTTTTCAGGACAACTTTTCTTTCCATGACTTTTTAGGACAACTTTTCTTTCCATGACTTTTCAGGACAACTTTTCTTTCCATGACTTTTTAGGACAACTTTTCTTTCCATGACTTTTTAGGACAACTTTTCTTTCCATGACTTTCCAGGACAACTTTTCTTTCATGACTTTCCAGGACAACCTTTCTTTCCATGACTTTTCAGGACAACTTTTCTTTCCATGACTTTCCAGGACAACTTTTCTTTCCATTACTTTCCACGACAACTTTTCATTTCATTACTTTCCAGGACAACTTTTCATTCCATGACTTTCCAGGACAACTTTTCTTTTGATGACTTTCAATGACCCGTCGAAACCCTGTGCACAGGGAAAAAGAAGTGACTCACCCTCTCTCCGTTCGGAGTTGCGTCAAGAATGTTGTCTTGATCGCCGTCAGCGTTACCGCAGAGTCCACACAGCGAGATGTTACGCAGAAGATCTGTGTCCAGCCAGACGTCCACTTCATAATAGCCGTTCCATCGGACGGTCAGGCCGAATGGAGTCGTCAACAACTACACAAGCAAGAAGGGTGAAGAGTGAAAGAAGGGGGGGGGGGGGGACGACAAATTAGTGACATTCTAAAATAGAACATTAAAGCTAAAAATGAAGTGGGGTGGACGCAGGGTGGACGCGGGGTGGACATGGGGAGACATTTCTGAAAAGGAACTTACCATGTGTTGGCCAGGAATAACAAGGACGCCATTCAAGCTGAGAGGCAAATTGACTGGACGTTGATCGACCGTTAGTTTCTTGTGCTGATGAAGGCCAAATACCTGAAAACAAAGTAAAAATAAGAACCGTGACGAAAAACTAAAACGCATCGCGCAGATATGCGATGCAAGATATGCAAACTTTAAACAGTCAATTGCTATTCGGAATGTCTGATTGAAGCGCAACAAACAGCATTGTAAAGAGACCCCCCCCCCCCCTGCATTCCTAATATTTTGAATGAAACCCAGATTCATTCATTCCCAAATATCTACTTACGGGTCCGTCACTGCCAATACGCACAAAGACCTCCTCTACTTTGGTCAGTCCAGGTCTGCCTTCCGTGGGCTCATTGTGGATTGAGACCCAGAACAGAGGCTCCTCTGAGCAGTCTGCAACCAGCGTGTACGTGCACGTGCCGAAGAAGTTAAAGTTGGCTCCGTCAAAGGTAGAGAAGTGTTGGGGACTGCCATAGACACTGCACTCTTTTCGCTCTGGTAGGTGGTACAGCAAAATCAGTTTCAAACATTTGTTATACAGGGGGGCCAAAAAAACCAAAAACGAGCAAGAATATTTCAAGGCCAAGCATACTTCCACTACACTGAATCCAAAACTATGGATACAACCAATTTTACCAATAAAGCTCGATTTGGGGAGTTGGCAGATTTAGCTCTAGATCCTATTTTGTAAAGTGAAGTCATCGGTTCTTTCGCACATACAAAATAACTAAACCGCGATTTAGTTATTTTTCGGTGTGAAATAACCCCCGATTGTGCTTCACAAAGCATATTCTTGAGCTAAAACTACTAGCCTCAAACGAGATATCTTGGTATCATTTTTAAGTGAGTGAGTGAGTGGGTTTTGGGTTTAACGCCGTGCCGGCATCAGTGGCCATATTTTTGGCGGGAATGTGTACAAATATAAGACAATAGGTAGTAATAAAAAACAATCCAGTGAACTGTGGAGAATATAAAAACTTGAAGTCGGAACAGAACAATTATCACAAAGGAAAAGAATGAGAACGTTTGTATAGAAGTATAATGATAGACTCATTCTAGACAGTTTTTCAGGAGAATCCTGTGGAAGGCGGGCCACGAAGGATCCCCCAGACACACGGCACCCTGTCTAAATGGGTCCCGCAAGGCCGTATCATTTTTAATATTTGGTTTTTTTCTAAATGACGAAGAAACTCAGGACAAACCTCTCTCGCAGTTCACGCCAGTCCACTCAGGCGAGCAGGCACACACGTAGCCGTAGCGGTCTTCGTTGCGGAAAACTGTGCACTTTCCACGGTTAACACAGGGATTACTGTAGCAAGGGTCAACTGAAATTGAAATTAAAAGAGAAAAACATCGGGTTGGAATATAAAAATCACTACCAGACTGAAGTTGATATTAGAGAGGTTTCGCATGCGAACTGATACGGTGAGCTCACCGGATTTGTCATCAGTTTATGTGAACTTCCCTGTTTTTCACTATTGGCGGTCTTTCTACAAGCAATGGATATCTCGCTCGCTACACGCAAGTAGTAATTAGTTATGAATACCTAAATGTATGCTAAAACTTCCCTAATTTAGTTGTTTAAACGTCGTTGTTGAAGAAAATAAGTCGTCTTCGATTAACAACATCTGAGATGACTTTTTAGGCTTCATTGATGCTAGTTTAGCAATTGGCAGAAGCCAAGGATGAAGCCAAAGCCAGAGTTTAGAAAACGGCATTAGTTTACCTGCGCAGATTATACCATCCCCAAGGAATGGATGTCGACAGTGACATCCATACTCGCCGTAACTATCAGCATTACACTCCGCATCACAGTGACACTCCAGCTCCTCGCAACTTATTTCACCGTCGTCAAATTCGCACACCTGACGGCAGCCACTACGGACAAATTTCTTGTCATTCTTCAATGATTGGGGAAAAGAAACAAAGCCTGATGAGTATTTGTGGGCCTGTTTGTTTTGCCAAGATTCGGATCGCGATCAGTCATCCGGCCGCTGGTTCGCTCCATCGACAACCGAAGCGCAATGGTCGCGATTCAGGTCTGTGTTACAAATAAGCCTTAAATAATAATTCAGGGAGGCTAATCATCCTTGTGCACAGCTGAGAAGCTGAATTGCTATGATGGAAAATAGGCAGCCGTCATACAATCCTATATCTGACCACGAAGCACAGCCAGAAATCGATTGAAATTTGCTTTTAATTATTATCTCTGTTTATCAGGAAGGAGAACATTTCTGCAGCAGCTCCAGATCAGTGCAGTTTGGTCTCCACCTTCACAGGTACCCATTTATACTCCTGCGTGTAGAGAGACAATTGCAGTAAAGTGTCTTGCCCAAGAACACAAGCACCATGTTCCCATTTACGATAAATTGTGGGTTTTGTCAAATTATGATAACTCTTTGCAATATGATAATTAATTATTTACTGCACTAAAAGTAAAGTAGGGAAAATAATAGAATTAAATAATAGAAAACAAAGTGACGTGCCAACATTATGCTTCACTAGCAACGTGAAGACCTGTCGTCTGCTCACAAGTCGATTGACAAGACGTATTCCAGTAAAAAACACAAATTGACAAAAGAGACTAGGGGGCAATTTCATGAAGCTGCTAACAAATCGCCTGCATGAAAATACTTTCTCAGCAAAAACAGGGTTACAGACCAAATGTTCAGGTAATGTAAATTGTTTGCGACTGGTATTCAGTTGGACTTTTGCTTGGACTTTAGAGTTTGGGCTGGTAATCTGTTTTTACTGAGCAAGACATTTTTGTGCTAAGCAAATTGTTGTGCTTAGCAGCTCCATGAAATTGGTCCCTGGTCAGCAATGCCCGAACTTTAATGCGGGACTGGATCTACTAGAACAGCTTACCCGATGGTAAGCGCCATTAAGGATATCTTTGGCGCCACCAAAGATATCTCGGCCACCACATTTGTCTTCGTGTACACAGTGCAGGCCGCTCTGTACATAGCCTTCCTTGCATTGACAGCCCTCCACGCAAGGCTTTCCCTCGCATGATGGACGCCCCTCTCCGACCATTTCACGCCCCGCGTCCCTGTGGACATCGTCGCAGGTTCGCGGGCAGGGACTGGCGCAGAAGCTGTATTCAGAATTGTCAGGGCATTCCACACCTGGGCAGCATTTGACAACATAAATAAACACGGGTAATTTGGGAAGAGTCGCCATAAAAGGTTATGCCACGTAAAAACAGTCAGTATATGCTGTATTAGTATTTTTGTTTGAGTAATTATATCCAGAAGGTTGACATTGCACAGTATAAGATGCAGATCTTTTATATTCTAAGACTATTACTTGCACAATAAGGGTGTTCCCCCTTTCCCCCTAAGGCCATTGCTTTGACAGGTAGGGCGTCGTGTATGCGAATGAATCTCATACTCTAATTAATGGGGTAATTAGCAACCTAATTAAAAATTTTACTAGTTTGTGCCGGAGGACGTATATACACGAAAACAAATTCCGAGATTCAAAACGGATGACGCATAAATACGTCACGAGCAAGGCCGTAAGTGTCTGTCAGCAGCGAGCAAGGTCGGTCATGCATGGGTGTGCTACCTGATACCATCGGCCTGAACCCGCCTCAGATCGAGTTTTGTTTTTAAAAATCCCGCGCCTCGGCTCGGTGATGTTATAATAATCCCGGCGCGAACTGGTTAAATACCCAGTGGCCTACTTAGTATATCTACCACGTTTGGCGTCACTGGGTACAATACTCTGGGAGGAGTTGCGAATAAAGAGGTCAAACAAGACTCAAGTTTAGGGTGATTCGATCATTTTGCAAAGTGTGACATTTTTTCCCCGTTCCTGTAATGTTGGTACTTTGTAATTTACTATTCAAGATTAATAAATACTTAGAAGAATTCAAAGCTTCTGATTGGTCGAGACTCGATCACGTGGAGGGCATTATCACGCAGTAATTGACCGGGCTTTCAAAAATTGAAGCAAATTCACTGTTTATTTCATAAATAAAAAGATATTTATTAAAGGGAATAACAGGGCGAGGACCCAGTCATTCACTGCATTATAATTGACCGGGTTGGGCGATGACGAATGGTAATAGACCTCGCCTTTGGCTCGGTCTATTACCATTGGTCATCGCCCAACCCGGTCAATTATCACCCAGTAATGACCGGGTCCTCACCCTGTTATGCCCTAATTATTAGGTGTATTTGACTTTAAAATGGTCTATTGTGTCTTTGTCTGAGAAAAACTAAAATGTCTGGACTTACGACAGAATTCCGGCAGCATTTCCCGCGGTTCCGGTCTACCACCTTTGGCCTTGCATTCCGCTACAGCCGCAGTGACATAGGAACAACCGTAGTGAAGATCTTGGAGTAGGCAAACGTCAATCTTGCAGCGTTCAATGTACCACTGCTGGAAATCAGAGCCGCACGGTTCTGGACAAGAAAGAAATAAAATCAGTGGATCGCCGTGGTCCGGTGGCAATGCTGTTCTACCCATGTTCAATAGTACTTGGGTTCAAACCCTGACAGAGAACATGGTGCTCATGCCCTTGGGCAAGGCATTTTACTACGATTGCCTCTCTCCACTTAAAAGTATTTAAAAAAACAATTGTTTATTTATTTATTTATTTTTAATGTAAATCGCCCATCACAAGGCCAAAGGCCACTTGAGGTGTGGGCTACCAGAGGAAAGTGTGGAAGAACCAGCCCCTCGCACTGAAACAAGACAATCTGATCTCTTCACAGTATGAATAGGGTTGGGGTGGGTAACTAGTCCACAGCAAGGAATTAATAATGCCTCTACCCATAAAATGTGTAGAAGTGCCTTAGCCTAGGCTGGGCTTGAACCCCCAACCTGCAGACCACAAATTCAATGATCGAGACCACTTGGTCATGGCACTTTAACAATAAATAGAAACTTGTGATTAGATAAAACTGCTGTGTTTATAAATTCACTCAAGTTTTAGGATCCAGGGTTTAAGTGCTAGCAAGACCCTAGGACGTTCACTTGCAAAATAAAATTATCTTCTCTCTACAGGTTTTTTTCAGGCTTACGAGCTACAGTGCCGAGGGTGCTTTTAAGGGATCCTTGGTTTCATTACCAGAAATATATATATAATAATAATTCAATACTGCAATCTTGCACAAATTAGGGAGACAATCCCATAGGGATGTACACAAACTTAAAACAGTCCTAACTTGTTTACCTTAACCCTTTTCTCTAAGATCTTCGAGATTTATGCTATTTAGACCCCAATCTGTCGTTCTAGAGCAAAAATAACTCCCAAATATCGGTTTTTTTAAGGTAGCTAGACACTTAGGGAGACACTCAAATGTCTCCCTAAGTGTCACTGTCTCCTTGTTACCTAAGAACTTACGCTAATTTGTCTCCCTAAGTGCTCATTAAGTGTAATATACAATATGTGACCTGTTCCAACAAAACCCGGAAAAGTCGCACAATGTGTTTTGTCACAATGTACTCCTGAAGTCATTTCGGGATGGATTTTACCATTTTGAGGTTTTAGGTTTTCCTAAGTCACTCACTATTAATCTACAATCTCCTCAAATTTGAACAAAATCCGTCTACCAGAAGTGGTTTTTTTTGGTCAATTTTGTGAAACATTTGTGTATAGAAATAATACGCTTTTCTGAACTTCAAAGCTGTTTATCTCATAATTAGGTTGTCAGGGTTTTATCACTAAATCCAGACCCCAGGGAAGATAGGGTGGGGGTACATATGTAAATGATACATCATTTTAAAGCTGAGAACCTAGAGAATTTGAAAAAAGCAAAATCTGAAAAACTAAGTCGACTTTGTCCGGGTTTCGTTGGAACAGGTCACATATGACTGTCCATATAGACAGATTTTTGAACGATACTTGTACCCCCCAAAAAGGTCTAGAAACCCATCTTACTTTGGATGATTTCAAGTTTGGAACACATTATGCTTGTACTCTCTTCAAGGACAAAGTAATGTGCCAATTTGTGTGTTTGATGGCGTATAAGTGGCATTTAAGCATGAAACTCATTCCAAATTATTTCCGATATGTGAACTCAGAAACAGTGAGTGGGTGAGTTTAGGGTTTAACGCCGTGCCAGCATCAGTGGCCATATTCACGGCGGGAATGTATACAAATATAAGACAATGGGTAGTAATAAAAACAATCAATCAACTGTGGAGAATATAAAAACTTGGTGTCGGAAGGAACAATTATCACAAAGGAAAAGCATGAGAACGTTTCAAAAGAATGAAAGAACTATTGTATAGAAGTGTAACGATAGACTGATTCTAGGCAGTTTTCCAGGAGAATCCCGTGGAAGGCGGGCCACGAAAGATCCCCCAGACACACGGCACCCTGTCTGAATGGGTCCCGCAAGGCTGGCCGTTTCCCTTGCAGTTTAAGGGCCCGGGCCCCGCCGGTATTTTCACAGGTCCACATAAACTCAGAAAGAACGATTTTCAAAGGAGAATGCAGTGTTTATGAAAGACTGCCTACCACGCAAATGTCCCATGAGATTGTTGCAGAGGCTCAGCGTCTGTGTGGCCCCACGGTGGCAGTTTTCAGGGGAAAACAACGGGTCAAGGTTTCCTTCGTGGGGACGACAATTGTCATCATTCTGCAACCAACTGTTGCCAAATTCAGCTGGGCTCCCAACCTGCGAATTGTTTTTTTTTAATTGAGTAAAAAAAAAGAAAACATATCTCAATAAACATACATATATATTTGTTTGTTTCGTATTAACTTTGGAAACAGCATTATGGGTCTGCAAAGACAATGCAGTAAAAACCTCCGAGTGACAGACCAGTGCAGTTTATCAATAATAAAAAAGATTTAAAGAGAGAACACCCAAAAAAAAAAAAATTATGCTACATGAAAAAGCTAAAATGTGCCAACATTTTGTATTTAGTCAAGTCTTCACAAGTTCATAACAAGTCTATCACAATCCCATCACAAGTAATCGCCAATCTTCTCTGGTCCATAACAAGTCTTTCTAAGTCCTTCACAAGTCCACCACAAGTCTTTGCAACTAATTACCAATTACCATAACAAGTCCTCTTAAGTCCCTCACAAGTCCATCACAAGTACTTACAAGTCGACCACAAGTCTTGTAAGTAATAACCAATCCCCTCAGGTCCATAACAAGTCTTCTTGAGTCTATCTTAAGTCCATCACAATTACTCACAAGTCGACCACAAGTCTTGTAAGTAATAACCAATCCCCTCAGGTCCATAACAAGTCTTCTTGAGTCTATCTTAAGTCCATCACAAGTACTTACAAGTCCACCACAAGTCCACCACAAGTCCACCACAAGTCTTTGCAAGTAATCACCAATCCTCTCAGGTCCATAACAAGTCCATCACAAATACTCACAAGTCGACCACAAGTCTTTGCAAGTACTCACCAATCCTCTCAGGTCCATAACAAGTCCTCTCAGGTCCATAACAAGTCCTCTTAAGTCCATCACAAGTAGTCACAAGTCTACCACAAGTCTTTGCAAGTAATCACCAATCCCCTCAGGTCCATAACAAGTCCATCACAAATACTCACAAGTCGACCACAAGTCTTTGCAAGTAATCACCAATCATCTCAGGTCCATAACAAGTCTCCTAATTCCATCACAAGTCTATCACAAATATTCACTAGTTCTCTCAAGTCCACAAGTCCTCGCAAGTCACTCAGTCCCCAATCGGGTCACAAATCCCCATCATAAAGAACCGCGTTATTATTTATCCACCGTGTTTTTTTAATTGACTTTGGGATTTGTGGTCGGACTTGTGATAGTCTAGTGGGGACTCGACTACATAGCTCAACAGCGATTGCGCACACAAATCCTTCATCAATTCAGAGTCCAATTCTCTCTCACCTCGTCTAAGTTCTTGGGCACCAAATCGTTCTCGGGATCTCCGTCAAAGTTGCCGCAAAGACCGCAAGTCTGGTTCTTGAAGCGTTCTGCCAGGCGAATGTTTAGGCTACTGTAGCCGTCCCAAGATGCATACAAGCCATCCGAGTGGAAAACCTGAGTAAAAAACAAAACAGAGGCAGAAAAACTAAATAAACCAAATGTTGAAAAAAATGTTGAACTCCTTCCAAGTTGGCAAACAGAATTTCATTTTGGTACAGTGGTGTTATTTATGGTGGTGTTTTACCCAAAGACTGGACGGGGAATGACAATAATTTTAGACAAGGATAGTTCTTTAACCCCACGTCTCGCCTGCTCTCATGATTACCCAATCTGTATCTGTATCTGTATGAGTACGTTGCAGTAACCAATTCTGGCATTAACGCAACGGAAGCTTCAATAATGTGAAGATCAACGCACTGCCAGGAACACCGGGGCAAACCCCTTCTCTTAGCGATAAGTGTTACTGGGTTCTTTTACGTGCATTATAATGATTATTATTATACAATACACGGGACCTACAGCTTTACGTCTCATCCGAAAGACGAAGCAATAGTGGTTTCAGTGCCTTGCTTAAGGACACAGGTGTCGAGGCCGAGATTCGAACTCACGCTCTGCGGAACAGAAAACCGGGTTCTTAACCGCTCGGCCACGACACTCCAATATTACAACTTGACACCTCAAATGACCTTCGATGTCACACTCGCATGCAGGTTTCCATATTGCATGTATAACCAACAGTTTGATTGCAACTAAACTTCAAGTTTTCAAATAAGACCAAATTTTACAATTCCAGCCTATTTTACAACTTGACCTCAAATGACCTTTGACATAAGTAATTGACCTTTAACACAACAATTATGAAGGTTACAATATTACATTCTTGACCCAAGTTTGATTGCAATTGGACTTCAGTTTTGCATATAAGACAAATTTTACCAAAATGCCACATACATAAGGACGGACGTACATGTACACTGTACAGACTACGTACAGAAATAGTGATTGCATAGTTTCTTTCTGAACTTCATTTAGGCGAGACAAAAACAGAGGAACTATTTAAGACTTTTATTAAAGTAAATATCTTCCTCTGTCAACCTACCACTCTGTTTCCAACCAAATCGATGCGGATTCCATCGTAGGCCGTTACTGGGAGGTTTCTACGAACGCCGTTCACGAAGACGACATGATCACGTTTCAGTTGGATGACCTTTAGTTCAGATATAAAGAAATGACTTTTTTTACATGCAGCTTTTGCTGGAATTCGCACAACTTTTAGATAGCTTTAAATGGTCTACTCTGCCTTTAACCAGTTCACGTTGGATGCCGTGTATACACGCAATGTTTATACAGTGGTCTTTGGCAAAGACTGGCCTGTACCCGTCTCAGATCGATGCTCAGGAAAAACAATCACGTCTGGGCTCGGTCAATGTCAAAATAATCCCGGCGAGAACTGGCCATGGTTAACAGTTTTATATAAACAGAGTTGGGTGTAAGCCATCTGTAACTAAGAATTAAGTGAATTCAAGGATATGCCTTAGATACATGTGCAGTAGGAATACCTAACTGGCTTATTCCAGAATATGCCTCAGCTACTCATGTAAAAACCCTTACCAGATCCAATTTCCAGTGGATCTCCACATAATACAGGGAAGCAACCATTGCAGTAGGAATACCGAACTGGCTTATTCCAGAATATGCCTCAGCTACTCATGTAAAAACTCTTACCAGATCCAATTTCCAGCAGATCTCCACATAATACTGAGAAGCATCATGTGCAGTAGGAATACCGAACTGGTTTATCCCAGAATATGCCTCAGCTACTCATGTAAAAAACCCTTACCAGATCCAATTTCCAGCGGATCTCCACATAATACAGGGAAGCAACGTCCCTCTGCAGGAAGTGTTTTTCCTTCTTCTCCAGGATCGAGAATAGAGGTTCCTTGATGTCTTCTCTGCAGTGGCTGGCCAGGTAATAGACACAATCCCCATAGAAGTCAAAGCTCTCACCGTCAAAGCTGCGGTAATGTGAGAAGCCGTGGACTTGGCACACCCCTTGCTCTGTAATCAAACAGTGTCAAGTTTGTATGAAATGCCTAATTTTAGCTTATTAGGCAATATGTGACTCGCTCCAGGAAAAGGTGACATAAGTCGCGCTACATTTATAAGTAATGGCCTGTTAAAGTTAATAGGGTAAATTTTCTTAGTTGTGTATTTTGAATTCCATGGAAGCCATTTATATGCAAAACATCATATCACCGGAACGGGAAGGGCTATGAAGCTGTACTATGTACCAAATGAAAGCTTATACCCTGGACTTTTTAATCATGTACATAACTCTTTTAAAAAGTTTTTGCGACTTATGTCACCTTTTCCTGGAGCGGGTCACATATGTGAGGCATTCTGGCAAAGGGCAGAACTGGGCAGACGTCAAAATGGGTGTCAAAATAGCGGGTGTTAGGAAGGATAATACAATTCTTCTTACAGTAATTATTGTTGCACTTCAATCGTTATGCCTGATTAAAGTTTGCATATATGGAAAACAGAAACCTGAGATAAAGGCCTACTAAGGTTCAAGTTTTGTATTAATGAAAATGAAAGATGTCAAAAACATTTCCTATAAAAAGAACCTTTTTTCCACATATTTTATACTAACCCGTGTAGTACTAGTAGACATATCGAAAATTACAAATACAAAGAAATCTAATAATTTTTTTTTTTAAATCACGCGATTTATTTTTAAAGTGCATTTTTCTTTACTTTGGCCTGTGCCCACTTCCGTCTTATTTTACAATGCAGAATGCCACACATTATGTGAACCAGAAAAGGGGATATGCACATGCAATGACCCGCTCAACGTTGTTAGGGTGCCAAATGAAAGCTTACATCCTGGACTTTCCGATCATGTATATAACTCTATTTTTTAATTTTTTGCGACATAATACATGTATACTTGTTTTCTAGACCAGGTCACATATACAATATTAGTCTTGGTTTCAAGACGTTACTATTGTTTTTGTACACTTTTGCACGTTACAGGCCGATTGATTTTACATCTTTAGTAACCTATTGGATTTTTTTGGCAATTCGGGGGCATGACTAGACTATGGTAACTGTATGCAGTATTCATATCACGTGATAATGATGGACAGTTATGCAAATACGTACAGACCTGAAGGTCGTTGTGTTATGCAATATTAAACATGTCCAGAGGCATTGCGATCAACCAGACAGCCGTGTGCACAGTCATGCCTACATGTACATATGTAAATTGACACAGGAAATAATGGTTACCCCGTGGTTTATTTGTGATTGGGTGCAGAGGTATTTCTCTTTGGTGTAAAACCTCCTGAACGACAGATAATGCCCCCTTTGATCTCAGGGAAACATAGTTTTTACAGGTAACTAACTGTTTGCCAAAATGATGCACGGTGTAAACAAAATGAAAGGTAATAATTCCCCGACGTCTATAAATTGCAGTCAGGGAACCAGACTACAAGAAAAAGCCTTTCTTGCTCGTTTTTATTTCTTCAGTATCTATGAACACAGAGCTTTTAACAGTATTTTATATAAAAATCTAGTATAAATTATACTTTAAATCTATCAATAGTAAAAAGTTTCAGTGAAAGCAAATGGTGTATACAACCTTTAAACACACCCTTTAGAGCTATAGTAAAACTTTGCTTCACAGCTGGGGCAAATTTCATGGAGCTGCTAAGTACAAAAATCTTCTATCACAAAAAAAGCCTTATCAGATATCAGCCAAAACTATGTGCTTTTTATGCTCAGCCAAAACCAGCTGAATAACTAGTCACAAACAATGTACGTCACCTGAACATTTTTTTGTGTTACCCTGTTTTTATCATGCTAAGCAAATTTGTGTACTTAGCAGCTCCACGAAAGTGGCCCTTGCAATTTTGTTTTACGAACTCCAGTTCTCCATTTTGTACTAAAAGGCAACAAAATTAGGGGAAAAAAACACTGTTATTTTACCTTCTTCACAGTGTTCACCTGCCCAGCCTCTCTCACAGAAGCAGCTATACTCTTCCTCATCAATGACTACGCACCTCCCTCCATTAGCACATTCCACACCAGCGCATGCATCCGCTGGGACAAAGAAAAATTCCAAAAGGCAGAAAAAAAAACACATTTTATGTAACCCTATAAACATTCCCCATCCGGTCAAACTCCAAACACCAGGTTTTGTTGGAATAGGTTAGGATTGAGGTGGCATGGGTGGCTGGTGCGTAAAGCGCTCACCTCTCAAAAATGAGTCTGAATGTGTTAACCAGTTCGCGCCGGAGGATGTATATACTTGCAAAGTTTTTCCCAGATTCAAAACGGATGGCGCATAAACACGTCACGAGCTAGGCCAGAAATGCGTGGGTGTGCTTCCCGGTACCATCGGTCTGAACCCACCTCGGATCCAGTTTCGTTAAAAAATATCCCGCGCCTTGGCTCGGTGATGCTTAAATAATTCACGATGCGAACTGGTTAAAGCTAATGTGGAATATTGTGCGATGTTCAACAGACGCTACGATTGGATAGTGGTCATGGACGGATATAGGTTAATTGGGCTTACGTTGACATTCGTTATCCTCAAAGACGAAGCTCGGGTTGCACTGGCAGGTAAAACCGAGACCGTTCTCGCGGGCAACACAATTGGCATTATCAGTACAGTTGACTTTCTCGCAATCCAGTTCCCCGCCTGGCTGACAGTGGCAAAGCTCGATGCAGTTAGACTTGAAAATAGCCTTTCCTGGCTGCAAAAACAAGACAGAAGAAGGAACAATGGTTGAGTCAGACCGCAAGTCCACAGGTCACACCGTCTTGATCTGACAGGTGCAGGTCCTGTAACGGAAGAAACAGGAGGCAATCTACATCAGCCCTCATAGGCCGTCAATAAAACCGTGACCAGGCAGGGTTCCCACAGTAAACTTTTCCCAAGGTTTTCCCAGGACTTTCCATGACAAAAATACGACAATTTCCTTGACATTTAACGCCATTTTGCAAAAAAAAAGTTGTTTGGTATTATGAACCTGATGAACCGCTCATGTTGGGCTCACCATTTGTTAGCTTTTTTGAAATAAGTTTTAACTAATATCCAATATTCTGTTTAACATCAAAAACGGACAATCAAAATTAATGGATGATCTTGATTTATGACTTTTCCATATTTTCCCCCAATTTCCAATGACTTTTCCATGACTTTTTCATGAATTTTCATGACAACTTGTTTCCAGAATTTTCCAGGACAGTGAGAACCCAGCTAGTGTTACCAGCTTGCGTCGGTTTATGAGGAAATCCTGGGGTCTCTTAACCACAACAAGGCTGCACAGTAACGTCCAATCCAATCCAATCCAATCTGCATTTGTAAAGTGCCATCAATCTAGTTGCCTATACCGAGGCACTGCCAGGAACACCGGGGCAAAACTCCTCCTCTTTCGATGAGTGTTACTGGGTACTTTTACGTGTATTACACAACACACGGGACCTCCAGCTTTACTTCCCATCTGAAGGACGAAGCGATAGTGTTTTAATTGCCTTGCTTAAGGACAAACGTGTCGACACCGCGCCGGGACTCAAACTCACGCTCTGCGGAACAGAAAGCCGGGTTCTTAACCGCCCGGCCACGACACTCCACGTCACATTGAAAAAGGCAACTGATGAATGGTTACCTCAAGCATCTGCTACAACCTTCTCCTAAAGTGGATAATGAATCTACTCAGAATTCATCAGAGAGGGAAACAATTTCTGAACAGTGCGTGAATGGGAATTACAAAGTGGTCTTCTGATTTCAACTTGGGCTTGGGTGGGCTTTGGTCAGGCTTTTATAGTTGACAATAATTTTGATAGCTAAAACGTTATTCACACCAAAATACCTCCACATCAGTTTTTTTTTCCATAATGAGGTAATACAAATGTGTGTATAATTGCTCTGCACAAGACTTTCTTAAACCAAGATTTAGTCTGTTCAACAGATAATCTTTACTAAACCCTAAATCTTAAATCTTGTCAATTTTTGTAATTGTAACTGTACCTCAATAAACCGACCCATGCTTTCTACGAAGCAGCCGCATTCCTCTTTACGTATGCAATCGTCTGCTTGGCGTACCCATCCCTCACGACACTGGCAACCGGGCTTGCAGGGTAACACGCAGGATCTGTCAGGATAAGCACAGGTCGCTGGGCAAGGACTGGAACACTCGCTGAAGTCGGCACCCTCTGGACATTCCAGTGCTGAGAAATAAAAACCCAATGTAATAATTTGTTTTCCAAGTTGTTTTCTAAGTATAGACACCGAGTTGCAAAATACTTTCCTTGCAACTCCCACCTCAACCCCCCAAAACTACTTCCTTTCAATATTCCAGAATTAACAACTTTCTTACGGCAGAAATGCCTGGTTCGCCACAGTCCGACAGAGGATCCACTGTGTCGGCAGGCGTCTTCGTACGCTGAGATGGATGAACACAGTCTGTCGTTATCCGGTAGCGTAGCGCACTGGCTTTGGATACAGTTAATGAAGTATGGATAGGCCGGTACGGCCTCGTGGCATTTCTTGAATGGTGCTGAAGTAAAGAAATGGAACATGGGTAAACAACAACATTGATACACAAGACGAGGTGTGTTCTTCAACTTTTACAAAGTTTAAGCGGACAATTAAATACCAATTCCTTCCCAGACCGTTTGGGGTCTAGGCTGCCCGTTAAGTCAAAGGAGTTGGGACCTTAGACTGAACTGATCAGGCAGGATTATCAACCAGATTCACAGATAATGTCATGACTAAAAGTGCAGTAAAAATGTACTACACTATCTGTCATTTTGTTGTTACATTATCAGTTGGTGATACATTATCATTTATAACAAGACCTACTCAGATATTCTCGTCGGCTTTCCAGTTGACAGACCAGCACAGAGGCCCGTGCTTTGCAGGAGACATCTCGCCACTTCTCGTTTTCAAAGATCAGGGCGCAGTTTTCCTTGATGTAGTCGTTATCTCCATTATCGGGTTGGTCCTCGTCCCAAGCTGAGGGAGAAAACAGGGGGAACAATTGGGAACCTCAATTTGGCAAAATATTTGGAGATAATCTATAACTTGATGAAGAAAGAGCAATCTTAAGTAGAGGAGGGTACAGAGAAGATCTAAGATTGCAGTTGAAACAATCTGCATTAAGGCCTTTTCATACTAGACACGGATGCGAAAGAACACTTACCCCAGTACCCATCATTCTCTTCCGTAGTAGACCAGAAGTGGCCTTCCTTCCCACATTTCCAGCGGCCCTCGTATTCGTCGTCGGTGCATCCCAGCCAAAAGGAGCTGTCAAACAACTCTGCGGTGTGATTCCTGAAGCCCGAAGCTTCCAGCTCTGTCCTGGGATCGTACAGCCTGCCTCCTTTGCTCTGGCATTGGCGGTGGGCCGCTGCGTAGGTCAGGCCACCACTTGCTTCCGAGACGTAGTAACAGGCGTGAACTTTCTCTTCCGTGTCCAGCGAGAACCACCCAGTGGGACAGGCAACTGCCAAATGACAAAGATAATCACCAGCAAGTGAACTACCTTCAAATGACCTTTGAGAGAACGGTTACATATAACCTTAACCATCCAAAATCCTCAAAAATCATCTTTGCGAAATGGAGGAATTTGCAGGATTGAAGGCACTTGGAAGTTGATGCATCAGAGAATTTTGCAGGATTCAGGCAGTGGTCACCAGTAACAAATATTGGAGAATTTAGTTTACATGAAGTTTAAACACTTTGGAGTTGCAGGATTTTGCCAGAGATGTAGTCGAGTCCATCACAAGTCCCTGCAAGTCCCTGCAAGTCCATCACAAGTCCTTCAGTTCAAATTCAAATCACAAGCTATTCAAATCAGCTTTGACAAAAGCATTCCTTTGTCATTGTTCATTCAGTTACTTGTGACTGCCTTTATAAAGGGACTTGTGACTGGCTTCACGAAAGGACTTGTGAACGGACTTGCAGGGACTCGACTACAACCCTGGATTTTGCAGGATTTATTGTATGTGCAAAAAATAAAGGGGTAGGGAGTTGGGGTTAAAACTGGCTGTCGGGCACCCTGTAGGGTAAACCTTTTTTAAACAATTTTTTGAAGGTTCAACAACCTACCATATGGTGACATGAGAATGGCGCATTGCTCCACAGCTTTTTGTAGATTGCAGGATTTATCGTGACAAGGTTTGTAGTATTCTTCTAGATCCGGGCAGTCTTCAGGGTTATAGACCCAGTTTGCGACATAGTCATTAGAATTTGAATGCTGTTGGATCGAGGATAAATAATAAAGAATGTTGAAAATAATTGGCATCATTCCATTTTCAATTTCAATAACAGTTATTTCCGTCATTGTTGCCGACTTGCGTAATGTACGAATCTGTGTTCTCAGTTTTCCCGAGGAATGGAGTTTTATACATTGTTAAGTTTTATGAAATAAGTGGGAAAAAAATAAGATATATGCCTTTTAACCAGTTCGCATCAGGTGCCGTGAAGTTTTTCTGGAATTCAAAACAGATGACGAATAAACACGTCACGAACGAGGCCGGAAATATCAGGGTGTGCTACCAACAGATGACGGCCTAAACCCATCAAGGATCGAGGTTCATGAAAAACAACCCCGCGTCTGGGCCTGGTCAATGTCAAAATAATCCAAGAGCGAACTGGTTAATTTGGTCAACAAAACTGATCTTCTTTTCTTGATGTGATATTTTTTTTTTTAGTTTTTTTTTTTAACTCTCAGTTGTATATTTCTATACAGTTATAAAAAAACAGTGTTTGTAAATTCTTCTTACATTCCCGAAGCCAGGCTCCTGATTGTTGACAGAGCCACAGATGCCACAGACATCTTCATTGTAGTTAGATGGAAGAGTGATATCGACTAGATCTCGGCCGTTCCAGGCTACCACCAGACCAAAATCAGTGGAAACCCTCTGCAATACAAGATAAGAAACAACATACAACTCAAACAGTGAGGATTCACTTTAAATACTTAAATCACTATACGGGAACTGACCCTTCCCAGCAAACTAAACTAAACCAAAGCCAACTCTGAACACTCCCCATCTTAATCAAACTGGAACCCACACAGCAAGGGCAATTCTATCAATTTAGATGCACACGTCACACTTTCATGAGCTGCTGTTGGGAAAACTAAATGTGAACAGTGATACATCCCTAAGATGTCGAGATATACCACATGAGCTCAAAGTTGGAATTTTTCAGAATTATACCTGGATTCTGCATATAAGCAAGAGTTTCTACAGGTATACATCATTAAGGGGTATCGAGTTCAGTAATGGAAATACAGACCAGCCAAATACTTTAAGTGGTAAAACTGATTCTTAAAAAAAATGGCATTTAAAATCCTACCGTTGTGTTAAGCGCCGGTCACAACCCACCGTGCGTGTTTTTATTCCGTACATTTTTTTGGGAGGCCACGGCCGCCACGTTTTTCTGAAAACGTGTGGTCAGCCGCACGGTTTCACGGTTGCGCAAGGTGTAAGTACGTGGCCCGCACGCCACGCCTGGCCGTGAGCGGTTGCATGCATCGTACGTTGCGCAAGTGGTAAGTGAGTTGTACGTGCTTACAACGTGCTTACAACGTACGATCTCCGTGTGATTGCCCGTTATCGTACGGAGACCGTACTTACACGTGCTGCTCACGTACGGTATCCTTACTCACTCGCACGTGCTAAGTGCGCCGTCCGTAGAGCAACTGACCGTGATTTTTTTTAAAAAGACTCATGGAGTCAGTGCATTGTGTGCTCATTGGCTGTAGAGGGCACGCGCGTCACCCGTACTGGGGGTGAATCCATAGCTCAAACGCAGCGAAAGTTCCTCGTGCACTAAAAGTGCTACGGCGTGTCTGCGTGCTCCCAAATCTGTACTGAGGCGGTACTCACCACGTACGGATCCCCAAATTTTGCCCACGTTTTTGCAAGTAGACAGCACGCACTTGCAAGTACGGCGGGTTGTGACCGGCGCTTTACAGTGAATGAATGACGACATAATAAAAATGAGATGAAATAGGTTTCAAAGATGTTTGACTGAAGAACAAAATTGGAGAAAGGTAAAACAGGACTTACAGATTAGGGTTCACATAAAAAAAAAAACAATTGACCACCTCTTCAAAAAGTTGACTCTCGCACTCTGTTCTGCAAAATGGCATTTTCTGACTTTAAGCTCATTTCGTGGTGACTGGTCACAAATGACCGATACAGGAGATAAATCCATAAAAAGGTCTTACCACAATCCATCCATATTGCTTGATTTCAAGTCCCTCCTGGATGAAGGGATAATGTTGCTCCTCTCCGTTGACTTCAAACTCCATCTCCTTCTTCATCAAAATGGTCTGATGCAAAGACAATAAATCAATTGGAGAGTCAAGTTGGCGCAGCGGTTCTTTCCTTCCACCTTCCACCGCTGTGACCCGGGTTCCAATCCAACCTGGGTCAATATGTGGATTGGGTTTTTAGTCCCTGCTTGATTTCGTGAGTTTTCCCGGGGATATTTCTTTGGGAGTTTTCCTCTCATCTCTAAAACAGTACCTTCTTCTCAGTATTGTCTTCTCTCTACAGGTTTCTTCTGAGCTACAGTGACGAGGGCACTTTTGAGGGATTCTTTGTTTTATTACCAGAAAGAATTAATAAATAATAATACAAAACTGCAATCTTGCACAAATGACCAAAAGGCTTTACATTTTGCATCAGGACTAATGATACCGAGGTATACATTGCCTCCTATATTGCCAACACTCGTTTCAAATTCTACAAATTCTACGATTATACAAGTGTTTATGAAGGAATACGTCGGTGAGGGGGGAAAACCAAATATTAAATGTGGCCTGTTCCAACGAAACCCGGACAAGTCGCACAATGTGTTTTGTCACAATGTACTCCTGAAGTCATTTCGGGATGGATTTTACCATTTTGAGGTTTTAGGTTTTCCTAAGTCACTCACTATTAATCTACAATCTGCTCAAATTTGAACAAAATCCGTCTACCAGAAGTGTGTTTTTTTGTCAATTTTGTGAAACATTTGTGTATAGAAATAATACGCTTTTCTGAACTTCAAAGCTGTTTATCTCATAATTAGGTTGTCAGGGTTTTATCACTAAATCCAGATCCCAGGGAAGATAGGGTGGGGGTACATATGTAAATGATACATCATTTTAAAGCTGAGAACCTAGAGAATTTGAAAAAAGCAAAATCTGAAAAACTAAAAAGTTGACTTTGTCCGGGTTTCGTTGGAACAGGTCACAAATGTGTCTTTGAAAATTTGCATAATCCGTATTATTACCTAAATGTGGTCATTTCATTTAAAAATAATCCTAATAAAGTAAATACAAATTGCCTACATGGTCCTTAAGGTAGATGTGAACTTGCTCTATACGAGGCAAGTTTGGGAATTCGTCATCCTGTTCGTTTTCCAGAACCACCACGAAGTAGTTTTGGGAATCGTCGCAGGACTGGGCCAGTCTGTAACTGCATGTTCCGTAGAAGTTGAAGACTTCACCGTCAAACCTGTCGTAGTGGGTGTGGCCACTGACGGAACAGGATTTGATACCTTTGCAACACAAGATGAAAAAGGCAAGTTTACTTAATACAATGTTGTAGTTGAGTACTTTTTGATTACTTTGTTAACCACCAAATATTGAGCTGTTTGTTGCGAACAAAGTGAGACAAACATTGACAGTAGACAATAAATGAGATCAATGTAAGAGAACAAAATAACATAGGACTTTGATGATGATTGAATACTTATATAGCGCCGGTATCCGTCGTGAAACGGCGCTCTTGGCGCTTCAGTGGCATACTTTGCAGCCACTGCCAGGAACACCTAGGTAAACCCCTTCTCTTAGCGATTAGTGCTACTGGGTTATTTTACGTGCATTACACAACACACGGGACCTACAGCTTTACAGCCCATCCAAAGGACGAAGCAATAGTGGTTAAGTGCCTTGCTTAAAGACATACATGCCAAGACCGGGACTCGAACCCACACTCTGCTGATCAGAAACACCAGAGCTTGAGTCCATGTGCTCTTAACCGCTCGGCCATCCACTTTGGATGCTCAAAGTTTTGAGACAAAAGTATTTAGAAAGTACTCAAGGACCTTGTTATAAGGTGTTTGACTGTAATTGTATTTGTCTTACATGTAGGGCATTCCTTTTTTTTTGGGGGGGGGGGGGGGTTCTTATTTCCGACCGACCTTATTTTGGTGTTTTGAATATTAAATTCACACAATCTGGCTCTGTGTTATTTGTAAAAGCTATTGCAAATTACTTCCAGATTTATTCGCAAGGTACGGCATGCATCAACCTCTAGAATTCCAGAAGATGAGAGGATGTTGCCTCTAATCGTATCTGGTGCCAATTTCATAAAACACGCAAGCACAAAAAATGTATAACACAGGTAACCAGCCGAAACTTTATGTGCTTTTCATGCTAAGCAAAAACCAGCTGTTCAAATATCAGTCACAAACGATAAACATCACCTGAATATTTTATTTGTAACTTTGGGTTTTTTTAAAGGAAGAATTTCCATGCTAAGCAAATTTGTGTGCTTACATGTTTTATGAAATTGGCCCTATGTGTCTATAGTACATTGTAGTATACTTTAGGTCGTTGCTGCTACTACAACCAAAAACGTACAGATATAGTGATTGCATAGTCTCTTTCTGGACTTCTTTTAGGCGAGACAATACGAGAGGACAAAATGAGTTACCTTCGTCACAGTGTGTTCCCTTCCATCGTCCTTTACAGACACATTTATATGGTGCCACTTCATTTTCTGTCACGACACAAATGCCGTCATTCTCGCATGGGTTAGGATAGCACGGATTCTCTGTAAACCAAAACAAGAAACCAAGTAAGATTCTTCTTAAAGGTAGGATACACCATTTGCATATATCAAAAATATTTACTACCGAATTATTAAGAAAAATCTTACTTATTTGGAAGTAGATAATGATTCTAGGCATCCAGCAAAATTATTGCGCTAGATATCCTGTAATTATTCCGAAAAATATAAATTTAATAAAACAAAATTCGCGATTGCCGGACGGCGATCGCGAAAAAAACAATAATAACATAAGAATAACTGTCCGGCGCCGGTTGAAAACAAACGCTGTTCTTCGTTGATTTTCTCGGCATCCATGATTGTAAAACTTTGGACAGGTCTGTTAAACGATATTTACTATAACATACAACCCCCCAAATCCACCCATTCAAGATAATTCAAGCATTTACCAAAGGTGGATCCTACCTTTAAGACACTTGTAAAATATCACATTATACAAATATAACATGGTTTGAGGTAATGGAAGTTGACAAACTTTGCTTCGGAAACTAGTTTGTCAACATCCAATACCGAGAGAAGCTAATAATTATCGACTACCCACCCAAAATAAAACCATGTTATGTTTTACTGTATCTCATACATATTCAGTTGCATTACAATTTCAGGAGCTTAGAAAAAAGCTGTATCTATATCTTGACTGGACTCGGACTCGACTGAACCTTCTTGACCTATAATGTCTCAATTCGAGTCACTTTTTTGAAATGACTCGACTCGAGTCACAAAAATCAGTGTCTCGTTACAACTCTGACAGATGGGAATATGTGACCTACTAAGGCTATTAATGAAAAATGTCCCCCAAAATCTTGTTTTAAGTAATCGGCACCTGAATTTGGCCACACATGTGACCCACTCTGCAAAAATGAGTCTGATGTGTTAAAAATGTTTTGTTTTTTTCAATTTTACAGTTGGTCAGAAAAAGCAGAAAATAATCTTTTATTTGATATATGGCACAACTCTGTAGTGTAATGCATCGGTCTTTTACGATTTTGGGAAAATTTGCTTTTTCCCAGTTATATTCAAAATGTCTTTGAAAAGAAATGAAGATTTACAATTGTAGTGCTTCATCAGATGCTATGGTAAGAGAATGACAAAACCTGTATTAAATTTAATTTAGGGATCAAAACAATCTTTTCAATCGATCAGATCTGAAATATATAGGTGTCGGAATATCTGACCTGTCTGAAGTTTTCACAATCGTGGATGCTGAGAAAAGAAAGAAAAACCGCGTTCGTTTTTAACCGGCGTCGGGCAGTTATTCTTATGTTATTATTATTTTTTGCGATTGCCATCTGCGATTTATAAAAATTTTATTTTTCGGAATAATTACAGGATATCTAGCACAATCATTTTGCTGGATGCCTAGAATCATTAGTTACTTTTAAATAAGTACGATATTTCTAAATAATTTGATAGTAAATATTTTCGATATCTGCAAAGGGTGTATCCTACCTTTAAAACAAAAATATTATTTGTTGAAAGAAAAATCACCTCCGAGACAATAAACAGCCCTTTACGTAAAAATGTATTTTGCGACACCAGACTCATTTTTGCAGAGCAAGCCACATATATAAAATCGTTTCAAAATTGATTCTGAGTTTTCTTTTTTTTTAAGTTGCCAAGGTATCCAAAATTCACACAGCATTTTGATTGCAAAAAAATACCCTCAAATGTTGAAACAAAATTACAATTTGTTTTTCACTGCCGTCACCAGATTCTCAAAATGAGATCGTTAAAGTTTGGTGGCGCACTGTCAACTTTCCTGTGGTCAATATTTCTGTTGGTATTATCGGAACGCTAATGAGTTGTTTTTTACTATGGTGTAAAAAACAAACAAAAATCAAAGTTGGGGGGGTTATTCCTCATTATGCCATGGCAGATCACATAATGTGACCCGCTCCTACGGAACCCGACATAACTCGCACAGGCTATTTTGAGATACAGCTCGTCAAAGTTTCAATAAATCCGGCAAACATCGATTTTTGTTTTTCGTTATTTAATATCTATACTTTAACCCTCAGTTCAACAAAATCAACTTTATTGATGAGAAAGTACTAAAATCATGCATTTATTGAGGCAAACTGTGTCCTAAAAGTGGTAATTTATCTCCCAAATACATCAAAGTTTCCATAGATTATCGCTACTCTCTTCGACACTACACTCTAACCTACCTATATAAAATGAAATGAAAGCTGAAGATGTGTACTAAATGGAAATAACAATATCTCACCTAAAAAAACACCCACTTATGTCTGGTTTTGTGGGAGCAGGTCACATATTCAAGTACTGGATACTTACCCACGCACTCTGTGCCATTGCCCCTGTATTCCTGTTTACAGTGACATCCATAATCACCGTCGTAGATACCGCACGTGGCATTATCGTGGCACTTCACCGATTCACAGACTGGTTCCCCATGCTCACATCGGCAGGTCTCCTGGCACTCTGAGCGGTAGTATTTCTCTTTGTGCTGATCAACAAGAAGATTATCACACACAAAATATCAACAACAACAAAAACCTCTGTTTTTACCGACAATTGTTTAAAAGTTCCTGTGGACACAAAGCTCAGTATTACGTTTCACCCCATTATTTGTTTTGTTGTTGTTTTTTCCTTTGTCTAAAAAAATATGGGAAAGTGGTGAAATCGTACAATTTTGAGAGCAAGTCGCAGAACAAAGTTTGTTATCATGCTATCCGAAAGTTTGGTTATATTTTACATTCGTCTGTTGGAAATACTATGGTTGCTATGGAGTTTTGCTTGAACAAGTCCTATTTCTTATAAACACCTCACCAAAAGTAAGTCCCCCTCTCAACAATTCGTCATAACATCGTCATTGTTGTTTATTAAGATGTCCATGACTTCATGGCTGAATGAGCTCAAATTAATGACAAAAACTGCCCTTCTCAAAAGTCACTAAAGTTGATCTGCCACCTGCTTCACAGGGGTATTAGTCTGTAAAAGACCAATGGCAATGGCCCTGTCTTGATCAGACAGTCTGGGCATAGGCCCCTAATGTTTAATTTAAGAACACGAAAAAGAATCAGTAGGCCTATGCTTGTCAACTGCAAGGTGTATTGAAACAAGGAATGGGACTGATCACCTACATCTCACTGTGCTAAGCCCTGAGCCAAGAAAGAAATTTGCATGGTTGAATGATCCTGAATTGATTACAGATTAGAGTAATGTACACTTGGTGGGTATTTTAAACTGCATTCAACCACAGGTGTTTTTTCCATTAGTAAGAAGCCATTCATAAACTTTTGTGACTTTTGAGAAGGGCAGTTTTTGTCATTAATTTGAGCTCATTCAGCCATGAAGTTATGGACATCTTTTATTTTCAAACAACATTTAGGAAACAGTCATAGGATTATTTTTAACTAAGTTTGATCGGTAAAATTTTTACCTGACAATGTTATGACGAACTGTTGAGAGGGGGACTTACTTTTGGTGAGGTGTTTATATAAGAAAGAGCCCTGACTCTTACCAAGTGGTAGTAGCCTTCATCGAAGCAGCCGCAGTCTTCTGACTGTACACAGCTTCCATCGTGATCCAAGACGTAGTTCTCCTTGCACTCACAGCCTTCCTCACAGTGGTAAGGGCACTCGGCTGCAAGCCTGACCGCCTGGCCGCAGCGTCTCTGACAGGCATTGGCGCAGCTCTTGAACACAGCATTCTCAGGGCAAGTCACCGCTGTGATAGATCAAAAAAATAAAAAAATCAGACTCTTAACCAGTTCGCATCAGATGCCGCGTATACAGGCAATTTTTTTTACGGAAATCAAAACGGATGACGGATAAACATGTCACGCTAAAGGCCAAAAATATCTGTCAGCAACCGGCTCGCAACTTCACGTACATAATAAATGCTTCGTCACACTCCATCCCGCCTTCACTAAAAACAAACACAATCTTTTCCTGTTTTTCAGGATACCAGAAGTCAGATTCACAATTAACATAACACCGCTTAACTACGACTGTAATAAAAGGTTGATAAAGAAACCAGAGCATACAAGAGATACAAATGTAAAATACTAAAAAGTATTGTAGGACAAAATGACCACCGCTCCACAACAAATTGGTATGTAGGTTGGAAAGCCCATAATGTAAGCTTTTATTTGGTAAATAATAGAGCTCCATAGTCCCTCCCGTTCTGGAGATATGACATGTTTGCATATGGATTACTCCCTTGGAGTTTGAATTTATACAACTGAGAAAACAGGCTTTGAAATAGCTGGCTGTGATGTAGAACAACAGAACGATGCACACAAAATTGTCATTCTTTTTTTCACTTTATTTATCAAAATCAACATTTCTGTGAATGAAACCTGAAACTAAAAGTAAAAGATGTCATTCATGACAAAAAATGAAAATCACTTTTTGATGAAATGTTTACCATCTCAACGTTGAGTGGGCCATTACATGATAATGCACAGTGTGACTTAATTTTTTGTGGAGCCAGTCACATTTGCCGAACCTTAATTCCTGCCCTGTGATTGGTTAATTATTTAAAGGGGGGTGGCTTACTACTGGATCGGTGCATTGATAAGAATAGCCCCTCTCTACTTACGACATTCTTCATCTATCCTCCACGGGTCCACGTCAAACTGTAATCTCTGGCAGAGTTTGGCAACAAAGGACAAGGACTCGCAGATTGGCATCATCCTGTCGTGATATAGAGCACAGCTGTCCGCTTTGCAGCTCGTGAATGCCTCATCAAGTAGCTCTTGTGGGCAATTTCGGAATGGACCTGTCAGTAACAGAATAAACCAAAATTTAACCCAAGACAAAAATGTACATGCGCTCAATGCAGATAAAAAAAACACACAGGTGTATTTATAATTCGTATCCCAGCAGTATCGGTGCTCGGAATGCAACATCATTATGACCCTGCGATCATTGGGCCAATGAAAACATTGCAAGGACAATCTCAGCTCCCTAGGGAGCATACAGGTGAATCAACCCCTGTGGTGGGGTGGCAAGGGTGGGTGGTGGGGTGGCAAGGGTGGGTGGTGGGGTGGCAAGGGTGGGTGGTGGGGTGGCAAGGGTGGGTGGTGGGGTGGCAAGGGTGGGTGGTGGGGTGGCAAGGGTGGGTGGTGGGGTGGCAAGGGTGGGGTGGCAAGGGTGGGTGGTGGGGTGGCAAGGGTGGGTGGTGGGGTGGCAAGGGTGGGTGGTGGGGTGGCAAGGGTGGGTGGTGGGGTGGCAAGGGTGGGTGGTGGGGTGGCAAGGGTTAGTGGTGGGGTGGGTGGCAAAGGTGGGTGGCAAGGATTGGTGGCAAGTGTGTAAAAGCACTTGTCTCTCACCAATGTGGCCTGGGTTCGATTCCCGGCTCGGACCATAATTGAGTAGAATTAGTCGTTGATTCTCTCCTGTGCCACAAGGGTTTTTCTCTGGGTCCTCCGGGTTTTTTTCCTCCGCAAAAATCAACATTTACGATCTTTGGCTGTGCTTCGTGGTCAAATATGGCTTGTAAGGCCGGCTGCCAGAGGCACCTTAACGTGCCATCAACTCGACAACGTTGTAGCCGCGTCCTTCGCAATTCAGCATCCCAGCTGCGAGGAAGGATGATTTACCACCCAATTATTTGATTGTAGATCTTATCTACTACTTCTGCTTTGTGAATTCAACCCACCTCTATTGTTAATTATTGGTGAACAAAACGGTGCTATTTCCTCCTCCTCCTCTGAGGTACAGTCGGGTTTTATCTGAGGCATTGTGGCTGGGGGACAGTCTCCTGGATAGGCAATATTCTTGTCTCCAAAGGTGACGATTCCATACTAAAACAGAAACAAAAAAAATACAAAATTGATGAACAAGTGATTCCGCAGATCATGAGTGGCATTGTTTGCCGTGGTTGATTGCCTTATGTTTTGTGTCCTTAAATGACCTTAAATGACCCTTGACCTAAATGTTGTACTTTTTAAAACAATGACCTCATATGACCACAGATGACCTTTGACCTCAGATTTCAGATTTCAAAAGAGACGCGACGAACCCCCACCCAAGAATCACCCACCCATTAAAAATCCATCTAATTCTGTAAAACAAAATGAAGCATATTTGAACAATGACATCTAATGACCCCTACATGAGAATTGAGTCTTCCCACCCAAGGGTCACGGCATCCAAAGTTTCATCAAAATCCATATAAGCAAGTAGAATTTATAGATATTTATTTTCTTCAAAAACTTAACCTAGCTGAAACTTCTTATCATTGTCTTTCTTTTTGCAGGATACTTCAGGCTTTTGAGCTACAGTGGAATACTTTGGTTTTGAAAAAACAAAAATCTTGAATGAAATCACATTAATAAATACCTAGGAGAGTTGACGGCTTCTGATTGGTCGAGACTCGATCACGGGGAGGGCATTATTTTGTAGTAATGACCGGCTTTCAAGAAGAAGCGAACAAATGTCCCCTGAACCAGCATTATTCAAGCATCATGTAAGCCTATGATTGGCCGAATGCCACAGTCCTACGGTAACTTGTAACAAGGACGCGTCAAGTCTTGATACTGCGTGCTATAAATGTACGTGTAGAACGTTTGTATCTATGCGCGCAGCATTTTTCAAAATGCGCGTGTCGTTTGTTAACGCCCGCGCGTTACTAAGCACGGTGGGCATCAGTAGTCAGCTAGTCTGGTCTCAAAGTATGGGTATTATAACAACACATATTGAAGAGACAGGGTACCATGCATAAACTAAAATATAGCCCCTGAACATGAAACAAAAAAACACTGGAAATATCGCCAAAAGAAAAGTGACGAAATTTGGAGCATTTTTACAATTTTTCTCGTTAAAAAGATATTTATTAAAGGGAATAACAGTGCGAGGACCGGGTAATTACTGCGTGATAATGACCAGGTTGGGGATGAGCGCTGGTAACAGACCTCGCCTTCGGCTCGGTCCATTACCAGCGGTCATCCCCCAACCTGGTCATTATCACGCAGTAATGACCGGGTCCTCGCACTGATATTCCCTAAATAATATCAATAGACAAATGTGTAAAAGCTCAACATACCGGATTTGCAAGAGCATCCTTGATCTCACCATCAACGGGACCGTCCATATCCCCACAAAGCCCACATACTTGGCCTGCCCAATCAGTGGACAGAACCACGATGGTTGAATGCAAACCATCCCATTCCACTGTCAAACCAAAGTCCAAGGACACAATCTGCAAAGGATAGGAGGTAAATAGGTGGTTTTTATGGGAAAGGGGAGGGAGTTGCTTCATTTGTAAGGGGTTCTGGCAAAATGAAACAAAACTGGTATGGGCAGAGTTTAATAGGGGAGTTCTCAGGCACCAGAAAAGTGGATAAAATTCACCTTACAATGCTGTTTGTTACGCTTCAATTGGACTCTCCGTTAACAAGTTATGTCTGTTTAAAGTTTGCATTTAACATGTCATAAAAGTACAATGGGTCGTATGAATGAAAACTAGCAAATGCTTGGATGTACAAGCAAAAAGTAAAACTATTTACTTCGATGCAAAAGCATTAAGGAAAAGCAAATGCTTCAATTCGTATGAATAAAATAAAGTTTTACTGTTTAGCATTTACTGGCTGAAATAGCAGTAAATGCTTTTTACTTGCAATTGATTGCACAGCCGAGTGGTTTATAACAATATAGTCTGTATAGTGTGTAAGATACACACACTCGCATTAGGGCACTCACGTTGACAGAGGTTTTTGAATGAAATCGGAACCTCAAGTTGCTGCTTCGCAGTCATGATGCCCTTTTCTGTCTCAGGAATATTGCAAGAAATTATCGGCCATCTACGTCTCATTTCCTTCCTCAAATTCAGTACAACTGCTTGTATTTTAATCCTAGACAATCCATCTTCCATGTTTATACCTTTTCCTGCCTAACCACATTATACGAAAGCTCCTATTTTTCATATTAGTATTTGCTTCTCTTTTTTTCAAGGTAGCCCCGACCCAACCTTGATAAATTACGAGTAAATACTGCAAATCTGAAGCATTTACTCATTTTTATTCATACCAAATGGAGCAATAATAACATTCTAGCAAATGCTGGAAATTAAAAAGTAAATACTTTTAGTCTTTAGCAAATAATTTCCAGTAAAACCTTTTGCTTCATTTTTATTTATACAGATTCCAGTAAAAGCTTGAAAATTGGTAGTAAAAGCAAATGCTAGTTTTTATTCATACGGCCCAATGGCCTTTGAAGTTTTTTTGTTTAGTGCATGTGATATGGAAAAATGCCATTTTTTTCTCTTAAAACACTTTTATTCCACTACATCCATAATATTTCTTAACAAAATATATTTATTACAATTATCAATAAGCCAACAAAGAGGCTATTGGCGTCTGTAGTACTACTGTTGGAACAGCCTATTTACTGCGGTGCAACAGACAACCATCCACACAGGAAGGGCGAAGACGTAAAGCGACTGTACTAGTCGCTTTAATCCTTTGAAAAAGTGCTCACGTTACATAATAATCAATTTTATAAAGGAGGGTGAGCCAAAAAAACTGTTTTGCATCGAGTTAAAAGTACTTTAACGTGTTCAAAACCATTCATCATATGTACATTGGCGGTACCTGACCTTGGAAAAATCACGATCTTTGCGTAACTTGGAACTTTGGATATCTCATATCAAAATTGGTATCCATTCCCTTGAGATTTGACTTATCGAAATTTAAACAAATTTTGAGAAAACAACATTCTGAGATTCGCACGAAATTAGCATTTGTGGACATTCAGGAAATAGGAACATTTTTCAGTGATTATGCTATGGTCTTTTTTTAACAACTCTAGAGTCTAGACAACGAAGACGGAACACACACAACTCTGCCTTCATCAAACCAGGGTTTATTCAGCAATACTGCTGGGCGAGTCCAGGCACAAGTAGAGCAGGTACTCTTGAGTAGCAATTTTGTTTGCAGTGTGACTTGATAAAAAAAAGGGCATACTGCAGTTTTTGCAGTAAAGCTGCCTTTTGTCTGGATGTTATAAATGAAGCTAGCAATCAAGGAATCATTTACTGCAACTCACTCTCACCAGGATTTCACTTCCAACAAATAAACTTTACGTAAATGACCCAAAACGTTTAACAGAAAGGTTATTCCACTGCTGAACAATGGGTTGTCACTTTACATTGTACATGTACTGACGTGTTTCATTCTTTCTGCTCTTATGACAAATCTGTTAACTACTTATGAGCCCTTGACTACTCGCGAGTAATTTCCTTGTGAGTGCTCAAGTAGAAAAATCCACTACTTGCACAACACTATTCAGCAACACTCACCAATCTGTTGTGCAAATAGGTTAACTACTCACGAGTACTTGACTACTCACAAGTAATTTCCTTCTGAGTACTTAAATAGAAAAATCCACTACTTGCCCAGCACTATTCAGCGACACTCACCAATCTGTTGTGCAAATCGTTTAACTACTCACAAGTACTCAACTACTCCCGAATACTCGACCACTCTCGAGTAATTTCCTTGAGTTCTCGACTGGCAAATTCCACTACTTGCTCAGCACTATTCAGCAACACTCACCAATCTGTTGTGCAGCTTGAAGATCTTCACTTGGTCGTCGCTGTAAGGCGGCCAGATATCACGACCGTTCATCGTGAATTCATGGCCTGGGTGGAGGCTGATTACCTGGAGAGTGGTTGACGAGAAAATAACAATTAGAAGAGAAACGAAGGATTATTGAAGGAGCACTGGAGTTGTTGTCTGTGGGTAATTCTGCAGGGGCTAATTTCATGGAGTTGCTAAGCACCAACATTTGCTTAGCACAAAACACAAAAATTGCTTAGTAACTGTGTGCTTTTCATGTTTAGCAAAAACAAGCTGATCAGTCACAAACAATATCATCTGAAAATGTTGTTTGTAATCCTGTTTTTGCCAAGGAAGAATTTTCATCATGCTAAGCAAATTTGTTGGCTTAGCAGCTCCATGAAATTGACCGCAGTTCTCGGGCTCGAGTCTAGCCTAGGATTGGGGTGCACGTGGCCTTGGGCAAGGTACTTTGTGGCTCATTGTTTCACCCCACCCAGAAGTAAATGGGTACCTCTGAGAACAGAGGGGGTTATTGTGTTGGATTTGGCAGATTATGCCAAAATGGCCGGCAGCATTGGGCTGTATGCTCCCCGGAGAGCTTAGATGGTATTTTGGAATGTTCAACAGCTTTATAAGCAGGGGTAATAATAATACTTTTGGAACCAGGCCCTTTATTTTGTGATTTATATAGGACATAAAGAGCAATTTTATGAAAAATATGCAATCGGACTTCTATTTATTTGTGAGACAAAAAATGTAGAAAATAGTTGGAATTTTATGGGAAAAAATAGGAATAGTAGGGATACTTAAAAATCTAGAATGACTAACGCTCGGTTCAGACAGGCGTTCCACAGTAGCGCCGAACAAAATGAGTGAATTGAGTCCGACGTCTGAAACAAAAAAGGGCGACAAGGCGCGCCAGACGGCGAACGATTCACTGCTGGAGTTGTTAGAGCGACTCAGGAGCGACTTGATTTCAATTTGGTTCGGCGCGACTGTGGAATGCCTGTCTGAACCGAGCGTAATAATGTTCACTCGGTAGAATGCTCATGTTCACAAGAAGCCTAGGGCAGGTTTGATCAAGGACTATAGTTAACCGTAGTTTCACTAACTCTGATCAAAATCAGGCTATTAGACAATGGTTGGACTAGTCTAGTCAACTATTAGGTTGGTCACGCTGGTTATCAATAGCAACATTTTTATGGCATAGTGCAGCGGGGACCAACTATCGGCAAAAGAAGGGCAGACAATAAAACTTTGCCATAATGGCGTAAATTGTCTATGTTAGTTTGTGATTCCGTCACATTTGTCACCATATTGAACGATAAAAACGTCAGTTTAGGTAAGATATTCTAAACTACAAAATTGATGGTGTAAATTAACGGTAATATCGTGTTGAAATATTGTTTTGTCAGTGTAAGTACGATGTTTTAGCGCTACAAAAGTTTGACAAGAGTCGTTTGCACTGCAACTTTATAGTGCTTGCGCTACTGGTAGGTACTGGTACGTCACAAACCAACCACTAGTGAAACATTGGGTTCTTGATCGAACTTGCTCCTAGCGAGTGTCGCTAATTTGACATGGGCAGAGAAAAGAATCGATGATAATCACATTCTGGCCATCCGTATCGTTGTCCGGATAGCGGATCCAAACTTCCTTGGTTATGGTAAAGCTTGGATTCTGCAGCAGCCTCTTCTTCTTGACAACGACCTCAAAGTAAGACTCGGCAGACTCGTTGCATTGTTTCGTCAGGTAATACTGGCCCGCCCCGTGGAATTCATATGACACCGATGAAAAAGTAGTGTAGTGGGGAAGGCCGTAGACAAGACACTGACGGACCTCTGTTAAAGCAAAGAAAATAACACTATTGTTGATAATAGCATCACTGGATACACAGAATCGCTAGATGTAAAGAAGTTCATTCATAAGTACCTGAGACAGTTTAGCCATTCCTATTGGTCGAGAACCCAACACAAGGGTAACATATAAAAACATGTGTAACCAAGTGGTACTATTGTAAAATTTATTTTATTAGGAAACAGCACTACAGAATGAGAAGACCCAGTGAGCAACCAGAATTGAATAGAGAATTTTTATTTTAATAGAATATTCCAAAATATATTCGTTGTGGATCTATACAAAAATAGTTAAATTGAGGTACATGTACAGATTTAGCGTCACTTAAACGGTATCTAAACGACAGTCAATTATAATGGTAATTGACTCTAAGTGACCTCAAGAACCCAGTGGCAGTCGGAGTCCCAAGATGGAATCAACTGAAATGAAACGGGAGCAAGTACACTGTATTAAGTTAAATGTACATAAACATGTTTCTTTACATGTGTAATCTATTCTACAGCTTTTATTACCTTGCTGCAGAGAATAAATTATAATTCATGCAAGAGCAAAAATATTATGTTTTCAAATCTTTGGCCAAGATACATTGCTACTGCTTTTTCACGAGTAAATTTTAACGAGCACAATTTTGTGTACCTAATTAAATGAAAGCAGGGAAATAAATTTTACCAAGACATGCTCTTACTTCAACTGACAAATACATGTCAGTGACAGTACAATTGCATTATTAGAAACGACTCACGACAATGTATGACTGTTTAATATGTACAACAAAACTATTAACAGATATTCATAAAAATATAGTAACAAGTGTAACCTGAAATGCATAAGGTGCTTTACCACACCTAATCCGCTTTTCTACACATAAAGGAAATGCAAATATTCTCACGTACATGTTCAAATGTGTACCCTCTACCGTACAAGATGTACATGTATCATTCATATTGTTTTGTTGTTTATTTTTACATGGAAAGACATTATAAAATACCGATATAAACAAAAATAAAGTTGAAACATACCATGCAGCCTTCCACGATCCGTGCCACTCCTGATGCCAACAAGCCAGCACCAACACTCAGGACGTTACGAGTGTAAATTTAAATACACATGCGGTTTCACAACCAGCAGTGCAAAACAATATTCACAACGAGTGTGAATACACAATGTATATTGCAATATGCAATGCAGGCAAAATAGCCAGTGTATTTTGAAGTGCTCTTCACGGAGTTCGGAGCTGCTCTGCCTAAACTTGTGCATTTCTATCACAAGGCTTGTGCCTGGCCAACGCATGATGTTACGCAAGTGCTGCTAAAAAAATGGAAGACAAACACTAACGCTAAATTTACGTGACAAAACGTGGATGGCATTCGCAATGCGGCTTGCATCGCGCACATGTGCAAATTTGCATAGCGCTGTAAGGAATGTATTTACAAACACAAATTTATAAAGAGCGCTATCGCCAGAGGGCGCACTATCACAAAGTTAAATGGGATACTCAAAAAGAATGGAATGTATTATATACAGGAGCGCTATCGCCAGCGGGCGCACTAACACAAGGTTGAATGGGCTATGACATGAGGATCGAATTTAATCGATACCGGAATGATGTGTAAAAGTGTTTTCAAATAAGGATGAAGGAAGTGGTCGTTGAGGGACCCGTTGACCGCAAAAGAAATAGGTCGACTGGTCACACTCATCACAGAGAAGAAAATTGATAAAATTTTCTAAACCACGGATGGTCATAGACATGTTTGTTGTGTTTTGGTTTTTGGGGGGGGTTTTTTTTGGAAGGAAGAAAAGTTTTATAAGACCAACAAGAAATCAGTCATTATAAAGATGAAGTATTTCTCAAAGGTGAAATAGACCTATCTACAAATATGATATGCAATCTACATTGCCAAGCAGTTCATCTCAGTATATCACTGGGAAAGAGATCATCTCTATGTGAACTATGGCATACAAAGAATTGCGTATACCCACAAATCCAAGGCAAAAAGCTTCACCAAGGGATATAATAATATGTGATAAGAGAAGAAGAATTTTAATCCATTTCTAGCATCTCGCTAGAACCGAGTTGATCTCTTTATGGATCCGCTCCATTCCTACCACGACATCGTGTTTCCACCAAGTGGGATATGTTTAAGTGTAGAAGGAAACAAATCACTTCAAGATGTTCATCCAACAAGTACATGATTTGATAGAAAAAGGTTTTCCAAAACAATGGATAGATAGGAACCAATTATTGGATAGGCCCAGGAAATTATTGGTTGAGAAAAGAAATGAAAAAGTGTTATGTTTATTTGAAATATTTATGTTTATGTTTATATTTATAATTATGTGGTTTATTTTATATGAGGGATATTTGCCGAAAAGGGTCAAGATGTTACAATATTTTGCAGAGAGACCCAGAGAATATGTGTATGTTTTAAGTTACTGACTGCTCCACCATTCTTCAATCCATTGTTTCACACAAGAATAGAACCAAACAAGTTTGAACCACAATTTGCTTATATTCTCCGGATATAGCAGTACAAAGAAGATGGATGGGATGGTCACAAACAAATGGAGGTTTCCATAGTTTGGACTAAGATTCCCAACAAGAAGGTGCATTACCCAAACTACGTTTAGGCCAACTAACATCATCAATAGACGTCGGTCGCTGTTACTGGCAAGAAAATGTTCGGCAGACAGAACAGAGCGGGGCAACTTGAAAGGGTTACTATGCTGGCCCTTGGTAGTTCTCCGAGAACGTCTAAGAGGAGGAGCAGAATCAACCTCTGTTTCACGTTGTACAGGTTCCGTAATGTCTGCAAGGACTGTTCTAACATTAGAGAAGTCTGTGACAGGAACAAAAATGCCAATATCTATATCAGAATCGGAATCCGATTCCAAAAGTACATCTTCAACTTCCTCTGCTACTCTGACTGGTGACAAAGGCTTAGGCTCTATAGCATGTATAAGATGTCGCGGTATCAACTTCAGTTCTGCGGAGTTGACTGTCTTTGTAGGGCCAGTCCCATCAGCAAGTTGAACTGTGTAAACATAGGAGTCTACTAAATGTCCTACTACTTTGTAGACTTCGGAGAAGAAATGATCTTGGATTTTCGCCCGTCCTCTACTGTGTTTACGCAAATAAACAAAGTCACCAATGTTGAAAATATTTGGATTGGTTCTCCGGTCGAAAATCGATTTACTCCTTGCAAGCTCCTTGGACAGTTTGGCTTGTGCTAAGCGATAAGCTTCCTTCAATCGTGCCTGATGAAGGTCAACCCAATTATCTTGTAAATTACACTTTTCGTCTGCCAGCAATATGTCTACAGGTAGTAAAGGTTCACGCCCGAACATCAAATAAAATGGTGCAAAACCGGTAGAGGCATGCTCTGTGGCATTATATGCAAATACCAGTTCTGGAAGGAATTTCGGCCAAGATCGTTTCTCTTTGGCAGAAAGAGTACGAAGGAGATCATGCATTGTTCTGTTGAACCTTTCACATTGTGCGTTGCCTTGTGGATGGTATGGTGTGGTGTGTGTTTTAGAGATATTGTATATGCTGCAAAGATGTTTGATAAGATTGGACTCGAACTGTGGCCCTTGATCCGAATGTATGCGTCTAGGGGCACCATATTTCAGGAACCACTGCTGCACTAAGGCCCAAGATGTTGTTTTTGCAGTTTGGTCCTTTGTGGGAACAGCCACAGTGAATTTAGAGAAGACATCAGTGATGACCAACACATTCTCAGTATGATTTGACGCTGGCTCAAGAAGTGTAAAATCTATTGCTATCACTTCTAGAGGTTGTGATGCACATAGATGCCCAAGAGGGTTTCTGACAGAAGGTGTCGGCCGTTTGGAAACTAAACACCTTTCGCAGTTATGTATCCATTGTTTGATGTCTTTATACATATATGGCCAGAAACAACGTCGTCTAACAAGAGACATGGTACGTTCTTCACCTTGATGACCAAAATGGTTATGTAGGCTGGTGAGAATATTGGCTCTAAGCAATGCTGGTACCACCAATTGGTGTATTGTTCCTAGCTTGGGATCGAGAACTTCCCTGTAAAGGACACCATCAATGACGGAAAGGCGTTTAGATTGCCGCAATAGAGACTGAACAGCCTTAGATTGTAACTTGCGTTGGGAGGCACTAATATGTTCAAACTTGTGATATTTCAAATACCCTCCAATGTCTGCATCCGATTGTTGCAAGTGCTGAATCTCTTCCCGAGTATGTGTGGGAAAGGCTGTGATGTTAGAACAATGTTCTGCTGCTATGTGGGCTGCACTTAAGTCAAGGGCACCCTTAGATATTTTTACCTGAAGACCTAGAGGGACACCAGTTGACTGTCGACAAGGTTGACATCTCGCTACTACTTCAGAAATAGTGCAACTATCACCTGGATTGGACTCATGTTGCCTAGATAGGCCATCTGCATTCCGGTTTACTCGGCCAGGACGATATACAATCTTGAAGTCAAATGGGGCTAGACTAGCTACCCATCGTTGCTCTGTAGCCCCAAGCTTGGCAGTTCTAATATGACTCAAAGGATTATTGTCAGTTCGGGCCGTAAAAGATGATCCGTACAAGTAATCCTTGAATTTCTCCGTGATTGCCCATTTAAGGCCCAAGAGTTCAAGCTTCATGGAACTGTAGTCCTTCATGGTTCTTTCGTTGTCTCTAAGAGCTCGACTGGCATAAGCAATGACTCGCTCATGTCCGTCTTGTACCTGGGACAAGACCGCACCGAGTCCAGACAAACTAGCATCGACATCGAGGATGAAAGGTTTATTAAAATCAGCAAAGGCCAAAATTGGTGTTGTAATGAACTTAGATTTCAGCTCCTCCATGGCGCTCTGACAAGACTCATCCCATCTATTACGAAAGAACTTAGGAGAGTGTTTATGACATTCACCAACCAAGGAATGAAGAGGGCGAGCTATTTTCGCAAAGTTAGGAATATATCGCCTGTAATAACTGGCAAATCCCAGGAAAGAACGCAACTGCTTGACAGTACGGGGAACAGGCCATTCCGTAATCGCACGCGTCTTGTCTGCGTTAGTAGCTATACCCTCTTCTGACAACGTATGCCCTAGATACTGTATTTCCTTGCGAAAGAGATGACACTTCACCGGTTTAAGTTTAAGGTTATGTTGTCGAAGTCGAGTGAAAACAAGGTCCAAGTGGGCTAAGTGCTCATCGAATGTTTTAGAAAAAATGCAGATATCATCTAAATAGACGAACAACAGCTGATACATAAGGTCGCCAACACACCGTTGCATCAATCGTTGGAATGTCGCCGGAGCCCCACAGAGACCAAATGGCATCCTAACATATTCATAAAGACCCATAGGCGTCACAAAAGCAGTCTTTTCTCTGTCGGCCTCATCTACTCGGACCTGGTGGTAACCACTAGCTAGATCAAGTGATGTAAAAAACTTTGCTCCAACTGGCGCATCAATAAGCTCCGCTATTCGAGGAAGAGGAAAGGCATCCCGCTTAGTAACTGCATTTAAACGTCTGTAATCCACACACATCCGAAGACTACCATCTTTCTTCCGTGCTAAAACAATTGGAGCAGAGTAGGGGCTATGACTTTCTTTAATGATTTCATGTTCAAGAAGATGCTGTATATGGTTCTTCACCTCCTCGTACTGATTAGGAGGGATACGTCTGAAGGTCTGAGCTACGGGATCAGAATGTGTTGTATTGATAGTATGTTTAACTGTGTCAGTGTCTCCTAGATCATAATCATGAGTTGCAAATATGTCCTTATTTCTATGTAAGAGCTGATGTATCTTCTGCAACTGCACCTCATCTCCTTCAAAGTCTGCTAAATCAACTGGAACAGATTCAGTTACCACAGAAGGCACTGGAGAAACATCAATATTACAAACATGAATCTCACTACAAGAAATTTGAAAATCAACTCTCGGCACACTATCAGTTGTCACACCATCTACTCCTCGAAGTACACCCAACCTCGTATTTGGTTTTAAGATAAAACCCCGAGAAGATAAATTGTCGATTCGCATCGGGAAGGTTTTCCCAACTTCCACTACTACAGAGGGGATTAGAAGACCAGCTGGCAGGTGGTCACTATTCCTCAAAGGTTCGACCACTCCAGTGTAGAAAGGAACAGCCTTTGATGGTCTCCCTTCCGCAACTACTGACGACTCAGGTGGAATATAAATAGAGTTACCCGCCGCCAACTTCACCATGGCTACAACTTCACTCAGCTTTGTCTGGGCACTTAACTGTAGAGTGAGAACAGTCTGCAAGGTAGTTAAGACAGGTGATACTGGTGCCTCTTTTTCGGACATTAAATCTACTACTGGACCTAAGATATTCATTCCCAGCAATCCTGGCACTCTACGTTTCTCCTGTCGATTCTCCTCATCCATGGAATTCTTTACAACTAAAAAACCCATTTTTGGAAGAGTCAACCCTTCACAAACTACATCCAACTCCATATATCCGATGTACGGGATCTCCAACCCATTAGAAGTAGTAATCCGTAGCCAGAGATTATCCCGTTTCAACGTGGCCCCAGCTGGCTCAAAATATGTCTTAAAACATTCTTCTGTCACCGTAGAGACCATCGAACCAGTGTCAACTAGACAAGGAATCTCCACTCCACCAGCCTTCACTGATAAAATAGGACAACTTCCAATAAGATGTGTTTCTTGGGCTCCCACAGAAGACTGAGTACAAGAATGAGGGCTCCTAAACTTCCTCTCAACTGTTGGAGCCTCTGAGTTGAGAGGTGCTAGTTTTCCTTAGTCAACTCGGCGATCTTGTCTTTGGCCTCTTTTAGTTGAAGCTGAAAACACCTGTCTTTGCTGTGTCCTAGCCGGTTGCAAAATGAACATTTAGGTGCCTTGGGCTTAGTTAAGGGAGTGTCAGTTATGAGGTGTTGTACTGATTTAGTCAAGAGGTCTATCTGTTGTTGTTGTTTTTCTAACATATGCTGTTGTTTCTGCATGATTTCCACCATCGTCTGATTTTCTACGGCTACCTTTGTCGCCTGTACCTGTGCACTTGAAGTTGATGTGTCTGTATATTTGGTCGCTGCCTCAGTGTATTTCGTCTTTATCTCCCCTGCATGTTTCGTTCTCACCTCCTCTGCCCACTCTATGGCCTCAGCTCTCAAAGTATAGAAGTCTACCTCCGGGTCATCACGTATGCACTTCTTCAAATGCTTTCGCAGAAGTGGCTGCGACACCCCATCCGCGAACTGGTCGTTCAGCAATTGCTCCTTTCTGGGGCGGAGATGGGGAGATTTCCGACAGGACCTCTCGAAAAGATCTAAGAGTGAGTGTGAAAAATCTCGAAGATTTTCATTCTCCTTCTGTTTCCTCTCGAAGAAGGAACGCTGCAATTGGACTGTAGACCCGTCATCTCCAAAGACCTCAAGCAATATGTCAAAAATATCGTCTACCTCTATACTATCCCACCTTCTATACTTAATCTCCTCCTTCGCCGGACCGCTGAGATGTTGGAAAATAAAATTTACTTTCTCGACCTTGGATAATTGTCGGGAAGTTAGAGCGGACCGCATGTCACAGATCCAATCATGTAGCCTACTCTCAGAAAGCCCAGAAAAGGTCGGTAGTTTCTTCTGGCCTGGCATCACCAAGAATGTTGGTGTCTTATCCAAATGTAATGCTTGGTCAAACAGCGCCTGCAGTTTGCCACACTGCTCTAACAATAGTTTTGCCTCAGGAGACAACGTCTTACTACCACTTAAATCACTACCACCAGTCGCCATCCTCAATTTATAAAAACCTGCTGGTCACGAGGAAAAAAAAGGTTAATATTTGTCTATTGCAATTAATACACGTTTATCGCACCTACATTTATGTACGCGCTTACTCTTACCAACATGTACGCGCTCACAACAGCTCCAGAACCAAGGTCACAACAAGCAATAACAGCTGCAAGACGATTGGGAAGAAGGTAGGTGTGGCACGGATCGAGGTCGGCTGCGAGATGTATATCAACCTGCAGTAAGTAGAAGGGAAAAAAAAAGAGACGGCCTTCGACCGTGTCACTCAATATGATATATTATATGTATATATTGTTCCTCTACGAACCTCTTATCCCAATATCCAAATATTCTTAATGTGCTATAAGTACGAGTAATAAATATGATTATATATGTTCCTAATACATGCAATTCGAAAATCTCTTGTGTCAATCAGTGCTATATATATATGCTTAATTTAATTTAATTTAATACAAAGTTATTTAAATATTAACAATACTACGATACAACCTCGTCTGACGAGAGCCTCGCTCAAAGTGGAGAACTTAGCCAGTTCTATAATGTGTAGAGCTTTGTCTGATGAGGGCCTCACTCCTCTATCAGGCTAAGATGCAAGAAGACTATGTTGGATGGGTTAAACTCATCCGATGAGGGGCTCACTCCTCTGTCAGGCTAGGATGCAAGAAGAATATGTTGGATGGGTTAAACTCATCCGATGAGGGGCTCACTCCTCTGTCAGGCTAGGATGCAAGAAGACTATGTTGGATGGGTTAAACTCATCCGATGAGGGGCTCACTCCTCTGTCAGGCTAGGATGCAAGAAGACTATGTTGGATGGGTTGCCTCATCCGATGAGGGGCTCACTCCTCTGTCAGGCTAGGATGCAAGAAGACTATGTTGGATGGGTTGCCTCATCCGATGAGGGGCTCACTCCTCTGTCAGGCTAGGACGCAGGAAGACTATGTTGGATGGTTACACTCATCCGATGTGGGGCTAGGCCAAGAGTCACCTCTTTCACCGCCTTCCAACAACCACAATATTATTGACTGTCGTTTATCTTATTCAATTCAGATTCAAGAATGCTTCAAAAAAAAAATAGTTTGCTCACAAAGGTTTTCTGTAGCGTATCCTGCCGACTACGCCATTTTTGTAACCAAGTGGTACTATTGTAAAATTTATTTTATTAGGAAACAGCACTACAGAATGAGAAGACCCAGTGAGCAACCAGAATTGAATAGAGAATTTTTATTTTAATAGAATATTCCAAAATATATTCGTTGTGGATCTATACAAAAATAGTTAAATTGAGGTACATGTACAGATTTAGCGTCACTTAAACGGTATCTAAACGACAGTCAATTATAATGGTAATTGACTCTAAGTGACCTCAAGAACCCAGTGGCAGTCGGAGTCCCAAGATGGAATCAACTGAAATGAAACGGGAGCAAGTACACTGTATTAAGTTAAATGTACATAAACATGTTTCTTTACATGTGTAATCTATTCTACAGCTTTTATTACCTTGCTGCAGAGAATAAATTATAATTCATGCAAGAGCAAAAATATTATGTTTTCAAATCTTTGGCCAAGATACATTGCTACTGCTTTTTCACGAGTAAATTTTAACGAGCACAATTTTGTGTACCTAATTAAATGAAAGCAGGGAAATAAATTTTACCAAGACATGCTCTTACTTCAACTGACAAATACATGTCAGTGACAGTACAATTGCATTATTAGAAACGACTCACGACAATGTATGACTGTTTAATATGTACAACAAAACTATTAACAGATATTCATAAAAATATAGTAACAAGTGTAACCTGAAATGCATAAGGTGCTTTACCACACCTAATCCGCTTTTCTACACATAAAGGAAATGCAAATATTCTCACGTACATGTTCAAATGTGTACCCTCTACCGTACAAGATGTACATGTATCATTCATATTGTTTTGTTGTTTATTTTTACATGGAAAGACATTATAAAATACCGATATAAACAAAAATAAAGTTGAAACATACCATGCAGCCTTCCACGATCCGTGCCACTCCTGATGCCAACAAGCCAGCACCAACACTCAGGACGTTACGAGTGTAAATTTAAATACACATGCGGTTTCACAACCAGCAGTGCAAAACAATATTCACAACGAGTGTGAATACACAATGTATATTGCAATATGCAATGCAGGCAAAATAGCCAGTGTATTTTGAAGTGCTCTTCACGGAGTTCGGAGCTGCTCTGCCTAAACTTGTGCATTTCTATCACAAGGCTTGTGCCTGGCCAACGCATGATGTTACGCAAGTGCTGCTAAAAAAATGGAAGACAAACACTAACGCTAAATTTACGTGACAAAACGTGGATGGCATTCGCAATGCGGCTTGCATCGCGCACATGTGCAAATTTGCATAGCGCTGTAAGGAATGTATTTACAAACACAAATTTATAAAGAGCGCTATCGCCAGAGGGCGCACTATCACAAAGTTAAATGGGATACTCAAAAAGAATGGAATGTATTATATACAGGAGCGCTATCGCCAGCGGGCGCACTAACACAAGGTTGAATGGGCTATGACATGAGGATCGAATTTAATCGATACCGGAATGATGTGTAAAAGTGTTTTCAAATAAGGATGAAGGAAGTGGTCGTTGAGGGACCCGTTGACCGCAAAAGAAATAGGTCGACTGGTCACACATGGCCTGATAAAACAGGGCCCAGCAAGTTTTAAACGCTTTTCAGTGTCACATTAAATGTGGACTCCTATGAAGTCTGGTCTATGACACTTTGAATAGTTATAATGCCATATGTTTTAAACATTAAAACTGGCTAACCACACTGGGACAACCCCTTGCGACGGGCCTGCCCCTGTTTCCTTTGAGAGGACTTGTGAGTGCACTGGAATGTGATGGATTTTGGTGGTGGACGTTTGGTGGTGGACGTTTGGTGGTAAACTTTTGTGGTGGACCTTTGTGGTGGACGTTTGTGGTGGAGGTTTGTGGTGGAGGTTTGTGGTGGAGGTTTGTGGTGGAGGTTTGTGGTGGAGGTTTGTGGTGGAGGTTTGTGGTGGAGGTTTGTGGTGGAGGTTTGTGGTGGAGGTTTGTGGTGGAGGTTTGTGGTGGAGGTTTGTGGTGGAGGTTTGTGGTGGACTTTTGTGGTGGAGGTTTGTGGTGGACGTTGGTGGTGGACGTTTGTGGTGGACGTTGGTGGTGGACGTTTGTGGTGGACGTTTGTGGTGGACACTTGTGGTGGACTTTTGTGATGACTTCTGATGTGTACACAAAACAATAGACCTTTACCGACTTCGCAGTGTTCCCCAGCGAATCCAGATGGGCAGAAGCAACTATACAGGTCATTAGGTCCTGGAAGACATGTTCCATTATTTCCACACACCACACCAATGCAAGGGGTCTCTGCAAAAACAACAAGAACATCATCAATGCATACACAATTACAACTCAATGGTTTTTCAATAATGGCAATAATCCAAGTTGTTACCTTTGCCTTTGGACAACTTTTAGTAGGGCTGTGCATCGGGACCGGGTGTTGGGGGTGTTGGGGGTGTTGGGGGTGTTGGGGGTGTTGGGGGTGTTGGGGGTGTTGGGGGAGTTGGGGGAGTTGGGGGAGTTGGGGGAGTTGGGGGAGTTGGGGGAGTTGGGGGAGTTGGGGGAGTTGGGGGAGTTGGGGGAGTTGGGGGAGTTGGGGGAGTTGGGGGAGTTGGGGGAGTTGGGGGAGTTGGGGGAGTTGGGGGAGTTGGGGGAGTTGGGGGAGTTGGGGGAGTTGGGGGAGTTGGGGGAGTTGGGGGAGTTGGGGGAGTTGGGGGAGTTGGGGGAGTTGGGGGAGTTGGGGGAGTTGGGGGAGTTGGGGGAGTTGGGGGAGTTGGGGGAGTTGGGGGAGTTGGGGGAGTTGGGGGAGTTGGGGGAGTTGGGGGAGTTGGGGGAGTTGGGGGAGTTGGGGGAGTTGGGGGAGTTGGGGGAGTTGGGGGAGTTGGGGGAGTTGGGGGAGTTGGGGGAGTTGGGGGAGTTGGGGGAGTTGGGGGAGTTGGGGGAGTTGGGGGAGTTGGGGGAGTTGGGGGAGTTGGGGGAGTTGGGGGAGTTGGGGGAGTTGGGGGAGTTGGGGGAGTTGGGGGAGTTGGGGGAGTTGGGGGAGTTGGGGGAGTTGGGGGAGTTGGGGGAGTTGGGGGAGTTGGGGGAGTTGGGGGAGTTGGGGGAGTTGGGGGAGTTGGGGGAGTTGGGGGAGTTGGGGGAGTTGGGGGAGTTGGGGGAGTTGGGGGAGTTGGGGGAGTTGGGGGAGTTGGGGGAGTTGGGGGAGTTGGGGGAGTTGGGGGAGTTGGGGGAGTTGGGGGAGTTGGGGGAGTTGGGGGAGTTGGGGGAGTTGGGGGAGTTGGGGGAGTTGGGGGAGTTGGGGGAGTTGGGGGAGTTGGGGGAGTTGGGGGAGTTGGGGGAGTTGGGGGAGTTGGGGGAGTTGGGGGAGTTGGGGGAGTTGGGGGAGTTGGGGGAGTTGGGGGAGTTGGGGGAGTTGGGGGAGTTGGGGGAGTTGGGGGAGTTGGGGGAGTTGGGGGAGTTGGGGGAGTTGGGGGAGTTGGGGGAGTTGGGGGAGTTGGGGGAGTTGGGGGAGTTGGGGGAGTTGGGGGAGTTGGGGGAGTTGGGGGAGTTGGGGGAGTTGGGGGAGTTGGGGGAGTTGGGGGAGTTGGGGGAGTTGGGGGAGTTGGGGGAGTTGGGGGAGTTGGGGGAGTTGGGGGAGTTGGGGGAGTTGGGGGAGTTGGGGGAGTTGGGGGAGTTGGGGGAGTTGGGGGAGTTGGGGGAGTTGGGGGAGTTGGGGGAGTTGGGGGAGTTGGGGGAGTTGGGGGAGTTGGGGGAGTTGGGGGAGTTGGGGGAGTTGGGGGAGTTGGGGGAGTTGGGGGAGTTGGGGGAGTTGGGGGAGTTGGGGGAGTTGGGGGAGTTGGGGGAGTTGGGGGAGTTGGGGGAGTTGGGGGAGTTGGGGGAGTTGGGGGAGTTGGGGGAGTTGGGGGAGTTGGGGGAGTTGGGGGAGTTGGGGGAGTTGGGGGAGTTGGGGGAGTTGGGGGAGTTGGGGGAGTTGGGGGAGTTGGGGGAGTTGGGGGAGTTGGGGGAGTTGGGGGAGTTGGGGGAGTTGGGGGAGTTGGGGGAGTTGGGGGAGTTGGGGGAGTTGGGGGAGTTGGGGGAGTTGGGGGAGTTGGGGGAGTTGGGGGAGTTGGGGGAGTTGGGGGAGTTGGGGGAGTTGGGGGAGTTGGGGGAGTTGGGGGAGTTGGGGGAGTTGGGGGAGTTGGGGGAGTTGGGGGAGTTGGGGGAGTTGGGGGAGTTGGGGGAGTTGGGGGAGTTGGGGGAGTTGGGGGAGTTGGGGGAGTTGGGGGAGTTGGGGGAGTTGGGGGAGTTGGGGGAGTTGGGGGAGTTGGGGGAGTTGGGGGAGTTGGGGGAGTTGGGGGAGTTGGGGGAGTTGGGGGAGTTGGGGGAGTTGGGGGAGTTGGGGGAGTTGGGGGAGTTGGGGGAGTTGGGGGAGTTGGGGGAGTTGGGGGAGTTGGGGGAGTTGGGGGAGTTGGGGGAGTTGGGGGAGTTGGGGGAGTTGGGGGAGTTGGGGGAGTTGGGGGAGTTGGGGGAGTTGGGGGAGTTGGGGGAGTTGGGGGAGTTGGGGGAGTTGGGGGAGTTGGGGGAGTTGGGGGAGTTGGGGGAGTTGGGGGAGTTGGGGGAGTTGGGGGAGTTGGGGGAGTTGGGGGAGTTGGGGGAGTTGGGGGAGTTGGGGGAGTTGGGGGAGTTGGGGGAGTTGGGGGAGTTGGGGGAGTTGGGGGAGTTGGGGGAGTTGGGGGAGTTGGGGGAGTTGGGGGGGTTGGGGGAGTTGGGGGAGTTGGGGAGTTGGGGGGGTTGGGGGAGTTGGGGGGGTTGGGGGGGGTTGGGGGAGTTGGGGGAGTTGGGGGAGTGGGGGGTTGGGGGAGTTGGGGGGGGAGTTGGGGGGTTGGGGGGTTGGGGGGTGGGGTTGGGGGGTGGGGGAGTTGGGGGGGTTGGGGGAGTTGGGGGGTTGGGGGGAGTTGGGGGAGTTGGGGGAGTTGGGGGAGTTGGGGGAGTTGGGGGAGTTGGGGGAGTTGGGGGAGTTGGGGGAGTTGGGGGAGTTGGGGGAGTTGGGGGAGTTGGGGGAGTTGGGGGAGTTGGGGGAGTTGGGGGAGTTGGGGGAGTTGGGGGAGTTGGGGGAGTTGGGGGAGTTGGGGGAGTTGGGGGAGTTGGGGGAGTTGGGGGAGTTGGGGGAGTTGGGGGAGTTGGGGGAGTTGGGGGAGTTGGGGGAGTTGGGGGAGTTGGGGGAGTTGGGGGAGTTGGGGGAGTTGGGGGAGTTGGGGGAGTTGGGGGAGTTGGGGGAGTTGGGGGAGTTGGGGGAGTTGGGGGAGTTGGGGGAGTTGGGGGAGTTGGGGGAGTTGGGGGAGTTGGGGGAGTTGGGGGAGTTGGGGGAGTTGGGGGAGTTGGGGGAGTTGGGGGAGTTGGGGGAGTTGGGGGAGTTGGGGGAGTTGGGGGAGTTGGGGGAGTTGGGGGAGTTGGGGGAGTTGGGGGAGTTGGGGGAGTTGGGGGAGTTGGGGGAGTTGGGGGAGTTGGGGGAGTTGGGGGAGTTGGGGGAGTTGGGGGAGTTGGGGGAGTTGGGGGAGTTGGGGGAGTTGGGGGAGTTGGGGGAGTTGGGGGAGTTGGGGGAGTTGGGGGAGTTGGGGGAGTTGGGGGAGTTGGGGGAGTTGGGGGAGTTGGGGGAGTTGGGGGAGTTGGGGGAGTTGGGGGAGTTGGGGGAGTTGGGGGAGTTGGGGGAGTTGGGGGAGTTGGGGGAGTTGGGGGAGTTGGGGGAGTTGGGGGAGTTGGGGGAGTTGGGGGAGTTGGGGGAGTTGGGGGAGTTGGGGGAGTTGGGGGAGTTGGGGGAGTTGGGGGAGTTGGGGGAGTTGGGGGAGTTGGGGGAGTTGGGGGAGTTGGGGGAGTTGGGGGAGTTGGGGGAGTTGGGGGAGTTGGGGGAGTTGGGGGAGTTGGGGGAGTTGGGGGAGTTGGGGGAGTTGGGGGAGTTGGGGGAGTTGGGGGAGTTGGGGGAGTTGGGGGAGTTGGGGGAGTTGGGGGAGTTGGGGGAGTTGGGGGAGTTGGGGGAGTTGGGGGAGTTGGGGGAGTTGGGGGAGTTGGGGGAGTTGGGGGAGTTGGGGGAGTTGGGGGAGTTGGGGGAGTTGGGGGAGTTGGGGGAGTTGGGGGAGTTGGGGGAGTTGGGGGAGTTGGGGGAGTTGGGGGAGTTGGGGGAGTTGGGGGAGTTGGGGGAGTTGGGGGAGTTGGGGGAGTTGGGGGAGTTGGGGGGGGAGTTGGGGGGGAGTTGGGGGGGAGTTGGGGGGGAGTTGGGGGGGAGTTGGGGGGGAGTTGGGGGGGAGTTGGGGGGGGGGAGAGTTGGGGGAGAGTTGGGGGGGGGAGAGTTGGGGGGGGGAGAGTTGGGGGGGAGTTGGGGGGGAGTGTTGGGGGGGAGTTGGGGGGAGTTGGGGGGAGTTGGGGGGAGTTGGGGGGAGTTGGGGGGAGTTGGGGGGAGTTGGGGGGAGTTGGGTTGATGCTACCGATCCATACCTTGGCATACAAAGCCATTGCCCAGGTAGCCGTCTGAGCATTCACACCCTCGTCTGCCTTCAGACACGGTGCATTCAGCATTCTCATCACAGCTGAGTCCCTCGCAAGCCAGGAGACCAGACTTACATTGGCACTGCATGGTGCAGTCTTCGTTGATGAAGAGTTGATCCCTCTGTAAAAGATACACAATTTGTTTCAGTATTGCAACCGGCGAATAATGAGACAACTCTGTATCACTGTGATAACCCATTGTCACTTGTTAAATGTTAAATAGAGAGCCTATTGGACTTTTCACGTTCCAACCAAAGGTCTTTGGGCCTCACAGTTTATGACAGTATGATTGATTGGTTAAATAAAAAACAGGCTCAGCTATATGTAGGCCTACATAGTGATGCACAATATGACGAGTTTGTATCCAAAATGCGAAAAACGCCTTTTCATCACTGTTCCTTTCAATCTGGTCCTTTCATGGTTGTTCAAAGTCAGCTTGGATAACTACATGTACAAGCAGTAATGAAAAAAATATATAAATAAGGCAAAATATTTCATGTTGGAATTATTTGCTATTATTGTACTTCCACACATAGCCTTGTGGCGATGTTAATACAATAGAACAATAGACTATCTTCCCTACAATGGGGTAACAAAGGTCTTTCCCACAAGTATACATGTATGTGAGTTTGTTTTTAATTAAAATAGGAGACGAAGAACAATATTTGAAAAGTAATTAATATAAAAAAAGTTTACACTGAAAGCACTCATTAAACGCATCGACTGCAGTCTTAATTTAAATGTCCCAATATATGGCACATTTAAATTAGACAATTCCAGGGGTTAAGATTGCGCAACCCTTAACCAGTTCGCGCCGGGATTATTTTAACATCGCCGAGCCGACGGGCGGGATTATTTTTAACGAAACTCGATCCGAAGCGTGTTCAGGCTGATAGTGCCGGGAAGCACACCCACGCATTTCCGGCCTTGCGCGCTGCTGACATACATTTCCGAACTTGAACTTGGCGTGTTTATGCGTCATCCGTTTTGAATTTGGGGGAATTTTTTCGTTTATATACGTCATCCAGCGCGAACTGGTTAATGGGAAAACATAGCACAGCTAGATCGTACCCATGGCACAGAGGTTTGTTATTAAAGCCATGGAGCACAAAACTAGAAGGAGTTAGAACAACCTAAGATAAAAGGAAACACAGAAGGCCACCAATATGAGCTTTACGACCACAAAGCTCGCTCAGTAAACAAAGCGAAATAACTAAATCAGATTACGCGCCACCATGGCCTCGCGGGAAAGTCGGGAAATTCCAGTCGCGTTGGATTGTTTTTTAGAACGCACATTTCACCAATTGGCTCTACTTGGCTCGCAGTGCAACATGTATCACCATTTTCCTCATGTCGACATTGTCTGCTTCAGTTATTTTTCAGCCTTTTAAAATCTTTGAAAAATGTATTATTATACAGAAACTAACATTTCAATTTCAGCTTTCTGTCATTACAGTGCTTACTGATCTAGTTTATTCGCTGGTTCAGCTTTTGGAGAGTCGTAAGGTTACCAGTGAAAACGCGGTGGCCATCTCTGTGCACAAAGGCTGGCCGTTGATGCATTGGGCCATGATTGGGCGCAGTGCATTCTCTACGGTGGAGAGCCTGGGCGCTAATCGGATTAAGATAAGAGGGGTTCTAACTCCTTTTAGTTTATTGCTCCATGGTAAAGCCAGGAACACGGACTGAACTCTTACATGGTAATATTTTCCAGTTGGCTCATCGTAGCATCCACATTGTGCCTTCGATACGCACTCAGTGCCGCTAAGAATGAGACCCTCGTTACATTCGCACGCTTCCACTCTCCCCTCTTGTTCCACACCACGCCGGAAGTCAACACAGGTTTCAGGGCAGGGCGAGGCACGCGGGTTGTATTGGGAACCCTCCGGGCATTCCACAGCTGTGGCAAAAATGCGAAGAAGATTATATACCGTTAACATCCAAATTGAGGTAAAAGACAAGCAGGCTTTACTCTGTATAGCTTGTATTTGTAATCAGGGTGGCCCACCCAAAAACCCACAGACAATCATGGGGGGGGGGGGCTCCAAATTTTTGTCTAGCCCCCCCCCCCCCCCCCCCCCCCCAAAAAAAAAGGGACTAAAAAGTACATTTTTGAAAACAAGTATACTGATCTGCGAAAGTTAGAAGTTGACGACACGTGCGAAAGGTCTAGCCCCCCTAAAATATTGGCTCTGAACCGCGCCTGGAGTCCACTACCTTGAGGCAAAAACTACAGATACTAATGGATGCAAAATCTTTCTAGAAGAAAATTATAACAAAATATTTAATTCCTATGTCATGTTATATTCGCGGGCATGGTTAAGTTATTTCTTGGTGCGAAAGGACCTCTGGCTACAGGATGTGCAGCTAAAACTACTGGCCTAAATCGAGATATCTTGGTAGTCATTTTTCTTCTAGAAAGATTCTCCATCCATTGGTATAGGTATTTGTTGGTCTCAGGGTAGTGAAAGTAGGATTGTCTGTGTTGTTGGGCCACCCTCTATAGAAGCCATCCCACATTAAATCAATAAAATCAACATGAGTTTACGTTTATCGAAACTAGGTCTATTTCAACATAGGTCGGCAAGGTATATGTTCGCACTTGACACTATTTCACAATTATATATATTTTTAATGTCCACTGGGCAAAGCATCTCAACTCTAATTCTAACCAGAAGTCGATTTAACCAGTTTAGAGCACTGTACCCATGCAGAATTCGGGCTGGGTCCTTGTGAAATGGGAACAAATCTTGTGAACGAATCTTGGGGAGTTCGACCCAAGTCCAACACGTGAGATTTTGGAAAAGTGTGAACAGGGACTTGGATCCAATAACTGAACGGAATGTGATTAGCTTTTACCAACTGCCGGAGTTGACATCTGTCGACACAAGTAAATATATTACATAACCATATATTTTTGCACAAAACTAGCATCCAGCAAAATGATTGCACTAGATATCCTGTAATTGTTCCGAAAAATTGAATTTTATTGTAAAAATTCGCGATTGCCGGAGAGCGATCGCGAAAAAAACAAGAACAACAGCCTAATGCCAGTTGAAAAGGAACACCGTTTTTTTTTGCTTTTTTTCTTAGCATCCATTATTGTAAAACTTCAAACAGGTCAGTTAAACGATATTTACTATAAAATATAACCCCCAAATCCACCCATTCCTGATAATTCAGGCAAACAAATAGTCTACCCTGCCTTTAATTTGAAAAGCTAGGTTTGCTAGTTTCTTTAATACAAATGTTGCGACTGTTCATTTCCATTTTCAAAAACCTAAAAGTTCCCCCAATGATGAGAATTACTACTTACGGCAGTAATCAACAGACCTCCACGGTTCAATTTGGGTGCCGTTATTTCTGCAAACCGAGGCATACTTCGCTGGGTGAATGCAGGACAATCGTGGGTCCAATTTGGAAGCACATACATCGAAGTTACAGAATATAAAAAAAGCGTTTGCGGTCCTTCGCGTACCACACGGAGCCAGTGATCCTGTGAGGTAAACACAGAAAATAAATGGAGTGATAAAACGGCAACTGTTATTTTATTTTCTATATAAATTGCAAGCGGAAATTAATGCATGTATTCTCACACAAAACAGAATAATTAAACCACAGTTTGTAAAGATTCACAGAGAGAATTGTCAGTTCAAAACTTTACAAATTCAAACTGTGAAAATATATGTGCTGAAATGAACGGATACAAATTTCAAACTACTCAAAAACAATGTGACCGGCTCTACAAAAAGGTGTATTAAGTCGCGCTGTGCACTATCATGTTATGGCCTGCTTAACGTTGAGAGGGTGAACATTTCATCAAAATGTGATTTTCATTTTTTGTCATGAATGACATCTTTAATACTTACAGTTTCAGGTTTTATTCACAGAAATGTTGATTTGATTGAAAAAACAACCATTTTGTGTGCATAGTTCTGTTGTAGTACAACAGAGCCGGCTATTTCAAAGCCTGTTTTCTAGGTTGTGTAATTTGAACTCAAGGAAGTAATCAATATATAAACACATCATATCTCCACAAAAAGGGGCTATGCCCTATATTATATACCCAATGAAAGCTTACGATGTGGGCTTTTTTAACCTTGTATATAACTCATTTTGGCAACATAATACACCTTTTTGTAGAGCCGGTCACAAATGGTGGCGTTAGTGAGAATATCGCATGTGCAGAGTTTTGTACTGATCATTGCAAGTGTTCAGGTCAGACAGCAGGTGTCTGCAGCAATAACAGTCTACTGGAGTGAAACTAAATCTGTAGATCATATCTTCGATTCATAAGTACCTGTCAGAGTTTAGCTATGCCTATTGGTATAGAGCTGGCCAGCTACGCTCATTTTATTTCACTAGATCGATACAGTAAAGTGCAATTGAAAGTTAACACTGTGAATGGTTATGGAAAATTGGGTGAAAGGAATTCTAATTCCCATTCAAATTCCCTTTTCCCATTTTGCACGTAAATGTTCGCACCTGTGTGAAAAGGTGTGAAAATGGTTTTCCCACTTGTGTGAAAATTGTGTTAACAAGTGTAAAAATGCTTTCCCAAAGTGGGGAATGTTTTTCACACATGGTCCAGGTGGATGATGTACTACACAATGTACCAATTCCAAACTATACATTATTATAATGTAACCATTTGTTAGTGGCTGTGTAGATAATCCTTATCTGTTTACAGTATAGATTTTTACAAAAGTAAGGGTTTTTTTTACCTAAGAGAACCCGGTTTTCTGTTCCACAGAGCATGAGTTTGAGTCCCGGTGTCGACACGTGTGTCCTTAATAAGCAAGGCAATTAAACCACTATTGCTTCGTCCTTCGGATGGGAGTGGGACGTTAAGCTGGAGGTCCCGTGCGTTGTGTAATACACGTAAAAGAACACAGTAACACTTATCGCTAAGAGGAGGGGCTTTGCCCCGGTGTTCCTGGCAGCGCCTTGGAATAGGCAACTAGATTGATGGCGCTTTACAAATGCAGATTGGATTGGATTGGATTGGATACAAGTGACCAATACACACTTGGTGCAGGCCTTCAGCCACGCATGGGCTCATCTTGGACATAATCTTGTTATTTTAATGACATAATAGCTTGTCTAAAAATACCCAGTAACACGCATTCCGCACGTCTCTTCGTATATTCCCCCCCCCCCCAATCAATCATTCTAAAATCACGCGCCTGGTCCAGAACAGATTGCGCTCGTGTGCAAAAAAACGAAAGCACAAAGAAGATCTCTAACTCCGTGAATATTTAAATGTTTTCGGAAGCAAATGCATTATTCATTGGGTGAATAAGAATAACAAAGGCACACGATCGGCGATCGCCTCGATGTGTAAACATCGGCTACAAACGAACGCGGACTGTTGTCCCTTAGCAACGCTAGAATTCAGCAAACATTTGCTGACAGTCAGAGGGTTTCTATCAACAAGAACCCTTACAGGGGTAATATATTTTTTGTAACCAACCAAAAGTAACCAACCAAAATACTGTTGAAAAGCTTACTTGTAAAAATATTATTGATTTTAAACTTGCTGTGAAAATATTCCGTCTTTCAAGCTGTTATTTTGAATAAAATAACAAAGGAATGCCATTTCTAAATGTGACACGATCATGCGGAATGAGTCGGATGTTAGCCCCGGTCAAAAAATGAGTTTCCATGTAGTTATAAAAAGGGCATCTGTACGTTTTAAAAACTGAAAACCCCATGTTGAAACGATGTTTTGTTGTCGAGTTATGTAAATTTGTTTAAATACCAACAAAGAACACATTTCATTTTTGGAATTCCCCGACTTCCGACCCATTCCGCTTGATCGTGTCACAAATATGCATCTCAGAGACACACTTTTGAACATTTCTGCAAAAAAGAGTGCGCAAGTGTTCGAATGACGCGTGACGCACACGTTGGCGCTACTATTGGTAATTTCAATGCGTGACACGCGAGTAGCTGCAATCTGCTGGCGCCCTCAATGCAGATTTTGAATTAAAATCGAAATTTTACAATATTGGTGGGTTTTTTTCTGCTTATGCAGCATTCAGATAGCTAAAAACGTTATCAGGTTGTTTGTCAAACACCTTTCAAAATATTTTGAGCACTTTTGAACACTTTTGCTGCTTCAGTCAATAAAAATGCACAACTGACAAATGGTATATTGATCCTTTATAAAGCTGTTCACTGTTTGATTTGGAATCCACATTAGGAATGCAAAGATAAAATGCCTGAATGGTAACTGACCTGTCAACAATCTAGAACAGAAATTTTCGACTTCTTTTCGTTTTTCAGCACTCAAGCTGTCACATGGGCCCATGTTAATGGTTTCTGGCTCAATCGGGTTAGCACAGTCGTCATTGTATAGCCAGGAGTTGCCAAATGCGATGCCTGTCGGCTACAATGGGAAAAAAGGTTTTTTATTTTACCTTATATGTGACATGGTGAACATTTTTACATTATGAACACAATATACCGATCCAGATTTGACCATAAGCCCCACCCACTTTAGCAACGGCATGGCGACGCCATTACCTCAAGTTGTGCACGTGAATTTGTAGGCTAGGCGTGAATCACGTACAGTGCCGATTTTAGTGCCTTTCATAAATGTCTTGTTTGTTCAGTCATCCATGGCAATGGCATAATGAACATTGTACCATTTGATAGAGGACATTCTACCCTTCCCACAGACCTTTACTTTTTCTGAAAAATTCAGGAGTTTTACAATAATATTACTTTGAAAATGGGTATCTTTTTTTTTATGGACACCGTGTATATGTGACCGGCTCTACAAAAAGGTGTCTTATGTCGCGGAAAAATGAAATTGAATTATATACATGGTAAGAAAACCCACAACGTAAGCTTTCATTTAGTATATAATAGAGATCCAGGGCCCCTCCCATTTTGGAGAATTGGGTAGGGCTGGGAGTGGAGAAACAGCTACAACATTTACAAAGGGATGATTTGATTTAGAGGAGAGGGGGGGAGGGGATTTGTGCTGATACTAATCTTTGGATTGTTTTGTAAAAGTTTCAAACTGAAATTTCATTGGCAACATATTTTTGAAACACTTTTTTGTTCAGAAATGTTGCAAAATTAGTGCCACAAATTGAAATATCCGCTTTGAATTAAATAGAAAACAAAAAAGAGCAAGGTACTTTAATAATAGACTAATTCATTGACAACCAACTGGCCAAGTGAGGGCAGTAGAACTGCTGTGTTTTTGCTATTTTCTTTGTTGCAGGGAAACTAGTAATGCACCGAAACTTAGTAATGACGTCAGCTCACAAGATTCGTCTATGGCGAGCCTATTTAACATTCATTACTTACGCAGTGATATTTTACCGTTATTTAGAAGAACAAAAATTAACTCTTACGGCCAAAAAGGTCGAATGGCGGTTCGATGTAGAGTAAAATATACAGTAAAATAAAAAAGAAAATAATACAAATTTGATAAAAAAATAAAAATAATAATAATAAAAGATATGATTAAGAGATATGAATAAGAGATATTTCTAAAAGAGATATTTCTAAAATAGATATCTCTAAATAATAAAAAAAATCTCTAAATAATAAAAAAAATCTCTAAATAATAAAAAAAATCTCTAAATAATTAAAGTTCTCTCTAAATCATTTAAAGATATCTCTAAATATTGTCGCGTAAGTTTTGTTAAATGGGCTCGCCAAATACGAATCTTGTGGGCTGACGTCATTATCAACTTTTGGTGCATTATTAGTTTTGTTGCAACATCTTCACGTTCACGTGTGCAGCTTGAACCGAGGTAATGGCATCGCTAAGCCATGGCTAAGATGGGCGGGGCTCAATGTCATTAGTTCATTGTCACGTCCTGTTCAAAAAAAAAGTTGGCCTGTTCAAGTTCAAAAAAGGCTTCAAATAATCACAGCCTAAGAATTTGTCATCTCTCTGTATGGTGGATTAGATTTTAACTCTGAATTATTTAATCCCACAATCATGGAAGCAAAGGTCTAAATAAACACGGAGTTTAAATTTGCACCCTATGGTTTTGTATTGTACTTATTAGGGTTCAGCTGTAGCACATTAGTAAAGGTGCAAATTTGCACCCTTTGAACCTTTTAAGGTTCAACTATGCACCATTTTAGGAGTTGCTGCTATTGTATCAATTTTGCACCCTAATTGCACCTTTATTTTAGAAATAGCTGTTATCCATATTTGTCCACTTTCAGAAGTACATGTATTATTACGTAAGTTCTTTCATCAATAGCACTGGTAGTTGTGAAGCTTACTTCAGTTATGTCGTTTTCGCGGTCGTAATCAAAATCTCCACACAGGCCGCACATCTGGTTGGTAAAGCTGCTGTGGATATGGACGGTAACACAATACCAGCCATCGAATGAAACCTCAAGTCCAACGTTAGTATTTAAAACCTGTAAAATTCATTCACGAGAAAATGGTTCAACAAATAAACTGATGTTTTGAAGGGAGAAAAAAAACAATAAAATATTTATTGCTACTCAGCATACACAAGTTCGATGTTTGAAAACAATTTTAAACAACTAATTGAATTGTTTAGAATTTCCAGTGTCATTTTGTTTCCTTGCAATGATAAATTCCAACTCCTAAGTTCTTTACAGAAGAAAAATAATTTGATTCATTCTAATGCAAAGCCATATGTGCCTAAATGCGTTAAAGCCCGAGCCGAAGGTGGGGCTATTAACCACAAGATAGTTTTAAACAACCTGTTTTATACCGGTAACCCGATTTTTATTCAAATTCATAAATATCCTTCGGTCAAAAAAGGCTAAACCAGTTGAACAATTTACAATTTTTTAATGTTTTTGTTCAACAAATTTTCCTCGTGTTTAGAGGAACACCCCTCAAGCTATTTTAATGGTACGTTCCTTAACCAGTTCGCGCCGGGATTATTTTAACATCACTGAGCCGACGCTCGGGATTATTCTTAACGAAACTCGATCGAAGGCGGGTTCAGGCCGATAGTACCGGAAAGCACACCCACGCATTTCTGGCCTTGCTCGCTGCTGACAGACATTTCCGGCCTTGCTCGTGGCGTGTTTATGCGTCATCCGTTTTGAATATGAGGAAAACTTTGCGTTTATATACGTCATCCGGCGCGAACTGGTTAAGCACGTGCCCTCAATGGGGAAAGACGCACGCATAATAGACGTGTGATAGAAGCGTGATATGGCATTTTAACTATTAATATACGGACTCATTGGTTGTATTGCACATACTGCGCGAGGTTTCAACTTTCAACCAATAAAAGTATCACAGACCAGACTTCATAGGAGTCAAAATTTAATGCGACACTGAAAAAGCGTTTAAAACTGACAAGGGATATAGCCAAAACCCACCAATCCGTCCGGAAGGCTGTCGCCAGCTGTGGTATAGGGTGGTTCAAATAAAAAAAGAAAACACACTTTTGACAGCAAATAATTGTAAATGCATATTCTGTCTGTCAGATATGGTAGTTTAGAGGTTCCATGTGCCAAGCCTGTTTGTCCCTGTACGATGGATTCTATCCACTTGACTGAGCTCGGAAGCTTGATTTAAAGATAAAAAACACTACACTTCCAACTAAGAATGTTTACTACTTTTTATTTTTCTTACATTTCTTTAATATCATTAATAAGTTAAAGTATATTATGACATGTTCCATGTGAATATTTTATATTATTAAGAATATGACATGCATTATTTTTTACATCAACTTCAGATACGCACTAAAACTCTGTGACTGTCAAGCGGCTGGAATCCACCGTCTATGGGCAAACAGGTTTGGCACATTTTAAACTATCATATCTCAGAGATAAATTAAGCATTTACAATCATTTTCTTCGTCACTTATGTTTAGCGATCAATATTTTAGTAATATTAAGTTGAATTTTGAAATATGCCCAACAAGTAGGTTAAAATTGCTGTCAAAAGTGGGTTTCCTTTTTTTGTATAACCACCCTGTATGCGGTCGAACATGCCTATAAGGCAGCTGCACGCTCGGTCCATTGTGCAGTGCTGCTGGACAAAGGCTTCTGTGCAGTCATACGTATAAACTGGTACAATAGGCTCGATCAGAAATGAGAACCACATAAATAACAGGGGACACCCTAATAAAGTTACGTACCACGTTCAATCCACGGATACGAACTCCGACACCGTCATCTCTAAAGGGGAGTACAACCTCCTCTTCATCGACCTTAACAGTCTGTCGGGGACCCAGAGTATATTTCTTCAAGTAGAGAAAAAACATTTAATTTCAAAATTAAGGCAGCTGCAATTTCATCTAAGCATGTATACCAACTCAATAGTCTACTGGCTCAAAAGATTTAAAGGTATGATACACTATTGGCAATTGCTTGAATTATCAGGAATGAGTGGATGTAAAGGTAGGATACACTATTGGTAATTGCTTTAATTATCAGGAATGGGTGGATTTAAAGGTAGGACACACTATTGGCAATTGCTTGAATTATCAGGAATGGGTGGATGTAAAGGTAGGATACACCATTGGTAATTGCTTGAATTATCAGGAATGGGTGGATTTAAAGGTAGGATACACTATTGGCAATTGCTTGAATTATCAGGAATTGGTGGATGTAAAGGTAGGATACACCATTGGTAATTGCTTGAATTATCAGGAATGGGTGGATGTAAAGGTAGGATACACCATTGGTAACTGCTTGAATTATCAGGAATTGGTGGATGTAAAGGTAGGATACACCATTGGTAATTGCTTGAATTATCAGGAATGGGTGGATGTAAAGGTAGGATACACCATTGGTAACTGCTTGAATTATCAGGAATTGGTGGATGTAAAGGTAGGATACACTATTGGCAATTGCTTGAATTATCAGGAATGTGTGGAAGTAAAGGTAGGATGCTTACAAGTTTTATGAAATTTGCCCTTTTCCTTATTTCTCTGCAGGTTTTCCTAGGAAGCCAATAGGTGATGGCAGAACTGCGGTTATCAATACGTACTACGTGCACGCACAAAATTCTTGTTGAAAGCAGCGCTAAATAGATATGCAACGCAGGCCAGCGCGACCGCTGAATGGGTAGTTGACTGCGTGAAGATGATATGCCTATTTGAATGGTCGAATATGCATAAAAAGAACACGCCCCATTTGAGTTAAGGAGCTGGACTAACCATGCCGTTAGCGGGCGCACTGTATGAATACGCAACGTGTACAATTAAATAGTAGTTTTTGCCAAAGACTTGGTGTGATGCTGTCAAAATTACCAAATATCTACATTTTTTGGGGAGGCATGTTATTTGGCGCTGTGGTTCTATGATTATAGTGTTCGACTCGTGTGCGATGGTACATGGGTTCGAATCCTGATAAAAATACAGTGCTTGTGTTCTTGGACAAATTCACTTTATTGCAATTGCCTTTCTCCACCCAGGAGTATAAATGGGTACCTGTGAAGGTAGAGACCAAATTGCATTGATCTTGAGCTGCTGCAGAAATGGTCTCGTTCCTGATGAACAGGGATAATAATTGTAAGCGATTCTCTGTGGTCAGAGAGTCATATGGCGGCTGTCTACATGCCATCGACTTGACCACAATATAGCCACATTCTTTGTAATTTAGCTTCTCTGCCAGTATAAGAATGATTATTCCCCTATTATTATTATTATTATTATTATTATTGATACAAAATCCAGAATTACGTGATTGTGGATGTAGACATGGACGGCTTCTACTCCTGACGTGAACGAGTTCAAACGCTTATTTTCCTGAATGATGGAAAACGATGGCTCAAAGCTGTCTGAACAGGTCTTGGCCAGAACATACTGGCATTCTCCTTGGAACTTGTACAACCATGAATCAAAAGTGTGGTATTGCAGACTGCCATAGCTAGAACATACTCCCTGACCTGCATAGGAAAAAAAAAAAAAAAAAACCTCCGTCAAACCAAGGGGCTCACTCGTGAGGCAAGTTTTTATACTTTTGTGTATAACTAACCAAAAAATGGGCCAATTCCGCTGAATTTATTTTGTAACTATCCTTGTACCCTGAACGTATAGGCTGTAAAAGCATGTTTGACACAAAGTTGGTTCACCCTTCAATCCAGCCCTCAGAAAAAGAAAACAAATTGTGTAAACTTTGACATCTTTGGGCCAATTCCGCTGAATTTTTTTTCAAACTATCCTTGTACTCCACCCGTATAAGCTGTAAAAGCATGTTTGAAACAGATTTCGTTCACCCTTCAATCCAGCCCTGTGAAATCAGTTCTATACATATTACATAATATTACACACATGCCTTCCACATGAGCACCGTGGTGCAACCGTGTGTGTTGATATGCCAGAATGCTTCAATATTGGTGTGCAGGTCCAGGGATGGTCTATTGATATGCTAATACCATTAGACAAACAATTGTGACCCCCAAACACAGCTCTATACATATTACATAATATGCCTCATGTGTGAGCACCGAAAGTCCCGCCTGTCACTATTTTTGGTTGGTGTCCAAGAAAAAATGCGTTCGATTCCTATATGTTTTTAAACGATGACCTCAAATGACCCTTAAATGACCTTTGACCTCCTATTTTAAAAGAGGATCATCCAAGTTACATTAAAATCCATCAAATTCTGTAGACAAAGAAATATTTGTAGCATATTTAAACAATGACCTCTAATGACCCCTGCATGACCCCTGCATGACCTTAGTAATCCGACAAAGATTTTTGTTTTCCTAGGTAGTCAAGTTGGCGTAGCGGTTCCTTCCTCGCCTTCCAATGCTGTGACCCAGGTTCGAATCCCGGTACCTGGGCCAATATGTGGATTGGGTTTTCAGTCCCTGCTTGATTTCGTGGACTTCCCCCAGGATATTCTTCTGGGGTTTTCTTCCAACCTCTAAAACTGTACCTTCTTCTCATTGTCTTCTTTCTACAGGTTTTTTTCAGGCCTACGAGCTGCAGTGTCTAGGGATTCTTTTTTTTTTTTTTTTTTTTTTTTTTTAGGGATCCTTGGTTTTATTAACAAAATGAAATAATAATAATAATAAAATAATAAAAAATGAATACTCACGAATATCACAATTTTTTTCCGTCCAACGGTCGGTGCATTCACACCAGTAATCGTCGTCACCCAAATGGTGGCAAATACCAGAGTTCTTGCAGGGCTTCAACATGCAGGGATTGACTGTAGAGCAAGGAATACAATACAGGGTTAGTCCAAAGGCTAGTTTACAAATTGTTACAAATTGTTACAAATTGTTACAAAATCAGTTTCTCACTTGAGTAAGACTGTGAAAATAATTTCCCATTCTGGCCAGCCCAAGCCCTTGGTTGTGAGTAATGCACAGAATCGTGTTGATACCCTTTTGTCTATGTATTCTAATGATACTTCCTCATATACTTAAAGTCTCTCTCAGGCCACCCAAGTCGAAAAGGTGACAAACTTTCACCGTTTTTGTTCAACCATTTTTACTTCATGTTCAGCCGACTTCAATGCTACACTTTGCATCTACAGGTGCTAAGCAACTGCTTTTTTGAAGATAATATCAGTGATCGTGAAGCACCTGGGGCCAATTTCACAGAGCTGCTTAAGCATAAAAATTGCTTAAGCACAAAACATTCTTGCTTAGTAAAACCAGCTTACCAGCCACAACTCCGTATATTATTTGTGATTGGTATTTAGCTGTGGTTAAAGCTTAGCATAACGATCACATGGAATTTTGGCTCCTAGCTTACCTGATTTATTAAGCAAGGTTTTTGTGCTTAAGCAACATTTTGTGCTTAAGCAACATTTTGTGCTTTGTGTTTAAACAGCAGTTTCCAGTTCTAGTAGACCATTTGTCAGTTGTGCATTTTTATCATTTGAAGCAGCAACAGTTCTCAAAATTTAAAGAATGGCGTTTGACAACGAACCCGACGACGTTTTAGCTCTGCGAATGCTGTACATGTAATAGATTTAGATTTTGAACCAACTACTAATGACATTTTCCAAAAAATGCATCTCTGAGACGCAGATTTTGTAACAACTTTTATTGTTTTTTGCAGAATGACAGCCCTCCACAAGGTGTAGTTTCACAGTGAGTTTAGAGTCATAAATATTTGTACACCAAATAAACTATAAAACAATAATTTTATTGCTTATTTTTTTGAAAGTTACAAAGAGTACACTGTCCCATGTAAACGGGGTCGCGACCAATACAAAAATATAGAGTGCATTCACTATTTACAAATTTAAATTTAAACCCAATCAAATGAAAGCTGGATCCAAATTGCCGTAACCAGGGGCCAATTTCATGGAGCTGCTAAGCACAAAAATTGCTCAGTAAAAACAGGTTAACAGCCAAAACTCTATTATGCTTTTCATGCTAAGCAAAAACCAGCTGAATACCAGTCAGAAACAGTATGAATTAACTGAACATTTGGTTCGTAACCCCGTTTTTGCCAAGAAAGAATTTTAATGCTAAGCAATTTCGTTTGTGCTTTAGCACAAAAGAAATATCTTAAGAAATATCTTACTTATTTCAAAGTAAATAATTATTCTAGGCATCCAGCAAAATGATTGCCCTAGGTATCCTGTCATTGTTCCAAAAAATTTTAATTTATAAAACAGAATTAACAATTGCCGAACGGTAATCGTAAAATTAACAAATATTAACAAAACCAAATGCGATTTTTTTATATTTTTTTTCCCTCGGCATTCATGATAATTAAACTTTAGACAGGTCAGTTAAACTATATAATAAAACGACCCAAAATCTACCTATTCCTAATAATTCAAGCACTTACCAATGGTGTATACAACTTTTAAACAGACCATTTTGTGATACTTACAGCTACATTCTTCAATGCCGTCTCCAATCAGTGGAAACAGACATTGGCATTGAAAATACCCGTCATCCAAGACACACTCTGCGCTTTCATGGCACTTAGATGGGGTACACTCAACCTCATGGTCTATACACTCGCATCGTTGCGTGCAACCGGTACCGGGATTAAAAAAATCCTCTTCATTCTGTCAAAGGAAGCACAAACGATCCATTTGAATCCTGGACATTTTTGTTGTGTATACACTTCCTCCGTTGTGAACTTGTTAAAATGTAGGTCGAGGAGGCATATTGTAGGTATCAGCCATACAACAAGAAAGTCTATCCCCTTTTTCGTTAGCACTAGACCAGGGCCGGAAGATCAATTGTTAAGACGGACGGACGGACGGACAAACGGCGATAGGTCAATACTAAACAGGAAAACAAAAAGCTGCAGTGGACCTACACTAGCACTGTCAATGACTAACCATGATATATAATCTTGCGCTATCAAGACAACCGCAATCATCAGGGGAGACACATTTCTTCCCACTCAGGACTTTACCCTCCTCACACTGACAGCCTTCCTGGCAGGGCTGTCTGCAGGTGGTGTCAGCGGCGTTTATTAATACATTGCGGCAAGTGGCTGGGCAGCCAGAAGCACACGAGGTGTAGAAGGCGCCTTCTTGACAGAAAAACGCTGTACGGCAAGACATGGAATATAAAGGAATCGTATAACCATTCGTCAGATGTGATTTGAAGGTTTGCATGGCGAAAAGGCAATAAGACAAGTAGTTTGCGGTAACACCATGTGGTAATATTCTTTAGTGAGTTGTGTGGTTCTGAAAAGAACTGGAGGGAACTAATCGTTTTGGACAGTATGCTCTGCCTGTCGTCATCTTTAGCATTGTCTACGCTCCAGCCGTTTTTTATCTAGCATAATCTACACGCGCAGTCGCTTTGAACTAGGTTTTTTTCTAGTACGAAATTTAGCAGGTCTGGTTTTAGTGTCATTATTCTCTTTACAACCAGTAAACTTTTTTCTCAGTCTCTTAAGTCTTGGCCCAAAACTCCAAACTATTCTGTACAAAAAAACAACTCACGGCAGAAATCGTCCCTTCTCCATGTTTCAATGTCGACTCCTGCCCTGCGACATTCATCGGCATACTTGGCCACATCGTCACACAGTGCACCACTTTGCGGCAAGGTGCTACATAGATCGTATACACAGCTGTCATAGTAACTCTGTGGCTCTAGGACATCATGACAGTCACTGAATGGCCCTGGCTCAAAAGAAAGAAGAAAACAAAAATCTAAATTACTACAAAAGGTCGGTTTATGATAACAATTCTATTAAAATAGGCTTTATTAACCCTAATTTCCTACTGGTACTGCCTTAATACCAGAATAGTCATCAATCACTCTGCATTATACATGGGAGGGGAGTGGGGTGGGGATGGAGGTGAGGTGGGGATGGGGGTGAGGTGGGGATGGGGGTGAGGTGGGGATGGGGGTGGGAATGGGGATGGGGGTGGGAATGGGGACAGGGGATGGGGACAGGGGATGGGGACAAGGGGTGGGGATGGGGATGGGGACAAGGGGTGAGGATGAGGATGGGGACAAGGGGTTGGGACGGGGTGGGGACAGGGGTAGGGACGGGGGTGGGGACAGGGGTAGGGACGGGGGTGGGGATGGGGACAGGGGTAGGGATGGGGGTGGGGATGGGGACAGGGGTAGGGATGGGGGTGGGGATGGGGACAGGGGTAGGGACGGGGGTAGGGACGGGGGTGGGGACGGGGGTGGGGACGGGGGTGGGGACGGGGGTGGGGACGGGGGTGGGGACGGGGGTGGGGACGGGGGTGGGGACGGGGGTGGCGACGGGGGTGGGGACGGGGGTGGGGACGGGGGTGGGGACGGGGGTGGGGACGGGGGTGGGGACGGGGGTGGGGACGGGGGTGGGGACGGGGGTGGGGACAGGGGTAGAAACAGGGGTAGAAACAGGGGTGGAGAATGGGGTGGGGACGGGGGTGGAGAATGGGGTGGGGACGGGGGTGGAGAATGGGGTGGGGACGGGGGTGGTGGGGGATAAGGTTGTAGCTAGGGGCCATTTCAAATACGCTACCCTGTGGAGATCTCAACACAATAAGGACAAAGGGAGTGAATAGGTCTCTACAGGGCAAATGTATAGATAAAAAGGTCTCCACAAGAGTTCACAAAATAGATTCTTAGAGTTTTACTAATAAACTAGGAATTTCCAGGGTATTTTTACCCATCGCAAATTCAAGCATGATGTCTAAGGGATATTGGGTTAGGATTAAAGCCCAGGAAATTAACCCTAGTTAAAACAGGACAACTTTGAAAATAGCCCTCGACTTTCCGAACATTTTGTACAAGAGAACAAAGCCATGTCTTCATGAGGATACAAATTTCTGAATTGATGTGGGTATAGGAGCGGGATGGGGTGGGTTTTGTTGGTTTAGGGTGGGGTGGGGTGGGGTGGGGTGGGATGGGGTGGGGTGGGGTGGGATGGGGTGGGGTGGGATGGGGTGGGGTGGGATAGAGTGGGTGCTTGAGTTTGTTTTTGATTGAAATAGGGGGCGTAGGACAATAGAGAACAATAGGGTCCCCGATTCCGATTCGTGTACAAAACCTACAAGTACAAACAAAAGACGGACAATAGGAGGTCCTTGATGGAAGGCGTATACACACTTGTGTTGGTGAGTTGAGTGTGGGAATGGAGGTAAGGGTGCAGGCTAGAACAGGATGCCGTGCATGATGTAATAGTTCAGAGAAAGGCGCGTGTATTGGAAATAAACTCCCTCACAGTCACAATTATTATTATTTCACAATTATTATTATTATTTCACAATTTTTTATTCTATATTATTTATTTGTTATTATTTGTTTGTACTTTGTCTTGTTGTCAAGCTGTTCATCAAACTGCTTGTTGTCTGCTTGTTTGTGGAATATTGGTTGGGTCTTGTTTGATTTAGTATTTGTATGTAAATACTTTGTGATTGCCTTGGAGCGGATTCTGACGGGGAACATTTGTCAACGGTTGGTCGCTGTTGCCTGGTACTCGTGCTCAAAACGTGTGAGTGGGGTGCCGGGAAATGTCGACCAATTGACGGGTGTTCCTTGTGCGAAATTAACCTTGGTAGTACTGGGCTGTCTGTTTGTGTCGACTGACAAAATGTACACTTAATTTACATTATTCTTTTTTATGTCCTTTTAGTTTATTTTTTATTTATTTTTTTGCTTATTGATTTGTATTTATTTTTTGCTTTTCTATTTTTTATTGTAACAAATTTTTTGACTTTTATATTATTGTATATACACATATGTAGAAATATTTATTTATTTTATGATTCCTCTCTGTGACTGGACCAACAAGCTTTCGGGCTACAGTGTTTGTATACACTTTTGTTGATCCTGGCCATCACAGATTGGTTTGTATGTTTTGTTTGTCTTTATCCTCTACCCCATTCCCTCTTAGTCTTAACCGGAAATGTATATTTCCCTATGTATTGTTTGCTTGTTCTATTGGCCGAATAAAGAATAAGAATAAGAATTTGTCCGGTGTACAATGCATTTGACATCCGTCTGCACCATTTGCATATGGTGCAATATAAACCAGTTGACTGCCACCAGAAATAAATACAATTTTGACACTGACCTTCTTCTTGGCGTATGATGCTGCACATTTCATGAGCCTGATCGGAATTTCCAGGATTCTCTTTGCATGGGTTGTAGGGTTCGCCATGAGGTTCCGTAATATTGCAGTCACCATATACCCAGCTGTTACCAAAGCTGTTTATATTGTCAACCTGTAAGATTTCCAAAAAAATGTTGAGAGTATTGGATCTACATCAAACCCCTAACCCTCCACAACCCACAACCCACAAAAAATCAGCGTTTTTTTGTGTGCTTTTTAAAATTTATTTTTTACTGAAATTGTCCGTCACAAGGCTTAAAGGATCACAGAAATAGAAAATAAAAAGTCCTTATATGATATAAAACATAGGTTACAGTATTAATACACCCAATAAAAAAAATTGTCTGTGATTTTAGGGTTATTTGAGCCATTACAAATTTCAAATTTCTCTTCGATCGCCCCGCCCAGAAAAATTCCTCCTTTGACAGAATGCCTGGATGTCGAAGTCGTGACGTCACGTAAAGAATAGCTTTCTTCGCGATTGATTGCGATCGCGTGGTTACGTATGTACGCACGCGATCGCGATCAATCGCGAAGAAAGCTATTCTTTACGTGACGTCACGACTTCGACAGGAGTAATTTTCCTGGGTGGGGAGATCGAAGAGAAATTTGAAATTTGTAATGGCTCAAATAACCCTAAAATCACACACAATTTTTTTTATTGGGTTATTAATACTGTAACCTATGTTTTATATCATATAAGGACTTTTTATTTTTCTATTTCTGTAATCCTTTAAGGGCCACTCAGTTGTGTGGGCTATAGAAAAAGAAAAAAAACACTTAAAAAACCAGTTCGCGCCAGGATTAATTAACATTACCAAGCCGAGGAGCGGGATTATTTTTATCAAAACTCGATTCAAGGCAGGTTCAGGCCGATGGTATCGGGAAGCACACCCACGCATTTACGACCTTGTTCGCTGCTGACAGACATTTTCAGGCCTTGCTCGTGGTGTGTTTATGCGTCATCCGTTTTGAATCTGGAGAAAACTTTGCGTTTATATACGCCATCCAGTTGGTGGTGAAAAGCAAGATAAGGGCAGGGAGTTTCAAAATGCAGCAGTGCGAGACAAAATAAAGCTAGAATATCTCACAGTATTGGCCTTGGAACAGATGAAAGGAGATTGCAAAATGTGTGCTGTGAGTGAAATATTATAAAACAGGATTTTGAAGCCTTGCGTTATGATTGATATCATCCGCTCTGCTGCTAATTGTCATCGGCACTGCCTCAACCCATTACAGTGATCGGTGGAGGATTTCTAAGGATTGAGGCAGTGGTCACCCCTCCAAACAAATTCAATAAAATAAAAGATGATTTTGGAGGATTAAGAATGAACGTACCGGTATATCGACATATATCGACGATGTCTGTACAATTCATCATGACCTGCTACGGTATATTACGGCGGACTAGGGTTCTACCGTAATTTCCTGCGGATAAGGCGCTCGGCGGATAAGGCGCAGGTCCCTAAAATCACCCAAAAAAATTCAAACGTCAACAGATAAGGCGCACCGCCGAATAAGGCGCATGCTTGAACGCACCCAAAATAACACCAGGCGCCACCCGGTGTAGGTACATCGCCAGAAAGGGGTCATTTTGTTGCCTTAGAACGATCACACTAGTCCAAGCACGAAATGTATCAACAATCGCAAACCCCAGATGTTCCTGACCGCAGAGTTTATACAATGGAAACCGATACATGTGCCTCTCCCGCAGATATCGGGTTTCAAAACCACGTTTAATGTTTTGGTCTGTGGGATTGTAAAATAATTCAGTCAGTGATATAGTTTCTTTCCAGACAACGTAATCAGACAACATAGAGTTAACTTAATATAATTCTGCACAAGCTATAATTATTAGAATATTTTAGAGTAGGCACAGGCCCAATTTAAAAACCTACATTTATATAAAATCAAAAAAATTAATGTCTATAATTCTAAAGTCTAAAGTGTTTTTCAGTTCATCTTATTTTTTTGCTAAAGTTGTCTTTTGTGGCCGTTCTGTTTACTCGATGTCTGTCTTAGATGGAGGGTTACTGTTATTCTTCCGACACACGTCAAGTTATAGGCCTGCCGTGCGTAATTAATAGTAGGCCTATACCGCGCACACGTACTGCACGTGGTCACAGTCGCGCCATTCTACACTACACTCGATCGACCGGACACGCGGTGGGAAAATAATATCATCAATGACCGCGTCGCTGGTTCACGTGCAGTATTAGGATACATAATTGCAGGGAACCGCGCTGCATTCGGTATAATATTTTCACATCCTACTGCGCGTCTGGGCCAGTGTTAACTGCGAGCGAATGTGCGTGTGTGTAATGTGTGTATGAGAGGTAAGTTGTTTGTTGCGTTAATTTTTTTTTGTGGGATTTGCAGATAGATCACACAGACATCGCAAGTTTTGACAGTCGCTATATTTCAGCTCATTTTCTGTGTCATTTTTTAAGATTTATGTCGCATGCAGAATATCGTTTAATATATTTAATATATTTTTTTTCAGGAGAAAGGACACGGCGGCAATAACAAAAAAGGGCACGGCAACAATTGCCGTGGAAAGTGGGATTTTTGAAGGGCATTGCGGCAATCGGTAGGGGCATCGACGGCAATTGCCGTCGTTGCCGTCGTGAAGTATCAGGGCTGAACACACGTACCCAATGGCAATGAAGATTTTTTTAACTGGACTTCAGGGTTGGATAACGATCTTTTCACGGTTGTAGGGGATCAACACATCACATCGCGGCATTGTTGGAAGGGAAGCACGGTTGTAGGGGATCAACACATCACGGCATTGTTAGAATGAAAACATGGCCACAATGTCCGGAGAGTTAAGCTAATTGGTTGACCGCATTATTGAGTAAGATTGCGGCGTTCAAAGAATTCTTCACACAAAGACCGTCACTTTGAACTCAAGCGACATCAGATAAGGCGCACCGAAAGATAAGGCGCGGCGATGTTTTTGTGGTCTTAGAAAGTCAGATAAGCCGCGTCTTGTCCGCAGGAAATTACGGTAGTACGATATCGTCAGGACTACTCTATAATTACAGCTGATTATAGCCGTTTACAGATGAATGCGCTAAGATTGGCATATATGCGTAGAACATTGTAGAACAGTCGTGGATATTTTGTAGTGATTCGTGACACGACCATGACAGTTTAAAACTGTCAGGGGAGGTTGCCGAACAGCCAAGATCCATCACGACTCATCAATATTCATCAGGATTCACTATGATGCCACTACGAGTAATGTCCACGAATCAACCGGTCTTTACAAATCGTGGGCTATTGTTGTTAAAATTGTGACAGCGTGACCTAGCCATTATAAGTGGTAAAAGGGAACAGTCAATGGTATTCGAATGCCAAAGGAGAAACAAACAATCCCTCACCACGTCTCCCTCGGGCGTTGTGAAGTCATTATCTTTATCCTCGTCATAGGTGCCACACAGACCCTGGGTCTTGCTGAAATATTCTGCCGATGCCTCGATAGAAAAGGTGTTCCTGCCATCCCATTCCAGCTTGAGGTCATTGTCGATGTTCACTACCTGCGAAGTCATCCAAATAGAAAAGCATTGTTAATTATATCTGGTAATAAAAGCGAGGATCCTTTAAAAGCACCCTCGGCACTGTAGCTCGTAAGCCTGAAGAAACTTTCAGAAAGAAGACAATGAGAAGGAGTTACAGTTTTTAGAGTTAGGAGGAAAACCCCTAAAGAATATTCTGGAGGGGGGGGGGGGACAACAGAATCAGGAAGGGACTGAAAACTTAATCTACAGGTTGGCTTTAGCAGGATTCGAACCCGGGCCACAGCGGTGGAAGGTAAGGGAAGAACTACGTCAACCTGACTAGTCCACTGATGACAAGATGAAGGGCCATTCCAGATTCAGCTGCAAGACTCACATTTTCGGTTGTAAGACTAATAACCAGACTTTTATTTGAGTCACTGCATGTCTATTACACGTTCTTCAGACTCAAGTCATCAATAGCTATTCAAATGAACTGTTTAACAAAAGCATTCCAAAAGCAAAAGTCATTGTTCAACCAGTTAGTTGCGACTGGCTTTATGAAAGGAGTTGTAACTGGACTTACAGAGACTCAAATAGAACTCTGCTAATAACTTGGCTACAGATGGAAACAACACACGTAGGCTTACTCATGGAAGCCACTGAATAGCGGCTACAGCCCTTCCCTATATACTCTGTAATAGCTAGCTGTAGCCATGTGATCTGGTATCACCCAGTGCACAGCACGGTCAGCCGCCTCGCAAAAATATAAGTTCTATTCAACGGTAAATAGAACTTCTATTATGGGTTAAAACCCTGGCAGGGAGCATGGTGCTTGTGTTCTTGGGCAAGACACTTTGCGACAATTGCCTCTTTCCACCCAGGAGTATAAATGGGTACCTGTGAAGGTAGAGACCACATGTGCTGATCTTGAGCTGCTGCAGAAATGGTGAACAGTTATAATAAATAAACTAACTGTAAAGCGCTTTGAAACACTACATTAGGGGGTATAAAGCACTATTTGCACCGATATTATTTTACTTAATGGGCACTTTGGGAGACAAATTGGCGATAGTTTTGATTCACTTGGGAGACAGTGGCATTTAGGGAGACATTTCAGTGTCTCCCTAAGTGTCTAGCTACCCCACCAAAAGATATTTGGAAGTTATTTTTGATCGGAGAAGACAGATTTGGGTCTAAATAGCAGAAATCTCGAAGATCATAGAAAAAAGGGTTAGGGTAAAAAAGTTAGGGCAGTATCCATTTTCTGCACGACTCTATGGGATTGTCTCCCAAAGTACCCATTTGGGCGTTTTATTATTACTATTATTATTATTACTTAAGAACCCTCATTTCAACCTCTGCCCAGTTCCGTCTCATTTTGCCAGAACCCCTCACACACATTTCCTTGATTCTTACCAGTAGTTTTCCTACTCGCTCGATAGACAGAAAATCCAGGAACACTGGTGTCTGAACTTTCATGTCGTCGATTCGAACCTCCTTGTCTTGCAAAAGTGAAATTCGCTACAGAATTGAATACAAACAAGTTTTGTAAAAAGAAAAATTAAAAACAAATTAAAGATAGCTAAATTATCGGTGGCTACTTAATCTAGCTGTCCTAGGCAAATTACGTATTTGCTCCTAAAATATGAATGATATCAGACAAAACAGGCAAAACACAAAATCAGAACAAAGATTGAGTTGTCAGTGCCGATTCTTTTGAAAAAGGTTTTGACTAGTTCATGAGAACGAAATTAAAAATTACACAATTTGAAAACATTGACAAATTTGAATGGCTCTTAATTAACCCTCACCCTCCAGGGTATTTTGGCTAGAAACCCTGCCAGACGCATCAGATTGCATACTTTGTCACATTGACTTGTGTGCAGAGTGCAACAAGCTAGGTCAAGCAGCAAGCTACATGTAGGTCAAGCAGTCACCACAGATGCACTGTGTTGGGTCTGGCAGGGGGTTATTTCTACACTATTTGCTTTTGCTGTAATTTTCGAAAATTGATGGGTTTATAGGGGATTCATATTTTATAGCAAATATTGTGACGCTGACCTGTTTAAAGGTTTGTGTTCATAGAAGCTGAAAAAACCAAGAAAAAAGTACTGTTCTTGCAGTCTGGTTCTTTGACTTCACTCAGACGAATTCAATAAATTGGGGGTAGTGTTTGAAAATAGTCAGGTTTTTACAACAATTGCCGGGATATGGTGTATACTACGGTTAATCTGTAATGCTTAAAACAAGTCAAGGTGAGTATTAAAATTGTCGATAGCCTTACCAGAAAATTTTCGATAATGATGTGCAGTTCTCTCGTCAGGGAAACTCGACTGTTCATGCTGTAACGCTCGTTCTTGGCTACTACCTCCAAATTGAAGCCCTGCAAGATGGTTCTGAGTAAAGTATACTGACAGTCTCCTTGGAAGTCAAATCGACGACCATCGAAGGTGGTGTAGTGAGGGTCACCATAACCGGAGCAGATTGCTATGCCTGGAGGAAAATCACAATTGGAACGATTTCATAAAAAAGTGCGCAGCTGGCGCGATAAACTCTGGATGTTTTCACAAAACTTGGCATAGCTGCGCAACATTTTAAATAATCTAAACATCTTTGGAAATGGATAATAACGGCATTTATGACGGCTGTTTGTGTGTAATTGTGTTGTTTCACAAAACAGTAGTTGAATTTCCTTCGCACGGCATTTTGAAAATGCATTTTGTCTGACTATCTGCGAAAGCAAGCAGCAACTCCCAAAATTCAGTGACAGGTAAAATAACAATTTGTTTACTTTAAACACAAGGCTGAGAGCGTCTTTATCGAACTTGATAATTGAGCAATGACACGTTTCATGGCTATCACGATTTGCCGGTAAATTAGGCCATTTTCAGTCACTCGCCACAACTTTTAAAAATAACTTTGAAAGTTACGCCATCATGTGTTGTGCAAGTTGTGGACTTTAATACGAACTATCAAACTTTCGTGGAAATATTGAGCAGAAAAAAAATGCTGCGCAACTTGCGAAACCTATGCAATAAATTGTGGCGCATTGGAACTTGCGCCATTGCCCAAGGTTTAGTGAAATCGGCTGGTGGGTTTTACTCACCCATGTCACAGGACATTCCTGACCAGCCTCGATGACACATACAATGGAAGTCACCTTCCCCATCGTTGACACATAGACCGTTGCCAGAGCAACGATCCACCCCAGAATGGCACGGATCCTCTGAAAACATCCAAACAGGTGCACAGATGATTACCATTATGTATTTACATTGCTAAGATAAAAACAACCTTCCATTAAAGTATAAATAACCTTTAAATTGTGTACATCAAACCAACAAATAAATAACTTAAATAGGTATAATAAAATTCCTCCAGTCCCAAATTCAAATCATAAGTGACGAGAGGTGTACTCGAGTCCCTGCAAGTCCTTTTACGAGTCCACAGTTGCATGTCTTTTTATAAAGCCATTCACAAGTAACTGATTGAACGATGACAAAGGAACACAACGAAAGGAAATATCACAACGAAAATAAATAGCACAACGAAAGAAAATATCACAACGAACGGAAATATCACAACGAACGGAAATAGCACAACAAAAGGAAATAGCACAACGAAAGGAAATAGCACAACGAAAGGAAATATCGCAACGAAAGGAAATATCGCAACGATAGGAAATATCACAACGAAAGGAAATATCACAAGGATAGGAAATATCACAAGGATATGAAATATCACAACGAAAGGAAATATCACAACGAAAGGAAATATCACAACGAAAGGAAATATCACAGCGTAAGGAAATATCACAACGTAAGGAAATATCACAACGAAAGGAAATATCACAACGAAAGGAAATATCACAACGAAAGGAAATATCACAACGAAAGGAAATATCACAACGCAAGGAAATATCACAACGCAAGGAAATATCACAACGATAGGAAATATCCCAACAAAAGGAAATATCCCAACAAAAGGAAATATCCCAACGAAAGGAAATATCCCAACGAAAACAACTATCAAAACGAAAACAACTATCACAACGAAAGCAACTATCACAACGAAAGATAATATCACAACAAAGGAAAATATGACAACGAAAGGAAATATCACAACAAAAGAAAATATCACAATGAAGACAAATATCACATTGAAAGGAAAATTGGCTTACGTTGACACATGTATCCATCTCCATAGTAGCCATCATTACAGTTGCAGCCATAAACGCCGTCCCTGGTTCCACATGTTGCATTGATGTGACACTCCTTTTCAACACACGTGACGTTTGTTTGTCCGTTTATACAGGTACACACATGTGTACAGCTTTCAGTAGCATAGGTCTCGCCAGGCTACGAGCAGCAAATCAAAACAGGAAAGAAAAAAAACAGTGTGAAATCTTACAATAATCAATGATTATTATATAATTAATAAATATCTTCTGAGTGGTCGAGACTCGATTACATGGTGGGCGTTATTTGTAGTAATGAACCTGCTTTCAAGCAGAATTAAATAAATGGTCCCTGAATCAGCTTTGATCAAGCATCGTGTAAGCCAATGATTGGCCAAAACACTGAGTCCTGCGGCAACTTGCAACAATTATACAGCAATCCGTGTACGTACGTGAATAAAGCACACGCCAATACTTGATACTGTGCGCACTATATGTACGCGGGCGCGTAGAACGTTTGTATCACCGAGCCATTGATCTTTATAATATGGAGATCTTAATGCAACAAGCGCGGCGAAAATCTAAACTATTAGCAGATGTGTTGTCTGTTCGTTAGCATGTTGATATGCACGGAATATATCACAGTGGTTAGTTAATCTGGTCAAAAAGTACGGGTAATAATAACAACACATATTAAAGAGACAGGGTACCATGCATAAGCTAAAACATGGCCCCTGAACGCAGATGCTTTGTTGATTTATTTCTTATTATATATAAATTTACCCTTTTATTAAGTGTCATTATAGTCCTATTATTTGCATTATTCATTTCTTTGCTAAACTAGTATTTCTTATCCCTAAGTTAGTTTCGTTATGATACCTCAGGTTATGAATGATGGAAGGACTGATTGAAGTTTATTACAGTTTAAGTCTGTAGTGATAAAGGTCATTGCACTTACCGGTACTTGGTTATTTTTCTTAATTTTGTTAGATGCGAGCTAAAGCATACACATGCCTTGTATTTTCATATATAGGACTTAACGTAACTTTCTAGTTAAAGTAAATTGTGTAATTGCGGTTTGGACTTACCTTTATTCGTTGATTACTTCTTTTTCCTATTATGAATTTCTTTGCTCAATTGGTATTTTCCAAAGCATTGTATTTGATTTGTTATTTTTGTATCTTTTCAGGGTTTTTGTTTTATTTTGGTTTTGCTGAAATAAACTGTAATAAAGAACCGACACAAAATGTAGATCACTCTCGGTGTTTCATTTCTCAGTGTCACAATAGGCCAGTGTAATAAGAGTACTGCACCCTACATACTCAAGTAGTATTTTGTAGTATGGGACGTTAGGGTGTCTACGCACTCACCTCACGGTAAAATCCCTCCAGACAGCCGCACTCATCTGGCTTGACGCACTCATCTCCACTGAATAGGTAACCATCGTCACACACACAATCCTCTATACAGGGGACGTCACATGACCCACCGTCAGGCTGTGCACAGGTGGCTGGGCAGGCCGATGAACATGCACTGTAGCTAGAGTGCTCAGGGCATTCAAAGGCTGTAACGACACAGAAACACACAATTCAATAATGGAATAAGTATGTGATAGCTGGTTTAAAAAGGTAGGATACACCATTAGTAATTGCTTGAATGATCACAAATGGGTGGATTTGGAGGGTTGTATTTTATAGTAAATATCGTTTAACTGACCTGTCCAACAATTATGGATGCCGAGAAAAACAAGAAAAATGGCATTCGTTTTTAACCGGCGTCGGGAAGTGATTCTTATGTTGTTCTTATTTTTTCGCGATCGCCATGCGGCGATCGTGATTTTTTTTTTATAAAATTCAATTTTTCGGAACAATTATAGGATATCTAGTGCAATCATTTTGCTGGATGCCTAAAATTATTATTCACTTTCAAAAAAGTATGATATTTTTTAATAATTGGAAGAAAAGAACAATATTGATTTTTGCAAATGGTTAATTTTATCTTAGGAGGTGCCATGAGGTCCAACACACAAGAAAACAGTAAGAATATGTTGTAATATTATTTGTTTGTAAGTTATTATATCCAGGACGTTTGTACAGTATATGATGCAGATCTTATATATTCCCTACGTTAAAAGTAAAATCATTGCTTGTGCACAGGCAGGGGGTTTCCCGATCTTCCGATCTCCAGATGGCGATCACGAATAAAAAAGGACAAAAAGAACAACTGCCCGGCGCCGGTTCAAAACGAACGCCGTTTTTCTTGCTTTTCTCAGCATCCATGATTGTAAAATACAACCCTCCAAATCTACCCATTCCTGATAATTCAAGCAATTACCAAAGGTGTATCCTACCTTTATTTTCAATTGTTTATTACTATTATCGAGTTTGTGCCGGAGGACGTATAATGTGACCCGCTCCATCGTAATCAGGAATAAGTCGCTGAGGCCGTTTTACGCAATTGGTCGTTGAAGTGAACGCATGGGTGAAAATCGTGACCAAGTCGAAGGAAGTGTAGTTATCACAGATTATTGTCATTAATGTCTTGTATGTAAAAACGATTAATAAAGATGAAAATGAAGAGGATTTGTTTGCGTTGTCCGTATGATTTTGGTAAATTTTGTTTATCTCAAAGCTGTTTTTCTCGGAATGTGGATTCAGCAAATAAATATACACCTGTCATCTTCATCAGACCATAACTCGTTAACCTAAACAGATACACACTTGTGATGGGTATCATTAGAAAGCTTATTAAATTCCTTTTCTCATCGTGTGCATATCTCAACAAGTCATTTCGAGACTTATTCCTGATTTTGATTTTGATATACACGCAAACTTTTCCCCAGATTCAAAACGAATGACACGTCACGACCAAGCCCGGAAATGTCTGTCAGCAGCGAGCAAGGCCGGAAATGTCTGTCAGCAGCGAGCAAGGCCTGGAAATGTCTGTCAGCAGCGAGCAAGGCCGGAAATGCGTGGGTGTGCTTTCCATCGGCCTGAACCCGCCTCGGATCGAGTTTCGTTAAAAATAATCCCGCGCCTCGGCTCGGTGGTGTTAAAATAATCACGGTGCGAACTGGTTAATAAAATCAAATCAAGTCAAATCAAATCAAATCAAATCAAAAGAAACTTACGGCAGAATTGCGGACTCCTCCAAACACCAACGTTGTGTCCCGATTCTTGACAGATGTCTGCGTAGAGGGACACGCTAGTACAGATGTTCAATTCATCAGGCCAGGTCGTGCAAAAGTCAAAAATACAGTCTTGGTAAAAATCGTCAGCAAGTCTAAGATCGACGCAGTTGCTGAACGCATCTAAACAGACACAACGAAAAGAAAAAAGATAACTTCTGTATGTCCGTTTTAATGCATGCATTTGCAATCAAGAATTTCAAAGCCCATGTCCAAAACTGGGTTTAGTTTTTAACTGGAAACCGTACAGAACAAACAGCTTTTCGAGATCGTGCAGATGACGTGAATACACGCAAAGTTTTTCCGGAATTCAAAACGAATGATGGATTAACACGTCACGAGCAAGGCCGGAAATATCTGTGAGCAACCAGCTCCCAGCGGACAAGGCTGAAATATCAGGGTGTGCTGAAAAATCCCGAGCCTAGGCTTGGTCAATGTCAAAATAAATCCCAGTGCGAATAGTAAAAACTAAATGTCTAAGGCAAAATCACTTTAATACTAGAAACTTGAAAAAAGAGGAATTTTGTAGGGGAGGCTATTAGGTTTTGCTGAAGTGTCACAAATTCTCCAAAATGCCTTTTTACACAAACAAAATACTAAAATTAAACAAAATATACAAAAAAGAGAAAATTTGTTAAACCGCTGCTAAAATGTAATTATTTTTTTAATGGCGGGCTAATCAGCGGTGATGCGAACGTACCTCTGTTGAAGACACTGCATACTTTTTCAACACGCATAAGCACGCCTTCGGTTTGGCTGCACACAAAATCAGTAGGTTCCTCATCCGATTCACATTCCTGGTCTTCTACTGCCCAACTATTGCCATAGGACTCTACATTGTCAAACTGTAAAACGAGTACATTGTCAACATGGAAATACCTTAGGGAGCATTGGTAAATAATAAAATAATAATGTTTGGTACTTGTATAGTGCTTTATCACCAATGGTCTCAAAACACTTCACATAAACCCCGGGCATTGCGCCCTTGAAACATTCCAAATACCATCTCAGCTCCCTAAGGAGTATAAAGCTCGATGCTGCCATTTCGGCACAAAGCAGCTAAATCAACCACACTAACCATCTCTGACCTCACAGGTACCCATTTACTCCTGGGTGGAGAGAAGCAATGAGTGACAAAGTGCCTTGCCAAGGGCACACGTACCGTAGTCCCAGGCTGGACTCAAACCCACAACCTGCAGCTTTACCCACAGATGGCGAAAATCAATGCTCCAAGCCACAAGGCCATGGCGCACCACAATATCAGAGAATCTGAAATTTGGCAAATTGTAAAAAAATGTGTGCCCCACGTACTCCACAAAAAAGAGTATTATGTCGCAAAAAAAAAGGTGAAATTGAGTTATAAATTATCAGAAATCCCGCAACGTAAGCTTTCATTTGGTATATAATAAAGCTCCATAGCCCCTCCCGTTCAAGAGAAAGTGAGTTAAAGGGATCATATCTGTTTGGTAATTACTCAAAAAATTTAAGGCAATAGAAAACTTACTTGGTAAGAAGTACAGCAGCTTTGGATAGTATAATGCATTTTTAGAAAGTTTTCACTTTGAAGTACTGCGGTTTTGGAAAAAGATATCACCTTTTATCCCCAACAATTTGAATATGAGAAGCGTTACTGCAGTGACGTTTCTCAGAGTGTGTATTCCAATGCAGATTATTCTTCCTGCGTGGACATAACCGCTCTAGATTGTTGACAATATTTAAAAATTGCTACCACCTTTTGAAATGAAATGTTTACAGGTTATATAGTTATATATCTATAACTATATAGGATTGAAACAAACAGTGGGTTCCAATTATCAAACGTATACGATCCTTTAAAGAAGAAGTTCCTTCTGGCAAAAAAATAAAAATTTTAAACAAATTTTAGGTAAATATACACATTAGAAAAATAAATAGGTTGACAATGCTTTTGGCTTTTTTATAGATTTTTGATTTTCTAAATTTACTTACTTGGTTCAAAGTTACATGCATTATAGTGAGCCTACCCTTGCGTTCTAAAACTGTTGTGTAGCGAGTGCGAGTGTATAGTCTTGGCCTAAGACCGGATTAGGATTTTATTTGTGAATGTACATTCGGTCACACCAGCGCACAATGCAGGCACGATACAGGGTGCTGTTGACAGACTTATCAAAATGTTTGGCGAGCATGCACTATGCATTGCGTGCTGTATAGGGACCGATTGTACGTCCACGAAATTCTAATCCAGTCTTGGGCCAAGACTAGCGAGTGTACTGTGTACATGTGCATGGTAATTGCAGATATAATATTCAAGTAATTTCAAATTGGGATTTCCAAATCGTGCAATTTTTTGTTCAAATAAGTTTGGAGGACCTAATATTTTGATCTTTAACAAGATCTTCTTCTTCAAGATCTTTTTAGTTCAGTAGACCAACAATTCGATGTTGTTTTGTAGTCAAGTTTGTTTACTAAAATATTTTTTGACTCACCCTGTATGACATATTTGCATTTTTGACTACTTCCTGGCTCTGTTGTAGAACAGAACAATGCACACAAAATGTGTATCATGGTCATTGACTATATAAGTTACAGACATGTAATTATAAGTGGGACTTACGCCGTCAAATTCATCTTCAGAATTTTCGTTCCAGTTTCCACAAAGGCCACAGGTATTGTTAAAGTACTGTGATTGCAGAGAGATATCCACATCATACTTCCCATTCCAACGAAGCGTCAGACCAAAGGAAGTTACCATCTCCTGGAAAACAGGGGGGAAAGGGGGTGGCAAGAATGAGCCAAAAAATCTCATGTAAAACTTGCACAAAAGGTCAAATACTCTAGTCATCCATCTAAAGGTTTCCCCCGTCCCTTTAACCAGTTCGCGCCGGGATTATTTTAACATCACCGAGCCGAGGCGCGAGATTATTTTTTTTAAGAAACTCAATCCGAGGCGGGTTCAGGCCGATGGTACCGGGAAGCACACCCAAGCATTTCTGGCCTTGCTCGCTGCTGACAGACATTCCCAGCTTTGCTCGTGGCGTGTTTATGCATCATCCGTTTTGAATCTGGGGAAAACTTTGCTTGATAATACGTCCTCCGGCGCGAACTGGTTAACTCAGCAAAGTTGCAGCTGTGGCCAAGAGAGGAATTGTCTGTTCCTATATCAAGTCCATTAGTTACCTTTCTTTGTTTCTTTTTTGCTTCTACATCGTTCCATCGTGATTTAAATAAATTGATCAAAATTTTACTCATTATACATGTAGTCCATTCATAAATACCCAAGACAGTTTAGCCATTCCTATTGGTCAAAAGCCCAACACTTGGGTCATTTTAAACGATGGGCCATGGACAAGCTAATGACCAGAGTCTGTTTAAATGTACGTATTTATTTCCATTCATGAATACCTTTCAGGTAAAATATGTCAAAACAAGTCAACAAAAATTTAAAACGATTTTGTTAAAAAGTTATACTTTATATTTTAGGTAACACCCCTCTAGCTACATTTATGGTATGTTCCTTGAATATCCTCACTCGCGTAATCGGTCCAGGAGGTCAAGTACTTGTAACTCCTAATATGGACATTGGCGTGCGTGTCTCGCTAAATGCACGATGTTACGCGGAACGCAAGCTGCCGGTACAACATGAATTAAGGACTCTAAAATACAGACTCTTTGTGGTATTGCGCATGCCTTGTGAGGTTTCAACCAATAAAAGTGTGTGTCACAGGTCCTTCCTGATCGGAAGTCCTTATGTTTATTATACTGGTCCGCGGTAGACAAAATTAAATTTAAAGTTATAAAGAATTACAGGTCGATGGGACAATCGCACAAGAACAAATATTAATATGGACAACAAAATATAACAGTTGGATTAACAAGAATTGACAATATCACAGATGAATACAGATCAACACTTATTATAAAACAGCAAAATAAAAGGATATAGATGAATTTATCCGACACGCGAGCGAATAGTTCACATATAAAACGCGACACGCGAACGAATAGTTCAGTTCAGAATGACGACAAATGGAGAAGAAGACACAGGATCTGGATGAAGAAGAAGACACGAAATGTAGACTGAAGTGGGGGTTGGACTGGCAAAGATGAACTGGGGAAAAGATGTCGAAGAGGTGAACTGGGGAAACTGATGTCGAAGAGGTGAACTGGGGAAACTGATGTACTGCAAAATACTGGAACGGGATGGTGAAATAGTGGAAAGCGACACTCCTACAGCACGCACGGTGATGAGGGAATCCAATCACTACGGGATGCCGTGCTGGAATTCGTCCTCTTGTGAGTCTTGAGTCTTGAGTCTTGTCAACTGCATGGGGTCACACCTATTTCAGTAGAAATAGTGGAAACAAGGCTCATGTAGGAGGCAAGGTGGCATTGATCCTGACTGGTCGCAGGCTGAAGTCAGAATACACACTAATTATAACTAAACCTACATGTGTAAACCAATAAAGAATAAACTAAACCAGAACAATAATCAAACACTAAAGGTTATAAACAAAAAGATAAAATATTCACTAAGTCTTAAGAAAAACTAAAACCTTACAGAATTATATTATTTTCAGAGGAAAATAATATAAAAGTAAACACTATAGCCCTTGATCTAGGGTTCAAATAAAAGTCACTCCAAGCTAAATCAATAAAAAGTCAACTGAAGTTAATAGGATCTATAAACCCAAAGCAATTCACAGGTGGTTCAGATATCTCAAAGCCAAAACTTGAAAAGACCAACAACTCAAAGAAATTCTGAAGAACTCCTTTTAAACCACAAAGTGTTTCAACAAAAATAAAGTAAATCGAATCAATCATTAAACCATAACTTCAGAATAAGGCCAAAGTCAAGAAAACTAAAGTGAAGGTAATTTCACATAAACCTTGAATGGTTCAACCCTCTTGAAGTGGTTAATAGCTTTTAGGCGAAATTGATGGTCCCTGATGACCACAGGCCAGGCCCAGTGGCTTAGAGGTCACTCACACTAGTCCTTTGTTTTACTAAATAGCAATTTACTAAGGGAAAGCATATTTGTACTGTACAGCATGGTCGCAAACCAAACCATAGACTTGTGTTGATAATTGTCTCATGTACGGAATATTATCACTCAAATGGAATAATTGTACTGAAGAATTTCTAACAACATTGTGAAAACCTAAACACAACGAAAAGTCCTCGAGTAATAAACCAGTCTCATATAATTAATGGTGACTCTTCGGAAGCGAAAACCTAAATAAACACCCTACAACTACAAAACTCAAGTGAAGAATAATAACTAGAATCAATAAGAAAATCAAAAGTAATCAACGAATAACTATAACGAATTGTCAAACAAAATGGAAAATAACTACTTTGTATCTAAGCGATAATACTAATACACAACTTCAAAAAGAAATGCAAATCCTTCCAAATCACTGAAAGTACATGTACATGTACTAGGATACATGCCAATATCAGATACTAATTTACCATGAGGGCAAATTAATAAAACATCAATAACACTATTATTATGTACATTATAAAGAACAAAAGTGAATTCGGGGACTCACCTATTTCAGTAGAAATAGTGGAAACAAGGCTCATGTAGGAGGCAAGGTGACATTGATCCTGACTGGTCGCAGGCTGAAGTCAGAATGACCCAAACCACATACATGAGGCCTCGCCCCGAACCTGACTTGTCAAGCAGCTAGTTCATGTCCGAGACAGGTCGTAAATAACAGTTGGGCACCATTAAGAACACAATTAAAGGGGTTCAGTGGCCTAAACAACAAAACCTTGTCCAACCCAAAAAGTGGATTTTTGGGGGGTGTGACATGTGTAAAAACTGGCCGTGTGTAAAAACTGGCCACGTGGCGGGCTCTCGACCAAAAGGAATGGGTAAACTCTGTAAGCTATTTATGAAGCCATGATAAGCAAACTGTAAAGATTGAGCACTAGAGTTAAAAAAGTGGCCGATTAGTAAAAATATCATCTATCCCTGATGTTACTTACAAGGTATTTGCCTCGCTTGTGGATATCGAGCAGACTAATCGAAACAGGGAGTCTGACTTTAACATCGTTGATGTACACTTTTTTGCCTCGTTTGAAGACTATAACCTGGCAAGGAGTAAAATCGGACAAAAAAAAGAAGAAGACATTTCAGTTTGAGCGCCGTGTGACCTGCCAATATTATATAGATCTGAATTCAATATTAGGTTTCTGCACCGACGTGTATACAAAAATCTGCAAATAATTTCCAGTGGGTAATAAAATAAGTTATTTGCATATAGAAGCTTTTTACTTGTGAACATTTGTGAAGCGTTCTGTCAAAATGAGACGGAACTGGGCACGGTCCAAATTAGAGAACAATGCACACACACACAAAAATGGGGTATTTTTTTATATTTTTTTCAATTTTTTTTAAAAATTTGTATTCTTTGATATGTCTGATACGCGTTTTCAGGTTTTATTAAAAAATATGTGGAATAAAAGTGTGTTTTTTTTATGAAAACATTTGGCATTGTTCATTTCCCCAAATATTTTCACTGAGGTTCTTTACTGTTTGACATGTCCATAAATTATGCAAAATTATGCAACAGGCATAACTCGTCGGCGAAATGTCTCATACTTCCTGCGAATGTGATGCTATTTTTACCTTGCGAAATTCAAACACAGGGCATGAATAATTTGTAGTGCGATAGGACGAATGAATTCTTTGCGAAAATGACGTTGATGTTAATTGTTTAATGCGAAGGTACATGTTTCAGTGTTTAACAGAAAAGTTGATGAGAAATTTCCATGAAGATAAATGATATTGTTTCAGTGTGATGAATTACAGTAGAAGTAAAGAAAATGATGGTACAATGAACAACCAAAAGTTTAGTAAATACTAGTTTCGGGCAAAGATCCCATTGCGCCGCGCATATTATTTCGCCCTTTGCTACTCATCTGAGGTACGAAGTAACCTCAAAGCTGTGCCCTCAAGTGGTACAGGGTATATAATGTAGCGATTTGATTGGTTGTCAGCTTTGCGAAGGTTCGCAGAGTTAAACGTTGTTCAACTCCTATATTTTTTGCATCCGGGGCAATATTTTGCTGCGAAGTTCGCAGCGAAGCAGTTGCGATAGACATGATGACGTAAAATTCGCTTCGCACTTGCATTCGCATGAAGTATAAGCCGGGCTTAATAACCTTTATCATTTCAAACTTACTGTTTCATCCAGCAGAAAGTAGAGGGCTTTGGTGACCGCTGGACCCTTGCCGTTCTTCCGCACTTTCTCATTCTCCTGGATGACGTGGAAGGCAGGGCCTCCTGTAGAATTGCAGGGCTTCAACAGGGTGTACTTGCAAGCGCCTTGGTAGTTAAACTTGACACCGTCAAAGGATCGGTAATGGGGGTCACCGTGAGCGAAGCAAATCCCCTTCTCTGAGTGGACAGAAAGGGAAAGGGTATTAAGCGTGGTTCCTAAAGAAATCTGAAAACCAAAATTCCAGAACTTTTCCAGAACTTTCCAGGACTAAAATATGACAATTTCCAAGATGTATTTAGGAAATATTCCATTTTGGGGAAAAGAATTGTCCGATTTTGTACGGAATCGTGCAGCAACTCTAACAGTTTTGTCCTGGGTAAAATAGCAATTTTCTTCACTTCAAACAAAAGGCTGTGTCCGTTATCAAGCTTAATTAGTTGAGCAATAACAGGCTCCACGACAATCACCATTTGTTGGTCAAACAGGTCATTTTCAGTCTCTACAGGGTGTCTCTAAAAAAAGTATACCCATTTTAAAATTGGTATTATTGCAAAAGTACTGAATATTTCAGAAAAAGACAAATGTCTGTAAAAAGGGTAGAATGTACTCTGTCCAATAGTATAAGGTATATTATGTCATTGCCATGGATGACTGAACAAACAAGACAGTTATGAAAGGCACTTAAATCAGCACTGTGGCAAGTTGGTTTTACTTGAGTGACGAAGCTCCGGCAGGTGTTTTTAAGGACAAATTATTTTGCTGTTTGAGGTTGAACAAATTGGAAAAATTATGACAGGGTCCCTTTCCTGACAAATGCAAGGTGGTGGTCACCGTTCCTGTTAATGCATAGCTGGCATCTTGGTCTCATGCCTGACTTATCGTCCCAAATTGTCACAGTGCTGATTTCAGTACCTTTCATAAATGTCTTGTTAGTTCAGTCATCCATGGCAATGACATAATGAACCTTATACCATTGGACAGAGGGCATTCTACCCTTTCCACAGACATTTGCCTTTTTCTGAAATGTTCAGTAATTTTGCAATAATATGAATTTGAAAATGGGTATACATTTTTTAGAGACACCCTGTATATCACAACTTAAGTCACCTAAATAAAATGAGCCATAATTTGTTGTGCAAGTTGCTGACTTATGCACTATCAAACTTTTGTGAAACTATCGTAACCGAAATGTTGCACAGCAAAACAATTTTGCATAACTAATACGCAAAATAAATTGTGGCGTAAGGGGCTTTGTGCCATTCCTTTAACTTTGGGAAATCGGCTGCAGGTTCAATCGCTGAAAACATGAGCTAGTTGCGCCAAAATTGAAAAGTTGACAGCTTAACTGTTAGCTATAGCTAGACTCAGATGGGCAACTTCAGTTTGTGAATTCTTAATCGGACAGCCAACAAAAAATGGCATCTGACAGGAAAAAACCCACAACATTGCGATTAAAATGCCTGTGTGTATTTTGTATTATTTCTTTAAATATTCAAACTGGCAAAAAGATATAGACGATCGAATATTTGGTATATTTGGGACAGCCCTACCCAAAACACTTTGTGTGATATAGACCATGGCAAAAACCCAAACAAAGAAGCATGCTTTCGCTACCCTGGGGTCAAACTGGTATAATGGATGGCAAGTCTTGCTGGAAGAAAAATTATGCATAAGAGGTTTTCGAAACCTTCGACTTTAGCTCAGGCTACGCCTCCGATTGAAACTTTCGGGTTCATATCAACCGATTGGATGTTTTCTGAAGCTCAACAGGTAACAGAAAGTGGCTGGTGGAAGCCTGAAATTGACTTCAACCCAAGATGAAGACCAAGCCAGGGATTCGAAGGCCCAAGATATGGTTTGAAACTAAAACTACTGGACCGAATCAGATTTTCAAAGTACCATATAATTTTTCTTCTGGAATGATTCTCTATTATTGGTATTGGTAGTTTTGGCCTCGGTGTAATGGTGTGCTCGTTTTTCTTATCTTTTTTGGGGGGAGGAGGGGGGGGGGGGCACCATGTAAATAAGTTTGTTGTCATGAATCAACCAATCAGGATTAGCCATTCAAGTTTGCTTGAAAGATAAATACAGATGTACATGCATGACATGACTTTGAAAATGCCAGGGCCTAGTGGTCTGGAACATTTGCCTGAATTTGTGTTCAGTGAGTAGTTCTGCAGGTTAGGGGTACGAGCCTGGCCTGGGCTTTGGCAATTCTACACGTAATATGTGACCTGCTCCCACAAAACCAGACATAAGTGTTTTTGTTGAAAAGTGAGATATTGTTATTTACATTTTGTTATTCCCATAGAATCGCGTGTACAGGCAGTCTTAAAATCATCATAAAATTTGAAGTATGTATGGTTTAAAGGTGGTTTTGGTACCAAATGAAAGCTGAAGATGTGTACTAAATGGAAATAACAATATCTCACTTTAACAAAAAGCACTTATGTCTGGTTTCGTGGGAGCAGGTCACATATGGGTAAAGGCATTATTAATGCCTTGCTGTGGACTATATAGTTACCCATCCCAACCCTATTCATACTGTGAAGAGATCAGATTGTCTTGTTTCAGTGGGAGGGGCTGGTTCTTCCATACTGTCCTCTAGTAGCCTAGACCTCAAGTGTGATGGGCGATTTTAACACAAAAAAACCAAAACAAAATAACTTACTACTGTCACACGTTTTTCCTTCAAAGCCTCGGAAACATTTGCATCGATATCTAGCCTCATTGTCAGCAGACCTACATCGGCCACCGTCACCACACGGATTGGGTTGACATGGATCCTCTGTAACGTAAAACAGTACGTATGTCAATATGGGCTTTATTCATGAGTTGGCCATATTAAATTGACAAATATACGATATGGGTGCATGCACTTTAGACACGTGCAAGAGATGCATGTATTTTTGCCTACGGCTGGCTGGGCCTTCTTTGACGGAGGACACTTAATACTAATCGGTGTAGCGGTTCGCGTTATTTTTTTCAGGAGCTGGGTGGTGCGTTAATGTATATTCATGAGAAAGAGCGATGGCAACTCATATACGTTAAAGAACAATAATAAAAAATTATAAAGAACGGCTTCCTCAACCAACTCGCCAATAGCATAGTTGGAAGGGAGGAGAGCTATGGATCGACAGGTCTGTGGTTGGAATCCGACTGTCGTTAACGTTTGTCTTTTTCTTCTACAAATGTTCTTATGGGTTATTTTAGTCATAAAACAAGGCTGAAGGGAAAAGCGGGTTAGATATATAAGTTTCTTGAAAAATACAACAAAAACCGCTACACTGGTTAGTTTTTAGGGACTTCCTTCTTTGACTGATCTGTTGAGAGCAGATTTGTAGCCAAGTACCTTCCGAGTACCAGCTTAACTACCAGAAATTAAGATGGTTTGATATGGATAAAAGCTGCATAATACAGACACTGGACAGTAAATACTCTGCTAAAGAAATTAAAAGCTCTGGACAATCAGAAACTTGAATGAATTACGCTTTTAAGATAAACGCATCAGTAGCCATTTTTGCGGTGCTGCTAAAAGAGCCTCCGTTTATTTCACGGAGACCATAAGCAGTAAGCACGACAAAAAGCACGCTTAATCTAGCGGATTTTTAAATCAGTAACGTAACAATGGAATGTAGATTTGTAGGGTTGTATTTTATAGTAAATATCATTTAACTGACCTGTCCGAAGATTTACAATCATGGATGCTGAGAAAAGCACGAAAAACGGCGTTCGTTTTTTAACCAGCATCGAGCAGTTAATCTTATGTTATTTTTGTTTTTTCGCGATTGCCAGCCGGCGATCGCGAATTTGTCTATATAAAATTAAATTTTTCGGAATAATTACAGGATATCATTTTGCTGGATGCCTAGAATCATTATTTACTTTTAAATGAGTAAGATATTTCTTAATTATTCGGTAGTAAATATTTTCGATATCTGCAAATGGTGTATCCTACCTTTAAGGATAAGTATTCAACCGAGCACTTTTAAGTACTTCTGTCCCAAAACTTTTATTAAAAACTATCTTTAATATGCATCCAGACACTCATTTTGTCTGTTGTCTACTGTCAATGTGTCTCAATATTTGGTAGTAAATAAAGTACTCGGAAAGTACATGACCACAACTCTGGTTTGAAGTGCATTTAGAGTGCCGTTGGCTTACCATCACAAATGTCTCCATTTCTAGCAAGACCTGTGTTACAGTAACAGCCATGGACCCCGTCGTCATTGAAACCACAGTACATGGTGTCTCCAGAGTCACAGTTAAACACATTGCAATCTGGCTGACCATTGACGCAGTTGCATGACTCTGAACAATCTTGTTTGAGAAACACCTCAGATACCTGGGAAGAGATTAGCAAGTGGCGTATGAAGATTAATGATGTGGCGTATGGAGATTAATGATGTGTCAACTCAATTCAAAACCGAAACTAAAACCGACCCGACCCAAAATCGACTTTGGGTCGGGACGATTTAAAAAACAAAAATCATTTTTGTCGGATCGGGTCGGTTTTAGGTTTTGCGCTTGTAATTTTCAAGTCGGGTCGGTTTGGAGAGCTCAGAACGATTTCGGTTCGGATGCGGTTTTTATCTTTCATGTTTCGGGTCGATTTGGACTGACCAACTCAATCCGATGCATATCATCATCAGGCGCGAATCCGGAGGGTGGGGGGTATGCGGGGGCACGTGCCCCCCGGGTAAACTGAATAAAAAAAAATGTGGGGGTGGGGGAAAAGAGGGGAAGGTAAGAGAAAAGGAAGGGAGGGGGATCGGATCGAAGAATCTTCTGTGTCTAATTTTTGGCATAAAATAATACTGACAAAAAAGGGTTATCAATCCATGGAACCCCAGTTTGCGACCCGCACCCGTTCAATTTCTCCATGCACATGAAGCCCTCTCAGGGTTTCTACTCGCAGCGGTCAAGCGAGGCTGGACATTGGTGTTATCCGCAGAAGAGAACCTGAACCCGCCTGGCGTGCATCTAGCCGCTCGTTGGTATCAGAGGTGGCTCTGTTAACCGACGTATGGTACTCGGACTGCCTGGCATTGAGGTTCGATACATAATTTCTCGCCTGGTGGGCATGATTGTGGTCATTGAGATGGCAGTATTGTTCCTTTTATTGTAGTGTATCTGGATGAATGTGTATGTTGTAAATGACCTTGTGTACGAATGTTAGTTCGTTGGTTTGTCCATGGAGCTATGGTTTGTCCAACCCAAGCAAGGACATTGTCCGAAAGCTCATCTTTTTGGCGACAGTTTTTCTATATACATTTATCTATATTCTCGCATGTTCCAGTTTTGAGTGTAATATAAATTTATATAAATTATATATTTCTATAATTATATTCTCCATTATAATCTTCATAATTCTCCATTTTATCTCCATATAATCTTGAAAACCTTTGCTAAAAAACTCAAAGGAAAGTGGCCAGGAATCGCCTCAGATTGCACCTCAGAGCTTATGGAAGGGCTTGTCGCTTCGCGATCGCTTTGTCCAGTTTTGCGTGTGCCTCTCATCTAAAAAATCCTGGATCCGCGCCTGATTATTGGGAAGTATTAATTGTTAAAATAATTTGTTGTTAATGTAACAACAAATGACCAATAGTGTAGTATACAAATACAACATGATTTTGAGGGGAAGTAGTGGGAATTACTGGTCCCAAGTTGTAGTAGGTCAGCTTGACTACATCCCGACACGAAGCAGAGAGAGGTAGTCCAACTGACCTACACCGAGGAACCAGTAATTCCCACTATTTACCAGAAATAAACCATGCTATATTTTAACTAGGGTTAATTTCCTGGGCTGTAACCCTTACTCATTATCCCTTAGACCTAATCGGGCTACAATTGTGTTGTTTGTGTAAAACTTTAAGAATCTCATTCGTGAAACCTTGTGGAGATCTATAAAAATGGCGCAAACTGGTTTAAAAATCCACTTCAGCTAACAACTCACCGTATGATAAAAGCCTTCATAGAAGCACCCACATTGATCTTTTGGTACACAGCTTCCATCACCGTCTAAGATGTGCCCGTCATTGCATTCACAGCCCTCCACGCACGGCGATCGACACACAAAGCCTTCCGGTTGCTGCTCGCCGCACATCTTGGGGCATGCGGTCATGCATGAATTGTACAAGGAGTTGGCCTGACACATCATGGCTGATGAAATAGTATGCAACACGATATGGGGTGTAACAAAACTAAAATGCCACGATATGGTATTGTAGCGTCTGCACCGGTTGGCCGACAGAGGGCACTGAAGCGATTCCATGGTGGAATCGCCTAGTGGTCCCTGCCGGTACGCCCGGGCAACCCGTTTCGGATAAGCGCATACGCCGAACCGGTTTAGACCAGTTCCAGTGCCGCGATGTAACGGGCAGCTTCATGTCAGTGTTTTGACCAGAGAAGTAGTGCCAGTAAACGGCCTGAGAATCACCGAAACCACAGAATACCTGTCTCTGTTTCCTTCTCGTGTGTTTGTCGACCCCAGCAAAACTCTACGTTACGGTATCATGATATATAATTGTGTTTTCCGTTAACTTCTCGGTAAGCACTTGAAGAGAGCAACCAAAATGACCACCAAAGCCGCACGACTGTATCGTTTTGGTTGTCGTCGAACAGTGCCTTCCGAACATTATAAAATGAACATGCTAGAGAGAATTGTCTGATGTATTATTGTACATTTGAACTAGACCAATACACAACGAAGCGTCAGAATGGTGGTTTTTTTTCAGAGTGTGTCACATTTTCACTTACGGCAGAAGTCCTGTGTCCTCCAGGAAGCAATCTTCACCCCAAGTACCTGACACAGAAAAGCATAGTTGGCGATGTCCGCACAGGCACTGGACATGTCGGGTTTGGAGGAACACCAGTCGTACGTAGCGTCATACACAAAGGACTCTGAGTCGATCCAATCGTAGCAATCATGAAACGAACCTGTCCAAGGTAACGGGAAGAAAAGAAGGTTACAACTTCAATCACTACTACTACTACTGCCGCTGCACTTGACTATCATAGGGTCGTAGTGACTTTCAACCTCCCCGGTCAAGGGCAAGAGACAAGCACTTGTTTGGTGACAGCTGTGTACAGCATCTGCAACCTGCTAAAGCCAGGTAAGCCGGGGACTTCCAGGCCCTTTCCAGGTGGCAGGTCATTGCCCAAGGTGGAACTCGACGGCAGTATCAAGTGCAAGACGAGCAGGGATAGGAGCTTGCAGGGATAGGAGCTTGCAGGGATAGGAGCTTGCAGGGACGTAGGTTGAAGGCGCCGAACATGACCAAAAAGGGTTTGTCGCCTACCTGAGATCTCGGCCATCACTTTTTTTCTGTCAATCAAATTTAGGTTGTGTAGTGGTAAGATAACTTGAGGTTGCTGGTCTTGTTGACAGGGTGATTGACTTTTCTTGTCCTGCAGTGAGGCCATCAGCTAAACTTATTACTGTAATAACTTAAACTTATTACATGTGGTTCTTGTCTGTAATCCGATGAAGAATTGTGTCTTCCCACCCAAGAGTCACTGCATCCAAGTTTCATCACAATTCATGAAAGCATGTAAAAGTTTTACATTTGTTTCCTCTTGAAACTTTAACATACATACGGAGATATGGTCATACGGGCATATCCATATGGAAATATAATCATTTAAGACAAGTAAGGCCCCCCACCCCCTCCCCCCTCCCCCCCCCCCCCCCCCAAAAAAAAAAAAAAAGGTTTGGCCTGTATGTTTTCTTGGTTGTGAATATGTGACCTGCTCCCACGAAAAGTCGGGCATTGCTATATTGAGTTATGATTGAAAATAGCCGATTTGACAGTGGGGAATCGTTTTGGGGGTTTTGGCATGATACGATTCCCACATATGTTTTCTTTCGAACTACCAAGTATTTTTGGCAAAAGATTAGCAGAACAAATCTGAATTTGATTTTACTGAGCGTACCCAAGAAGTAAACTATTCTTAATTTGATGTGTGTAATGACCGCTGGTTTTGCTCAATATTAGATATTTTTTAAATACCCTACCCAATAAATTATATAGCATTTTAAAGCTAAGAATTCAAGAAATATCAAAAATATCAAAATGTCAACTTTACTCTGATTTTCGTGGAAGCAGGTCACATATAACAGCACTGTGGAGAGCCCCCAAGTGTGAACAATCTTACCCTGAGTTTAACCAGTTCGCGCCGGATGACGTATATAAACGCAAAGATTTCCCCAGATTCCAAACGGATGACACATAAAAACTCCACGAGCAAGGCCGTAAATGTCTGTCAGCAGCGAGCAAGGCCGTAAATGTCTGTCAGCAGCGAGCAAGGTCGGAATTCGTGGGTGCGCCTCCCGGTACCATCGGCCCGAACCAGCCGCCTCAAATGGAGTTTCGTTAAAAATAATTCCGCGGGTCGGCTCGGTGATGTTAAAATAATTCCGGCAAGAACTGGTTAACCACAAAAAGTTTTGTTGGCGGGATTTGCATTCATACTTCGCAAAAGATTAACTTAAAGGAATTTAAAGAGTGAAGGTACTAAACTCTACTACACTACATGCAAAAGTAATTTTACAAAACTTGAAATTTTCCTTCAATCTCACCTTCAGATTGAGTCAAAACAGAGACAATCTGTTCATAGAATTCATCTTTGTCTCCGTTGGGGCCGAATAATTCCAAGCAGGGATGAACACCGTTGGATTCGTCGTCGGCATTGCATTCTGAATTGGCCTTCCAGCTGTTACCAAACTTAACCGGTCCATCCACCTTCGGAAACATACCGCAACATTTAAAGCCATGACTGATTATCATCCAATAGCACAGAAATTAGCTAAGCTTAAAAAAATACTTGCTGAGCAAAAAAAGATTACCATCCAAATTGCTATGCAAATTGATTTTGTCTGTGACTGGTTCCTAGCTATTTTTTGTTAAGCTCATAGATTAGCTAGCAACATTTTGTGCTAAATACATAAATACAGATTAATTAGGCATGTGGCATGAAATATTTCAAATATGCAAATTTTGAAAGATGTAAATATTTTGTTTTGTTCATTTTCTTTTTTAATAATTTCTATTTTGATAACGGCTGATGTGAGAGAGTCTGTAATATAATGTCACTTCTTTTGCATTTCAATATCTGGTACCCATAACCCCTTTGAGACACATATCCCCTTTAAGACACATATCCCAGTTGACGCCCATAAAACCAGTTGACGCCCATAAAACCAATTGACGCCCATAAAACCAATTGACGCCCATAAAACCAGTTGACGCCCATAAAACCAGTTGACGACCATTAAAACCAGTTGACGACCATAAAAACCAGTTGACGCCCATAAAACCAGTTGACGCCCAAAAAACCAGTTGACGCCCAAAAAACCAGTTTACGCCCAAAAAACCAGTTTACGCCCAAAAAACCAGTTGACGCCCATAAACCAGTTGACGCCCATAAAACCAGTTGACGCCCATAACCCAGGTGACGCCCAAAACCCAGTTTCGAGGAGCTGCTTTATTGCAGAAAATATTGCATACAACAGTTAAGTGCTGTGCAGACAAAATCAAATAAAACTAGCAGCCATGTACATATACATGTACACTGCATGACATTTTGTTGGCAACCCCGTTTTAGCCATCAGCTTTTGTTTCTATTCTTAGTACACTGCAATTAATCAACTCCATGAATTGGAAAGGTCAAATTTAGTCCGAGTGTTTTCATGGCGCAGCTTTATTTATTGACTGTCTAAAGGCTGGCTTACCGGTTGGAATCCTGGACCCACAAATTCGTTGTCGTCATTCATGTCCATATTGCCGCACAGGCCACACGTCTGGTTGGAGAAGTCATAGGACAGCTCAATGTCCACACCGTACTTCCCATCCCACTGAACCTCCAGACTGTTGTTAAATGTGGCAACCTTTTCATTGAAATAGCAACAATAAAACAAAACAAAAAGAGAGTTAGCAAGTTGGGTTTTTACACTTTTACTACCCAAAAAAAAGAGATAAGAGGAAACTAGGCCAGAAAAAAGGAAAAGATTATATTTCCTATACTTTTGAACACGGAAAGTGAATAAAAGGAGAGGAGAATTGGGTTAAAAGAGGAAATTTCACATGCCTGTATCAAATCTTACCCTGACCCTGGCTAAGCCAAGATCCTTAAATTTGATAGTACAGAAGAGCGTAACTCAGTCGTACAGTAGAAACTTAGATTGGAAGATAATAATAATAATAATAAGATTTGTAATGCGCACATATCCACCCTGCTGGGTGTTCAAGGCGCAGAGACCCTAAAAAACAAACAAAGTAATATTTAACTTGAAAGAAACAATAACAAATGAGAGGAACAAATAAATTAGTTCTTGAAAACCTGAGACATGAGATAAGTTTTGAGAAGTGATTTGAATTTTGTTGTACACAGACAAGATCTAAGATTAAGCGGTAAAGAGTTCCAGATGTGTGGTGCAGCTGCAGAAAAACGTCTGTCGCCCCACGAGTGTCGTGACTTGGATTCCTTGAGGAGAAGCATGTTGCTGGATCGTAGGTTCCTTGATGGAGTGTAAACTTGAAGAAGTTCTGAGATGTAATGGGGAGCCTTGCCATTTGCACGATGTAGACAGCATGTTATGCCGTCTGGGGAAAACTGGGAGACTGCACTGTGGAAGATTGTGTGGTCATTTAGGCGAGTCATCAGCCACGTTATGCCGCATCCGAATCTCTTGTCTGTGGCTATTGTCTAGTTGTTCGCCTATTACAACTACCTGGAAAATGCTGACAATAGTCGTAGCCGTAGCTCTGGAAGCCCGTTTCAAACACAGCCTTATTTTTACTTCCAAAATCCAGTAAAAAAACAAACCAGAATGTGAAACATATAAATTTCATTTCTACATTTGAGCCAACACAACTTGTAAGAGAATATTTCAACCTGTCGATACGCAATGTGCCAGTCAGTTCTGAGCGACATGTTGGCACTCTTGTTGTCGGGCGGAGTGTGGGTACAACTTACCAGTTTATTGCCACTGCGTGTGATGGAGATCCCGTTTGAATTATAGGGCGGGGTGCGAAGGATGCCGTCAATGCTCAGCTTTTTCTTCTGAAGCAGACCGATTTTCTGCAGAAACGTACGCCAAACATAAATAAGTATTTAAAAGTATTTGGGTTGGTTGTTTTTTGGATAGCTGCAAAATAGACGATGATGTACCCCCTCTTTACATATATTTAAATGTTCCCGACGATATGTGACCCACTCTGCAAAAATGAGTCTGATGTGATACAAATGTTTTTTCAATTTTACAGTTGGTCCGAAAAAGCAGGAAATAAGCTTTCATTTGATATATGGCACAACTCTGTAGTGTAATGCATTGGTCTTTTACAATTTTAGGAAATTTGCTTTTGTTTAGTTATACATGTATTCAAAATGTCTTTGAAAAGAAATGAAGATTTACAATTGTAGTGCTGCATCAGATGCAATGGTAAGAGAATGACATAACCTGTATTAAATTTAATTTAGGAATCAAAACAATCTTTTCAATCGATCAGATCTGAAAATATAGGTATCGAAGAAACCAAAATGCCTTAAAACAAAAATATTATTTGTTGAAAAAAAAATCACCTCCGAGACAATAATCAGCCCTTTACATAAAAATGTATTTTCCGACATCAGACTCATTTTTGCAGAGCGGGTCACATATGTGCACACATCGTGTTTTGCATAAATCTGATTAAGAATTGACCTCGAAGGTCACGTAATTCAAAGGCAATCTGACCTGCGACGTCACTCCTCAATTAAATTTTATGCAGAACAAAATGCGTGCGCATAGTGAAAACCCACTTTAACAAGATGAGGGAATCACTTACACGACCAAAGATATTTATCAACAAATCCTTGGTGAAGGCAGCCTTGGAGTTAGTGGAGACTTTGCGGTTCTGTTGGACGATGTCAAAATATTGCGCGTCGTTATCCCCGCAGTACTTCAACAGGTAGTATCTGCATGCGCCTTGGAAGTCGAACTTACGCTCGTCGAAGGTTGTATAGTGGGGATCTCCCCAAGCACCGCAATGTGCACGGCCTAAAACATATGACAATTTCCTCTATGAGAGTTCTTTACAGCAAGTCAGGGGTACATGCCAAATCACTCCAGCTACAGTTCGTTGAACGATTCTTTGTATGTACAATTAATGGCACTTCTGTGGTTGGTGAATGGGCATGTGGCTTTGCTTATCAGTGTGATACACACAGTGGATTCAGCATGACCCAGTTCACCTGCGGTTTTCAATCACATTCCTTAGAGTGATTTGAAGTGCCATGTATAGATTGGTTTGTATCACAGAGCTATAATAAATTACTAGAGCGCTAACTTTTCATTCTGCGCGCAGACATTTTGAATTCATGTGCGTGTTGTAGAACATAATAAAAATAGATGGATTCAATTTTGAAAGTGTACTCTAAAACTCTAGAACAGACGCAAACAACTTCACGCGCGTCATGTCATTTTAAAAAAAAGTCACGGCAAAATACTGCAGCGCGTGGATACGCACGCGCATTTGCGATGTTTGCGCTTATTTGCTGATCATGCGTTTTGGTTTTGGGTGTATCGGCTTTGGTAACGCACTGTATAGAATACAAATGCAAATAGCCGTACAAAAGCCGTACAAAATGTTGAGGTTTCCATAGGCTTGTGCACAAACATGGATGCGCCCAGCTCGCATCACTTTGTACATCGAGCCAGCGCTCTAGTAATTTAATATAGCTCTGTGGTTTATATAGATTTGTTAATTTCATGTCTTTTTCGCCGCCAACAGTGGAATCGTCAAGAACATTTACAAATTAGTATATTTTCACAATGCATGTACAAAAACACTTTAAGAAAGCAGAAATAAAAACTAATATTAATCATACAAATTTAAAAAACAAAAAATTAAGTCATCAACCACTTAAAAAACACTTAAAAAGGAAAAAAACAAATATACAAATGAATTAGATGGGTAAGGTAAGATAGGGAAAATGGTAGGGGTGGGGAATTGGTTGGGAAGGTTGAGGGAGGGTGGGGTAGGAAGTAGATCGGGTAGGGTATATGTAGATGATGGTGGGTGGGTGTAAGGGATAAGTGGTGGAAGTGGGTTGGGAATTGGTGGGGGAGGTGAAACTAGGCGGGGGAAGGGTAAGAATTACATAAACAAAATTATTAATTATTTTAAAAAGATTATGTGATTACTGCGTCAAATAAAATACCAGAGATAGTTCTCAAACAAATAAATTGAATACATGTATGGCATTTGGGCAAAGGATATGTTCAAGCGTGCCAAGAAATTAACTGTATTGAAGGTCTAAACATTATTATTTATTGAGCTCATTGTGACTTTAGAAGCCGTAATTCCAGCCTGACATTGTTACTTGTTTGCAGTAAATCTCAAAGTAAGCCTCGGTTCGAGAATAGCATTTTGTCAATGGCTACCGGTTACCAACCATAATCCTATATAATATGTATGACTTGCGACTGGTTCCCAGCTCATTCATGCTTAACAAATACATCTGCTAAGTAAATATTTAATGTGCTTAGGAGCTTCATGAAATTTGGCCCAGTCTAGCTCGCACTGAGAATAAATAAATAAGTAAACAATTTTACGCCACAACTTACCAAGTTCACAGTTTTCCCCAGTCCAGCTTCCCAAACACATGCAGACATAGGAGCCATCACTCTTAATCTTGCACACACCGTCATTCTCGCATGGGTCAATAATGCACGGGTCATCTGTCCAAATGAGAACAGGCATCAAATGTCATGTTTTTTCTCAAGAATAGTAATCTCTTTCTTGTGATGTTGATGATGATGATTGAACACTTATATAGCGCCGGTATCCGCCGTAAAACGGCGCTCATGGTGCTTCAGCGGCACACTTTGCAACCACTGCCAGGAACACCGGGGCAAACCCCTCCTCTTAGCGATGAGTGTTACTGGGTTATTTTACATGCATTACACAACACACAGGACCTACAGCTTTACGTCCCATCCGAAGGACGAAGCAATTGTGGTTAAGTGTCTTGCTTAAGGACACGCGTGTCAAGACCACGACTCGAACCCACACTCTGCTGATCAGAAACACTAGAGCTTGAGTCCGCGTGCTCTTAACCACTCGGCCATGACACGCCATTATTATCTATTATTATTATTATTTCTTTCGGCAATGAAACCGAGGATTCCTCAAAAAGCGCCCAAGGCACTGTAAGCTCGTAAGCCTGAGAAAACCTGAAGGAGGATGAACGAAATGCCAGAAATACCGGGGCGAACCCCTGCTCTTAGCGATAAGCGTGACTGGGATCTTTTACGTGCGTGTCCAGGTTCAATATATACACAATACACACATTGTGGTGTCCATCTCACACCTGTGCTACCTGTTCTCTAACCCTGGTATGGGATCATGCGAGGTGAATCTTCACGTTTGTACCGTAGTCCAAGACAGTTCTAAGGTAATTAAGAGTGAAGGCTTGAGAAGGGTAGGTTCAAGATTCCCATTGATTTCTTCATTAAAATATCCAACACTTTTGAATATTCATGCAAATCAGAAATAGTCGGGTGCCTGGCTTTGCTTCAAATCATTGTTTGTTTTTGTATGCGGTGAGATCACGACGTGAGATAAACAAAATGTTATTTTTTTTATTTTTTTTTATTCTCTTAAACATTTTAACAGTTTGTTTTTGTATGTGGTGAGATCACGATGTGAGATCAACAAAATATAAGATTTCTTTTTCTCTAAAATGTTAACTGTTAGAATCGTATAAATATTCAAGCCAAAATTCAGTATTACCTTACATAATATTCTAAGCAAGTGGAAAAGTGTTTTGAAGTGGAGGAGATGTGACGATTTACATCGAATATTTAAATACGTGTACGCTCGTCGTTGTCAAAATAGCAACAGCCCACCATTGCTGTTTCAAATTCAGATTATTTGGTTTAGGCTTGCGAGCTAATAGTGCCTGGGGAAATTGTGAGGAATCGTTGGTTTTATTACAAACAAACAAAAGATCAATTAAGAACAATTAAAGTTAGAATACACCATTTGCTTTTGCTGTAAATAAAAAAAAATATTGATGGATTAGGGGATTTAATATTATTATGCTGACTCGTTTTCAAGTTTTGTGTTCGTAGATACTGATAAAAAAAAATTAAAAAAATAATGACGTTGTTCTTATAAAACAGAGCAATCTATTGTTGTGAGGGAATTTATCAGGTTAGAAAACCTGACTAGTTGGCTTGCACATATTCACAGATGTGTAACCGTATTGCCCCAAAAAGAAAATGTGGACTAACTACATTTAATAAATCGGCGGCAGTGTTTAAAAATAGTTGAGTTTTTTTTTAACGATTGCCTGTCTGCTGGCAATTGTTGAAAATTGATACAAAATTCCACTTTTCTTGAAAACCACATCACATCAGGTGCTGTGATTTCACATGATGCTTGAGACTGTTAATCACTTACAGTCAAGTAAGGTATTTCAATATAATTCAGTAGTTTTTGTTTTTGTAACTTTGTTTGCAAGGATCAAGATGTGAAGCTTGCCCCACCGTACCTGCTATCCAGCAGCATTCCCAGCCCCGCTTCTGCATTATCCTATCAGTCCGGAAGTACATCCAGAAGGCACTGCCATCCACCCGGAACCTCTTGGGCGCCTTGTCACCATTAAACAGACGAATTGGCTCGCTGGGATCATTCTCCAAGTCCATCACTAGAGGGGGCGACCCGGGACCTACGTATAGAGAGTCCCGATCATCCTCGATATCAAATTGCTCCTTGCATTGGATGCTGTAGTATTCCACGTTGTTAACCTGCACGATATACTGAATGATGTTGTTTGCCGTGTATAGGTTTGGGTAGTTGGGCGAACTGAAGCAGCCCGTTCTGCATTCGGGGCCAAGACAGGTCTGCTGGTCATCGTATCCTATGCACACATCAGCTGAAAGCAGAGAAAAAAAACTTAGAAATGCAAAGAGTAAAGCGAGCATTGAGCAAGTTCAATTGGGTGACTACGGTGACTAAGCCGTGTTTCCATTGGAGTTTTTTTCTGCGGCCTCGTAGTATCTTACCGCGACATTCTTTCGTGTAATTCTACCCTGTGTTCCCACGTGGACTTTTATCCTGCGTTATAACGTTTCATTCTCCGCGCAATAGACTGGCAGAATGTCACACATTGTTTCAAGTTTTCAAGTTCCAAGTTTCCAGTTTATTCACACACGTATTTCAATGTTGGCAACAACAAAACAATCAATACAAGTAAGCACAATATAAATACAAACAGTTCAAATGATAATATGAAAATTAAACTAAGTGTAGAAAAAAGAACATGTCAACATTGAAGAAAAGAAGAAGCTGAAGCTTGTATTCCTTTCCCTATCCCCCCCCCCCCCACCCTTTCCCCAACCCCAGACACATTAATTACGAACAACAAACAAGGACTACAATAAACAATTACACTTGCAGGAGATCAGGCCAAATAATAAATTAATTAATTATCACCACTGAGCAAGTTAAGTTTGAGTTTCTTTCAACAAATTTGAAGAGAACAAGACTGCTTGACATCATCCGTGAGACTATTCCAAAAATTGATTTTGTGGGCACCGTACACGCTGCAGTCACATTGAACTCGAGACAAAGTAGTTTACGTGTGAATGCGGTACTTCTACAGGGCGAGGCTGTTCCAATTGAACTTGTTAGCGTCCCTGATAACTTAACGTGGCCTTTCTGCAACTTTCTGCGACCACTTTTAGTCTGGTAGCTTTACATCACCGCCGTTGTACAATAATTTAAGTCTACCGTGCGTTCCTTTTGGATTAAATTTTGTCATTCTACAGAAAAGTTGTGGTACATTAACCAAGTAAAGTCCAATGGGAACACGGCTCTAACCATTAGTCAATCTAGTTATCACCTGAACGCTGCATTTTTTTCCTAGCTTGTCCAACCAGATCAACCTAACCCCGGACAATGGTTTTTCTAGAGTGACTTGCGAGTTACGTCACGGTTTCAAGATGGAGAAAAGGCAAACTTGGTCAAGTTTTGCAAAAGTTTACAATAAAATTCCCCAATGATGATAACTCTTTGAAATAAGATACTTACTTAAATATTGTTCTAAACTAAAAGTGCAGAAAATAATCTTTGCTCTGATCTGCAGTCCGGTTATGATACACGGGTCAAACTTAACCCAGACACCTTCAGACTACGACCTTCAACATGTGTCAAACTTCTCCCCAACCTTCTGAGCAGGGTTAGTTTCGACATGGATTGAGTGCTCTACATGGGTCAGTGCCATGTTGCGAAAAGGTCATCTAGTTGGACTGACCAGTCTAGTTGGACTGACCAGTCTAGTTAGAAGTGATGGACCCGTGCACAACACAAAGATTTTGCGTAGTGTGAAAAAGCTCCGCAGGAATGCAAAAATTTGAATTTTGCTCCATAGTGTGGGTTCCATTTGAGTGTGGGCTCAGTTCTAGTGTGGGCCTGGAAAGTTTGTAAACATTTTGTAACAAACTTTTCCCAAACTCCCAGACTAAAAAACTGATGTCGTAGTGGCGAATGACTTACGATCTACAGGTGTACAAGTTGAGCCGTTGCCCGTAAACGCCTGGTTACACCTGCATTCGATGCTGTTGTCTTCATGATGTAGGCACGTGGCGTTTTGGCTACACACCAGCTCGGAGCATTCATAGTTGTCGGTTGAGGAGCACTCGCACCTTCTGCAGCTATCAGTATCAACTTGAACCGAGTACAGCTAAGAATTAACAAATTAATACGAAACAAAACATAAATTTCCTGCAAAGAAAACAAATCAAGCTCCATTTTTTTCAAATTGAACTAAATAATTATAATAATAATAATAATAAAAAATAGTCGTGCTTATAAAGTGCTTTCCATCATATCTACGATCTCAAAGCGCTTTACAATTATTACCCCGTTCATCAGACCCTGGACCACACGGCAGCCGTTTATAGGCGCTCAATCGGCCTCGACCCTACACTCACAGGTACCCATTTATACCAATGGTGATTCGCTGTCAGATCGTACTACACATAAAAGGGGTACTAAACAATCAATCAATTTACTGCTGTTTATCAAACGAGTGGAACATGCTAAATAAATGTTCTTATTTTTCATGACAGACACTTTAACTAGAAAGAAGTCAGTGGCAAAATACAGTAATATACTTGCTCATTTTATAAGATAACATGTTAAAGGCTGTTTGCGCCACAATTGACCGATCGCCATTTTGGAGTTAGCCACACCCCTTTAATGTCTCTGACCGAATACAAGAGTTGTCTCAGGTTTCAAAGGCAACTTTGCCCACGTGTACATCCAGACTTTTGTGCGACCACTTATAATGCAGACTCCCCGGACCCCATCACATTTTTTTCACCAATCAATAAAAGGAAAAACTTAAGAAATGTGAACAGAACAAACTACGCCAGAAGAGCTTAGGCGATGTGTTGCAAACCAGTTTAGCATTGAATTTGACGTGCCTTCGCGTACTGCATTTCAACGAACAGGGTGCACACGTGGCCCAATAATTCGCATATTTTAACTATTTTTATGATCCAAAATTTGGAATATCATGTGTTGTCCAACAGACGCTACAATTGGATAATGGTCGGAAACGACAATAGGTCAATTAGTTATAGATAATAGTCCCTTTGCATCCATTGACATGTTATGTAATGCTTCGTGTACCCGTATGCTCTTACATGGTATTACGACCTAGAATCTAAAAACATAAACAAAAGCCAAAGGAACAAAGAATCCTCGCGCGGCAGTTTCTTTGTCAAAATTTAGACTTCGGCCTTTCGGTTAGCGTTAGGTTCATGGGGTTAGGTTATAGCAGGGATGTAGTCGAGTCCATCACAAGTCCCTGCAAGTCCCTGTAAGTCCCTGCAAGTCCAACACAAGTCCATCACAAGTCCTTCAGTTCTAATTTAAATCACAAGCTATTCAAATCAGCTTTGACAAAGGCATTCCTTTGTCATTGTTCATCCAGTTACTTGTGACTGCCTTTATGAAGGGACTTGTGACTGCCTTTATGAAGGGACTTGTGACTGGCTTCACGAAAAGACTTGTGAAAGGACTTGCAGGGACTCGACTACAACCCTGGGTTACAGTACAGGAAAAAAGGAAACACAATAGGGTATCCTCGGTCGTTATGTGGTTCATGACGACGTGTACCCACATGTGTACAGCAATGTGGTATTTTTTACCGTTTTTTAGTCAGATTTTCCTATTAAGTTCTAGAGGTATGCCTGCCCCAGCTTACCGGATAATAGCTGCCATCCACATCACAGCCACACTTGTCATTAGGGATACAGACGCCATCCTCTAGCAGATGATTAGCGTTGCAAAGACAGCCCTCTTCACAGTCTGAATCACCGCATGAAGGTGCACCATTCGGGTATTGACAGGTGCCGTGATCGCATACGTCTATGCAAATCGAGTAGGAAGAATCGCTGGGACATTCGTACTCTTCGGGAAAAAGAATATTTAAAAACGCATGACCTTTAGATTAGTTTTAGATTAGTTTTTTATACACCATTATACACCAGCACCCGATTTCACTAAACTTTGTGACGCGTCGCAACTCGAGTTACGAAGAGTAACGCGTCGCATCTCGCGACGCGTCGTACTATCTATTTCACTGAAGTTACGATGCGTTCAACGCGTCGCAAATACCTTGACAACGGCAAGTAACACTTCGTAAGTTACGAAGTGTATTTGGGTCGTCGTAAAATAAGATGCGTCTTTTAATAGTCAGTTTTACGCCATAAAAATGTAATAAACGAGACTAGAATACTCGGACAATGTATGGGAAGTTGTAAGTGAAACATTAATCGTAGTCATATGAATAAACCTTGAATAGTGCACTTAAAATTTTAAATTAGTTAGAGGTCCACAGCAAGCTTGTTTTTCGTAAAAAATGCATCATCTGTCAGCCATTTGGATTGACATTTTTCTGAAGCTTTCTGAGAAGAGGTTTGCTGAATACCAGATGGCTATTTACTGTGCATTTAATAGGTACATACAACAGTCACTGTTTTGTGCTATAAATACACCTACGACGCGTCGCACGTACGATGTGTTTCGTGAAATGGATTTCACGACGCGTTGCAGCTGCGACGCGTTGCAGCTGCGACGCGTCTTAGAGATGACGCGTCGCAGAGATATGACGCGTCGCAGGGCTACGATGCGTCGTAAGTTAAGAAGAGTTTAGTGAGATCGGGTGCACGTATTATACACCATTTGCTTTTGCTGTAATTTTCGAAAATATATAGGTTAGGGGTTTCTATTTACAGGATTCTGCCCAAGATTTTGTTGTGGTGAAAAAAAAAATAAAAGCGTAACTGGAAACCATTGCGAAATCAATGCGGTACTATTTCGCTGGAATAATACTAGACTCTAACTAAAAAAGTACTCAAAGCTTACAGCTTTGGATACAACTTTTTACTGGTAAATACAACATTTTACATGTTGTTAAAAATATGTGGAAGAAAATGGGAAATTTTATTTAAAAAGTTGGAAAATGTGTGGTGGTTGGAAAAAGAGAAAATTCCGCCACTTGTGGCCGGGGAATCATGAGTGCAGGGTTTCTGGCACTGACCACTGTGAGCAGAACCCTGATTTATAGTAAATATAGTGAATATTTTTTGGTACTTAATATGAGAAAAATAATAAAGTGCTTTGGGGGACCGGCCCCGCCCCTAGAATGGTAGCTTATTAACATGTAAAATTTGCATAATTGTGACGTATGTTTGGGAAGACTTCGACGTCGCGACCAGCGTGCCTGTGCATGCATGCATGCATCATGTGCCACGCGTATCGATGCAAAATCATTCAGTCGATGGTCGACTCAAGTTATTGTCAAAGGAATTGTCAAGTGGAATATCTTCTTCAGATGTAGGACCTGATGATACTGCGGATATTTCGTCCGCTTCTGTGGAATATGCGCTCCCCGGCCCCGAACTGTCGTCTCCACTCGCCATGTCTGAACAAAATCTGCTGCGTGCGTACCCGCGTGCATGGCATCCCTTTTTGGGCGTTGCCGAATGTTCGTCACGAACAGCGCCACCATTTGTCAGTGTTTGAGCATGTTAATGAGGTCAATTACATTTACGGTGATTAACCCCAATTAATGTCATTTATACCATTTTTATCACCCCTGGTCTTGTTACTTACACATCAAGGCACATTTTAAATTATTAAACAGCAATTCTCCTCGAAAGGTCTGCGTAGAACCTTTAAATGACATGTTTAATATCCAAGGTTTTTAGAATTAATTAAAGGGGAACTCAAAGGTTTTTGTTTTCCTTGTTGGTTTTTGTTTTCTTCGTTTTTTTCTGTTTTTGTGGCAGAGTATAGATTAAATAATAACTAACACAAATATTGGGTAAATTAAGTAAGAAATACGTTTTTTGGAGAGGCATTTTTGTTCGGCGCCTGCACAGCCAGAAATCTGAAAAATGCGAGGTCAAATCCCCGTCTGTATGTAAACATACGACGTCATTCTAGGAGACGGTGGCACTGCATACATATGTATGCAGTGCCACCGTCTCCCAGAATGACGTCATATGTTTACATAGACTTTTCAGATTTCTGGCTGTGCAGACGCAGGAAGAAAATGCCTCTAAAAACGTATTTCTTACCTAATTTACCAATTTTTGTTATTATTTATTATTTAATCTATACTTTGCCACAAAAACACAAAAATTGAAAAAAACAAACCTTTTAATTCCCCTTTACAAAAAGCTGGAAGTCGATAAATAAAGTGAAACGAAACCTTTTAAGAGTGCATGATTCCAATGTATTGTCTTAGTTTTGTTGTGTTTCGAAGCCTGTTTTCTCAGTTGTGTATTTTGAATTCCATGAAACCATTAATATGCAAAAACGTCATATCAAATATTTTTCCGACTTTACTGTCATATCGTGGTGACAGGTCACATTTATAGTCTCTTATTGAACTTTGTTCAGGCGAGGTAAAAATGTATAATAACAGTGGTCCACATCATTGCATACCTGTAAGGTCATATCATATTTGTATTTGGTGACAATTATGAACACTCCATTCCTCAGTGGGTTAGTGGAATATAGGATAATTTGATGAGCTCCAGCAGCAAGGCACAAATAAATCTGTCAAACTTTAAATGCAACATCCATCTATTATATTATAACTGTATTAATCTATTTGCAATATGTGAGTAAGGTCAGAAAGTGCCAAACACAACTTTTCAAAAAATGTATCTAAACAAAAATGTATCTAAAAATTCAAGTCATTTTGTTGTTGGTGTGTTAAATTGTGTTAAACTTCGATTTTGTTTTTAAATACTTTGAAATTTAATTCATCAAATAAAGCGCCGTGCTTTATGATGTTAAAGCCTATATATGGGGGTTTTCAAAACCTTTGTTTCGACTTTAGCTTCGCCTCCGACTTCTGATTCACTGCGAAGCAAATAGAAATGGAAGCAAATGAAAATATTCAAAACTTTTGGGTTCATAACAATCGATTGAATGTTTTTAAAGCACAGCAGGTGCCAGAATGAGGCTGAAGTTCCTGCAGTTGGGAGCCTGAAATGGCCGGGTGGGAGCCTAAAGACGAAGACGAAGCCAAGGATTCAAAAAGGTATTTTTTTCTCTTCATCTGAATAGAGCGCCATTTTGAACAACAGTAAGCCAAGCTGAAGCAAGCGAAAACTGATGTTTGTTTACCATTTTCACAATGGTCACCCATGAATCCAGGAACACAGGCGCAGTCAAAATTGAAATCGTCCATTGGCGAGCACGTTCCGCCATTCTGGCATGTGTCAGCAATAGTGCAAGGTGCCACCTGTACCACTGCGAAGGAACAAAATAAACACCAAAGAAAAATAAACCAACATTAATTTCCAAAAGTCGCTTGTACAGTGGTGCGAAATACGGTACCCTCTGGAGACTTGAACACAATGGGGACAATGGGAGTGAAAAGGTCTCCAAAGGGTAATTTCTATAGATGAATAGGTCTCCATTAGGAATTTCACGAATTAGATTTTTGGATTGTACTCAAATTACTCAAAAACTAGGGTTAGAATGTGGGTTAGGGTTAGTGTTTGGGTTAAGGTATAATATAGGGTATATTGGGTCGAAATTTCAACCCAGGAATATAATTGTGGTTAAAATTGGAGCATTTTGAAAAACGTGCTCAACTTTCTAACCAGTGTACACGAGAACAAAGCCATGTCTCCACAGTGATACAAAAACACGAATGTGTGTGTCTAAAAACAAACAAAGTGGAAACAAAATATAACACAATGCCACACGCAGAATGTGTAACCAACATAAATAATACAGGTAAGGTTTAAAAGATGCACTATTCGGCTTTAAAATGACACATAAAATGTCAAAATCCGATAATTTTTAACAGAGTTATGAGTCATTTTCCAAAATCAATGACATTAATTAGGAAATGTGATAAAGCCGGTCTTCACTGTGTGATAACGGACCAGGTTGAGGAATTTCCGCTGTTAACCAGTTCGCACCGGATGACGTATATAAACGCAAAGTTTTCCCCCGATTGAAAATGCATGACGCATAAACACGCCACGAGCAAGGCCGGAAATGTCTGTCAGCAGCAAGCAAGGCCGGAAATGTGTGGGTGTGCTTCCCGGTACTATAGGCCTGAACCCGCCTCGGATCGAGTTTCGTTAAAAATAATCCTGCATGTCGGCTCGGTGATGTTAAAATAATCCCGGCGCAAACTGGTTAATGGACCAATCCCCAATTTTGTGACTTTCCTTTTGGCGATATATCCAGATTTTTGTGTCTAAAAAACAAACAGAGTGCAAACAAAATGTATGGTTTGAAAGATACACTCTTCGGCTTTAAAATGACACATAAAATGTCCAAATCTGAAGAAAAAAAATTAAAATGGGATTACGCTCGTTGATACAAGCGTTCTACGCATACATATCAGCGTACGCGCAGTATCAAGATTTGATGCAAGATTTGCCAATTGAGGCTGCTGCACTGCCATTTTTCTACATGTAGTTCGACCTATATTTCATCAATGGACAAATCTGCGATGGCTCACACAATGAATGGTACGTCTGCACAGTGCTTCGCGAGAGTTTGTGCGAGAACAGTTACAAGCTCGGTATGATGAAATCAAAATAATGACCCTCAGCTTACAAGAGCAGAAGTCCGAAAAAAACCTTCTTATGAAGATTATCCAAGGATTTAATCACGGGACAAAACAACGCCTGTTTATACCTCTTTCACAATTTGTGCCCTCAAATCCAGTGGGACAATCACAGTCATAGTTCGTATTATCATTCTGTGCTGTGCACTGGGCCTCCTGTTCACAAGGTGTTGATTCGCATGGATCCGCTATAACATTTCAAAATGAGAACAAAAACAAAAACAAACAAGATTATACATATGTGACGGTTATAAACAGACTCCTCTGTTCTTTCTTCGTTTATTCTTATTTACATCTTATTTACATCTTATTTACATCTTATTTACATGTGAATATACTTTTCGCTTAGAGAATACAAATCCTAATTTACCTAGCGCCCCCAACGTTTGACATCGGGCACTAGCTCATTCGTTATTCTGCGAAGACGGCACTAACATGCTTTTATACACGTCTTCGCCCATTACAGGTAATTGTTACTTTATATTTATTTATTTAGATTCTTAATACATCTTGTATTTAAAAGCAAGATACATAGCCTATGCCTGTAGATCCCCGAAGAGGTATTTATTTCATTTCATAGTGATGTTAACCTTTTTATGACCGAAACACCAAAATCCAATATGGCAGACCCCGCGAAAGTTTCGGCGGGAAAATGTAATAGTAGTTTAATGTATTTCCCATATTTCGATTTCAACTTGCTTATTAATCTTATTCCATTACCTATTGTCCGTTTGTAAATAATTAGGACTAGCTCATTCGTTATTCTGCGAAGACGGCACTAACATGCTTTATACACGTCTTCGCCCATTACAGAATAAACTCGATGGTCGATGTATTTCAACCTCATTTTTTTTAAAGAAGAGAGTCCGATCCCTGATTTATGAAAAGGTCACATATACTTTTGTGACTCTTTTGTCGAAGGTAGGATACACCATTTGCAGACATCGAAACAATTTACTACCGAATTATTAGGAAACATCTTACTTGTTTGAAAGTAAATAATGATTGTAGGCACCCAGCAAGAGGATTGTGCTAGATATCCTGTAATTGTTCCAAAAAATTGAATTTAAAAACAACAAATCACGATCGCCAGACGGCAATCGCGAATAAAACAAGAACACCATAAGAACCAGTGCCTGGCTCCGTTTTTCTTGCTTTTCTCAGCATCCATGATTGTAAAACTTTGGACAGGTCAGTTTAAACGATATTTACTATAAAATGCAACCCCCCAAATCCACCCATTCAAGATAATTCAAGCAATTACCAATGGCGTATCCTACCTTTAAAGGTCATATACTTCAAACATAAAAAAACAGTACCAAATTGTTATGATATAACAACAATGAATGACAGTATAAATCTTTCTATTATGGCTCCTGGTGTGCTGTCATTTTCAAGAAAAGTGGTATTTTTATATTAATTTTTAAATACTGCCCCTAGTTTAACATATGTATTTATTAAGTGAAGTCGGGAAACCAGACTACAAGAATACTATTGTTTTTCTTGGTTTAAAGAACAAAGTATTACAGATTGTGTGCACGTGCTTTTAGGGGGTAGCACCCTGAAAACTAGATTTTCAAATTGATTGCAACATTTTTGCGATAATTCATCGCCAACGGCAAGTAATTAATTAATTCAATTCAAATTTTGAATTAGAAGCGTCCTGCTTCCATTATGAGCATGTGCTTTTTTTTTACTGCATGTATAATGCTGTAGTATAATGGTGGTATACCTGTTTATTTATGCATTCAAATAGTGGACGTTAAACAATTGAGGGCAGTATAGTCCATTGTTGACGAATAACTAGCAATCCGCCCTGTCAATGACCTAAAATAGCATTTATGAATATTTATGACCTTTCACTCAAAACTTTCTGTACTGGAGCACGCAATTTCAGCAATGATAAAAACCACTTTTTAAAACTGTAGAAAGGCCTGCCAATGCAAACAAGCAAATTTATTTGTTAGAGTACATTATATTCCTTCAAAATTCCTGGAAAAGAAAATCAAAATTGAGAAAAAGCACGGACACCCTAACTTTAAATGTAAATTCTAATAATAAAGTATCTTATGATGATTCAGCTTACAGAATCACAAGCCAGTTACTTAGTCCAGTTATCAGGTATTGGGTCTGAGGCTAGGGAAATGATGAGTTTCTCACAATGCAAGTACATGTATTATGATAAAATTCTTTAAAATGCAATTACACTTCTAGTGATGCTTCATTACATGTCTTTGTTTCACAATTTACACTTCTCCGTAACGTCCGTTGACATATCGATATTACTCAAATACTCGATATTATTTTCACATCGATATCGCCGATGTCACTTTTTTAATCATATCGAAATATCGACATTTCGATATATCGAAAACTTTGATGTATCTAAATTTTGATGTTCCTAAATGATATCTAATACACCGAAAGATTGTCAGATTATTCAGAAAATCTCAGGGCTTTAGTATATTAGAAAAGCTGCCGTCTTTATTTGTGGCTTAAAACATTTGAGTAGGCCTATTAAATAAAATACGTTCGACGACCAACTGCGGTTGTGAAGTAAGTTGTTCTTTGTGTTTCACCAGCGGCCCGCCGCTATAGTTCACAACCGCTTGCACAGTTAAATCTCAAAGGAAACCGGCCATGCCGCCCCAGCCTAGCGGTTGTTCGGGACGTAACCTTCCCTTGATCTGATAACATTTTGGGGTGGCCAATCACGAGTCGGGAATTGCGGGGAGCGTTCTCTGCACCCTGCTATTGGCCTAGCAAGCCAGTCTGGATTTTTTTTCCCACTATGGGAAAGGCCAAAATTGTTATTGAGGCGCCCTATTATAAGGGTGCCCTCAATAAAACCAGACAACGGACGGCGCGCCCCACGGAACAATAGCAATGTGAAACCATTAACACGCGGGCTGGCGCAATTTGATATTGTTCGGATCGACAACATGCGGGGAGGATAAAGCCGAAAACCGGTATATGCAACGTACCTATTAAACTGCCGGTCTTCAGTATATTGAGCGCTGTTTTTAGGCTTCATCTTGCACACGGGAAATAATTGATATATCAAGTATACTCGATATTGAATTTCCGATTAATTGATTATTATAAAAAACGCACATCGACGGGCGTTACTTCTCCGAAAGCCATTATTCAATTGTTGACTGCTGTGATGTGGGATATGATGTGTTAAAAAAAACCGGGGTCGCACAGATCCATCGGCTTAAGTGCTGTTGACTGCTGTGATGTGGGATATGATGTGTTGAAAACCCTCGGGTTCGCACAGATCCATCGGCTTTAGTGCCTTGGGTGCTAAATGTGTCCCTCGGATGTTCAAGACATCATATCCCACATCACAGCAGTCAACATTTGTTTTGTTATACCTATCTGTCTTGGGTTCACGGCTCAGTGAGCTCACATACAGCAGCCGTGCACACGCTCACACAATTAGGTTTACCTCACATAGGGCCTACGGACTGTGGAAATTCCTTTGTCTTTGTGTAGTTAAAAATCGTTGACTAAATACTCATTTTTCTCGCTTCCCCAAAACAAATTTAACCTCAAATGTTGATTATGGGTCTCTCAGCTGTTCCTTATATCTTTTCTATATATAACCCTAACTCGTTTTTCCTCTAGCGCTCTTCTTCGGAGACTGAAAAACGGATTGTGGACCTGGCTAAGTCCACAAACCGTAACCTTTTTCCGCATCGTGTGGACCTATATTGTTCGGAGGTCCACAGTGCGTAAGCAAGAATAACTCATTGATAGCATTTGATATTACACAGGGAATGGGTTATGCATTGTTAAACACCGGACACATGATCGTTCTAGACCAATAAGAACACAGTATCCAACCAAGAAAGAGGTATAACAAATTTCAACCCTAGTCTCTGCCAGGGTTGATTTTGATCCCGATAGACCATTTGAAATGTTCAAATCGGGTTGAAATGTTCAAATCGGGTTGAAATGTTCAAATCGGGTTGAAATGTTCAAATCGGGTTGAAATGTTCAAATCGGGTTGAAATGTTGAAACCGGGTTGAAATGTTGAAACCGGGTTGAAATGTTGAAACCGGGTTGAAATGTTGAAACCGGGTTGAAATGTTCAAACCGGGTTGAAATGTTGAAACCGGGTTGAAATGTTGAAACCGGGTTGAAATGTTGAAACCGGGTTGAAATGTTGAAACCGGGTTGAAATGTTGAAACCGGGTTGAAATGTTCAAACCGGGTTGAAATGTTCAAACCGGGTTGAAATGTTCAAACCGGGTTGAAATGTTCAAACCGGGTTGAAATGTTCAAACCGGGTTGAAATGTTCAAACCGGGTTGAAATGTTCAAACCGGGTAGAAATGTTCAAACCTGGTAGAAATGTTCAAACCTGGTAGAAATGTTCAAACCTGGTAGAAATTTTCAAACCAGGTTGAAATTTTCAAACCAGGTTGAAATTTTCAAACCAGGTAGAAATTTTCAAACCAGGTTGAAATTTTCAAACCAGGTAGAAATTTTCAAACCAGGTAGAAATGTTCAAACCAGGTTGAAATTTTCAAACCAGGTTGAAATTTTCAAACCAAGTTGAAATTAAAGGTCAACAATTAAATTTTAAGGCGGTTTACCGTTCTGACAATTATTTCCCAGAAATCCATTTTGGCAATCACAGCTGTAGTCCGAGTAATCTGTCAGTGGCGTGCAATCCGCATTCATGCATGGCGTCTGCAGGCAGGGATTCACTGTACAATAATACAAAAACAAAATCACAATTATTCTCTGCAATAAAAGACAAATTAAACCTATTGATACTGAATTTAAGTTTAAAGTGCCACCACTGGTCCGATAGTTGAAATGGGTTTTTGAGTTGTTTTTTTCTTTTCTCGGGAGTCCCAAAGTACAAAAGGCATAAACATTAGACTCGTAACTACATTCACTAAAACTGTTTCTGTTTTGTTTAAACCAATCAGACATTATTATTATTATTAATCTTTCTGGTAACGAAACAAAAAGAAATTAAAACAAATTATAATAAAAGATAGTTATTTCTATTAAACATGAACAATTGCTCCAACTGGTATTATAAATACACCCAACCAAAAAAGTCCCTCTACAAGCTGATGATACTTATTTTTTCAAATTTGTAAACTACTTGTCACTTTTTGATAAAACCAAACAATGCTGGTCAGGTGACTCGTTGGAAATTGATACAAAAATACCACTTTGCTTAAAAAATGTCAGCAACCTATTTAAAATTACTGCCCGCCTCAAGTTGAAAACGAACGGCGTTTTTCTTGCTTTTCTCAGCAAACATGATTGTAAAACTTCAAACAGGTCAGTTAAACGATATTTACTATGAAATACAACCCTCCCAGATCTACCCATTCCTGATAATTCAAACAATTACCATTGGTGTATATAGGCCTACTACCTTTAGGAATCAACTTGATGCCTATTAGCAAGTAATTGAATATGGGGTCAGAAAGACTTAGTCTATTCATTCCCAGCAACCTAGGCAAGTATTAGAAGTAAACACTATTTAGGCCATGTTTAAGAATCAACAAGAATCAATTGAGCCATGCACTCAAACAGCATTCAAATTTGCAAATGACCAAAATTTGAATGCCAAACAAATACGAATGTCTCTATGAAAGAGCTCTTTCATTTTAGCCCACTTCTTTTGGATGGGACGTAAAACTGTAGGTTCTGTACATTGTTTAATGCACGTAAAACACCCAGGACATTTTAACAGCGTGAAAAAGAAGGGGCTTGCCCCGTTGTTTCTAGATCGGCTGCATAAGGCTGTAGATAAGTGTGCTATGCCGTAGAACATGGCCAGTGTGGCAGCTGCACGCTCGGTCCATTGTGCAGTGCAGATACTGGACAAGGGCTGCTGTGCAGTTAGGCGTATACTCCGGTGCAGAGAGAAGTTGATATCATAAGAGATATTAAGACCTTTTTTAAGATTAAGGCATAATGATGCTTTATGAACCAGAATACTTAATCCCAATGACTTACTATTTTCACAGTTTTCCCCCTGGTAATCAGGAGGGCAGACGCAATCGTAGTCAAGATTGTTACTGGTTGCTTCGCAGGGAGCTAACTGTTCACATGGATTTGGCTGGCACGGATTAACCACTGTAAAAAACATAAATACGCTCTAGTCAAGGAAAAGCCATTTCTAATCGTGCTTCGACTCTGAATCATGTGATTTTGTCGAGTGATAACTAATGTCTGCGTTTTATAGACACGCGTAAATAAACATAAATCACTAAACGCGTTTACATTACGTGACAAATTCATGCGCCTTATCGCGCTAATAATTTCAGAGGTCGCACAAACGTCGCGTACTATTTTGTTCGTTTATGTGCGCGAGCGCGTGCGACATTGACGCACGCGACATAGTTGTTGCGACACATATGTGTTAACAAGTCGTGTAAACCTTTGAATTGGATGGAGCCAGACTATTTAAGCATTGATGAAAGCCTCGCTTTCAATTTTTTGTGGCTTAAAATATTAGCGTATCATTAACCAGTTCGTGCCGGGATTATTTTAACATCGCCGAGCCCACGGGCGGGATTATTTTTAACGAAACTTGATCCGAAGCGGGTTCAGGCTGATAGTGCCGGGAAGCACACCCACGCATTTCCGGCCTTGCTCGCTGCTGACATACATTTCCGAACTTGAACTTGGCGTGTTTATGCGTCATCCGTTTTGAATTTGGGGAAATTTTTGCGTTTATATACGTCATCCGGCGCGAACTCGTTAATAGCAAATTTAAAATTATTCATTAGAGCAGACTGATATTCATTTGCAATTAACTTTATTTCATCATTTCTATTTGCAAATTCCAAATATGAAGATTTTACTGCGCTTTCAATTTAAGATGTTCGACCTGTGAATAAGGCATATGAGTGAGTGCAATTTTAGTGGGACAGTGTATAGTTTAAGTTACAGTATATTATTTGTCATGCAGTTGTGCATTTTTATCGTTTGAACCAGCAAAAGCACCAAATCTAAAGGTAACATTTTAATATTCGCTTTTTCTTGAAAGCCGGTTCTCTGCTACCCACAACGCCCGCCCATGTGATCGAGTTTCGACCAATCAGAAGCTTTCAACTCTCTAAGGTAAAGGGGCAGTATTTAGTCCTAAAATCCCAAACAATTTTATGTTTTGGATTGTTTACTTATCCTATTTCAAACATCTTGTTAAAAGTAAACCAACCTAATGTCTTACTGTTCTCGAGAAAAGACGAAAAAAACTTGTAGGACACAAGGGTGTAGCCACACAATTTTCCTGTCGTTTTCATTCTATGTTCGATACACCTGTGTGTGTCACATAAATTACATACAGCACCAATGTGGTTTTCAACCTGTCCGCAAAAGGTGAACACTTTACGACTGAAATCACGTCTACAACCAAACAGCTCGAGTTTTGGGGGTCACTTTCGTGATTAACATGATTTCATTCAAAACGCATTTTGTAGCACGTGGACAATTCCGAGACATAATGCCCCTTTAAGATAATCTTACCTGTTTCACAATTATTGCCCGAGTATCCTAGAGGGCAAGTACACATATACGTTCCTGAAAAAGGCGTGCAGGTACCTCCATTGTCGCAAGGTCCAGTTAAACAGGGATCTGGTGGGGGTAGAGCTGTCAAATAATTCAAGAATACAATTAATAATAATAATAATAAATAACATTTATATAGCGCTTAATACAAGTGTTTTTAAGCGCTGAGATTTCCCCGTCATTGGGCCCATGAAACATTCCAAATACTATCTCAGCTCCCTGGGGAGTATACAGCTCTAAATCAACTAAATCAACCACAATAACCATCTCTGACCTGACAGGTACCCATTTACTCCTGGGTGGAGAGAAGCAATGAGTGACAAAGTGCCTTGCTCTAGGGCACATGAACCGTAGTCCCAGGCCGGACTCGAACCCACAACCTGTAGCTTTACATACAGATTACAAATTCAATGCTCCAAAGCAGAAAACAACAGTAAAGCCAAAAGTTGTGGGTTGGACTCCAGTCTGGGACTATGGTACGTGTGCCCAGCCGCTTTGTCACTCATTGCTTCTCTCCACCCAGGAGTAAAATAAGTAACTGTGAGGGCGAAGATGGTTATTGTGGTTGATTTAGCTGCTTTGTGCCGAAATGGCAGCATTGAGCTGTATACTCCCCAGGGAGCTAAGATGGTATTTGGAATGTTTCGTGAGCCCAATGACCGGGGTAATAATGTGACATCCTTCCCAATTTAGTTTCACAGCTGCCAGTAAGGAATGTTCTGAATGTTCTTCTTAAAGGTAGAATACAACATTTGCTTTTGCTATTTAAAAATAAATTGATGGGTTTATGGGGAACATATTTTATAGTAAATATTGTGACGCTCATCTGGTATGAGGTTTTGTGTTCATAGATGCTCGGAAAACCAACAAAACAAAGCTGTTTTTGCAGTCTGGTTCCTTGACTTCCTTTAGACGAAACAGAGCAATGTATATACATCAGGGAATAATTGGGTTAGGAAACCAGACTAGTTGGCTTAATTGCCCTGATTTACGGATTTATTGTAAAGAAAATTCCACTTTCCTTGATATCCACAGCACACCAGGTGCTGTGATGTCACAGGATGCTTGAGTTCGTTATTCACTTACAGTCAAGTAAGGTATTTCATAATAAATCAATACTTTTGTTTTGCAAATGGTGTATACTACGTTAAGACCGATACATACTTAGTGTGAACGTGAATTTGAATTGGTGACGCCGAGACAATTTTTCAGGCTGCGATTTCACCAAAAGTGAACACATCTCAACTCGAATGGAAATTTCCCTATGTCAAATACCCCTTGCATTCGCATAAAGCTTATCGCTCCAAGAGTGATTACAAACAGCCGCTAGCTACATACTCAACAAACAAACAAATCATTGGAAAATCGTTTGCTCCCGATCTTTTTGAAAATTTGGTTTTACAAGATGCGATTACTGGTTCTTACGATAGGTCACGGTGATACAGCGAGGTGTACTTGAAACCCTGGAGAAAAATAGGAAAAAAAATAGAAAAATTTAAAATGAACTTTGCCTTAAATTCGCCCTTTGTTGATCTATAAATCTCAGAAGTCAAAAGTTGTTGAACTGCATATTTTTTTAATTTGTTTCTTAACGTTCGTACATACCATTGGTAAGTGCTTCATTTATCAGCAATGGGTGGATTTAAAGGAAGGATACAACATTGGTAAGTGCTTAATTTATCAGGAATGGTGGATTTGGGGAGGGTTATATTTTATAGTAAATATCGTTTAACTGAGCTGTTCGAAGTTCTATAATCATGGATGCCGAGAAAAAAAAGCAAGGATTTTTTTATTTTTGGCTCATAACCTGTTTTTACTGAGCAAGACTTTTTTGAGCTAAGCAAATGTTTGTGCTTAGCAGCTTAATGAAATTGGTTTCTGTATACAAATGCACGTTAGGGAAGTGAAAGAAATGTTTGACTATCTGTGAATGACCCAGTAACATAAAGAGACACCTACCCATTTGACTGGCTTGCATAGAAGCACATGATCTGGTCTTCCACAACCTCGCCTTCCGGTTGGCCTAGAGTCACTGTTATACTGGAATGTCTTCCTTCAGTGTTCGGCACGGTGGTCAGTGCAGTCTTGTTGGTCATCAGCGGTGATAGGGTCACAATCTCAGTGATGCTGTCAGTAATACAACGCACTCAGGGTAGGTCTTATTACAACCCTTTTTTCAGGGGGGAGGGGTATAGGGTTAATAGGGGTTAATAGGGGTTAATAGGGGTTAATAGGGGTTAATAGGGGTTAATAGGGGTTAATAGGGGTTAATAGGGGTTAATAGGGGTTAATAGGGGTGTATAGGGGTGTATAGGGGTGTATAGGGGGGTATAGGGGGGTATAGGGGGGTATAGGGGGGTATAGGGGGGTATAGGGGGGTATAGGGGGGTATAGGGGGGTATAGGGGGGTATAGGGGGGTATAGGGGGGTATAGGGGGGTATAGGGGGTATAGGGGGTATAGGGGGTATAGGGGGTATAGGGGGTATAGGGGGTATAGGGGGTATAGGGGGTATAGGGGGTATAGGGGGTATAGGGGGTATAGGGGGTATAGGGGGTATAGGGGGTATAGGGGGTATAGGGGGTATAGGGGGTATAGGGGGTATAGGGGGTATAGGGGGTATAGGGGGTATAGGGGGTATAGGGGGTATAGGGGGTATAGGGGTATAGGGGTTCGTCCACCTATGCTTATGGTTATAGTCTCGCTACATGACAAAGACAGGCTGATGACTCCTGACTATAGCGCCCCTTTGAACAAAAACTTTGAAATAATGGTGAACTGCCAACATTATGCTGGTAAGCTCAGTTGGTAGAACACCGGAACAGAGGTCGTAGGTTTTATTGGTGAACTGTATGCAGTTTACTTACGTAAGAACATCAGCAGAACTTCTGGCCACGATGTCAAAACCATCCGGAGCATTCACTACACTACCAAAATCCGGTGTGCTAGTGACAAATGTTGGTTCCTCCAGACACACCCCATCTTGTCCATACAGTCTCAGCACAAACTGAAGCGGTACAGTACTCAACGCCGTAGGGCTAGATGGGTAGGCGTCTTCCACAACTACGGCCACACCGTAAAAATTCCTAGAAACTCCCGTAATCGGGGACACTTGGATTACACAGGACCCCTTCAAAACAAACAAGGATTACAGTGCATTTTATATTTAAAAATAAGTCGTATGACAAAAAACATACTACAATTTTTAACCATACATTTTATAACATTTTGTTTTAATACTGAAAAGTTCTGAAGTCATTACTACAGATTATACCCATTTCACTATTCGGATTCGATATGAATTACCTGCCAAAATAAACAAACGAGCAGGAATGCTAGTAACTCTTCTAATAATTGTTTTTTACTTCAGTTTATTCAGACCAAAAAAACCCCAGAATCGTACCTCAACTCCGGCAGGATTAAAAGCCACGTCGATGGTCTCGCACAGTGAAAAGCACGAGTCAGCTAAGGAGTCTGGATTACTTCCCCTACGACAGGACACAACATCGCTGGCGTCTTTATCTATAACTGTTGAATAATGCAACAGATACAAGACAAAATGATTTGAGAGAACAATGTATCTGAATTGTTCTTTCTTCCTCAACCCTAACCACCATGAGTCAATCAAAATTCATTTCCTGTTTTGGAGGATTTTAGCGAATCAGGATACCTCCATATTAAACAAACTGGAGGAGTGTGATGGATTGAGGATTTTAAGCCAAGCATTACTGCAGGAGTTTGATGGATTCAGGATTCAGAAATTTAGGTGATGGACTCTATGGAGAAACACACTGCAATTTTGTGTATGCCACCATGGTATCCTGAATCCGCCAGAGTCCATCAACTTTTGCTGGTGGATTATTGATGGACTCAGGACACCAGCAGTTTTTGCAAACCAAACTTGGTGGATTGTAGCGGATTCAGGATACTTTCTAGAAAAAGCAGTGAGGGGGTTGCAAACCAAACTTGGTGGATTGTAGCGGATTCAGGATACTTTCTAGAAAAAGCAGTGAGGGGGTAAGGTGGTAAAAATCATTTGCTTTTGCTGTAATTTTCAAAAACGAATAGGTTAGGAGATTCATATTTTATGATAAATATTGTAACGCTGCTGGAAAAACCAAGAAAAAATGCTGTTCTTGTAGTCTGATTCCCTAACTTCCTTAAGACTAAACAGAGCAATTTGTATACATAAGTCAGAGAATTATCAACTTAATATGAAACCAGACTAGTTGGCTGTGACACATTCATGAATGTGTCGCGTATCGCCAAAAAAATGGGCATTAACTAAATAGAATAAATTGGAGGCTTGGTTTTTCCAATCATCGCAAATTGATAACAAAATTAGACTTTTCTTGAAGATCACAGCCCACCAGTGCTGTGATATCATAGGATGCTTGAGCCTGTGATTCACTTAACAGTCAAGTGAGATATTTCATAAAAATTGTATAATTTATTATTTTTTCTTTTTTTAAATGGCGTATACTACCTACGTAGAAGTGCAAAAAATGACAATTACATTTTAAGAAATCAAATCTGAGCAAAATCAGATGAATCTCAAATAATGAGTTTTAGTCACTCTGAGTCGATTTCTATGTTTTTTTGTGTTTTTTAAAGAAATATTGTATGCATTTTTAAACAATGACCTCAAATGACCCCTAAATGACCTTTGACTATTTCAAAACTGTTGTGACGAACCTCCACCCAAAGATAACCCATTTAAGTTACATACAAATCCATCAAATTCTGTAGACAAAAAAAACATTTGAAGCATATTTAAACAATTACATTGAATACATGACCTTTGACCCTAGTAATCTGACAAAGAATTGTGGCTTCCCACCCATGCAAGGGTCACTACATCCCATGAAAGCATAAAGAACTTATAAAATTACTTTATTTTCAGCCTCGCTCGTAGCGGGCTGGTCACTGTGTTTATATCCGTCATTCGTTTTAAATTCTAGAAAAACCTTGTGTGTATACACGGCATCCGACATGAACTGGTTAGAAAAACTATAATTATCCCCCTCATTATTATCAAGCTCTTACTTGGAATGCGGATATTCGTTGTGCATCCGATCTGAACTCGCACCTCAGGAAACATTAATGTGCTGGGGGGGTTGTTTATCTCTCCATCTGTGCGCCGAGTAAGAATCATGGTTGATCTCAAACCAAAATAATTCAGGTTGGCTATAACAGTTGGAACATCTTTTGCCCAACAACACCCGTTGTAACTGCATTTTGAAACACGAAGAATACAAAATTCTATGATAAGATATGCTTTTTGCTTCTGTTTTCTACAAGTTAACTATGGTTGTTGTGGAGTTCATCACTACATCATGCAGCTCCTTTTCAAACAAAAGTCTGTTTCTACCTTCTGTTTGTTACCTATGTCCTCTCCAAATGCGGAGGTTATGTATTAACCCACGTCAGTTTGTCTCACCACAGGAAACAGCAACTCAAAACACTGAAAGTAGGAAAACTAAAAGTATTCCTTTAATTGTTGAATTACTTACGAGTTAATTGTTAAATTATAAAACTCTGAAAATGTATCTTTTCTTTAGTTTTGTTTTTTAATTTTGAAGAGGTGTTAATTATTATAGGCAATAGCGTAGTTGCGATAATCGTAACTCACCATCCTCCCTCCGGTCTTCGACCGTCGGGAGGATGGTGGGTTACGATTATCGCAACTAGCAATAGTGCATCAATTTTGCATCAGTGTGAGCTAGCTGCTCGTCCAGACATTGCACTTGCATAATTTCAAAAGTGTAGTTGCCCGATTGTGACTAGATGTAGAACGGTATAGATCTGGATGTAATAATTGGCCAGATCAACTGGGTGAGACTCAGAGATATACCTACCCAACGTAAAACGGATCAGAGTTGCCAACTGGAAAGGTACCCGTCACAGTGTTCACACCGGAGCTCCACGGTATCCCTTCGTTGTAATCAGTGCAGACAAAATCTCTTCCATCTATAAAGTTGGGGTTACTGGGACAGCTGCCACTACCCTCCTCCCTGATACATGACAAGTCTTTGTTTAGTATTATTCGTTCGCCACTGGTCACCACATCTTCTGTGCAGTATTGACTAGTGAGTTCATCGAGCAAGGAAATTCTGTGAGAAACCTCGATCTGTATATATGCAAGAAGAAAATTAAAGGTTAATTGATTTAAAAATGTTCAGTCTGTGCCGCGTGAGCTCTCAATTAAATTCTGTCTGGCACGCTTTCATTTTGAAGACAATAACAAAAGAATGTCATTTCAAAAAATACGTGTTAGAGTCGCACCTTTGAACATTTTTCAAAATAGCGCGCAAGTGTTTGAACGATGCACGGCGCACATGTTAATGCTACGTTGGTCTCGGGGGGGAGGGAGGGGGGAGGGGGAGGGGGAGGGGGGAGGGGGGAGGGGGGAGGGGGGAGGGGGGAGGGGGGGAGGGGGGGAGGGGGGAGGGGGGAGGGGGGGAGGGGGGGAGGGGGGGAGAGGGGAGGGGGGGAGGGGGGAGGGGGGGAGGGGGGAGGGGGAGAGGGGGGGGGGAGGGGGGAGGGAGGGGGGAGGGGGGGGGGGGGGGAGGGGGGGGGAGGGGGGGGTGGGGCGGAGGGGGGGCCCAACAAAGTGCGCCACCAACGTTGGAATTTATCTCATTCATTCTTCCACGCTCACGCACGAGTCGTACATCTCACACAGTAAATACGTATAGATCGCTACCTCGAAGCGCCCCATTTAAACACGTACAAATTTGCACTCTATGAGCTCCCCGAATTTGTTTGGGGAGATGTCATTTTCTGCCATTTTCGTTCAAAAACAACACAATAAAACGAATGGGGTTCACAGACAGATTTTTTTAACAATTATATCACTGCTACATCCTTTTTTTTAACGCATCATGGAAAAAAATTAGTGGGTTCGAAGCGGGATTTTTCACAATTTATTAATTATTTTTGCCCTTTTTAGGGGAGGTATTTGTTGACGTCGGTGGGGTATTTGTGCACAATCTCCACGTGCATCAACGGTACGTCAACGTTCATTTTTTTCGACTGCTTTTTTAAATTTTCGATACAATTTTTGTCATTGGATGATAAAATTTAAGGTAAATAACAACCTTTTTTCAACTACAAAATACAAGATGTTAAGATTGGATGCCAAAAATTCTTAATTTTTTTAGTGAAAAAATTGTTCCCCCTATTTTTAGAATGGACGGTACCACAGCGTTTCGCAATCGCAGCCTCGAAGGGCCCCCTCCCCCCCCCCCCCCCCCCCCCCCTCCCTTTTTCTGCTTTAAATGATAAAAATGCACGATTATCGACAAATGGTATATGTCCTTGTTTCATACTGACCAAGCACATACATGTGTATTTATATTTCCATTCAAATACCTTTTCGGTCCAAAAGTCAAAACAAGTCAAACGTTTTTAACTTTTCAACAATTTCTGTGTGTGACCCCTAGATGAAAGTTGACCTGCTATTTCGAAAGAGCTGTGATGAACCCTCATCCAAGGATCGACAACAAAGTTATATTAAAATCCATCAAAATAGACAAAGAAATAAACATTTTAGGCATATTTGAACAATGACCTCTACATGACCTTTGACCTCAGTAATCCCATAAAAAACTTACTTCCCATCCAATTATAAAGGGTCTGTGTCAAAGTTTCATCAAAATCCATAAAAGCATGTACGGAAATACATTTCCTAGAAATGTTTTACTTACTTTAACAACGTATACAATCAATGATCTCTATGGCCTTTGACCTCAGTAATCCAATAAAGAATTGTGTCTTAAAACTTATTATAGTTCCACCCAAAGTTAATCCAAATCAATGAAAGCAAGGACATGAAGGAAGGTATAATGTACAACTTAGTTGTACATATTTTCTTTTAAGAACTAACCTGAAACTGCGCAGGCCCAACATACAATGACCTCCAATGACCCCTACACTACCTCAGTAACCTAATGAAGAATGTTGTCTATCCAGACAAGGGTCACTGCATGCATCCCTCGTGAAAGCAGTAGAGTTAGGCCTACATTTGCGTTCTCGCGGTGGACATCCGGGAACCTTGGTTTTTCTTCCTAGTATACACATTGTGTATATTGTTTATGCAGTTATCGCAAAGGAAACAAAATTGGGGTATAACTTTAACGTTTGTTGCTATTGACATGGAGGTAGGAAACACCTCCATTTACACCCCTTCGTGACTTCATGTCACCCTCGAGAATGACCTCTAATGACCCCTACAGGACCTTTTACTTCATTAATCCGATTAAAATTATGTTGTCCTACTGGTGTCATGCCAAAAGGTGTCCAGTGCGAAATAGTGTCCGGTCCGCCATGTGATTGGTCGTGCGCCTATGACGTCACATTGTTTACGGAAGCTTGCCAAAATAGTGTCCGCCCTCTTGCTCTTGAGCTGAAAAGACGTGTTACAAATAAAATTGCTTTTTATCTTGAAGTTCCTTTTGCCATATATTTGAAAGCTTTCCTTTTTATCTGTGATTGCTAAGGATTTGTGTAGTAGGCCTAGCGTAACTTTTTTTGTCCAAGAACTTCTGTGTGTTTTTCGTGGGACTGTTAAATTATGTTTCAAAACACGTGCATGTACGTATACTCGTTATTTACCATTGGTGTCGTGACTTTTTAAAAATTTATGATTTATTCGATTTTTTACATTTTCAGCACCTTTTAGTTTTAGTACTTACTCGTTTTAACATTTGTCACTTTGTAACATCATTTTAGTTGTTCGATTTCCATTTCGTCCAGCACACACTGCTGGCAGTGGCACGTACACTCTTTCATTTCCAACTACATGTAGTTTCACAGTTCACAACGTTCTGGTCCGCTTAGTACTTAGTAAATTAGCACTACGTGCTAGTGTAACGTACGTACCCCTTCCATGCTTTAACAGTTTGGTGATTTTCCCCCTTAAATTCACGATTTATCTGCACATTACGTTCTAATTTCACATTTGAAACCCTGTTTACTTTAATGCATTTACTTTAACAGGTAATATTAAGAGTAAATCTCTCTTTTTATATTTGGTGTTTAGGTTATTGCAAAAGTTGAAAGTCAATTTAGAGACCCGAAACAGCCTTGTGTTTGTCCACAAACACATGTCTAGTTTATATTTGGTGTTATATTTGGTTATTGCAAAAGTTGTGCTTTTTAGGGTGACCATGGCTGTTGACGATAGTGTTGATAAACGTTATTTGGAAGATGTTTTTCAGTTTATTTCAGGGGGAAGCTATATATCCTGTTGGAATGAATGATAACCAGCAGCGAACTATTCATAGATTTTTAATACAGATCCTGCTAAGAATATTGTCCTGCCAAATACTGTCCGTTTATACTGTGGCGAAAATCGCCAAGACACTTATTTATTGAGAGTTAACTGAATTAATATTATTGGCTAGCTAAAGCCCCAGTCACACCGGACTCCCGGACCATCCCGGACCACCCCGGACGTGGTCCGGGGCAGTCCGGGGTCCGATCCTTGTTGGGTCCTTGTTCGTCCGGGGCGGTCCGGGATGGTCCGGGATGATCCTTGGCGGTCCGGGAGTCGGCCCCGGACGTTTTAAAATGTTTAAAACATCCGGGGTGATCCGGGGCGATGGCTTAATCCGGGGTGGTCCGGGGTAGTCCGGGGCGGTCCTTGTTGGGTCCTTGTTGGCTCCGTGTTCATCCTTAGTGCCTCCTTGTTCATCCTTGTTCATCCTTGGGCATCCGGGATGGTTTATTCGGACACGGCAAGGCTACGGATGACCCCGGACGAACAAGGACCATACAAGGTTCATGTTTTTATAGGGAAAATGCTGTGGTCCGGGGTGGTCCGGGGCGGTCCGTGTAGCATCCGTGTAGCATCCGTGGCAGTCCTTGTTGAGTCCGGGGTGATCCGGCATAGTCCGTGTCTCTTCCGTGCTGGTCCGTGCCGGTCCGGGGTCATCCGTGTAGACACCGTATGCGGTCCGTGCTTGGTCCGTGTCACCTCCTTGTTGATCCGTGCTCATCCTTGTTGACTCCTTGTTCGTCCGTATGCTTCCTTGTTGGGTCCGGCGTGAAGGAGTTTTGACGGTCGTCGGTCGCTTTTTCGCTCCGGACCACCCCGGACTGATAAAACTGTGGTCCGGGGTTGTCCGGGGTGGTCCTGGGTGGTCCTTGTTGGGTCCTTGTCCGGTGTGACCTAGCCGGCTTTAATAATATCCCAATTCTAGAAACTTCGTTTATAACTGACTCTAGCCTAGCTGGAATCTTGAAGTGTATCTACATGTAATAACATTTGTTGAATTGTATGCTTTGATCTTGTTTCAGTCATAATTCCTCGGGGATGAACTTTCAGCTGTACTTACGCTGACTCCACGTAGTGTGTTTATGCCGTAATTTACTGAATGAACGTATTGCATGCTGTACGTACGTACACACACATACATATGTACAACAATACCGTACGTGCGTGCAAAACGACTGTGAGCCGCACCAGTACAGACATACATGTACTGTTGTGTTGTTACAACTTGCTACCGTAGACTGTTGTATTATCTGGCCAATCATCGCTGTTGTATGAGATGCGCGTTCCGCGCACGTGTAGAGCGCGTCCGCATCGTGCCTATAAATTCCGCTGATTTCCGATTATTGGGGTTCTGTTCTGTTCCGTCGGAGCAGGCCGCGCAAGATCTCAAGACAAGACCTCAAGGCATATTTTAGAAAGCCCCCAACCGTGCCTAGATCTGCGCTATTGGGCTTTGTCGGAGAAAACCACATGGACATTTCTGTGTGTGTAAAATCCGACGATAGTAATAAAGACTAAAAGAAAGTACCGTATAGTTTATGCGCTGTAATGTTTTTGAGCTATATTCCTGTTGTATAACAGACGACAGAAATAGCGGCCATCGAATCCTTAAAGCTATCCACGCTACCACTAAATAATCTCATGCCACAGCTTTATTGGAATATCTTTGTTTACAATAATAGAGGGCGCTGTTTTAAAGATGTTCAGCTCAGATGTACTCAAGAAGTTTCAATAAACTGAATTACCATTTTGATTGGTTGAAAGAATTACTCCCTCTTGTGGACATTATCTTTTATTGCTCCCCACATTCCCTCCAAGAATCCTGTCTCACTCAGCTACACTTCATTAAAGATTCCGGCAGATAACTGGGACTTGATTTTACTTAGGGGTTAGCCCAGACTGACATTAGGCGACCCGGAATCGTTACAATACATGGTGGGGCCTACAGATCCTGGAAAAAATGTTCCATGAATCCTGCCAAGTAGGCCTACTGTCCGTTTGTTTATACAGACCCTGCCAAATACTGTCCGTTTATTATACAGATCCTGCTAAATACTGTGGCGAAACAGGGTACAGGTATATGCCGACTTGTAATGAAGTCTAGTTTGTTAATAATTAATGCGCGCGGTCACTGCAACCAATCAGCAGCGCGTATTGCACCCGACCTGGGGCCTGCTGAAATGTGGTTGTGTTGGCCTGATTGTCAGTTGTCCGGAAGACAGCGTCTGTGCGGAGAGTCATACGTTGAGTTGGTGTCAGGTCAACTCGCCCCCTGACCGACTCGCCCCTTACCTACTCGCCCCTTTCCGACTTGCCCCCTGACCGACTCGCCCCCTGACCGACTCGCCCCCTGACCGACTCGCCCCTTACTAACTCGCCCCCTGGCCGACTCGCCTCCTGACCGACTCGCCCCCTGACCGACTCGCCCCCTGGTTTGATTTACATGTATTTTTAATTCTATAATTTGTATCATTTGCCCTCGTAGAACTTAACAACTGAAAAGACGATGTGGGTAAACTTTTTCCTTGATTATTCTCTTGCATAGGCCCTAATCTCGATTATTTTTATCTAAGTTTTAGAAAATACCTTTTGATGTTCGTTTCGGTGGTGGAAATTAAAGACAAAGCAGTAGGCCTAAATCCTCGAAGCCAAAAAAGTTAAACTCATAACAATTTATTTATACATTTATATATTTAAAGAAAATTGGGGGGGGGGGGAATAATCATGTTTGGTTCTTGTTTGTATGAGGGTTTTTTCGGAGCGCGGGGGGACAAGTTGATCGCATAATTTGATGCGATTTTGTTTACTGCTTTCCAACCCAATAGGGCTTTTCAAGGAAGCTATAGGGAATCTGTCAATCACTCCACCATTCTTTGTTACGAAAACCAACGCTCTTAATGAGGGATTGAACTGGGTGTTACGACGCTCATCTACAAAACTGTCGGCTCCCTCTGATCAGTCCGCCAAACGTGGTGAAAGATGGTGAAAAACCCAGATCAAAGAGCTGACAGTGAATACAATAAAGTCGCTAATTTGACCAATGAGGTTGCTACTTTTGGAGAAGGGGGACTGTTTTGGGTATTTTGTATGTCCAATGGTGTTAAATGTGATTTTCACATTTTATAAGACGTTTGGTATGTTGTGTTAGACCTGAGAATATTCAGAACATAAAAAGCACGAACTTTTTAAAGACACATCCATAAACCGTTTTTATGCATGCTTTAGGGTGGGTTTTTGCGGGGCACGCGAACGATTTGGAAGTTTCCAAAAGTTTGCCAAACATGCGCGGGGGTTCGGAATCGTCGTCATGATTTAGTGTTCGCGGGAGTCCAGTCTAGTCCATCACATTGTAGATTTCTCCTTAATTATAATATTTGAATAATTTCTTTGTATGCCTAATGTAAATAAGTGTACACAACTTGAGGAAGAATATTATTAGAAAGTTGTCCGTTTCCATTGATTTCTTGGAAGTCGCATTCTTGCAGCCTATTTTTTGATTCCTCTGATCAGTCCGCAAAATTTCTAAGTTGAGAGTTCGTTTTTATTCCTCAAAATGACGAATTTTATGGTAACGAATATACATGATGTACATCGATCGTACAAGGTCCATAAATCAAACGAGGGGGCGAGTCGGTCAGGGGGCGAGTCGGTCAGGAGGCGAGTCGGCCAGGGGGCGAGTCGGTCAGGGGGCGAGTTAGTAAGGGGCGAGTCGGTCAGGGGGCGAGTCGGTCAGGGGGCGAGTTGGTAAGGGGCGAGTTGGTAAGGGGCGAGTCGGTCAGGGGGCGAGTTGACCTACAATCGTTGAGTTCGTTGTTCGCAATCTAATAATCTCAGTAGCGCTGAACTGACGGCAGAAGCTGCACACCGTTGAGACCGGTAGGTGGAATTGTACTGGGGTATAACTAGTAATTATTGTGTCGAGATTGGTATTACAGCAAGTGGGAGTAAGGTTTGTAATCCGAGGTTTTGTTGGCTAGTGGGACATTGATTTGTGTGGGTTGCCAGTCGTTGTTACTGCGAGGCGATCCTGTAATCATTGAGCTAGCTTGAGGGTTACCCAAACTTGTGCGAGGGTTACCAAACTCGTGTAGGATTACTGTTCCCTGCTCTGAGCTCTTGTGAGGGTTACCCAAACTTGTGTGAGGGTTACCAAACTCGTGTAGGATTACTGTTCCCTGTTCTGAGCTCTTGTGAGGGTTACCCAAACTTGTGCGAGGGTTACCAAACTCATAAAGGATTAGGCCGACTGTTCCCTGTTCTGAGTTCTCGTGAGGGTTACCCAAACTTGTGCGAGGGTTACCTAAACTTGTGGAAGGTTACTATTTCCTAGGCTGAGCTCACTTGAGGGTTACACAAGGTTGTGTGAGGGTTATTATTGTTAAGTACCCCAAAGTACAATTCACGTGACCACGTTGGATTTATTTGTGCATAGTTAATCAGCCTACCCGTTGTTAATTACCCCACTTATTTTGTCGTCATTTATATTGTCACATAAGGATAAGGATTATAATTGTATTAACTGTTACAGGTGTGAGGGTTATCACACGTGAGGATTATATTGTATAAGCCCAGTGAGGATTATATTGTATAAGCACAGTGAGGATTATCACAAGTTATAAGTTTAGTTAAGTGGTGCAGTTGACCACTAAGGTTTATTAGTATAAGTTAGCCTAGCCCGTGGTGCAGTTGACCACGTGAGGACCATTGTATTTAAGGATCATTGCATTTAAGTATTATAATTGAAGCTTGGATCAAGAGAATAAGACCAATTATTGTTCGTCTTCGGAATACTTGTCACTGTGAGGTTTATTTGTATTGTGAGGTTTATTAGGACCAAATAATTAGTGTTCTGTTATATTACATTCAAGTTACCCTCTCAATCACAGAACGGTGGTATATTTCCACCAAACGAACCGCCCCTACTATAGGCTAAGGCCGCCGTTCGTTAATTGTCCCCCCTTGCGCACGTCTGGATAGCCGCTCATCCTTGCGCGAGGCTAATAAATATATTTGTTGGATAATAGGAGTTGGTTGGAGTCCTGGGATATTAAGACCAGTCCCCATCTAGGTCCTCCGCCGGTTCCGCCACAATACTGTCAGCCCCCTGCATGCCAAATACTGTCCACAATGCATGAATGCGCGCCCGGACACTATTTTGCATCGGACACTATTTGGCACGTAGTACGTGCCAAATAGTGTCCGGTGTGGCGGTCTCACTTCTCCGGCGTGCTAGCTTCTCCGGGCGGATTGAGCGGATAAGTCAGCACGTTACAATCACATACTCATTTATCCGCTGTGCTCACTTCTCCTGATGCCGGGCTACCAACAGAGGGCGCTATCACCATATTTTTCATCGCATTTATGACAAAGTGTGGCTGATTTCAGGACCAATTTTCTGATGATCACTCAGATAACTATATAGGGACAAATTGAAAAATAACTTAATTTGAAGATTGTAGCAAGTTGTTTTCATCAGGGGATGATTGACTGAACTGAGGGGAAGCTTTAATTATATCCCTGAGTCTGAGCACTCATGAGGCGGACCATGGAGGAATAAGAAGGATATGGGCGGACCGTGTATAAATCTTGTTTATGGATACCGTACCGGCCACCGCATTACAAATATTCGTTATTAATATTATTATAAATAAATGCAACAGTCATCAGATAGATAGAAGATAATACGATCGCTCTTTTTCTTGTCAGAAGCGAGTCTGGCCGTCATGTCTGCTGCCGACGCCGCCGTTTCGAAGCAAAAGACCGACTGGTACTAGTCTAGTACAGCATAGCAGTAGTACAATTTTGTCGCACGCGCCCTGGATTCTACTGGTACCCTGAACTACGTAGACACATCCTACAATCTTACGTTCACCAGCACATCACCAAAGAACTCGGCACAGAATAATAGGCAAAAATGTAAACCACTGCCCAATTTTGCGCATGCGTGTTGAAGCGTTATTTCCTTTTCGGAGAAGCATGGAGGAATAAGAAGGATTCCTCCCTGGGAGAAGCTAGCACGCCGGAGAAGTGAGACCGCCTGCCTCTACTGCGCATGACCACTGGACACTATTTCGCACCAGACACCTTTTGGTCACTGCATCTTATTTAGTTTCACCAAAAATGTAGTAGAACTTTAGAAGTAAGGTTCCCACTATCACGATTCGCGCCACGATTGAAATCGTGGTCTTAATCGTGGAGTAATCGTGGTGATTCTATCAGATCAGTCGTGGGCAATCACGCGTTGGTGACGTTTACGTAATCGCAGAATAAACAACACGAGGCAGTCAGTCCGCAGCGCCCGCGTTAATGAGGTCATATCCCGAACTTTATTTGCAGGGCCGGCGTCGCAAATCGGCCACGAGATTTACGCGAGTAATTGCGAGAGTTCGACCGCTTTGTTTTCACGAGCTACACGTTGCAAACGAAGCAGTGATTCTCCAAGATGGCGTGGTAAGTGGAAAGCGAACGATTTTCTGAATCGAATGATATAAAATATGACGAGATTCAGTATGTTTTTGGCAGAATTTTGTTCACTCGAAGTTATGGTATGATTTTAAGGAAATTTGTTGTCGTGTGTTTAGTTTCTGCGCCCTGACTGGACTAACAAATATTGCCAAAAATGATTACTACACATCGATAAAGGAAGCAATGATCTTTCGTTTGATATACAATTTAGCCTGTGGCGACATTTTTTTCATGTATTTTGCGACGATTTTCGTGCGCGCGATTTCAACTTTTTCGGCCATGTCTTTCGGCTTGTACATACGCAGAGCGTGTGTTATGCACACAGGGGTGCATGTACATGTACATGTACATGTAGGCCTACATGTGCTGGATATGCACTAGATGGTGATTGCACAGTAGCCAACAGAAACAAAATTAATTGTTTTGTTTTAATTGTGTGGCTTATTTATATGATAAAGTTAGGTTTCTGCCTTCATGTCATGCATACAAAATTGATTTTTCTTTCATGTATAAAAACGACTTAGGCCTATGTTTCTGTTCAAAATTATAACAAATTGTTTAATAATAATAGTTACTGCTATTATTGTGCTAAACTTCATAGTTCATATTTCTGTCTTCCAATATGTTTCTTATACTAGGTAGTAGTCATGCCGTCCACCACCATGGCCATGCCCACCGCAGCCATCGCAGCCATTGCCAGCATGTCGGGAACCTCTACAGAAGGCCAAAGGCAAAGCTCTTGTCCTTGGATATTCTCTCACAAAGTATCTGAAAGAGAACATCACTACTAAAGTTGGTTGATTTGCAGGTAGTGACTCGGTCGCGGTACTACAATTTCTGGCCTTAGAAAGTATCTGCTTCATCAGCATGACATCAACCTCACAACTGTGCCTGACATATTGTATTTGTAATGATTCATGTTGGGACAAATAATCTAGAGTTGGGTTTCCAAAGAAGTGTTGAAAATAGTTGAAGATTTAAATGTACTGGTGGATATATGCAGCACGTGCTTTGTACATGCAGATTTAAATGTTTTTGTATTTTAGTGTTTTAAATAATATACATGACTTTGTGTCAGTGTTGTGCAAACACAGTGCAGCTGAAACAGATCGAAACCGAGTCTGGTCGAGTCGGGTCAGTTTGTCAAATCATCTAGGACTTAATGCCAAAAACTATGCCAACAAAGTTTTGAGCTACAATGTAAATTTGACACAAACAGCATATTACTTTATGAATGCAGATTGTATTATTTCTATTCAGTGATATAATTTATGTGCATTAACATCTATATTACTAAATTTATGTCTTATTTAAAATCATTTGTTTTTGCAATGTTAGAAGCGGGTATACATTGTAATTTAATATTTACAATAATTTAATGACAAAGAAACTATGCCAAAAACATCAAGCAAAGATAAACAAAACTTTATTTACTTTTATAATAAATCTTAATGGTTTGCACATTGAACATTATGCCAAAGATGATGGTACATGTAATTATCATCTTCACTATGTTGTCATTATTTTAATTTGAATGTTGGCCATATTTTTGTTAATGTTTTGCCTAATTGCTAAACATTTATTATCTCATTATCAACCCTAATTTTGGTCATTTCTTCAATCTGTATTTATGTACATGTACATGATGATGTAATTAAAATAAGTTTTTACAATTTCAGGGTTTAATTTAACAATTGTATTCAAGTCGTATAACATCAACAGGGTATATTAATGTAAGCAATAACATGCACGTTTCAAATAAAAAGTGCAGTTTCTTTTATAAACCAACCTCACAATACAGATATAAATTGTAAACAACGACTTCATTTGTTGCTTTTTTTGTGTATATTTGGCTGTATACATTGTATTACGCAGGCAATATTATTATTTTTTAATCAGTCCACTGTTAAAAAGATTAAACAAAATACTGATTGGCAGAATCCTTTTCGCTTGAGCTTACAATTAAAAAAATACACAAAAAACTGCGTATTGAAATGTGCATGAACTACACGTTACCACGAAGCCTTTTTCAATGACGTCATTTTCGACCAATGAGGGCGCAGGAAGACTATGGACTGTCATGGCGGGATGTTCCGTTTGTTAATTTATTGAGAACGTTATAATTTTCTGCGCCCTGACTGGACTAAGTTAATATCAACCCCAAATCTACAGTTTTGTGATAGAATATGAAATTATCTTTAACATCAGTGTGAAATTGGGTTGTGGCCGCTGCCAGAAGGTGGACAAAATTCGTCTTTTTTTAAAGGTCAATTTGTTGGTTCGGGAGCTTTTTTTACGTTATAAATTTCACCCTCTAAATGTCATATAATTTCCAATCTGATTTGATAATATAACAAAATGTTTCCTTATCCAAAAGAAAATATACATAATATTGACAGCCAGTGAATAAAACGTATGTTTCGGACCAAATTCCAGGCGTTGTCGCCAGCTCATTAAGTATTCAAAAACGAGGTCACGCACAAAGTGCCATGCATAAATCGCACATAAAAGGAACGGCTTTTCAGTGCGCTGCGGACTGACTGGAGGTCTTGTAACCATGGAGCTATATTGACAATGGAATTTTGCTAACAATCGCCAGTTTCCTCAAACTGGCGCCAATTAACTTTCAACGTACGCAGGCGAACGTTCGCGCAGACAGGCTTTGACGTCACATAGTTCGTCACCGGCCGCTGTAAACAAAAGCACACACACTAGTCTGATAGGCCTACCAATAACATTGCCAAACTTGAAAAAATAACAAGATTCATCTTGATTTGTACCTTGGTACATTCTATATTTATTTTACCAATAAAATCATACACTGGTTATCACACACCCAAGTTTTCAAAGATTGTAGACGGTTGGCGCCCGATTGTATGCCTCCAAATGCATTCAGGGGGAAATGAAACCGATGGTCAACTTCAAAGAGTAATAGAATAAATATTATTTATTAAAGTGGCGCAGACTGGGTACAAAAATACAGACAGGCTCAAGTCTCGGTGCCACTGCCAGTCAAAACTATATTTCTGTAGAATGGGGAATTGAATTTTGTTTTCTGTTCAGAACATTTTAAAAGGTCGGGTGAGGACTTTGGTTTAACCGTGGTTTTACGGTCTTGCCAATCACAGAACCAGCGGCGTAACTAGAGCGGAATCTGTAGGAGTGCACCATTAATGTTTAAGGCGGGTGCGTTCGACGGTTGATTTGAAAAGGCAAATGAAATTCATTTCGGGAAACCTTTTGAAATCTAAATTGAGAATTAAGCTCGGCTTTGTTTGGAGACGAAATGAAAGTTTCATTATATGGAATTTGTGTGATTTATACTGGAAAAACCTATAATTTTCAACCACATTAATGTTTTTCAACAATCTTGAAAGCATGGCTTGATGGATTCAGCGAACACGATTGAAAATGGCGTCTTCGTAAATATGTCGTCTGAGAAAAGTTCGGAAGCAAACTTTTGGAACGCTCTCGATCTCTCGACTCGCGGTGTGCCCAAGCCAGTGAAGCCCTCATGTACATGACCGCGATGGGCAATTGAGTTACACTCTTAAAATCTAACAAAAGAAACACGACTTACCAACAATAATAATATATTGTTACTTGGCACAAAATCCATTGTTATATTGTCACAGTAAGTGACCTTGGCCTCGTCCATATTTTCTATTCATTGAGTTAATTAACTGGGAAAAAACCGACCCTTCTCACGACAGTATAATGGTACCGTCTGATACCTTTGTGACATCGTGAAATAACATAAAAATGTGTGGGGACACGTGTATTGCTGGAGTTTTTGAAAAACCTTGAAGTTGTTTGAATAGATTATACCGCGCTATAACAAGGGATCGGAACGAAGTATAGTCAGTGTTTACAGCGGAGACTCGGCAAGGTCCCGGCGCTCACTCTAGTCTTGGTGAAAGACCTTCGCGTATTGATTTGTCACAATTTTTCCCACGAGAGGGCGCTATCATACACGAACTGCTCTCACGACACGATCCGCTCCAGGCGAAGATAGCGATAGCGGATCGTGGGTGATAGCGGTTGGTGGAGTGATAGCGCCCTCTATTAGCGGAAATTTGTGGAAATACAAAACAGGGACGTCTTGCACCAAGACTACGCTCACTCACGCGGCGCCACTTTCGTCCAGAGTTACCCTGCGGTCATGGAGGAAGGAAAACAGGCCTCTGCTAGTATTATAATTGCAATATCCGGAATTGCGACAATATTGCCTAAAACATTGTTTTAGGACGGGTACAAATTATACCTCTGATAGTATCATTGATAGTATCATTCCCTGAAAAGAAAAAAACAATTACGATCACCGTAACTTAGGGGTAATCCCGGTATTTACGGTGACCGTAAACTTTTATCTACGGAAAATATTTGGCACCCATTGCTGCCATAGGTAGATTCACGTAAATGTGTTTACAGTGTTCGGAAGAAAACATTCTTGAATGCTATTGAAGAAAGTTTGCATTGTGGGCAATTCCTTACGTGCGTTAATTGGCAACGAAATTAATTATTACAAAACCTCTAAGAAATGTGCATGTTATTCCTGTTTTCTCAATTATAGAATTCAATGAGCTGAAGCTTCAACAACTGGCATGGCAAGCTTATATTAGTCGTCATGCAGCCTGTGTAAAAAAAAATTTCCTAAAAGCAACCCCCGCATTCGAAATTTCAAAGTTTTAACAAGGTCTAAAACTAAAAGGCTTGTGAAAGGATTTGTGTATGCTGAGGTGCTGGTCATAATTTTGTAATCCACCCAATGATGACATCATGACTGGTAAACAAAATCATTTCATTCTTTTCTAGGCTGGTCCTGCCGCCGCCCATTCGGATGAAAATGCATTGGGCGTGAAATCCCGGGGTCAGGAATATTGGTTTCATTACCAGAAATAATAATAACTAATAACTAATACAGTAGTTTTAATTTTAGGGATCTTTTTCTGAAACTAAGGGCCTTTTCGAATCCCTGGCTTCGTCTTCGTCTTTGGCTTAAGGCGATTTTTGACTCCCAACTGCAAGATCTCCAGCCACATTCTTACGCCTGTTGTACTTCAGAAACTTTCACTCGATTGATGTGAACCCAAAACTTAGTCTATTTCAATTTTCTTCCATTTCTATTTGCTTCTCAGTATTTCGGAATTCGGAGGCGAAGCCAAAGCCAAAGAGGAAGCAACGGTTTCGAAAAGGCCCATAGTCCGTGGTCAGTCGGACCATGATTGGACAGGCCTTTTTTTTGCCGTCTCAAACTATTTTGATCAATGTCTAACTGATCCCCGACTTTGTTCCACTATAATGAAAACTACTGGAACGAATCGGGTGATCTTGGTCATTTTCCTCTAGAAAGATAGAAAGTCTATCCAAACTAGTTTTTCTTGTCGGAGGGTATCTTTTGTACCACCGTGTATAATATTAACTATATACCAAACTATGCTGGACGTCTCAAGGTAATGGTGCAAGTAGAACACATCTTTTTAATCATAAAGTTATGAAAATTGCTACACATTACTCAAAAAGCCTGACTACCAATTTGGCTTTTAGATATTTTTACTTCATCCGATTTGGTTTTGTCAGTCCTGAGATAATTAAACGCTATACCCAAAATCGATGTTGTGTCACTTTTTAGTTTGATTATTATAGGACTGGTCTAATCCGAAGACTAAACACATCTTTCCCCTTATTTGTGAACTCAAAGGAGATAAAAAAAGTGTGAAAAGCATTCTTTCTATAAAAGTTGCACACTATGAATGCTGGTGGTTACTCAAACAATATCTTTGAATTTACAACAACAAATAGTGTAAAACAAATGGAATACAAACATCAATAGAAAATGCTGAATATCCAAGGAGCAACACGACGCGTTCCACTTGTACCATTTTGGGCGACACTCTGTACACTACACATTAATGTTGTGCAATTCCGACCCCATAAACCGAAACCGACCCGATCCGACCAGACCCGAAACAGGCGTGAGTAGGCTTTTCCGTCATTTCAGCCGGGTCGGGTCGGGTCGGGTCGGGTCGGGTCGGGTCGGGTCGGGTCGGGTTGGGTCGGGTCGAATCGTATCGGTTTTGCGTTGTTTGGATCGGGTCGGATCGAATCGATTTGGAGAGTTCAGATCGGTTTTTCGGATCAGACAATCCGATGCACATTTTAGTACACCAATGAAATAGAGCATATAAAGCAATATATGGGACGGAGAGAACCTTCCTCCTTTGTGGTGGTCATTGTACTTGTGGAATGTTATGGTTTCTTTTGAGGTTTTTAGGGGGGCGGGGGGGTTGCGTTAGGTAACAATAGTCTAGGGAGTGTATAGGTATGGGAGACTAAGGGGGAGTTGCTCGGTCCCATGTCTTGCTGGGTATACAAGAGAGAGACCAATCGTTAAATATAATGCCTAGTAAGAGAAACCTTCTGAAAAAAAGTTTCAGCCGCCGAAAGTTTTGTCCCCACAAAGAGTGCAATTAAAAACCTAACTTCAGTTATGGCGCGCAATGCAACATGAATTATACCCGGAAGGTTTAATGTACATGCACATAACTGTATTAAGTGAACTTACTATTGCCTGGTTGCTATTCGTTGGGTCTAGCCCCAAAACCCTCCATCGGACTGTGCCGCCTCTGTAGTGAGAAGCATCAACGGACAAACAGACTGCTATGAGGATCGCCACGGCTAGCTGTCGCGAGTAGCCATGCCCTGTCGGAGCCATATTTTCCAGGTACGTTGGACGCACCGGCAAGATGGCATGTATATTTTCCCACCAGTAGTAGAAAGCAGTTTTTGTACCACAGTCAACCACACCCTTGAACTATCTAGCGATAGACTGGAGTCTGTGCGTCGAAGTATAGTGTACATGTACATGTACATGTACGTGTATTGTGAACTTGTAACGCATGACAAATTCACAATGCAATGAGCAACTTAGCCCCGTGAATAGGTTTAAACCAAATCGATTTTTTGTTAAATCTGCGAACCCTTTTTAGTATCGTTAAGCTGTAAAAGGTTAAAAGTTATTGGGTGGGGGGGGGGGGGGGGGGGGGGGTGGGGGGGGGGGTGGGGGGGGGGTCAAAATGACCCAAAAATGAATCTATTATTTTTTATTTTTTTTAACTTTTTTTTACTTTTTTTTTAGGAAAAGGACCGATCAAGTTATATTTTGGTTAGAGTGTAATGAAAACAATTATGGTAAAAATATTCATCACGAACAAGTTGCGATTTACAACTATTCAAACGCTATCAAGATTTTACACGTATATATTTGTAATTTTTTTAAACGTGAAAAAAACCCGGATAACATAGGTAGCGAAACTATAACCGCTACATGAAATGCGTATTCAAGCTAATGGTTCTTGGTATTGTGAATTTCCAAACATTGTTCAACAAGCCACCATACATGACATTAACTTTAAAAAAAGTTTGGTCGAGAAACTGTTTGAATAGCCACTTCTTATCCTTATGAGGTACACATAGGTATAAGACAATGAAGATTAAAGGTAGGATACACCATTGGTAACTGCTTGAATTGTCATGAATGGGTAGATTTAGGGGGTTGTATTTTATAGTAAATATCGTTTAACTGACTTATCCGAAGTTTACAATCATATAGATGGCGAGAAAAGCACGAAAACATCGTTTGTTTTCAACCGGAGTCGAGCAGTTATATTCAATTTATTTTTGTGTTTTTTTTGCAATCGCGAATCAGAATAATTACTGGAATTTTGCATCGGGGTTATATACATATTCAAAATAAACCCAACCTATACACAATATACGCCTCCAATAAATTGTCCCTCTTTTTTTCCTTTTTTTCCCCTCGAAAAGCCTCCGTTATGTTTTGTACACGAATCGTTTTCGGCTTTGCCGCTGAGAAGCAAATGGAAATATTTGAACTTGTGGATTCATATCAATCGATTGAATGTTTCTGAAGCACAACAGGTATGGCCGGAATTTCTGCAGTTGTGAATCTAAAATCGCCTTAAGCCACAGACGGAATCGAAGCCAGGGATTCGAAAACGCCCTAAGCGGTAGGATATTTAGTTCTGTTCAATGCAAATCGGAAAAAAATTAAATAAAAAAAGCATGGGTCGATTTGGGGTTAACAAATCGGCGATGGAACGCAAGAGCTCCTTTCAATTGGAATTCGAGTCGCAGTCACTCAAACGTCAGGGTCGTTTCTGAAAAGTGCAAATAATAATGGGAATATTTGCATATTAAAAAACATTCCCGAAGTCAAAGAATAGATTGAAGATAAAGGCCGACCATGTTTAGAATTAGGGCCCGGTTGTTAATACTGTACTAACAACACTCTCCATAATCCAAAAATAATAAAATTACGTTCAGCGTGGTCAACTCGGGTTCTGGTCAACGATTAATCCGATAATCAGGTGGTCAGATTCTGAATAATCTATCTCTAGGTCACTCTTCATCCCCGATGACCTTTAAACCCTGATGACCTTTAAACCAAACTGAACTATTTTCTCTTGACAACATTTTTGCAGTCTGTATTTGTTGGACTTGAAACATGTTTGGGGCTGGATTGTTAAAGGGGCACTATGTCCTGAAGTCTCCAAAAGATCATGTTTTGTATTTTTATTGATCCTATTTCAAACATATGGTTGAAAGGAAATCCAACCTAATGTCTTACCGTTCCCGAGAAAAGAAAAAAAACACGGTTGTTTACATCTGACACGATAGTCTATGTTTTTCCTGTCGTTTTCAAAATGAAACCAGGCTACATGAAAAGAAACCGAATTGGTGACGCTAGTAAATTTGCAGTTTGCAAACTTCACTGTAAACACTTCTATTGACTCACCGACGTGGCAGTATTATAGCGGAGACCTTTATGAACAAGCTGAAAAGGAAACTCTGATATTAAAATTGTGGGGTAACGTTAGGTTTCCAACCTACCCATAAATACACACCCAATTCAAATGTTCAAATGAGGTATAGTCAGCACAGAGACTTACGCACACAATAATGGTGCCCTATAGGAGTGGTGCCCTATAGGAGTGGTGCCCTATAGGAGTGGTGCCCTATAGGAGTGGTGCCCTATAGGAGTGGTGCCCTATAGGAGTGGTTCCCCTATAGGAGTGGTGCCCCTATAGGAGTGGTGCCCCTATAGGAGTGGTGCCCTATAGGAGTGGTGCCCTATAGGAGTGGTGCCCTATAGGAGTGGTGCCCTATAGGAGTGGTGCCCTATAGGAGTGGTGCCCTATAGGAGTGGTGCCCTATAGGAGTGGTGCCCTATAGGAGTGGTGCCCTATAGGAGTGGTGCCTTCATGATAGGAGTGGTGCCTTCATGATAGGAGTGGTGCCTTCATGATAGGAGTGGTGCCTTCATGATAGGAGTGGTGCCTTCATGATAGGAGTGGTGCCTTCATGATAGGAGTGGTGCCTTCATGATAAGAGTGGTGCCTTCATGATAGGAGTGGTGCCTTCATGATAGGAGTGGTGCCTTCATGATAGGAGTGGTGCCTTCATGATAGGAGTGGTGCCTTCTTTTTATTGATCCTATTTCAAACATATGGTTGAAAGGAAATCCAACCTAATGTCTTACCGTTCCCGAGAAAAGAAAAAAAACACGGTTGTTTACATCTGACACGATAGTCTATGTTTTTCCTGTCGTTTTCAAAATGAAACCAGGCTACATGAAAAGAAACCGAATTGGTGACGCTAGTAAATTTGCAGTTTGCAAACTTCACTGTAAACACTTCTATTGACTCACCGACGTGGCAGTATTATAGCGGAGACCTTTATGAACAAGCTGAAAAGGAAACTCTGATATTAAAATTGTGGGGTAACGTTAGGTTTCCAACCTACCCATAAATACACACCCAATTCAAATGTTCAAATGAGGTATAGTCAGCACAGAGACTTACGCACACAAGAGTGGTGCCCTATAGGAGTGGTGCCCTATAGGAGTGGTGCCCTATAGGAGTGGTGCCCTATAGGAGTGGTGCCCTATAGGAGTGGTGCCCTATAGGAGTGGTGCCCTATAGGAGTGGTGCCCTATAGGAGTGGTGCCCTATAGGAGTGGTGCCCTATAGGAGTGGTGCCCTATAGGAGTGGTGCCCTATAGGAGTGGTGCCCTATAGGAGTGGTGCCCTATAGGAGTGGTGCCCTATAGGAGTGGTGCCCTATAGGAGTGGTGCCCTATAGGAGTGGTGCCCTATAGGAGTGGTGCCCTATAGGAGTGGTGCCCTATAGGAGTGGTGCCCTATAGGAGTGGTGCCCTATAGGAGTGGTGCCTTCATGATAGGAGTGGTGCCTTCATGATAGGAGTGGTGCCTTCATGATAGGAGTGGTGCCTTCATGATAGGAGTGGTGCCTTCATGATAGGAGTGGTGCCTTCATGATAGGAGTGGTGCCTTCATGATAGGAGTGGTGCCTTCATGATAGGAGTGGTGCCTTCATGATAGGAGTGGTGCCTTCATGATAGGAGTGGTGCCTTCATGATAGGAGTGGTGCCTTCATGATAGGAGTGGTGCCTTCATGATAGGAGTGGTGCCTTCATGATAGGAGTGGTGCCTTCATGATAGGAGTGGTGCCTTCATGATAGGAGTGGTGCCTTCATGATAGGAGTGGTGCCCTATAGGAGTGGTGCCCTATAGGAGTGGTGCCCTATAGGAGTGGTGCCTTTAAATATGTAAGTCATAAACAGGCAACCTGAACTCCGATAATCCAACTTGCAGCAGGACATGTGACCGAGCCCCCCCCCCCCCCCCTTTTTGTGTTTTTATAATAATTGTGTTCTCAGAATTTCAGGAATTCTTTTGGTTTTTTTTGGGGGTGCGTTAGGTAACAATAGTCAGTGTGTTTTTAGCGGCGCTACGAACATTTTAACAAAAGGAAAAATGGTGCACTAACAATGACTTGTTTACAGCAGAGTATGGGGAAATAAGAGGGGAGGTCCCTTTCTGTCACATACAGTTAACGTGAGAATGGAAAATCATTTACACACTTTTTCTTCCCAGGGAATTCATTTTCGTTCAGGGAATTCGTTTTCACACCTTTTCACAGAATGTTCATCAATTCTTTTGGTACATTGCGTTATGGGGACAATCCATAGGGTTTGTGTGCTAAGTGAAATCTCTCTAATCTCAAACTCAGAACACTCTAACATTTCCAACATCACCCAAATTTGTCTTCTTCGACATTTTCTTTCATTATACCCTAACCCAATTTTACCTTGTTCTACCTTTACTGAAGACCCACCAAACGCGCTATGGGGACTCAAAAATGTCCCCACTACTCGGTCTGTCTTTTCCAAACAAAAGAGCCTGTCACCACAACTAGGTGGAGGCTCGTACACACCTTTCAACACAAGTGAGAAACCATTTTTACCTTTTGACACTTATATTTTTACACCTTTTCACACAAGTGGGAAAATTTGGTGGAAATTATGGTACCCTGTGGTGACGTGAACACAACGGGGACAATGGGAATGAATACATATCTACAGGATAATTTATATAAAGGTCTCCACAAGGTTTTCACAAAATAGATATCTGAATCGACTATTCGACTCAAAATTACTCAAAAACTAGGGTTAAGATGTGGGTTAGGGTTAGTGTTGTGTTTGGGTATAATAAAGGGTATTTGGGTCAACATTTCAACCCAGAAAATTAATTGTGGTTGAAATATGAGCACTTTGAAACAAAGTCGCCAATTTTCTAACCATTTTGTACACGAGAACAAAGAGTGAGTGAGTGAGTGAGTTTTTAGGGTTTAACGCCGTACCAGCATCAATGGCCATATTCACGGCGGGAACAAATTTCATTCAACAATTTTTTATTTCATTCAACAATTAATGTGAAGAAGTTACAGTTTTAGAGGTGGGAGGAAAACCCCAGAAGAATATCCTGGGGAAAAACCCACTGAGTCAGGCAGGGACTGAAAACCCAATCCACATATTGGCCCAGGCCGGATTCGAACCCGGGTCATAGTGGTGGAAGGCGAGGAAAGAACCGCTACACCAACCCGACTCCCCCCGAGAACAAAGAGATGTCTCCACAAGGATACAAACATGCGAATGTGTGCATGCGAAATTTGAAATGCAAAAAGGGAATGTTAATAGGTAATGACATTCCTTTCACAAAATTTCCCATTCGCATTGTTAACTTTTTCAATTGCACTGTACTGTATCCTGAAGTCGGGTTGTGGGTAGTCGGGTTTGCATAGCGGTTATTTCCTCGCCTTTAACCACTGTGACCCGAGTTCGAACCATGTCTGGGCCATTACGTGGATTTGGTTTTCAGTCCCTGCCTGATTCCTTGGTTTTCCTCCCACCTCTAAAAGTGTACCTTCTTCTCAATATCTCCTCTCTGCAGGTTTCTTCAGGCTTACGAGCTACAGTGCCTTGGTTTAATTACCAGAAAGAATTAACAATAATCGTGCTGGAAATAGACATGAAACAAACTAACACAATTCAGTCTTTTAACTTGCACACTTTTGAATGTTTTATTCAGTGAGGCTGTTAATGTTCATAACATTTTCAACTTTTTGTTTGTTTTAATGTTCAACATTTTTCCATCGTTTATTGAAGTGGCTTATAAATAAGCCATTTTCTCTCATCTTTGCAACAAGAGAAAAAACAAGAAGTAATATCATACACAATAAATATATACACAGAAAATAAGCAATTGGCAAAGACATACTAGCTTTATGACGACACCGTCGTAAAATGGGACAGCAAAAAAATGAGTTGCGTCTAATCCAGTGCAACCATAAGGCATAAATAACACATTACAAAAATTTGTCGTATTTCAATTTCAACTTTTCCAATACTTGTTCAAAGTTTTTTAATACTTTGTGCAATCATCCCATTCTGTTCAATTCTCACAAATGGTCAAATAAATACTCGCACAGTATCACTGTCGCTCAGTGATCTCTGCTCATACAATGTACCATACTAACAAAAAAAATATATCAATGTCTATCGGTTGACAATTCACTGAAATTCACCGATTGTTTCTTTAAATTTTCTTCTACTTTTTTTTAATTTTTTTACAAAGGTTGCTCTGAAAACCTACAGAACTTGAAAGCGCACATGATCATTATTCAAATACTCGGTAGAAAAATACATGTTTTGTCCATTATTTCTGAATTCCTTCGCATATCTTCGTGGACATTTTAGTTCATTTTGATGATAATATCAAGTTTTAGACCAAAAAACCCACAACACCAAGCAGACGTGGTGGTCATCATTCTTGCCAAACCGTACAGGAACATTACAAATGGAAGCATTTAGTCAATTCGAGACAGACCGGGGCCTTTTTGGTGTCCAGATATCATATCTCAATTTTAGATATTTGGAGAAAAAAAATCTCCCTCAATCCTCTCTTTAAAAACCTAAAGAAAAAGCCAGTTCAGTATTCTAACTGCGCATGTGCACATTGGAGGATTGGATGATCTTTCTTTCGAGATAAACATTTCATTGTATGCCTGCAAAAGCATAGCGGGTACCAGCAAATCTGAAGAGATCGTCGTGTTCTAAACCAACATTAACACAAGTTTGGACAACAAAGTTTTTTCAGGCGTTTTGTGTGACCAAACATTTGTTCGAACAAAATATTTCCATCGCACACAAAACGAATGCACAAAATGCGGTTGCCACGTTCCCCATAGCTTTGTGTGCATTTATCTGCCGCACATGCACAGTTAGAATTTCTGGGGCAGCAGAAACAGAATCAAAACATTGGGAGCACAGGTAGGATACATTTTACCAGAAAAAAAAGTCTTACATTTTTTAGTTTTCAGCAAAGGTAAAAACATGACTTTTTTCCCAAACCAAAACAGTTTGTACAGTGCGGGAGCTGAGATATCTCACCTCACTACCCCCTCCCCAATACACATAGTAGCCGTAATTGTAATCTCACATCACTACCCCCCCCCCCCCCCCAATACATGTAGTAGCCGTAATTGTAATACTTAGGGCATGTAGCCTCAACTTGCTTGCCTTGCAGTGAAATAGCAATATCCACAACAGAGGTTGCAAAACAAAATAAAATACAATGACATAAAAAAACACGCCCTAAAATCAACAAGATGATTCTGCACTATTACTTGGCTGGGAAAGTTAAAATTACTCATTGGTTCAACTTGGTGTGTACAATACCATGATACTACACACCCAGATTAATATTGTCATGTACTGTTGTTTGGGTCGACATTTATCAAGGACGCCATTTCAATACAAATGGCTAAATCCGCCCACACAGAAGTTTCAATTGTAGAGAAAGGTTAAACTTGGTTTTTAGAGTAGACAATGGAGTTTATTGCTCCATGAGTAGACTGACATACAACAAAAGTACATCAATGCGTGCACCCAACCAACACCGACACCGTGTACATTCCCAACATGCACGAAATATCGTTATTTTACTTTTTGTAAAGACCTAGGCACAAAGTGAATTTCAACGTGGCATGATTAAGCATTAAAACTATTTTTAGCACAAACAAAACATGGTTGCTTGAGCAAAATAATTATGGACAAATGTTAGGAAACAGAAAATCAGTGCCTGTGAAGAAGTTAGAAAAAAACGAAAAAAAAACAGGTTAGCAATTGCAATGAGACTCCAAAGCGTGAAAATACAACCATCGACTATTAAAATCAGACCAATAGGATATTCTCGCTTTGTTAAACCTTTGTGTTAACCTCGAGGTCACAGCGGAAAAATGACGTCAAACATCGGCACACAAATTCATAATGTACAATTTGTTTTTGAAACGTTTTTCTGACGTTACAAAATTACGTGGCAAGGCAACTGAAGTAATAGCGTTGTCGGCATTTGTCGTACACCGTTAACATGTTAAATACAGTTTGGCAGTATATAATATCATATGTTCATATTGTACAGACTAATATAGATTCATCAATTATATCCCATTGCCTGAAGTTTCATCAAAATAACCTTCTCTAAAGGCATTATTTTCATGTCCAGAAACCTTGTGTATTCGCTTATTAACACTTTCTCAGTAACTCTTTTCTTCAATAAATATACAGTAATCACAAAAGAATATCTAAGCACATCTGTACCCCCAGTGTTATTTCTGCTGTTTAATATATGCAGAACTACCTTACAGTCCCCCCCCCAAAAAAAAAGGATTCCTTGCTTTCTTCAAATAAAAAAAAAATAAAAAAAAATAATAATAAATAATACCAAAGTTAATGGTCACTTCAATTTCTACAGACAATTCGTTGGCCTCTCGTTAACCAATCATTACAGGAATGTTCCCTTACAAATATCGGTCAAGAAAGTTCAAAGTTAGATCTATGCATAAATATGTTTATCTTCGTAGATTATTATAACATCGTAAGTAATTTCTGGACTGCATTTTTTCAAGATGACGCACCAAACGCACTGCTCTACATGTATGTCATTCAGGATTCGTATTGAGAAAGATAAATCCTAGTTTGCGAGTAAACGTAAAAAATTAAAACAATTATAATAATAAAATATATATTAACCAATTTATTTAGCAACAAATTAACTTTAGAACAGAGAAGTACTGCTCCACATTAATTAACCCCAACAGTTCGATTTTGTATAATAGGATTTTACACACACTAGGATTAATTATCTATTTCCATTTGCTGACCAAAATACAAAAAAACAAAAAAACGTTACTTTGAGTATAGTTGTATGTGGTTTGTGCGCACTCTGCAGGCCACAAAATAACTGAAATTCAAAGTCACAATAATTGTTTAATAAATATTGACATTTCCATGTTTGCGCGTGTTTGTGATAATGTTTTATGGTGTTTTGTTCACACCCTAAATGAACTGTTTAACAGTTGCAAAGAATTGGGATGAAACGTGCACTATCTCAGGCCAAGTAGAAAAATAAACTAGCTTCCCATCCGGGCTTTTTAAAACAAAATACGAATGAGGCAGGTGTTTTTTTCCCCAGGAAAACTCTTGAAATTGTTTGTCTTCTATTTCAATTCACTGCATTTCAATTGCAACAATTCAATGTCTAAAATCATTCAGAATTTGGACTGAAAACTACCCCCCCCCCCCGCAAAAAGGGGAATATAATTAATAACAAATTAATTAATTTATAAACACAAAATTAAATAATTAAAAAAAGGGTGTGTTGTCTTTATAACAAGATTTGTTGTTAAATTTAACAAACGAAGAATATTTAAATTCAAATTTAAGGCCATTTGTTTTGTTTTTCTAAGTTAGAATTACAGGCATTTAGGGAAACATGATCGTAACCATTGATTGGATTTTTTTTAGAGACACAAAAACTGTCCAATTTCATAATAATTAGTTGTTGTTGTAGATACAGGCACTTTATAGATTTTCAATTCACTTTCTACTTCCTGGTGAGGGGGCTATTCACATTTTTTAAGTACAACGTTTGGACCAGACAAGGTATTAAAGTTAATGTATTTATTTATTTATTGTTGAGATTTCATATTATATACTTAAGGTTATGTAAATTTATATACTTTTTTAGTTTCTCCAAATTCAACAAGTTTAATTTTATTTAAAGGCCTCTTATTCATTTTTTGTTTATAAAAAAAAAAGCGAAATTTAAATTGTTCACATTATCTTGTTTTTAAAATTTTATATGAAGTACTTCACGATGGCATTTTAAGTAAGTTTTCAGATCTTGTTGAGAAATCCCACTTTGCCCCTATACCAACATAGTAAGTTGACAAGTTATAAAAGAATAATTTTGAAAATCCATCTTATACTTATAAGAGCACTCCAGATGTTCATTTGGATAGTTCACAGGTTTCTTGGGAACGCTTTCCTAGACATTGTCTGGGATAGTGAACATCCAGCCAATTTCACAAAACATAATTTAGTAGCTGCAAGTCCACTTGTGTCACAATTTATTGCCTAAAAGTTGCCCAACATTTTATGTTGCGCAACCTTTCAGTTTATTAAAATGACAATTTCAACTTCAGGGCTCATACACGACACTCTCAGCTTTGTGTTTGAAGTAAACGAATTGCTACTTTACTTGCGACACAATTTATCTTGTGACTTTTGCTGCAATTTTTTTAAAAGAAAGTCGGACAAAACTGTTATACATCAAAGATGATTATATTATTAAAATGTTGTTAAACGAAAATTGATAATACGTTGCAGCTGCACAATAAACGTGTTGCTTTAACTTGCTTAAGTCCTGCGCAAGGCGCAATAGATACACACTCTTTGGTGAAATCGGCTGTGAGACATAATACCATGAAATCCAAGTTAAATTACTGCCTGTTACAACTGATATTGTACTAACCAACTGATAATGTATCACTAATCGATAATGTAACAACAGATTGACTGATAGTGTAGTAAAATATACTAACACTATTGGGTCAATTGTTATTATATTATCGGTCTTAACCAGTTCGCGCCGGGATTATTTTAACATCACCGAACCGAGGCGCAAGATTATTTTTAACAAAACTCGATCCGAGTCGGGTTCAGGCCGATAGTACCGGGAAGCACACCCACACAATTCTGGCCTTGCTCGCGGCTGACAGACATTTCCGGCCTTGCTCGTGACGTGTTTATGCGTCATCCGTTTTGAATCTGGGGAAAACTTTGCGTGTATATACGTCCTCCGGCGCGAACTGGTTAACATGATTTATGTACATTACCAAGTGTAGCTCGTGGAAGTACAACTGAAGTATTTTGGTTGGCGTTTATTATATTTTTATTTTGTTTAGAAACAGCTGCTTTAAAATGGATAATTAGAATTAGAATTGATAATTAGCAATGAATACTTAAACATTACCAGTGGGTATTTCTTTTTTTCTGTCAAAAAAATGTTCATTAAAAAATTTGTAATTTTATAACGAAGATCTGAGCACCTTTTTACGCGGACCTTGATGGGAAATTTCTCTTACTCTCTCCATGGAAATTTGGTGGGTTCCCAATAAATGTTACCGTAACCTTTGCCAACTCATAGCCGTACACATTTTGTCTGGAAGGGCAGAATTAATTGTATTTACTAATTTTAGCAAAATATCAAAGAATAAATATATTACAATTCATATATATCACCACTCTGCATAATATAAAGTCTCTATACTATATTCATCATCTTCGCTATATAACCATAGCGTGACACGATTGACAATTCGACAGTGCACTTTTAAAGAGAGTTTTAGGAGAATATGAACGACGTACGTGCGAGACACACTTGGAACACACAAACGACGTGCCGGTTTATATATGTGCTGGCTTCCAAACACTTGGCTGTTTAAGTTTGGCAATAAATTATGCAAATTATGCAGCTTTCCCAGAGCAAACTAAAACCGCTCATGCTAACAGTCGTTTCTTAAAATTTTTGTTAATACTTCCCCCCACCCTAATCAATTTTGGTTTTCCCCAGATGTACTTTATAGATAATATACAAAAAAAAAATTAAAAAAAAAAATTAACTGGACTGTAAGTGAATATTCCTGTAAAATCATGGTGGAATTTTGTATTAATATCCCATCATTGGAGAAAAAAACTAAGCTTTTTTGCCCCCTTGCAAAAGCAAATGTTGTATATGATCTTTAAAATACATAGCCGGCGGTTGAATTTGAATTAAATTCAGCGACAAATTCATTTAAAAATGCTATGAAAGGAACTAAAAAACAATGGAACATGGTTGTTCAATTTCTATAAGAGACTGCTCGTGATCTGAAATACTTAATGGAGCAGTGTGGAATGACTAGCTCTTCACAAAATATGTATTAACAAGCTACCAAAAAAACAAAAACAAAAAACCTATGCAAAATAATTTAGGAATTATTAAAATATATCAATATATTACATGCTTTATTCTATTTGGGGATTATATGTCACGATACTATTAAAACATCATACTTTTTGTAGCCACAGGAACCAATTTGGGCTACTGATTTTCGTAATAAATAGGGGTCCAACATACAGGTCGTCTGTCAACGTCGTGGGCAGAGTTGTTAATTAGGGGTACATGTACTTCTAACTATGTGCAAGATCCAAGTTGTGTGATCATAACCTAATGTTTAAAGGTAGGATACACCATTTGCAGATATCAAAAATATTTACTACCGAATTATTAAGAAATATCTTACTCATTTGAAAGTAAATGTTGATTCTAGGCATCCAGCAAAATGATTGCGCTAGATATCCTGTAATTATTCCGAAAAAAATAATTTTATAATGAAAAAAACAAAGATAACATAAGAATAACTGCTCGACGCCAGTTGAAACAAACCGTTGTTTTTTGTGTTTTTCTCGGCATCCATGATTGTAAAACTTTGGACAGCTCAGTTAAACGATATTTACTATAAAATACAATCCCCCAAATCTACTCATTCATGATAATTCAAGCAATGACCAATGGTGTATACTACCTTTAAACCACTTGTATACAAGAAGGCCGAGATGTTACTGCAATTAGAGATTTGCTCAACCTGTGAGTGATCCCAATTTACAAATGAGTTTGTTGCCAACTTGTCTTTGTGTCACTCTCTCTATCTCCCTGGGGTGGAGGACACAATATGCAGTTGGCTCAAGATATTGGTTTATTACTTTTTGGTTTGTTTAACCAGTTCGCGCGGGATTATTTTTAACGAAACTCGATCCGAGGCGGGTTCAGGCCGATGGTACCGGGAAGCACACCCACGCATTTCTGGCCTTGCTCGCTGCTGACAGACATTTGCGGCCTTGCTCGTGACGTTTTTATGCGTCACCTGTTTTGAATCTGGGGAAAACTTTGTGTTTATATACGTCATCCGGCGCGAACTGGTTCAAGTCTGCGGGCGACACATTCTGTTTTTGTGACAAAGGAAGCAACGACATTATGCGAGGCATTCTGGGAAAATGAAATGGAACTGGGCACAGGGCTTAGTAGAGATGAGGGTTAAATAACATGGGAGTAATTTCCTTTTTCAATATTTATAATCTGATATATCTACTAACCATACTTGTAAAGAAATATTATAATAGTCAGATAATAAAAGTGTTTTTAAGGGGAAACTATTGGCATCTTTCTTCATATAAAGCAATTTATGAGACGGAGAAACCACCCCTCCTTTGAGGTGGTCATTGTGCTTGCGGAATACTGTGGTTTTAAACCACAGCATTCTGATAATATCAGGATTTTTTAAAGGTTTTTAGGGGGAGGGGTGCATTAGGTAACAATAGTCTAGAGAGTGTATAGGTATGGGGGTTAAAAGGGGGAATCTCTCGGTATCATATCATGCTGGGTATATCTTTCCTTTTCAAGTATACCAAAGTATATGCGAAACTTCAGTATTTTACCTTTTCGACTTGTTGATTAATGCAATTCTTAAATAGCCACAACTTGTCCACAAAATGTCCGATTGAAGCGAAACAAACAGTATTTCCTGACACCTGCCAACCCCTCATTTCAACTTCTGTCCAGTTCCGTCTAATTTTGCCACAACCCCTCACAATAGGGCTATTCATTTTCGAATAATTTATTATTTGATATTCAAAACTGCATTTATTTTGAAAAAAAAATTGTTGGGATTTCAGGAATACGAATTAACTGAATGGCGATGATATTAAACTTTATTTGTGGGTGAATATTTGTTGCTTGCACCTGGTGATCTGTGTAACTTTCTGGTACGTGATTATTAAGTTTGATTCTCTGAAAAAATATACAGTTGTTATAGCACAGAAAACTCTGGTTACCAGGAGCCCTGGCAGCATTGTCCCGGCGCCTTCTGGCTCCCGGGATTCATCAAGCTCTGCGACAAAATACCTCTTCTCTAAAAGCACAAAACATTATGCGATGTGTAGTACCGGCCCACGAATATTCAAACCAGCAAACTGCTATTTGAATATTCAGTTGATATTCGAATATTTGATTTATTCGAAACAGCCATACCTCACAAATAACGTGCAATTGTCGCAGTTACCAGCATCTTTATTACCAGGTGGGGGGTTATGCGTCTGGTACCAAAGCACCGACACCAACTTAGGACAATTAGCCTCTCACTAAAAAGTCAACTAAGGATACAAGGTGCCACGGTGAACCCCCACCCCCAAACAAAAAAAATAACTGTGGACGATTTTCTGAAATTGACTGAAATTGGTTCAAGCGCCGTTCTTCGTGAGGTCAGCTGATGACCAGGCGGGAATGGAACAATTTTCCGTTTCAGTCGGACGGTAGGAGTCACGTCTCACTCTTGAGTTGCCTCAGACCAAGTCTGGCGTAGTGGACCAGGTCCAGGGTGCTGCTGTGCAAGGTGAGGTGACCAAACTCGCAGTCCAACTCCTGGAAAAACTCTGCCGGGAAAATGAGAAAGAGGAAGGGTGTTAAGATCTAACGATGACGAGCTCGGTGGTAAAGGCAAGTGCTGAACGATAGATTGTTGAGTGTCCTCTACAATACTTTTAATATACGTACGTATATAATATAGGTACGTATATAATGCAATGAATTCATATCTTCAGCCAAGCATTTTGACAGCTCAGTTAAATAACAGTTTATACAGTGCATGGCGTAGAGATTGGAGGTTTAGTGTTCGAATCTTTCACGTTCCTTTTTTTTTAAGTTCAATTTTGTTCTTCTAATTTGCGGCTTTGGAGGATTTTTTGAAAAGGAAAATAAGATCCGGAATTTTATAGGTTCGATTTCATTTTGTCTTCTATTTTAAATTGTTTAAATGAAAAAAAAAAAAAAGGAAGTAAAGTCCGAAATCTCATAGTGTACACCCCATTTAAATATGTCATTGAAAAAAATAAAGAAAATTGCGGCAAGGCGTGCGCCACGTCGCTAGGCAGTTGCTAAGGTGGGTGTGGCCTAATAGATCAGTGTTTTTGAGGTAGAAGTCCAATTTCTTACTTTTAAGGATAGGAACCTATACATGTAAAAATAAATGCAACCTTACACTTCCACTGTTTAGAGACCTCAACGATTGACGTGTTTGGCTTGGAAATGTTGGATTTTAGCGCCATTTTGTAAGCAAAGGTCAAGTTTTTTTGGGGGCTTGGATGTTCACTGTGCGCTAATCCTAATTAGAGCTCCTGACTTTGGTTCACAAAAATGGCTCTGGAATCAAAACTACTGAACCGAATCGGAAGTCCTTGGTATCATTTTCCTTCCAACAACATTTCCTATCCATATATGTATATACAAAATGTAGGTCTCTGAATAGTGTAAGTACGAGGTTGCATTTGTATTTTACCACCCTATATAAATGAAGGTTTACCCACCTATGTTTTCTTGAGCCAGAACGTCAGCCTGTTCCCAGTAGTCCAGGCCGTAGTACCCATAGCTGGAGTTCTGAATGAAGGTGGACATCATAGTGAAAATACGCTGCGGGACGGAGACGTTGGCCGGCGAGGACATAATGTGGGGCACACCGTTGGTCAGCTTGTTGGTAAGCTGCACCTGAGGTAACGAGGACGGCTGCAACGACGTGGCACCGGCGTCCCCGTTGTTGTTGATGCTGCTACCCTGGGAGCCCATGCTGCCGACCGACCCGACCGACCCGGCGGGGGATGGCGTAGGGGACATTGGGGAAGGGGTGCCCGTGTACCTGTTGCACAGGGATGGTGACGAAGAGGGGAGGGTGGAGGTTAGCTGGTGGTTCAACAGGGGCGTTAGACAGCGCATGTCGGGGTGCCTACAAAAAACACAGATCACAGAGGGGTACAAACAAACAAGCAGGATTTTACACGGGAACACACCAAGCAAACATGGGGAAACAAGCAATACAAACAAAACAGGCCAATTTCACAAAGACGCTATGAAGCACAAACAAAATTGCTTTGCATACAAATTCTTCCTTAAAAATGGGGTTACAGACAAAATATTCAGGTGACGTATACTGTTTGTGACTGATATCTAGCTGGTTTTTGCTTAGCATGAAAAAAGAACCTGGTGTCTTGGCTGGGAACCTGGTTTTATTGAGCAAAACTATTTTGTGCTAAGCAAATTTCTGTAATTAGCAGCTTCATAAAATTGCCCCCAGATCGGTTGATATGCTGCTGTGGAGTGACGTATTTTTCAATATGAGGGTTTGGCTATACTCGGTTCACTGATCTAGCACTTCTGCTAAGAGCCTTCTGAGGGCCACAGGAAGGAAAAAAAGCTATGAGAAAGCATTATTTGGCAAGTGGTTAAAGTTACAGTATACCATTTGTCGGTTAGCAGCAAAATTGCTCAAAATCTAAAGAATGGTGCCTGACAACTATCCTGGCAAAATTTTAGCTCTGTGAATGCTGTATATTCAAAAATAATTAATATTCTAAGATTTATATTTTGAACCAACTACTAATGGAATGTACTTGTTTAATGCGTCTCTTAGATACGTTTGTGTACTTCTTCTTTAACCAGTTCGCGCTGGAGGACGTATATACATCAAAGTTTTCCCAAGATTCAAAACGGATGACGCATAAACAAGCCACGAGCAAGGCAGGAAATATCTGTCAGCAGCGAGCAAGGCTGGAAATGCGTGGGTGTGCTTTCCGGTACCATCGGCCTGAACCCCGCCTCAGATCAAGTTTCGTTACAAATAATCCAGCGCCTTGGTTCGGTGATGTTAAAATAATCCCCGGCGCGAACTGGTTAAAATTACAGCTTGGCAAAGGCAATAATTTCACAGAGAGTTTATCTTTACATCAAGTAAGCCATTGAACAGTAACTTGGTCGCTTCTTTTGGATAATTGCCCAAAAGGTATACTGTCCCTTTAACAATTACAACGGACAGACAACATGAAGAGGATTCACAGAAACTCAATACACACTGCGACAATACAGTAGACACAAACAATAGTCAAGTTATATTATACGCATCAGATATAATAGCAACAGGTTTCTGTGCTTTCAGGACATGTACATTGTAGCTAGTGTGATGTTTGCACATGTACATGTACATGTGCGATATTTGCGCATGCTCACTTTTGTGTTCTTCGATTGCCTCATCAAGGGACAACGGGGTGACCTGGCGCTAGTCTACCGTGCATATGTATTTTACCCGTCTGTGAATCATCGCTTGCGTGCTTAGGAAACAGCAAACACTAGCAGCCGACACGTGATGGTGAATAGACCGGTGAGAATTCAGCTCTCAATCATAAATGTAAACGCCCAACAAAACAGAGCCAACTCTGTCCCGAGCCAATATGTGACCTGTCACCACAATATGAGAGTAAAGTCGCACAATGTGATTTAGAGATATGGCCATCCAAAGGAAAAATATGAAGGGGTGGTCAATTTTAAGACTTTGCGTAATTTGGAAAGCCGAAGTCCTCCTCTACATAATCGCATTTTTGTGGTGAGATGAGATGATCGAAAACCTCTGAAATTACGCGATTTTGCGTAGTGTTTGCGTAGTTAGTGTTTGGATTAAAGTCCATTCGTGGTCTAATTAACACGGTAATTAAAAGTGCAAATCAGGTCCTCGTAAGTATTCCACGTTTTCGAAATTTTGATATTTTGTTGTTTATACAATAGTTTGTATGTGTGGACAATTTTGAGAAGAAATAATGATTAGAACATAGCCGTTGCTACGTCAACCGAACCCTACTTGTCCTGTTTTGTAAGTGTTTTGTTTAGGATGTAAAAGTAAGTTTTCTAACAAACATGTTTTGTGAAACCCATGACTTTCTAGAGCGCTGTAAAAAGTATTTATCGCAAAAACCACCAAGTGTTATGTACCATTGGAAAGCTATCTTTCTTAAGAATTTGAAAATACCAATATCTCAAATTTTCAATATTTCCGACTTTACTCTCATTTTGTGGTGACAGATCACAAATGGCTCATCAGGCTGCTGTTTAACTCTGGTTTCATTAGCATGAAACGACTGAGAATATTCCTATTGCCCCTGGACGGGATGCTTGTCTATCACAGGTTACTCCTCAGCTAATGGCGGTACCCATATACACTCCTAGGTGGAGAGAGGCAAGTTGGGGTGAAGGTGCTTGCCCAAGGACACAACATATGGCCGGTAGCTGAAATCGAACCCTTGACCGTCTGATCATGTGTCACGAACCCTAATGCAGAGTTGTAATGACTCGAGTTAATGACTCAACTTGAGTCACAATTACAAATGACTCGATTTGAGTCCCTTTGAGTAAATGACTTGACTCGACTCGAGTCCCTCATTAGAATGACTCGACTCGAGTGAAGGCTAATAAAACTTGAGTTCAAAAAATAAGAGCAAAACTTTGCAAAAGAATTATGTACTAACTTACATTGTTGCCGGTTTATGTTCCCGACACGCTTATGTTCGCGAATAATTATGTACATACATACAATGTACGCACATACATAGTTACACATTTAAATCGGCCGTTCTTTCTCCGTGACACAACAAACATACAACAAACCATACATCGTGTCGTGGACTCTCACCTTGTGTTTCAAATAATTGTGTCTCGAATTAACTCGAGCTAAATACTCGACTCAACTACACACTGTGACTCGACTCGATTCTTTAAAATGACCCGACTCGATTCTTTAAAATGACCCGACTCGATTCTTTAAAATGACCCGACTCGATTCTTTAAAATGACTCGAGTCACAAAGGTCAGGGACTTGTTACAGCTCTGCCCTAACCACTAGGTCACACTCTCCCTATGAATATGGATGAGGTTAGGTAATCTTTTTTTTTTTTGCTCAAGAAATGTTCAGCTTCGCGAAGACGGCCACCAAACAAAAAGATTTTGAATTTGTTTGGTTTTCCAATCCAACTCACTTTGAGGAGCTCCAAGACAAAGGAGCTTGGGCGGCCTGCTGGGTCTTGGAAGAGTTTCGGAAGTGCTCACCGAGCACTTTGGCAAGTTTCATTCCGTTCGCCTTCTTCATCTTGAACATCTTCATGTACAGGAGCCCTAGGCAACGGTGGCTATTGAACAACGCAACGGCAGAGAGAATAAAATGATATCGGTTATTACTGATGACTAGTGGTCAAACTTTACACTTTACACAGGGTGGCCCATTTAGCTTTACCTTACATACGTACTGTGGACATTCCTTTGTCTTCGTGTAGTTAAAAAAACGTTGACTAAATACTCATTTTTCTCGCTTCCCCAAAACAAATGTACCCTCAAATTTTGATTCTGGGCCTCTCAGCTGTTCCTTCTATCTTTTCTATATATAACCCTAACCCGTTTTTCCTCTAGCGCTCTTTTTCGGAAACTGAAAAACGGATTGTGGACCTGGGCAAGTCCACAAACCGTAACCTCTTCTCGCATCGTGTGGACCTATATTGTTCGGAGGTCCAGAGTGCGTATAAAAGACTAACTCACCTAGTCAAACGTTACACACCACGTGTGGATATTCCTTCGAATTCGTGTAGTTGAGAATCCTGGACCAAATTTCACCAAAATATTCATTTCCCTCACATCATGACAAATTCTTTCAACTCACATTTGTGACTATGATACCCTTTTCCAAATAAAACCCCAACCCATTTTCAGGTTCTCTGAAGCGGACAAAAAGCACCCCCTCCTTCGTGGACAGAGCCCCGAATACCCCGTCCATTTTGTTTTCCACGTGGGTTGAGAATTCGAGACCCCAAAGGGACACACCGTTCTAACCTCAGCTGTACTCACCATAATACTGCTAGTTTCTTGTCCATGCTCAGAGCATCTTGGTTTAAGTGACTGCCTTTAAATTTTAAGATGAATCTGCACCAGACAAGGGAGGGGGGAGAGAATCAAGACCAAGCTGTATGAATCACTCATGTCTTCAATTTTGCCAACAAGCTCTTTTTTGCATCCTGATCTTTCAGACACGGCTATGTACTTGCGAGTAGCAATGTGTCTTCACAGTGTCAACTTGGAAACAAAAACTACTAACCGGTTTCTGGATGTATGTAAATGAAGCTAGCAATTAACCAGTTCGCGCCGGATGACGTATATAAACGCAAAGTTTTCCCCAGATTCAAAACGGATGACGCATAAACACGCCACGACCAAGGCTGGAAATGTGTGTCAGCAGCGAGCAAGGCCGGAAATGCGTGGGTGTGCTTCCCGGCACTATCGGCCTGAACCCGCTTTGGATTGAGTTTCGTTAAAAATAATCCCGCCCCTCAGCTCGGTGATGTTAAAATAATCCCGGCACGAACTGGTTCAGGAATCATTTGCTCTACTTCACTCTCCCCAGGATTTCACTCCAAACAAATAAATGACCCAAATCGTTGCATAGAAAGGTCATCTCACTGCTGAATAATGGGCTGTCACTTCACGTCATAATGTGTATTAGTGTTTCTGCTCTTATGAGAAATCTGTTAGCTGCTCACAAGTACTCGACTACTTGCGAGTTATTACTCGAGCACCAAAATCCACTACTCGCCCAACAATAATTAACCAGTTCATCTCGGGATTATTTTAACATCACAGAGCCGAAGAGCGGGTTATTTTTAACCAGACTCGACCCGGAGCAGGTTCAGGCAGCCAGTATCGGGAAGCAAACCCACGCATTTCCGGCCTTGCTCGCTGCTGAAAGACTCTTTAACGGCCTTGCTCGTGGCGTGTTTATGCGTCATCCGTTTTGAATCTGTGGACAACTTTGCGTTTATATTCGTCATCCGGCGCGAACTGGTTAAGACGCAGATTGGATTCTGGTTACGGATATTTCTTACTCGTACATGAACACAGAGAGCTAGTGTCATAGATATGTAAGCGGGTTGCAATTTTTTTAAGTTTTTAAATTTGGTCTTCTCAGGCTTTGAACTTACTTGATAATGTCGCAGGTATCTGAATACATAGTAATGGCTTTCTCGACAGGGACTACGGGGTCATTCTCCATAGCGTTACCACACAGGATAAACGATAGCGCCGCGTCAAAGTACGTCAGTGCCTTCACGTTCTTGTCACTCTGTGCAGATCACAAAAATCAAACAATCCAACAAATAATAGGTCAATCTTTGGGAAGCAAAAGCCATTAATAACAATATCAAGGGTTTATCTCTATTTTTTAATGTGTGCACATTTCATACAACTTGACGTCATCACAATTGTAAGGCTTTCTGGCAAAATTAAACGGAACTGGATGGGTACAGGCTGAAGTAGAGAAAAATGAAGAAAACAAAATGAATGGGGTGTTTTTAAACAAAGATTTTAAAAAGAAAAACAAATCATTAATCTGAATACTTAAATTGAAACTTTAACAGCCTTTTTGTCAGTATTATTATTTTCGTTTACATGTTGGTGGTAAGTACAAACTTGAAACAGCCATTAAGTGTTAACAAAATGTCTGCGTAAAATGTAACAAGCAGTATCATGAGGAGAATAGTATTCTTTTTTCCAAATATTTGCAAACTCTCATTTTGATGTCTGCCCAGTTCTGTCTCATTTCGCCAACGGCCAAAACGCCTCACAGGTCAGCGCAAAATGGGGTCAAATTATGTCAACAACAAGGTCATCCGTCTCAATCTGACTGCTATACTTCATATTCTGTACGCTTTGGCAAGAATTTCATCCAAAAATCGTAAAATGCCACATTACATTACATTCAGAAGACTATACCGGTAACTTGAAACCGTTAGGAAATTAAGATTTGGGCACACGCTGAGGATATTGATGAGACACCTCATCTGTCAGCAGCACCATGTCTCCCCCCAAAAAACAGCGTAGGAAGTCTTACACTAAAGACCTACATGCATGATTCAGCATTAGTATATATCCAAAGTATTAATCATACACAGGACTGTACCGAAACTGCACTTCGGTACAAAGGGGGACCTAACATTTCACCAACAGCAAGCCCTGCCCATCACGCCAAAAAGGTTAGGGGTTACACTAAAGTGGTGCAGGTCATAATTCTGCCAAATCCCAAATTTCCCCAAGGAATGTCCCGCTTAACGTGCGAGGGGACATGTTATCAGGGAAGAGAGGAAACAGTTACTCTATATCTGTATTCCCAGGGAGGTACGAGATATCCATTTGGCAGAAATGATTTTTTTTTCGTTGGTAAGAGTGCTACATGTCCAGGTGTTTTAACCGAGTCAGCAGCGTTCAGAGTCGCATGTTAAATGCGGCACTTTAAAGCAAAAGTCTGCCTTTTGCAGCTATCCAAAAAGTAACCATGTGAATTTATTCCTTCTGGAATGCTGTCACTTTGAAGAACAAAAATTATATAAGACTGTTTTTCCGAAAATGAGTCTCAGAGGCGTATTTTTGGAAATTTCCATTAGTAGTTAATTTGCTATCCGCAAACGGTGCGCGCACATGGTTGCTATTATTGGTCTGTTTAGCACGTGACACGCACGTAGCTACTTGTACAATCGGCTGAATGCGAACGCGCCCTTAATGCCGAGTGTGGTCGCAATTCCAAATGTGACTCGGCCAATTTTGAATTGAAAATCAAACTCTGAGAGAATTTAGTTTTCTCGGAATATACAGCATTCAAAGAGATATAAACCTTCATCAGGTTTTAGTTGTCAAGCATCTGTCCTTGGATTTTGAGTTCTTTTGCTGATTCAAACGTAATTTTTTTGGGGAAAAACTGATAAATGGTCTGATGCAGCTTTAATAACAGATGGCGGAGGCCAGTTACTACTTGTTGAAATTGAGATAACTGCCATCACGGTTTTGAGCAGTAGTTGCTTTTTGACATTTCTGTAATGAGTGGCTTCGGGAGATAAGAACAGTTGGAGGTGTGACTGTGACACAACCTCTAACTGTGAATGATTTAATACAAGCAGAGGAGGTATCAGTTACTTCTTGGTACAGACCTCTTTCTTCAGGTTGGCAAAAAAAATTGACAAGAATTTGTGACTTTGTGAAGTGATGTGTGACCTTTGCACTATTTAAAGATTGCTCTCATAAAAATGTGAATAGACATTTCTAAAATAAAATATATCTTTTCTAGAAAGTGCAGTGCAACAAACGTGTACCTAATGTTATATAACTATCTAAGCAAAGAAAAAAAATAATGAAAGGAAAAAAAATAATGAAAGGAAAAAATCCCACCAAATCTTAAACAGCTAACAGAGATTTAACCCTTCATGCCGGTATTAATTCCTATACACATGACTGTTGTCCAGCAACTGCACTGCACAATGGACCCAAGCGTGCAGCTGTGACACAGGCCATGTTCTACGGCATAGCGTAGCTGACAACAGCATTCCCGAAGGGGTTGAAGACAGTGCACTGCCACAACACTCGTAAACATAGGACCCAGTTTCACACGTACTTTGGAAAACTCGAGTTGAGATATATATGTCCAACTTGGCGAAGTAAATGTACCGGATATCTAGAGTTCATAATTTGAGCAAAAGACTCAATTACGAAGCGTAACCTTGAAAGAACATGGGTTACTACGACAACAACAAAATTTGGTTGGTGAAGGGATTACGGGTGTGGCCAGCAGTGAGCCAGTGGGCACATTATCAGCCGGATGGAGGGTGTGGCTGTTTTGACTTGTTGCCAAGTGCCAAGCTGAGCCCAACGCAGATTGTCAGACCCAAATTGCCTTATTTCGCTTCTTGTTAAATTGTTGTCGACGAAAGAATGGAAGGGGGTAAATAGGTTGCAATTTAAAGAATCAATTTTCCTGAAATTATATTTTGTTTCTGCTTCCCGTAATTGGATCTACCCTATTTTAATGGCCCGGAAAAGAAGACCCATAAATTACAATATTTACTTGACTACACTACATGTACATACATGTACCTACATACGATGTGCACCAGAAAGTCAAATGTCATGTAATCTCAAGCAGATCTTTTTGTTTGCCTTATTGTTTTCCCCATTTATTTTTGTTTCAAGCAGATATTTTGCTATATTTTTACCTATATTCTTGTTTGTGTTTTGGGTGAAGTGGGTAAAGTGGGGGATAATTGTTGCCAGAAGTGAGATTGGGATAGGGGGGGGGGGGGAGGAGGGTGTCCCCGAAGTTATCGTTGCTTTTTAAAATATTTTATGATATGGACATTTGCGTCACGAAGATGTCAATATTATATTGCATTTGTATCCACGGGCTAGCGAGAACACAATTCCTACCCAAGCCCAAGCCCAACCCAACCCAACTTTACTTGGGTTGGATTCTAACCCACCACCTCCTGCTTTCCTAGTCCTATTATCCTGTTGTTCGACCACGGAGCTACTTAGGGTCGGCTGGCCGGACCGAGTCTGATCAAGTTCATTCAAGTCGGTTGTGTTTTTTTTGAATTTTTTTAAATACGATTCTCCTTTTTCCCCCTTTTTTCTAAGATATACACTACCTGTGCATCGGCTTGGTGTTTGAGTTTCTTCCCTTCGGCAAGATAACTGTCTGCAGTAAACTGCTGGCTGTAAAATTAAAAAAAGAAGAACAGACATGAGAGGTTTTATAAAAGATCTCTTCTTGCAAGTACATTAAAAATATTTACATTAACCTTAACCTAAACCCTGCTGAATCTGTATCTGTTGGCTACTGTGCAATCTCCATCAGGTGGATATCCAAGCACAGGGCGCTGATGCGGAGCAAGGCAGCAAGCATTTTTAGTGAAGAGCTCCCCTGGTTAGTTCAAGCAAATTGCTGGAACTTAGCTGATGTTTCAGGTTTTCTAAGGTAGGTGATTGCCTTATTAATAGCGGGAGAGAATTACATTGTGCAGTCGTTCGTGGGAAGAAGGAAAGCTTGTAGCAGTCCTTCTGAGTGGGAAGTTTTCTAAATGAAGTGGCTGATGTTTGTCTGGTTGTGGAATGTTGACTAGCTTCCTTGTCGATTGTAAATTTGTTGATGTCAATGGCTGCTAGATGGTTAGCTGCTTTGTAGAGAAGTAACAGGATCTAACAGGATCCAACCAGTTGACATTTCCATTGAAACCTGTTTGATTTAGCAGGCGAGTCATTTTATATATTCCGGAACACATTCAGAATCGCATTCTATTGGGTTACTGGTAAATAACGACAAGTTGGACTCTGTTAGATCCAACAGCAAACAAACAAATAAGACACAGTTGGATCCTGTTGGATTTAGCGGACAAGTCATTTTATATGTTCAGGTACCCAACAACCCAGTGAGTTGGACTGTGTTGGATCATGGAGGAATAAGAGCAGAGTCACAGTTGGACTCTGTTGGATTTAGCAGGCAAGTCCTTGGGAACCATTAGGATATCAAAGGTTAAGAAACAAATTATATATCAATGCATGGGCTGCAGTTTGCCAAGAATAACTACCTCTAAATTTATGACAATTCTGTGCTTTCTCAACAAGGAAAACTTATGTAGCTGTACGCCGTTTTTTTACTTTCACCCTAACTACCTCGAACACAACAAACTCCAACTGCAGGTTTTGGCAGGTTTGGTACCTATATTTCAATAATAATGTTTTATTTACACCTTTTCATTTCCATTGTTTAACAGTTTTTCTCATATATTTTGTTACTTTTTGAAGTCGTAATTTCAAACGAATCTAATAGATGTTCCTTATCCTAATGATTATTTTTATTATGTGTTGGGAAGGTAGTTTACCATTTAATTATAATCACTCATGGTAAAAAACGGCATTTCGTAGTGCATCAGAATTATAAACTAACACTACATCTCTGCTATAACAGGAACAAGGAGAATAAAAAACGGTTTTAATAAATTTATAAAATTACTCAGAAAGACAAAGTTCAGCCATGTGCAATACTTTGCCAATATTGCCCATAGAAATAATTAGTGTACAATCATTAGAAACATAAAGTGTATATCAACTATTGCTTCAACTCAACTAGAAAGTACCATGAAAAGGTCGAGGGCTAATACACCATTCTTTGGTTTCAATTTGATTTAAGTAAGGTTAAACGACATCATTTTAAAGGTAGTATACACCATTGGTCATTGCTTGAATTATCATGAATGAGTATATTTGGGGGGTTGTATTTATAGTAAATATCGTTTAACTGCGCTGTCCGAAGTTTTAGAATCATGGATGCCGAGAAAAGCACGAAAAACAGCAGTTTTTTTCAACCGGCATCGAGCAGTTATTCTTATGTTATCTTTGTTTTTTCGCGCTCGCCGTCCGGCGATCGCGAATTTTTCATTATAAAATTATATTTTTCGGAAGAATTACAGGATATCTAGCGCAATCATTTTGCTGGATGCCCAGAATCAACATTTACTTTCAGATGAGTAAGATATTTCTTAATAATTCGGTAGTAAATATTTTCGATATCTGCAAATGGTGTATACTACCTTTTTCCTACCTCCATGCTTTAAATAAGCCCAGGCAAGGTGTGCATTCACAGCAAGCTCACCAATTCCCCCAAAAACACTACAGAAAATATTGAAGTGATTAAGTAGTATTTGCCAGAGTGATGATTATTAACACCTTGTTGCCATTTCCTTCCCTCCCACCTTCTCCACCTGATTTTGCCATCAGTGCATGGCATGCTGAAACCTAAAGCATCACAGCTTGTTGTCAGGCCTTAGGCAACTCAAGCTACTGTGAGATCTCTTCCAAGTCATGAATACATGTCCCTTGGCTAGATTCATCACCCTTCCCCCTCCTCCCCCCCCCCCCCTCCACTAAAAATGATTAGTGCCATTTGCAGGTGGGAATACTGTAATGAAATCAACATGAAGCCTGCCAGATCAGAGAGGGGGGAGGGGGGTTGATGAATTGTCCCTGTGATTTCCTGCTGTTAGTTAATGGCGCCATAACGAGGCAGCCGCATATTAGCCACATGTGTTTCTTTTAAACCGCAGCGAAGGGTTTCTAGGTAAAAGTGTCAAGTGCGATCTTGACAGCAGACTACGAAATACTGATGTTCTCGGTGTCTTTTCGTTTTAAAATTGCCCAAAGATAATTTGACTAAGAAAAATAAGTCCTGGCGAATTGGAACATAGATAAAGAAACAGCTCTATGATTGGAACCAGACCTTTAATCATTAGCTCATCCCACTATCCACTAGACTACCGTGACAGGTCCAAGGCAATCAATCTTTTGAATGCTCTCTGATTGTTAAATTGACGATTTAATTGGTTCATCATACATGTACATGTACACTGTACTTGCATTGCTGACCTGTCGTAGTCGTAGAAGTATATATATATTTTTTTTTTGTTATTTGTGAGTTTTTGTGGGATATTTCTATTGTTAGCAGCATGTACATTGAACCCATATTCAGAGGATCAATTACGAGCATTCGATTTCTTGTACACTTGTCTGCTTGTGCACTTTTCTAGCCAACAAACCCAAATGTACTTGGCTCAATGTACATGCATGCTTTCAGGAGCCCATTCCTTACAAGCTTTGCTTCTTTATGGGCTTCTCCGCAGTATCATCCATCTTTAAAACAGTCGCGCCAGGTTTATTTTTAACAAAAATCTATCCATGGCGGGTTCAGGCCGATAGTACCAAGAAGCACACCCACGCATTTCCGGCCTTGCTCGATGCTGACAGACATTTTTATGCGTCATTCGTTTTGAATCTGGGGAAAAACTTTGCGTGTATTTACGTCCTCCGGCACGAACTGGTTAAACAATGTCTTTTAAACTTATGTTTTGCTTATGTAAATGTTTTTTATTTGATTTTGGTACTGAACTGAAAATAGTACACTAGTAAAGAGAATGACAATGATCTGCTTTCCAGAGTGCATTAGGAACTATTTCTAGGAGAAACCCTTACTAATTTGAAAGTAAATTCTAGGCATCCAGCCAAATGATTGCGCTAGATATCCTGCAACTGTTTTGAAAAAATTGAATTTCATATAAAGCAAATCATCAACAACTGCCCGATGCCGGTTAAAAATGAACACTGCGTAATCCATAGCCAAGTTTCAAAGATAATTTACATCTCCAACCAATATTTGTGTTTTCTAATGCTTAGTTTTTAGATATAAGTCGAGTTCCTAAGCTACTTTAATAAACACCATTTTTTCTAGTCGTTTGCTCCCAAAATGGTGTCGTTACAGCACTCTCATTTAACCAGGAAAACGACCTATTGTCAATGGCATTATACATGTACAATGATTTTTTTTGGGGGGGGGGGGGGGGGGGGTGGGGAGGGAGTGACATAAGACAATTTGAGATAAATAAAATGTTTTTCTTTTCCAAGTACAATAGAAAGAGAAAGTGGGAAAATAAAAAACCAGTACAAAAAAACACTGGGTCACAAACAGGTCTTGCAGACTAGATCGATTTGCCATTGTCCCCTCAAGAAACAACTTGACCGAGTGGAAGGATATCAGCAAATTATCACAGTTGCAATGGACCGTCTTGCAGATATCCACACACCAGACCAACAAAAGGGGACAAGCTGGGACACCGCAACGGCTTAAAAAGCCAGCAAATCAACAGTGGTGTTGGGCAAAACCTAATATTAAAATCATGTTGTGACACCTGCCAGCCAGGCAGCTAGCAGCCACACACACACACAGCACTGGTTTGGGTTAAGGTATTGAATTACAAATCCTTTTGCCTTGGCTGTCTGTATGTGCTTGGGAGCAGTGGGCAGGGAGGGGCTAGATACAGACACAGTATCACCTGCTGTCTTCTTAGTTTGTTGTGCTAGTGGTAGAGACTGTTAAAGGCAATGCCATGTCATTGTACTGTCTTAAAGGTAGGATACACCATTTGCAGATATTGAAAAAAATCTTACTAATGAATTATTAGGAAATATCTGACTTATTTAAAAGTAAATAATGATTGCACAAGATATCCTGTAATTGTTCCGAAAAATTGAATTTTATATACAAAAATTCGCGATCGCCAAAAAACAAGAACAACATAAGAACCACTGCCCGAAGCCGGTTGAAACTGAACGCTGTTTTTCTTGCTTTTCTCAGCATCTATGATCATAATACTACTGACATTGACAAGTCAGTTAAAAATATTTACTATAAAATACAACGTGCCAAATTTACTCATTCCTGACAATTCAATCAATTACCAATGGTGTATCTTAGTCTTACCTTTAAATGTATCATACACCTTTGGTAATTGCTTGAATTATCATGAATGGGTGAATTTTGGGGGTTGTATTTTATGGTAAATATAATTTAACTGACCTGTCCGAAGGTGTATAATCATGGATGCCGAGAAAAGTATGAAAAACAACATTTGTTTTTAACCGGCATCGGGCAATTATTATTATGTTATCATGGATTTTTTTGCGAATTTTGTTTTATAAAACTATTGTTTTCGGAGTAATTACAGGATATCTAGCACAATCATTTTGCTGGATGCCTAGAATCATTATTCACTTTCAAATAAGTACGATATTTCTTAATAACTCGGTAGTAAATAGTTTCGATATCTGCAAATGGTGTATCCTACCTTTAAGGAAGGGAGGAAAATCAAACCTTTTTTACCCTTCTGTTGATGTACACATCTAAATGTACAGCCCAACTAATTATCCTTACGAGCTGGTTTGCACCCAAGCACAGATTTGTTACTGAATGCAAGCAAAATGTGGACTAACTAAATCTGGGGAATTAGGCGAAGTACAGATGATCAGATGACGGTCGGCCATTGCCAATCATCATTGAGACATGATACAAACATTCCACTTTTCTTGATGAAGACAGCCCACCAGGTGCCATGATTGCACAGGATGCTTAACCAGTTCGCGCCGGATGACGAATATAAACGCAAAAATTTCCCCAAATTCAAAACGGATGACGAATATATACGCCAAGTTCAAGTTCGGAAATGTATGTCAGCAGCGCGCAAGGCCGGAAATGCGTGGGTGTGCTACCCAGCACTATAGGCCTGAACACGCTTCGGATCGAGTTTCGTTAAAAATAATCCCGCCCGTCGGCTCGGCGATGTTAAAATAATCCCGGCGCGAACTGGTTAAGAAGGTATTTCAAAATAACCACCTACAAAAGCACCTTTATAGGATAGGCGTTGAGACACGATATAAATTGAAACTGTAGAAAGCTTGATACAAAAAATGAGTATCCTCTACAATTCATCCAGTAGATTGATACTAAAATGGTATTAAAAGCACCTCTATGATAACAACGCAGAATATAAACAATATACATGTACCGCCAGTTCGGTATCCAAGCTGCGCGCGCTGCATTTGCACAGCAAGATTGGACAATTTTTCTCTTTATAGAATAAACGCAGATAAAGTTGGATTTTTGATAGGTTGTGATAGTTGTAACAGTAGGTAATAAATGTGGATAAATCAGTATCACATGTAGGGTCATCAAATCATGTGCTATGTGTCCCTTACATTTACGACAAATCCAATTGTTAGCCATTTTTTAAAAATTTCTATTCAAATGAAAAAAATTGGAATCCAAATTTAAAACCAAATAAACCAAATTCATATTCAACAATCCTACAATTGTCACAGCCCAATTAATAATAGGTGCATTCATTTATTTATTAATTTAGCTCCCAACTAGCTCTCAACGAAGCATCTCGCTCAGAAAGTAAAAACTAAAACGACCACATTTACAAATTAACCCTAACGGTCTAGATCTTCTTAAAGAGAAAACCAGGATTAATCAGAGGTTTGTTTTATCTCTCTTAATTTTACAATGTGTGTGGAGCTGTATTGCTGCTTTAAGCCCACTCCTGTACAAACATAAAACCTTGTTTCCCCAACACTGATCACAGGCATTGCCGGCTTCCTGAGGGGGCAGATTAACAGGCATTTGGCCGACTCAGTCTCCGTTACTTTTTCTGTTTTCCCCATTTTTTTTCCTCTCGCTATTTTTTGTCGAGCGCGTGTAGTGAGAAAAAGAGCAAGTCTGGAAGCCGCCATGTGTTGTGTGATTTGTAACCGGCTCGGCTATTTTAAAAAGTCCCCAAGCTAAAGTCCATTGACTTTACGTGCAAAGCATATCGAGCGTACGGCCTGGGGTGAAGGGAGGGGGGGGGGGGGGGGGGGGGGGGGGGGGGGGGGGGTTGTGCCTGATTAAGACGACGGTGGGAGTTCTTGCTAGGATTGCTTAAAGGAACAGTGGGCTCATAAATCTGCCTTGTGTCTACACCTGGGGCGATATTCCCAAACACACAACTGCGCGTGCACTTGGTGAAGGTTGGTCCAGCGATGAAGAACTGTGGTCTACAAGGGATTTCTCTCAGCCCTCAAGGTATGCATACACACATGAGTGATTGATGTTGACAGCGTGTTCCATGAGTGAAACTAGCCCCATGGCTTAGGGACACTGTAGTTGTTCTAATTGCAGCATTTCGTGCCCTCAATTACCCGAAGCCTGATGTGAAAATGAAGCATCAGGAAGTAAGATTTGTGATATGATATGATCTACAAATGGTCTAGTGCCAAGATCGTCCTTTTCATCACGACTACTGTGTTGTGTTTGTTGGTTTTGTTTAAATGCTGTTTCACTACTAATCACCTCTGACAGTATTCTAAGCAGAGACCCAATTCATTGAGCTGCTAAGCACAAACAATTGCTTAGTAAAAAAGAAATCCTGCTCAATAAAAAAACCCAGCTTACCAGCTAAAACCCCATGCTAAGCAAAAAACCTGCTGAATATCAATCGCAAACAATCACCGAAAAATTAGGTCTGTAACCATGTTTTTTTGCCAAGAAAGATTTGTCATGCTTAGCACATTTTAGTAAATAGCAGCTCCATTTGTGTACCTAGCAGCTCCATGTAATTCGGGCGATTCACAATGCAGTGCGCCACCAAGCGTTTGACTCAAAAGAGCCACTTTTAAACTTTAGGGTCGACTCCTTCCGTACATCATACTGTAGTGAAATATCTAATCTTCATTGTTCACGCGAGGTACAACACAAACATAAATGCATCCGGAAGCGTCGTTAATGAAAACATTGTTATTTGCAGAAAAAAAATTTGAACTTTAATCGTGCGCGTCCAAAAAGACGTAAAACTGATCAGTTCATGCAAAATGAATACCATTTTTCAAACTGATGCCGACTTTTCCCCATGATGCACTGCGTGTATAGTAGGATTTGCGCCGCCAACGGCAGCTTCTAGGTATTGTGAATCGCTCGAATTGGCCCTAGTCACTTGTGACTTAAAGATGGGGCCATCTATCAGTTCACACATAACCAGAAAAGTGATATATAACAAAAAATACCCAAAAGCCCGATCCTACCTTTCTTCAAACTGCAAGCCTATCGGTTGCCTGTCCGTCATATTCTTTCTGGCATGTGGATTGTAGGAGTTCCTGACATAATCCGCCGCGTTGCCGCCAACGTCTCCAAACTCCTCGCTGACAGACCGGTGCCCGTTTCTCGTGCAGGTCACGTCGTTCGACACGCTGGTCGGATCCTGCGATCTGTCCACCCGCTCTTCGGCCTGGGGCGGTGGGGGTGAGCTCCACACCGTGGGGTGCCTCTTGGCATTGAGCACGGCCGCGTTGGAAGGTGCATTGAGATAGTTCGTGCTGCCGCCGCTACTACTGCTGCTACCACTTCTACTACCACTACCACTACTGCTACTGCCGCTGCTGCTGCTACTGCTACTACTACTGCAGCTTGAGTCCATGGAATCATTGGCAGTTTTCTTGCGCCGCTTGGTGGGCTGCAAGGGTGGGGCCTCACGGTCGCTCCGGCGACTACTGCTGCAGCTGCTCTGTGAGGATAACAGGCTGGAGACACTGTTGGTGCTGCCGCGGCGCTCGATGGGCCGCCTCCGATCAAGGACAGTGTCGCTGTCTGGTAGAGATGACAACCTAACGACAGACCAAACAGGATTTATAAACGTTGAGTTTATTAAACGTCAAATTCTCTTCGGTCCTTTTCAGAACCACACATCTCACTAAAGAGTATTACCGTGGTGTTACTGCAAACTACTTATCTTATTGCCTTTTCAAACCTTCAAATTTCAGGTCAAAGAGAACATGATGAAGATGCAATATTATGGCAAATACTTAACAGACACAGCTAATACACTTTAGAAAGTGCAACACATCTAAATAGTTCTACAGGCATTTAAACTAACATGCAGTAGTTCCTTTAACCCTAATCATCTGGAATCCTTCAAAATCCTATTTGCAAATTGCAGGATTGAGGTCACTTGGTAGTTGATACATCAGAGGAAGTTGCAGGATTGAGGGCATTTGGGGTTTTGCCACTGGAGGATAATGCAGGATCCAGGTCATAAAGCCTAAACTAATGCTGGGTGATTTTGCAGGATTGAGGTTACTAATCAAAATGAGGTTTTTGGAGGATAGGGGCTATTATTGACTTTGTACTTTCACACTACTCATGATCTATGCACATTCTCCACAGAGCTTCAGTCAAGGTGTAAGTTATGTGTCAAGGAAACGTTTGCTACTTTTATGTAACGATGGCCTAAAGACAAGACACCAATGTTTCGGACATTTTCCTTTTCGGGTATTTTACACAAACAAAACCCGGTTTGTTCTTCACTTCAAGTGACTGCCTATTTCTCTAAACATGGGCCGAAAGCCTCGCTTTCCGCAACAAACTTACTCATTGTGTTCAGGCTCTTTGTTGTGAAGACTTCTTGAAGACTTCCCACTGCTCTCGCTCTTTGGTTTCTTGCACACGGATTCCTTGACTGGATCCTATGAGGCGAATTGAGCACAGCGAGCAAATCAGGACAGAAAATGTACTGCCATTATAAAACTCTTGCGTTCGTTTTTGGTCGTGTTATAAAGGAGGACTTGTTTTCGCTCTTTACTAGAATGATCGAGTAAGCATATATGGATAGCGTATGCTTTAGTTCGCATACTCAACACTCATACTACCCAGCACAATGTGGTCTCTTGGGCAGGCTAAAAGCTGCTAAGCTACTAAGCTGCTAAGCAAATATCAATAGATGAAGCTTCTGGCTGTGGCATTTCAAGAGCTTTCAAGAGACAACATAATGCTTGGGGTGTCTCAAATGTTAAAACGCCCAAAACCCAGAAAGTCATTTCAAGTGGAACCAGGTGGTGGCGTGTTGATTAACCCTTCCTCTATTAGAGTGGCTCACTGGAAGACAGTGGCACATACCTATCTATGTACTTCAGCTGCAGTGCGTTAGAGGATTCTTAGCATGTGCAGTGAAGGGCACGCACTTCTGTGGTTAATAAATGGGCATATGGCTTTGCTTATGAGTGTAATATACCATGGACTAGTAGCATGACCCAGTTGAAATGCGGTTTCCTACGGCATTCCTTTGAGTGCTTCGGAGGGCTATGTAAAAAACATAGGTTGTTTTTGGGGGCGACTATTGAAGTGTGTTGGAGTGTAAACAAGAGCAAGGGTTAATGTTCAGCGTTTGTTTATAAGTGATAAGAAGCTAGGAGTGGCTTTTCTATGTGCATATATCTCAGATATACTCAAAACTGCTTATGTTACAGCCTTGAATTATGCACGCGTGGCTTCCACAACTTTGTCGAGTTGCTTCAAATTCTAAGAGCCACAAAGAAAAATCTGTACATTAATTTAAATCTTGGATAGCATCTGATGGTTTGATATAAAGCGTCTAAGATCAACAGAAAAAAAGAGAGTTTATTGTATGGACAAGGAAGAATTTTGAATTTGGCATCACATGCTGTGAGTAATGGAGAAGTTCTATGGTTGTAGGCATCGTATCAAAGATGGGTAACCAAAATAATTGTCATTGTCAAGAAAAACCAAGTCTTATCAAAAATCTTAGGGTAATGTCATCCTAAAGGCTACACAATTACAGATTTACAAACCTCGTCGAGATCCTCCTGTTTTCTTTTATGGACTTTGACTAATGAAGGCGGTCTCTCCTCCTCATACTTTAGAAGTTCATTTTTATGGTGAGTTTCCGAGGCACTGCAACCGTGCCTCGGCGAGGTCCTTTCTGTTCTACAAGGTTGCCTGGGTCGCCCAGGCAACCCAGGCAACCCAGGTAACCCAGGCAACACAGGTAACCCAGGTAACCCAGGCACCCGGTTTATGAGGGCAAGGTTGAGTTTGACCATGAGCGAGGGGATCCCGTCTTTGTACGCGATCTCCTGCTGATGCAGCGTCGGCGTCAAAGCCGGCTTTTCAGGGTCCTCGTTTTTAATCGGCGACAACAACGGCTCCTTGATGAGCCCCAGGGGCTGGTCAATCATGGACGTGAAGACATGGTCCAGGCCGGGCTGGGCAAGAGATACTTCTTTCTCCACTTTCACAGCGTTCGATTTCTCTTTAGTTCTGCTTCCCTTGCTAGATGCTTTGCATTTGATTTCAGCACGCGCACTGGGTTTGTGAGCGGGGCTCGAGACCGCGTGGGGCTTACTTGCTCCGTTCAATCTTTTCGACAACGGCGTTCTTTCCAACTCGTCGTCGGAATCACTGCTGTCAGTATCGCTCACAAACTCCTTGGATGTCGGTTTCTTGGCCGACTTCTTTTCAGGAGTTCTCACTCGAGGTGGGGTCTTCTTATCATTCTTTGAAGATGTCTTGTAACTCTTTGCCTTGGTCTCTACTTTGGTCTCAGCACCGCTTTTACTCGACTGCTTACTCGGCTTAGCACCTTTCTTGGATTCCTTTGTCGACGTGTCGCTCTTAGTCTGGGAAGCCGTTTTAGGCTTCCCAACCGAGGGGGACTTTTCCAAAACCTTCTTGGGTCCCCGTTTGTTTACACTCTGTTTGCCGGCACTCGATCCGGTTCTGACTGGAGATTTTGACAATGGCGTCCTTTTCTCTGTTAGCAACTTGTTGAAGTCATTGATGCTGTTGTCGTCATACTTGCCAAAGTTTCCCTTATCATAATCCTCAGGTGGAGTTAGCGTGGTGGTCAGGTCGTTGATGCCTAGAACGAAGCCCCCGCTGCCTTCGCCCCGCCTACCTCCCACCACAGTGGACCTGTGCTGGTTGGTGTTGGGGAAGGACTGCGTCTCCTTGATTGAGAGGGTTGGTGGTGTGGCAGCGGTATTAGCAGCAGCCGGCAGGTTGCTGAGCGGAGGCTGCTTGGGGACGTTAAGCGCTCCCGGCGACTTCTTGCCCTCGGTGATCTTCTTGTTAATGAGATCGTGAAGGTTGTAGGACTTGTGGGCAGGTTTGTCCTGGTTTTAAATATAAAAAAGATCATTAAATTGACGAGCCTCAAACAATATGACAATCTGAAAACCTCACATACAAGTGAATGTGGAGATCGGACCCAATTTTGCATCCTTGCTAACCACACAATTCTGCTCTTACAAACACCATTCTGTGAAAACAGTGCTAACCCTATAAGCAGTTCACAGAATCCATAGAATGTACATAAGCTAAAATGTTAAATACCTGGGGCAAATTTCATGGAGCTGCTGATCACAATTTGCTTAGCATAATTACAATTTGCTCACTAATTACAAGTTGCCAGCCCAAACTCCAAGGGCTTTTCATGCTAAGTAAAAACCAGCTGAATACCAGCCACAAACAATATATGTTTGTAACCCTGTTTTGCCAAGAATAATTTGTCATGCTTAGCAAGTTTTTGAGGTTTGTAGCAGAGCCATGAAATTGGACCGGTATGCTGACCGTCATAACAGTAAGCAGGGTTTGTTTTGGCTAATAGTAAAGCAGAGCCATACACCTGCTGTTTGTGATTTAGCCACGCCCCTAAGACAACGAATGCGATGCATGAAATGCGCAGTAGCGTAATACTGGGAATTATTGCATACACGCCGTCTCTGACCGAATACAGGAGTTGTCTCAGATTTCAGATGTACACACAGACGTTCGTGCGACCACTTATTGCCAAAAGTAGAAGAAATAGCTTTTCGCATTTTCCAGTCATTTGTTAGAACGCGTATCTGAATAATGCCTACTTCCCGGACCCCACTCAAATATTTTCACCATCCGAGAATAGAAAAAAACTTTAAAAAAATGATTGGAACAAACTACTCTAAACGAGCTTGGCCAATGTGTTGCAAACGAGACTAGTAATGAAACGTGATAACAGTCTGGTTGAGCATTGGCAGTAAATTTGACAAACAGGGCGCACATGCGACCGAATATTGCGTGTATTTGAATTTTTTTTTTTGTCTGTCTAAGATTTGTAATCTTATATGATGTTCAACAGTCCATAAACAATTGCTAATTGGATAATGGCCATGGATGGTGATACCGATCAATTAGGCCTAGAACGAATTTCACAGAACTGCTAAGTGGAAAATACCGTTAAGCAAAAATCAGCGGAGAACCAGTCACCAGCAATATGCATCATACGGCAATTTGGTTGGTAACCCTTTTTTTTAGCTAATCATATATCTATGCTTAGCAAGTTTCCATGTCTCCCTTATCTTTGGTCTAATCACTGAACCAACCCCAACCACCCATCCACTATAAACACCCTCAGTTTGTATCTCTGCACATTTGACACTAGCTCAAGGACAGCTCCCACGATGGGACCTCAGGGGACACCGACTGACCTGCGGAGGGGATGACTCATGGTCGCTAGAGCTAGCATCGCTCTCGCTATCCGTGTCGTTACCAGAGCTGCTGTCGTCATCAGACTCGCCCGAGGAGCTACCACTGGAGCTATCCGACAGCCGGCTGGTATCCATCTTGCTGGAATGCCTGCAACATAGAAGGAAAACCAGGATACAAGGGAATTAAAAATAGGCAGTGTTAACCCTTTAAACTCAGGCCTGTTTTCGAAGATTTTGTATGTGTTGCAAGTTTGTATATACAAATATCATTTACAGTGTACAAATCCCATATAATTATGTATCATTGGAAAGCTTACAAATAGGGCTATATTTTGGGGGAATATTTGGACCCCCAGGAGCTTTTAAGGGACTTATAAGTCAGATGTAGCGCGGGGCTGAGTGCAAAGGATTAAGTAGAGACCCGGGTGTTGTATTATCCACATTGAGGTCTGATGTCCATTTCCTGTAATCATAATCTCTTCCAAAACACCAAATTTAGCTTAGCAATTGGCTTACAGACTTAGCATCTTTTTCCCCCTAATATATATTTTTTGTGTATACTTGGGAAAATGCATACACAATTTATTTGTGCTTAGGCAGCTATATGGAATTGGCCCCAGATTAGAATTTATCCACCTTTTTAAAACTCTTACCCTGCTGAATCCAACAGGATCCCACTGGAACCTGTTGGATTTAGCAGGCAAGTCATTTGATATATTCCAGAACGCAATCAGAATCGCATTCTGTTGGGATACTGGTAAATAATGCCAAGTTGGACTCTGTTGGATCCAACAGCAAACAAACAAATAAGACACGTACAGTTAGATCCTGATGGATTTAGTGGACAAGTCATTTGATATATTCAGGTATTAAACCAACAACCCAGTGAGTTGGACTGTGTTGGATCGAGCAGTAAAGTCATATGAGTCCCAGTTGGACTCTGTTGGATTCAACGGCAAACCAGCAAAATAAGACACAGTTAAATCCAGTTGGATTTAGTGGGCAAAATTAATTGATATGTACTTCACTGGTACCAAACAACTCGGTGTGTTGAGCCGTGTTCGCACTGGACTTTTTTTTTGGGGGGGGGAAGGTTTTACTGAGACGATGGTAAAATAAAAAATGGTCAAATGTTACCACTGTTCGCACTTGGACTTTCGACACGGACAAATTTTACAGAGACCGCGGGCGGGAGAAGTAGCCGAGCTGTCATTATAATGACTCATGAAGGCGAATGTGATCACAATGCGATGTGCATGCATCAGCGCGCGCACGTAAACAATGCAAAGAGCGCATGCGCGGTGTCTTGTGTAGCATGAAATCGCACTAGGGGACCGGATGTACGATTTCCCATAGAGAAAGGAATTTCTCTATGGTTTTCCTAAGCCCTTTTACCGACTCGCGCTGTTCGCACTGGACTTATCGTCTAGGGAAAAGTTTCCTGGGAAGTTTTCCCGGGCAGCAGTTGGCCGGTAAAAGTAACCACTGGACTCGGAAAATGTAACTGAGAGGAAAACGTCCTAGGTTGTCCGCACTGGACTTAAAATGGAAAAAGTAACCATCGTCTCGGTAAGTTTTATCAAAAAAAGTAAACCAAAACACGGCTTTGGATTGAGCAGTAAAGTCACACGAGTCACAGTTAGACTATTAGGTTTAGCAGGCAAGTCACAGGGAACCATGGGGGGGATTAGGGTTAATTAATGTTGGTAAATTTATGAACACAAATTCGTCAAGAAGCTACATGGTTCTAGATTCTTTTCTATTCTAGAAGTTCTCTTTGCCCCCATTACCACAGTCTTTCTACAATTCCCCATTCCAGTCATGGCCCAGTCAAGGACCACAGAGTGTGGCCAATATTTATTCTGCCTGCCCAGTGCTGATGGAGTACAGATGCTTGACCCCTGACCCCAAAGGCCTGTGAGAATGAAAATCAGCCCATTCATCTTTTCCAGCACAGTTGCAGGAATTTTTTCCCCTTCAACAAGTAAATCAGCAACCTTGGCAACAAAAACATGTTTCTTGTAAGATCAATTTGGGGGCAGGGGAGGGGGGGGGGGGGGGGGGGGGGACGAATTTATAAAGACTTGAATTACATTGCGTTGCATCAGATGATAATAATTAGACTCCATTATGGACTAAAAAGTTGCAAAAGAATAAAATTTTGATTGGGAGAAAGGTGGCGATGTAAAAAATGATTTGATTTCTGTCGTTTTTTGTTTGTTTAAATTTTTTTAATTGGAGGAAAACAGGGTTTTTTAGGCAGCAGCCAAAAAGCATGTGCACGCGGATGAAAAACTAATTAACATTCCCCCCTTTTTCCCGACGATACCGTATGACATCAAAGACGTTGTACAATTATGTATGCAAGCTGCACAACATGTGTACATGATCATAAAATATACAGATGTAAAAGATTCACACACAAAAATTATTGCACCTTGTTCAAAATAACATAAAATGCATCTTAGATTCCAATATTTGTTTGCCTAAACTATTCATCACACAAAACGATCTGCAGTAACACAGGATTACGAGCCACCTAAAATGTGTAATAAAGAAAATACTTTTTACACAGACAATGCTGCAAAAAAAATAAAAAAAATGAAAAGGAATCAAGGTTCTACAGGAAAAGATAGAAAAGGAGGAAAAGATACAGGAAAACCACTCCTTATTCCGCCATGAGAAGACAGAGGTAACTTGAAAGACAGAAAGTGAGCTGTCAAAATTGATTTTCGTCAGAGCAATGGTTCAACATGCTTCCTGACACATACAACTAAACTCCTAGGCAACAAATGGGGCCACAGGAGGACCCTAAAGATCAGGCACTGAACCCCCTCTGGCTTATGACAGGGGTGATGGCAGGGCAGAGTGGAGGGGCATACATGAACTCTGAGGGTAACATACTTGGGGTGACTGATGACTTCAACAGATGCAATGGTGTCACACATTGGCCATGGTAGATTATACACTACTGGAATTCAGTACATGTACAAATGTACTTAAAGGTAGTATACACCATTGGTAACTGCTTGAATTATCATGAATGGGTGGACTTTGGGGGTTATATTTCATGGTAAATATCGTTTAACTGACCTGTCCAAAGTTTTACAATCATGGTTGCTAAGAAAAGCAAGAAAAACGACTTTTGTTTTCAACCGGAATCGGGCAGTTTTTCTTATGTTTTTTCGCGATCGCCGGCCGGCGATAATTAATTTTGGTTTATACAATTCAATTTTTTGGAACAATTACAGGATATCTAGAGCAATCATTTTGCTGGATGCCTACAATCATTACTTACTTTCAAATAAGTAAGATATTTCTTAATAATTCGGTAGTAAATGTTTTCGATATCTCCAAATGGTGTATACTACCTTTAAAGGGAATGTACAGTACATGTACATCATTTGTCTTGGGGGGGGGGGGGGGGGGGGGGGTTTATATGTTCTAGCAAAAATTGTTACACTGCTTGTTTCACGTTTTGGGTTCATAGAAGCTGGAAAAAATCAAGAAAACCAATCATGTTCTTGTAGTCAGGTATCCTGACCACACTTGAAACGGAGCTACTTTTCCAACGTTGGTCGGCCGACCAGCCTTGTGAATTGATCAGCGTCACAATATCTAATATAATTATGAACCTCCTAAATCCATCCAACTTTGAAAATTACAGCAAAAGCAAATTAGGTGCCCATGTCCGAGTTGTATTCGAGTCCTCACAAGTCTTTTCACAAGTCCTTTCAGAAGTCCTTTCAGAAGTCCTTTCACAAGTCCTTTCAGAAGTCCTTTCACAAGTCTTTTCACAAGTCTTTTCACAAGTCTTTTCACAAGTCTTTTCACAAGTCTTTTCACAAGTCTTTTCACAAGTCTTTTCACAAGTCTTTTCACAAGTCTTTTCACAAGTCTTTTCACAAGTCTTTTCACAAGTCTTTTCACAAGTCTTTTCACAAGTCTTTTCACAAGTCCAGTCACAAGTCCAGTCACAAGTCCAGTCACAAGTCCAGTCACAAGTCCAGTCACAAGTACCGTAACTTGTTGAACAATGACAAAGGAATGCTTTTGTTAACAGTTCATCTGAACAGCTAGTGACTTGACTTAAGACTAAAGGACTTGTAATGGACTTGTAATGGACTTGTGATGGACTTGTGATGGACTTGTGATGGACTTGTGATGGACTTGTGATGGACTTGTGATGGACTTGTGATGGACTTGTGTCGGACTTGTGTCGGACTTGTGTCGGACTTGTGTCGGACTTGTGTCGGACTTGTGTCGGACTTGCGGGGACTTGCGGGGTCTCGAGTACAACTCTGGCCCGTGTGCATTCCCTAATGCAGTCTAGAGTGCTAACACTTTTTTCAACAGACTGGATTGTCATTGTGGAAATGATACGGGCCGAAATGTTATCAATTTAATGTTTGATTCAAATGGAAACTTTTCTCAGATAATTGCTTTGTAAATTTTGCCACAAAAAGGAAAATATAACTCTGTACAAAGAAGAAGAAAAATGTAAACAATTTTACAGATAGAGTTGCAGACAGATATAAAAGTAAAGCTATAAAAAATGTAATTTGTATATTTTTTTTTTATATCGGATGTTGCCATTTATAAACACTGTACACATTATTTTAATTTTTTTAACAGCATAACATTTGCATAGCAAGTAGCAATAAACTTGGCTTTGTATTTTATTGAGTTTACGGAAATACAATTTTCATTTTTGTCCCTCTATACATACATGTATATGCATGTATGTTTCAAATTGCCTATCACTACTGCACATCACTTGATTTTTGTTTCTTTGGATTTACATTAACCCTCCGGCCTAATGTCCTAGGCTTAATTTGTGGTAAAGTACAAAAATCTACAAACTACCACATAATTTTGTATAGATGCAGTACACAATACTAAATACTACTAAATGCAAATTGGAGTGCGTCATTGGCCGATTTCGCCGCGCGTCCAGGAAGTAAAAATGATACGCTGCCATGCGACGTCATCCCAGTAAGTATTCACCTCGCTGCCGTGCGGTTATTCTTTTCAGCTAGCTAACACACAACAAAATTCCCTCTGGAACCCGCCTCAAAGACATGTAGTCTGTAACATGTAATGTTTACGGAACCAGTCTCAGTCAAGTTACTAGATTTCCGTCATTGACTAGACTGACGAAGAACTTGAATACCTTCTGCTGAATAAAAATGCAAAATCTACAAAAGGCCGTTATCGACAAGGCAGTGAATATTTATAAGGTGTAGTAAAACAAATACAGCATGATTTATTTCTGGAAAATAGTGGGAATTACTGGTCCCTTGATGTAGGTCAGCTCGACTACCTCCCTCTGCTTCGCGTGGGGATGTTGTCGAGCTGACCTACACCTGGGACCAGTAATTCCCACTACTTCCCCTCAAACCATGCTGTATTTGTATACAACAATACTAGTAGTATTTGGTAGAGCCCTAGGCAAGGTTAGAGTTGAAACAATTATTACGTTCTGATGATTTTATTAGTTGCCATTTCAGATGTTAATTCTCATTCTATCTGAATATCAACAGACAACAGAAATAAACTATTCCTAAGGTATACAAATCTGACATCCAGGAGACAACATAGCACACAGCTGCTAACCACAGAAATTTACTAACCTCCAAAAAATATATGCTTAGCAAAAACACACACACACAAAAACCCAGTATACCAGCCAAAATGCCATTCAACGCACATCATTGGTTTCCAGCAGATTCTTGCTTAGCATATCAATTTGGTAAGCAATAATGACCGCTTTGCCACACAATATAAATCAGGCCAGGTGTTTTTGCCCCTCCCCTTCATCACTCAGGTGAGAATACACCCACTTACAATAAAAAGAAAGAGCCTTGTTACTTTTAATTAGTCCAGATATAAGATAAGATAATATATGTATACCCAGATATATTTTAATCTCAAAGTGAACAAAGAAATTAACAAGGCAGGACTCAAACCTGCGACATCCGGATTACCGGACCGGCGCTCTACCACCTAAGCTATCTTGCCATAATGTTAGTTGTCTCTTAAATTGTCGAGGGCGCTAGTTAGAAGTCATAAACACCAGAATTCCGCGTTTCCAGGGATCACTCCCGATTTTACGATACAACATAAGAACCAACATTGTGGGGATCACTCAATGAGGATACGACCTTTTATCTAATAATACACAAATAAAACGCAAGGGGAAACTGACTAGGTAAATTTGCATGAATCTCAAGAATTTAACCTTAACCTCCCCAAATCCATCAAAATCCATACCCCTGTTTTGGAGAATTTTAGCGATCTTAGGAGACCTCCATATTGTTTTTAATGGATTAAGGATTGTAAGCCTCACGGTACTGCAGAATTTTGATAGATTCAGGACACCTTCATATTATTGAGCAGTCACCAACATTTATGTGTCTGAAAAAAATTGCGAATTAAAGATAGTTTTTAGTAAAGATAATAAAGATATTTAAACAAGTAGAATCTGTCTTAACATCTATTTGTCAAAAAATGGCTACAGCTGTTCCAATTGTTGTCTCTGTTTCCTAAGTAAGCCTCAAATCCTTCGCCAGAGATTGTGATTTCATGCGTATGTTTCTCCCCTGCTCCGTCATATTTCGGTGCAAGCTAGTGGCATCCCAATGCGTCCATAGCCCAGATCTGTATTACCAGACGCCACAGATACTAGTTATTCAAATGCCCCTAGAGGTGATGACAGACTCTAATAATTTACGCCGGAGGGCCACAAACGCTCAACTGTGCAGGCTCATGCACTTCCTGAACTACAATTTGTTTTTCTTTGCGCGTTCCATCGAATTGAGGTTAAATTATTTGGATTTCCACCGAAGTGATATTAGTCACCGAGTCCCACTGGTATTCACGAAATCCGAGTGGCGCTACTTTCAGCTTCGCCTCCCCCTGGTAGTCAGTCTGTCGAATAATATGATTGGAAGATCCGCATCTACAATCGTTTCATGTAAATTGTTCACAAGGGTTGACCATATCAATCATTAGATCATCATTAGATCAGCATTTTAAAGTGTGGCATCTTGACTGCAGCATTAGGAAGCATTTAGGTATTAGTCACACAGGTTTTTAATGTAATACACAGTTGTTTTTTTAATCATTGTGAAGCTTCTTGAGCATTAAAGGAATCTTTGACAGATTTTGGGGCTATATACGTTTTTTATTATTCTATTTTTTCTAATCAAATAAACATGGTGCATACATTTTAGAATTTTGAATGACTAAAAACAGTCATTTTTATAATCCTAACATAAACAGTCCAACTATCTTTGGAAATTGATACAAAAACATTTCCACGACAAGAAAAGGACAGCTCACCAGGCACCGTGATTATCAATTTTATGTTTGATTCAAATGTAAACTTTTCTTAGGAGTTATGATCTCAGACAATTACTTCAAAAATGTTGAAACAAAAAAGAAAATATAACTCCGTAAAGAGAAGAAAAACAATTTGCCGAAATTGAAACCATTTTACAGACAGAGTTGCAGACCGATATAAAAATAAAGATACAAAAAAAGAACATTTTTATAGTATTTTTTATATCGGATGTTGCCATTTATAAACACTGTACACATTGTTTTTTTTTTACAGCATAAGAATTGCATAGCAAGTAGCAATAAACTTGGCTTTGTATTTTATTAAGTTTAGAGAAATACATTTTTCATTTCCCCCCTCTATTAATGTATGTACATGCATGTTTCAAATTGCCTATCACTACACATCACTTGATCTTCATAATTGGTATTATCCTACGGTATTTATTATTTTCAAATAAACATGGTGCATACATTTAAGGATTATGAATGACTAAATACAGAAATTTGTATAATCCTAACATAAACAGTCCTGAATCCAATCATCTTTGGAAATTGATACAAAAACATTTCCACCTTTCTTGAAAACGAAAGCTCACCAGGGCCCAATTTCATAGCGCTGCTAAGCACACGATTTTCTGCTAACCGAGCCTCCGTCTATTTCATGGGGACCGTAAGCAGTAAGCGCAGCAAAAGGCACGCTTAACCTAGCGGGAAAATTTGCTTAAATCAGTGACGTAACAGTAGAATCTCCATGCGCGCGCATACGTTAGCACAAAAACGCCGTGAAATAGCGCTTAAGGTTAGCAAATTTTTCTGCTAAAGTTAGCACAGCTTTTCCGCTATGATAAGCAGCGCTATGAAATTGGGCCCTGGTGTCATACATTGGCAGGATGCTTGAGACTGTTATTCATTTACAGTCAAACAAGGTCTATCATAATCCTTTGGCAGTTTTATTTTTAAAGGTAGTATACACCATTTGCTTTTGCTGTAATTTTTGTAAATGATGGGTTAGGGGATTAATTTTTTGTATGGGAAATATTGTGACGCTGACCTGTTTAAAGTTTTGTGTTCATAGAAGCTGGAAAAACCAAAAACTAAAAAGTGCAGTCTGGTTCCTTGACTTCCTTCAGACGAATTCAATAAATTGGGAACAGTGTTTAAAAATAGTCAGGTTTTTTACAACGATTGTGTTTAACTCGTTGACTGCCGGGCATAATTTAACAGGGCGCCCTCATTTGCCCAGCATTGTACGCATGTGCATTAAAAAAACAGTACTTTAAACAAATTAACTTTTTTATTTGAACATAAACATGTATGTCCTCACTACTGCCAGCAGCGTATTTGTTGCGTTATCAGTGATGCCAGTGTATTCAATTTACAATACAAAAGCCTTTCATTTTCTACGACTACGAGTATACTCGTAGTGGCAGAATCCGGTACACCTGTTACTACGACTATACTCGCAGTCGGCAGTCAAAGTGTTAAAAATAGTCAGGTTTTTACAACGATTGTGTTAACAAATTGATACAAAATTCCACTTTTCTTGAAAAACACATCACATCAGGTGCCGTGATTTCACAGGATGCTTGAGACTGTTATTCACTTACAGTCAAGTGAGGTATTTCATAATAATTCAGTAGTTTTGTTTTTTGATGTTTCCAAATGGTATACCTTTAACCCTAACTCCCAAGGGTGTGTGCAAAATCATGTTGATTGATTGAGGACTGTTAGGATTCGTCTGCAAATGTTGCACATTAAATTCAACAGTGATTATAGTGTAGTTGATGCTGTGAAATCTATTAGAAACAGCCTGAAAATTGACCACTTATTTAAAGGTAGGATACACCATTTGCAGATATCGAAAATATTTACTACCAAATTATTAAGAAATATCTTACTCATTTAGAAGGTAAATAATGATTCTAGGCATCCAGCAAAATGATTGCGCTAAATATCCTGTAGTTATTCCAAAAAAATATAATTTTATAAAAAAAAAACACCCCGAAAAAAACACAAATAACATAAGAATAACTGCTCGACGCCGGTTGAAAACAAACGCTGTTTTTCGTGCTTTTCTCGGCATCAATGACTGTAAAACTTCGGACAGGTCAGTTAAACGGTATTTACTATAAAATACAACCCCCAAAATTTACCCATTCATGATAATTCAAGCAATTACCAATGGTGTATATTACCTTTAATTTTACCCTAACCCCTTCCCAAATCCTGCAAAATCAATACGATTTTGCTAGTACATGTACCCTAGCACTTCATTCAAACAGCACTGAACATGGCCCTTGACCCCCAAAACATGTACTCAAATGTACATTTAAGTATACGGTAAACCTTGACTCACACTAAACATTTCAATTATTGTACCACTACCTACAATGTACTAATCTTGACCACAAAACAAAATTACAACTCCATAATTACCTGTACATTTATACAGTACATGGAAACTTGTCATTATTGGAAATTATTCATTATTATTTGTGAGTAAAGTCCATAATTTCCCCATCATTTGCATTGCTATATTATAATTGAAACCACACATCCACCTACCAGCAGAAAAAAAGAAAGATAAGTCATACAATTGTTTTTTTTTTATGACTACCATTTTGGTGCCTGCCACTAAAGCAATTTAAAGATAATAAAACTACACTTTGTGATTACAATACAGCATTGCAACTATTACATTCAGTGGAATAATTACACTGTAGTACACCATTTGCAGATAGATGATAACAAAAAACCATAAAAAACAATGTTCCTGAAGTCTGGTTCCCTGACCCTACTTAAGATAAAACAAAGCAATTTATAAAGGTCGGGCAATTGTACAGTCAGGAAACCAGTCTAGTTGGCTTGTATGTGTTAATACGCGAACTAACTAAATATGGTAAAATAGGGAGTAGTACTTGAAAGAAGCCAGATAATGCCACTCAATAACGCGCCATTTGTGGATACCCACGAATGGCGCGTAGCTTGGGCATTATCTATTATCTATAACTTAATACAGTCCAAAAGATACAGCCGTGAATTAATTTGTGCAAAAGTGTAATTTACTAGGAACCTTCCCCATCCTTGCAAATTCCAACACCATGTGGTAAACTCTACACTCAAACAGTTGGACTCTGAGTTTGGAGGTATGCCTAAATCCAATGTAAAGTACAATCAATCCTAACAGATTCCAACAAAACGTGCAACTAGATTTTGATGGGTCGAGTTTTAACCAGTTCGCGCCGGGATTATTTTAACAACACCATCGAGCCGAGGCGCAGGAATATTTTTAACGAAAGCTCGTTCGGCGAGGGCGGGGTTTAGGCCGATGTACCGGGAAGCACACCCACTTGCTCGCTGCTGACAGACATTCCCGGCTTGCTCGTGACGTGTTTATGCGTCATGGTTAATAAGGGTTAATCCTAACAATCCCCATCCAGTCAAACTCGAACACCAGGTTTTGTTGGGATCTGTTGGGATGGGTTACTGGACCCTAAACTGACTTTACACTGGGTCTTTTACATTAGGTTTAGGCATACCCGGTACCTCTTAAATCAGCGTCCAACAGTTTGTGTGTACAGGTTTGCCGTGTAGGTGTTAAGATTTGCCACGATGGGTATGGTTCTAATCCTAGTAAATTACACTAGGGGTTCAATAAAAAAATTAAAATCTGTAATTAGGCAATATGGACGAGAAATTATGGATAAACCAGTAAAAAGGTCAGTGTGCAAAGTCCAGGACCAAACCAGCCAAAAAGATGTTGGTAAATCGTTTGGTAAATCATTGGCTATACCAGCATAACCAGCTGCACTTAACCCTTCAATAAAATTCATTAATCAAACCGTCAATTGCTTCCTGTACATTAGGAACTTTCATCTACCAAGGCTTACTCCTTAACAACAAATCTTATTCTCGGATAATTGTTTGCTCGGATTTGTTGTGTGTATATTGAAAAACAGCTCTCATGAACGTTGCTTGAGGGGGCCAACAGCTTAACACAGTGCTGATTAAACCCTAGTACAAAATTTCAGATCACTTAGCTTGAGATATTCTTTTTTTTTAAGACTAAAAATGTGTTCGTGGACGAACACAACTTTCTTCGTGTGAGTATGGTTTGGTTACGACTTCAAAAGTGCGACCAACTCTACAAACTGCTCATAACTGATCATAAAAAAAAAGGAATCACTGGTATTGGACATACTTGCATGGGGAATACAAAGGGGTAGTACAACGACCCCTCCCCGTCCCCCCCCACCCCCCCCCCCCCCCCCCCCCCCCCCCCCCCAAAAAAAAAAAAATAATAATAATAATAATAATAATAATAATAAAAATAATAATAATATTAATAATAAAGGATACATATTAATACTGGGACAAAACTGAAAGAAATGTCTTCACTTGAAATTTATAAGTAAACAAGTAAAAAACCGAATGGACCACGGAGCTACATGTATAAAGTGGTCTTTCTTATCGCTCCTTAGCAAAAATAAGATTCACTCCATGAGAATATTCCCCGACCTTTACAACCTCTCCGCAAGGTCTTATACTGCTGTCACACTGTCTGGTTAACCCCGACGTTAGCAAGATGTACAGTGGCTGTGTACATTTTTAACGGGCCAAATTGGCATCTTCAATTTGTGATATAACGTCACCCCATCCTGAACGATAATCACAGATTTCAATCTAAGAAACATCAGTGGAAAATTCCAAGTCGAACTGACTTTGCAAAGTGCCAAAGTGTTTTGTCTGAACAACCTTGTGCAAATCGAATGGGGAAATTCACTGAAACTGGAAGAATAAAGTTCGCCTGCAACAACAATTTTTCACGATTGGCCGGACGGCGATCGTGAAAAAACAAAGATAACATAAGAATAACTGCTCGGCGCCAGTTGAAAACAAACGCTGTTTTTCATGCTTTTCTCGGCATCCATGATTGTAAAACTTCGGACAGGGTCTGGTTTTAAACGACATTACTATAAAATACAACCCCCCAAATCTACCATTCATGATAATTCAAGCAATTACCAATGGTGTATCCTACCTTTAACTCATGTGACAGAGCCGGTTGATAAAGCCCTTTTGCCGACTGAAGCCCCCCCCCCCCCCCCCCCCCCACTGCATTTTTCCCATGCTTAAACATTAACCTACAACTGGCACCAATAACCTTTGGTGGTCCCATAATGGCAAACAGCCCCTCGGGGTTATCCGTCCAGAGTAATATTTTAATAGGATGATAAAATGCCTATCGTGCAAAGACTGCACTCAAAATCTAGGTTTTAATCCACACTCATCTGAGTTCAATTGAAAAACTGTCGTAAATGTTGTAATAATGACACAAACAGTGAGGGGGGGGGGCGGGGGGGGGGGGGGGGGGGGGGGGGGGGTTGCGCCACGAGGCTAGACATGAGTATGTGCAATCTGTTCCTTGCGTAGGTTATTGTTTGTTTGGATGATTTGCAAGTCTTTACTTTCCCCTCTTCCCACCAACGCAAGAGCATCTAAACTCATTCTCTCCCTCATATGTCAAGCGCATCTAACTTAAGGGTTGGAAAAAAAATAAAAATAATAATCTATCACCCCAGTTTACCAACATAACAAGTCTGGCTGTTTCGTTTTTTAAAGGGTGGCTTCGTTTTTACAGCTGTTGGCAGACACTGAATATCGATCCAGTGCATTGAGAAAAAGAAAAAAAAAGGGCGTGAGAAATTGTTGACAATTCCACATGAGTTAGGATCAAGGGACTCTTGCCAAGTCCTACCACAGACTACAGGGCTATTTATAAAAGGGAAGATCATTTGCAACTATCCAGAAAATAAGACAACCCAATTATTGTTCTAAAACTTATTCAGGGTTCCCACTATTTCCTGAAAACAAAATTCTCTGAATTTTATTCCCCGATGAATTTTCTAAATCCTAGGATAATTATTTTGACCTACATGTATATCCCAGTTTGAATTGTCTTCAATGTTGTTGCAGTAAACATGGTGACATAGGATTATTTTTACACTAAAAAAGCTACCATAGCCAATCATCCAGTGGAATGGATACGCTGTTATTTAGGCCAAGAGACAAAATACAACCAACTGATCGCTTCTCTTTTGGGCGAACCAAATTACCTAACTTTTTCCCTGCTTTGAGGCATTTTTTTTCTCATATTCCCTGACTTTTTCCGACTGCAAAAAGTGAAAACTCATTTGTTCAGGTTTCCCCAGCTTTTTGAAGAAAATAAATATAAGAAGTCCAAAAAGCGTCTTATACATGCATTTTAGAAATTTCAATATCAAAATCTTAGATAACAAAAATTCTCAGAATTTACAGCATTCACAGAGCTAAAACTTTGTCAAGTATAGTTGCCAAGCACCATTTTTATTTTTAGATTTTGAGAACTGACTAAACAATATATTATGCACAACTAACAAAATGGTCTAATATAATAACTGATATTATTTACTAAAATCCAGTACAGTACACACTTGTTCCTTTAAGATTAGCAGCCAATATATATGCACTAGGGGAATGCACTAGGGGAGCAAATCTAGGTAAGGCGATGACAAAATAAACACCAAATAAGTGCCAACCCACCTCCGCTGTTCCTTGCTTTTTCCAAATTATATTCCCATGGATAAATAAACAACTTTCTAGCCCTGCAGGGTATTTTGGTTAAAGTGTGACTGAAAGGAATATTTTTTTTGGTATCAAGGTGCAACAATCAATGTTTTGGAGGCAAGAATATTTTCTTCTCTCTGGAGACCATGACTAAAAATACATTATGGAGAGATATTTACATAATTACGTTCGTCATTTTTTGTATTACTTGTTTTCTGTACTTTTACACTGTTGCAATATCCATTGCCCTAAATGGCAACTTAAAGGTAAGATACACCATTGGTAATTGCTTGAATTACCATGAATTAGTAGATTTTGGGAGTTGTATTTTATAGTAAATATCGTTTAACCAGTTCGCGCCGGGATTATTTTAACATCGCCGAGCCGACGGGCGGGATTATTTTTAACGAAACTCGATCCGAAGCGTGTTCAGGCCGATAGTGCTGGGTAGCACACCCACGCATTTCCGGCCTTGCGCGCTGCTGACATACATTTCCGAACTTGAACTTGGCGTGTTTATGCGTCATCCGTTTTGAATTTGGGGAAATTTTTGCGTTTATATACGTCATCCGGCGCGAACTGGTTAACTGACCTGTCCAATACTTTACAGTCATTGATGCCGAGAAAAGCACACAAAACAGCGTTTGTTTTCAACCGCGTCGAGCAGTTATTCTTATGTTATCTTTGTTTTCTCGCGATCGTCGCCCGGCGATCTAAATTTTTCTTTAAAAAATTCATTTTTCGGAAATAATTACAGGATATCTAGCGCAACCATTTTGCTGGATGCCTATAGAATCAATATTAACTTTCAAATGAGTAAGATATTTCTTGATAGTTCATTAGTAAATATTGTTGGTATCTGCAAATGGTGTATCCTACCTTTAAACTCCAACTGCAGATTTTTCTAGGTTTTCGACATTGTACTATAGAAAATACAACACAAAATTGATAGTGTAGAAGACTAGTTTGCCAACGATTATCAACACGGAAAGCAATTGTCAATCATGAAACCCAAAATCATTCAACTGTGTCCAACCCGAACTTGATCAGTGTAATGTCTAAACACACCCTACCCAATTAAACCTGTGTTTTATTCGTGAATACTAACATCTGGTGACTTTTTGAAGAAAACAAATATTGAATGCAAACAAATTGATTTATATCGCAGATGTATTGGTTGTTCCAACGATTGGTGAACATTTATTGTTTTGGGATAGTGGTATGTTTAGGAATAATGTTGACAGACAAAGGGTTTTAACTTCCAACAGAATGGTATTTTGTTTATCTTTTCACAAGTGGGGTTAGGGCATTGGGTTGAAAGGAATGTGTAAAAAAACAAATCCAGAAATATTTTGCAGAGCCCATCCTCCGATGAACACAGGGTTTATGTACATGTATTTGCTGTGCATGATGAAAATTTCTTTAAAAAATGTCAATTGCAATTTGTTACATACACGTACGAGGTACTATTAAACCTATTACCTAAACAATAATAATAATTAAATTAGGTGGTTTTTTTATTCCACAAATCTAGAAAAATCTAGAACAATTTTTTTTTATATTTTTTTTAATAATAATTATAAGAACAAACTGTTAAAGGCAACTTGCTTGACCCATCTTTGGAGATTACCTTTAATTGTTCTCTTCTAAATGCCACAAGGAATAATTTTCCCAGGGAGTTTAGTGTCATCAATACCTTTCCAACAATCATTTGGTTGGTCATCTTTCGTTTTGCTACAAATCGAATACTTCTAGCTTTAAAGGTAGTATACACCATTTGCAGATATCGAAAATATTTACTACCGAATTATTAAGAAATATTGGACTCATTTGAAAGTAAATAATGATTCTAGGCATCCAGCAAAATGATTGCGCTAGATATCCTGTAATTATTTGGAAAAATTAAATTTTATAAAGAAAAATTCGCGATCGCCGTCCGGCACACCCGGTTGAAAACAACGCCGTTTTTCGTGCTTTTCTCGGCATCTATGATTGTAAAAACTTCGGACAGGTCAGTTAAACGATATTTACTATAAAATACAACCCCCAAAGCCACCCATTCATGATAATTCAAGCATTTACCCAATGGTGTATCCTACCTTTAAAGCACACCAGAGCATATGCCATTTCTATTCCAGAATATCACATGAATGTCCTTTCGCAGTGTGAAATTCCAACAGGACAAATTAAAATATTCTAGTCTGTCCATGTTGACATAATATTGCCCGCAGTTGACACATAAAAGCTGGTAACTCCAGGAAAACAACCAGGGGCAGGCTTGCACTGTGTGATGATCCGTGGAGACGTAGACAGGGATTTAATATCAGGAGACATGAGGTTTTTCAGGGGACATGAGCCAGACCAAATAGGATTGTGATGTTATAAAGCCCCTTGGGTAAACAAAAATGAGAGACTGTGTATGAGCTCTAGACTTGACATTTTACTAGGAATTTCATTTCTAACTTCGGCAACAGAAAAGAGGAATGGGAAAGGGAGACATAGGGGGGGGGGGGGGGGGGGGGGGGGGTGCAATTGCTACTAATTTTAACCATCCTAGTCTTCGCCACTATTACCAACCAAGGTAATCTTCAGGTAGCACTAGTTGTTCAGTGTGGGTAAACCAGTTCGCGCCGGGATTATTTGTAACGAAACTTGTATTATGTCTATAGTTTTTTCTCCACAAAACATGTGTCAAAAGGGATTTCTACTCGACAAGACTTTTGGAATTCACATATATTTATAAAATTAAAATAAAAACACATAATTATTTCATAAATTTAATAACTAATTAGTTATAGATATCATGCATTCTCTTGCAGTTTTAATAAAATGCGGTAAAAATAACAAAGAATGAGTAAATAGGGTATATCAAAAATCTGCCAAACTACTCCAAAACAAAAAATGGATTTTGATAGATTTTGATTAATGGTTAATGCCGTTTCTGCAGTCTGGTTCCTTGACTTCCTTGACGAAACAGAGCAATTTATAGCAATTTATAGCAATTTATAGACGTCAGGGGAATTATCAGGTTAGGAAACCAGACTAGTTGGCTTGCACCCTTTCCTTTATATTGCAAATAAAATGCGGACTAACTAAATATAATTGGGGGCAGTATTCAAAATAGTCAGTTTTTTCCAATGATTGCCATCCGGCAATCGTTGAAAATTAATACAAAAATTATACTTTTCTTAAAAACCACAGCACACCGGGTGATGTGATTTCACAGGATACTTGAGACTGCTATTCACTGACGGACAAGTGAAGTATTTCATAACAATTCTCTAGTTTTGTTTTGGATGTTTGCAAACTGTGAAGACCTACAATGTACACAACCTTTAAGCTTAGGGCAAGCAGGCAGATTCAGTCATGGTTCATTGCCCTCAGAATCCTGGTGGTTTGTTTTGTGTGTGTGTGTCTGTTGACACTCTGTAATAGCCTTTCACCTGAAACTGACCTGCAGGGATTCACAGGGTTTTAGGTATTTCTCTCAATATTGACTTCCATGGAGGAGGTCTTAAAGGTCGGATACACCATTTGCAGATATCGAAAATATTTACTACTGAATAATTAGGAAATATCTTAGTCATCTGAAAGTAAATAAGGATTCTAAGCATCCAGCTAAATGATTGCGTTGGATATCCTGTAATTTTTCAGAAAAATATAATTTTATAAAGAAAAATTTGCGATCGCCAGACGGCGATTGCGAAAAAAACACAACATAAGAATACCTGCTCGATGCCGGTTGAAAACAACCGCTGTTTTTAGTTCTTTTTTTTGGCATCCATGATTGTAAAACTTCGGACTGGTCAGTTAAACGATTATTACTATAAAATACAACCCCCCACAATCCATCTACCCATTCGTGATAATTCAAGCAATTACCAATGGTGTACCCTACCTTTAAGGGATGCAATTACTTGGCCCACTCTTCCTACTGCTATTTTCAAAAACATGTTACCATCATAAAGTCACACAACAGAGACATAAATACTTCCTGACCTGACAAATATTATGTCAACACAATCCGCCTCACCAGCCACAATCAATAGGAAATGGGATAGAGTTGTTGTGGTGATTGACGACCAACACTGTGTTCATTTCACAGGCCTTCATCAGTGATTGTATCAGCATGCCAAATATGAATTGAGCTGGCAACAATTTTAATCCATTCATTCGAGACTATGTGGAATGAAGAACATTTGTTTTTACACTGGCCAAGCACTTACTGGCAGGGGCCTAAGACTCGGGAATTTATGTTTAATAGCACACACAAATATCAACATCTTGGCTTTGCCTCACTACCAAGAATATTTGTTTAAAGTAAACTGAAAAAAACCCTGATTATTTCCACCAGAAACTTATTTTATGAGCCAGGATTTCCTAGTAGACAATTTGTTCTTTTTTTTCTTAGGTTAGGCAACGAGCATATGTAACCCACCTCCCCCTCCCCTCTCACAATGCATGTATATAACCACAACAATTTCCTCAGAGAACACAGAGAACTGAAGCTTTTAAGGTAGGATACACTATCGGTAATTGCTTGAATTATCATGAATGGGTGGATGTAAATAAAAGGTAGGATACACCATTGTTAATTTCTTGAATTATCAGGAATGGGTGGATGTAAATGTAGGATACACCATTGGTAATTGCTTGAATTATCACGAATGGGTGGATTGGGGGGGTTGTATTGTATAGTAAATATCGTTTAACTGACCTTAGGACCGAAGTTTTACAATCGTGGATGCTGAGAAAAGCAAGAAAAACAGCGTTCGTTTTCAACCGGCGCCAGGCAGTGATTCTTATGTTGTTCTTGTTTTGTTTTTCGAAACAATTACAGAATATCTAGCGCAATCCTTTTGCTGGATGCTTACAATTATTATTTACATTCAAATAAGTAAGATATTTCCTAATATTTCGGTAGTAATTTTATCTGCAAATGGTGTATCCTACCTTTAACAGATCTATAAAAAGCTGACCACAGAAGTGCATATGGTTTTCTGCATACCCTCAAGACAACAGCTCCCCCTTCCCCTCCCCCTCCCAAAGTTCAAGATCACATGTACTACAAGAGGGTAGTCTTCAAACATCTGTATAAAACCGCACAGCATGTACTCTACATGTACACAACTTAACAGCCACAAGGTACACATGTAGTTTAAATGTAGGATACACCATTTGCAGATATCCAAAAAATGACTACCGAATTTTTTAGAAATATCTTACTTATTTGAAAGTAAATAATGATTATAGGCATCCAGCAAAATTATTGCGCTAGATATTCTATAAATGTTCTGGAAAATGGAATTTTATTTTTTTTAAATCATGATCGCCGGACGGCGATCGCGAAAAAAACCCAAGAACAACATAAGAACCACTGCCCAGCGCCGGTTGAAAAAAAAAAGCTGTTTTTCTTGCTTCTCTCGGCATCCGTGATTGTAAAACTTCAAACAGGCCAGTTAAACAATATTTACTATAAAATACAACCCCCTAACCCACCCATTCTTGATAATTCAAGCAATTACCAATGGTGTATCCAACTTTTAAACCTAAGGTAGTATTTGCTTTTGCTGTAATTTTTGAAAATGGATGAATTAGGGGATTCATAATTTATAGTCAATATTGTGTTGCTGACCTGTTTAAAATGTTGTTTTTTAATACAGGTAGTTGCTGGAATCCCCAAGGAAAAAAAACCACTTACATGTAAGATGAAACAGAGCAATTTATAAACATTGGGGAAATGTACTTTGTGTCAGGGAACCAGTCTAGCTGGCTTGTATCGGACTAAATACGGACTAAATACAAATGGTAAATTGGGGGTAGAATTTGAGAGAAGCAATTTCTTTGGCTTTGAAAATTGATATAAAAATATAACTTTTCTTGAAAATGGCCAGAAGCCATGATTTTACAGGATGCTTTAGACTGTCATTTCCAACATTCCAGTAAGGTATTTCTTAATAATTTGGTAGTTTTCTTTATTTTTTTATGTTTGCAAATGTTGTAGGTTTTTCCTTTAATATTCACAAACACACAAGTGTAACGCCCCACCAGGTACATTGTACAAGACAGGCTGACTCCATGTTTCGGAGACAATCAGCCCTTACACACCCCCCTCCTGAGTAATAGCTGCTTCCGTGTCTCCCGCAGCCCTCCCATGGTAAGGAACATCAGCCCTCTTCCTGAAAGGAAGCTCCTATTTCCGTCCCGGGGGTGTTGATATAGTGTTGATATATAGGTATTATCAATTTTGGGTGGATGTTTGACATGAATGGGCGAAGTGTCTAGAGACAACACTTTTTTTGGTCGGTTGACTAAATGTCTACTATAAAGCAATTTACAAACTAAACAATAAAACTAGAAATATGTCTGTTCTATGAACAGAGCACATGGCTTTTTCGCAATTTTTTTCATTGTTCATTACATTTATGATTTTATTTGTTAAATTTCCTTAGCATTCAATTTTCAAAATTGAAAAACATTAATTGGATTATAACTCTCGCAGTTTATTTTAAGCAATGTTTAAACATTTAAAGGGTTTTTCATTGTAACTTCCGGTCTAGTGACGTCATATTTGTTTTTGTTCGCCAACTTGTTCCTAACAAGATGCTGATTATAAATACCAGTTATAAAGCGATTTGAGCAATAAAAAACACTGGAAAACAAATGAGAACATATATCTTCCTGTAGTGTGTAATAATGGAATGAAGGAGAATATATATATTTTGCTTTTGCTGTTATTTTCAGGAATTGAATGAATTTTGGGGTTATTATTAAAAAGCAAATATTGTTAAACTGACTTTGTTTGAAAGTTTCTATTCGTAGACGCTAGAGAGAAAAAACCAAGAAAAACAATCATGCTATTGTAGTCTGGTTCCCTGACCCCACTTATGATGAAACAGAGCAATTCATAAACGCCGGGGATTTGTATGGTCAGGGAACCAGTCTGGCTGGCTCGTACTCGTTCATATCGATTGCTAACAAAAATGTAGACTTGTAAATATGGTGAATTGGGGGTTATTTAAAAGAAGCCAGATGGGCTGACCAGCGTTGGAAATTAATATAAAAATACAACTTTCTTTAAAAATGACAGCACCCCGGGTAAAATAATTTTATGGGATGCTTTTGACCGTCAATCACCAAAAGTAAAGTAAGGCATTTTACAATAATTTGGTAGTTTTTTTTTTTTTAATGTTTGCAATTGTTGTATAAATTCACTTTAACCAGCTCGTGCCAGGATTATTTTAACATCACCCAGGCGGCGCGCGGGTTCAGGCCGATGGTACCTGGATTTTCGCATTTCCGGCCTTGCTCGCTGCTGACAGACGTTTCCAGCCTTGCTCGTGGCGTGCTTATGCGTCATCCGTTTTGAATCTGTGGACAACTTTGCGTTTATATACATCATCTGGCCCAAACTGGTTAAAGGTTACGTAGCATACAAAAATTGCATACATAAAATTTAAAAAACAAAACTACTGAATGTACTCGACTGTAAGCGAATAATAGTCTCAAGCATCATGTGAAATTACACAGCCTGGTGTGCTGTCAATTTCATGAAAAGTAAGATTTTCTTATCAATTTCCAACGATGGTCGACTTGACCATCGTTGAGAAAAACCTACAGTACTGCCTCCATTTTATCAAATTTAGTTCCTCCACATTGTGTTTGCAATTGGTTACACATCCGTGAATAGGTGCAAGCCAACTAGTCTGGTTCCTTAACCTGATATTACCCCTCCCCCTTGAAATAGGGTCGTCTGAACTAAATGAGTCAGGGAACCTGACTGCAAAAACAGTTTTTCCCAGCATCTACAAACACAAAACTTGTTAACAGGTGAGTGACGCAATATTTGTTATAAAAACATTAATCCCTTAAAGGTAGTATACACCATTGGTAATTGCTTGAATTATCATGAATTTGTAGATTTGGGGGGTTGTATTTCATAGTAAATATCGTTTAACTGACTTTTCCGAAGTTTTACCATAATGGATGCCGAGAAAAGCACGAAAAACAGCGTTTGTTTTCAACCGGGGTCGAGCCGTTATTCTTATGTTATTTGTGTTTTTTCGCTCTCGCCGGATGGCGAGAGCGAATTTTTCTTTATAAAATTCAATTTTTCACAATAATTACAGGATATCTAGCGCAATAATTTTGCTGGATGCCTACAATCATTATTTACTTTCAAATAAGTAAGATATTTCTTTATAATTCGGTAGTAAATATTTTCGATATCTGCAAATGGTAATACCTTTAATCGATCCATTATTTAAAAAACACAACAAAAGCAAATGGTGTTTAAACCTTTAAGCCTGACAAAATGTTGAATTTGACTTGGTGGGTATTACACATTTTACTGCTAGAAATAATGTCCTAGACTATGGCCAGACTATAAGGGGGATTGTTCTGTGATATGTCATACAGCTGGACAGAATTAAGACCATGGCCAGACCATAGACTAAGGGGGTTGTTCTGTGACAGCTGGACATAATTAAAGGTAGGATACATCTGGGGAATTGCTTGAATTATCAGAAATGGGTGGACGGATGTAAAGGTAGGATACACCATTGGGAATTGCTTGAATTATCAGGAATGGGTGAATTTGGGGGGGTTGTATTGTATAGTCAATAAAATAACTGACCTGTCTGAAGTTTTACAATCATGGATGCCGAGAATAAAGCCAGAAAAATGGCTTTTGTTTTCAATCAGCGTCGGGCAGTTGTTCTTGTTTTAGTTTTTTCACCATCGTCATACAGCAATCGTGATTTTTTATTTATAACATTATTTTTTTCGGAACAATTGCAGGATATTTAGCGCAATCATTTGGCTGGATGCCTAGAGAATCATTATTTACTTTCAAATAAGTGAGATATTTCTTAATAATTCAAAATTAAGCATTTTCAATATCTGCAAATTCTAGTTCTGTTATGTTTTGTGAAGACATAAAAAACCCAAAACATTACATGTATGTTTTTAAGATTTTTTAAAAATATTATAAAACATTCTCGTCCCTAAACAATCATAAACGACATTTAACTGAACAATGCTAAAAATCAATGTTCATGTCAATTTCATTAATATCTTGATATTTACATGATGTTAATTTACCAAAATATTTGGCTTTACAACAAGTCTACAGGGGAAAAAAAACATCTATCATCTATCTAAAATAAACACTGTCATAAAAGACATGCATTTATATATAACATGAATTTCTTTTGTTAACATCCACCCTGGGGGGGGGGGGGGGGGGGGGGGGTGAGATCAGCTTGTCAATTACGATTGAAACAGTAAAAAGCCCGGGGGAGCCATTTCCGATGACCGTATTCAGAGGAACATGTAATATCCTCATATATATGCAGATGGAAACATTATAAATTCATGATGTGGACAGTATGCTGCGATCGCAAACAAACACATCAGTGCGTGTGAGCAGGAGTAACATGAATAATCTCACAGTTTTTCTCCCATTTTTTTGTACAATGGATATTCTTGCAGAGTATAATCTCGTGTTAAAGGTAGGATACACCATTGCTAATTGCTTTAATTATCAATAAATGAGTGGATTTGGGGGGGTTGTATTTTATAGTAAATATACCTGTCAAAAGTTTTACCGTCATGGATGACGAAAAAAGCACGAAAAATAGCAGTTGTTTTCAACCGGCGTCGGGCAGTTATTCTTATGTTATTATTGTTTTTTTGCGATTGCCGTCCGGCTTGAATTATCAAGAATGAGTGGATTTAGGGGGTTGTATTTTATACTACATGTATCGTTTAACTGACCTGTTCAAAGTTTTACAATCATGGATGCTGTGAAAGGCAAAAAAAACGACCTTCGTTTTCAACCGGCATCGGGCAGTGGTTCTTATGCTGTTCTTTTCGCGATTGCCGAGCGGTGATTGTGATTTTTTTAATTTATATGATTACATTTTTTGAAACAATTACAGGATAACTAGCTCAACCTTTTTGCTGGATGCCTACAATCATTATTTACTTTCAAAGGTTAAAGTAGGATATTTCCTAATAATTTGGTAATAATTTTTGTTTTAATATCTGCAAATGGTGTATTCTACCTTTAAAAGAACAGAGAGGGAAAACATAATAAATAGGCCAATACACAATTTCTCCTGCAAATTTGGCTGAGATTTATGACTTGGGATTGCCTTGGCCTGAGCAAAGTATAGTATGCCATGAGGTCAAGCAGGGTCACAAGGGGGGAGGGGCAGTCACAGTAAAGGTGCTGTAAATTAGATGAATTATTACAGCAGTGTGTATGACAATGCCCACTGGGTGAATAAATGGGGTTGTTGGTTCAGGAGCACTAGGGGGCAGGGGCCAATTTCACGGAGCTGCTAAGCACAAAAATTTGCTTAGCACAAAAAAGTCTTGCTCATTAAAAACAAGTTATCAGCCAAAATTCTACATTTTTTCATGCTAAGCAAAAAACCAGCTGATTATCAATCAAAAACAATAAAGATCACGTGAAAATTTGGTCTGTAACCTTGTTTTTACCAAGGACAAATTGTCATGCTAAGCAAATTTTTTTGTGCTGAGCAGCTCCGTGAAATTGGCCCCAGGTTATTTGTAGCATGACACTATTATAAAAGACTCCATGGTTGTAGTCATTCTGTATCAATCGTGGCCTGGGGAAAAGTCAGTTATTCATTCAGGCAAAGTTGACACAGGAAATCCGACAGGTTACAAACCAGCAGACACTGTGTTCTAGCCTCCACCTAGTTGTGGGGACAGGTTCTTTTGTTTGAAAAACAACCCAGACCAAGTAGTGGGGACATTTTCGAGTCCCCATAGTGCGTTGGGTCTTCAGTAAAGGTAGAACAAGGTAAAATTGGGTTAGGGTATAATGAAAGAAAATGTAGAAGAAGACAAATTAGGGTGATGTTGAATTTTTTGAATGTTCCGAGTTTGAGTTTAGAGAGATTTCCCTTAGCACACAAATCCTATGGATTGTCCCCATAACGCAATGTACGAAAAGAATTCATGAACGCTGGGAAAAATGTGAAACTTTTTGTGCGTGTGAGAAATCATCTAGATTAAAAATGATGTGACTGCATCCCATTACGTCCAAACAGACATGCCAGTCAGAAAATTTGACACCTGGGTACTGCGCATATTATACAACACACGGGACCTACAGCTTTACGTCCCATCCGAAGGACGAAGCTATAGTGGTTAAGTGCCTTGCTTAAGGACACACGTGTCAAGACCGGGACTCGAACCCACACTCTGCTGATCAGAAACACCACAGCTCGAGTCCGCGTGCTCTTAACCGCTCAGCCATGACACGCCATAATGCATAGCCCTACCGGTAGAACAAACAATATGCAAAACAGTTATTTCATTAATCCCAACTACCCCAAGCCCATCAAACTCCAACTGCAGGTTTTGCTAGGTTTTGGTAGGTTTGGTTGAACTTTGTTTGACTCAAAACTAAAAGGCCCAGTGAGACCCTGTTGGATTATGTGAGATTCTTGGCAGAAAGGCATGAGACTTGTAAAAAATATTTTTTTAAAAATTGGTTTAAAAATAGTTTACATACATTTACAACCGATTACCTTTAATCCCAAGACCTGAGAGTAAAAAAAAAAAAGGAATTTAATCCCTTGCATCATTCAACATCCTGTCTTGTCACACGCCCATTTTCATTTAGACTCCTCCGTTTCCCCCTTTCCTTTGGCCTAAATGTAAGAGAGGGGGTTGTTTGTGAGTGTGTTTCCAGAGTGTGCAGCACTTCTGTAATAGCTGGGACGAATTGCCGCATTTAGCCGGACCTAGTGGCGTCTAGGCAGGGAATCCGGGGTTAAAAGGTGGATCCTGCCTGTGTGTGATTGGTTCCGTAATTTGATCCGTCCGTGGACGCGGCACATTAACAACATGGCACAGGGCCTTGCCTATTGCCTATTGCAACACCGTGCATTGCATACATGTGTACATGTCTACATGTACCGGTACCTGTTTAGTGTGGCATAATGTGAATGCATTAATACAACGTGCACAGATGGATTGATATTTATTCGGTATGTTAAATCGTTAATGATTGCAAAAATATGGCAATAAACGGCACATCAATGCATTAAATCAATATATCAATGTCAAGTCCTTTAGTTTTTTGTTTTGTTTTTTAAAATCATTTAATCACTTCCTGTGGAAGCTATGGGCTTTATTAAATAGTTAATTTAAAATTTATTTAAATAAAAAAAATTAATAGTCGGCCATATTAAATTGAAAGTGAATGTAAAATAATAGTTTTTGGAACTTGCAGATTGAAATAAAAGCAATAACCGAATTTTAATTACAAATTAATACCAGTCTTTTCTGACAAATAATTTAAAATTTTAATAATTAAAAAAAAAAAAATATTGAAAGTGAGGCTAGAAAAATAGAAAAATAGGGATGATTTTATTTTCGATTTTAATATTTATTGACACTTGTAATTTTGGATATGGCTACTACACATATTTAAAGGGTAAAACTAAATTGTCATTTTCTCGACTACAAAACTCAAAACTTTCAAGACCGTTTTCGGACATTGATAAATGTAAACTCTCAGCTATATCTTGTCTGACTGAAGTACAAACGTCATTACTGCAATGAGAATTGTATTCGTGTTCCTAATAATACCTGCTAATCCACATTTCGACCTCTGCCCAGTTCTGTCTAAATGTGTTTGGCTTACCTTTTCCTAATTTTGTTACCTTTCCATATCAATGGCCACATTTCCACTGGTCTCAACATCACAACCACAAATATTCAAAAGGAAACACAAACTGTCAAAATCACAATTCTATGGAATGTCATCGTACCTATCAATTGTATGCAAACACCCTCTACAATTTTCAGGTCTGTAGTATTGTATGGTAATGCCTGTTTGTAGGTCCTTTATAATTTTGTTAAAGATAAATTGTATTCACATTTGCAAACTTAGAGAAACAAAAATCTAAATGATTTGTTAATACCTTACTCGACTCTAGAGTGAGTAATAGTCACTAGCATCTTGAGAAATCATGGCACCTGGTTGTGCTGTCTTTTTCAAGAAAAACATCTGTTTAAAGTTTGGTGTTCAGAGAAGCTGGAAAAACCACCCAAAAGGTGCTGTTCTTGCAGTCTGGTTTCTTGACTCCCTTCAGACGAATTCCATAAATTGGGGGCGGTGTTTGAAAATAGTCAGGATTTTACAACGATTGCCAGCCAGCAATCGTTTAAAAATTGATACAAAATTTCACTTTTCTTAAAAACCACATGACATCAGGTGCCCTGATGTCACAGAATGCTTGAGACCATTGTTCACTTACAGTCAAGTGAGGTATTTCATAATAATTCAGTTAGCTTAGTTTTGTTGATGTTTGTAAATGTGACCCGCTCCATTGAAATCAGGAATAAGTCGCAAAATGACTTTTGGAGATATATATGCACATGGTTAGAAAGGGAATTTCATAAGCTTTCTAATGATACCCATCACAAGTGTGTATCTGTTTAGGTTAACGAGTTATGGTCTGATGAAGATGACGGGTGTATATTTATTTGCCGAATCCACATTTCGAGAAAAACAGCTTTGAAATAAACAAAATTGACCAAAATCATACGGACAGCGCCCCCAAATCCTCTTCATTTTCATCTTTATTGATCGTTTTTACATACAAGACATTAATGACAATAATCTGTGATAACTACACTTCCTAAAAATACAATGTTCAGAAAATCGACATGGTCACGATTTTCACCCATGCGTTCACTTCAACGGCCGATTGTGTAAAATGGCCTCAGCGACTTATTCCTGATTACGATGGAGCAGGTCACAAGTGTACCATGGAGCAATAAACTAGATTATTGCTCCATGAGTGTACATTGTGGGCTCCCCTGCTAAGGGGCAGAGTTGGGGTCAGGATAGAGGGTTGTTAGGGTGCTGTGTTGCTGATAGGGTGTCAAGTAAACATGTCACATCACAAGGTTGGTGCCCATTGTGTTTTGAGTGTATAGTTTGAAAAATGATACGCTTGAAAGCATCCTGAAAAGGTGAATTCAACCAAAGGGATCTCAGACATTAAATCGTAAAACGGTTCCATTCATGAAGGTATTATGTCTGTTGACTGTAATGACAAATACACAATAAAGGCCCCTCCTTTCACCCTAACCTCACTGAATACTACATATAATACTACTAGTAGTAAAATATACTGCTGTATTCTCCCCTACTTGTGTGCAATGCCTGTAGTAATTTGTAGTATTTGGTACTTCACCCCAAATACCTCTACTGTACATGGTAATATGTAGTACTGGTACTAAGGTTGCTATAAGAGTAGACCATAGAGCTATATTAAATTACTAGAGCGCTAACTCTTCATTCTTACGCGCGGAGATACATTTTGAAATCATGTGCGTGTTGTAGAACATAATACAAATAGATGGATTTAATTTTAAAAGTGTACTCTAAATGCAACGCTCGTGCAAGTAGAACAGACGCAAACAACTTTACGCGTGTCGTGTCAGTTTAAAAAAGTCACGGCAAAATCAACTGCAGCGCGCCGATACGCAAGCACATTTGCAATGTTTGCGCTCATTTGCGTTTTAATTTTAGGCGTATCGGCTTCGGTAACGCACTGTATAGAATACAAACGCAGATATGCAAATAGCCGTACAAAAGCCGTACACAATTTTGAGGTTTCCATAGGTTTGGGAACAAACATGGATGCGCCCAGCTCGCATCACTTTGTACATCGAGCTAGCGCTCTAGTAATTTAATATAGCTCTATGGTGTAGACAGACTTGTACATCAGACCAAACACACTCAACAAGCACAAAATATCCAATGCTCCTACACCATTATAGTTAATGGTATAGTACTATCCAGTAATTGCTTACCTATATTACCACTATTACATACAAGCATGTGTACAATATTATAGTAATCAGTATCTATACTGCTGTCATTACACACGTATGTAAATATGACTTGATCTTTAATCCGTTGAGTCTTCACTACAAGTCTCAACGACGTGTTTATGAGAGAGCGGAATACCGGGATGCATTTCATTATGGGATTTAACTGGCCAATTTACAGACAGGTGGTCGTTTGCTGGTTTAAAAGAGATATTAACAAGTAAATTGAGTAAATTTAAAAAAGAAGTTGAATTATGCAATTTTTTTGTCTGAACCAAAAAAACAAAACAGACTTGTTAACTTTACTTGCATATTTCAAATCGAAAGGTGTTAGTTTCCCGCCTAAATGAGAAATTAACAAGTAAAGTTTAAAAGAACTTGAGTTATGAATTTATTTTGTCTGAACTAAAAAAACATTTAAATTTTACTTGCAGATTTTTAATTATAAAGGTGTTTGATTGCCGCTTAATGGAGTTATTAACAAGTAAATTGAGTAAATTTAAAAGAACTTGACTGTTTTTATTGAAAAAAGAAATATACTAAAAAATGCAAGTGTAATCACTGGAAATCACCGATATTAAATCCTACACAATTACTAGGCGGTACATGAAATAGTCAAAGGTTGTGACATTTTACTTACACTTCTTGCATGCATTTGGCCCTTTCTCTGTCTCCTATCTGATTTCTTTTTTACCTACTCGCAGCCATCTACATTCCAGTCACATACACCACGCCACTGCAGACCTATCCGACTCCCATGTTCCCTATTGATTGTGGTCTTCGTTCACAAGGCAAATGTGGTTTTTATCGACGTGTGCTTTTGTTGGAACACTTTATCAGCCCCCCCAGAAAAACTCAATTTGCCAGACAGGTCTGCTACAAGCACGTTGTTTGAATCATTCTCCCTTAGAAGAAAAACCCACTGTCGGCAATTTTTTATTTTTTTTTCTCTTGCGAACTACGTGCCCAATGTGTGGCGGCAGATAAAAAGGAACGTTTATTAAAGAACACGGTGTTATTAACGAGGGTCGGGTGAACAATTGTATTAAAACAAAAAATCCATTAGTTCAATATCAGTTTGCATGATGTCGCACAGATAGAGGGATTTTTTTTAAAATACACACTTGTAATCTTGTTTAATGCTCGAGGTTTAAAGGTAAGATACATGTAACATCATTGGTAAATGCTTGAATTATCAGGAATGGGTGGATTTAGAAAGTTTTTCCGTTTTCACATTTTCAGGTGATGTACACTGTTTGTGACTGGTACCCGGCTGGTTTTTGCTTTAGCATGAAAAGCACTAGTTTTGGCTGTTATGACTGTTTTATACTGAGCAAGTATTTGTGTGCTAAGCAAATTTGTGTGCTTAGCAGCTCCATGAAATTGGCCGATGTATTGTTGTAGATGTAGATGTACATGCATCATGTACATCTACATGCAATACATGTATACATGTACATGTACATTGTACATGCATACAGGTCATGTGAATGTCAAGAACAGTATGTACAAGATCAATGTCTACCTTGCAAAGAAAATGTAAAATGTCAGCTGTTTTCAGTATTACAACAGCAAAGCATTGCATTGTATGGTGCAAATGTCAGGTTCAATGCCATAAGACAAGGTCAATAGGTCAAACCACATAAAGATTATACAGACACAGCTGGAATAGTGAATATACCAGCAACATGTGCGACAATCAAAGGTTGCATGTATACACCATTGATAAGTGCTTCAATTATCAGGAATGAGTGGTTTTGAGGGGTTGTATTTTATAGGAAATATCGTTTAAAGGGATCGTATACGTTTGGTAATTGGAACCCACTGTTTGTTTGAATCCTGTATAGTTATATACCATAAAACTAACCTGTACAAATTTCATTTCAAAAGGTGGTAGCGATTTTGAGATATTGCCGAAAATCTGGAGCGGTTATGTCCACGCAGGAAGAATAATCTGCATTGGAATACACAATCTGAGAAACGTCACTGCGGTAACGCTTCTCAGATTCAAATTTTTGGGGATACATGTAAAAAATGATATCTTTTTCTATAACCGCAGTACTTCGAAGTGAAAAGTTTCTAAAAATGCATTATACTATCCAAAGCTGCTGTACTTCTTACCAAGTAAGTTTTTATTGCCATTAATTTTTGGAGTAATTACGAAAAGTTATACGATCCCTTTAACTGACCTGTCTGAACTTCTACAATCATGGAAGCCGAGAATTAAGCAAGAAAAACAACATTTTTTTAAACCGTCGGGCAGTTTTTTCTTTTGATATTCATGTTATTTTTTCCCGTTTGAAGTCCGGCAATCATAATTTTTTTTTTATAAAATTAAAATGTTGACATCATTCTAAATGACATGATAACAATGACATGATACCTAATGCAAAGATTATTTTGCTGGATATCTAGAATCATTATTTACTTTCAAATAAGTAAGAGATTTCCTAATAATTAAGTAGTAACATTTGTGCGAATCTGCTATTAATGGTGTGTATAATCTTTAAAATTCTAGAGGATTAGTAGGCAAAAAAAAAAAGTGCTGGTTGATTTTGTGTGAAGTTCATAGGTCGTACCCAGCATTGTTTACATTCAGTCAATATGCATAATTGAGCCCTGCATTTTTAGGCTTGATACATGTATACCATCTACAGTCACTACTTCTGGCAGATTGGAGGATTTTGCAAGATTGAGGAGATGGTTCCTAGCAGAAAAAGGCCTAGGGTTATAGGGTTAATCTACCAAGTTTGAACCCAATCGGACTTATACTTCCAGAGATATAGGGCATTGAAAACAAATGGACTTTTAATGTGACACCTACTGACTTTTCATGTGTCACATCACATTAAAAGGTCCATTTTTTTCAAAAAAACCTGAAAACAAATGTAAACATTGGTTTTCATGTTGAGTATATCCTAACGTTTCCAAAAATGTATAGTTTAGCAAATCTACAAAAAAAGTGAATGAAACTTTAAATATGTACATTATGAACCTGACTAAATCTATATGAACCTGACTAAATCTACATGTACCACCTTTCCCCGTTGAGTTTAATCAGCCAGTGCGAGTATCCGATTGACAATTCAACATAATGACACCGTTTTAGTGCTTCTCTCTGAGTGATACATCTTGTATCACTGATACTAATGTCAAGTGGTCCATCCAATCCATCTATCAGATATAATGCATCCACAAGACACAACGATCTCTACACCTCTTCCTTCTTGAAGGATAATCATCCAACATTGCCAGATAACATTTCATTTTGTTTTCATCTTTTCCAGTTAGCTACAATTTCACAGCTGGTGGAAGGATTGTCTAGTTTCCGGTCCCAGTGCTGGTTGGAATGCCAGAGCACATCTGGTAAACATTTTTTGGTGAAGCGCACTACTGGCCTAACCCTGCCTTGCCTGATGACTTCAACTGAATTGTTGATAAAGGCCTTTGTACAAACATTTATGGGAAAGTGGGTTGGATTTTGTTTTAAAGGAAATTAAATTTCACTACAGATCAAAAGGCCAGTTTCACAGAGCTGGGTATTGTACACTTTTTTTTAAAGGTAGTATACACCATTTGCAGATATCGAAAATATTTACTACCGAATTATTAAGAAATATCCTACTTATTTTAAAGTAAATAATGATTCTAGGCATCTAGCAAAATAATAACGCTAGATATCCTCTAATTATTCTATAATTATTTTATAAAGAAAAATTTGCTATCCCCGGACGGTGATCGCAAAAAAACAAAGATAACATAAGAATAACTGCTCGACGCCGGTTAAAAACAATCATGTTTCCATATCCTGTAATTATTCCCAAAAATTGATTTTTTAATTTTTTGTAATCGCGATCTTAAACAAAGATAACATAAGAATGACTGTGCTCGACGCCAGTTGAAAACAAACGTTTTTTCCCGTACTTTTCTTAGAATCCATGATTGTAAAACTTCGGACAGGTCAGTTAAACGATATTTACTATAAGATACAACCCCCCAAATCCATTCATGATAATTCAAGCAATTACCAATGGTGTATCCTACCTTTAAGCACAACAAATCCTTGCTTAGAATACCAGCCACATCTTCATGTTACATGTATTTTATTGTTTGTGATTAGTATTGACAAGATGTACATAAAAGGCGCACCTTTTCATTTCTGTGGTTCTTATTTCCGACCGACCTTATTTTAGGCTCCCAACCCAAGAAAAAAAACACCACTTTTTTAAAATCTCTATTGACCCTAATTAGAATCCCTATAACTAGTGAAAATACAAAAAATGATTAGTAAATTCAACAAATCCGGCTCTGTATTATTCTAAAGCTATTGAAAATTTGCAAAATATTGGGTCCAACAATTTGGAATCCCAGAAGATGAAAAGATGCATTTTGTCACCTCTCATCATTATTAAGTGTCTATACATGTAGTATACCTTTATGACAGCCAATACAGCAAAAAGTTTGTGAGCTGATTTGTGCAGATATACATATAATATAACCATGGAGGAATAAGAAGGAAGTCAATGAGCCATTTGCGTGTGACCCCGAGTTAAATTGGAATAACATCTGGTACACTGACTTGCTCACAAAGCTTGGCACCATTGAACTTTGAATTCTCCAGACCAAAGACACTGTTGCTACATGTAAATCAAGTGATTCAGGGCAAGCCTTACGCTAGCAACCCCCAGCTCCGGAATGGTCTGGTGTCTTTGTGCCATTTTCACCCATTGTGTACAGTGTATTGGTGCTGAACGTCTGTTACGTAACTATGCAAGAGCTTTCCCCCGAATCATGTGATATGGCAACAGTGTCTTTGGCCTGGAGAATTTAAAGTTCAACAGTGCCAAGCTGTGTGAGCAAGTCAGTGTCCCAGATGTTATTCAAATTTAACTTGGTGCTCATTGCATCTTGCCAACAAATTATTTTTTTTATGCAGTGATATCCGGGAGTGATATCAATTCATGCTAAACTCACAAACAAAACCGGAGAATAATACACACATCTCATCATTTAAAGTTAAAGTAGGATACACCATTTGCAGATATCGAAAAAAAATAAAAAAATTATTATCAAAGATTAAGAAATATCTTACTTATTTGAAAGTAAATAATGGTTCTAGGCATCCAGCAAAATGCGCTAGTTATCCTGTAATTGTTTTGAAAAATTGAACTGATTTTTTTCTTTAATCATGAGGGCAAGATGAATAATTTCCCGACGCCGGTTGAAAACGAACGCCGTTTTTCTTGCTTTTTTATTCTCGGCATCCATAATTGTAAAACTTCGGACAGGTCAGTTAAACGATATTCAAGACCTTTCTTTTTAAAAGGCATTATTTATCACTATACTACTTTTTAACTAATTGGTTTACTTTTTATGTAATTTTTATATTTTGTAAAGCGTTTTGAGATTTGTGTGTAAAACGCTATAATTTATTAATAAATTATTATTATAATTATTATTTTTATTATTTACTATAAAATACAACCCTCCAAATCCACCCATCCCCTATAATTCAAGCAATTGTGTATCCTACCTTCAAATTAGCCATCTAATCAGGTGGAATTGCAATTTGTTTTTCCTTCAAATTTGAATGAGTGAGAACATTAGAAATAAAAAGGAATGTCTTAATACTCAAACATCAAGTTCAACCTATGGTAACATTGGTTCTGGTTGTAATCTGATTTAACTAAGGGTGGGTTTTTGTGCTCCAGCCAATTTGAGTGCGTGAGGATTGAGTACATTACGTATACAATTGAAAGGCAATTAATAGTTACCACCACGCACACCACACACATTAGCAGTCAAGCACAGTGCAAGCAATTACAGAGATTAGCTGTGCAATTACAATTCTACCTGCACAATTGCATACCAAGTCTACATGTACATGTACAATTTGAAGCACCATCTGCATTTTCGTCGATCCGTGACCCGTCTCTACATGTACATGATATTGTGCAAAGAAACAAACACCTCCCAATCATATTTTTATTTTGAAAAGCTTGATCACAAAATGTAATTTATACCGGTACATGTAAATTTCACTATGTACAGGTATGGACAAATATCCCATGTACATGTACAAGTACATACATGTTCATATTAAACAACACCCCCCACCCATTTTAAAACCACTACTAAAGGTAGGATACACCATTTTGCAGATATCGAAAAATTTTACTAATAAAATGATTACAAAATATCTTACTTATTTGAAAGTAAATAATGATTGTAGGCATCCAGGAAAATGATTGCTCTAGATATCCTGTAATTGTTTCGAAAAAATGAATTTTCTTTAACAAAATTCATGATCGCAAAAAACACAACAACAACATAAGAATCACTGCTCGACGCCGGTTGAAAACGAACGCCGTTTTTCTTGCTTTTCTCAGCATCTATGATTGTAAAACTTCGGACAGGTCAGTTAAAACAATATTTACTATAAAATACAACCCCCCAAATCCAACCATTCATGATAATTCAAGCAATTACCAATAGTGTATCCCATTCCTGTCTTTAAATACCAAGGTCATTATATGGTACATTTAAATTAGACAATTCCAGGGATTAAATCGCGCAAGGCATGATGGGAAAACATGGCGGAGCAAGATCATGGCCATGGTAACGAGGTTGATAAACAGATGACACTAAGGCATACAAAAAAAAATGTTATGTTGGCGTAACCCGACCGACCCAAAAAATACGGCCGAACCTGGAAAATTGTTTTTTCAAGTGACGAAATTTAATGATTAAAATCTATATAAATCTAGTTATAAATACGTTTGAAACCATTTCTGACCGTTTCTCATTGTTGTGTGTGTGGATTGTGAAAATATTGAACCTGGACACGCTATCGTGTATCACTACCGGCTTAAACAATTAGAAAACATATCATTTTCATTGCTGGAAGGAAAAAACAAAAAAAAACAAAAAAAGGAAAAAAATCCCTACCTACCTACCCTATTTTTTGGGGGGCCGTTACGCCAACATAACCTTTTTTTTTGTATGCCTAATCTATCCACTTTGATAGACCCCTCACACATTGAGTCCTCACACTGCAATTATAATGGAAACATTGCAACTTGGGAGATATTTTAATGACATTGTAATGTGCTCAAGGACAAATGACTGAGGAAGTCTTCTAGGTCTCTCGAGTGCAGTGTTGAGTGATGTGTCTGCAATTTACTCATTGGGCCATTTAAGATCCTTACAAGAGCAAAAATGATTTTATAGTGCCTTACTTGACTGAAATTTCATAATCTTCATTGAAAAAAATATCTAATTTACCAAATTAAAGTGTAATTTTTATATTAATTTCCAACGATGGTCAAACAACCATCGTTTATTTTTTTATTTAAAAAAAAATACTACCCCTGATTTACAAAATTTGGTTTAATAGTCCACATTTTGTTTGCAATCAGTAATACACATCTTCAAAGGGGGTGCAAAGCCATCTACTGTGGTTCCCAGACCCCGACGTCTATACATTGATCCGTTTTCAGTTGAAGTAGGGTCAGGGAACCAGACTACGAACACATATTTTTAGTCAACGTAACAATATCTGGTTTAAAATACTAAACCCCAATTACATCAAATTTATATTTAAATTACAACCAAAGCAAATGATGTACCGTTTATTACTTTTGACCCAAACAGTGCCGAATCTATCATTTTCAATACAAATTTTCACAAACCCTAATAAGATCTTAGGCCGGTTTTAAAGAGTGCATACATGTACATGTATATGTCATTGTTACAATAACAGGATTAGGAAAAATTACCCATTTTTATGAGCATGTAAAGTGAAATAGGTTGGTTGAGATTTGAAGGTTTGCATTGTGAAATTTGAATGAAAAATGTTTTACAATAGCCAGCTAAACCTATATTAAAAACCAAGTATGTTATTCTCTGTCACCAAGAATAACCAAATACAGACAATGTTCGTGTACACGTAGTGGTAAGTAGTACATGTACTACAGTGAAATACAATACAGGTTTTGTTTATCCTATGATAAATGATTAGTAGCTGTAGGTCACTTAAAGGTAGGATAGACCATTGGTAATTGCTTGAATTATCATGAATGAGTAGATTTGGAGTGTTGTATTTTATAGTAAATATCGTTTAACTGACCTGTCCGAAGTTTTAGTCATGGATGCCGAGAAAAGCATGGAAAACAGGTGTTTTTTTCAACCGGCGTCGAGCAATATGTTTTTGTTTTTTTTGTTTTATTTCATCCGGCGATCGCGAAATTTTCTTTATAATTTTTTTTTTTCGGAATAATTACAGGATATTTAGCGCAATCATTTTGCTGGATGCCTAGAATCAATATTTACTTTCAAATGAGTAAGATATTTCTTAATAATTCGGTAGTAAATATTTTTGATATCTGCAAATGTTGTATCCGACCTTTAAATCTTACAAGTATCCGACAAGGATTTTTTTTTCTGGAGCGCCACAAAAACTGAAAACACAAAACGGTTCAGAAGCAATGGCAATGTGTGTCGGGTTACAGTGAATGGACACATTATACGCTGCGTGCATGATTTATTCAGGGATTAGTGGGGCTGTATTATACTGTGGAATGGACTTGCTGCTTGGGACCAAGTGAAACTTTAGCCGCCAAATTCTGCCTCTGATAATAATTCACCTCTTTCTCAGTCGTTATTATTAAGGAAGGGAATACTTTTAGCTCCGTTTGTTAAAAAAAAAGGGGGGGAGGTGGTAAAAAAAATTATATGACCGAATCCTTCAAAATGAGTCTTAAGGACACGTTTTCAGGTATTAGTTTTTCACATGCAGTAGAAAGCACATCGTTTGACCCTCATTTTGGTGTATCACTCAGGTTGACATCTTATAATGTACAGTTGTTATTTGGGTGAAAGGGTCGACTTCTATTGTGTGGGATAATGTTAAAAGGCTTTTTTTACTCAAAAGTGGCTTTGGCGATTTGCGACTTATTTTGCTGGGTTTGGTCACAAATATGTGACCCGCTACAGGAAAAGGTGACATAAGTCGCAGAAATTAAAAATAGAGTAATGTACATGATCAAAAAGTCCAGGATATAAGCTTTCATTTGGTACATACGGGGTACATGTAGTACAGCTCCATAGCCCCTCCCGTTCTGGTGATATGACGTTTTTTCAAATTAATGGATTCCATGGAATTCAAAATACACAACTGAGAAAACAGGCCTTGAAACAACAAAACTAAGACAATACATTGGAACCATGCACTCTTTAGTTAAAAGGTTTCGTTTCACTTTATTTATCGAATTCCAGCTTTTTGTTAATCAAATCTGAAACTTTGGATATTAAAGATGTCATTTAAGACAAAAAATGAAAATCACATTTTGACAAAAACATTTACCCTATTAACTTTAACAGGCCATTACTCATAAATGCATAGCCGACTTATGTCACCTTTTCCTGGAGCGGGTCACATAATGAGCAAAGAAGGCTGTGTTTTCAAATTGGAATGAAAAACCTTTTCCATAATAAAACTATTCATTCATCACCCTTCCTGTTGGTGTATACAAAAGATGTTTAACTTTCAGACCAGGTCTATTTGCAAACCTAGTGACTGTGCACACAATGGCATACTGCAACCTTTTACTGCAACACAAAGGTTGATTTGCTCTGGTTTTGCCCTAGGAGTGTAAAGTCGGGAAAACAGTAAACCTATTGGCACATTAAATTAGTTGGTGTTTTTTTCGGGGGGAAAGGGGATTTCTAAATCTCGAAGGAGAACCAAACTGTCTGTAAAATTCTCTATCTACGTGATTATGAGAGGCAGATTTTATTTTGTCAAGTAAAAAAAGCATGTTCCTTTTTGCGCCTTTTTCCTTTTTGTTAAATTTAGGATACACCATTTGCAGGTATCAAAAATATTTACTACCGAATTACTAAGAAATATCTTACTCATTTGAAAGTAAATAATGATTCTAGGCATCCAGCAAAATGATTGCGCTAGATATACTGTAATTATTCAAAAAAAAAATTGTATATATACAAGAAAAACTGCTTGACGCCGGTTGAAAATAAACGCTGTTTTTCGTGCTTTTCTCGGCATCCATGATTGTAAAACTTCGAACAGGTCAGTTAAACAATATTTACTATAAAATACAACCCCCCAATTCTACCCATTCATGATTATTCAAGCAATTACCAATGGTGTATTCTACCTCTAAGCTATTTTAAGGCTCGCTCGATGATGATGACAAGTGATTATTAAATGGCTGGATATTGATTGGGAAGGGTAAAAAACAAACCTCGTCAGAGGGAACGAACATGTAAAACAAACGGGACGTCACAGAAATGATCTGCAATAAAACCTGAATCATGTTTCCTCCATCGCATTATTACTTTCCTAGGATACACCATTTGCAGATATATCGAAAAATATTTACTACCGAATTATTAAGAAATATCTTACTCATTTGAAAGTAAATAATGATTCTAGGCATCCAGCAAAATGATTGCGCTAAATAGAATTGAAAAAAAAAAATCATCAAAAAAACACCAGAACAACATAAATCATAACATAACAACATAATCAGCAACCAAAACGATATTAAACGATATTTACTATAAAATACAACACACCAAATCCACCCATTCATGATAATTCAAACAATTACCAATGGTGTATCAATACCTTTAAGATGAATTTCACATGGAAATATTTAAACCAAATATCTCCAATTGCTGGGTTTTTTTACCTAGTAATAAGATTCACTTTTAAATCCCTGGGTCCTGTCAATGTAGAAACAAAAATCCTGGCAAGAATTGGTTTTAATAAAGAACAATGAATAGTCCATTTCATAACTTGGCTAGTCAATGAGCAGCCGTTTTACAACTGAAACTAAACAAACGCATGTCGTTTATCTCAGGTGCCTGTTAATACCAGCATTAGCAAGATTAGAATGAAAAATGTGTCAAGGCAAAAAAGCCGGTGCGCTATGTGAATCACAGGTATTATAACCAGAGCAATGAATGCTACATGTATGATGTATACACGCACACGGCTTAAAGGTACAACGTTTATCGTCAGCTCGACGCATTATGATGCATTCGTCGCCCGACAGGCCGGCCATTATGAAACTGGCTCCCCTTCCAGCCGTTTTACAAATTAATTCAATCGTGGAGCCAGGCTCCGATTCCGTCCGTTCGCGCTGCGCTTTACTGCACAGATCATCCCTCAGAGAGTTTATCATACAGTGCAAGAGAGAGAGGCAGATTTTTTTTTCTTTCTGCGTCATAATCTACGCACTTTGCCAAATCCTTGTCTACTCAGAATACAACGTTAAAGATACATTGTAATTCCTTTTTATCCAGCATTATTTTCCCTATCTTTTCTTCTACAGAATTATAATGTAGGAGCATTTATTTCAATCCAAAACTACTTTTCAAGTCAGATTGCTTTTGTGCATAATAAACACATACCATAATAGTAAACTGGTTGCCATCTCCACATTATTCATTCTGAAAGGAGGCAGGAACCGGTACATGTACGAGAATATAATTATTATTGAGCTGCTAATATTTTGAAATTCTTAAAAGTAATCATTTAAATGAGGGCAGACTATTTTTTTCGGTCGCATTCAAAAGTGAATTTCTAATGAAATAGCAATATAAAAAAAAACTTTTTTTTTTTTCTACAGAGACGAACCACATTATGCATAAAATAGCTCCCCCGTACATGTACGTACATACGTGTACGTACATGGCCATAGTGTACATGTACGAACAAAATGCTGAAAAGCCTACCCGGGATATGTGTACATGTACATGTTCCTGGAATGTTTTTAAATTCGGTACCCTTTGGAGACCTGAACACAATGGGGACAATGGGAGTCAAAAGGTCTCCACAGGGTAATTTCTATAGCCGAATAGGTCTCCACAAGAAATTGCACAAAATATGGATTTTGGGATTTTACTCAAATTACTCAAAACTTAGGGTTAGGGTATAGGTTAGGGTATGGGTTAGTGTTAGCGAGTTACATGTAGTCCTGCATACGCACTGTGGACCTCCGAACAATATAGGTCCACACGATGCGGGAAGGGGTTACGATTTGTGGACTTGGCCAGGTCCACAATCCATTTTTCAGTCTTCGAAAAAGAGCGCTAGAGGAAAAACGGGTACAGCTGAGAGGCCCAGAATCAACATTTGAGGGTAAATTTGTTTTGGGGAAGCGAGAAAAATGAGTATTTAGTCAACGTTTTTTAACTACACGAAGACAAAGGAATGTCCACAGTCTGTATGTGAGGTAAACCCGAGTGTTAGGGTACATGTACATATAATTTAGGGTATTTCGGGTCGAAATTTCAACCCAGGAAATTAATTGTGGTTAAAATAGGAGCATTTTGAAAATTGTGCTCGAATTTTCTAACCATTTTGTACAAGAACAAAGAGATGTCTCCACAAGGATACAAATTTGAGGATTGATGTACATGTACTGTGTGTACGAGTACATGTACATGTACAACATGGACATCAACACAGACATGGACACAGACAACAGTATCATCTGTTCAACTTATGTTCTTGAAAATCATGAAGGTGTAACACAGTCTGATCCAACCTACATGTACAATGTTCACAGTACACCTCAACCTTTCAAAGCACATGACCCAAGGGAGAGGGTACAAAATGATAAAAGCAAAACAAATTGCAGTGTTTTTTGTGGTTTTTTTAACTGCCGCTGACTGGTGATCTTCGTGCCCATGCATTGCAGTGCTCCCATAATGTCAGTGCAATGAGTCTTAGTCAGGTTCTATCGGAGTTTTTGTTTGTTGTTGAATGGAATGTGCGATTATTTTAATGGAAACTACATGTATGCCCTGAAATCCCTTAAAATATCATGTTTTGGATTTTTTACTTATATCCCATTTCAAACATCACGCACAAATGTGGTTTCTTACACGTTTGCAAAAGGCAAACATTTCACAGCTGGAACCGCGACTACACCCAAACAGCTGGGGGCCACAACAGTTTTGGGGCCACAAAAGTGGACCCCAAAACACGTTCTACACTGGACCAGTTTTAAGGATGGTTGTGTGGATGTTTATATCCTACTTTTAAATGTTCTTTCCGATTAACATAATTTCATTCAGATTGCATTTTGTAGCCCAATCGGGCAATTCCAGAAAACAGGTAGTGTCCCTTTAAAAGCTAAAACAAATAATTATGCCAAAATTGGATTTGGAAAATGGGTGTTTCCACTTATAAATACGTCTATTCTGAATTAAAATACGAAATTACTTGGAAGAAAACAATTCAATATTACATTCAAATTGTATAATGGGGTTGAATATCATTTGAATGTAGAGAAATATTTGCATATTTTTTATTTGAGGGTTATTTATATTATTCACCTCGAGCCCAATTTTGAAAATTTGTTTAAATAATCCATTCAAAGGCCTGTGACGAACGCGCAGGTACTCTCAGGAGAAACGTGCTCAAATATGGAGTTTGTTAGTTAAGTCAAGTGCAAATACTATTTTATAGCTATTTTCTCAGTTATTGCATTTTTATCAGTTGAGAAGGCAAAAGTGCTCAAAACATACATGTAACAAGGTGCTTGAATTTTTTTTTTTAAATGTGGTTTTTTTACTACATGTAATGGATGACTCACAATGTCTTGTACACAATTTCCCCAGCGGGAAAAACTAACTCCTATCCATGTATTGACACTGAACGACACGAAATACTGAATACCTCAATGGAAACCACACATGAACAAATTTGTGAGTGGTTTTATATTCTGCCAACTTGTCTAAAAGCAGGAAGCAGCCAAATTGTTTTCTTCAAAATCTGATCAAGCTCTTGTAGTGAGTGTCTCTGGGGGATTTAAGAAACTTCCATTCTTGGTTCCTCGCTCACAACTACCTAAATCCTGTTGTGTCCCCCCCTCCCCCCTCATAACGAGCATTTAGTTGCCAACACACAAAAAACCCTGAATAGATCGTTGACCCCTCGTGTCAAAATTTGACATGAATTGACAAGCTGCAAAAAAAGTTATCAAAATATCTTACAGGAGGAATACAAAAACAACACCTTCCTTCAGCTAGCAAAATCAATACTGGTGTGTGTACCTCAGGGCCCCCACTAAATTGTGGCTAAAGAAGTGAAGCAATTTCCTTTCGGGTTTGTTTTCTCTGTTTTAATTAACGTGCCAGATTAGGAGGTCTGAACATGACAAATTGTAAGGTCATTGCAATTAAAGGTAGGATACACCATTTGCAGATATCGAAAATATTTACTACCGAATTATTAAGAAATATCTTGCGCTAGATATCCTGTAATTATTCAGAAAAATAAAATTTTATTAAGAAAAATTCGCGATCGCCGGATGGCGATCGCGAAAAAACAAAGATAACATGCCAAATGCCGGTTGAAAACAAACGCTGTTTTTCGTGCTTTTCTCGGCATCTATGATTGTAAAACTTCGGACAGGTCAGTTAAATGATATTTACTATGAAATTCAACCCCCCAAATCTACCCACAAATGATATTTCAAGCAATTTAAAACCAATTTCAACCTTTAAAAGGGACACATTGCCTTCAAATCTCATGAAATGTGGCTGTTTGGAAATGTTTGTTATCTTTTGTAAGAGTTGCTCATGCAACAAAACACCTATAATTTGTTGTAATTAATAGTGAGTAGTGTAAAAAAATAAAAAAATAAAAAGGCCTCCGACCCCTGACATGCGAAACACAGACGTATTTCTAGCAGTAAATACCAGTACCACTGTGCTGAAATTCGGTACCCTCTGGAGACCTGAACACAATGTGTATAATGGAGACAAAAGGTCTCCGGAAGGTAAATGTCTATAGATGAATAGGTATCCACTGGGATTTTCACGAATTAGATTTTTGGATTGTACTCGAATTACTTAAAAACTAGGTTTAGGAGGTGGGTTAGGGCATGGAGTTAGGAAACTACCTGCATGGTTAGGATTAGTGTTTTGGTTAGGGTATAGTACATGTATAGGGTATATTGGGTCGAAATTTCAACCCAGGAAATTAATTGTGGTTGAAATAGGAGCATTTTGAAAAAGGTGCCCGACTTTTTAACCAGTTTGTACACAAGAACAAGGAGATGTGTCCACTGGGATACAGATTTAAGTATAGACGTCCAAATAATGTGCAAAATGCAGTCGCTAGTCTGGTGCTGCAGCTAGAGACCCAAGACCGAGGGCAGGTGCTTCATGAACTATAAATATATCTCTCTAAAAAGCGGCCATCTTTGTAGGAGAATGCAACTGCATATTTTACGCAATCCAACACGCGTTGCGCAACATCGACAAATGTTCCAAAATGTTCCCATCCATATCCGTATTTGTATACATGAAAAAACCCAATCCAAACCAATGTACCCCTTTAAACTTAAGAAGTTATTCCAGTGATAAAGAATAAACACATTTGATACATAATACACAATATATGGAAAGTGTCGTTAAAATCCGTTGCCAAGTTATTTTGTCCAATGCTCTGACCCTTTCAGAATGTCATTACATTCAACGAAAAACCTTCAATTAAACACCGAGCCATCACTATTTGTTACGACTTTTGTTCGTTTTAATCAAGCAGAACCCATTCTGGCCGAGCACTACGAAAAACTGAATTAATGGAGCATGAAAAATCAGGCCACGATGACTGCACTGGCTTTTTCTGGATGCGAAGCGCCACTTAAACGAATTACTTGTGATTACGTGTTACCATCTAATCTGAGGACGCCCCCCCGCAAGGAGTTGTCTCAAATGCCAAAGGTAACATACTGTCGTCGTTTGGTTGGCAATGAGCCGTTGACAATAAGCAGTTTAGGTAATATCAACAAGGTAGTGGGCAGTAATAATCCACAAACAAAACACAACATGTTGACCTGCTTTCAACAACTCTGATGTAACAAGTAACATCATGGTTAAAATGGGTGGGGGGGAGAGAGAGTCAGCGAAAACAAAGACTTTTCCTGAATAAAACAAATTATACATTTTTATTTATTTTTTAAATTTTTTTTATGTAAAGGAGTATACATACAAATAATAATGCTTGCGAGTGCAATGGTAAGAATAATTTTATGACGTGGCAGGTGGAATGTTCCATTCCATGAGGAAAAGCTAAGGGAAATGGAAAATTACACCTGTCACTGTCGGCCTAGTGGGGAGCAGATAGGGGAACTATTTGAGGGAATTATGCCTTTGATGATACAAGCATGATAATTGGCACACAGTCAGAGTATGTCATGAGAAAGATATTTGGCTACAGGGTCATCGCAGATTTTGTCCTTTGCAAATATAGGTAGAAAAACAAGCAAATGGCAGCCATTTTGAATATTTTGAAAATTACTTGTTAGGCTGTGTCTGAATTACTTTGCTGCAAAGCTGAAAGTGCAAACGAGTCTATGCACAGTGGCTGCAGCTGCAACCATAGACTCGTGTGTATTTTCAAGCCGCAGCCAAGTAATTCGGAAACGGCCATATTCTACATGTACTGTACCTATATTTGTGTTTGTCAAAGGACAAATCAGTCATGGCTTTGTACTGCAGCAATTGTCTTTCTCATGCCGTACAATGTACATGTACCGGTACTATGACTGTGTGCCAAAATCCACACTTCCATCATTAACCCTAACCCTCCCAAATCCTCCGAAATCAATAAGATTTTGCACACACCCTAAGTACAATCCCATCCCCTATCTGCTGTAATACCCCGACTGGCAGATTCAACAGAGCCATTCAGGTAGTCGAAATCAATCTTTGAAAGTGACTGTTTTTTTTTTCCTTTTTCAAAAAGGTTAATCACTACCCGTTTATTTGATGCAGGATTGACTGGCTGTGACTGCTCGTGTAACTTGATACAACTACGGTACCATGCTTTGAATGTAAGAGATTGATAAGCCTGTACTTTTCCCAATCATCTGCTTTTATGTTGATGGCAACTCACGGTTCACAATACTAAGAAATGAGATCTTACTGTTTGTGCCAAGCCTGTGTTTTAACCAGTTTCGCGCTGGGATTATTTTTATCACCGAGCCAAGGCGGGGGATTATTTTTAACGAAACTCGGTCCGAGGCGGGTTCAGGCCGATGGTACCAGAAAAAACACCCATACATTTCCGGCCTTGCTCGTGACGTGTTTATGCGTCATCCGTTTCAAATCTAAGGAAAACTTTGCGTGTATATATACGTCCTCCGGCGTGAACTGGTTAACCAGTTCGCGCCGGGATTATTTTAACATTCCCGAGTCGAGGGGCGGGATTATTTTTAACAAAACTCGATCTGAAGCGGGTTCAGGCTGATAGTGCCGGGAAGCACACCCACGCATTTCCGGCCTTGCTCGCTGCTGACATACATTTCCGATTTTTGAACTTGTCGTGTTTATGCGTCATCCGTTTTGAATTTGGGGAAATGTTTGCGTTTATATACGTCATCCGGCGCGAACTGGTTAAAGGCATGGTAGAAGAACAGGAGTGTTTTTTGTCCTGATAGTCTGCGACTGTTTAATTGTTAAATCTTCATACACGAACAAGCACGAATTTGTGCACAGGATCCGCGTCGTTGTACATTGGTCTAGTTTAAATGCACAACAATACCGCAGACAATTCTTTCTAGCACGTTCATTCTATAACGTTCGAAAGGCACTGTTCGACTACAACCAAAACGATACGGCGGCTTTGATTGTTATTCTGGTTGCTCTCTTTAAGTGCTTAACCAAAGAGTTCCGGGATGTCGAATTCCGCACAACAATATGAAGAACAACAAAGCCACGCCATGCGTTTATAAAGCCCCCCTATCTGTGACGCGGCTAAAAATCCACATAATTGTAGCAAATTTGGCAGCAAAAAAAAAGAAAAATCTTATTAAACAATCTGATGGGTACTCACCGTGGGCTGTCTGGCAGATCTCCTGGATCGCCCTTGGCTGTCTGTGGCTACAAATAAAAACAAAAGACAGAAACAGATACATGTAAAGATATCCACCAGACAGGTGATCAACATGTAGACCCAGGGGCTAATTGTACTATGCTGACTGAACAAATACAACCAAAACAAAGTAAGGTTGAAAGCTGCAGCAGACCATTTTATCAGTTGTGTGTTTTTATCGTTTGAAGCCAGTAAAACTAACCTGATGAAGTTGCTATCCCTGTTAAAGGTAGGATACACCATTTGCAGATATCGAAAACATTTACTACCAAATTATTAAGAAATTTCTTACTCATCTGAAAGTAAATAATGATTCTAGACATCCAGCAAAATGATTGCGCTAAATATTCTTTAATTATTTTGAAAAAACACAAATAACATAAGAATAACTGCTCGACGCAGGTTGAAAACAAACGCTGTTTTTCGTGCTTTTCTCGGCATCCATGATTGTAAAACTTCGGACAGGTCAGTTAAACGATATTAACTATAAAATACACTCCCCAAATCTGCCCATTTATGATAATTCAAGCAATTACCAATGGTGTATCCTACCTTTAATGCCGTTTGGAAATGTTCATTATCCTTCAAACAAGTTGCTAATGCAATAATACACCTATAATTTGTTGTAATTGGCCATTGACCCCCGACAACTGTATTTCCAGTAGTAAATACAGTAGTAAATACCACTGGCAGTAAATTAAACCGAACATACCTGAATCCATCAAAATCAATTCCCTGTTTCGGAGGAGTTCGGCGGATTCAGGATGTACCTCCATATTTAACAAACTCGTGGAATCTGATTGATTCAGGATTTTGGGACTAGCAGTACTGCAGCAATTGTGCAGTACTGCAAAATGGATTTTGAGGTGATGGATTTTTAAAAGAATATTCTATAGATAAACACTGCAAAATATTTGTTATGCCAGCATGGTATCCTGAATCTCTCAGAATCCATCATACTTTTGCTGGTGGATCTTTGACGGATTCAGGATTTCCCGAGAATGTTAAGGAGTTAGAGTAAAAACCAACAACATTATTTTAAGATTTCAATTTCAATTCAAAATTTGCAGAGTCACAATTTAGATTGCGACCGCAATCAGCGTTCGGGGCGCGTTCTCATTAAGTCACTTACAGCTACATTTAGTACACACGTGCCACGTACTGAACCCACCAATAGCGCTCTCGCGCACGTGTGCATCCTTCCAACACTTGCGCGCACCATTTAAATATTACAAACCAATTTAGAAATTACCTTTTTAAATTTTTTCTTTAAAAATGATATAACATTCCAGAAAGACTAATTTCACAGGTGTGTTCATCAAACTTTATTAAAACTAAGATTGCAATTACATACAAGCCTAGGTTATTGTCTGTATAAACGGAGCATTACAAGGCTGGCAGTACAATACATTAGACAAGGACAGAAACAAGAACAAGGAAAACTGTTAAACTAAAACAGTTCCAAACAGTTGACAACATGAAGATTTCTCCTTTACCTGATAACAATTAGTCCAGGAGTACAGGACATTGTCTAGTACATGTAGTTCTACAGTACAAGACGATTAAAAGAAGAAAACAAGAGTCTGTAGGTCGGCTAAAATGCACAATTTGCCGAGGGGCCATACCCAAGCCAACCTACCTTGCAACCTCCTTATATCTTTATATAACAGGTAAGCTTTTAACAGTGTTTTGGTTGGCTAGTTTTTTTAATTGCTGCAAAATGTACTTCAGCTTTAAGGTATTCCCAGACATCTCCGACAATCGTTTGTCCCTTCGGTGATGGGCAAACGTGACAAACCTCTTTCGGCAATACTTCTTTGTAATCCCTGAGGCTTCTCCCGAAATAGACCTCGCCAAACGCCAAACGCACCAGCCAGTCACTTGACTAACTGCATTATCATGACGCCCGAGAGCACACGGGAGCTAAATTAATTACGATTCGCAAAAAAACAAACCGAGGAACTCGGCTCTAATTTACGTTGTATGTCATATTTCGTCCTTCGCCAAATCATGGAAATACAAACAAGCACTGACTGGATGATATTGCAGTTTATTTCCGATGACGGAGTAATTTTGGCGTGAGATTTGCACTCGTAATTAAATCAAAGAATTTGCAATGACAAAAATCACATACTGTACAAGCATAAACAGAGATTATTACAATGTACACATACGTCAAATGTATGTTATACTGTACATATCACAAGTGGGAAAGAATTGTTGGCGGTTGCTCCGTTAGGTAGAATACACCATTTGCAGATATCGAGAAAAAAATATTACAGAATTATTAAGAAATATCTTATTTTTTTGAAAGTAAATAATGAATGTAGGCATCCAGCAAAATGATTGCGCTAGATATTCTGTAATTGTTCAAAAAATTAAATTTTATATACAAAAATCGCGATCTCCGGGCGGAGATTGCAAAAAAACAAACCAACAACTGCCCAACGCCAGTTGAAATAAAACGCCGTTTTTCTTGCTTTTCTCAGCATCCATGGTTGTAAAACTTTGGACAGGTCAGTTAAACGATATTTACTATAAAATACAACCCCCAAATCCACCCATTCATGATAATTCTAGCAATTGCCAATGGTCTACTCTACCTTTAAAGGGTAGGATACACCATTTGCAGATATCGAAAATATTTACTATCGAATTATTAATAAATATCTTACTCATTTGAAAGTAAATAATGATTCTAGGCATCCAGCAAAATGATTGTGCTAGATATCCTGTAATTATTCCGGACAGCGATCGCGAAAACAAAAAGATATAATAAGAATAACTGCTCGATATTAAACATTATTTATTATAAAATACTACCCCCCAATTCTACCCATTCAGGATAATTCAAGCAACTACCAATGGTGTATCCTACCTTTAAGAATAAATTTGTTTGATATAGAATCTACAAATTCACACTGATATTTTCTTGAGGTACTGGTACAATACAAGCCTCTGAATAACAAATAATATTAAACCTCCTGTCCTGCTACATGTAGCTGCTTACATAAATCGAATCACTTTTTAAAGAAACGTCAAGGTCTCGCAAACAGGGTTTCCACAAGTAAATTGGTTGCCACGACAACCAGTACATGGGACTTTTGTGACGACCACCGCGCGCTCTTTTCATTCATTTTAATTTCACGTGAACAGTTCTGGATTTTCTCCTACTGCACAGACAAGAAAAGCAGCAAAGAAAAATGGATTTTTGATTAAGCAAAGAGAGACGTATTTTCTTTATTCAAAAAAAGAAGGGGGAAAAATAGAAGATTTTAGTCATTGATTGCTATGGTAACAATGTGTGGTTTATTTAATTAGATGCCAAAAAATGTGGCTGTGTTTTCTGCTTATAGAGGAAAAACAAGTGAAATGAATTAATGTTGTCCATGGGGCTGAAAGTTTAGGTTGCAACATGTACATGTATAAATTAAAGAACGGCATTGCAATACTGTTATAAGTACTAATAATTTAGTGTCAGAAAAAACGTTGTCATTAAAATGTACCCTACATATTAAACCAAGGTAAAACAAAAAGGGGGGGGGGGGGGGTGGGAGAAAGATCATATTTTTTTTGAGCATGACACAAGCAAAAAATAATCATAACTTTGAAGGACGAAATCAGGATAAAAGTAGGACTTTTGCAGGATTTCAGGAGTACATTTTGTACTTTGTCATCAAAATGTACCCTACATATTTAAACCAAGGTAACAACAAAGGGGGGGGGGGGGGGGGGGGGGGTGGGAGAAAGATCATTTTTTTTTTAGCATGACACAAGCAAAAAATAATCAGAACTTTGAAGGACAAAATCGGGATAAAAGTAGGACTTTTGCAGGTTTTCAGGAGTACATTTTGTACCCCACCCATGTCTACAGCATCAATTGGCATGTTCTGTACTCGAAACACTTGTGCTTCGTGCTTCCACCAAGTACATTTGCAGTACCTCTGCGCCCAAGCCCTTCATTGCGGCATTATTTATGTACATACTGTTATAAGAAATATTCAACAAAATGTCATTTGTCAGAGTTGTGGGACCAAAAAAAAGGAAGAAAAGGTAGGAATTTCAAGAAGAAAGTACATGTAGGAGCAAGGTAAACACAAAAAAGTAGAAAATACTTGAATAAAGTTGAAAGCCTGATTAGTAAAATTTGACTTTTTCTCTTCTGATGTTCACCTTGCAATGGTGTCTCATGTGTTAGATATTAGGGCTTTAGAGCCTTGAATTAAACAGGACCTGAATGTAATCTAAACTGGGAAACCTTTCGACATTTGATCTGTATGTTAAAATGCAGCCAGTATGGTACAACAAGGATACAATCACATGGCAAGGTTACTCTAAGCAAATATTTGACCACAAGGCCTATTTTTTTTAGGAATTCCTCCACACAGCTAACTAAACAAATATACACCATTTGCTCTTGCGGCATTTTTTTCTTCAAAAATAAATGGATTTAGTGGATTAGTATTTTATAGTAAATATTAGTACACCGACCTGTTAAAAGTTTTGGAATCATACATGCTCGAAAGACCATAGAATAAATAAAATTGTTCTTGAAGTCTGGTTCCCTGACCCCTCTTGTGATGGAATAGAGCAATTTATAGATACCGGGGAATGGACCCGCTCGATGTGTAAAAACAATTTTTTACACATTTTTACACAACAGTTTTAAAGTTGGTTAGAAAAAGCAGGAAATTGTTGTTTTCAATATGCGATTTATCAGTTTTAAAAAAATGCCTTGCACAAACATATTCATAGAGAGTGGGTCAATTCGAGCGATTCACAATACCTAGAAGCTGCCGTTGGAGGCGCAAATCCTGCTATACCCGCAGTGCATCATGGGAAAAGGTCGGCATCAGTTTGAAAAACTGTATTCATTTTGCATGAACTCATCAGTTTTTACGTCTTTTTGGACGCGCACGATTAAAGCTCCAATTTTGTTCTGCAAATAACAATGTTTTAATCAACGACGCTTCCGGATACATTTATGTTTGTGTTGTACCTCGCGTGAACAATGAAGAATAGATATTTCACTACAATATGATATATGGAAGAAGTCGACCTTAAAGTTTAAAAGTGGCTCTTTTGAGTCAAACGCTTGGTGGCGCACTGCATTGTGAATCGCCCGAATTAAAAATGCTACACAAACCACCAACCCCCCCCCCCCAAAAAAAAAACCCCCAAAACATTAGAATTCCCAGATTTTTCCACCAGTTTTCCCTGATGAATTTTCAAAAGTCCTGAACAATTATTTTGACCTACCGATATAGGCCATACCGGTATCTACTGGGCCCAATTTCATAGAGCTGCTAAGCAAAAAAAATTGCTTAGCACAAAAAGTCTTGCTCATTAAAAACAGGTTACTAGCCAAAATTATACATGTTTTTCATGCTAAGCAAGAAAACAGCTGATTATCAATCCAGAACAATAAAGATCAGGTCAAAATTTGGTCTGTACCCTCGTTTTTGCCAAGGACAAATTGTCATGCTAAGCAAATTGTTGTGCTTAGCAGCTCTATGAAATTGGCCCCAGGTACATGTAGTAATAGTTTGACACAGCTTCAATGTTGTTGCAGTGAACATAAAGAAGGGGATGTCCACACTGAAAAAGCTACCAGTACCTTAGCCACTCATCCAGTGGATACGCTGTTTGGCCATGAGACAAAATAGAAAGGACTGACCACTTTCTCATTTGAACTAACCAAATTCCCTGATTTTCCAGAATTTACTTTTCTAAAGGCATTTAAAGGTAGGATACACCATTTGCAGATATTGACAAAATTTTATATCTTACTTATCTGAAAGTAAATAATGATTCTAGGCATCCAGCAAAATGATTGTGCTAGATATCCTTTAATTATTCCCAAACAAAATAATTTCTAAAAAAAAATTCACGATCGCCGTCCGGCGATCGCAAAAAAACACACACAAAAAAGAAAAGAATAACTGCTCGACGCCGGTTGAAAAAAAAAGCTGTGTTTTGTGCTTTTCTCGGCATTCACGATTGTAAAACTTCGGACAGGTTAGTTAAACGATATTTATTATAAAACACAACCCCCCCCCCCCCCCCCAATCCACTTATTCATGATAATTCAAGCAATTACCAATGGTGTATACTACCCTTAAATCAAATTCCCTGACTTTTCCCTGACTAAAAAAAAAGCACAAATAATTGTCCATGTTTTCCTTCATTGCCATGATGTGTGCAGACCATGCCTATAATTCCCCTTGGTTTTCCCCACATTGTAAATCGGCTCCTTACGAACCCACAGCACGAACGCTCCGGTTGAGATGTCACTCGTGTTCTTGTTTCCTGACTATTATTTTGACTTGGCCGTCCCACCCCCTCTCCACTTTTGTAACGACCTCAACACTTGAAACTGAATGTAAGATGACGATTGCAAAGTGAGCTGTCAGTTCAGTTGATGTGGCACTATGAGGCAAGTGTCTTGGCATTCAAAAGTAACCCCCACCCCCCCCCCCCCCCCCCCACAATTACAGCTGTCTCACTTCAATAAATAAACTGTCAAAATAATCAAGATATAAAGACATGAGGAGTCAGGTTGGCGTAGCGGTTCTTTCCTCGCCTTCCACCACTGTGACCCGGGTTCAAATCCGGCCTGGGCCAATATGTGGATTGGGTTTTCAGTTTCTGCCTGACTCCGTGGGTTTTCCTCCCACCTCTAAAACTGTACCTTCTTCTCATTGTCTCCTCTCTACAGGTTTCTTTAGGCTTGTGAGCTACATTGCCTTGGGCGCTTTTGAGGGATCCTTGGTTTCGTTACCAGAAATATATATAATAATAATAATAATAATGATGATAACATAAAAATAATAATAACATGGCATTTTCTGTCCAGACAGCTAAATATTGTTTGAGAATTGTTTGGCAACATGTCAATAAATGCACATTTCAAACAGGCATAACAGGAGAATTTTATTCTCCTAATGCTTGAAATCCCCCTCATTTTAGCCTCCGCCCAGTTCTCATTTTGCCAGAACCCCTCACACGATGCTATCATTAAAGGTTAGATACACCATTTGCAGATATCGAAAATATTTACTACCGAATTATTAAGAAAATCTTACTCAATTGAAAGTAAATAATGATTCTAGGCATCCAGCAAAATGATTGCGCTAGATATCCTGTAATTATTCTGAAAAATTGAATTTTTCCTTATAAAATTCAATTTTTCAGCATAACTGCTCGACGCTGGTTAAAAACAAACGCTGTTTTTCTTGCTTTTCTCGACATCCATGATTGTAAAACTTTGAAAAGGTCAGTTAAACTATATTTACTATAAAATACAACCCCCCAAATCTACCCATTCATGATAATTTAAGCAATTACCAATGGTGTATCCTACCGGTACCTTTAAGTTACCCTTCAGATTAATATACACTGTACATGTGTATGTATACCCTATGATTCACAGCAGCAATGTGTACATTGACAATCCAATTACAAGGGCCAAAACCCACAAAATTAAAAAGAACCATCTTAACTGTCAAATAAATAGGGTAAACAACACGAATCACTGACTCAAAACTTGCTCTGATGAGGATCAGAGAGCATGGGGGATAATTAGGTAAACACAATGAGTGGCAGCTTTTATTGGTTGCTTTATAGGTAGGATACACCATTGGTAATGGCTTGAATTATCATGAATGGGTGGATTTGGTGGGTTGTATTTTATAGGAAATATCGATTTTTAACTGACCTGTCTGAAGTTTTACAATCATGGATGCCAAAAAAGGGCAAGAAAAACAGCAGTCGTTGGGCAGTTGTTCTTATTGCTCGTTTTTTTTCTCTCGAAATTGCCATACGGCAATTGTATTTACGGCAAAAGTATTTAACAAAAAATATTTTTAATTTATCAAAACAACTACTGGATATCTAGTGCAATAATAACCATCGGGCAGTTTTTTCTTTTGATATTCATGTTATTTTTTCCTGTTTAAAGTCCGGCAATCATAATTTTTTTTTTTATAAAATGAAAATGTTGACATCATACTAAATGACATGATAACAATGACATGATACCCAACGCAAAGATTATTTTGCTGTATGCCTAGAATCATTATTTACTTTCAAATAAAGTAAGATTTTTCTTAATAATTTGGCACTATTTTTTTTCCGATATCTGCAAATGGTGCATCCTATTTTTCAAGGTAGGATACACCATTGTTAATTGCTTGAATAATCATCAATGGGTACATGTAGATTTGAGGGTTTGTATTTTATAGTAAATATCGTTCAACTGACCTGTCATAAGTTTTACAATCATGGATTTCAACAGGCGTCGAGCAGTCATTCTTATGTTATCTTTGTTTAAGATTGCAATTTTTTTTAAATAAAATAAAAAAATTGGGAATAATTACAGGATATCTAGCGCAATCATTTTGCTGGATTCCTAGAATCATTATTTACTTTCAAACGAGTACAATATTTTTTTAGTAATTCGGTAGTAAATATTTTCGATATCTGCAAATGGTGCATCTTACCTTTGAAAATAGGATACACCATTGGTAATTGCTTGAATTATCATGAATCGGTTGATTTGAGGGGTTGTATTTTGTAGTAAATATCGTTTACCTGACCTGTCCGAAGTTTTACAATAATGAATGCCAAGAAAAGCTCGGAAAACAGCGTTTGTTTTCAACCGGCGTCGAGCAGTTATTCTTATGTTATCTTTGTTTTTCTTTATAAAATTCAATTTTTCAGAATAATTAAAGGATATCTAGCGCAATCATTTTGCTGGATTCCTAGAATCATTATTTACTTTCAAATGAGTACAATATTTTTAATTAATTCGGTAGTAAATATTGTCATTATCTGCAAATGGTGCATCGTACCTTTAAGTAGCCAAAGTGGATTGTTTCCATTTACTTAACTGCTACACTAGACAGTTGTGAGCAAGCTCTCTCAATAATGTATCATGATCCAGGGCCCTCCCAGCGCTAATATATGACACGATCTATCCAAATTATTCAAAGCCTGCCACCGTAGATGAAAGGGGGGGGGGGGGGGGGGGGGGAGTCGGTCGAGGAAAAAAAACTGTCTGTTGTGTTTTGTGTTGTGTTATTTGTGCAAATGAGATCATTTTTTTTTTTTTTTTAGAGAATGGGCTGATCGAGTGTGGTCAGTCAACATGTTTGTGAGGATTTGTGATCACCCACTCATTGAAGTTAAATTATTCAAACGCCGTCCAGTAACATTTAATTTAAATAAAAAATGGAACACTTCTTTAGGTTAATAAACAAAAAATATGTAAATTCAATAACAAAAATGTGAAAAAACTCCTCTCTCCTCCCCCTACCCACCAACAAATTAAATTGTTTGAAGAGAATTAGTCTTTCAAGCAGATCCAAACAAAAAATAAGAATAGTTCCTAATTATAATTCCCCCCCAAACCAACAAAAAAAACACCAAATCACAAGACAAACAGTAGGAATTTGGAGGACATAATCAGGATAAAAGTAGGGCTTTCGTAAGATTTCAGGAGTAGTTTTTGTTGATACTCGCGCATGACACATGACCACAGCATTATACTATGTACATAAGCCAGATTGGCATGTTCTGACTTCTGTACTCACAACACCTGTGATTTTCCATCCACTACTAACTTCTTGGAAATATGTGACCTGTCATCACAAAATGTGCGTAAAGGCGGCAAAATAAACAATTGAGATATGGGTATTTCTAAATTCTGTGGAAACAGAGTTTTCCATTGATATATAACACTTGGAGGTTTGATACTCAATATTTTTTAAATTTTTATTGTTTAATCTGGAGTCTTTAATTATGAGAAAACGGGCATTTCTTTTGCGAGAAATTGTGTGAACGCGCAAAGAAAGGCATAGTCAAGCTAATTTTGTTTTATCTGATCGTCCTGAAAAATTGGGAATTGATTGTTGAGGAAAAAAAATGTATAATCTCAAAATCGACCACCCCTTCAAATTTTGACTTTGACTGGCCGTACTGGGAAATCACTCCGTGCGACTTTACGCTCATTTTGTGATGACAGGTCACATATAGTCTCAGTACTACTGCACGCAAAGCCCTTCATTGTGTGATTTATATAAGTAAGGCCTGTCTCAAACGCTGCGCTGGTGCCATGTCAAATACAAATTCAACTTGGATTTTAAAAAAAATATTTAACACGGCACAGCACACGTTTCAAACCAATTTGGCTCGATAAATTGATTTCGGCTCGGCAGAAGAATTAAGGTAGACGGGGTATCCCGTTCTTATTCAATTTAGCACGGCAGTAAAGCGGCGCGGTTTCAAACGTCGTGCTTGTGACGTGTCGAATACAACTCCGATTCGAAGTTGGCCCCAATATCGTTCATAATTAGGAATGCGCATTGATCACAGCATGTATGCGAGTACAGAAAACCAACAAACTAAATATGTTTTCTTTGTTCACGCTTTCTGTTGTGTTGGCCCACCTGAAGGCTCCGAGCAAAAGTACCCCCTGAACGGCAAGAAAGGAAGTGTTGGGAAGTCACTTTCATTTAAGTTCGACTGGACGTTTGCAATTAGGTTCGACGTTTAAAACCACTGCCGTGATTACGCCGAGCTAACATTGTGCATAATTCAACTGCAATCAACACGATATAAGCGCGACGTTTGAAACGGGCCTGAGTGTGTAATACTCTTATGAGAAACAGTGAAATATCTTTTTCCAGGTTTTTGTAGGAAAACAAACGTAGGAAAAGCAGGACGAGGCCAAAACATATGTGACCTGTCACCACAAAATGAGAGTAAAGTCGCACTATGTGATTCGGAGATATAGCCATCCAAAGTCAAAATATGAAGGGGTGGTAAATTTTGAGATTTTGCGTAATTTGGAAAGCCCGAGTCCTCCTTTACATATTCCCATTTTTTGGGTGACATCAGATGATCAAAAACCTCTTAAATTACGCGATTTTGCATAGTTAGTGTTTGGATTAAAGTCCATTAGTGGTCTAATTAACACGGTAATTATATGGAAATCAGGTCCTTGTAAGTATCCCACGTTTTCGACATTGTAATATTTGGTTGTTTATACAATAGTTTGTATGTGTGGAAAATTTCAAGAAGAAATAATGATTAGAACATAGCCGTTGCTATGCTAAACCGAATCTTACTTGTCCTGTTTTGTAATCTTTTGTGTGTTTTTGTTTAAGATGTTTAAAGTAAGTTTTCTCACAAACAGGTTTTGTGAAACCCATGACTTTCTAGAGCGCTGTAAAAAGTATTTATCGCAAAACCCCCAAGTATTATATACCATTGGAAAGCTCTTTTTCTTAAGAATTTGAAAATACCAATATCTCAATTTTCAATATTTCCGACTTTACTCTCATTTTGTGGTGACAGGTCACATATTAGGAAAAAGTAGTTAAAGTAGGAAAACAAAAAAAGGAAAATACTAAGACTAAAATTACTGTGACTTACCTGTAATTCCTCCGAATCACTCTCGTCTTCTGAGATACGCAAATCGTCAGCCAACCTGGAAGTACAAGAAAAATAGAAATTGTTTTTAATTTCATATTTATTTACTAAACTCAAACTACAAAATCACTTTCAAACCGTATATTAGAGAGGAAAGCAACTGATTTCACTATCAGTTGGGGCTTTCCGTTTTAAAAAGGTAGGATACACCATTGGTAATTAGTTAATTTATCATGAATAGGTTGATATGGGGGGTTGTATCTTAGTAAATATCGTTTAAATGACCAGGGCCCAATTTCATAGAGCTGCTAAGCACAAAAATTTGCTTAGCATGACATTTTGTCTTTGGCAAAAACAAGGTTACAGACCAAACCTTCACCTGATCTTTATTGTTCTGGATTGATAATCAGCTGTTTTTTTGCTTAGCATGAAAAACACGTAGAATTTTGGCTGGTAACCTGTTTTTAATGAGCAACATTTTTGGTGCTAAGCAATTTATTTTGCTTAGCAGCTCTATGAAATTGGCCCCTGTTCAAAGTTTTACAATCATGGATGCTAAGAAAAGCATTCGTTTTCAACCGGCGTCAGGCAGTGGTTCTTATGTTGTTCTTGTTGTTTTTCGCGATTGCCGTCCGGCAAGTGCTTTTCTGTTTATAAAATTACATTTTTCTGAACTATTATTACATGATATCTAGCGCAATCCTTTTGCTGGATGCAATACAATCATTATTTACTTTCAAATAAGTAAGATATTTCATAATAATTCGGTAGTAAAAAATGTTGATATCTGCAAATGGTGTATCCTATCTGTAAATCTGAAATGTAAAATACAGCAATTTTTCAAAAGCACATTAAAAATTGAAAACAGAAAGTGTAAATCAATCAGAAATGTACAGATTCAGTGAAATACAAAATTCAGATGCGATATAATGTAATTTACCCCAAAAAACGAACTTGCAATAAAATGAGAAAAACCAAAGAGCAATTCACAGGCCATATTCAATTGAAAACTTTCAATACCGTTTTGTAAATTAAAACATCACATAATAATAACGCAGTGATCTAATTAATTTTCTGCATCCCCCCCCCCCAGTAGTCTTGACCAACAATCGCTGATGACTTCGATCACAGGGGGGGAAAACAACAAAATATGCAGACAACAGCTAGTATCGACTCGATCAAGGCCAAGAGGTGAACCACAACACACTCCCCTTTATACCTCCCCTTCGCCCACTCATCACCTGAGCCAAAAGCCAAAACTCTGTGGGGGCAGACGCCAAATGTGCGCTTCATTAGAAACCATCAAACCAGGGGGAGGGAGAGGTGGTGGGGGGATGGGAGGTTGTATTTACGAGGGAGAGTGGTTAAAATGGCAAACAGGCAGGAGTGCATCACATCGCCATGCCCACACACAAACACATACCGGTATGTATAGAACCCCGCCAAGAAACACAATAAAGTGACATTTTCAGGTGACGTTTTCGAGTGCATAGAGATACAGCCTTTTAAACGCAGCAATGCCTCGATCAATACATGGGCATTAAACATCCACCGTACAATAGTCACTGGTTCACGTTCCCTCGCTAAGAGGCCTATCACATAAATTGTTGCTTCGAACGTACAGTACAACAAACATGTCAATATACGATTTCTAAGAATTGTTTTAGTTCTGCAATCCCATGCAGGCGATGATATAAATAACAACAGTTGGAATTATCAGGGGGTGTACAATTTAAATCCTTTCCCCCTATTAAAAAACAGTGAGTCCTGAATCTTCTTAACTTCCAGGCATGCAAATTGGAAGTAACAAAAAGCGAGGATATTATAATCTTCACAAGACTTCATACAGTGTTTTTTTAATGTTTTATTGGCACAAGTGTTAAGTGAAAAACTAAGAAATCAACTGTCCAGGTAAGAGTAGATTTTTCACACTCCCTAAAAGGGGAGTTCAATGAATAGCACATGTGAACCTTGGACAGATTATAAAGGCACATTGGAATTCTACATTTTGAGAAAAAATGTTTATGTTAAAATTATCCTCTAACCCTCCTCAATGCCTTTGGAATTTTGCAGAACGCATTGGGTCGACTGAGTTCGTACATGTACAGTAAGCTGTTTCCTGCATTGTTTACGTTCAGTCATGCATAATTGAGTTCTACGCTACGCTTGATCCGCATTGCTTCTAAATGTCGTCAGCACTGTCTCAAAAGCATTACAGTGGTATAGTAGAAGATTTTGGATGATTGAGGTCGAGGCAATGGTCACCTCTCCACTGAACAAATTAAAAAAAAAAAATTACGGATGATTTTGGAGGATGAATTAAATGTTTACACGGTGGCAATTCAAGGTTTTTGCAATTTTGAAGACGGTGATCAAGACGAATCATTCGGCGAATCCCAAAAATGCACTGTATTCTTCGTTGGTATTTAAACAAATTTCCATAACTCGACAACAAAACATCGTATCAACATGGGGTTTTCAGTTTTTAAAACGTACAGATGCCCTCTTTGAAACTACATGAAAACTCATTTGTTTTGACCGGGGCCGACTTCCGACTGATTTCGCTTGATCGTGTTACAAATTGTTAAACATTCTGTCCGAAAAGTTGAACAAATTATATCTACCAAAAAAAAAATCCTGGTTATGTATCAAATTTATAATATTTTTGTTGCAAACAAATAATAAATACATTTAGCCAGATAAGTAAAATCATTGTCATCACTTTTTTTAATCACAAAAAAAAAAATGCTATAAAATCAAACTGACAAAGGGAAAGTCAATCAATTGATTAATTACGGTCCAGGAAGCAGATATATCTACATATTGTAGGCCTGGGCCCAATTTCATAGAGCTGTTAAGCAAAAAAATATTGCTTAGCACAAAAAGTCTTGCTCATTAAAAACAGGTTACTAGCCAAAATTATACATGTTTTTCATGCTAAGCAAGAAAACAGCTGATTATCAATCCAGAACAATAAAGATCAGGTAAAAATTTGGTCTGTAACCTTGTTTTTGCCAAGGACAAATTGTCATGCTAAGCAAATTGTTGTGCTTAGCAGCTCTATGAAATTGGCCCCAGGTCTGCATGACCGTGCATATAACGTGTCCTGGTTACAATATTATTACTCATGTTCGCTTATCTGGCTGTGGGAAGATCTGCACATGTTGGTCGGTATTGATAGCGAACTGTTAGCGATAAACACAAAACAGAAAGTGTGTTTAGCCATCAGATATGATTCTTATATTGGGCTCAGCCTTTTAAAGGTAAGAATAGGATACCCTATTTGCATAACAAATTGACTACCAAAAATATTAAGAAAAATCTTACTTATTTGAAAGTAAATAATGCTTGTAGGCATCCAGCAAAACAATTGCGCTAAATATCCTGTAAAATTGAATGTTATAATAAAAATCTTGATCGCCGGACGGCGATCATGCAAAAAAGAACCAACATAATAACCACTGCCTGAAGCTGGTTGAGACAAGCGCCTTTTTCTTACTTTTCTCAGCATCCATGATTGTTAAACTTCGGATAGGCCAGTTAAAGGTAGGATACACCATTGGTAATTGCTTGAATTATTATGAATGGGTAGATTTGTAGGGTTGTATTTTATAGTAAATATCGTTTAACTGACCTGTTCGAAGTTTTACAATTATAAATGCTGAGAAAAGCAAAAAACGGCGTTCGTTTTAAACCGGCGTCAGGCTGTGGTTCTTATGTTGTCCTTTTTTCTTTTGCGATCGCCGTCCGACGATCATTTTTTTTTTTTTTTTTTCCGGAACAATTACAGTATATCTAGCGCAATCATTTAGCTGGATGCCTAGAATCATTATGTACTTTCAAATAAGTAAGATACTTCTTAATAATTCGGTAGTAAATATTTTTGATATCTGCAAATGGTGTATCCTACCTTTAATCGATATTTACTATAAAATACAACCCCCAAATCCACCCAGTCATGATAATTCAAGCAATTACCGATGGTGTATACTACCTTTAAAGCAAATGTACATGTATTTGATAGTTCCTGGTTGATAAAACAGACAAACAAATCCCCCCAAACAATATCTATTCAAAGGTGGAGTGGGTTGGGGGGGGGGGGGGGGGGGGGGGGTAGGCTAATCTCTACATCAACAAGTTGAACCCTCTTTAAAAGTGAAATCAGGTTTAGTGGGAAATGCCCCGTGCTTTCAACAGGAAATGAGGATTTAGGAATCAGAATGTGCAGCTACAAAGATCGTCAATAACTCACATGACACACACCTTGACTGTCAAAACATCACATCAAAACATCTGGCTTTTTGTTCGTTAAATTCCCATTTTAAATTGCAGTGGTGAATCCAGCTTTTGTGAGAGAGGGGAAAGATTGCTTAAAATGGAGATGAAACCCGAAATTACAATTGGGACATACATATGTACTATGTACATGTATGTACATATGAGACGGAACTGGGCAGAGGTTGAAATGAAGGGTTCTCCGGTATTAGAAAAGAGGATAAAATTATCTTTACAAGGCTGTTTGTTGCACTTCAAACGGACATTTCATTACCAAGTTATGGTTGTTTAAAATTTACATTTACCAACATGTCGCAAAAGAAAAATGTTGAGGAAAAAAGCCTTTGAAGTTTTGACTTTTGTACATTTGATATGGACGAATGTCAATTGCTTTCCTTAAAAAACACCACTTTTTATTCCACTTCTTTTATACTATTTGTTAACAAAATATAGTTACATGTAGTAGGCATACCAAAGATTACAAATATCATTAAATCAAAACAAACATTCACTGTTTTCTCCGCTATGCCCTGTTCCCAGTTCCGTCTTATTTTGCCAGAACACCTCAAATAATTGCTCACATAGGTAAAATTGTCCGTCTTTAAAGTGGACAAAAAAAAATGACTACATAAATGGGGAAAAAATGTAGCCAATCAGCACGGAAGATACAGTACATGTATGTTCACTCCCCTTGCCTGGATTATTACCGTAAGTCACATGAAGACTGTAACAAAATCATCTTTTCAAACTAAAATATTGCTCCTTTGTCCATTTGTGTAAAAGAAATCAGTGCTACAGTACGGACAATCCTCTAAATTGAAATACATGTTCCTATTCCCTAACCCTTCTCAATCATTGGATTGAGGATGATTGCAAAAATTGCCAGTTGATTTTGGAAGATGCAATGGGATGAATAGCAGTGATTTTGAAGGATTGTGGTCACCCCTCTACTGAACAAATTCAAGAAACAATGGATGATTTTGGAGGATTGCGGATGAATCCAATATTTTGTTTACATGGTGCACAATTGGAGGATTTTGCAGAATCGAGGATGATTTCTAGCCAAAAGGGTCTAGGGAGTTAATTTTTATCAATGTAAACTTCCAGAATTCATCTGTATCTATATCTACCGCCAGCCATATCAATGACTTTGATTGTATAATTCAACTTTAATTTAAGCAAACAAAAGAAGGAATGAGTGATAAAAAAAATATTTAAAAAATGCCGATTGTAATCATTAAAAGCCTAACTACATGTACTAGTATTCCAACTGCTCATCTCTGGTTGCAGCCAACGTGTTTGTTTTTTATGTGGGGCTCTATAAATAGCCACTCAATCTAGCCTAACTGTACATGTCGTGGAAAGAAAGTGGGGAAACCAAAAAAACAAAACAGTGGGGGAGGGGGAGTAGAAAAAGGCTTGTAAGATGGCAGGAGAGCAAAGTAAGTATGTGAGCAGCCAGTTGAAGTGGCCACAGCCTTGGACAGGTGGGTCTGAGCAACGGACAGACGGGGCAAATGAAGCAACAATCACGCTCAAAAACAAAAGCCCACGAGGTAGTGGCTGATTGAGAGACTGTGGGATTCTACTTCGCACAGTCCTTCACTTCAGAGCAGCGGGGCTGGGAAACAGATCGCAGATAGCACACAGATTGGAATTTAATCCCGAGCTGAGTGGCAGTGTTGAAGCTGCTTGGCGTGTACGTGCTCATTTACAAAGAGAAGCTGTTTAGGGGGGGGGGGGGGGGGGGGGGACAACGGGGAACGGAGAGTGAAAGAGAGGATGGGAAATGTGAAGAGAGGCTTTCAGGATGTAATTTATGCTCACAGTTGTCACTGATATATATGCATGCAAAGAAAAATACGAAAATTGCTAAAAGACAAGGTATATTACAATTCCGGAATGCATTCAGAATGGCATTCTGTTAGGTTTAAGGTATTAAATAATGCCAAATTGGACTCTGTTGGTCGTGTTGGATCCAACAGCAAACAAACAAACAAGACAGTTAGAAACTGTTGGATTTAGCGGGCAAATCATTTTATATGTTCAAGTACTCAACAACTTGGTGAGTTGGACTGTGTTAGATTAAGCAGTAAAGTCATATGAGTCGTAGGTCTTTGGTTTTTTCTTCAACGATGGTCAGCCGACTTTCGTTGGATATTGATAAATAACAAATATAATTTTCTTGACAATGATAGCACACCATGGGACCAGGATTTCACAGGATGCTTGGGACTAATATTTATTTGTTATATAAATGACATCATGTGATATTCATTATTGCTCCCATTCGCGCCGCGGCTCAAAAGGTTCCATTCGCACATGGCAAGTGGGATTTACTATTTAACAGTTAGAATCATCCTCGTTCCCATGGCTGTTTAAAGGTAGGATAAACCATTTGCAGATATCAAAAAAATTACTACCGAATTATTAAGAAATATCTTACTCATCTGAAAGTAAATAATGATTCTAGGCATCCAGCAAAATGATTGTGCTAGATATTCTTTAAGTATTCTGAAAAAATATAATTTTATAAAGACAAATTCGCGATCGCCGGACGGCGATGGCAAAAAACACAAATAACATAAGAATAACTGCTCGACGCCGGTTGAAAACAAACGCTGTTTTTCGTGCTTTTCTCGGCATTCATGATTGTAAAACTTTGGACAGGTTAGTTAAACGATATTTACTATAAAATACAACCCCCCAAATCCACCCATTGATGATAATTCAAGCAATTACCAATGGTGTATCCTACCTTTACATCCACCCATTCATGATAATTCAAGCAATTACCAATAGTGTATCCTACCTTTACATCCACCCATTCATGGTAATTCAAGCAATTACTAATAGTGTATCCTACCTTTAACATTACGGTCTGATAATCACAGTCATCATATTGGTCGAGGGGTGGGTTACGAGGGACAAGGACAGACGAAGGTTAACCATGCCTGGCAACAGCCTGTGCGATTTTGTCTGCTTGGGAAGAGAGCAGTTTGTAATTAATTGAGGGCAAACAAAAAACACAAACCAAGAGGAAAGCATGAGATGTGCAGCGTGTATCGTTTCAATGGCATTGGAAAAAAATCAATAGACAATCAGTTGTCAGCTGGAGAATTGAGAGTCAAAATTAACTTGTCTGTGATAAGGCAATAAGGCAACAATCTGCTACTGGTTACCTGGTGCCAATTTCACGGAGCTGCTAAGCACAAAAATTTGCTTAGCACAAAAAAAGTCTTGCTCATTAAAAACAAGTTATCAGCCAAAATTCTACGTGTTTTTCATGCTAAGCAAAACACCAGCTGATTATCAACCAAAAACAATAAAGATCACGTGAAAATTTGGTCTGTAACCTTGTTTTTACCAAGGACAAATTTTCATGCTAAGCAAATTTGTGTGCTTAGCAGCTCTATGAAATTGGCCCCAGACCTACATGTACCCTTCCTGTATTTTGAACGGACCTGACCCTATTTTTTAAAACAATTTTTGGAAAAAAACCGGGGGGGGGGGGGGGGGGGGGGGGGGGGGACACATGCAGAATAAATTACTACTTTTAAACCTTGACTGCACATCGACACCTACAGTATAGTGCACACAAAAATCCCCCGGCCACACAAAAAAATTATCCTACCTACACATGTTCATGCACTATATAACCCCCATTGAGGATGCATACTAGAAAAAAACACCTAGGGGTTTATAATGATATCTTTATTTTGTAATTTTCCGCTGTGCTTAAAAGGATCGTATACGTTTGGTAATTGGAACCCACTGTTTGTTTCAATCCTATATAGTTATAGATATACATACATGTATACCATAAAACTAACCTGTAAAAATTTCATTTCAAAAGGTAGTAGCGATTTTGAGATATTGCCGAAAATCTGGAGTGGTTATGTCCACGCAGAAAGAATAATCTGCATTGGAATGCACAATCTGAGAAATGTCACTGCAGTAACGCTTCTCGGATTCAAAATTTTGTGGATAAAAAGTGATATCTTTTTCCACAACCGCAGTTCTTCGAAGTGAAAAGTTTCTAAAAATGCATTATACTATCCAAAGCTGCTGTACTTCTTACCAAGTAGGTTTATGTTGCCATACATTTTTGGAGTAATTACCAAATGTATACGATCCCTTTAACAAATATTAGAATTACATGCACAGCCAGGCTCAACTGATTAGGTAGCAAAAACGTGTTCCTTGGGAAATCCAAATTATTAACAGCCAACAATTTATAGGCTGAATTATTGATAATGGAGAAAAGACCCACTGGGCCAATTATAACTTAAACCCAATTGAGGACTGCAGTTACAGGATCCGCAATCCTATTAAACTTCTTTTTGAGCCAATTACAGTTCAGGCCCACTTGGGAACGGCAGTTTAAAGGAAATCCAAAATTTGGTATTTAGCAGTGCGACCATTATCCTGCATCAAAGACCCTCTTGGCCGATTACAACCCAAGCCCAATTGAAAAATTCAGTTAGAAAACACTCAAGTCACTATAAGTTCAGTTGACCTTAAATCCAAAAGTTTTCAAAACCATATTACATTTACATTTTTGAACCCAATTGTGACCCAGCACGAGTAAATGAGACACTTTGCGGCAAAAAATAAAAAAATTGAGATTTTGATTTCATCATTTAAAGCTTGTTTACTAGTGCTGGGTCACAATTGGGAACTCCAGTTGTATATACAGGACATCCAAATTTAACAATCCACCTTTCTGAAAGTTTGAAAACCATCAAAATTGGGTTTTTATCTGTTCCTAATTAGAGCTCTGAAAAAGTATACTATATACAATGAAGCTATCATTGTTGTAATCATTACCCTAACACAAAGTGAAAGGTAGTATACATGTACATCCTTTAAAAACATAAAATAACAAAACTACTGAGTTATTATGAAATATACCTTACATGTACTTGACTGTAAGTGAATAACAGTCTCAAGCATCCTGTGAAATCACGGTACCTGATGTGATGTGGTTTTCAAGAAAAGTGGAATTTTGTATCAATTTCCAACGTCATGCCGGTGGGCAATCAATGGAAATGCCTGACTATTTTCAAATACTGCCCCCAATTGATTAAATTCGTCTGAAGGAAGTCAAGGAATAAGACAGAACACAAAACTTTAATCAGGCTAGCGTCACAACATTTACTTTAAAATATGAATACCTAAAAGGGATCGTATACGTTTGGTATTTACTCCAAAAATTAATGGCAATAAAAACTTACTTGGTAAGAACTACAGCAGCTTTGAATAGTATAATCCATTTTTAGAAACTTTTCACTTCGAAGTACTGCGGTTGTGAAAAAAGATATCACTTTTTATCCCAACAAATTTGAATCTGAGAAGCGTTACTGCATTGAAGTTTCTCAGATTGTGTATTCCAATGCAGATTATTCTTCTTGCGTGGACATACTGTAACCGCTCCAGATTTTCGGCAATATCTCAAAATTGCTACCACCTTTTGAAATGCAATTTGTACAGGTTAGTTTTATGCTATCTATAACTATATAGGATTGAAAAAACAGTGGGTTCCAATTACCAAACGTATACGATCCCTTTAAATACTTCAGTACATATTAATAACTTTACAAGATACTTATACTGATCCATGGGTAAAATCTCTTGAAAATGACATAATTGCCATGTGCCTTTGTTATTACAGTCCTGTGTCCTAAGATTATATCCACCTCCTTTGTAATAATTTTATTAAGAAAAGCTTGTAGAAAATTGTACAGTACTTTGTCGGGTTTAACCTTCAGCATCTATCTTCAATTCTGCAAAATCCTCCAATTACACATGTACAATGTAGATTCAGTCTCAATCCTACAAATATCCAAAATGTCTTGAATTTGTTCAGTGGCCAGGTGACCATTGCCTCAGTCATTCAATATCCTATCGTTGCGATGGGTTGAGGCAGTGCCGATGACATTCAGAAAAAAGGGGGGAGAGGAAGGGGGGGGGGGGGGGGGGGGGTTGGAGGTGTCGAACATAGAGCTCAGTTAATTATATGCATGGCTTAACATAAACAATGCTGGGTACAGCTGACAAAACTCAACACAATGTTTTCTCAAAAATCAACTGTCAATTTTATGGTCAGTTTCAGGAGAGTTTTAGGATTGATGAGGAGAGTCAGGGTTATTACATAAATCACATCAGGAATGTCCATTACATACTTTTAAAACTTTCCCCCCACTTTTTTAGAAGGGGGGGGGGGGAGTCAGAAGTAAATAATCTGATAAACTGATAAGTCATGATCTCAGTCTGTTACTGTGTTCTAGCATACACCTAGTAGTTGTGGGGACAGGTTCTTTTGTTTGGGAAAAAGCTGACCGAGTTGTGGGGACATTTTCCTATCCCCATAGCAATTTGGGTATAATGAAAGAAAATGAAGAAGGCGACAAATTAGGGCGATGTTGTTAATTTTAGGTCGAAAGAATTTTCTGAGTTTGAGTTTAGAGAGATTTTCCTCAGCGCACGAACCCTATGGAGTGTCCCCATAACGTAATGTACGAAAATAATCTGTTTTCTTCTTGGGTTAAAGGTAGGATACACCATTGGTAATTGCTTTAATTATCATGAATGGGTAGATTTGGAGGGTTGTATTTTATAGTAAATACCGTTTAACTGAGCTGTCCGAAGTTTTACAGTCATTGACGCTGAGAAAAGCACGAAAAACAGCTTTTGTTTTAAACCGGCGTCGAGCAGTTATTCTTATGTTATTTTTGGTTTTTTCGCGATTGCCGTTTGGCGATCGCGAAAATTCTATTTTTCAGAATAATTACAGGATATCTAGCGCAATCATTTTGCTGGATGCCTAAAATCATTATTTACTTTCAAATGATTAAGATCTTTCTTAATAATTTGGTAGTAAATATTTTTCGATATCTGCAAATGGTGTATCCTACCCTTTAAGTTTGGGGGTGCAGGGGGATATGTACATGTACGAGAAGGGTTAGAATGGGTAACTGTAATTTCACAACTTGGTGATATGGTTTAGACCTAAGTGCATTAGCAGATCAACAAAATCACATGACTTTAATTATTAAATGGGCTGGTTGTGACAAATATGGTTTATAGGTTTATACAGCAGCATATAACTGTGTGAATAATATCTTTCAAAGCTAACTTATTTTGTTGTTGTCGTCGTTGTTGTTGTTGACATTGTAATTATATTCTTGCTGACATTTTTCCTGGGTGTTTACATTTGCATTTTTATTATTATTATTATTATTATAATTTTTTTTTAGGTGGAGGGGAGGAATCTATAGTTTCTGAAACAAAAACTTTGATATTAAATTTAAATATTAAATTTGATGCAGAAACATGAAACTTGTGTATTTGATAATTTGTAGAAAAGTTGATATAATTTATGAAAACATTTCCTTGACTAAATTTGATTTCTCTTGGTTACGAATAGTTGCACCATGGTTTCATAACCCAGCTCTGAATTATTAAAAAAGAAAATCCTATACAACTAGAAATTATTATCTGTTTTTAGAACACAAAAACTTCAATGAAAACTACGTACGCCTGTTGAAGTTTTATATACGTCAACAAGGCAGACAAAGTCAACTTGGCAAGAATTTTTTTTATGAGAGAACCAACAGTCCAAAGTTTACTCACTATTCAACCAGTGGCTATCATTATCAACACAATGGACGACCTAATAAACAAACACACACATTGAGGGTCAACAGCAACCCCATTAAACTAAATGCAATTTAATTTGACAAAATAAATAGGTTACCACAGTGTTGGTGTCACACGCACACCTACACACACATCAGTACCTTACCTTTAAAATCAACTGCACAGCCCACAGTGCCCCCTGGCGTCCAATAATATATCCAACACGCTACACGTAACACACAATATATAATCCAACGACCAGATATCTCGAAGAAAAAACCCAACAAAAACATCCACGGAATATAGAAATCCACTTTGAGCATATGAATCCGGATGACTCGGTGTGTATACAAATGTGCATCAACGCGGGAATTTTGTTTTTAACTCGCGAATAAATATGTCATGCACTTGAGAAATGTAATATACCGGTAAATCCAAGGACAACATTCGCTGATGGGTATAATCCACATCCACACACACACCTACGTCACTGCGGATACTAAGGAGCAGGTAATCAAATCCTCAGCTCTCCCCACGCAGCCGACAGAAAGAAAAAAAATCTTCCCGACAAGCTGTCTAGGTTATGATCCCATAGTGTTAACCCATTACGTCCATTCTCCTCCGTATATATATATTCCAATGTGCGTGTATGTATATCCAATAGGGTCGAGTATAAACCAGCAGGTTTACACGAGTGACACGGTTAACAGATCGGCGTGTTCTGCAGGGGATGACACAACACTACTGGACTCCTTGACCAGTGCTTTTTCCAAGCTGAGGGAAGACCTATTATTTGGCAACAATGTGCATGGGATCAACCCTATTACTTCACCGCTCAGCATAAACAAGCTATCTGACTTGACACTCACAAATTGCTGCCCATACACACAGTACAGACATAGTACATACACACATACAGGAAATGAGCTGTATGGGTGATACCATCTCCGCCAAGAGGGGTGTGCGTGGCCACACAACAGACATGCAAAGAACCAAGCAATTCGTCGTCTTCTTTTTCAGATCTATGACTTCATAGAGGAAGATCAGTGATCTGAGATGAGAGATTGTTTCCTCTCTTTGTAATTGATTTTTTTTTTTACCAGGGGCTTACTACTAGTCCTCCTGTTTTCCGGTAATATAGAAACCAGTTGGTTCCTTTCCTTGACTGACCAGTTTACTCACCAGGAGGGGGAAGGAAAAATACCCACAAAAAACTGGCATGATAAATAGCCCCCTCTGTTGATAAACATTGAACTTCTCCAGAAAAGCTTCAGGTTGCAATGCACTCATTTGCGAACTGGTTAAACAAATGACAGCACTACATTTCACACCAGTAACTTTGAATACATGTCTGTATATATCTGGTGCAATTCTGTTAATTCAGTGACTAATTTAAACACTTGAATTTTACTCATGCTAAAAAAAACACGACCGACCGGACCAATTACAAGTAGCCAGTTCAGTATTCCAACTGCACATGTGCACAATAACATTTGACATTTTTTCTCTTGGGGAAAAACGCGGCAGATGAATGCACACAACGCTATGGGGGGACGTGGTTACCGAATCTGCATTCTGCGCAATTTTTCATGTAATCAAAAAGACAAGAAAAACTCTTATTCTAACCAAACAATTGAAAACACACAAGACACCTGAAAACACTTCGCTGCCCAAACGGGGTTTTTTTTGAAAAAAAAAAAGTTAATTTAGAACACGACGATCTCTGTAAATTTGCTGATACCCGCTATATGCTTATGAAGGCATACAATGAAATGTTTATCTCGAAAACAAAAATTGGTTAATTCTTCATGTGCACATGTGCAGTTGGAATACCGAACTGGCTTATTGTATAACAGAGCATTGTAAAACTCCATTTATAATTTCATAAAGACCAATTCCTAACTTGGTGGAATGCCCCCTATGGCAGTTGATTGTTTGCTCTACTTTCAGGGCTGTTGTTCCCTGGATCCCAACACTTCTACAATCAACAGATTAAGTTCTCTGTTCAACGCCTCATTGATTTTGAAAAGTACTGGTAACACCATGCACTGGTGACAGTTGGGAACCCATATAAATCTGCTACAATGCCTGTTTAAAGGTATGATACACTATTGGTAATTGCTTGAATTATAATGAATGGGATTTGGGGTGTTGTATTTTATAGTAAATATCGTTTGACTGACCTTTCCGAAGTTTTACAATCATGGTTGCTGAGAAAAGCACGAAAAACAGCGTTTGTTTTCAACCGGCGTCGAGCAGTTATGTTATTTGTGTTTTTTTCGCGATCGCCGTCCGGCGATCCATTATCGAATTTAATTTTTGAGAATAATTACAGAATATCTAGCGCAATCATTTTGCTGGATACCTAGAATCATTATTTACTTTCAGATGAGTAAGATATTTCTTAATAATTCGGTAGTAAATTTTTTCGATATCTACAAATGGTGTATTCTGCATTGGTATTGCCATACAAAAGAAATCACAAGTTACATGTGGTTACATGTAAATTTACCAGTTAAAAATTTACCAGTTACCAGTTAATTGTTTGAATTAACATGAATGGGTGGATTTGGGTGGACTTAGGGGGTTGTATTTTATGGTAAATATCGTTTAATGATCTGTTCGAAGTTTTACAATCATGGAAAAGAGAAAAGCAAGAAAAACGGCGTTCGTTTTCAACCGGTTTCGGACAGTTATTCTTATGTTATTTTAGTTGTTTTTTCGCGATCGTCGTCCGGTGATCGTGATTTTTTTATATAAAATAATTACAGAATATATAGCGCAATCATTTTGCTGGATGCCTAGAATCAACATTTACTTTCAAATTAGTTAGATATTTCTTAAGAATTTGGTAGTAAATATTTTTGATATCTGCAAATGGTGTATACTACCTAAAGGAACAATGATACCATTTGTCGGTTGTGCATTTTTATGGTTTGAAGCAGCAAAAGTGCTCAAAATATAAAGAAAGGTGCTTGACAAAAAACCTGATAATTTGTTTAGCTCTGTAAAATGCTGCATATTCTGAGAAAACAATTATTTAAGCGAATAGCAGCTACACGCGTGTCACGAACTGAGAAGACCACAGTAGCGCCCACGCGTGCGCCGCGCGTCATTTATACACTTGCACGCACTATTTGCGAAAAAGTCAAAATGTGCGTCTTTGAAACGTATTCTTTTGTTATTTTCTTTAAAATGAGAGCATGCCAGACGGAATACATTTTACAGAGAGTTTTAGAATCATTAATATCTTTACAACAAGTAACTTTACAACAGTATTTTGTTTGGTTACTTTTTGGATAGCTGCAAAAGGTATATTGCCCCTTTAATTAGATTATCCTATTTTGATAACTGCTTCAAGTTCAGACTTGAAAAAAACCCTGCACAAGCCAAGTTGAAGGTTAAAGTATTATGTACTCACATTGTTAAAACGGTTGCACCACACCCACATTTTGAACACATTTTGACTTTTGTTAAAGGTAGAATACACACCATTTGCAAACATAAAAAACAAAAACTACTGAATTAATATCGAACTTGAATAACAGTCTGTGGTTTGTAAGCAAAGTGGAATTTTGTATCGATTTCCGACGATCGGCAAACTATTTCTTAAATTTACTAAGTCTAAATTATAAATTAACGTGTACCGGTAGTGCGCAATATATTTGTTAGTCCAGTATATTTACATGTCCGGCATATTTGTTATTCAAGTACATTTGTGACCCACTCCTACGAAACCCGACATAAGTCGCATAGGCTATTTCGAGATACAGCTCGGCAAAGTTGAAATGGGGTGAACAATCTGGCGGACATTAATTTGTTATTTAATATGTATACTTTAACCCTCAGTTAAACAAAATCAACTTTATTGATGAGTGAGTACAAAGGTCATGCATTTATAGATGCAAACTGTGTCCTAAATATCTCCCAAATACATCAAAAATTTTCATAGATTATCGCTACTCTCTAGTATGTATGGTATAAAAGTGGTTTTGGTACCAAATGAAAGCTGAAGATGTGTAAAATGGAAATAACAATATCTCACTTTTCAAAAAAAAAACCACTTATGTCTGGTTTTGTGGGAGCAGGTCACATTTGTACTGCATATTATATTTGCAGTACACATCCATGAATGGTGCCAGCCATTAAGGTGCAGGAAGTCAAGGAACAAGACTACAAGAACAGCCTTTTTTTTTCTTTTTTTTTTTCTCCAGCTTCTATGAACATGAAACTAAACATGACAGCGTCGCAATATTTACTCTATGAATCCCTCTTATCCATTCATTTCCCCCTGGAAACAAATACACTGTACTCATCAGAGATTTCACAAAATTAACGGTTTTTCTTATCACTATTTACATACATGTACACCATCCGGGAATCCTTCCTTCAGATGTGATGTGATATCCGTGGAATGGATTGTATATAAACTGAGAATCAACACGTTCCAATTTTCTCCGCGCTTTTGCAGTTCAAACCAGTTTTACATTTACAAGAATGACTGAACTTATTCTCAATTGATGTCAGAACCTAAAACAAAGGGTGTTGCAACCTAAAATACATCTAAAATAGAATCACCCCCCATCAAAAGTTTCACAATAATTGTCAAATCAGGGAAATATGTCATAAAACATTTTTTTCTCCACTACATGTTCATCCGCCTCTTTCACAATTCAAGGAAAACTCCTCAACCTGTATTGCCACAGCCAAAATGAAATATTGTTTTGCAATAAAATTTAAATAACATTCATAAATAGTAAATACCTAAGACAGTTAACCCATTCCCACTGGTCGAAAGTCCAGTCACGTTGCCATTTTTAAATGGTTGATAAAGACCGGCTGGCTGGTTTTAAACTCTTTTCCAGTATGAAATTTAGATGCCCATGAAATCTGGTCGCCTTGCACTTTTATTGGTTGAAACCTCACAAGGCATGCGCAATACCACAAAATGAGTGCATATTTCATAGTCCTTAATTCACGTTGTACCGGCAGCTTGCATTCTGCGTAACATCGCGCAATACGCGGGATGCAGCAGGCATGAGAATAACTAGCGATACCAATGAAAAAAAGAGGAAAAAGAGAAAAAAGAGGGAAAAGCGGAAAAATAGGGAAAAGCGGAAAAAGAGGAAAAAGAGGGAAAAGAGGGAAAAGAGGGAAAAGAGGAAAAAGGGGGGAAAAGAGGAAAAAGAGGAAAAAGAGGAAAAGGAGAAAACTAGACCAGAAAAAAAAGAGAGGAAAAGATGATATTTTCTCTACTTTTGAAAACAGAAAGTGAAGAAAAAGTGGTTTTTTTATTTACTAAAACAGAGAAAAATTCACATGCCTGTTGTAGTTTGAACACTTTGGAATTGGATGATACTAGAAGGATTCAGGTTACTTGTAGGAAACATGGGGTAAAGGGAATTAGGGTTAATAGGCCACTGAATTGTTTGTTTTCTTTATCTCTGTCTACGATGACTGTCTGAAATGGAGAGATAGGTTTGTTAGCGACTACCGATGATGATGTACTTCTGAGTCACGCTGGCAGTAAGTTACCCCAGCGGAAACACTGCCACTAGTCATCGTCGCGATGAACCTATTTCATATCTGAGCAAGTAGAGAGGGCAACATCCTATATTAACACCTCATTCAGCGACGGAGTCCGGTGTTATGACACACATGTCATCATCAGGCTTACCAGCCAGACTTACCCAGTCAATAATGTCAGCCACTAAGGCTGTAAGTTTATCAACTACTTAAAGGTAGGATATTACATGTACCTGCAGGTATCAAATATTTTTACTACCAAATTATTTAGAAATATCTAACTAATTTGAAACTAAATAATGATTCTAGGCATCCAGATTAATGATTGTGCTAGATATCCTGTAATTGTCCTGAAAAATTGAATTGTATAAAAAAAATTCATGAACGAAAAAAACACGACGCCGTTTTTTCTTGCTTTTTTTCGGCATCCATGATTGTAAAACTTCGGACAGGTCAGTTAAATAATATTTACTATAAAATACAACCTCCCAAATCCACCCATTCCTGATATCCAACCTTTAAAACTGCTATCCACACTGGCTTGTTAAAAGTGACCTTTCAGCTAAAAATCAATGTCTTGTTCTTTGTAGGATCATAATTTAAACTTTAACCCTATGGGTTTTATTCACTCTAAACTGAAAGCGAGGTAAAATCTTCATTTTTGAAACTTGCGAATAGAAATGACCTAAATTTAATTACAAATTAAAACCAGTCTTGTCAGACAAATAATTTAAAATGTGTGATTACTAAACATACCGTAATGTTTTAAGCCACATCAAAAAAACTAAAGAAATATTGAAAGTGAAGCTAGAAAGCAGAAATAGTCTGGCACCATCCCATTAAACAGTTCACAATTAATACAAAACATTCAGGGAACAAGACCAAAATGGCTTCCTCATGAATAAGGTCCATGATATTGTTTTATTTTTTTTACTATCGATTACAAACAATCTTCATTTTCATTTTTTTTTTTTAAGAGACCTCTCCCCCCCAAAAAAAAAAAAAAATAAGAATAAATAAAAAATAAATAATAAAAAAAATTAAAAAATTGATAGCAAATGATGACAGCAGACATTCCAATGTTGCTACCCCTCCTAAATCTTCCAAAATCCTCGGAGCAGTTTTGGAGGATTGAGCATGATTGGTAATAAAGGGTCAGTAGATGTGAGGATGCATTGTGTCGAGTTCCCAGGCTGTAGCATTGAGCCCTGCATTATGCTGGTGATATCATGACACTGCTTCTGATTGTCATCGGCACTGACTCAAGCCATCAAACCATTACAGTGATTGCTGAAGGATTGGGGCAATAATTAGTCAATCTCTCTACTGAACAAATTCAAGAAATAACGGATGATTTCCCAGGATTGTGGATGGTACATGTACCTAGCCAGAAGGGACTATGGGTCAGGGCAATAGCTTTCGTTCAATCTGATGTTTTTATCTCCAACCAGGTGGCGAGTATGCATAAATATACAGTTACTGTATACTGCATATACCGGTACAGCCCTTTTATTTTAACACAAATCGCAGTAAGCTCTTACTATGTTCTCAGTTTTTTGTTTCGTGATCGCCATCCGGCGATCGTGATTTTAAAAAAATTAATTTTTCTGAAAATTTTTAGGATATCTAGTGCAATTTTTAGGATATCTGGTTACAATCATTATTTACTTCCAAATCGGTAAGATATTTTTATAATAATTTGGTAGTACAAATTTTTGATATCTGCAAATGGTGTACTATCTTACCTTTAAACAAGGACGGTTCTCAAACCACAGGTCTCACCTGCTTTTGCGATTATCCTAATTTTACAACTTGACCTCAAATGACCCAACCATCATAAAAAAGTTACACTTTTGCATGCATGAACTAAGTGTGATTGCAATTCCAGCCTGTTTTACAACTTGAACTCGAATGACACTTGACCTTGAAAGACCTTTGACCTTGAAAGACCTTTGACCTCGAAAGACACTTGACCTTTACAACCAGGATATGAAGGTTGCATCCATGACTCAAATTTGATTGGAACTGGACATCAACTTTGCATATAAGAAAAATGTTTCTAAACTTTCACCAAAATGCCAAATACCATATACGCACAGAATAATTTATTGCATCTAGTCTCTTCCTGAACTTTGTTTAGGCGAGACAAAAAAACACCACCACCTTATCTACTATGCGCATAAATTTACGTAGTATGGCTATTGTTAGTGTCTGACAGTCCAGGAACAGCTCTTCCTCAAAAGTTGTTATGCCTATTTAAGCAAATATGACAGGCCGGATGTATGTTTCCCGAAACATTTAACCACAAACATTTCCAGGATATTTGCCGAGTTGCTAAATACAACATGGCAGGGAGTGAGACCTGTCACGGTCCGCTAAGTTTGACAAAGGTGGTTCCCCACTCAACTTGTCACCCCAAGTGTCCCCGGTTCGACTCACGGCAGATATGCACTTTGTGGACAATTTTTGTTTTGCCGCGTAGTGTCGCGTCACAGATGCCGGCTGTTCTAAGCACACTTAGCGTTGTTGTTCTTGTGCCCAAAAAAATCGACATCCTGGAACCTCTCGGTAAGCACTCAAAGAGAGCAACTAAAATGACAACCAAAGCTGCACGACGATGTTATTTTAGTTGTAGTCGAAGAGTGCCTTTTGAACATTATGAAATGAACATGCTAGAGAGAATTGTCTGCGGTATTGTAGTGCATTTGAACTACATGTAGACCAATACACAACGACACGGCTCCTGCACGAATACGTGCTTGTTCAATCTTATAGTATTAATTATTTTTAACATAACCCCAACCCCCACCCCGCTCAATTCAAAGACAAATTCAAAGACAAATTCTAAGGAAATCAGTGATTGAAATCCTGAGCCTATCGAGAATTGTTTATCCTAAAAACAATTTCAATGCCGAGAAAAATGCTTGTCCCTTTCGGAGGCCTTTAATTGGAACCTTCAGCTGGGGTCACAAAAACATCCTACTTACAGCATTTGCCATTATGGGTCCTTCATGAAGAAGAAAAGAAAGGCAATTTTGTTGACCTGATTCACGCAGTGAAAGATCTAACTAGACACGGCAAGATAGATAGCAAAGTGCAGCTCCCATGGTTCAGCGCATATTGTCCACATGCAATATTTACAGTGTAAATACACGGTGATTATATAGTCAGCCACATTGCCATTACATGTGGTTCAAACAGAGAACATTCAACAACATTGTAAAGGGCTACGTGTTCTCCGCACCTTTTTGACATTCCCAGGTAAACAAGTTTGATTGATAATGACAGCCCGAGCCAATGTTGTTTAACCTTAACCATGACCCTTCCCAGTCCTCCAAAATCCTCCGGGCAGTTTTAGAAGATTTCGGGGGATTGAGGCTTGATGGCAAAAAGTGTGGGTTGATTTTGGAAGATATTGGGTCGAGCCCTTTAAGTTGTATTATTGTTTATGTTCAGCCATGTATGTTAATAAAACCCTGCCTTTTACTTGATATCATCTGCACTGCTAATGAATGTCATCGGCACCGACAAGCAGTAATTGGTAGAGGATTTTGAAGGATTGAGGATTTTGAAGGATTGAAGATTTTGAAGGATTGAGGATTTTGAACGATTGAGGATTTTGAAGGATTGAGGATTTTGAAGGATTGAGGATTTTGAAGGATTGAGGATTTTGAAGGATTGAGGATTTTGAAGGATTGAGGATTTTGAAGGATTGAGGATTTTGAAGGGTTGAGGATTTTGAAGGATTGGGGATTTTGAAGGATTGAGGATTTTGAAGAATTAAGATTTTTGAAGGATTGAGGATTTTAAAGGATTGAGGATTTTGAAGGATTAAGGATTTTGAAGGATTGAGGCAATGATCACCCTTCCACTGTACAAATACAAGAAATAACGGATGATTTTGGCTAAACAGAGGATTGAGGCTGAATCATATTTTTACAAGGTGGCAATTGGAGGATATTAGAGAGGCTTTAGGTTGGAGAATTGAGGAGGGTTCCTGGCCCGAGGGCCTTAGGAGATAGGATTAATGTCTAATGTTTCATTTATGCAAAAAAAAAATGCATAAAGGAGTAAGCATCCATATACATGTACCAGTTATTTATTTATTTTTCCTGGAGAGATTCTGTCAACTGCAATGACTTTATAATAACAACAACTTAATAACAAGCACACAAAATCTCAGAAAAATACGACAATAATTAAAGGTAGGGGGTTGTGCATTTTTATTGTTTGAAGCAACAAAAGTGCTCAAAATATAAAGAAAGGTGCTTGACAAACAACCTGATGAATTGTTTAGCTCTGTGAATGTTGCAAATTGTGAGAAAAAAACCCCAATATTCTAAGATTTCGATTTCAATTTGAAATTAGCTGTCACAATTTGAATTGAAACCACAATCTGCGTTATCGACGTGTTCTCAGCCAGCAGATTGCAGCTACACGCGTGTCTTTTTCTAAATTTCCAAATGTGCGTCTCTGAGACATTCTTTTGATATTTTCTTCAAAATGACAGCATGCCAGACAGAATAATTTCACAGGGAGTCAGTAATCATTAACATCTTTTACAACAAGTTAGCTTTTTAACCAGTTTGCGCCGGGATTATTTTAACATCACCGAGCCGAGGCGCGGAATTTTTTGTAAACGAAGCTCGATCTGAGGCGGGTTCTGGCCGATGGTACCGGGAAGCAGCACACCCACGCATTTCCGGCCTTGCTCGCTGCTGACAGACATTTCCGGTCTTGCTCGTGACGTGTTTATGCATCATCCGTTTTGAATCTGGGGAAAACTTTGCATGTATACTAGTTAACAAACTCGTTAACAGTATTTTGTTTGTTTATTTTATGGATAGGTAAATTGCCCCTTTAAAGAGACACATGTACACACCTCTGCAAAAAAGCAATGTGTATTCATCAGCAGCGATTTGAATTTGAACCAATTGCAGCTGTAGTGAAGCTACATGTATTATAAAGGCAATATACAACATATTGCAAACAAATTATTATGAAATACCTGACTTGACTGTAAGTGACTAACAGTCTCAAGCATCCTGTGAAATCACGGCACCTGGTTTGCTGTCATTTTGAAGAAAAAAATAATCACTTCATCTTTTTCCCTATTTTTTTTTGGTTAGCATCAAACTGATATTCTTCCGCGATCGTTCGTTGGAGTAAAGTCTTAACCACAATCTTTTGCCTCTAAATATAGCAACACAGGAAGAGCACTTTTCATTAGTCCAGGCAGCTACGACACCCCCCCCCCCCCCCCTTCTTCCCCACCTCCCAATCTTTGCCCGAGGGTTGTGACATATTAAGAATACGAGACTGGTAACTCCCGGCAGGCCGTGGATGCAATTCTAGAAAGATGACAAGATGAAAGAAGCACTATATACTGGTAGCATATAATGCCAAACTGTTTAGGGTGATTGACAAAAATGACATTTTGCCCTGTGATGTACATGTATCTACAAGTACCTTACATGTACATGATGTACATGTACAAAAACTTGTAGCGTTGCTGAATCATCAGTACAAAATTACAAAATAGAAAGATCAAAATGTGTTTTTAGATGCAAATTCCACTGATACATATTCAGTACATGTAGGTTAAAACAAATTCCGTATAATTTATTGTAAATAATTATTTGTAAATATATTTTTCTTAAAATTTTCCTTTTTCTAAACACGTCACTGATTGGTTGACATGCATTTTTTTTTGTATAATTAATTGTTAAATAACTATCTTTTAACCAGGCACATTTTTATTTATTTTTATTTTATATACCGGTAACTAGTTCGTCTCGAATGACGTGTATACACGTCACGAGCAAACCTAGAAATATCTGTCAGCGACCGGCTCGCAGCGAGCAAGGCCGGACAATATATCAGGGTGTGCTACCCACAGATGTCAGTCTGAATCTGTCTTGGATCAAGGTTCGTGAAAAACAATCCTGCGCCCGCTGGGCCAACAATTTGGATTGAAAATGTTTGGCGGTTACTTTTAATTAAAGGCAAATGTCTAATTAGTGCTACTTTAATAGTAGGGGAAATAAAAATAAATTTGACAGAATTATTTATAAATTACTTGGCCTAAATGCAGGGAAATAATGCTCAGACTATCATGTGTCAACTTGTATTGTATGAGTACATGCCAGTACACATGTACCATTGTGCACATGTACAATGTATGTTTTCTACTCTGAACTATCTAATAATATTACTATTTCATGTACATTTTTGTACTATTTCATTTTATAAACATAACAAATAAAAAAAATTCTGAATAGACACAGAAAACAAGACTTTCAATTTCACACAATTAAGGAGACTGCCGTAGAGAATAGATCAGCTCCCAGGCCAAATAAAATAGAAAAGAAAGGGAGATAATCAATAATTCATAGCTATATGGGGTTTGGAGACTGAACATTATTGCTAAATTAGGAGCATTACCGTCTGAAAAATGTGCGTGTTGTAACTAAATACTGTACATGTAGTATGTACATCTACTTCATCTGATACAGCACACCTACATGTAGTGTGAATAATGCACTGTTCATAATATGCAAAGGAAGAACAAAGTGTGTGCTTAAATGCAAAATATAACGTATCAAAATTGTAAAACCACATTATTTATGAGATTTACATAAATACAAGTAAACAAATTAATTCCTTTGTTTATTCACATTAAAGGTAGGATACACCATTGGTAATTGCTTGAATTATCATGAATTGGTAGATTTGGGGGTTGTATTTATAGTAAATATCGTTTAACCGACCTGTCCAAAGTTTTACAATCATGGATGCCGAGGTTTTTTTAACCGGCGTCGGGCAGTTATTCTTATGTTATTTTTGTTTTTTCGCGATCGCCGTCCGGCGATCTCGAATATTTCTTTATAAAATTTAATTTTTCAGAATAATTTCAGGATATCTAGTGCAATCATTTTGCTGAATGCCTAGAATCATTATTTACTTTCAAATGAGTATGATATTTCCTAATAAATCGGTAGTAAATTTTTTTGATATGTGTATCCTACCTTTAAAAGTAGGATACATCATTGGTACATGTAATTGCTTGAATTATCAGGAATGGGTGGATTTTGGGGTTGTATTTTATCGTAAATATCGTTTAAGAAACTCAAGAAAAAACGGCGTTCTTTTTCAACCAGCGCCGGGCAGTGGTTCTTATGTTGTTCTTGTTTTTTTCGCGATCGCCGTCCGGTGATCGTGATTTTTGTTCATATAAAATAAAGAATTTCGTAATTACAGAATATCTAGCGCAATCATTTTGCTGGATGCCTACAATCATTATGTATTCTCAAATAAGTAAGATATTTCATAATAATTTGATAGTAAAAAAATTTGATATCTGCAAATTGCCATTCATAAAATAAGTCGTCACAATGGTGGTTCGAGTAAATTTCAAGTACAAATTCAAATGCACACAAAATTAACTGCCAGTGAAGATAAAAGTGGCGAAATGATTTACGAAGCTATTTTTAACATGCAGTGCAAATATTAAAATTCAATTTGACAATTTTAATTGTATTTTTTCATATTTTTTTTTTCTTCAATCTTGACAAATAAAATTGCACCGACCAAAAAGTAAGTGACAAAAATGACCGACCGTAAATTACTTTATTGTGCACAAAATCAATATACACACAATACAAAAAATATATGAAAGGGGAAACACGAAGATAAACAAGAACTTGTCCTTATACATGAAAATGGTATTCTCTCCTTCAGCGCCTCAAATTTATAACTTCAGCAGAAAGTGCAAAGGTAATTTGATATATATGGGAAATGAAAGAGCATGGCCAGGGATGTGGATATTAAATCACAAAGACTGGTTGATAATTTACGGCCGATGTGCCAATGATTTGGCAAGGTCTGGCATTCTTCCTGTCCAGAATGCACTGTCTATTATATCAATACTTCAGAGTTTCAGCTGAATTTGGTTGGATTTTTAGCCGCATCGCAGAGGGGGCTCTATATTGCTTGACGTTGTTGTTGTTCTTCTCCTTGTACTAAATTTGACGTCCGTGAACTTCTCGGTAAAAAACGCAAATCTTAGCCATTCAATCTGTACACATGTGGTTAAGCTATTAACTTTCTCAGACTTGGTCTGGTCTGGTCTGGTCTGGTCTGGTCTGGTCTGAGCTGCACTGTAGCACTGAGGTCATTAACAATTCATTTCCAAAGGGAACAGACACTTTTGGCTGTTGTATATTATGTGGTTACTGCAACTGTCTTTCCCTTTATAGCTGGACATTGTGTATAAAACTGGTATAAACTGTGTGCATGTGGAGCAGATGTAGAATTAAGTTTAGCAGAAGCCCACTGGCCAAGATTTTCGGAGGAGTGAGTTGTAAAACTGATGTCGTATCAGCTGTCAAGGCAATTCGTGCTTGTTTAATACATTTTTCGCCACTTTTCTCTGATGTTGGTCAGTTTTAGGACAACTATGAGGTTACATATTTGTTTTAATGCAAAATCACCCCAAGCAAGGCTATAAAAGCCACTCTGGGCAAGGGGCTAGAAAAGAAGAAAAAAATAGGACGAAATAAAAAACAAATCAGGAAAGCTGGTGATAGGAATTTAGGTATCAAAATGTTTTACTGCCGAATTAATTAAACAAATCTTACTTATTTAAAAGTAAATAATGATTCCAGGCATCTAGTAAAATGATTGCGCTAGATATCCTCAAATTGTTACAACAAATTGAATAGGAATATTAAAAAAAATAACAATCGCCAACAAGAACAACTGCCTGACGCCAGTTGAAAACGAATGCTGATTTTCTTGCTTTTTTTTCTCGGCGCCATGATTGTAAAACTCAAGACAGGTCAGTTAAATGATACCATATTTACTATAGAATACAACCCTTCAATTCCGCCCATTCCCAATTACCAATTGTGTATCCTACCCTTAAAACAAGCTAGATCACAGAATGGAGAGAAACATGTACACTAGGCAAGGAGTTCCAACGAGATGCAGCACGTGGGGAAATGCTATTTATTAGAGTAGCTCTTTGTTCAGTTGTAGTACCGTTTACAAAAATTCAGCATTACAACGTTTCAACAATATTTGGTAAATACTGTAGCCAAAAAAAGGAGGCACAGTGTCTTCTAAGTACTGGATTATATATGTGACCCACCACCCCAAAACCAGGCTAAAGTCAAATTTGTTCATATGAGAGATTTTTATACCATTGGATTGCTAGCGTTTTAAGCTTTAAAATGATACATCACATGCACCAGTACCGCTATGGAATGAAAAGTAACGACGCTTCAAAAAGTGACATTTTGTTGCCAATCACGGCAACAAGTTTGCTCAATTTGAGTATTTTTAGCAACGACAACAAAAATCAGGAGAAGGCCGATATTATCACTTTGGGGGATTTTTTAGACATGAACAGCCTATAAATTAGAGTTTTAACTAACGATTTATGGAGAAAAAAACCAATCGACCGGCAACACATTTTTGTGTGTACAATGCCATATCTCGAAATGGCATTTGCTGACTTCCGCCTGTTTTTGGCCTGGTGGGTTACATATATTCAATATAAAAAATTCAGTAAATATGGAAATTTGGTGTGGAATCCCCTTTTTCTTTTTTTTGTAATTGATAATTTAAATTTTAAATTTCAATCGCAGAAAATGATGACCAACTAAAAACAAATTATCAAAAATGATCAATCTCGGCCAATTCAGTCATAAAAAGAAACTACATTTCCGTTTTTTCCTGCGGCCCCCCCCCCCCAAAAAAATCAAAAATCATACTGGGACCAACAGTTATTAAAGATGGATTATCAAGATCTGTGTGGTTCTCGACAACTTGACAGATGTCTGATGTTTTGCGGCACATTTCCTTGTCATAAAATAAACATGAACTGAAATATCTTAAAACAGTATTATTCCCCTTGTTTGTTTTCCCCCCTTCCCTTATCCTTGCGAGTAATTATTCTATCTGGTTGTGCGCTAGCTAGAATTCCTCTCCGGAAAAATGCAATTAAGCTCCCACCGTCGGGCACAGGAACTGTAATGAAATTGCGCGCATTACGCCAACAGACAAACCCTCCAACAGAAACCCTTCAAAAATTGAAATCGCGTCGGCATCAAGACGGGTCCCTTTTTGTTAAAGGAGCAAACTCGTCAAAAAATTTGATGCCGAAATGCTTTAATTCACAGCGACATAAATATTTAATTCAGGAGGTGAAATTAGACGGGAAAAAAACCAAAAAACTTGGACACAAGTGACATAGCAAAATTAATTTTTGAGCTTACGTTTGCATTTGAGATACACTGACAAAACCTCTAAATTGTAAAAAAAATTAAAAAAATAAAAAAAATATTCAGGAAATATTTTCAGGAAATATTTTCATCGTTATGAATTTCAGCTAACTGTAAAAGCCAAACATAAAATGTATGCAAACTCCGATACGACACTGTACATGCAGGCTTTCAAGATGACCAAGTTGAGAAAGAAGAAGTAGGATCAAATGTTAAAAAAAAAAAAAACAGTACAAAATTGGGACTTTGGAAGATTCACCCTTGACGACAACATCATAAGCCTCACTTAGCATGTTCCTGTAACTCACAACACTAGTGTGTTCAATCCTCAACTAAGCTTTTGGAGGTACAGTTGCAGTACTCCTGCGCCGAAGCCCTTCATCGTAAATTTCAAACACAGGAGTCTCAAACACAGATAGTTCAGAAAAGAAAAAAATAACATACATTGTACATGACTGTGCACGATGGTACATGTGGGTAGGGCACTCACCGCGTTAGGGAGACAGGCTCTTTTGTTTGGAAAAGACAGACCGAGTAGTGGGGACATTTTCGAGTCCCCATAGCGCGTTGGGTCTTCAGTAAAGGTAGAACAAGGTAAAATTGGGTTAGGGTATAATGAAAGAAAATGTAGAAGAGGACAAATTAGGGTGATGCTGAAAATTTTAGAATTGTTGAGTGTTCTGAGTTTGAGATTAGAGAGATTTCAGTTTACACACAAACCCTATATGGGTTGTCCCCATAACGCTATTTACCAAAAGAACAAATGTACTGGCATGTACTCATACAATACAAGTTTACACATCATAGTCAGTGTTTAGTACCAAGACTATTCAAATGGAAAGTGAACATGGACTGGCAAGACTTAATATAAGGCCGGTTCATACTTCATGCAAAATCGAATGCGAAGCGAATGTCAAGACGTCAACAATTTAAGTTTCATTGTAACGTTCTCCGTTACCTTAAAGGTAAGTATACACCATTGGTAATTGCTTGAATTATCATGAATGGGCAGATTTGGGGGGTTGTATTTCATAGTAAATATCATTTAACTGACTTTTCCGAAGTTTTACAATCATGCTTGCCGAGAAAAGCACAAAAAACAGCGTTTGTTTTCAACCAGGGTCGAGCCGTTATTCTTATGTTATCTTTGTTTCTTTATAAAATTCAATTTTTTGGAATAATTACAGAATATCTAGCGCAATCCTTTTGCTGAATGCCTAGAATCATTGTTTACTTTCAATTGAGTAAGATATTTCTGAATAATTCGGTAGTAAATATTTTCGATATCTGCAAATGGTATAACCTTCCTTTAACGAATTCGCTTCGCAGTGACATTCGCGTGAAGAATGAACCGACCTTTTATGCCGTGTCCGAAACGGGCTTCCTAAGCTACGGCTACAGCTACGTCTATTGTCAGCCTGCTGGGCGATGACTTAGACAAGAGCCATAGACAAGAGATCCAGACACAGCCTTACACGCACAGCTGATGTAGCCGAGGCCCTACCTTTAATAATATCTCTAAGTGGGCAGCAGCAATCACTGAGTTGAGTTCTTAAGGCTGAGGCATGGCCCCGGCCCGCTTAAGGACAGGATTTACGAGACCAAACAGGAGGAATCGTGAGCCATCGTTTGATCAGTTTGGATTAGGTTTTCCCAGCTCGACGAATGATAAATTGGCGGTAATGATGGGCAACGATTGAGGGTGTTGAATTCCAAAATAAAAAGGTAAACACTGGGTGAATTTTTATACCAACTTGATGTGCATGCATACGTTTGGGGCATTATCCAAGGTGAAATTGGATAAATAGTTTACCAATACACAAACTAATTTGATAAAATTCTCTGATATTCCAATCTGATGTGAGGCATTCTGGGCACAGGCCGTTATTTGTGGTTTGAAGATTTATAGACATTTGAAATATTTGATATATGTCTACTCCAGATACCGTTATTTCTACAAAAATAAAATACAAATGGGGGGGGGGGGGGGGGGGGGGGGGGGGGGGGAATGCTAAAGAAAACGCAAAAGGAATCGTGAAAACTTTAAAGTCCCAGTATTTTTACATTTTGCACATGTAAATAAATGCAAACTTACAGTATTTACTTGTCAATGGAATGTCCATTTGAAGCGCACTAAATAGTACTCCAAAGAGATGTTTATTTAAATACATGTACCGGTACTGTACCACACTTTCCATGTGGATAAGTCTTTTGTACATGTACATGTGTTCCGAAATACGGTACCCTCTGGAGACATGAACCCAGTGTGTACAATGGAGACAAAACGTCTCCGGAGGGTAAATTTCTATAGATGAATAGGTTTCCATTGGGAATTTCACGAATTAGATTTTTTGATTTTACTTAAATTACTCAAAACTAGGATTAGTATGTGGGTTAGGGTTTAGTGTGGGGGTTAGGGTTAGTGTTTGGGTTAGGGTATAATATAAGGTATATTGGGTCGAAATTTCAACCCAGGAAAAAAATTATGGTTAAAATGGGAGCATTTTGAAAAAGGTGCTCGACTTTCTAACCATTTTGTACACGAGAACAAAGCCATGTCTCCACAGTGATACAAAAATGTACATGTATGCCCTCCACACAGTGTAAATGTTTATAAACAATGACTAGCTATGGTAAAAGCAATGACCATGTTGCCAAACTACAGCCAGAAAGTACTTGTTCCCCGAGGGAATTAATGTTTTATCAGACCTCTGTTGCAATGTGGTTTAGACCAACCTGTTTTATTATACCTCTGTTGCATGCAGTGTGGTTTTCAAACCAAGTCTGAGAAAGTTAATAGCTTTTTCACAAGGTGGGAAAAGTAATGAAAGGTCTTTTACCGAGAAGCTCCCGGATGTCAAATTTTGCCACAAAATCAGGTAACAAGAAGAACAACACCAGGCTCTTATAGAGCCCCGCGGCTAATAAGATGTCTCGTAAGATGATGCCGGGACTTCATTAAGTTGCCTGGTTCGACACTTGGATGTAGGACGACTAATGTTACAGATAGCTCCGGGAGGAAATGTAATGTAATGTACAGGTATGGGATCTGTCGGGTCAATTATTAGGAGCAATGTTGTAGAGCGCTAGAAATAATGCTGCATCGTCATAATAAACGAAGTTGAGTAATTGAAAAGAAGGGTGTCAGACTGAGTTCAGAAATGTCAACATGTTTAGGATGTGACACGAAAGTGGAAATGTCTCCACTGTAATCACACTTAAGCATGACTAAGTCTTTCATGTCAAGGAGATGTAGTTAGTTTGATCCATCCATAATTTGATCCACGAAATTAACCAGTTCGCGCCGGATGACGTATATAAACGCAAAGTTTTCCCCAGATTCAAAACAGATGACGCATAAACACGTCACGAGCAAGCCCGGAAATGTCCGGCAGCAACGAGCAAGGCCGGAAATGCTTGGGTGTTCTAGCCTCCACCTAGTTATGGGGACAGGTTCTTTCGTTTGGAAAAACAGACCCGAGTAGTGGGGACATTTGAGTCCTCGTAGCGCGTTGGGTCTTCAGTAAAGGTAGATAGAACAAGGTAAAATTACATGTAGGTTAGTGTATAATGAAAGAAAATGTAGAAGAAGACAAATTAGGGAGATGTTGAAAATCTCCCTAGAGTGTTCTGAGTTTGAGATTAGAGAGATTTCCCTTAATAGCACACAAACCCTATGGATTGTCCCCATAACGCAGTGTACGAAAAAAAATTGATGTGCTTCCCGGTACCATCGGCTTGAACCCGCCTTGGATCAAGTTTCGTAAAAAAAAAATCATGCGCCTCGGCTTGGTGATGTTAAAATAATCCCGGCGTGAACTGGTTAATCAACACAGTGACATTATCTATGTACTGGTACATGTAGGTAATAGTATCAAGGTCAATACGTCATTTTGTGTCTGTTGCCAAGGCAATTGGCTCCACACAAAAGTTACCTAACCATTTCCATATGCTTTTGCAATAGATGCTTCAGTCGACTATTCATGGAGCCATTACTATGACAACATATGTCACACTTCGGTACTCTATAGAAACCATTAGATACATGTATGGCGTGCTAAAAAAACCCAAAACAATTAACTATCTGGTTATATCACAATGTTGTGTGGTTACATGTACTGTATACTTGTCATTAGAAATAAGAAATAATGATATTACTGATAATTACATCTTTAGAGAGACTTTTCCATAGACTTGTGCAAACAATTTGCCAAATTTCCTTACCCCTAACCTCAGTTTTTCCTGATCCTCCCCCAACACAATTTGGTATTTTCATGTTTTGGACAACATACCGGTACAATGGATCTAGCCTACTGGGGCCAATTTCATAGAGCTGCTAAGCACAACAATTTGCTTAGCACCAACAAAGTCTTGCTCATTAATTAAAAACAGGTTACCAGCCAAAATTCTACGGGTTTTTCATGCTAAGCCAAAATCCAGGTGATTATCAATCGAAAACAATAAAGATCACGTGCAAATTTGGTTTGTAACCTTGTTTTTGCCAAGGACAAATGTTCATGCTAAGCAAATTTGTGTGCTTAGCAGCTCTATGAAATTGGCCCCAGGTATTTGCAATGGTAACAGTTTTCCTCTAAATAAGACTTCTATTCTACTTGTCTCTGTAAATGAATTAACAAGTGATCCTTAAATCACAAGTGCAAACAAAGTCAAATGTTATCATTTTTAAACAACGACCCCAACTGATCCCGACATGACCTTTGACCTATTTCAAAAAGGTTGTGACAAACTCTCACACCCCCCAATGTTTACTCCATGCAAGTTATATAATACAGTAAATCCAGACAAAGAAACACTTGAAGCATATTTGAACAAAACCTAATAATAACAACCTCTGCATAACCTTTGATCTGAGTAAATCCAATGAAGAATTGCGTCTTCCCACCCATGGGTCACTGCATCCAAGTTTCATGAAAATCCATGAAAACATGTAGAAGTTTACATTAAAAAAAAAAAATAATAATCCTGAAACTTTAAAGGTAGGATACACCATTGGTAATTGCTTGAATTATCATTAATGGGTAGATTTTGGGGGTTGTATTTCATAGTAAATATCGTTTAACTGACCTGTCCGAAGTTTTACAATCATGGATGCTGAGAAAAACACGAGAAACAGCGTACCGGCGTCGAGCAGTTATTCTTATGTTGACGACTTGACGGCGATCAAAATTTTTTATAAAATTATATTTTTCGGAATAATTACAGAATGTCTAGCGCAATAATTTTACTGGATGCCTACAATCATTACTTACTTTCAAATGAGTAAGATATTTCATAATAATTCGGTAGTAAATATTTTCGATATCTGCAAATGGTGTATCTTACCTTTAAAATAAAATTACACAGACGGTTATATGGCGATACAAAGATAGTGCCCCCAAAACATCGTTTCGGGACACACAAATTACGCTAAAGTGTCTCCCTCGAGGGACACATATATTTGTTATGATCTAACAAATACTCCAACTTTTTCTACTCAATAAATACATTGTACATGTCACAGTAATGATCACTAGCAGATAGCGTGCCTCATTCACCTACTCCCACCTCCTGCACTTTCAAGAAAACATTGACTTTAGACTTCAGGTCTTGCAGCTCGGAATGTTGCCTGAATACCACAGCTAAAAATGTCAAGACATTCAGCCATTACTGCATGCGCGTACATGCACTTTCACTGAGCAACATGTATGCTAACAATCTAGATGTTTACTTTGTTTCAACAGTGGTCAACTGGGGCAAGTCATATCTCAAGATAGCTGATGATAACAAAGATTATGTTTTAGTGATGGTGATATTGCCAACATGTGGAGGCAGGTGCTGGTATTTGTGACCTGTCACCACAAAATGAGAGTAAAGTCGGAAATATTGAAAATTGAGATATTGATATTTTCAAATTCTTGAGAAAGAGAGCTTTCCAATGGTACATAACACTTGGGGGTTTGCGATAAATACTTTTCACAGCGCTCTAGAATGTCATGGGTTTTACAAAACGTGTTTGTGATAAAAACTTACTTACACGCAAAAGATTACATAACAGGACAAGTAAGATTCGATTGAGCATAGCAACAACTACGTTCTAATCATTATTTCTTCTTGAAATTGTCCACACATACAAACTATTGTATCAACAACAACATATCAAAATTTCGAAAACGTAGGATACTTACGAGGACCTGATTTGCATATTTAATTAACGTGTTAATTAGACCACCAATGGACTTTAATCCAAACACTAACTACGCAAAATCGCGTAATTTAAGAGGTTTTCGATCATCTGATCTCACCCAAAATATGGGAATATGTAGAGGAGGACTTTGGCTTTTCAAATTACGCAAAATATTAAAATTGACCACCCCTTCATATTTTGACTTTGGATGGCCATATCTCTAAATCACATTGTGACTTTACTCTCATTTTGTGGTGACAGGTCACATTTTTGGTCTACATCCTAGTGGTCACGGAGATCATGTAACTAAAGAGCAGAGATGTATATTGCAGGCTGCAATTACAATACTGTCAACAAAAAATATTCACAAAATAAACCATTCATAAATACCTGGGACAGTTTAGGCATTCCTATTGGTCGAGAGCCCGTCACGTGGCCGGTATTAAACGGACGATAAAGACATGGTTGGAAGTGTTAAAAACCAGCTGGCAACAAAATACATCACGCGATGTCGCATTATACCCGTCCCCAGGGCTCACTTTATTTCAAACCGTACATCGTCTCCAATAGTAAGAACGGGTGGTGTTGGGCGCGTACAGCTCGACACCCTAGGAACGAGGTTGCCAATGGCAGTAATAGTCTGGTTCCTAGTAAATACGCTTTATTGCATGTATTGTGTAGAGCGACAGAGGCGGAAACATGTCATTTGACACACAGAATGGCGAAACACCAAAATTTACTTGCGACAATCTTCCGTGATTTTCGGGGCTTTGTTGGCTGAATTTTACAAAAAAGGTATTTATGAATGGGAATAAATGTGTGTTCGGTCGGTATTAATCACTGTTTAATACCGCTTGGAGTCTGGGTGCTTTACCCTCGCCTTCGGCTCAGGTAATTATCAGCACCCAGACTCCAAGCGGTATTAAACAGAGTGATTAAAACCTCTCGAACACACATTTATTCCCGTAATAATGATTATGGGAAGTACATGTACACGGTAGAAGCATTAAACCTAACCAAACACAATCCATCCGATTCCAACTGTAAGCAATTCCAACTGTTGAAATCTGTTACCTTTGATGAATACTGGACTCTTAACCAGTTCGCGCCGAGATTATTGTAACATTCTTCGAGCCGAGGCGTGGGATTATTTTTAACGAAACTCGATCCGAGGCAGGTTCAGGCCGATGGTACCGGGAAGCACACCCACGCATTTCCGGACTTGCTCGCTGCTGACAGACATTTCCGGCCTTGCTCGTGACGTGTTTATGCTTCATCCGTTTTGAATCTGGGGGAAACTTTGCGTGTATACTGTACGTCCTCCGGCGTGAACTGGTTAAAGGTACCGTAGTGGTCACCATTTGTTTTTGATGTAATTTTAGACAATGGATTGGTTAGGGGGTTCACTAGAAAATATTGTGATGCTGACCAAGAACATTAATTCCGTTTATGTAGTCTGATTCCTTGACTTCTTTTAGACAAAACATAGCAATATATATATACGTCAGGGAATTATTAGGTTAGGATACCAGACTAGTTCCCTTGCACCCATTCACTGTGTAAACCTTCTTGCAAATAAAATGTGGACTAATTAAATTTAATAAATCGGGGCCGAGTGTTTGAAAATAGTCAGGGTTTTTCAAACGATTACCGGTGGGCAATCGTTTAAAATTGATACAAAATTCCACTTTTCTTGAAAACCACATGACATCAGGTTCCGTGATTTCACAGGATGCGTGAGACTATAATACAGTCAAGTAAGGTACATGTACATCATAATAATTCAGTAGTTTTGTTTTGTTCATGTTTGCCAATGATGTTACTACCTTTACACCGATTGCCCTTTACATTGGGTTAGGGATAATCACCAGAATCATGAGTCCAACAATTTGCATTTCCCATATTATGGTATTGAAATTTGACTGAGGCCGGATGACTTGTGTAAGCATTAAAGGTAGGATACACCATTGGTAATTGCTTGAATTATCATGAATGGGTGGATTTGGGTGGTTGTATGTTATGGTAAATATCGTTTAACGGACCTGTTCGAAGTATTAAAATCATGGATGCCGAGAAAATCACGAAAATCACAAAAAACAGCGTTTGTTTTTAACTGGCGTCGGGCAGTTATTCTTATGTTATTATTTAGTTTTTTCGCGATCGCCGTCCGGCGATCGTGAATAATTACAGGATATCTAGCGCAATAATTTTGCTGGATGCCTAGAATCATCATTTACTTTCAAATAAGTAAGATATTTCTTAATAATTCGGTAGTAAATATTTTCGATATCTGCAAATGGTGTATCCTACCTTTAACCAGTTCGCGTCGGATGCCGTGTACACACGCACATTTATTCTCTCCGGAATTCAAAACGGATGACGAATAAACACGTCGTGAGCAAGGCCAGAAATATCTGGCTTGCAGCTCAACCGCTTGCAGCGAGTAAGGCTGGAAATATCAGGGTGTGCTACCCACAGATGTCGGCCTGAACCCGTCTCGTATCTAGGCTCGTAAAAAAACAATCCCGCACCCAGGCCGGTCAATGTAGACAATAATCCCAGCGCGAACTGGTTAAACAAGAGAGGAATTGTGATGAAGACTTAACAAAAATGTTGCAACTCTGTAACAAAACTGCATCCTAAAAAAAAACCACCCTATTTATTTGTCTCTCTAAAAGTGAATGACCCCTGATGATTCACATGACATTCCTCTCTTGCCATCCCATATTTCTGCTCCAGCGAGATTGTCTGGCAAGTGTCACCAACACCAGTGAGATAGGAAGTGTGCCATGTTTCAACAAGTCAGGATGTGAAGGGGGGAAGAAAAAAAAACCACATAGGAAGGGTTCATCATGGACTCAGAAATGATGAACCACTTTGTGAAACAAGCAGAATCAATCAAATTGGTGCACTGACAGCAGGGTTTTAAAGGTAGGATACACCATTTGCAGATATCGAAACAAAATTACTACGGAATGATTAAGAAATATCTCACTTATTTGAAAGAAAGAATCATGTTTGTAGGCATCCAGCAAAATGAGTGCGCTAGATATCCTGTAATTGTTCCGAAAAATTTAATTGTATAAACCAAAATTCATGATCGCCGGACGGCAATCGCGAAAAAACCCAAAACAACATAAGAAAAACTGCCCGACTAGTTAAAAACGAACGTTGTTTTTCTTGCTTTTCTCAGCAACTATGATTGTAAAACTTCTACCATTCCACCCATTCTTGATAATTCAAGCAATTACCAATGGTGTACATGTATCTACAGTAGTCTTTTCCAAAGTCAACAGTAATCGATATTGTTCACATTGTGCAGTTGGAGGCCAAAACTCCAGGTTGGTCGGTTACCATAAACACACCATTTTTGGCCATAGCAGATCAGAGATGAGATGTGGTCCATGGAGGATTTTTTTAAGAATTCAGCCCTTTGGAGAATAAATGGCATTCACCTGGGGTACAAATCGTCCCCTGTGGCAAATGAACTGCAATGGACCACATCCCAGCAGTTAACAACAGTACAGTCAGTGATATTCCTAGAAACTTTTTGTCAGAATATTCAGGATATCAAATGTCGCAACTTTACAATGGGTGTCAACAAACAATGGAAATACCTTTTTATTCCCAAAATTGTTTTTGTTATCATATTGCTCACTTTATACAGATTTTAAAAATCTATTCAAAATAAATTCTTGAGAAAGTGAAATTATTATAGTTTGTTGTGTTATGATCCATCAGTTTTGTATGTCATCAGGTGCAAATCCCTTTCACTTTGTCCCTCCCACATTTTTTTGTTAATGCACAGCATTACAGCTCGCAACAACAGTGAAGCATATTTGACTTCTACGAACCTTTTCAGTCAGAAGTGAAAAAAAAATCAAAACGGTACAGACTTTTCATTTTTCAGATAAATCTGGAACATCTGAATCAATAAAGTACAAGCTACACATGTACACGTATTAGTCCCTAAACAGAATGACAAATTAGACTTCCTGAAAAAGAAATTGCGATACTTTATTTAGACTCTCGTTAGCCCAGTTTTTTGTTGCTTGAGACAAAATTGCTGAGTAGCAAGCAAAGTGGGGGCCAGGAATCGGGCTAATCTTGTTAAAATATTTTATTTGTTTTACCTTCAAGCTTTAACCTCCGACCACCTCCTCCAATTGTTCGTAAGACAGATTTTGTTCAATTTTACTGTTCCTCTGTAGCAGGATTGGGGTAATTTTACCGCGGAAGTTAAAGGTAGGCACCATTTGCAGATATCGAAAATATTTACTACCGAATTATTAAGAAATATCTTACTCAATTGAAAGTAAATAATGATTCTAGGCATTCAGCAAAAGGATTGCGCTAGATATCCTGTAATCATTCAAAAAAATTGAATTTAATAAAGAAAAATTTGCGATCGCCGAATGGCGATCGCAAAAAAACAAAGATAACATAAGAATAGCGGCTCGACCCCGGTTGAAAACAAACGCTGTTTTTCGTGCTTTTCTCGGCATCCATGATTGTAAAACTTCGGAAAAGTCAGTTAAACGATATTTACTATGAAATACAACCCCCCAAATCTACACATTCATGATTGAGGACTGTTAGGGATTGATGGTGTTCTTGTAGTCTGGTTTCTTGACTCCCTTCAAACAAAACAGGGCAATTTAAAGACGTCAGCGAATTATCAGATTTAGGAAACCAGACTAGTTGGCTCGCTCTCATTCACAGATGTTTAACCATGTTGAGAAAAAAAAATGTGAACTAACTGAATTGTTATTAAATTGGGGGCAGTGTTTATAAACAGTTTTTCCAAAGATTGCCAGCTGGCAATCCTTGGGAACTGATACAAAATTTCACTTTTCTTGAAAACCACAGCGTATCAGGTGCCGTGATTTCACAGGATGCTTGAGACTGTTATTCACTTACAGTCAGGTAAATATTTTAAAATAAGTTAAGTAGTTTTCCTTTTTTGGATGTTTGTAAATGGTGCATACCACATGTACATATACCTTTAAGAGTAGGATACACAATTTGCAGATATAAAAAAAATGTTACTACTGAATTATTAAGAAATATCTTACTTATTTAAAAGTAAGTAATGATTGTAGGTATCCCGCAAAATGATTGTGCTAGATATTGTTCCCAAAAGTTAAATGTTATAAAAACATTCACAGTCGCCGGACGGCGATCGCGAAAAAACAAAAACAACATAAGAACCACTGCAAGACGCCAGTTGAAAAAAAACGCCGTTTTTTCTTGCTTTCTTCCGCATCCATGATTGTAAAACTTCAAACAGGTCATTTAAATGATATTTACTATAAAATACAATCCCCCAAATCCATCCATTCCTGATAATTTAAGCAATTACCAATGGTGTATCCTACCTTTACATCCATCCATTCCTGATAATTCAAGCAATTACCAATAGTGTATCCTACCTTTAAATCAACCTATTCATGATAGTTCAAGCAATTACCATTTGGTGTATCCTACCCAAATCAACCTATTCATGATAATTCAAGCAATTACCAATAGTGTTTCCTACCTTTACATCCACCCATTCATGATAATTCAAAGAAATACCAATGGTGTATCCTACCTTTAAAGGACAAGGATGATGAAGAAGGGGATTTAGAAAAAGTTCAAGAGGATATAAGTGAAAGGGTACGGTTCACAGTTTCCAAACTTTTTGCCTACTCACTCTCTGCAAGTCAATCATAGTCGTCGCTTTGCTGTGAAATATGCATGGTAATGTTATTACGGCCAGGTGGGAAGACGTGCGCTGCATAAATAGTATGTGTTCTTACTTGAGTAAATCCATGTACTACATAGATTTGTGTTTTTCCTTCTTTTTTGTAAATAGTGCATCAAATTTTAAGTAGGAATTTCTTCAGTAATAGGTCAATGTTCAAAAATTTGGCGGCATTTTTCTTATCTCTTTTTCTTTAAAGGGATCGTATACGTTTGGTAATTACTCCAAAAATTAATGGCAATACAAATTTACTTGGTAAGAAGTACAGCAGCTTTGTATAGTATAATGCATTTTTAGAAACTTTTCACTTCGAAGTACTGCGGTTATGGAAAAAGATATCACTTTTTATCCCTAAAAATTTGAATCTGAGAAGCGTTACTGCAGTGACGTTTCTCAGATTGTGTATTCCAATGCAGATTATTCTTCCTGCGTGGACAAAAATCGCTCCAGATTTTCAGCAATATCTCAAAATCGCTCCCACCTTTTGAAATGAAATATGGTATATATCTATCTATAACTATATAGGAATGAAACAAACAGTGGGTTCCAATTACCAAACGTATACAATCCCTTTAAGTAAAATTGTGTATGGAAGATGTTTGTTTTTTGTTGCATTTTTGTTAACTACTGGTAACATTTGCAACAGTATAGCAAAATTGACAGATTAAAAAACAAAAGACCCAGAAATACAATGTAGAAATGTATTTTTGTAATGTTTTCTACACATGTATGCAGAAAACTTTTACTACAAAAATTCATTTCAGTGTATTAAAGGTGGGATACACCATTTGCAGATATCGAAAAGTTCTACTACCAAATTATTAAGAAATATCTTACTTTTTTGAAAGTGAATAATGATTCTAGGCATCCAGCAAAATGATTGCGCTAGTTATCCTGTAATTATTACGAAAAATTAGATTTTATAACAAAAAAAAAATTATAAAGAAAAAACAAAGATAACATTAAGAATAACTGCTCGGCGCCGGTTGAAAACAAACGCTGTTTTTCAGGCTTTTCTTGGCATCTATGATTGTAAAACTTTGCAGAGGTCAGTTAATCCATATTTACTATTAAATACAACCCCCCAAATCTACACATTCATGTTAATTCAAGCAATTACCAATGGTGTATCCTACCTTTAAGATATCCTCTAGTGCACCACAAAGTGCAATGACAGATCATCTGTGGACTTTGTGCACACGTAACGGTAGTACCAAAGTATAGCCAATCAAACCTACAAAGAATACATGTACATACACGCACAACGCAAGTGTGTAAACACCTTCAATCGTGGACGGGGCATTGTCCGACCATTATCCCCCTTTTGTTTGTACTAACGTTTTGGAATCGTGGACCTTCTGTCAATCGTGGACATATTGTTTGCCCAAAAATTCTTTTGTCCGGACGTCTACGTTGGAAGGTGTTTACACACGCACCAGTACATTTTGCAAGCAATACTGCATTATTAATAAGGGAATAAATGTGTGTTCGAGAGGTTTTAATCACTCTGTTTAATACCGCTTGGAGTCTGGGTGCTGATAATTACCCGAGCCGAAGGCGAGGGTAATTATCAGCACCCAAGCGGTATTAAACAGAGTGATTAATACTGACCGAACACACATTTATTCCCATTCATAAATACCTTTTTTGTAAAATTCAGCCAAAAAAGCCCCGAAAATCATGAAAAATTTTCGCAAGTAAATTTCGGTGTTTCGCCATTCTGTGCGTGTCAAATGACATGTTTCCGCCTCTGTCGCTCTACACAATACATGCAATAAAGCGTATTTACTATGAACCAGACTATTACTGCCATTGGCAACTTCGTTTCCAGGGTGTCGAGCTGTACGCGCCCAACACTACCCGCTCTTACTATTGGAGACGAGGTACGATTGGAAATAAAGTGAGCCCTGGGGACGGGTATAATGCGACATCGCTTTGTTGCCAGCTGGTTTTAAACACTTCCAGCCATGTTTAATACCGGCCACGTGACGGGCTCTCGACCAATAGAAATGCCTAAACTGTCCCAGGTATTTATGAATGCGTTATAAATGACAGAAAAGTAATAACAAAAACGTCGTGATTTTGTTATTAATGTTCGGGTAAATTGCAAGGGCTTTATCAAATTATGCCGTAGAACTACCATATTAGCCCAATCAAAATGTAATGTAGTATACAAATGCTTTTAACATGAACATCCAAGTCTGGCATGATGGAGTAATATACACTACTTGCAATTACATCTCCTGGCCTGCTACATCATGACCTATTAATACATCACTGCTCTTATCCAGGCCAAGAGGGTGGATGAGACATATTACTACAGCTACACTCTCCCCCCCCCCCCCCTTAACCCCAAGACCTGGGTAAATGTTTGCCCCACTTGTCAACCCTCCTCACCCTTGATTCATGGTGTATCAGTTGCCACCTTGTAACAGACTCCTCCACATGGGGATTGCACAACCCCTCTCATACATGTATGTACCGATATGTACATGTACAGTGTTGGTTACTTGGCTTGCAGACTAGACCCTGATTGAAAGGACCATCAGGATCAAAGGAAGCCTACTGGGTACAGGGTGTGGGGACCCACCCTCTTGCCTTAACCTATTTAACCTGACCCTGCCAGGTGAGGGGTGCACAAAGATCATGCCCTCATAACTACCGGTACATATAAATATGCCCAGCAAAATATGTGTTGGTGCATACATACATGTATACATGTAGGTACTGTGGATCTACAAACAATTGATGTCCACAGGATGTGGGAAGAGGTTACAGATTGTGCACAAGTTTACACATGTCCACACACACAGTTTTACCTTACATACCTACTGTGGACATTCCTTTGTCTTCGTGTAGTTAAAAAGCGTTGACTAAATACTCATTTTCTCGCTTCCCAAAACAGATTTACCCTCAAATTTTGATTCTGGGCCTCTCAGCTGTTCCTCATATCTTTTCTATATATAACCCTAACCCGTTTTTCCTCTAGCGCTCTTTTTCGGAAACTGAAAAACGGATTGTGGACCTGGGCAAGTCCACAAACCGTAACCTCTTCCGCATCGTGTGGACCTATATTGTTCGGAGGTCCACAGTGCGTATGCAAGACTAACTCTCCGGAGTGTCCACACTCCGTTCCCCCAACCTTTTCTGAACAAAAAGAGCCTTAGAGAAAAAATGAGGTTAGGGTCATCTTTAAAAACAAAAATGAAGGGAAACACCCAGAATTAGAATTTGGGAGCGAAATTATTTTTCTAGAAAAGAGAGAATTGAAAATTTTGCCAGGGTTTTCTTTACTACATGAATACAAAGAAAGGTGTGCTTGTTTGTGGGCGAGTTTGTTTTGCATTCAGTGGGGATATTGATTACAATAGAGTGCCCGATTGACAAAGACAGACCCCCCCCCCCCCCCCCCCCCCCCCAATTGATATTTGTGTAAAAACATATGGAAAGTCTTCTGAAATGTTCAAGTACTACACAGAAGAGGGCAATATGGATGATTATTAAACTACAAAATGAAAGTTCTATGAGGATAAAGGGAAAACATAAGTAGAATTTTGTTTAAATTTTGTTCCAAACATAATTATTGAATAACATATACAATGTATATCCCAATGTTGAATGACGGCATTTAATTTTAAATTCTATTTTTTTTACAAACCTGTAAACTAAAAATCAATTTTCAGTTAGCAGTTTTAAAACAGCAACAAGAACTAAATTTCCTGTTCAGTAATTATTTATTCACCAATAATTTGATTAAAATAATCTTCATAGGGGAATTCTCGTCATTTCATTTTACTGAAAAAATAAATTACTTTTATTTAAAATAACACAATTTTATAGAACTTCAGTCCCACATGGACGAACCGCATTTTGCGAATTTCGATATTTCAAATAAGCACGAAAGCACAGTAAAAAGAAAAGATTTCCCTAACAATTTTTTTTAAATAAAAAAACGATCACAAAGTAAGTGCTCTGCAAACCAAGGAATTTAATCATGTTTAAAAAAAAATTACAAGAAATTATAAAACAATGACCTTGACAAGACAAGACAGAATTAAGGACCCATCAGAAACACCAATCGGAAATACTCTTGGCTTTGAAGAAGGAACAAGATACATGTAAGAAGATAATTTTTTTCTTCTTTTCCTTGTGTCTCCCCCCCCCCCCCCCTTTCTCAGAGCCTGTATTATCTTGTCAAACGGCAAATTCGTCAGCCTCCAGGGGAATCTGGGAGAGGACTCTAATTGACGTTTCTCTTAAGTTCTTTTTTTTCTTCTTTTTTTTTCTTCTTCTCCACGTTTCTTTTGATGCAAGGATGAAGGCAAGCTGTGACATGAACGGGAATTCAATTGGCAACGAGGGTAGAATAGCGCGCACTCGAGAGAAGAGAAGAAAAAAAAAGACAAAAATTGATGCATACAAATTCGGAGACAATGTCAGCTGATTTGCACATTTAACTGCGACCGCTGGGAAATATCAAGAAGAAAAAAAAGGAACCTGGCATAAATAAAGCTTACAAACAATCTGTACTAGTGCTGGGGTCTGAAAACCAAATTTCTTTAATATTCGGTTTGAATTCCAGTTTTTGGTTCTGATTTTGAAAATGGATGATTCGAAACCAACCTAAAACTAAATATTTCAGCCTTCCATTTTGTTGCGAGACAGCTTAAGAAACGACTGCAACATCTTCCAATGTGCTCCCTGGTCTCTGATTGTAACTGCATTCGCTTTATACTAGTGGTATCTTTAGCCTGCCCATTTGACTTATCAGAGAGTTCCTTTCCTTCCCTTTTTTGTTCTCCCACATTACAGCTCTGGAGTGTTTTTGTAAAGACCCAGTGGTCACTGAATCCTGCAAACTAATGGTCATTGTGAGAAAGACAAAATTGGGGGGGGGGGGGGGGGGGGGGGGTGGAGGACATGATTGTAAACCCAGACGAGAACTTCCAGTGAAATTAATTAATCAGTATCCGGTTTGAAAGAAGAAAATTAAGAATCAGAATTTGAAATCTCTAATTTTGCCCACCACTAAAGTGTTTGTAAACATTTCAAAAACATTGTGAGAAAAATGTATTTGCAAAAAAAAAGTATTTGCAAAAAAATAATATCTAATTTGTAATAATAAACATGAATGTCAATAATATACATTATAGTCACAATTAGAACACAGTATCCAGTTTCAACCTCTAAAAGGAAATAACAAATTCCAAAGCCAAATAACAAGAAACAACAATCACCAGAAACAAAAGCAGTGCACCCAGGAAACAGCACAGATGACTAATTATTCCATATCACAACAACAACAACAAAACCAGGAACCTGCAGGTTACAAATCGCCGGATCATCGACACAAGCCAACTCATTCACCCCTCGGATGAGTCCTGATGACAACGGCGATGATTATGATACAGACGTCAACAGCCGGTAACCGAGTCCCCTAGCCGGTTCCCCGGTGATTAGTCACTTTTGGTTCGTAAGCTGCGTAATGCAGTGGGATCTGACACCCCCCCCCCCCACCCCCCACCTTTCTTGGATGAACCTTTAAAGGTAAGATACACCATTGGTATTGTTTGAATTATTATGAATGGATGGAGTTTGGTTTTTTGGGGGGGAGGGAGTTCTACCGTATTTTGTATCTAATATGGTTTAACTGACCTGTCCGAATTTTATCGTGGATGCTGTGAAAACCAAGAAAAATGGCGTTCGTTTTCAACCGGTGTCTGGCAGTGGTTCTTATGTTGTTCTTGTTTATAAAATTCAATTTTTCATAACAATTACAGGATATCTAGCACAATCCTTTTGCCGGATGCCTACAATCAGGGTTCTAGCCACGGTGGGCGGCGCCGGGCGGTACTGCCCGGCACTGCAAATTTTCGACCGGCACTTGGGTTCAAATTGGCTGTGCCGCCCGGCACAATTGTTTATTTTTTTAATATTTTTTTAATATTTTTTTTTAATTTTTTTTTTTTTTTTAATCAAAATATGGGCACAAAAGAAAGAGAGGAGATACAAAGTCACGTTATTCATGTTCATGTGGTAATTAATTTTATTAACTTAGCTAGACTTTCACAGAAACATGCAAAAATGAACTGGACCCCCGGCCGTAAGGCTTCGCAATCTGATAATTTACCCGGCACTAAAAAGGTCCTAGCTAGAACCCTGCCTACAATCATTATTTACTTTCAAATAAGTAAGATATTTCTTAATAATTCGGTAATAATTTTTTTCTCTCTTGATATATCTACAAATGGTGTATCCTACCTTTAACCCTTGGTCTTGTCTACACTCCAACACACTTCAATATTCGCCCCCAAAGGTGCCATGTTTAATCCTCCAATGCACACAGAAGGATTACATTGACATAGCACCAGCCATGCAATAAACAACTCTCATAGAGCAAGGGTTAAACCGGTTCTCTAGGGCTGGCACATTTGTCACCTGTGCTGCCCTGGTTATTAAGTCATCTAGTATTGCGTTACAAATATGTTTCCGTGCCGATGGTAAAGTACTTCACAACTGGTGCCCATTTACACTTGTCACTTCATAAAGGCGCGATGGATTTCGATCACTGGGAAAAAACCGCCGCAATGCGTTTTAGCCTTGTCAGATCGTGGACATCTCATCTCAAATTGAGTTTCTTCTACGAACCGGTACGTTATGCGTGCAGAGCAGAGCGAAATTAATGCTATTCAAATCAATCAAATCAACCATTCTAAAAAATAGATTTCAGTGGACAACTAAATTTAATCTTGGAATATGAATTGTAAATGTATGCTTTGAAATTACAACTGACAATGACATTAAATAATTCCAACAGTCAAACATTTCCACACACCCTAGGGAGTTGGGTTGGGTTTTTGTGTTGGGGGAGGGGGGGGGGGGATTGAGACAGAACTAAAAACAAAAAAATGTAGGGAAACTATATATGTATTAACCATTTTTTTGACTTGTAGTTTAGATCGATAACCTCTCACACAGTTGTGATTTTTAGAGAAAAATAAATAAATCACAGATATACCGGTATTACATTGAACTAGAAATTGGTGTTTTCAGACACTTGGTAAAAAATGGTAAAATATCCCGTCAATTTTGTAAAATAAATGTCACTAAGTGTAATACTCAACTTTATTTCTTAAAAATGTTGACCTTTAATTGAAGGTCAACATTTTTAAGAAATAAAGTTGAGTAAACACTTAGTGACATTTATTAAATTGACAGGATATTTTCCCAGTTTTTCAAAATTTCAGAAAACACCAATTTCTAAACACCTCTAATAATCCATTGTTTGGAGGAGGGGGGGGGGGGGCTAATAATAATTACAGAAATTCACACAGAGTTTGAGTAAAATTATCATAATTCTCCGAAAAAAGGTAGGGCCTATAACTTATAAGTCCAGATCTGTTATTACTTCATGGAAGGTGAAACTATCGCTTTGATAAAATGTGTGCTTATGCAAATGATCTTTGACCTTGAAACAGTCCAGCATTCTCCACACAATCCATTCAATTATACCGTAACACCGGAAATAAGGAATACCAAAAAAAATAAAAAAATAAAAATTTAAGTTGATCATTTTTAATTCGGTCTTTTATTATTAAAAAGCAAATCACATCCACGAATAAACATTTATTGCAGGAGATTGCCTGTAATTGAAATCATGTCAACCGCTCTCACAAATTGACATCCACCGAATGTTAATTAGATCAGGAGAAAGGCAAATTACTCCCATAAAAACTCCTTCAAATGGTAGCAGACAAGAGGATGTAAACAAAACAAGGGATGAATACCAAATTCCAAATTACCATATTACATTGTACACGTGGGGTTTATTTGCTTACAGCAAACCACTGATAAAGTCAATTACGTTAATAGAATACACAGATGTACCACAGGACAATATTAGCCACGGCGCGGGGAGCGCTTTCCTGTTAAATAATCTAGACCACATTCAGAAGGAGAGATTGTAATATTACTTGCCTGATGAGCCAGCAATGCTTTCATTCCTTGGGAGCTTAGATGCCATACCAGGGTTTGTAATTTAATAGCAGTCACCTCGTGCTCTCTCACACACTAGGAGCGCTTCCAATCTTAGGCCTGCTCCATTTCCTCAGCAGGTGGGATACCTAGCTCTCCCCACCCCACCCCATCCCCCCCCTTCCCGGAGGCCAAAGGGGCAAACACTAGAGGTAATACAATCTAAACAGGGGACACCTACTAGTACCTTGAACCACAGAGATAGGACCCTGCTTGAACCCTATGGTTTTGCTCACAGACAACAGCTACCCACAGACACCCGTTCACTCAGATAGGCATTTACGAGGGTGACAGGCCACCCCTTGGGGGAAGGAATGGTCTGGCTCACTCACTCACTGCTTCTCATTAAAAGGCTGGGGCTGGCTGCAAATGTCAGATGGGGTCATAGACTGCAAGATAGATGAGGGCTCTTTTAGTTTAGTGCACAGTTTAGTGATACAACCATTGATGCTTGTATTACCCGTGGTCAGCCAGTGTTGCCTGGACTGGACTAACAACAACTTCTTCTTTTTGTAGGGTTGGGGAAGTCTCGCTGTCATCAGTATAAACAGGCTGGAGGGTTTTATTATTAAAGGTCATATATTATACACCATTTGCAAACATAAACAAACTAAAACTCCTGAATTAAAGGTAGGATACACCATTGGTAATTGCTTGAATTATCATGAATAGGTAGATTTTTTGGGTTGTAATTTATAGTAAATATCGTTTAACTGACTTGTCCTAAGTTTTACAATCATGGATGACGAGAAAAGCACGAAAAACAGTTTTTGTTTTTAACTGGCGTCTAGCAGTTTTTATTATTAAAATTAGTACTGGGCACATGTTATACTATATGTACATGATAATTTGGCAATCCCACTTAAAAAGGAGCAAAGCTGAAAAGTGGAATTAAAAAAAATAATAATTGGGAGCAGTGTTTGAAAATAGTTTTTACAATGACTGTACTGCCGGACAACAATCTTATAAAAATTGAAAACCACATCACATCAGGGGCCAATTTCACACAAAAAATTGGGGTTGTATTTTATAGTAAATACCGTTTCACTGAGCAGTTCAAAGTTTTACAGTCATTGATGCCGAGAAAAGCACAAAAAAACAGCGTTTGTTTTTCAACAGGCGTCGAGCAGTTATTCTTATGTTATCTTTGTTTTTTCGCGATCGCCGTTCGGCAATCACAAATTTTTCTTTATAAAATTAAATTTTTCGAAATAATTACAGGATATCTAGCGCAATCATTTTGCTGGATGCCTAGAATCATTATTTACTTTCAAGTGATTAAGATATTTCTCATTAATTCGGCGATCGCGAATTTTTCTTTATAAACATTATTTTTTTCGGAATAATTACAGGATATATCTAGCGCAATCATTTTGCTGGAAGCCTAGAATCATTATTTACTTTCAAAATGATATTTCTCAATAATTCGGTAGTGAATTTTTTCGATATCTGCAAATGGTGTATCCTACCTTTAAAGAACCTTTATTCATCATTATTATAATTAATGCGCACTACAGAAGGGTGTAAAGAGGAGGAGAGGAGGGGGGGGGGGGGATCTTTTGAAGAAAGAGCCACACATCCCTTGGGCCCAGTGTGCCTGCTTCACAGCTCTCCTGACTGCCTATAACTCTCATCAAGTACCCCTTTGGATCCTGTATCACAAGCAGGCTAGTAATCCCCTACAGAGCTATTCAAATCTGGCAAATTTGTTACTTTACCCCTCAAAGCATTATATTAATACCGGTTTACTTGTTGGGAAAGGTGAAGGGGGATTGTGAATGGAAAAAAAGGGCCAAGAGAATTTGTGGAATAGGTAAAAAAGACAGAGTGATTTATTTTCAAATGAGGCTGTTTAGAGAATGGACAGTTATTTCAAGGGCAATATACAATGAACAAAAATATACACTGAACAAAAATATAAACGCCCGCAAAGATATAAACGCCCGCACAAATATAAACGCCCGCAAAGATATAAACGCCCACAAAAAAATAAACGCCCACAAAATTATAAACGCCCACAAAAATATAAACGCCCGCAAAGATATAAACGCGCACAAAAATATAAACGTCCCCAAAATGGTTATTCCAACACAGATGTAGGTGGAATCACTGCATCACTGAGCAATTCCTCACTGGCAGAGATGAACACAAATATTGTTTACAAATCAAGACAAAAAAAACATTTTTAGGGCGTTTTTATTTTTGTGGGCATTTATAATTTTGTGGGCGTTTATATTCTTGTGGGCGTTTATATTTTTGTGGGCGTTTATATTTTTGTGGGCGTTTATATTTTTGTTCAGTGTAGTAGGACATTTTTTGTTTGTCTGTAAAGATAGGTACTGTGGATTATTGTGCCTGCAAATGGAACCGAGAATTGCCAAAAACTACAGGTAAATATGTTTATATACTTTGGACGGAAATATTTATAAAAACAAATAACTAACAACAAATTACATCTCATGTACATGATTTAAAATGCATGTACTGTGTACATTGTATGTTAATATACAACCAGTCCAGTTACATGATGATAAAATTAAACAACGCTTTCAACCAAATCAGGTCAAGAGCTTGTCAGGGGATCGGGTTTCTGCTGGACTGAGATTATATGGTTTAGAAAACACCTGTCTATATGGATTTCCTTGAAATTGTAATGCAAAACATGTGCGAGACATGGTACAGGAAAACTGCTGGTAATTGGGTACAGCGAGGTTGGCCAAGACAAGTTGGGTGTGCAAAAACAAAAACAAACAAAAAAAACAGGAAATATCAGACTGTTTGTAGCCATCGTAACACTACATGAAATTCTCAAAGGCATTTGTGACCCACCATGGCAAAACCAGTCACATGTCCAACATTTGAGTGACAATTGAAGTTTTTAGTATGAGGAAAATCTGCACAAAATTTCTTTCAATATGATGCATATTTCATTGAATTCGGATAAAAATTGACCGAGTTAGAGCAAATTGTAGATGCTCAATCGCAAATACGCAGTTTTGAGAAAATCGCGATTAAAGTTTGTTGTTCATTTTCAGAGGTTTTCCACTTAAAACTGCAAAGCAACCATGGTCTAATTAGTCTAGAAGGAAGGTAGGGTTCCCATGTACCGTGTGGATATTTTCTAACCTACTTTTTTGTGATCCTCAATGTGTCTAGTCAATGAATTTTTATGTTCCCAATATTAAATAATGCCCCATGGGGTTCCTTTGTTTTAGCGGCCATTTTGGCGGCCATTTTGGCGGCCATATTGATAAAATATGGAAATACTCTAATCTTGATAAAACACATATCAAATTGTTATTATTAGTTTTTTATGATAACTCAAAATCGACCAGATAGAGGTTTCTAACACATTTTTGCATTAAAAGGGAGGATACACCATTTGCAGATATCGAAAATATTTACTACCGAATAATTAAGAAATATCTTACTTATCTGAAAGTAAATAATGATTCTAGGCATCCAGCTAAATGATTGCGCTACATGTAGATATTCTGTAATTGTTCCAAAAATTACATTTTATTTGTAAAAATTCACGATCGCCGGACGGTGATCTTGAAAAAACAAACAAGAACAAAATAAGAATAACTGCCCGACGCCGGTTGAAAACGAACACTGTTTTTTCAGCTTTTCTCGTCATCCACGATTGTAAAACTTTGGACAGGTCAGTTAAACAATATTTACTATAAAATACAACCCCCCAAATCCTCCCATTCCTGATACATGTAATTCAAGCAATTACCAATGGTGTATCCTACCTTTAAAGTCATACGAGTCACAGTTGGATTTAGCAGGCAAGTCCTGGGAAACCAGTTTGGGTAGGGGGAAGGGTATTTAATTATCATTTCTGATTTTGGGTATGATCTGTAACCCTCTGAAAGAGACGTTCGTTTTGTGCCTGAAATGAAAGTGTGCAGTTCTTCCAGCCCAAAGTTGCCCTTATTAAAAGGCACCTTTCCTCACTTTTATCGCTCGGAATTTAAAACCAATTCTCGCTTTCTCAGTATTAGACTTGGTACATGAACTTACTCTGCTTTGACTTGCTTCTCTGGGGATGCAGTTTCTCTGATTGGGGAACATGGTGTCACTTTGACTTCTAAAAGAAACAAATGACAAAAAAAACAAAAATAGAGATAAACCCAAATCTAAATTATTCTTCAAACAATTTGAAGTAGTTGCACAGAGAAAAAGTATCGGTACGCCTATTAACAAATAAAGGGTTTATTTAACTAATTCGCACCGGGATTATTTTAACATCACCGAGCCGGAGAACTTTGCATTTATTTGCGTTTAGGGAGAACGTTGTGTTTATATACGTCATCCGTCGCGAACTGGTTATTTTTCAATAGTGTTTGCATGAAACAGCCACAAAATTTACCTTGGGCAACCAGAAGAAGGGTTTTTGAAAACAAACAATTGAAAAATTGAAAGATTACTCTTTATTGCATTATTCTTGCATTGACGCGCTTAACCAGTTCGCTCCGGAGGACGTATATACACGCAAAGTTTTCCCTAGATTCAAAACGGATGACGCACAAACACGTCACGAGCAAGGACGGATATGCGTGGGTGTGCTTCCCAGTACCATCGGCCTGCACCCGCCTCGGATCGAGTTTCGTTAAACAAAACCCCGCGTCTCGGTGCGGTGATGTAAAATAATCCCGGCGCGAACTGGTTAAAAAAAACTAAAAAAACACACCAAGTATGTTGATTTTCTGGGGAAGAGACAATGGCACAAAATACAAGCAACAAAGTATTTTTAAATGTCCCACATTAAAGTACAAAATGTTATCACTGTGAACCTGAAATAATGTAGTCTTGGTGAAAGACCTTCTTGAGTTGATTTGTCACAATTTTCCCCACGAGAGGGCGCTATCATACACGAACCACTCTCACGTGGAGCGCGGTTCGTGTCGTGAGAGCGGTTCGTGTATGATAGCGCCCTCTCGTGGGAAAAATTGTGACAAATCAACACGAGAAGGTCTTTCACCAAGACTAGAAATGATGGCGCTTACATGTACAATGTAATGCACATATTGACCTTTATCAAACCACAGTTATCTGGGTCTAGTTGCCTAAAGGCAAGCCATTGACATCAGGTTGACTTTATAACAATTACCAGTCTTTTTTCTTGTAAGGTGGGGTTTATTATACATTTTACGGGATGGATATAACATATTTGATATTTTTATGAAGGCAGGTTGTGAGAGGATCTCAGGCCACTAATAACATTCAGTTTCAAGCGGATACGAGGGCAGTTTCTACAACTTTGCGAGGAACAAAATATCTTGCGGGAACTGCATAAAATTAGAGGCCCACCCGATCCCTCGGGAACGACCCATTCATCATAAAAAATTGTTTGCAGAGATTGGTGAAAATTTTGTTCTTATTTAACATTAACAATTTTTACTGAGACACCTTTTTTTTGGTGGCAACGGCATTTACCGGAAACTGCACGGAATTGCGTAAAATAAGAGGCCACCAGATCCTTTGGGACCGACGCAATCATCATAAAAACTCTTTGCAGAGATTGGCGAGTTTTTACTTATTTAACTTTAACAGATTTTACTGAGTGACTTATTTTACTGTGGCACGAAATTTCCGAAAATTGGCAGTCACTTTACGCACCACACGGCGACGCAGTTTAAGACAAGGGCGATATTTACCCACTCGTGCTTATCTTAATCAAACATGCCAGTCACTGAGGAAACATTCTCCACTTAGACTCCAACACAACCTCCAAACCGACGATTGATAGGAACAATTGATTTAATACAAGTTACAAAAAAAAAAAAAAAAAAAAACTAAGGAAAAAACGGGTTGTCATCACGCACAAGCCCCTTGGCTATAGATACAAGCCAAAACAAAAAATGTACAGTAAAGATTTTTAAGCGAGATACGACGATGTCCCAACTGCAATGGTTGTAATGACGGACATCACGCCACTGCAGTTCCACAACCAGTTTTGTTTTTTCATTCCAAACGAGTGTTTTCGTGTGTTTTTTCCGGCCCTGTGTCTCCGATGAAAGTATGACGCAAGTGTACATCATCGACGATCTGTTTTTTGTATCAACACCGCGAGGCACCAAAATCGGCAAATACCAGCACATGAGAAAAAACATTCCGCTGTCGACAGAGGCCTAGATGCACGCTCTTTAACACACCCCCCCCCCCCCCCTTCCCACCTCCCCCTTCCCCTTGTGGATCCATCACTCTAAAAAAACGTGTACTTAATTCAAAGTATGATTTCCCATAATGGATTCCAGAGATAGATGCGTTGGCCGATGCATTGCGCCAACGCATCAACTAATCTGGTGTGTGCGGAGCGGCCCGTTAATGTGCATCATAAAAACAAAATCTGATCCCAACAAATGTATTGCCAATAAGCAGCACTAGCACCCCCTCCCCCCCCCCCCCCCTCCCATCCCAAAGCAATGCGACAAGCTTGATATGATCAGACGAGCTGCATTTTTAGACCGTTGTTGGGATAGGGAACGGACGAGACCGTGGGCGAGAAAAGGAGCTGAAACAAGTGGGGGAAATGAGACGACGGGAAAGGCGACAAGATGAGGGGGGAAAAAACATCACGTACGCATGGCCTGTCCCGAGCAATGAATGTAATGAAGCGTGGTAACTCGCTGGCAAAAACTGCTCAGTCATGACGCAAGAGTGGTGCAATTAAATTGAAACAAAACAAAACACAACCACCAAATCAAAGTAAAGAAGTGCTGTGGTAAGCTGTCCAACCCAAAATTTGCTGCCTATCCAATTTCTTTAAATTTATTTGTTTAATATATTTTTTATATATTTTTTATATATTTTTTATTTATTTTTTATTTTATATATATTTGATATTAAAAAAAAAAAATATTTCCAATTCTGTTGGGTTCTGTTGAATTTTAACAAAAAATCTAAATCAATTCCTACACCACATCCAAAAACTACAAAACTTACGAGACAGCTTGTAGTTTTAAGTTTTTTTCCAGCATTCCATAAACACAAAGCTATAAACAGGGGCCAATTTCATAGAGCTGCTAAGCACAACAATTTGCTTAGCACAAACAAATCTTGCTCATTACCAACAGCTTACCAGCCAAAATTCTACTTGTTTTTCATGCTAAGCCAAAAACCAGCTGATTATCAATCGAAAAACAATTAAGATCACGTGGTCTGTAACCTTGTTTTTGCCAAGGACAAATTTTCATGCTAAGCAAATTTGTGTGCTTAGCAGCTCTATGAAATTGGCCCCTAGTCATTGTTACATGTACAATATTTTCCTATAAAATACAGTACTAACCCCCACATCCATGCATTTCTGAAAATTACAGCAAAAGGGTCTATATTTTCTGCCTGGGTCACCTTTATTTGCACAGAGCTACCGAAATAGACAGATTTGATACACCATTTGCAGATATCAAAAAAGATTTTACTACCGAATTATTAAGAAATATCTCACTTATTTGAAAGTAACAAATGATTTTAGGCATCCAGCAAAATGATTGCGCTAGCTATAATGTAATTGTTGTGAAAAATTAAATTTTCTGAAGAAAAAATCACGATCGCCATCCACAACTTCAAGAACAACTGCCCAACGCCAGTTGAAAACAAAACGTTTTTCTTGCTTTTTCTTCTAGGCATCCATTTTTGTAAAACTTTGGACAGGTCAGTTCAACAATATTTACTATAAAATATAACCCCCCCCCCCCCCAATCCACCCATTCCTGATAATTCAAGCAATTACCTATGGTGTATCCTACATATACCTTTACATCCACCCATTCCTGATAATTCTAGCAATTACCAATGGTGTATCCTACCTTTAAATCCACCCATTCGTGATAATTCAAGCAATTACCAATGGTGTATTCTACCTTTAAATCCACCCATTCCTGATAATTCAAGCAATTAACAATGGTGTATCTCACCTTTAAATCCACCCATTCCTGATAATTCAAGCAATTACCAATGGTGTATTCCTACCTTTAAAGCTATCAAACAATGTAAATAAAATGACATAAATTTGTTTTTATAGAAACCTATGATTTTTAGAAAATGTATAAGAAAAAAAACCTGGCAAATTGCTATATTTATTGTACGTAGAGTTCTTTCTTTCTGTCTGTATTGTCAATGCTTGATGAATGTATATCTGTGGAGAATGACAACGGTTTAGTCTACTGCCCTCTATAATATGGACTTCCAGTATTTGAACTCTGACCTTAAATATTCTACACATACACAGGTTGTATTTAGCCAACTAAATATCAATTGCTGGTTTGCCTAATTGTTAGCTCCCAATCTTCCAATTAAATTAATAGTGTGATCTTACAAACGACTTGCCTGCTCTTCCAAATGTCGATCATTAAAATATTTACCAAATACCGCTAGGCATTTGTGCCTTTATAGAGTGTAATGTTTATTTGGTCGCCTTTGGCTTTCTTTAAAGGTATAGTAGGATACACCATTTGCAGATATCGAAAAATCTTACTACCAAATTATTAAGAAATATCTTATTTGAAAGTAAATGATGATTGTAGGCATTCAGCAAAATGATTGCGCTAGATATCCTGTGATTGTTTAGAAAAATTAAATTTTATATTAAAAAATTGCTATCGGCGGATGGCGATCGCGAAAAAAAACAACAACATAAGAACCACTGCCCGACGTCGGTTGAAAAAGAATGCCGTTTTTCTTGCTTTTCTCAGCATCCATGATCTTAAAACTTCGGACAAGTCAGCAATTCTTCAAAGTAAATTGCTCTTCACAAACATGATGAAAAACCAACATTTAACAGAAATATAGGACCTTCCACAACAAAAGAGCTGTAAAGTTGCCAGAGCTTATTTCGAGAAAAGATCCATTAAAATATGTGAAAAACAATAAAAAACTAATAATTTTCACATTCAGTGTTACTTGTTGTAGCTAATCATAAATACCAACTATGTCTTGTAATACATCATTTTAAAGCTTATTTCTTGTAGATTTCATTTCTCTAAATATCTCAAAATGTCAATATGCCTACTTTACAGCCCTTTCGTCGTGGACGGTCACATAGGTATATGTCGTTGTGTCGTCAAAAGCAACTTGTTTTTTAATGTTCACCTCAAATACATTATTTTTTTTTTAATCTTCAAAATGATGGCCTAACAATGTGTACATCATTAGTTGGCGCTGTCATAAAGTGAAATTAGGGCTAGGCTTAGATGTTGCACGATAATCCCTTCTACATGTACGGTACATGCCCAGAAGGTAAGATAGCCGATTTTGAAGGGTTCGAAATCACGTGTGTGACGTAGTATGCTCGCTCAGGGGCCTTCAGAGCAGGTGGATTCCACAGTATATCTTACAGTTCACTCGGGGCATGGCACGGATCTAAAAAACTGTGAGGTCCATCAGCAGATGGGCCTCGGCAGTGGTTGATAACAGAGAGGAGAGATTCCTGCAAGGGGGTTGGGATGTGAACGACGATACGGGTGCCACAAGGAAGACCGATACTTGAGAATAGCGAGAACAAATACAAATGATAAAAACAAGAGGGGCGGGTGGAGTATGGATTAATTGGAGGTCCGCCGGGCGCTGTTTGCCCTGATTTCGCTTGTTCCAGATATCTTTTTTTTGGGGGGGAGATGGGGGTTGTTGTTGGTGTTTGGAGAGAGACCTGCAGAGGATAATTGATTGGGCGTTGTGTTTCCCCCGAGGGTTTTGCCTGTCCTGTTCACGCTCTCCAAATCACAAGTTCCAGCTTCTATAATTGTCCAGTCCTGGTCAATTTTAAAGTCATACAGATCAAGTCCATATCAATACATTCCAGAATTTGTTCTTCCGAAAAAATAAAAGAATTGTCAAAATAATCATTAAATAAACATACATAGTGTACATGTGCACTTGATAGAATGTGATTGTGGTGGCACTAATATTTACATGTAAAGAGGATATACCGGTACATGTATCGCTCAAGAAGATTGTTGATTCATCAACAAGTTTCACAGTGAATATAGCCTCTAAATACAGCTATACGCTCAAAACGTCCCAATTCCATCAAAATCCATATTTGGGGAGCATGGTATTACTGGCCTGGTTTGACATAATTTTGCTGGAGTATGATGGATTATGATAGGGTATGATGGATTATGTGATGGACTTTGGTCCGGATGCCTGAAGCACTGCTGGGGGAATCCGGTTGATTTTGTTCATTATGCAATGCGGTTGCTGTTAAACATGTGTACCAAGTCCATCAAAATCCACCAATGACGGATTCCATTATAACACCTCACCCACAGATTCTAGGTCTTAACCAGTTCGCGCCGGGATTATTTTAACATCGCCGAGCCGACGGGCGGGATTATTTTTAACGAAACTCGATCCGAAGCGGGTTCAGGCTGATAGTGCCGGGAAGCACACCCACGCATTTCTGGCCTTGCGCGCTGCTGACATACATTTCCGAACTTGAACTTGGCGTGTTTATGCGTCATCCGTTTTGAATTTGGGGAAAGTTTTGCGTTTATATACGTCATCCGGCGCGAACTGGTTAATTGGCCGAAAGCGAGTCACATGGCATTTTCTATTTTTGCTATCTTCCTGTGCACGGCCAAAAGTACTCTGCCCATAGCAACCAAAGTACTATACCATTTCCCACCAAAGTACTATACCCAGGGCTTTAGGGTTAAGGAGTTAAAGAGTATCAAATGCAATTTAGATTAATTTTACTTTGACCACTAAAGTCCAGTCGACATGTTTAATATTCAATGATACAAAGTAACGGTCCATTATAGCGTTATTTTGGCAAATCAAGACAACAGCTTTTTGACAAGGGGCCAATTTCATAGAGCTGCTTAAGCACACAATTTTGCTTATAAGCACAAAAACCCTTGCTTAGTAAATCAGGTAAGGAGCCAAAATTCCATGTGATACCAATCTATATAATAATACGCTACTCTCTGTCTGTCTGTGTGTCTGTCTGTGCGCGCTTTTTCGTCCCCTTCCCGGGGTCGTGCGGCGTTCAGACTCGGTGGGTGGGTCCGGCTCGGTCCCCGCAAGAACCAGTTTGCATTCGCTAGGGCGTGCGAGGTCAAAGGTCATCTAGGGGTCACCTTTTTGAAGTTGGTCGGATCGTGTTCGTTAAAAATAATCCCGCCCATCGGCTAGGCGATGTTAAAATAATCCCGGCGCGAACTGGTTAAGCAATTTTTATGCTTAAGAATCTCTATGAAATTGGCCCCTGCTAAGTAACCTCACGGCAAATAACAAATATTGAAAGTTTCTATCAAAAGTTTCTATCAAAAGTTTCTAAAAAAAGTTTCTATAAAAAGGATGCCATGACTTGCAAACACGGTTACAACAACGTCAGAGGAAATTGGCTACAGGTTGGCAGTATCCCCATGCAATCCTACCACCAGAGACAATTTCATGAAGCTGCTATAAGCAAACAAAAATTTAAACAAAATGCTAAGCATGACAATTTTTTCTATGCAAAAACAGACCTAATTTTCAGATGATGTACTGGTATATTGTTTGTGACTGGTAGTATTCAGCTAGTTTTTGCTTTGTATGAAAAGCGCATTGAGTTTTGGCTGGTATTACATGTACCTGTAATTACTAAGCAAGACTTTTGTCCTATTAAGCTAATTTGTGTGCTTAGCAAATTGGCCCCAGATCAGCTGATAAGAGCTTTATTAAACCTTCCAGTAGTGTGAGACTTATGTAGACTCTGAAAATAGCAATAGTGAGGGGTGGGTGCCCTTAGGTAAAAAGATGAGTGTTATTGCTACCATCCTTACAAATATTCAGTGGTTGTGGTGAAGACAGATTTGTGTGCCTGTCTCTGAGATAATTTTGCAAAATGTCTGTCCGAGAGCTTTATGGATGTAAATTTACTACGATTGACCGGGTACAAAATTTGTTTATATGTGCAGATCCTTTAACAAAAAAATGGGTCAAGTCCATAAATAAGAGGTCCAAAGGTGGGACATCATATGTCCCAGACCTGTGGAATTTCCCACATTTTTTATGCAAGTGTCAGTGAAATCAACTTCAAATTGCTTTGTGTAATCGCTATCGGAGATAAAAGGCATCAAAGAATGTGTCCTACATAAAAGTTATGTCAGACGTAACGGAATTACTAAAAAAAATGGAGCCCTTATTTATGGACAGACCCATGTGCATTACATCTATTTATTAAATTGGCTTTTTTTAAAATATATTTTATTAATCAGTTCCTCAGGCAAGTGTACATGTGTACACATGTTCGCATTTTTGTATCACTGTGGAGACATGGCTTTGTTCTCGTGTACAAAATGGTTAGAAAGTCGAGCACGTTTTTCAAAATGCTCCCATTTTAACCACAATTATTTTCCTGGGTTGAAATTTCGACCCAATATACCCTGTATTATACCCTAACCCAAACACTAACCCTAACCCACATCCTAACCCAAGTTTTTGAGTAATTTAAGTAAAATAAAAAAATCGAATATCTGAAATTCCTAGTGGACACCTATTCATCTAAAGAAATTACCCTTTAGAGACTTTTTCACTCCCCTTGTCCCCATTGTGTTCACGTCTCCAGAGGGTACCGTATTTCGCACCATGTACGCCATCAAATTTTATCACAAAATATCAGACAGGAATGCACATCTGTTTTTAAAGGAATCGTATACGTTTGGTAATTACTCCAAAAATTAATGGCAATAAAAACTTACTTGGTAAGAAGTACAGCAGCTTTGGATAGTATAATGCATTTTTAGAAACTTTTCACTTCGAAGTACTGCGGTTATGGAAAAAGATATCACTTTTTATCCCCAAAAATTTGAATCTGAGAAGCGTTACTGCAGTGACGATTCTCAGATTGTGTATTCCAATGCAGATTATTCTTCCTGCGTGGACATAACCGCTTCAGATTTTTTGGCAAAATCTCAAAATCGCTACCTCCTTTTGAAATGAAATTTTTACAGGTTAGTTTTATGGTATATGTATACACATATAGACTGGCAATGAGGTCACTAGAGCACGTCTATTCCCCCGAGGGACTGTGAGTGACCAAAAAGGGGAACCTATTTCCCTGGGCCGAAGCCCGAGGGAAATAGGTCCCTCTTCTGGTCACTCACAGGCCTGAGGGGGGATAGACGTGCTCTAGTGACCGAATCATGCCAGTCCATATGTGTTTTATAACACACCTCGGTCCAAAATATGAAATAAAAAAAGAAACCGCCATTTTTCATATTAAGATGTGCCTGGCAAACCCCTTGAGGGTGCTGTAACCAGTCAACAATTGTAAGTCTATTGCCCGCTTCGGGTATTATTTCCGGCAAACTCATGCACTAGCCTATATTAGTTAACCCCACGTGACCATGTTTAAGCCCAGCAGAACACAGAACTAGCAAGAGGTGTGTTATAACTATAACTATATAGGATTGAAACAAACAGTGGGTTCCAATTACCATACGTATACGGTCCCTTTAAGCTAACGTTGAGGTTTTTTTGTTTTTTTAATAGACAACTTACAAGTTGATAAGAAACGCTTCATTAAATCAATGCAAATAAGTTCACTGTACTTAACATTGACTATTTAAACAAAAAAATTAACGGGAAAAAACAAACAAGTAAACAGCTAAAGAATGAAGATGTATTTTGTCAATGGTTTGCACAACGTTTAGGCTTGAATAGCAACCAACAAATGCAACGGATCCAGTGCAAATTTACCGACACTTTGGACAAATTAGGCCGATAGATTGAGAGGTTTTTTGTTTTTGTTTAAAGAGGGCCGCGGTGCTGTAACTGTAATTGAATACAACCCGACAATGGCTTGGTGTCGGGTTCAATAGGAGGTTTCTCAATGGGGTGACCGGGGCCCCAATTCTATGGTATCGTATCGCAGTGCGCCCCGATGCATCCCGCTAATAAATGGAAAGGACAAGTTGTAGGGCAACACTGGATTACGAACCAAATTTGATCCGGGGGAGAGAAGCAGAGGAGGAAAGCTGGTGAGATAGCGCTACGGTAGAAGGAGAATACTTCAGAGCAAAGAAATCAGGCAGCCATGTTGCGCCCACCAAGGAGCTAATAGTTATGGGGTTATTTCAGGGTTGTAGCTAGAACATTCTGAGTGCCGGCTAATTTACACACAAAAATAGAGCGTACCGACCAGTTCATCAATACTACGAAAATAGGCTTATTGAGGGCGCCCTTGATTATCACAAGATTTGTTTTTGTAAAGCAAATCTCGTGATAATCAAGGGCGCCCTCAATAAGCCCGTTTCTATAAAGCAAATCTCGTGATAATCAAGGGCGCCCTCAATGAGCCTGTTTTCAGGGTAGAAAACAATGTCAAAACACGAGTAACTACCGGTACATGTATTTAAACGAAGCGATGATCGTTTTACAAGTAAATTGGGAACTTGAAGTTATGGAGTTGAGCAAGTATGTTTATTTTTCTCTTTTCTCCACAAATTTTTATTCAAACTGAGTTTTTGGGTGCCAGTCGGAAAGGTGTTAGTTTACCTTCTGTCCCGGCCGGCCAATGCGAGTGCCGGTCAGACCCGGCCGGCACCGACCGGCGTGGCGACATCCCTGGCCGTTATTTTTGTTGGAATCTGGCCCTGACGATGACTAGAACTGCTTGGGAATGTACCGTATTGCATAATACCATAGAGCTTTATTAAATTACTAGAGCGCTAACTCTTCATTCTTATGCGCGGAGATACTTTGAATCCATTCTGTGCGCAGTCATTTTGAATTCATGTGCATGTTGTAGAGCATAATCAACTTAGATGGATTGCATTTTACTCTAAATTGTACTCTAAATGCAACATGCGTGCAAGTAGAACAGACGCAAACAACTTTACGCGCGTCATGTCAGTTACAAAAAGTCACGGCAATATCAACTGCAGCGCGCGGATACGCATGCACATTTGCGATGTTTGCGCTCATTTGCTGATCGTGCATTTTGATTTTGGGCGTATCGGCTTCGGTAACGCACTGTATAGAATACAAACGCAAATATGCAAATAGCCGTACAAAAGCCGTACAAAATGTTGAGGTTTCCATAGGTTTGTGCACAAACATGGATGCGCCCGGCAGGCATCAATGTGTACATCGAGCCAGCGCTCTAGTAATTTAATATACATGTAGCTGTATGCAGAATACTGATCTCAACTATAGGCACTTACCGTGCTTGATGGTCAACTGGGAAGGCTTGACTGGAGTGGTAACCTGTAGCATATTATCAGAAGAATGGAGAGGAAAACAAAAGAGAATAACAACATTTATATATCAATATCAATTAGGTGTGTGCACAAACCTTGCATTACTGTAAGGGAAACTGTGAACACAAAATAGACGGTTTAGTGGATTCATATTTTATAGTACATTGTAAATATTGGGATGCTGACCTGTTTTTTAAGTTTTAAACCAGTTAGCGCCGGATGACGTATATAAACGCAAAGTTTTCCCCAGACTCAAAACGGGTGGCGCATAAACACGCCACGAGCAAGGCCGGAAATGTCTGTCAGCAGCGAGCAAGGCCGGGAATCCAGGTACCATCGGCCTGAACACGCTTCGGATCAAGTTTCGTTAAAAATAATCCTGCGCCCGGGCTCGGTGATGTTAAAATAATCCCGGCGCGAACTGGTTAATAGATGCGGGAAAAAAAACAAGAACATTAATGCTGTTCTTGTAGTCTGGTTCCTTGACTTCTTTTAAACGAAACAGAGCAGTCTATAGACGTCGGGGAATTATCAGATTAGGAAACCAATAAAATGTGGACAAACTCAATGTAATAAATTAGGGGAAGTTTTTTTTAATAGTCAGGTTTTTCCAATGATTGCCAGCCGGCAAATATTGGAAATTTATACCAAATTCCACTTTTCTTGAAAACAACATCACATCAGGTGCAGTGATTCCATAGGATGCTTGAGATAATCCATGATAATTCAGTAGTTTTGTGTTTTATGTTTGCAAATGGTGTATACTACCGTAGGAGCCAAAACCTGTCCATCGCATGTCCGATAAAAGTGCAACAAACAATGTTACAAGGACATTGTTTTATTCCTTTTCTGAATGCCTACAAACTTCAACTTCAAACTCTTCCCGGTTCCAACTCATTTTACCATACTCCTCTCATTAACCCTAACTCCCTCACCATTGTTATTAAACAATACAATTCCTTCAAAATCCTCCAACTTCCTTTGTTGTGTAAGGAGTTAGGGTTAATATCCAATACAATTTTTCTGGGTAGAAGGGGGGACAGGGGGGAGGAAGGAAGAATCTACCGAGACCTTGGGAATATTAATACAAGGGAACAAGAACAGGAGCTGGAGGTACTAATTGATGACACATCAATCGTTTGGCTCGCTATAAGACGACGGTGGCCGCAAATGCTCAACCGATTGTAAACAGCAGGAAATGTTCATTTCAGATTCAGATCCTGTCTTCAGCAATGACATTCAATATACACACACCGCGCCGTACATCCACACACGCGTCCCACACGTAGTGGCAATAGACACCTTGTTAATTTCTCTAGCCGCGAGGATATAACGAGTATCGCTTGTGTGGTGCGGGATAGCACAGGGGGTAAACTCATCGTGTATAGGGTCATTATATCTGTTTGGGGTAAATGTAGGAATTGAGCGTGTGTGGAGAATTACCCATAGCCTAATGATGTCTGACATAGAGTGTGCACTTGTATAAAGGTGCTTGGGTATGGTTGACTGACTGCATACAGCTAGGGTGATACTCACAGTATAATTAGGGACCTCTCTGTTACAATTTGAATTTCTGTCAGCAGTTCATAGGAAACTCATTTGACATTTTGTATAATTACTAAAATCAAATTTAATTACATTTACCCTAACATTCTAGGCATTACTTTGGGTGAAGAACCAAGTGTACTACATAATACTACCTAGTATTTTGTGTGTAATGACAGCAGGGTGCACCACCCTAATTGAAAGGAGAATTTCTACGCGAGCTCATCTGCATGAAATGTGCCCCCACAATTTCTTTTGAAAAAGGATGCCGTTTGGTGAAAGAAATAGTGGGATTGTGTAAATATAGCATAGGATCAACTCCCTGGTTTTTGAGCTCCAATCTGAGGGCAGACTTGACAAAATTACGGTTGAAAAATGGGTCCTAATTGCCCTAGAACGTGGAGGGATGCCATTTGTAAAATGGCTGCTTGCAGGCTCGGGAAGTATCACTTTTCGGGAGGTGAGTTTCTTTCGGTGTGAATATTAAAAAATATAATTGGCTAACCCACTAAAAATTGAAAAGAAATGGAAAGATAAAGACCAAGACAATAATCTGATTGTTGTTTGAGAAACCCCAGTGATGTCAGTGTGCATGAAACTTGGTCGTGAACATTGTTGATTTTACACTGTTTTCAATGGGACTTGAATTAGGCTAGTGCACCCAGCAGTATAGACGCTGACTATGGTACTATAAAATACTACTTATACACATGCTTGTATGTAATAGTGGCAATACAGGTAAGCAATTACTGGCTACTACCATAGGGTGTAGTATTCTATAGCATCGGGTCTTTTTGCTTGTTGAGTGTTTGGTTCAGATGTACACGGTGCGAAATACCGTACCCTCTGGAGACATGAACACAATGTGTACAATGGAGACAAAACGTCTCCGGAGGGTAAATTTCTATAGATGAATAGGTCTCCATTGGGAATTTCACGAATTAGATTTTTGGATTTTACTTAAATTACTCAAAAACTAGGATTAGGATGTGGGTTAGGGTTAGTGTTTGGGTTAGGGTATAATATAGGGTATATTGGGTCGAAATTTCAACCCAGGAAAAAAATTATGGTTAAAATGGGAGCATTTTGAAAAACGTGCTCGACTTTCTAACCATTTTGTACCCGAGAACAAAGCCATGTCTCCACAGTGATACAAAAATGCGAATGTGTGTTCATGTACATGTACATGTACATAGTACCGGTATGTACCCCGATACCTACCTGTACATGTATACTCAGCAACCTTAGTACTACATACATGTACTTGTACAGTAAATATTTGGGGTGTATTTTGGGGTACAAGTACATGTACTGGTAATGTACCAAATACTAAAAATTACTACTGGCATTAAACAGGAGTACCAAGAGTACTGCATACTATATTTTACTACTACATGTAGTAGTATTTTGTAATGTTTCGGTAACCTAAAAATTACCAGAAATGAATTTCTGGTAATGCATGTTTTAAATTTTGATTTTGTACCCCAAAACAAGCGAAAAATCGCTGTTTGTACACTTGGTAAACTCAATCTTCCTATAACAAAAATATGAGAAAGTTAGAGAAAAAGTTCGTTCTTGAATCTCAGTTTCATTGTTGCAATTTTCTTTTTAGAGAGATTAAATCATTTTGTATATTTCCAATAATTTTCCATTATTTGTCTATTTTCAGTTTCAGTTTTAAGAAAATAAACAAAACTGTTTTATAACAAACAAGCCAGAAATATAACAAACAGCCAGAAATTGCCCCCAAGCCAAAATGTGCATTTGTGTGTCACCGGAATATAGGAAATATGCATGTGTGGCGATGGAATACATGAATCATCCTGTAACTTCCAGTAGTGGTAGAATAAATCTGATATTTCAAAATCCGGTTATCCTATTTTTATTTTTATTTTACTGGAAGTTCCCATCGAGCTCACACACATGCCAGCAAAAAGTGATGAGTGGGGTGTCGCATGAAATGCCCTTTCAATGACTGGGTGTAGTTTGCAGGATTGAGTGACCACTGGGTATTTACAAAAACACCCCAGAGCTGTAATGTGGGGAACAAAAAAGGGATGGGAACTCTCTGATTTAAAGTTAGGATACACTGCAGATATCGAAAAAAAATTACTACCAAATTATTATGAAATATCTTACTTATTTGAAAGTAAATAATGATTGTAGACATCCAGCAAAAGGATTGCGCTAGATATCCTATAATTGTAAAAAAAAAAAGCAAAACTTGATCGCCGAACAACATAAGAACCACTGCCCGACGCCGTTTGAAAACGAACGCCATTTTTCTTGCTTTTTTCGGAATTCATAATTGTAAAACTTTAAACAGGTCAGTTAAACGATATTTACTATAAAATACAACCCCCAAATCTACCCATTCCTGATAATTCAAGCAATTACCAATGGTGTATCCTACTTAAACAATCAGAAACAACCATTAAGTGAATGCAGAACTTTACAATCAGAGACTGTGGAGCAAACTGGACGATGTCGCAGTTGTTTTCCTATAGTATTAGTCGTGTCACAACAAAAAATGAAAAGGCTTAATTTGTTTAGGTTCATGTACATGTACATAGTACCGGTATACCCGATACCTACATGTACCTACATGTACCTGTACATGTATACTCAGCAACCTTAGTACTACATACATGTACTTGTACAGTAAATATTTGGGGTGTATTTTGGGGTACAATATTCAGTTTCCAAAAACAAAACTGAATAGTGGAATTCTAAAGCTAATACTTAACAAATCCCACCACTAGCCTCTACCAAATTCGACAAAATGTGACAACAAATGTAACCCACTCTGCAAAAATGATTCCGATGTGTTAAAAATATTTGTTTAAGTTTTACAGTTGGTCAAAAAGAGCAGGAAATAAGCTTTCATTTGACATATGGCACAACTCTGTAGTGTAATGCATTGGTCTTTTACGATTGTTTCAAATTTGCTTTTTCTCAGTTATATTAAAAATGTCATTGAACAAAAATGAATATTTATAATTTTAGTGCTTCATTAGATGCTATGGTTAGAGAATGACAAAACCTTGATTAAATCTACTTTAGGGATCAAAACAACCTTTTTAAACGATAAGTTCTAAAAAAAAATAGGTGTCGAGGAAACCAAAACTCCTTAAAACCCAAAAATGATTTGTTGAAAAAAAAATCACCTCCGAGACAATGGGCAGTCCTTTACGTGAAAATGTATTAGGCGACATCAGACTCATTTTTGCAGAGTGGGTCACAAATGTGGCAAACGTCAAAATAAAGGTTTACGGGTGTTATGAAGGAGAATAACATTCTCCTTACAGTACTGTTAGTTGCACTTCAATTGGGCATTCCGTTGATAAGTTATGCCCGATTAAAGTTTGCATGACCTGTCAAACAGGTTTTTTTTAAAGGCCACAAAGATTCAAATTTTGTATTTATAAGTGAAAATGAAAGTTGCTAAATGTTTTTTTTTTCATTCCACATATTTTATAGTATAACTTCAAAACATTTATACTATATACTAGTACAGCAAAGATTACAAATATGAATAATCTCCCATTTCATTTGTCTACACTTTGGACTGCACTTCAATTGGGCATTCCGTTGATAAGTTATGCCCGATTAAAGTTTGCATGACCTGTCAAACAGTTGTTTTTTTAAAGCCACAAAGATCGAAATTTTGTATTTATAAGTGAAAACGAAAGTTGCCAAATGTTTTTTTTACATTCCACATATTTTATAGTATAATTTCAAAACATTTATACTAGATACTAGTACAGCAAAAATTACAAATATGAATAATCTCCCATTTCATTTGTCTACACTTTGGACCGGGCCCAATTCCCTCTCATTTTGCCCGAACGCCTAGGACGTATAAAACCTATAACATATCTATTCAACGTGTTATTACCGATCAATCCCTTTTATGAATTCTTTCTTCATAAACAAGGCAAAAACAAAATTGGTACATATCCTGTTCCCACTGAGCAGTAAATGTCTGGCAGTATTTAATGCCAACTGTCTATCACCGATAGATAAATAAGGCCGTTTTCATTCGTTTTTTATTTTTCTATTTTAGCGGTAGAGGATTAAATACAGAGAGTTTGAGTGTCGAGTTACCAATGCAGCTCTTATCCAAATGACACGGTGTAATACTATAGGAGATGCTTTGTGATCAAAGACTATTTTTTTTTTTCCTTCTATAACCGATCTGTTGTTGGCAGTCCTGGCCTTAGCTAATTACAGACTGGATATCATGGGGCACTTTCCCCTAAATCAAAATACGGATTCCAATTATGCAAATAATTTTTTATTTTTTTCAGATGGACTATATATATTGGTGGGAAAAAATAATTTAGGAAGTAATCAAATAAGATTACAAGCATGGATCAAAAAGTGAAAATATAAATATTTGTTTTCATTTTAATGTTATGTTCTGTGAAAGTAGAGATATGTATATCCACATTAAAACCCTAACTCCCGAGGGTGTGTGAAAAATCATATTGAAATTTCAGGATTCAGGACTGTTTGGGTTAAAACATTTTAATGTAATTTACAAGAAAGAAAATGACGTTAACAAAATGTATTAACTTTACTTCTATTTACCTTAATGACTAAATTATATTTACCAATAAAACACTCCTAGTGTTTTTGTGCGTTTTAAATTTCTATTGTTTCAAACATCAATTTGCAAAACAAAACAAAAACAATTTAGAATTTGGGATTTCCAGTCTTATTTAGAGTTAGAGGCTTGACAATAAAAAATATAAAAAATATTGGAGAGAAGTCTGGCACAGGAAAAAAGGGTAACAAATAATAAATGTTTAGACCCCTTCAATCTCTGCTACTCTAGTCTGATCTTTAGGACAACGTCAACCGCTCACTTCATCCCCGGAGGAAATGCGGGCAGGAGTAACCCATTTAATTGGCCGAGGGAACTGTGTCAATGAATGCAAGTGGGACGGAACGCTGTACTACTGCTCTTATTTTTCCAATCATTTGTCTCCTATTAGAGAGTGTTCTGTATCACGGCGTTTTTGTGCCTGCGGTCCTCGAGTTGTGCACTGTTACAAAATCGAGAGTTTTTTTTGTTTAGTTTCAGATATGAAATCTGTACATGTATCTAACCTTTGCAAGCGCACACTGAAATAAAGTCGCAACCTGATAAAACGACTCATAGGCCGTGGGCCAGAAATCGTAGCGTGCAAGATCATTCAAGGTTTTCGGTGGCAACTTGTTTTCTTTTCTAATGAACACATTTTGTGTCACAGATTGATATTTCTTCTGTTGCCCGCACTGAACGTTGCACGTTAACGTGAAAATAAAGGTTGAAAATATTCAATTTTCCGTCGCTTCGTGGACGTTTTTTGAACCACCAACAGAGGGCGGTATCTGCAACCTCGAATCATCGCTTCGTGGGCTACTTAGAAAATCGCGTTAATGTACCCGGGAACGAGGAAGGCAGAAGCAATACGGCGACGCCCTTGAATTGGGCGTGCGTTTGCCACGTCTGCGAAAAAAAGGGGGAAATTACACCGTTTTCAGAGACGAGCTGGCAGAAATGTGTAACTTGTTGTCAGCAATGGAAAGAATTGGATGGAAAGGAGAGGGGGGTTGCGATTGAAACTTGAAAGTAACGAAATAGCAAAAAAAACGAGCGACCAAAAGACTACCAGTACCACAGGTCTGTACTGTACCAGCGCCGAGGTAAGTTCCCATGTCATGGGGAATAGCCATGACATGGTCGCGGGCTATTTTAGCATTATAGACACTGTTACTGAGACCAAAATGAAGTTTGTTTGCCCCCAAAAAGAAGAGTATAAATAATACTTTTGTTTCTTTTGTTCACACTATTTATTGATGGCATAAAAACAATTAATAATAGTACATCATATTTATAAGCCTAAATAATACAGTTTTAAGCTATCCGTTTCACTCGCGCATGTGTAAACTAATCTCTTACTCTATGGTCTCATACAAATTTTTTCCTAAACAAAACACTTCTCACAGTCCTAGTCTCATTGTTTTTTTCTGTCCTACAATTCACTGATCACAGTCACACAACATATTTAATTGGCTTAGTTATAGGCTCAATCTGATAGTGATAGTGGACAGGTCATGCAGGTGGGATGATGTTTAATTTGTTCATGCAATCAGTCTTTGTAATTGTAGAGTACCCCACCACTTGGAAACACACGCCTAAAATCATCTGGTTACGTTTTTTGAATCTCTAAATAAAAACAATTCAAGTCCAAATGAAAAGTACCTAGCCTGCCTGGTAATTGAAAACGAGGCAAAACATCCAATCATAACAGATTCTGCGAGCATTAATTAGTCATGAATTAGTCATTTTGCATTTACTGTGGTAGGCCCTATAGCTGAACAGTGCGGCAAAATGGCATTGCCTACAAAAAACTGAATAACACTTTTGCCCCTAAAAATAGATGCAGGCGGCAACGTACATGTAAGTTGTTACTTTTAGAATTGTTTATAAATATAAGACTATTCACCGGTCTTTTTTTCTCTCCAGTACTCCCTCCTGACATGCACCTGAATACATATGCTTTTGTCCAGATAATTAAATTAAAAAGTCAAACTGAGCAAATGTGTGGCTCCATGGTAAAGCTCTTGACTGTGGTTTTAGTGACCCGAGTTAAGTCCTAAAATTGACATTATTTCTTATTTTCCCAGGGGTACGAGTGGAGTATCTTTTATTGTCTATTCCTACATTTCATTGCTGATTTATTTTTTTCTCCTCATTTCAACAGATTATGCAATGTTTTTAAAATAAAGAGAGCCAAGGCAAGGATGGAGAAGAGCTCAACCAGTGGAGGAGGTGCTGATGAAGGAGAAGCGGTAATTCCTTCGTAAGAGAAGACATGCTAGCCAGAAGGAGCAACGGTCAGGCATGTGCTTTGCCGGGTTGATGAAGGGATGCCCTCCAACTACATACCACACGAGCATCATATCAAGCAGCTTTGTAGAGGCACTCTCCGGAAGTGAGAGAGCAGCCTCCCAGTCCAGTTGGCCATGGTTGGGAGATGGAAGGATAGAACCTTGTATTGTAGTGGAATTCCAAAATAGTTCTTGCAAGTGCAAGAAGGCTAGTTGCACCTCACAAAATTGTGTGGCTGACGAATTGCTCATAACTCAGTAGCATAACCAAATGCACCGAATGCCTGTCCAGCGATGAAGAAAGTGAAAGTGGCATTGATTATGATGAGTAGACAAAGTGTCTTGTACCCCTCACTAAGTATTGACAGGTATACATGTACATGTATTCATCGCCAGCCATATTTATGTTGGCGTACACCACTTGTAAATATGCTTGGCTACAGTACTTTCAGGATGGCATGAACAAACTCAGTGATATGTTAGGCCATATTCAATGGTTTAAGTGTTATTTTTGTAATAATATCTTACCTAATTACTATGAAAATAAAACCTTTTATATTTGTTGGCATGAATGACTTTATTCTTCATACATAATAGGACAAATTTCAATTATATCTTTATGGACAAAATTCCCCCAATACGAGCTTAAAATAAAACCTTGTAAATAAAGTATACGATCAAAGCATTTTTTTTACATAATATGGCATTTGTGAAACTCTATTGTCTATGAACAGGCATATTTGTACAGTTAATTATTAATTAATCTAAGTCGGTGACAACTGCAGTGGGATTACAGAAGCCATTGCTGAGATTCTTAAGGGTATGGAGTCAAACAACGGCTGTTAGAGGCCCCCAAACGGATCTTTATGGGGATTAAAATGTGGATGAAGATTGTGCCTAAACGTGCAACCTGACAGCTGGGCAACAGAAAGATTTGAATTCAGCACCCTCGAATTGACAAAGAACAACCATTTAAAAGTTGCCACCAAAAACCTTGAACGGACTTCATTTTCTAGGCGAGCTACGATTTCTGGCCCACGGCCTATCACTTTGTTTTCTTTCTCTCAAATTCTCCAGTTCAATGATTTTTTGCATGCACCTATGTCTCACCAATTCTTCTTGTTTGCAAACATAATGCAAGTCTACAAAATAAAACCCTCTTTAGTAAACAGATTTCATTGTTTTGATAATTTCTTATTTTTTTAAAATATTTTTACTGATACATGTAGTTCTTATTATCTGTCTGAAATCAAAATTTAACCAAACCAAATTATTCTCAAATGCTTAAAAAAATGTTTAAAAACATGAAACTACAACTTTGCAGTTTATTTAATTTATTATTATTATTATTATTATAAAACACGATATTTGGTCTAAATAGCATAAATCTCGAAGATCATAGAGAAAAGGGTTAGGGTAAACAAGTTAGGACTGTTTTAAGTTTGTGTACATCTCTATGGGATTGTCTCCCCAAGTGCCTATTTGGAGGTAAATAAATTGTTATTATTATTTTTTTTATTTTTATTTTGAGGGGAGGGGGGGTGGGGGGGTGGGGGGGGGGGGCTTCTGAAGGTGTCAAACTAAATCCTGTAGTTTTTCCATATAGTAAAACCCAGTAAACCTTTGCTGATCGTGAGTCACAAAATTAGTTTACTATACTCTCTGAGTCACACGGCAGAAATAAGACACTGACCGGGGCCCAGCCCCACCCCTCTAATAAACTCATGTCTAAAAGCCAAATGCTTCACCACACAAACTACAATAGACACTAACACTGAACCCCGGCCCGGCTTAACTTGACAGAGCGCCCTCACTTGGCCACCATCAGCACACAGGCCGAGCCATGCCCAACATCCGCGACGTTTAGTGTATAGATATCCACACTCGCCGAAAAAATCCCCCCGAGGGACTTCTCAATAAAGAGGCAAATGAACCAAACCGAAGACTGGTATACCGCTGCAATGGTTCACAGCCGAAGCTGCGGGTTACCACCTCGAGTGACGGTGTTCGTTTACAGCCAGCCAAAGTGCAGACTGTCATGAGAGGTAGTGTACGGTACATTCTTGAGGCTTTGGCAATCCTATCCGTGTCGCACTCTGTGTGTATGGCGATATGATTAGCAGCTCCCCGGTATTTGTAGACATGCTACGACATAGCTCTTGGGCTCAAAGGGGCCTTCCAGACAAGATTACAAAACAGCAGCCAAGGCCCATTAAAAAAAATACTCTGCTGCCGTAAATAGGTCAAATGAAACATTCAGAGGTTCAACTATAAATATTACATGATGGCAGTGGGGCTACTCCGAGGAAAAACATTTAACACAATCTATTCAGGCAATACATGTAATGACTATTGATTTCACATAAATCTTATCAAATAGTTGTGCTATCTTAGTCTGTATTATCAGGACCTGGCCTCAAATTATGACACTGAAACCGGAGAAGAAAAACAAAAATAGCTCTTTCCTTGAAAAAAAATCCAACCAAAACAACTTGAGTAGAAATCAGAAAATGATAGGGCTTCAGCCCTGGAATTATATACCGGTAACTTGTGATACATTTCCCACAATGACACAGTGGTTTAGCTTTTCTCTTTTTTTTTCTTTTGAAACAGACAGCTCATGTTAGGGAAGAATAACTCATGTTAACAGGATTTTAATAAGAACCTCTGGGTAAAACATTAGGTTAGCATAAGGCTGCCAGTTTCCGGTTATTAAATTAACCGTGTAACCGTTGTTTTGCGGTTACCGTTAACGGTTAACCGTAACCAACATTAACAAAATATATAAAAAAATTAAAAATGCATGGGTTTCATCAAGAAATTTAGTGTGTGCGCGTAGTACGTGTTGATAATCGCAGATCTGCTATTGCTAATTGTCTGCATTTGAAGAGAAAAAAATTAAAAAAAAATTAACCAAACAGGAAAAATGTAACCGTGTAACCGTTTGAACGGTCGGTTAACCGTGTAACCGTTGCAAGCTTAGGTTAGCACTTGTTTAATTTTACACTGTTACTTAAACTTAAAATTATTTCTTTCTTGGCTTAAAAAACTCAAACCAACAAGAAAACACCATTGAAAGTTCCTTTAAAATTTTGCACGACAAAATTACATCATAACTTCATCCTGGCTTATTCTCGAAACGCAAAAAAAGTACGCTCAGTCGTGAACCACATAAATGACTGTAGATACCCTATTGTGTTTCTTTTATTCATGTACTATAACCTAACCCCATTAACCTAACGCTACCTGAACGAGCGAGGACCACATTTTGACAAAGAAACAGTCGTCCAAGGATTCTTTGGTTTTTTTGTTTTCCTTTGTGTTTCAATCCTCTGTCGTAATACGTACCATGTAAGACCACACACACATTCTCAAACTTGTATTCTTGTGGAAACCTTGCTTGGTTCTCGTGTACAAAATTCTCATTTTGTTGTCGAGAGCTGGTTTCAAGAAAGGTAGAAATTTCGTAGCGATTTTGATTGGGATTTTTGTTTAAATTTGTATTAATACTGCCCCAAATTTACCAAATCCAGTTAGTCCACATTTGTTTGCAAATTTGCAATCAGTGACACATTCGTGAACGGGACAAGCCAGCAAGTCTGGTTCCCTGACCTTACAATTCTCGTCGTCTGTTCCGTCTAAAGTAGAGCCAGACTACCTGAACCTAATTTGGGTTTTCTTGGTTTCTTTCAGCATCAATAAACACCAAACTTTAAACAGGTCAGTGTAACAATATTTACTATAACATATTAACCCCCAAAATGAAATCCATCCAATTTTGAAAAGAAAATCAGCAATTTCGCAAATGTTGTAAAAAATATACCTTTGGTGTGCTGGCCAGAAAGTGAAACTTGCATGAAGCGTCTCCTTTATTCGGCGTATTCTGAATGGCGGTCAAGGGCGACTTGTTCTCGGTCATCATCTAATAGCAGGAAAAATAGGATCAAGTAACACAGAGTTCTTATACAATATGGCGCTTCCCCCCAAATATATTAAAGTATTGTTACGAGCAGTGAAACAAGAGAAACACTTTTAATTATGAATACCAGCTGGTTTACGTTTCAGTCAAAACTATGTTGTACATCTGGCGTCAAATAAAATACATGTAATGTTAGTACAGTATCTCATCTGAGTGTTGCAGAAAACACCAGGGGCCAATTGCATAGAGCTGCTAAGCACAATAATTTGCTTAGCATGAAAATTTGTCATTGGCAAAAACAAGGTTACAGACCAAATTTTTACGTGATCTTTATTGTTTTTGATTGATAATCAGCTGTTTGTTTGCTTAGAATGAAAAACCCGTAGAATTTTGGTTGGCAACCTGTTTTTAATGAGCAAGACTTTTTTGTGCTTAGCAGCTTTATGAAATTGGCCCCAGGTTGGACCAATTTCATGGAGCTGCTAAGCACAAACAAAATTGCTTAGCTTTCTTCCATGGCAAAGTATACATAATGTACAGTATGTACATTTTTGTGACTGGGACATGTATTCAGCTGTTTTTTTGCTCACCATGAAAAGCACATGGAGTTTTGACTGGCAACCAGGGACCAATTTCATAGAACTGCTAAGCACAACAATTTGCTTAGCATGACAATTTGTCCTTGGCAAAAACAAGGTTACAGACCAAATTTTCACCTGATCTTTATTGTTCTGGATTGATAATCAGCTGGTTTTGTTGCTTAGCATGAAAAACACGTATAATTTTGGCTGCTAACCTGTTTTTAATGAGCAAGACTTTTTGTGCTAAGCAATTTTTTTGCTAAGCAGCTCTATGAAATTGGGCCCTGTTTTTACTGAGCAAGACTTTTTTCGTACTAAATCACATTTTTGTGCTTAAGCAGTTCCATGAAATTGGGCTCAGAAAAAACCTCAATCAGAAACCATTTCATAATAAGACAATTCCTTTTATAATAAACACAACTGCAATTTATGGTTGATTCCATTTAATTCACAGAAATACCGATACGAACACCGAGTTATTTAGGCTTCTTAATGGGGGTGGGGGTGAGGGGTAGTTAACCAGTTCACGCCGGATGACGTATATAAATGCAAATTTTCCCTAGATTCAAAACAGATCACGCATCAACATGACACGAGCAAGGCTGGAAATGTCTGACAGCAGCGAGCAAGGCCAGAAATGCGTGGGTGTGCCTCCCTGTACTATCGGCCTGAACCTGCCACGGATCGAGTTTCGTTAAAAATAATCTCGCGTGTCGGCTCGGTGATGTTAAAATAATCCTAGCGTGAACTGGTTAAAGGAAATATCTGCTCGTTGGATGAGCGTCTATGATATAATGAGCAAATTCGGTGAATAATTATGCAAAACAAGACTGCATTTTGTCCATTCAGCAGGCGCTTTTCATCGCGATATCGGTCGGGAAAACACGGCAGCCAAAATGTCCAATCAGGAGCTTTGTCCACATTTCTGCTTCAAATGACGTCAATTGACTCCTGATTGGCTGCCACAAAGGGTCGCATAAATTTTTAAAAGCCTAGATATAACAGACATTAACTTGTACGGGTATAAAGTCTCATACTTAGACTAGACGAGGGGAGGTGAGAGGTGAGGGTGAGGGGTGAAGTGAGGGGGGAGGGGGGAGGGGGGGAGAGGGCGGTACACGTCAGAAATTGAAAACTTACTTTAAATATCTTCTCCACCTCTTGGTTGCTGGGGTCTCGGAAAGAACCCTACAAGAAAAGAAACGGGAAAACGAAAACCAACAAATATAGTTATCAAACAAGCAGTGTAAAAAGACCAGAAACTACACTAGCAGCATACAGTATGAAGATATTTTACCCGTTTCCTGCCATCGTCTGATATTAACGTTCCAAGTGTACCGGTAGATCTTCAATAGGCAAGCCTGGGGGTATAATTGAATTGAACGCCAGGTCTACAATGGGCACAGCAGGCACCATGTTTGAGTGAGCTCTGCGGTCAATTTTACCAACACAGCTTTATGATAATTGTATGCACCTTTGAATATGATTATCTGTACAATGTATTTTTAGATGTTATAGAGACAACATTTTACCTTCGGAAACCACTAACCCAGAGTAAAAAAAAATGGCCTGAAATTAAATACATGTATTTGTTCTGACATACATGTACACATGTAATATATGTACCGTACATGTATGCTTAGATTGTGTATTTTTAGTTTGCACTGATTTGTAAAGAGACAATTTCCGGGATGATACTTTCTGATTTCCTTTTAGTAAGTGACAGGATAGTATTGGACAGGATAGTAGTACAGAACAGGATAGCATGAGAAAGCCGCCAACATTGCAATTACTTGTCAATAATACACCATGCACCTTCATTGCAAACAAAGTAACAGGAAAGTAGGCATGAACTTACATTTAATCATGAATTTGTATCACTGTGGAGACATGACATTGTTCTCCTGTACAACATTTGTGGACTGTCAACAAGTTTGTTCAAAAAACTGCTTCTTGAAAAGCAATTACTTTCCTGGGTTGAAATTTGGACCAAATAACCTCCTATACATGTACCCTACCGTATATTTCACCCTAACACTAACACTAACCCAAACACTAACGCTAGTTTTTGAGTAAAATCTATCTATTTCGTAAAATCCTTGTGAAGACCTACATGTAATTAACTATCTATAGAAATGATCCAACAGAGAGGTATTCAGTCCTAATGTTCCTTGTGTTAATGTCCCCAAAGGGTACAGTACAAAGTATATCAGATCACCACGGAAAGACACATGTAGAATACCGGTACATGTAGAATACCGGTACATGTACATTGTACATGTACGTACAACTATGCATGGTACATACATGTACGTACATGTAATGTCCTCAGGGATCCCTTCCCAATATGCTCTATATAATCAATAGCTAATACACGTGCACATGTACTGCTTTCCTGTTCTGAGAAATTTCATTATGATGTTTACATGTACATGTATGACAGGGTTTTAAAGAGCACCGTGAATAAACCTAAAAAATGTGGGTTTCTCATTTCCATCATTTCATACTGGTCGATGGGATTACAGTTTAGGAGGTTTGCTTCTTTTCTCCGAATCGTTAACCCTAACCCCCTGGAGTGATTTACTTGGAATCTCCTTCATCCTTGCAAATAACAACACCATGTTGTAAATGCTACATTCAAACTGTCGGACTCTGATTATCCTGGTATGCCTTACCCAGTGTAAAGCACAATTAGTTTAATACATGTAGTACCACCTCCAAGAGAATCCAACAAAACAGGCTGTTGGATTTTGATGGGTTGAGGTGGTGATGGTAAATGATATGTACATGTAAATGTATCATGATTAACCCTAACTCCTTGAGTCTATCAACAATCCACCAGCAAAAGTATGATGGATTCTGAAGATTTCAGGATATCATGCTGGCATAAACAAATATTTTGCAGTGTTTCTCCACAGAATCTTCAAAATCTATCAACTCAAAATCCATTTTGCAGTACTGCACAATTCCTGCACTACTGCTAGGCTTAAATTCCTGAATCAATCAGATTCCATAGTTTGTTTATTGTGAAGGTACTGTATCTTCAATCCGCCGAACTTCTCCAAAACAGGGGATGGATTTTGATGGATTCAGGCACGTTAGGGTTAACTGGCCTTGTATAATGTTGAATTTGCCATTCAAAGAGTTGCCGCAATGCACGGTGCGAAATACGGTACCCTCTGGAGACGTGAACACAATGGGAACAATGGGAGTGAAAAGGTCTCCAAAGGTTAATTTCTATCTATGAATAGGTCTCCACTAGGAATTTCACGAATTCGATTTTTGGATTGTACTTAATTACTCAAAAACTAGGGTTAGAATGTGGGTTAGGGTTAGTGTTTGGGTTAGGGTATAATATAGGGTATATTGGGTCGAAATTTCAACCCAGGGAAATAATTGTGGTTAAAATGGGAGCATTTTGAAAAACGTGCTCAACTTTCTAACCATTTTGTACACGAGAACAAAGCCATGTCTCCACAGTGATACAAAAAGGCGAAGCCATGTACCGGTACATGTACTGTAGTTTTCCTAAAACTTTTAAAATAGCTTAATATTTATTTGGGAGAAACTTTAAAAGGGTCCTATTTGTTCAAGTCCACACAGACATGCACTTAGACTGTGGTGTTTATGTTTATTTGTCAAAGCTTTTGCTTAGCTTGTGAACAGACACTTGCTGAACCCAATCTGCCTCTTCACAAACAAATGAAAACAAAACCGAATCCTTTTTTTTTTCACATTAAACAAAAGAAGCCTAACATTATCATGACATCTCCGAAAAATTATTCACTGAAAACGGAACCGAATCTAATTATATGAGAGAAGCTTTAAACAATTCTGAAATATTTACATGTACTGGTACCATAAACCACGGATAAATTACAGAACAAAGGCTTTTTGTTATTCGACACTCATGCTTTTCTTCATAAGTACTGGTATTAACCTTCGTGATCCTCCCAAAGGCTATTCTTAAACAGTTCGCGCCGGATGATGTATATAAATGCAAAGTTTTCCCCAGATTCAAAACGGATGACGCATAAACACGCCACGAGCAAAGCCGGAAATGCGTGGGTGTGCTTCCCGGTACTATTGGCCTGAACCCGCCTCGGATCGAGTTTCGTTGAAAAAAATTCCGCGCGTCGGCTCGGTGATGTTAAAATGATCCCGGCGCGAACTGGTTAACAGCTATTTTTCAAAATGTCCAATCTTACCAAGCTCGGTGGGATGTTCAATTTTGGCACCGTCAACTTCTCCTTCTTGAAGTCTGGTTTCTTCTCCGATGTGCTGTCTGGCGGGTCTCTAAACAGATTCTTCGTTATGGCAGCGAAAATGCCGGCATCCGACTCCTCCCCGTTTCCCGCGAGGTTATTTCCTGGTTCCTCCTTGATGGCAAGTGGAAGTGGCTCTTGCTTCGGTGGAATAGTCTCTAAGTTCTTGTTGCCGTGGTCTGTTGCGTCGGGGCCGGTGTGGCCGAGGTGATGGTGGTTGACGATGCCATTTGGGCGCTTGAACTTATTCTTGGAGGCATTGGGGACAGGCTTGGTGTCGGACTTTGAAGACGAGGACTTGGATTTTACTGGAGTCGAGCCTTTCTTTGGCAGCGATTTGGAGTTGCTGTCACTTGACGCACCTTTAGTTGGTTTTGATTTGGTGGTCATACGACTGCTGCCATTGCTGCCATTGCTGCCACTGCTGCTACTGCTGCCACTGCTGCCACCACTGGTGTCTAACGATTTCTCTAGATCTTTCTCTTTTTTGTGAACCTTGACATCGTCGTCTTTTTGCTTTTGGGTCTTGGCAGTTGGTACTGGAGAGATCCCTCTACCTGGGGCAGGATGGGCGATAACAGAGGAGCTACCACTGGGCCTACTCTTAGATGTATGTTTCTCCTGCTTGATGCCCTCTTTGACAGCCTCCTTGCCCTGTTTGACGGCCTCCTTGCCTTGTTTGACGGCCTCCTTGCCCTGTTTGACAGCCACCTGGTCCTGTTTGACAGCCACCTGGTCCTGTTTGACAGCCACCTGGTCCTGTTTGACAACCTCTTTGTCCTGTTTGACAACCTCCTTGATCTGTTTGATGCCCTCCTTGCCCTGCTTGGCAGCCTCCTTGCCCTGCTTGGCAGCCTCCTTGCCCTGCTTCGCAGCCTCCTTGACTTTCTGCCCGCCCTTTGTATTCGGCCCGCTGCCCTTGGAGGCTGAAGGCCCCGACTGGTCGCGCTTTGACGACGACCCGCTCGTCGAGGACTGACTCCCCGACTTGACCTGCCCGTTGGGGGTGAAAGTCACTCCGGTAGAGTCAAAGAGCAGCCGCTTTTTGTTGTCGACAGGCGTCTGGGGCTCCTTGGGAATACCCAGCAAGTTGTTCATAGAACTTGGCTCCATGACATTCTTGATGTTGCTAAAGCTGCCGAGAATATCCTTGATAGTTTTGTCCTCTTTGTCAGTCTGCCGGGAGAGAAATAAAAGAAAGAATCCAAATAAAACACACAAATAAAACAAACCGGAAGCAATAATATGACAACTTTTCAATACCCATCTCAATTTTAGCAATGGCTTTCATTTCTCATTCTGCCGTAGCAGTCCATTACCATTGACTTGGTCATGTTTAGCTAGTACCTAGTGCCTCTTAACCAGTTCGCGCCGGATGACAAATATAAACGCAAAGTTTTCCCCAGATTCAAAACGAATGACGCATAAACACGCCACGAGCAAGGCCGAAAATGTCTGTCAGCAGCGATCAAGGCCGGAAATGCGTGGGTTTTCCTTCCCGGTACTGGCGGCCTGAACCTGCGCGTCAGCTCGGTGATGTTAAAATAATCTTGGCGCGAACTGGTTAAGGTTAAACACCGGTGATGCAAAGTCCGTTCTGCCCTTGGTTGGCTGACATTGGCAGCATTTGCAGCATTGGAAGCATTTGTACTTGTAAAGTGGAATGCATCCCGGAGTAGCTTAAAAGTGGATTAAAAATGTGTGCTAACGGAAATTCAGTACCCAGTCTCAACCAATTGGATGTGGTTCGAGTCCAACCAGAAATATCAGGAGGTAAAAATTTAAATTAACTTTAATCTTCACAAATCCCCCAGAATCCTCTTTGCCAAAATGGAAGATTGTTGAAGATTGAGGCTGGATGGCCAAAAATGTACCGATTGATTTTGCAGGATGCACTGTGTCAAGGTCTGTACCTTGTGTTGTTAATACTGAGCCATGCATAAAATATTGAAATCATCCGTCTCCCAGAGTTAGGGTTAACTAACTTGGTTGTTTGCTTTGAGGGTAGAAAATATTTTATGCAATTTAACCTAAAAGTGTTTCATTAGGTTTTTTTATGTTTTTTGGTTTTTTTAGCAGAACAAAAGGGAATATCTTCTGTTTATTTGTAGACAGATATGGTGTGCAGTTCTTCAAATTCAACCCAGTGCATACCTTGACTGTAAAATAATTTGTTTGTGGTAAGTCTATTTTGTGTAGTTTGTGTAGTTCTGAAAAGAACAGGCAGGAACTCAGCGTTTCGGACAGTATGCTCTGCCAGTCGTCAAGAGACTTAAATCTTATTGCCGTTTCACCGTGCAAACCTTCAAATGTCATACCTTGATCGGTTCGGAAAACTTAGGTCCCTCGCATGGATTCCGAGGCTTGGTGATGATGCTCTCCAACTGTCGTTGCTGCTGGGCGCGAAATCTGGCACTCTCCCTATCTACCATGGTGCTGGAAGAGTAACGAGAAGACAGAAGAAAGAATTTAGGCAAACTGCATTTTTATACATCGTATGTTCTGTTTAACAGGGAGAAGTAGGGCTGTCTTCAATATATCAAATATTGGAAATGTCAAGTATCCAACTGTCGATGTCAGAAACCAATTCCAGATTAGGGAATCAATTAAATGTAGCAAGCTTTACAAACTACATAGCATCTTTGGCACATGTCAAGTTTTTCTCCTCGCAAGCAGACTTGCAGACTTGCAGTCGAGTCCCTGCAAGTAAAAGGACATGACTTTTACGTGTCCTTTTACGTGGTCCTTTTACGTGGTCCTTTTACGTGTCCAAAAACGTGTCCAAAAACGTGTCCAAAAACGTGTCCAGTCACAAGCCCAGTCACAAGCCCAGTCACAAGCCCAGTCACAAGCCCAGTCACAAGTCCAGTCACAAGTCCAGTCACAAGTACTTTCATAACGCCAGTCGCAAGTAACTGGTTGAACAATGTCAAAGGAATACTTTTGTAAACAGTTCATTTGAATAGCTGGTGACTTGATTCGAGACTGAAGGACTTGTGATGGACTTCCAGGGACTCAAATACAACTCTGCTCGTAGATATTTGTCTCACGGCCCCGCGAGGCGGAAAACTCAGCAAAGTTCACTGCAAACAATTTTTGCTCAGCACATACAGGTAGCTCTCGTATGTGGCGGGCTTGACAAGCCTTATGTAAAATAATAATAGTCAGGTGGCCTATGCAATGCCACCCAGGGGTATGGTACATGCAAGGTGGGAAAGAAAAACAGGGCACTAGAGAGAAACGGAATTACCGAAACGAAGTAGAAAGATAAATGGAGTTTTCGATTCTGTAGCTTTCCTCTGTAAGCTTCCAGTGGAGTGTGAAGAATCTTAGCTTGTTATGGGTTAACATCCCAATTTAGTCTACTCCGCACAAACATAAGTATACATGTACCCTCAAGTCTGGCCTGTCATTATAGTGGGTTCAATAAAGAACTTTAGAAAGTTAGCAGGGAACCCTATCAGACACATTATCGTTGCGACCCAAAATCGATGACATTGACATACAACATGAAACCTGAACCGACACTAGACAAGATTGTGCAATGTGTGGACCAATTATTTATCATTGATAAACTTTGCATTAAAATCAAATCAATGCCACACAATGGGCAAGTATATATGATAACCAAAATATGATAACATTGCAATTAGGAATTCTGCCTGTGTGGGAACTTTACATGTTCAAGACACATGTATTTACTCATTTTTTGTTTACAATTGGCAGTACACATACTTGTAGTAGGTAACATGCATGTTCCAGTGATTGCGTAGTTACCGGCCCCTCTTTAAAGGTAGGATACACCATTAGTAATTGCTTGAATTATCATGATTGGTGTATTTTGGGGTTGAATTTTATAGTAAATATCGTTTAACTGACCTGTTCGAAGTTTTACAATCATAAATGCTGAGAAAAGCGAAAACGGCATTCGTTTTAAACCGGCGTCAGGCTGTGGTTCTTATGTTGTTCTTGGTTTTTTTGCGATCGCCGTCCGACGATCATTTTTTTTTTCTTTTTTTTTTCGGAACAATTACAGGATATCTAGCGCAATCATTTCGCTGGATGCCTACAATCATTATTTACTTTCAGATGAGTAAGATATTTTCTAATAATTCGGTAGTAAAAACTCTCAATATCTGCAAATGGTGTATACATGGACGGTACATGTACATCCTACATGCACCTTTAATTCTATTTCAATTCCAGTCAAGAGTGTTTTTTATCATTCCAAAATGACTATCAACCTAAAGTATACTTCACTCAATTCTACATGTAATGATAATTGTTTTGGAAACTTTGCACATTTTCTTGTGGTGAAAACAATTAATGTTCTTACCCGTATATTGCAGTCGGTGTCATTCAAATTAACGTAGATTATGCGTGTTCACTGTGTGTTGTTGCAGAGATTGACCTTTAAAAAAAATTAATAACCCAACTGCAATTGAACCAAGTGGTACTGTTTGTATGAGAATGTTTGCGTACACTTTTTCAAGGATGATTACAGAAAAAAGGGGAAACCCCCATGTGTGCAACAACGATGTCGTGTACAATTGTATACATTGCAAAGTTCACTACACATGCAATACCCACTGCATACCCAGTTTTGCAATACCCACTGCATGTGCATCAACGTACCCAGACTATATGAAGCAATTCACCACACACAAATTTCCCAGTGAACCATCAACCATTAAATTGTAACAGATGTCATCTAAAGTTAAAGTTAAAGGAATGTGAGGTTTTAAATGTTTTTATTTATATACATGTACTTACATGTATTATCAAACTCTCAAGGCCAAAAAGGTTGAATTGTGGTTTGATGTAATGTAAAATATACATACAGTAAAATATAGGAAAAACTACAAATTATCACAATGTTTAAAAAAAAACACTTTTAAATTTGCTATTTTAACCTTCCCAAATCTTCCGATTTTTTTCTGAAAATGCAGGATTTTGAAGGATTGAGGGCACTTGGAAGTTGATGCAACGAAGGATTTTGCGAGATTAAGGGCATTTGGGGGTTTTGCCACTGGAGGATAATGCAGGACTCGGGTCATAAGGAATAAAAACTAATGCTGGGTGATTTTGCAGAATTGAGGTTACTTGGGTATTTATCCAATTGAGGATTTTGGAGGATTGAGGTCATTTGTTACTTTGTACAATGTACCGTACTTTCACATTGCTCATGCTCTATGGACATTCTCCATAGAGCTTCAGTCAAGGTGTACATGGTGCGAAATAAGGTACCCTCTGGAGACATGAACACAGTGTGTTCAATGGAGACAAAACGTCTCCGGAGGGTAAATTTCTATAGATGAATAGGTCTCCACTGGGAATTTCACGAATTAGATTTTTGGATTTTACTTAAAAATTCTTAAAAACTAGGATTAGGATGTGGGTTAGGGTTAGTGTTTGGGTTAGGGTTAGGGTATAATATAGGGTACATGTATATTGGGTCAAAATTTCAACCCAGGAAAAAAATTATGATTAAAATGGGAGCATTTTGAAAAACGTGCTCGACTTTCTAACCATTTTGTACAGAACAAAGCCATGTCTCCACAGTGTGATACAAAAATGCGAATGTGTGTACACGTATGTTATCTGACAAAGATAGGAAACATTTGCATACCAAGGGTCAAGTGTGCAAACCTTTATTGCAATAGGGCACTAATTATGTAGCAGCTGTTTGTTCCATATTTGGCTGCTTTATAGCTCAATAGTAAACCCACTGCAGGATTTTGCAGGATTCAGGCAGTGGTCACCAGTTAACAAATTATAGAGGATTTGGCATGATTCAGGTTGCATGGAGTTTTCACACTTTGGAACTGCAAGATTTCGCAGGATTCAGGTTATGTGTAAGAAAAATGGGGTAGGGAGCTAGGGTTAATGACATTTTTGCCATCTTCTTCACAAGTCTACTAAACCCCTCTTATCTGCAAAAAACAAATGGCTTACATGTACATACATACATTTAATCTTTATACTTTTAACTTTCCCAATGACATCAGGCAGCAGAAATTCAGTCATTTTTTTTATGTTGCAAACTAAGTGTATGTACATGTATACCATTAATTTTCAGTTAAAGGTAGGATACACCATTTGCAGATATCAAAAATATTTACTACCGAATTATTAAGAAATATCTTTCTCATTTGAAAGTAAATAATGATTCTAGGCATCCAGCAAAACGATTGCGCTAGATATCCTGTAATAATTCTGCAAAATAGAATTGTATAAAGAAAAATTCGCGATCGCCGGAGGGCGATCGCGAATAAACAAAGATAACATAAGAATAACTGCTCGACGCCGGTTGAAAACAAACGCTGTTTTTCGTGTTTTTCTTGGCATCCATGATTGTTAAACTTCAGAAATGTCAGTTAATTTTTTTTTTACTATAAAATTCAACACCCCAAATCTACCCATTCATGATAATTCAAGCAATTACCAATGGTGTATACTACCTTTAACCTGCTTCTAAAGTTCTACTGAGCCACATCCAGCGACTTTCCAAGTGGGGGCTTAATTAAAATCTCATATTACTGAATTATGGAGCGGATTGATTATGAACAAGTGCATGAACTGTACAATGTACTTGAGTATTTGATTACATCAGCATAATGCAACCAGCATCCTTGTTGAATGACATTATCAGATACGTGTAACGGTGCGTTAATAACCACAGATCAATCATTCTTGCCAGCACTTGCAATATTCCACATTTAAAAATAACAGAAATCTAAAATAAAATTAAAATGTCCTTTTTTTATTAGTGATTTTTTAAATTTTTTCCCCACTAATGTCTATGAACAAAACTTTAAATATAGGTAAGCGTCACAATATTTACTATAAAGCTAACCCTGCTGATTCCAACAGGATCCAACGAGTTGGCATTCCATTTGGACTCTGTTGGATTTAGTCATTTGATCTTTTCTGGAATGCATTTGTGACCTGGGGCCAATTTCACAGAGCTGCTAAGCACAACAAATTTGCTAAGCACAACAAAAGTCTTGCTCATTAAAAACAGGTTACCAGCCAAAATTCTACGTGTTTTTCATGCTAAGCAAAAAAAACAGCTGATTATCAATCAAAAACAACAAAGACCAGGTGAAAAATTTGTTCTGTAACCTTGTTTTTGCCAAGGACAAATTTTAATGCTAAGCAAATTTGTGTGCTTGGCAGGTCTATGAAATTGGCCCCAGACATACCGGTACATGTAAGTGGTTTTTTTTTAACAGTGAGATATTGTTATTTCCATTTAGTATACACCTTTAGGTTTCATTTGGTACCAAAACCACCTTTATACCGTACATACCGGTACTTCTAATTTCCGATAATCTTTAGATAATTCAATGTACACGTATTTGGGAGATAAATTACCACTTTTAGGATTTATGATTTGATTGATTTATGCATGATTTTTGTACTTTCTCATCAATAAAAATGATTTTGTTTAACTGAGGGTTAAAGAAAAAAATAACGAAAAACAAAAATCGACGTCCGCCAGATTTTTCAGCCTATTTCAAATTTGACGAGCTGTATCTCGAAATAGCCTGTGCGACTTATGTCGGGTTTCATAGGAGCGGGTCACATTTAGAATCGCATTCTGTTGAGTTACTGGTAAATAATGCCAAGTTGGACTCTGTTGGATCCATCAGCAAACAGAAAAACAATACGCAGTTGGATCCTGTTGGATTTAGCAGGCAAGTCGTATATGTTGACTTCAGGACCCAACAACTTGGTGAGTTGGACTGTGTTGGATTGAGCAGTAAAGTCATACGAGTCACAGTTTGACTTAGTTGGATTTAGGCAAGTCCTGGCGAACCATTAGGGAATTAGGAAAAATTACAAGCTCCCTAACCCATGGATCCATTTTCAAAATATCACCGAAAAAGCAAATTGTGTATTTACTACCCTTTAAATCGAGTGATTTAAATCAAATAACCCTGGAATAAAAAAAATAATATTCGCTGATCAGATCAGCTAAATCTGTCATAATCTCTTGGCAGTCGGCCACTTTTCCTTTAAAGCAAGTTTAACCTAATCAGTAATCACCAAATGATCCACGCTTTCGTCAGCAGGGAACACACACACGTAAGCATGTCTTAATGGAGTCTATGAACTCCAGGCCAAATGCGTCATCTATGGGATCAGGAATGGAGAGTTGAGGATCCCTGACTAAGCAGCGCAAACTAGACAAACAACCCCTATTTCATTCCAGGAAGGTTGTATAGTAAACAAAACATGTTTGGAAGTGACCAGGGCAATGTACCGGTACTACTGTACACAGCAATGCCAATTTGCGATCAGGTGGCAAATTGTGACGGTGGAATACCTAATGGCCTGTTTTGGATGTGTAGTAAATAGGAACAAGTATTTACTCCTTACCAACATCACCTACCGGTACATGTGTATTACATATCAACATGTATGAAAAATGAAGTTTTGCATCAACACCTAAGTAAAAGTACAATGCCTACAATATACATCACGCATGTCACTGGAGGACGTATGTACATGCACAATTTTCGCGAGATTCAAAAAAATGAATGACGCACAAACACATCACGAGCAAGACTGGAAATGTCTGTCAGCAGCGAGCAAGGCCGGAAATGCATTGGTGTGCTTCCCGTTTATACCATGGGCCTGAACTCGCATTGGATCGAATTTCGTTAAAAATAATCCCGCGCCTCGGCTCGAGAATGTTAAAATAATCCCGGCGCGAACTGGTATGAGTGCATTCTGTTGGGTTACCATGGTTACTGGTATAATAACACTAAGTTGGACTCTGTTGAATCCAACAGCCAACCAAAAAATAAGACAGTTGGATTTAGCGGGCAAGTCATTTTATATGTTCATGTACCCAACAACTTGGTGTATTAGACTGTGTTGGATTGAGCAGTACAATCATTACAGTTTTGGCAGGCAAGTCCTGGGAAACCATTAAGTTTTTTTATTTTTTTATTTTTGGGGGACGCTTTGTACAGACAACCCTGGATGGTTAAAATTCCAGGTCAGTCAAAATGTCAAGTCATAAGTCACCAGTGCAATAGGCTGTTGTGGTTCACTAAAATATCCTTTACAGATGGGGAAGGGGGGGGGGGGGGAGAAGTACATGTAATGTCACCTGATACAGACATCTATTCATTTGCACACAAGTTTGCATCAGTTGCTGTGTATTACCATTCAGCACTCCAGACTCAAAAACCAAAGTGTTTACAAAAAAAAAGGGTCCAGATGAGCCAATGTAAACAAAATTCTGAATGTCTGTTTCCACCTATTACATTTATGCAAATAAAAAATGTATGCAAATAAATGTTTCATGAAAACAGTCTGGGTCTGCTGCATTTTGATCAGCTTGATCAGTACATGTGTACTACAGGCCTGAGTTTTTTTTTACAGTCACAAGCACATGTTGCCCTTCGAGGAGTATTTCATTTAACAAGTTCGCGCCGGAGACAATTGATGCAGACAATTAGCAATCGCAGAACTGCGATTATCAACACGTACTACGCGCACACACTAAATTCCTTGATGAAGCTGCGCTAATTCGTTATGCAATGCAGGCTAGTGCGGTTTTTTTTGTTTGTTTTTTTTTTACGTTGGTTACGGTTAATTGTTAACCAAACCCGCAAAACATACAGTTACACAGATAATTTGATAACCGCAAACTAGCAGGCAGTTTTGAAGCCAGTCCAAATCCAATAACCATATGTTTAGTCTGACCGTGGTCTGACAAGACACTTTAAGAAAAAAATACCACAAAAAAACTGAACAGCAGGATAAATAATATGTACAGTATAAAAGGTTTAATGGGGCAATATACTATTTGCAGCTATCCAAAAGTTAACCAAACAAAAGACTGTTGAACAGCTTACTTGTTGATGATTCTAAACTCCCTGTGAAATTATTCCGTCTAGCATGCTGTCCTTTTGAAGAAAATAAAAGAATGCCATTTCCAATGTGCGTCTCACAGATGCACATTTGCCAATTTTTGCAAATAGTGCGCGCAAATGGGTCACTCCATGAAGTTCGGGCAATTGAAGAGTACTGCTGATCAGACATTTCTAATCAAGTTTTTTGTATTAAATGTTCTGTTCGTATGAATAATTTTTGTCTCAAAATGAACAATAACTGAAGCTAAATTCGGTTTAAAAAGTTATAACTTCTAAACTTTTTCACACAAAAAATAATTGACAAAAAATCAGTAGTGTCCATGACCACTTCTCACTCGAAAATGTGACATCCATTAAGTACATTTTATAAGCCATTATTTTTTCACGGGGAAAAAAGACTGAACACTATTTCACCCACACTAATTTATACCAGACACGTAGTCATTGTCAGCACATCCAAAAAGTTTGTTACGATTGAACTTATTGTTCTATAGCACCGCAAAAAATACCCAACTCGACGCTACGGCGGTATCCATAAATTTGTCGGTTATAGCATCGGGAATGCTGTTGAATGGATGGACCAGGGTGAATTGTACATCTACTAATTATATTCAGAATTTGCCGGAGTAAAACACTTAAAATGTATGATAAAGTGACAATAAAATTCCTTCACCAAAACTGTGTGTTTTTGTCTGATGAATGAGAAGCTTACGTGATGGTGTCCAATGTTTAAAATGTGGCGTCGAGGTACAAATCCGTGTCCCCCAGTCGAATCTACCCCCTACAGAAATGGTACATGCCTGGATATTGTTTCTAGGGTCAAGGGTCATTCTGTAAACGCGTGCTTATTCAGCAAACAAAAAGTAATGTGTCAAGTTCTTTCGGCGCGAACAATGGCGTCCATAAGTAACATCGATGCTCGATGTGTAGCATCGAACGGGAATTTCCGGGAATTAGGGGACCCTGCTTCAAGTCATGGCTTTTACCGTCGAATGTGAGTATTTATTTCGTGTGTGTTTATGTTCGAGTATTAAAATTATGCCACGTTTTGTAGAGAAAGACTCGAATACAATGTTTTGGGCCTTCTTTTATCGGGGACGCTGGCCGTCCATCGTACATGTCGTAGCATCGGACCTGTCGGAGGCACTGAACGATACTGTAGTCGATTAGGACTTCGATAGACGCTCAGAAATGTCAATTGTTTTATGCGCGTCTTACTGTAGATACATTTAAAATGTGTTATGCTATAAGAAAAAGAGTTTTGGGTTGATTTCGGCTTTCGGGGAACATGTCTGACATCAAATGTCGCCTTTGGACAACTCGACTCTTCGACGTGTACATGTACATACAGCGCGCGCGTAGTGCTAGTGAGGCGGTGCGCCCGCACGTGGTCACAGAGAACAGGCGACGTACATGTACATGGCGCGGCGCACCGTGCACGGTCGAGTTGTTTAACCGGTCGAGTTGTCCCGTTTCGAGTCGGGACCACCGAGTTGTCCCCCATAGGCCTACATGTATTTTTTTTTTTTTTTTTTTTTTATATTTTTTTTTAAATAGGGGCCTAGGCCAGGCCCCTATTATTATAATTTTTAATATTTGCGTGTGAATGCTTATTCGTTATGCAATATAAGGGGGGGGGGGGGGGGGGGGGGGTTGGCAAGAAAATAATTAGTATCGTTTTGAATTTCAACTTTCAAGGTTTTTAAGATACATTTATTATTAAAAGTAAAACAATTGCTGTGGTCCTTTCACAAACTTGGGTGGGGATGCTAAACAATTTTTTCTTTACTCTAAATTCAGAATTCTAAAACAAATTGATATTTTGGTATTAATGCCTTAATGGTAAATGTTCGCCGTCACATTTTTATAAAAAAAAAACCCTTTCTGAACACCATTGGTACGCGCTTTGTACCACCAATAGTAGTATAAATGTACCTTGTAATTATTACTGAGCGGTGATTTATAGAAAGCCAAATTTTGGTTAAAGAAAAATCTGATGGTGTACCGTTCTTACCAACATTTCCATAAAGGTATTGGCCTATCATTGGAAAAGTGTTCAGTCTGTCAACATTTTACTTAATAATCAATCAATGATATATTTGTTTCTTTTCACAGAATTGACACCCGACAACAGTGGCAACCCCCCACCAAAAACTTCAAGCTACCGGTACAACTGCGAGGATTTACTTGCTGCACTGAAGCTGAAGATGCCACAACTAAGGGAGAGACAAAGCAAAATACTCAATATTTTTATTTTTACCTAATACAATATTCTTAGCTTTAACAATATTCTGTCCCATGAACTTGATAACTAGACAGTGCATTGTACATTTCAAAAACGATAAATATGAGATCGCCGCAAGTTTAGGATACGGTATCCCTGTAGCATCTGCAGGCACAATTGGGATAAATTAAATTAACAGTGGTGTAAAACCAAGTGTAAATCATTGCACTATCTTTACTGTTGGTATCATTGATAAACTGGACATGGTATTTCATACTTATCTAAATGGATAGGTCTTATAGTCCCGATGCTACGGGACACGGTGTCCATGTAGCATCTGCAGCACAGTTGGGGTAAAGTCTAATAACAGTGGTGTAAAACCAAGTGTAAATCATTGCACTATCTTTACTTTTTATAACATTGATAAACTGGACAGTGTATTTCATACTTATCAGAATGCATAGGTCTTATACATGTTGCAGTGCCGATGCTACAGGACACGGTGTCCATGTAGCATCATCAACCACTTTTATTATACAAAGCATGTATCAATGTGTTCCTCATACATAGTTAATGGTTAAACAATGTTGATGTTTGTAGTTTCTTTAATACTGTACAACACTTGACAGTTGATGTCTGTTCATATTAACTTTTTAATTAAAACTTTAAAATCCTGTGTCAATTTCTGATGAGTCAGAGCATCAAATAGTCAAGAAGTGATGTCTCATTATTGTAATTTATGTCAAGACATGATATAATAATTTACTTTCATGCGTTTATGGTCCCAGGTAGTTCATCAGTCAACAAAAACATTACCAACAAAAATTACTTTTTAATAAGCAAATGATAAGTAAATATGAAATAGTGTCCATGTAGCATCAGTATTTCTGGAAATAACGTGCATTTTTGTATTAACTATGGTCATTTTGATTTAAATGTTAGAGATTTATCTCTTTTTATTTCTTAAACACGAACACTTGGAGTACCTAAAATTAAAAAAACTAGAGGAAAAAAAACCTTTTGAAATTTTGACCTTCATGTCACACTTTGTGCCCCAACTTCATGGAGTGACCCAAGTGCTACTACTGATCTGTTCAGTGTGAGACACGCGAGTACATGTACATGTACATGTAGCGGCAATCCGCTGGCTGAGAACGCGCCCTTAACGCAGATTGTGGTCGCAATTTAATTTGTGACTCGGCAAAGTTTGAATTGAAATTGAAATCTTGGAATATTGTTTTCTCGGAATTTGCAGCACTAACAGAGCTAAAACCTTCATCAGGTTGTTTGTCTATACCCAGCAAGATATAGAACTGAGCGACTTTCCCCTTTGGACTCTCTACTATTGTTACTGCAACCCCTTAAAAACTTTAAAAGAATTTCTGAGAAACCACAACATTCCCCAAGCACAATGACCACCACAAAGGAGAGTGGTTATCTCCCAGCTCCACTCCATATCTTGCTTCATATGTGTTTATCAAACATCTTCTTGAGCAAACAATATTTTGAGCACTTTTGCTTACACTTCAAACGAAGAACAATGCTCAACTGACAAATGGTCTATTCTACCTTTAACACTTACAGACACACAATGTAAGTTTTGAAAGGCGGGGCTAGCCTCTAATCCTCTTGTCATACCGGTAAGTCTATCACAGCACTCTAATCCCCCAAACTTCTCCAACAAGTTGCATTTTCATCATGATGGAGACAATAATGATTTGGGGGTTATCTCAGTGTGGCGGAAGCCTTTCCATAGAGTGTGTCACTTTTTTAAACACAATTTTTGTTTAAATTTCTCCTTAACTAAATTGGAGGCACGAGGTGATAATTGACCAATTTATCAATTGTCAATTCGATTCTGATTGGATTAACAGTCATTTTATATTTTCAGGTACCCATCTACTTAGCGTATTGGATTGTGATGGATTGTGATGGACTGTTGGCTTTAGCAGGGTAGTCATGGGAGTTATTAGGGGGATTGGTACACAGTAAATGAGCTTTGTGCGACTCTACTATGCAAGTGCTAACCAAGTTGTAACACTGAACATTCAGAACAGAAATTTACCACACTTTTTAATTTCAGTAGAGCAAATGTATTTAAAGGATACACCATCTGTAATTGCTTGAATTATCATAAGTAGGTAGATTTGGGGGGTTGTATTTTATAGTAAATATCGTTCAACTGAACTGTCCGAAGTTTAACAATCATGGATGCCTAGAAAAGCACAAAAAACAGCGTTTGTTTTCAACCGACGTCAAGCATTTATTCTTATGTTATTTTTGTTTTTTTCACGATCGCCGTCTGGTGATTGTGAATTTTTCTCTATAAAATTCAAGTTTTCGGAATAATTACAAGATATCTAGCGCAATCTGTTGGCTGGATGCCTACAATCATTATTTATTATCAAATAAGACATAAATAATTTGGTAGTAAATTTGTTTGATACCGGTATATCTGCAAATAGTGTATCCTAACTTTAACACACGTGTACACTCAAAAGAGCAAATCTCTGTACATCTTTGCATTTTCCAGGGACACCGGCGGTCTGAAAGCCTTCATATTTGGCACGGGTACCGGCAGGGATCCCGAGCAGACAGTGACAGGGCCGGATTTTTGAATTGTGTAATTAGGGGCGATTAAATGGCCAAACATGACTAATTAACTTTAACGTTGTTAAACAAAGTGATCACCCAGTGCAACGGTATAAATCGCTTGAGGGTGCTGTTCTTTTCATGCGTAGTTTGTACAATGTATTAAACTTGCGAAAGTGCCTTGATCACTGTAAATTATGTGTAATCCGGCACATTTTGAACGAGCACTGCACTATATTCGTTGTGTAACTTGTAAGAATTTGTACATGTTTGCCGATCGACAGACATTAACAGACTAGGGGGACAACTTCCTCATGGTAATCAATCACTACATCCAACAACTCTGTACTTTCTACGAACCGCTAAATACGGTAGGTAATCAGCCTACATGTACATGTAGTATAGTGTACTATTTACTAGTACATGTACAACTGAATGTAGTTCTATACATTTGTAAAATTTTATACACTTAAATGAACCTCTGTCATCTGATTTAGGGGTGTGCATATTACGAGTGCTAAATCGGCCTGAACCCTCTTGGGTACCAATTTATACTCCTGGTGTAGTATAAATTCTAGTCAAGTGTCTTGCCCAAGGGCACAAACACCATGTTCCTGGCAGGGTTCAAACCTACGCACCATTCGTATACATGTACATGTATGCAATTCGTATGTATACCTTTTCATACCGGTAATACTTAACCGAATCCTTGTCATTTGATTGGTGAAATTTAGTCACATGACATTGAATCACATGTACCATTTCATTGACAAATATTCAATAGCATAATTGCGTCATACATCGTGCAATTTAGTTCCATTCACCGCGCATTTTCGTTCCATTTAGTTTTGTCACATTGCACGCGTGCCTTATCTATCGCGGAGCTACCGGTAGTAAATGTACAATGACCGTACATTGTACATTGTACAACACACATGGTGTCGAACCCTAACCCTCCAGGCTAGAAACCCTGCCAGACGCAACATATTGCATACTTTGTCACATTGACTTGTGTGCAGAGTCCAGCAAGGTCAAGCAGTCACCACAGATGCACTGTGCTGGATTTGGCAGGGTAAGGGTTAAATACAGGTTTTGTGCTAGTAATACGGCGGACAAGGATTTGTCAACGCTGTTAACACCAAAAACAAATTTAGTATGCCAGCCAATATGCAGTCTCTGTTGAGACATCTAGCTGCAGTCGAAGCGCTGTCAGATGAAGAAAATTGACAAATTCCTGTTCCGATTATTCGCCGACTTTAACATTAGATTGAGAAGTCAATGCACAACCGAGATCACATAACCGAAAACACTAAACAAACAAAAATCATAAAATATAAAATGACAAGGATCCAGTTACATGTAGATATAAAACAAATAATTGATGTTTCAGGTTTGTGTGATGGAAATAATAATTTCAAACAGTGACAAATGGAATTTTCCGTTCCACTAGACGAACATTCCATCCGTCACCTCATGAAGATATTCTTACCATTGCACTCACAAACATTCATTTGTATAATACACTGTACATGATGTACAGGTACCAGTAGATCCCACTGTGGAACTTCTATTATTTTTTTAGATCCAGCAGTGTTTACAGCTGGCCAACATGATCACATCGATTCAAACATATGCTCAATATTCCTGTCAACTCAGGACAGTGAAATGCCAGTAATGTCACACACACACAAACCACATCATGAAAGGCAAATCGCACAGCACCTACTTGTAAGGCAAAGATATGTGGTAAGATACATTCTCATCATAACAGCTAACACATCTATGTACAGTATGCAAGTGTGTAAACACCTTCAATCGTGGACGGGGCATTGTCCGACCGTTATCCCTCTTTTGTTTGTACTCAACGTTTTCGGAAGACCTCCATAGGATTTGTACACGATATCGAATTGTGGACCTTCTGTCAATCATGGACCAATTCTTTTGTCCGACGTCCACGATGGAAGGTGTTTACACACGCATGTAGACACCAAGTGTGTACAAAATATATATATAAAAAAACATTAAAAAAAAAAAAACATAATGCGAGTGCGAACCCCAAAATGAATTTGACATTATAAAACATTCGTTGCGAAATTCACTGCAAAAACTCCCTGTGACGTCACAAATTCCCGTTTGCATTTGCTTTTGCGCCTGTACAGTATGTAAAAATTAAAGGTAGGTTACACCATTTGCAGATACATGTATCTAAAATGTTTACTACCAAATTATTCAGAAATATTTTACTTATTTGAAAGTAAATAACGATTCCAGGCATCCAGCAAAATAATTGTGCTAGATATCCTGTAATTGTTCCGAAAAATTGAATTTTATAAAAATAAAATTTGATCGCTGTCTGGCGATAACGAAAGAAACAATAACAACAAGAACAACTGCCTGATGCCGGTCAAAAACGAACGCCATTTTTCTTGTTTTTATCTCGGCCTCCACGACTGTAAAACTTCGGCCAGGTCCATCCATTCCTTCCATGGACAGAATAATTTCATTTGGTGACAGACGGAATTGTCCATTCCTGATAATTCAAGCAATTACCAATGGTACATCATTTAAGTATGATATGCACTGAAACTATGTACAAGTAGCACTAGACTGAAGGGACCATAATTTGTCACCATCACCACGAAGTACCGGTAACACAAATTTCACGTGATATGCTCGACCCACTTCTGGCATTTTCATGCAGTATTAACGCAAAGCCCATAGCTAATACAAATGGATCTAGCATCACTTTGAGAAAACTCGATCTGATTTGTGAGTTTTCACGATGTGACACTATCAGAGTTTATTAACAAATGGATAAATTTTGTGTTACTTCGTAAAAAACACCAGACGTGAGTAGCACGTATCACGTGACATTAGTGTTATTCTGTCTGGACGGCGATGAATTTATGTACATTATGTACAGTATGTAATTGTACATACAGCATATCTGGTTTATCCTGTTCATTTGTTTTTACACCCTTTTTGTAACACTGTTGCACAGTCCATTTCCTTGCAACCCCCATTCACACTTTGTTAGTTCTTTCCACTGACCTCTATACATGGACAGATCATCCATTGTTTCATTTTGAAGTCGGCATGCAGAGAAGTGCAACATGGCGTTACTGCTGTGAGCCAATGAAATGTCCAGGTGTAGAGTTCAGTTGGTTGGTAAATCCACTGACCTCTACAACTGGACATTTCATTGGCTCACAGCAGTGACGCCATGTTGCACTTCCAGTTCGCGCCGACTTCAAGTGTTAGCACAGCAGAATATGGACAATGATCCGTCCAGGTGTTGAGGTCAGTGGTTCTTTCCTCTGATCTTCACCTTGTTTGTTCCCCACCCAGGTGTTCACCCCTTTCCCCTCCTTGATCTGTCTTTGATCCTACCAACTCTGACCTCCTTCATTCCTTGGCCTAATTCTCCTTTTGTTGTTCTTCCACCCCCACTTCTGTATCCCTCTTTTGTGTTTCTTCTCCCAACCATGTTATAAATGCATCAAGCTTGTACTCAACTGTATGTCATCCTTTATATGTTTGTTTCATGCACACAGCCATTTTGTCTCTGAAGAAAATCTTGTTAAGATCAAAATATTATACCCTCTTATTTTATTTGTATATTTCAGGTCATTCCAGCAAGTAAGCAGTTTGCAGCAGTTTTAATCTATTTAATCTGTGCAGGTGCAAATTATATGCGTTATGAATGATAGCAAATAAAAACATCAGTTTACACATCACTGAATACGGAATCTATTATAATTTTGAACATAATAACTACTGGTACATTTAACTGGTGCACTTGAACACTTGACGTAAAATAATATTACAATGTATGATGTACATGTACGTACCTTATACTTCATTTTTGAAACAAAAATATGTGCGTTTATGAACATGTACACGTACGTTTTTCAAAATGCTCAGCTACATTTTTTCAACGACACTTAATTTCCTGGGTTGAAATTTTGACTTAAACACTAACCCACATCCTATTACCGTATTTTTTTTTGTAATTTGAGTAAATTTTATCCCGTGAAATTCCTAGTGGAGACCTATTCATCTATTGAAATTACCCTTTAGAGACCTTTTCACTCCAATTGTCCCCATTGTGATCATGTCTCTAGAGGGTATCGTATTTCTCTCCATGTACAGTACATACGTGTACATGTATGGTACATACGTGTACATGTACGGTACGTGTGTACATGTACAAAGGTACATGTGTACTGTAGATGTACATCGACCTTTATGTACTTTGAAATGAGATTAAAAGGGTTGGCTTTGCATGTAAAAGCCTGGTTCTATTATCCAAATTTTGGACTCTTGTATCGAAAATTGTGCATAAAAGTCGAAGAATAAATTTGCTTTCTGACGAAATACTGTCAACAAATGTTATTAAAAAAGCAATACTTAGTTTCAATGATGTATTCAAGGAATACATAATTTACATGAAGAAGGCACTACATGTATACCTTGGTCTTGGATACTGTATTTGTATTGGTCTAGAACGATCACGTGTCCATTGTACATGTAGATCCCACCCCCGTGTGATATCACATCAGTGTGGTCGTAATATCACACGGCTGCTGAGCGGTACATATCATTGGTACTCGCGCAATGTTCACCTACACACGACTGACGATAGTAAACTGTAGTAGAGCAGCGAACTAGCAGACGATCAGCTGTTTTCTGAGCATGTGTGAAGTTTAGTTCATTTCGTTTGCGTTGTATAATATATGTTTACTTGAACGTTTTGTTTCTTTAGTCCTCAATGTCTGCTGAGCTTCTAGACAGACAAAAAAAAATATTGACTATTGTGATGTGGGATATGACGTTTTGGACACCCTCGGTGTGCTACCTGGGGCCAATTTCATAAAACGTGTAAGCACCAAAATTTGATTTGCATGAAAATTCTTCCTTAACCAGTTCGCGCCGGGATTATTTTTACATCGCCGAGCCGACGGGCGGGATTATTTTTAACGAAACTCGATCCGAAGCGTGTTCAGGCCGATAGTGCTGGGTAGCACACCCACGCATTTCCGGCCTTGCGCGCTGCTGACATACATTTCCGAACTTGAACTTGGCGTATTTATTCGTCATCCGTTTTGAATTTGGGAAAATTTTTGCGTTTATATACGTCATCCGGCGCGAACTGGTTAAAAAAAAAAAAGGGTTTACAAACCGAAATTTGCCTAGATGTTTATTCTTTGTGAATGGTAGTCAGCTGTTGTTTTGCTTCGAATGAAAAGCACGCAGAGTTTTGACCAATAACCTGTTTTCGTGCTAAGCAAATTTTTGTGCTTGCATGTTTTATGAAATTGGCCCCTGTTGCTATACAATGCGTCCCTCGGGTCAACAATTGTATAATCGTATACATGTACATGTCAGCATTAAGGCCTGGTGTGAACAAAATATTGATGGATTACGATGGACTTGGTCCAAGAGGAATTGGTGAAATTTGCCAAGGATGTTAGGCATGTGTACCAAGTCCACCAATATCAATCAACAATTCAGTGCTGGTTTCATTAGCCCATTAGTGTATAAATAGAAAATTGATGAATTTTAGTGGATTTGGTCCACTACCCTGCAGAGGCAGTAGGGAGTTAGTGTTAATTAGCAAATCATCAACTGCAATTTTAATCTTGGCACAATTATTAACCCTAACCGTACTAATCTTCCAATTTTAAAATGGAAATAAATATGTGGTTGGCCCTTTTAAACATGTTTAAAATCAGCTCATGGGCTTGGACGCAAGGGCATTGACAATGTTCAGGCCCATGAACTGGTTTTAAACATACGTTTAATACCGGCCAACCACATATTTATTCACATTCATAAATGTGACCTGGCACCACGAAATGAGTGAAAAGTCACAAAATAACAAAGTTGACATTATTACATTTCTAGAAAGAAGAGGTCTTATAAGCTTTCAAATGATGTATTGACTATTGTGTGTTGCTGTAGCTAATTCCAAGTATCCGCTATACTCTTTTGAAATCGCTGAAGTCGTACTCCCTTGTTTTAAGAAAACGGAGCTCAAAGTCCGTGAACCGTGCCAGCTATCACTCAGTGCAATTCAGCCACCAAAAAACACACTTTAGAGTTTTAATTGAGCTATACAATTTTGGGAAATCATAAAGAAGGTTTGTTTATATGTAAAATAGTTAACATCTCAAAACCGAACTCCCGATTAAAAAATTGAGGTTTTGGCCAATAACTTGTTTTGGTCATGTGCGACTTTCCGCTCATTTCATGGTGCCAAGTCACAAATACCGGTACCTTTCGGGTAAAATACTTCGAAACAAGTCAAAAATATAAGTTTCAAACAATTATGCATACTACATGTTTTGTAAAACACCCGTCTAGCTACGTTTATGGTACCGTATGTTCCTTGAATATCCTCGCTGGGGTGATCAGTCCAGGAGATACCGGTAAGCTACATGTAACTCCTAATGGACATTGCCACGTTGGTACTGCGCGAAGTTATGCAGAACGCATGATGCCAGTACAGCGTGAATTAAGGACTACTGTATGAAATACGGACTCAATGGTAGTATTGCGCATGCCTTGTAAGGTTTCAACCAATAAAAAAAGGTGAAGCGATCCCATTCATAATAATTCAAGCAATTACCATCGGTGTATCCTACCTTTAAAACCAGCAAGCTGGGTAGTACTGGTACATGTGTGTACATGTATCATCCATTTAAAACTGACCGAGTGACAGGCTATCAATCAATAGGAATGGGTAAACTGTCTAAAGCCCTGTTCGCACTGGACTTTTTTTGATAAAACATACGGAGACGATGGGTACTTTTCCCATTTCCCGTGTCGAAAGTCCAAGTGCGAACAGTGGTAACATTTGACCATTTTTTTTTTACCATCGTCTCAGTAAAACCTTCCCCCAAAAAAGTCCAGTGCGAACACGGATTTAGGTGTTTATGAATAGGAATTTACATACAACCTAGAAAGTTTGGGCAAACAAAAAAATTAATAAATTAAAACCTTCTAACCAGTGAAATAAACTGTCATCAGTTGCTGGCCTGACAAGTGTGATTGCAATCTAATCAATATCTCGTTATCAAGGTATCGCTTACTACTCTGAGGTTACAAATTGGGGAAAATTGAAAACCAGCTGGACGTAATAAATTTCTCTCTTAAAGGTAGTATACACCATTGGTATTTGCTTGAATTATCATGAATGGGTAGATTTGGGGGGTTGTATTTCATAGCAAATATCGTTTAACTGACTTTTCCGAAGTTTTACAATTATGGATGCAGAGAAAAGCACGAAAAACAGGGTTTTTTTTCAACTGGGGTCGAGCCATTATTCTTATGTTATTTTTGTTTTATAAAAATTCGCGATCGCCAGACGGCGATCGCGAATTTTTTTTATAAAATTCAATTGTTTGGAATAATTACAGGATATCTAGCGCAATCCTTTTGCTGAATGCCTAGAATCATTATTTGGTTTCAATTGAGTAAGATATTTCTTAATAATTCGGTAGTAAATATTTTCGATATCTGCAAATGGTGTATTCTACCTTTAAAAAATAATGAAATGTGGGCACACACTACAGCTTAGGGATTGTGTGAGTGGGTGAGTATGTGCACACAGACAATCGTGGACTAGGGACAATTGGGTGAGCCTGCAGCGGTTAAACGACCTTTCTAACAGTTACACGGTGACATTTTTCCGGTTCGGTTAACCTTAATCTATTTCTCATAAATCGACCTTTGCATTTTTTGTTTTAGGTACACGAAGAAGACATAAATCAAAACAATACAAAGCTTTGTTTGTCGGCGTTGTATAGGGACAGGAGAATTTTGTGTACCTGTCTGGATACATGTATATCATTTTTGTTTGCAATGTTTGAACAATTTCTGCCGTTAATAAGATTAACCCTAACTCCCTCACGGCTTTTACTAGAAAGAATCCTGAATCCACCACAGTCCACCAATTTTGGTTTGCAAAAACTGCTGGTGTCCTTGAGTCCATCAGACTCCACCAGTATGCATTCTGGAGATATCCTGAGTCCATCATAATCCACCAGCAAAGGTTTGATGGACTGTGACGGATTCAGGATGCCTAGGTGGCATACAAAAAATTGCAGTGCGTTTCTCCATAGAGTCCATGGATCACAGTCCATCACCTAAATTTCTGAATCCTGAATCCATCAAACTCCTGCAGTAACGCTAGGCTTAAAATCCTCAATCCATCACACTCCTCCAGTTGTTCAATATGGAGGTATCCTGAATCCGCTAAAATCCTCCAAAACAAGAAATGGATTTTGATGGACTCAGGGTGGTTAGGGTTAATAAGATACTAAAGATTATGAACATACTTCCCAAGACTTTTTTTTTCTTTTTTCTTTGAACATCGGTTACTGTTAACCGTAACCGTAAGTCAAAACATAAGTTTAGACTTATAATTTTAAAACCGCAAACTTGCAGGCTTACAATTAGGTTAGGGCAAAAACAAAGGGTTCACAATTGACCAACCGTTTATGATTGAAAAATCGAGTACAAAACAAATACAAACAAAAGAGAGACAATAGGGGGTCCAGGATTGTCGGTGCTTACATGGGTGTGTGTACGAATGTTGCATACACCTTGTATCCACACATACAAAAACCAAAATCGCTGTGTGGACTTGCACATGTCCACACAGCTGGGCCTACATTACATCATACCAGACCTTGTGTGAACATTTCTTTGTACTCTGTACCAACCTTGAAATGCTGTGTGGACTTGCAAACAAAAGATGTCCACACAATACACAAACCGAAAACGCTGTGTGGACCTCTCTAAAAAGGGCTTGAAAGAGAAAAATTGGGTTAGCATCATTGTTTGCCAAATAAAGGCAAACACTCAAGGGTGCTAAATTTTTTAATTTAGAGGCGAAATAATTATCTGGGTGCAAAAGAAATTAGTATTTAGGCCGGCAATTCTTAAAGGTACATGTAGGACACACCATTGGTACAGGTAATTGCTTGAATTATCTTGAATGGGTGTATTGGGGGGTTGCATTTTATAGTAAATATCGTTTAACTGACCTGTCTGAAGTTTTACAATCATGGATGCTGAGAAGAGCAAGAAAAACGACGTTTGTTTTAAAATGGTGCCAGGCACTGGTTCTTATGTTGTTCTTGTTTTTTTCGCGATTGCCGTCTGGCGATTGTGATTTTTTTCCGGAACAATTACAGGATATCTAGTGCATCCTTTGGCTGGATGCCTACAATAATTATTTATTTTCAAACAAGTAAGATGTTTCCTAATAATTCGATAGTACAATTTTTCGATGTCTGCAAATGGTGTATCCTACCTTTAACTACATGAATTCAAAGGAATGTCCACACAATATGTAACTTAGGTTAGCGTGTGTTACAACTGGTAATGTACCGTAGTAACCAATAGATAATGTATGACCAACCGATAATATCACTCAAATTGACCGATACTGTATCACAAGCAGATTTATGTTACAACCTTAAATTTACTGATTGGTCAATTGTTATGACGTTATTCGTCTTAACCGACAATGTAACAGAAATTAACCGAGAGTGTAGGAAATGTTTAGCACTATCGGTACATACATAACTGAATACAGTATCTGTCAATTCGTGTGACATTATTAGTTGGGGATAAATTACTACATTTATTACACAAATAATACATCGGTTGCAATTTAGTACTCTCATTAAGCCCCCCCACCCCAATTATCAATAATACTGCTGGTCCTCACACCAATTATCATACAGGTCTACATACCATGAAATACATGTACAGTGTATGTCAACACATGTTGATATTTACACACATACCATACATAGCAGCTGTTGTCTCTTCCTTTGATTTGCTAAATTGGTTCACAGTTCAACCTTCTATCACTTCTGCAGTCTGTTCAGACAAGAAAACTGTCAAATCAGCAGGAAGGCAGTTTGTGGTTTTCAGAATGGTCTAATTCATGTTGTGATGATACCAGTAGTACACAGAGGCTGTATGTAGTCACACCTTTAAATAACACTAGGCATAATTTATGTACGATATTTGAAGTCTTTGAAATACATGTACAATGTACACAAATATGTAAGAGCCTCCACCTAGTTGTGGGGACAGGCTCTTTTGTTTGGAAAAAAAAAGACCGAGTAGAAGAAGACAAATTAGGGTGATGTTGACAATTTTAGAATTTTAGAGTGTTCCGAGTTTGAGTTTAGAGAGATTTTCCTTAGCACACAGACCCTATGGATTGTCCCCATAATAAAGCAAGGTACCAAAATAATTGATGTACTGAACCCCCTTGGGTGTGTGAACATTTGCCTTGAAATTGATAGATTCCGTACTGGATACGTTTAATTATGATGGTTTTGGGATCAAAATCGCATTATTCTTAATTGAATACAACGTCACCTCGTATTAACTTTACACACTTTGCCGGATGCAGTTTTCTCTTCTTCTTTTAGGCAACATCTGTGGATTTTATTTTAATCAATTATTTTCCCTTTTAAATTAAAATATACATGTACTGTAGATCCCTACTACTGGTTATAACTAACAACCCCCTTCCTAACTATCAACCCCCTTCCTTATGTTGAGTTATGATAGGTTTGATAGAAATGATAACTGGATAATTGGTTTGTGTACAGCATTTGAAGGGCACAATTTTGAAGAGGCTCAACTACTGTGTTGTTTGCCAATAAAACCACAAAATATGGCTCTGTAATAAAGTGCTTTGTTAAAAGTGAGATACACCATTGGTAATTGCTTGAATTATGATGAATGGTTGATGTGGGGGTTTATAGTAAATATAGTTTAACTGACCTGTTCGAAGTTTTACAATCAGAGATGCTGAGAAAAGCAAGAAAAATGGCATTCGTTTTCAACCGGCGTTGGGCAGTGTTTTTATATTGTTCTTGTTTTTTCCGCGATCGCCGTCCGGCGATCGTGAACTTTTTAAAATAAAATTCAATTCAATTTTTAGAACAATTGCAGGTTATCTAGCGCTATCATTTTGCTGGATGCCTACAATTATTATTTACTTTTAAATAAGTAAGATATTTCTTAATAATTCGGTACTAATTTTTCTCTCTCGATATCTGCAAATAGTTTATCCTACATGTGTACCTTTAAACTAAGACCAAACCTTTAAACTAAAGTGTGTTTACAGTAACGGCTTGACAAAAATCCAGGTACCGGTAGGTAGGGAGAACAATAATTTTATTTTGTCGTTTTGTTTTATTTATTTAATTTATTTAATTACAGTCAAGTGTGTAGAAAATGATTATTCTTGTGGCAAATAATTAAAACTAATGTACTGTTCATGTACAATTACATGTACCAGTACCAACTAGAAAAACAGCAATTAAAAACAATTGAATCAGTCGGCAATTTGGCTGCCCCAAAAACGGGTAGTACATGTACAGTAGGAGGGGAAACCAGTTTTGTTCATGAGTAACCATATGCTACACATACGCTCTACAAGAAAGGTTTAACTAGATAATTACGATACTACACGTACTAGTGTAATTTCCCTATACTTTGTGCATACAATACAGTAAGTACCAGCAGAAATTTAAATAATAATCTAACAGAATGATCAGTAGATTTATGACAGCTTTTAGTGGCTGTGAACCGGAAATTCAGGTAAGTAGCCAGACATTTTTAACCCCTTGACACTGGCTACGCGACTATGGCTGAGGCTCGCTAATCCATCCGGAACGCTGTTGTCAGCTGTGCTTTTACACCGCAGAACACAGCTTGTTCTTTAGCTACACGCTCAGGTCCAATGTGCAATCAAGTGTAAGCATGTCCCGACAATAGCAGGGTGACACTGAAGCAAAATGACACAATATTGTGCAATTTACACTTTCTAGTAAATCACCAAAAGGGGTTAAACCCCTAACTCCTTTTGGTGATTTACTTGGAAGCTTCCTCATCCTTGCAAATCCCAACACCCTGCTATTAAACTGTGCATTAAACTGCGCACTAAACAGCTGGACTCTTGTTTTGGCGTTTGGCTTGATGGGGATGGTTAAGGTTAAAGCCTATTTTGTTGATGATTATGAGAATACTGTTATGTGTATACATAAACCGCCTGCTTCCCAAAAGAAAGCTGGCTATGCCACCGCTGGCGTAAAAGCTGGCGCTGCCGCGCAGGGTCTTTCACTTTTTATTCAGAAATATCTACTTTCTACCGAGTACATGTAACAGGAAGGAAGCATGACCAACAACAGTCAAAGTAAAACAAAGTGATCCTCGGATCGTGAGTGTCGCATTTTCCCGCAGTCATTTTTAAATGACCTCAAATAACCCCTAGATGACCTTTGACCTATTTCAAATAAATTGTGATGAACCCCTACACAAGGATCACTCCGTCCTGGTTCCATGAAAATACATCAAATTGTGTAGACAAAGATGACCCCCTACATGATTTTTGACCTCAGTAATCCGTGGAAGAATTGTGTCTTCCCACCCAAGGGTCACTGAATCCATAAAAGCATGTAAAAGTTAATTAAAAGATTTATATATCCTGTACATAATCATACGGAGACACTGTTGTACGGGCATACAGAATTTAGGACTGGTGCCCAAAACATTGTTTAATTAGGCGACACAAAAATGATTTTACACACATGTATAATTGTGAACAAAATTGTGAAACCTTGGATTCTAGTTTGAGCAAATAAAGCTTTGTTCGAATCACTTAGCTATGGCTGCCAATAACACGTGTATCTATGGAAGCCACTGGCTAGCGGCGGCAGCCACTTCCCATAGACTTGTGTGTTATTTCAGGTCTTAGCCGATTGATTCCAAAACAGCCTAAGTAGGCACACCTCACACCTGCTGAGGAACTTACCAAGTGGTATGCACAAGTACCCTCTCCACTTGATCACAAAGAGAGGGTTGGAACACATTGCATTATACCGTAAACACATAAACCCTCCTAAGGTTTAACAGCACAAATATTATGCACAGACGTCCCAAGTCCACCTTTTTGCATGTGGTCCTATGGGGAACACAATTCTGCCCAAAATGTTCACAATCAATATGCACAGAAAACACAGTGTGTGCATTTTTGTGCAGTTAAACAAAGTCTGGCTCACAAAGTGACTTCCTAAAACCGACCCAAAACCGAAAACCGGCACGACCCAAAACCGACTTTGGGTCGGGTCGGGTTTTCATTCGGTTTGGTTGGGACGGTTTCGGTTTTGCATTTGTGATTTTCAGGTCAGGTCGGGTCAATTCACGTGGTATATTCACTTTTGTACAGCTTCAAATTAGAGCCAAATTAGAGTGTTGGTAGCGGCACAAAAAAAGAACAGTAGACCGGAAACGCGCCAACAAAAAGATGCATTGTAATTCTTTACATACCGGTATCACGGGATGGTAAGTTAACCAGTTCGTGCTGGATGACGTATATAAACGCAAAGTTTTCCCCAGACTCAAAACGGATGACACATAAACACGCCAAGTTCAAGTTCGGAAATGTCTGTCAGCAGCGAGCAAGGCTGGAAATGCGTGGGTGTGCTTCCCGTCACTATCTGCCTGAACCCGGTTTGGATCGAGTTTCGTTAAAAATAATCCCGCCTCTCGGCTCGGTGATGTTAAAATAATCCCGGCGCGAACGGGTTAAAAAGGCGGACGTTGCTTGATTGATCAATATTCATGCAATACTGATACAAGTTCAGGCACAAAACAGACACAATTTTCAAAAATTTAAGGATGATTTGCCCGAGCCCAACATTCTAGGTTTTGTTTTTGGGTTTTTTTTTTTTTTGGGGGGGGGGGGGGGTTTCGGGTTCGGTTAAGTTTTCGTCAGTTCGGGTTGGTTTTTCCATATTTAGCGGGTTGAGTTGAAGAGTTCAGATCGGTTTTGGTTCGAATTCGGTTTATATTTTTAATGTTTCGGCTTGGTTTGGCCTAGTCAACCTAATTTGTTGCACATCATTTACTCACATTCACGCAAAGATGATGCAGGTCTTTGCGCCAGGAACATGTATACATGTATGTAGGCACCTGGAGGCATGGTACATGTATGGAGCTCTCGTGATGGTACATGTAACCTAGCCCCATCCGGTCTTTGCGCCAGGTACAATGTACATAGGCAACTGGAGGCATGGTATGGAGCTCTCGCAATGGTCACTTAGCCCTCTGTACATTTGTACACGTACAGTACATGTATGCACTGTTCCCACATGTACATGTACACTGTACGGTGTGTAGTCTATAGTTGGAATGGTCCCAAACATGGTTGGGACAGTCTGTTACAGTTAGGATGGTCCTGAATCTACGGTTGTAGAGATGTTCCCCAATACAGTTAAAATTGGGTCCTAGGAAGAATTCCATATACGGACATCAGTGGTTATGCTGAGGATTTCCCAGCTTTACCCCAAAGAAAAATAATTCCATATAGACATCATCTATGGGCCACGACAGACAAAGTACTGTCAAGGAATTTTTCCTTTTCCTAAGTGTTATCCAACATTTAAGCATCCTGATGTCTGATGTCCGGATATCAAATTCTTTCCTGGGTCCAATTAACAGCGATTTTGTGCTAACACAGACTCAATCTGTTTCATAGACACTGTAAGCAGTAAGAAATACCGGTACTAAGCACATAAGTTGTAATGACTCCAATCAATGACTCGACTCGAGTCACATTTTTGGGCGACTCGACTTCCAACGGGTAAATGACTTGACTCAACTTGAGTTGCACGCAAACGACTCGACTCAACTTAACTCGACTCCCTCATCAGAAGACTCGACTCGGCTAGAGAGTGAAGGCTAATGGGCTTCGTGCACAAGGCGAGTTGGGGGCACAAGGCGAGTTGGGGGCACAAGGCGAGTTGGGGGCTCAATATCGACGCCATCTTACCTGACTTCAATTTAAGTGTCTGGTTCCCGCTATGATATTTATATCATTGAAGAGTCAGCAAACAGACAAAGCGATCTCACTGGTATACAATATTGAATGACCATAGTGCGGCGCGTAACACCAGCGATGTACACTCATGAAAAGAACGGTTGCTATTTGAACAGCACCGTTAATCTACGTCGTCCGAAGCCCATAACACTTGAATCCCCCCAAAATGCAAAATTTACGGGAAATGTTGGCAATGACTTATGGAAACTGTGTCAAAGCGCCCTCAAGTGACAACCAGCGATGACAGAGTGGATATTTCCGCTATGTCAGTGAGAAAAAAATCTCGTAAATTTCACCTTTTCGCAAAATTACTTTGAGGCAATTGAAGGTGCCTATCCGGACCTAATACTGGGCACGAAAATTTGGTCCCAACTCCCAAGCGAGTTATATTGCACAAACAATTTTGACATTCTGCCACACTAGCCATGATGTGCAGCAAGTTTCAATTTGGGTCTCAGTGTAAGATTTGTAAAAACCTTACTGTTCAGGAAGTATCCACTTTCTATCTCATCACAAGAGTCCATGGAAAAACAGGCTGAAATGGAGATGATTCTCTTGTCAACCGATTTACATACAGACATACAGAGGTACTGATATACACACCCTGTGAATCAAGCACCTCGGGCATTTCAACACATTTCATCACATCTTTAAAATTTATTGTCCGATTCCACGAGTCTTATCGCAAATACTGCTTGAGTGAATTTCCATATATAACGAGAATTGTGGGAAGAGAAAAGAGACAGATACTGTTCCATTTTCCTTCCCACAGTGCTTTGTATCTAAATATATTTTGCAAATTCGCTTGATTGGTACGGTATTTGCGATAAGGCTTATTGATTTTTATTGAGTATTACTCGACCATACGAGTAGATATGATGGCAAGATTTGGTTTGTATAACCTTTGTTATGGCATTTTTAATTTACTTTTTGTTTCTACATATTTGGCCATCCTGAAATAGCCATGGTCAGTTAGTTGTTGAATTTGTGTCTAGCGTTACATGGACAAGTCACGTGACTTGCCTAGAAAGAATGGACAAATTACAAAATTAGTTTACAATAAAATATATACATTTGTACTTACAGAGTCCACTGAGTTCTTGTTAAAGTTATGTTAATAATGGGACTTCGAATTATAAAGCAATGAAGGATTGGGAAATGTTCATTTTGTTACAAATTATAAACTCACCTTGTTTTGTTTCTTTTTTGGTGGCACGTCGAATCAAAATGTTCTTCAAACAGTTCACCGAACTTGACCCGTTGTATTTGTAGACATATACGGTCAGCAAATTTAATTGTTCTGGTTAATTCGAGGCAATTGGGAAGGGAAGAGGTATTCTTCGAAATTCAGGACCGCTCGCTTCAGCCCTCCACTCACACAAACAGATGGGCCCGAGCGATAGTGGATTTTTACATGTTTGCCAACGAAAATAGCACCAATTTGCCGGAATAACGGCGTGAAGCCCGGCGTCTAGCCCACCTCAGTCAAAAACTCGAGAAAACTTGTACAAATAGGCATTCAGTTTGTTTAAATTCGACGATAATGTTGAGTTAGAAACCCCAATCGCTTAGAACACTGCGCATCGCCATTGCTGCTGTTTGCTGGTTTCTGAAGCTTTCTGAGCAAGGCTCATTTACATAATAAATAGGCTCGACCACTCGTGACCTTTCAACTCAAGACCTTTCAACTTGTATCTCTGCGGCGGCATGGGCCAATTAACTTAGCCCGTGCTTCATAGAATTTAACGATTTGCTAATCCTGTTTGGTTCATTTACCTCATATTTTATTTCAGTTGTCACCTTTTGATAACAATTCTGAACAATAATTTCTGGCTGTTTTACCACTGCATAATAAAGTATTGTTGCATGCTGCGCGCGCCGATATGACACGACATGTACACATGGGAAGTGCTATCTCTTGCGGTTTTTTGGCCACGCGCGCGCCGGCGCGCCGCTTATATTTTACAATTACATGTAGTTCATTGTGTACACTTCTTATTCCTCCATGAGTATACATACATGGTGTGCACAAAAATGATTCAGTGGCCACAAAATTTGCCCATACGACCTAGGATACTTTCTAATACTGAATAAATGCTTGAAAAACACTAGCCTTTTAGTTTCGGCTTCCACTTTCATATTTGGGGTGGGTGTAGAAAAACATTTATGTCAGGCCATGGAGCAAAACTAGTGTCAGGCCTAACATGGAGGCTTCTTAACAAGTAAAATGATGACGTCCCAATAACTAATTTGCATAAAAAAACAGGAAGAGGACAGGGTGGCGCATGAGACATGCTATACACGTACACGGCGTAAGCGCTTACGCCGTGTACGTGTATAGCTAGGTATGGTACAATCAAAATCAAGAGTTAACAAAAGCAAAACATGAAACCGGATAGGTGGATGACCCCCGCGTTTTGGTCTGTTGTCCTTCAAGACAAGATGACGCCATCGTCTTACACTGGGAGGCCGCGCGCGGCCAGTACCGGGAGCCTCCTGGAGTTATAAAAACTGTTCCAAATTCAAAGTTTGCCTTTGTGGGCCTCGAAAAAATATAGGTTTTCTCGGCTATTTTAAAACATTTTTCATTCAAATTTACCAATTTCAATTTCAAACTTATGTAAAACAAATTAGTCCGATGTGTGCTTGAGTAAAGTTAAGCTTTGATGTGTGCTTTTCGGCAACAGTTTCGAGACGAAGTTTAAACTGTAATGACGAATATTATAAACCCAGTGTTTAAAAAGGGTTATTGAAATTGAATAATAAATGACTAAATTGATTTGATAAGGAGCGTGTAAAAAAATTCTTGGACGATGGATGAGAGTTGATGAATTTTAATGATTTTCTTTAAATAGCCGGGGAAACCGATATAATAAATTGACGAGTGTGACGTCTATCGATCTGCACGTCGTTACTCCATCATAAACAATAAATTATGTCGACATGGCAGTTTGGGCATGATAACTGTCAAAATGATAATGCTTTACATCAAATCAAAAACAGTTTTGTCATAGCGCAAAGGTTAGAAACCAATGACAGCCTGACCGCAGCGTCGCAGACGGCGTATAACTTCCTACTCACTGTATTGAATGATTACAGTCACGTTCGATTCTAGGCAGTTAAACCGCGGTCACGGAGTCCCGTTTGATATCAAGTTTTGTGAAACTCGTCACAAATCCTTGGACATTTTTAGATTTGTAAAAAAAATTCCTCTGTATTTTTAAGAATGTTGTACGTGTTGGTGTATCGTTCATTGCTGCCCCTTCTGGGGCCAATTCCATAGAGCTGCTAAGCACTAAAATTTGCTTAGCATGAACATTCTTCCTGGTCAAAAACAGGGTTACGAACCAAATTTTCAGGTAACCTATAGGCCTATTGTTTCTGACTTATATTCATATGTTTTTTGCTTAGCGTGAAATGCACATGGAGTTTTAGCTGGCAACCCGTTATTTTTGAGCAACACTTTTTTGGTGCTAAGCAGATTTTTGTGCTTAACAGCTCTATGAAATTGGCCCCTGGTTAAAAGAGGTTGGTACAAACAAATTAAGTTCTTTTAAAGATAATGCTTTTCCCCTGATTAGTTTATCCAAATGACCTACTCAATAAAACACATCATCCCAAACGTCACGTTGAATGTGAATAATTATATAATAATTCATTACTAGCTCTCCCGCCCATGGGTGCTGGGTAGCGCTGATGCGCTTTGAGCCTCGATTGTGTAGATAGATCGAGTGCATTAAAATTAATGTCATGAACCCTTCTAAAGTCCGTGTAAGATCACATCAATATTGAATACACATTATAATGCAAGTTATATCACTTTTACATGTATTCCTAGTAATTGTGGTTTTCTCTTTAAATGAATGGGAATTTAGCAGGTATTATCACGTCGGATTCCTTACTGCACTGGATTTTACGCATGACTGCACAAAAGCCCATATGAAGCAAGACATGGGACGGAGATACACCCCCCCCCCCTTTTTTTTTGTGGCGGTCACAGTGCTGGCGGAATGTTGTGGTTCCTCAGGAATTCTTTTTTGTTGGGGGGGGGGGGGGAGTGGTGCGTTAGGTAACAATAGTCTAGAGACTGTATAGGTATAGGGGAAAAGGGGGGGGGGGGGGGGGGGGTCGTGGGGCCGTCGGTCCCATATCTTGCTGGGTATACAAAAGCCTATTCAGGAGCTGCACTGCACAATGGACGGAGTGTGCAGCTGGCCACAGCATTCCAGATGGATTAACGGGCAGCCACTATCGACATTAAGATACTAATTGGTCAACTTATTCTGGCAAAGTGGAATGTCGAACACACAACAAAAAAACAACCTTTTCAATAATGTTATTTTCTGTCTGTTTTTTTTAATCATTAATTCGACTCACTAAAACAAACTCTACACGATACAATGAGGAATACTCACTGTACAGGTATTACACACATACAGTAAAAAGTAACTGACACACTGACAATACGCTATACAAGCTGTTTAACATCTCAATTAAAACAACCTATATCTGAAAAATACAAATATTAATAATTTTTTCCAGTTTCTTGGGCAGGCGAAATTCCAAAGTTTATTATTTTTTCTTCTCTGAACCAGAGACTGGCCTGTCATACAAGTATGTACAAACTTTGGATGCCAAACTTTGGTTAGCTAAAAAATATCTGCTTACTACGTGTAATATTAGCTAAGAAGTTTGGCTTACACTTATCCCTAGTCGAGGTTTTTGAACTTTCTGTGCTTACAGGGTTAGCACAGAAGTTTTCTACTAAGCACAAAATGGTGACCGTAAGCGCAGAATTGTGTGGTTAGCAGAGCCATCAAATTGGACACAGTTAAGTTCCTGTTACACAATTAAAAAGTATTAATAAATACCTAGGAGAGTTCATAGCTTCCGATTGGTCGAGACTCGATCACGTGGAGGGCATTATCACGCAGTAATGACCGGGTCATCGCCCTGTTATTCCCTAATTAAACGATCTTGTGTTATAAAACCTGATTTTGCAACAAATATTTTTCAGCAAAAAAATGCATTGCAGGTCTTTGAAATTTGAACCAAAATTGTTTTCTTGTCTTTATAGCAGGCGCAAGAAAACTCACCAATTCTTATCCTTGATTGCAGAACTGTCAAGAATTATTGAAATATTATTGATAATCGAAAAGGAAATGAACCGAAAAAAAGTTGAACCCTTCTGGCACAAAAGCCGCCAAATGCCAGCAATTTTTTTAATTATCATATACTAGGCACTGAGAACCCTCACTTGATATCATTATCTTATTTTTCATGAAAGTGGCGTTTAGTGGCTTTTGCGCCTAAAAGTCAGGTTCATACTTAGCACAAAAGCGAACCCAAATGCGAATTTGTGACATCGGGGCATTTTTTTGCGCTGCGAATCCACAAAGGTTGAACACATTTCAACTCTGATGAATTTTCAAAGCGAATGCTTTGTGACGTCAAATTCGCTTCGCTTTCGTATGAAGTCTAGAATATCTAAAAGTCTTCAACTATTCAGATAAAATAAATACATAAATCAAGATTTTGACATATAATACCACATGTAGTGCACTGATCATAATTAACAAATTAGCAAATTGATTGGTACACAAAGTAATTTGGCATTTTTTTATAAATTTCAAAAGATTTTCTTCCAATTCCGATTCCATCACTTTAAGATAAAAATGACCAATGGAGGGACAAATCTTCTCAAACAAATCAATTTAGTTGTGTTGAGTTACATGTAGCGGAAGCCCAGCACATTAACAAAGTAGAGATTGGGGGAAATACAAAAATTCATGATTGAAACCTATACGGTGTACATTTTTCATAATTTCCAAATTCAGGAATCAGAAAAAATCCAGGAAAATATAATTTCATTCAATTGTGTAAATTTTTTCAGCAAATTTTTTTTTACAATTTCTTTTAAAATGACTAAACTTTAATAAAAAAACCAAACATGTACAGTAGGTGCATTTGTCAGATTACATTGAATGTCGTTAAAAACATTATTCTTGCTAATTGTACAAAATGAAAATATACGGAAACTGAAGCAATTCATTCATGTTCAAATATCTTTCGCAATGTCTCATGTGGACGTGATTTAAAGGTCGTATACACCATTAATAAGTGTTTGAATTATCAGGAATGGGTGGATTTGTGGGTTTGTATTTTAAAGTAAATATTATTAACTGACCTGTCTGAAGTTCTACAATCATGGATGTCGAGAGAAAAAAACCAAGCAAATGTGTATACGACCTTTAAAGGTAGTATACACCATTTGCAAATATCGAAAATATTTACTACCGAATTATTAAGAAATATCTTACTCATCTGAAAGTAAATGTTGATTCTGGGCATCCAGCAAAATGATTGCGCTAGATATCCTGTAATTCTTCCGAAAAATATAATTTTATAATGAAAAATTCGCGATCGCCGGACGACGAGCGCGAAAAAACAAAGATAACATAAGAATAACTGCTCGAAGCCGGTTGAAAAAACCCCCGTTTTTCGTGCTTTTCTCGGCATCCATGATTGTAAAACTTCGGACAGCTCAGTTAAACGATATTTACTATAAATACAACCCCCCAAATCTACTCATTCGTGATAATTCAAGCAATGACCAATGGTGTATACTACCTTTAAGACTACAGGGTGGGAGAAGACAGCACTGACCCAAATTTTGTTTACACCTTAAAGGTAGGATACACCATTTGCAGATATCAAATTATCAAGAAATATCTTACTCATTTGAAAGTAAATATTGATTCTAGGCATCCACCAAAATTATTGCGCTAGATAACCTGTAGATAAACCTGAAAAATTTAATTTTATAAAGAAATATTCGCGATCGCCGGACGGCTATTGCGAAAAAACAAAGATAACATATTAAGTATAACTGCTCGACACCGGTTGAAAACAAATGCTGTTTTTCGTGCTTTTCTCGGCATCCATGATTGTAAAACTTCAGACAGGTCAGTTAAACGATATTTACTATAAAATACAACCCCAAAATCCAACCATTCATGATAATTCAAGCAATTACCAATGGTGTATCTTACCTTTAAGTTTGCATGCATACATTTTCATACAATTCATAAAGTTCTCAAAATATCAAATTCACACAGTTTTTACTAAATCTTCCCACCATATTATTTTCAATGGTATTATTAATGGTAAATATTATAGCAATGGTGAGCAGAAACAAAATCATGAAAATCCACATAATATTTTTTAAAGACTTTTAAAATTAAATTGAATTTCTCAAAACTTCATCAGGTGCATAATTATTTCATTAGAGCAAAAGTGGCCATTCTGGAATCAGACATTTTTGTCATAAAGCTCATTTTAGTAAATAAATTTGAAAAACAAACAAAATACACCACTTGCGACAGTTTTGGGGGGTGAAATACAAAACGTGGTCATGGGTACCAAATAACCCATGTCATGATTGTCACGTCAGTAGCCATATATATACGAATACAGAAAACTTTACACTTGCAGTCTGAAAAACAAATAAAAATACCTCATTTTTTGGAACATGAAATGCTACATCTAAAACTTCTTGCTGCTAAAACAGACACTTTTTAAAAGCTTAGGGAAAAAGAAAAAGAAAAAAAAAGCCAATGTACAGCACATCAATAAAATGAGTAGACTATGACGTTTTTTAAAAATGTATCTAAAAATTCCTTTCCCAAAGATTAATGATTTCCTTGGAATTTATTTATTTTTGTTCACATTCCAACAAAAGTTGTAAAATACAAGATCTGATTTCATTTCGAAAGCTCACGCTCAATTGTGCATTACATAGTCGAGCACAAGGAATTACAAAATATAACATTATTTTTACATTATTTAGTTGCTGGGGGACCATTTTGATTTCAGGGGCAAAGCATGATGGGAAGGGTGAGTTAGTCTCCAATTCAGCATCACATGTTCACTGCTTTGTAGACTGCCGATATGTCCTTCTCTCCGAGCCCCATATTTTTCGCTCTCTTGAATAGCTGCAGGAAGAAAAAGAAAAAGGAAAAACTAAAAAAAGGAACATCAACACTCAAACCGCAAAAACAAGCCCAAAATGTTACCGGTTGTCTTGTACAGCACCCTCAACCCCCAAAACATGCCCCAATGTACCGTAGGCGGTTGTCTAGTACAGCGCCCTCAACTGCAAAAACACGCCCTAATGTTACTGGTTGTTTAGTACAGTGCCCTCAACTGCAAAAACATGCCCCAAAGTTACCGGTTGTCTAGAACAGTGCCCTCAACTGCAAAAACACCCCAATGTTACCGGTTGTCTAGTACAGAGCCCTCAACTGCAAAAACACGCCCCAATGTTACCGGTTGTCTAGTACAGTGCCCTCAACCGCAAAAACACGCCCTAATGTTACCGGTTGTCTAGTACAACGCCCCCAACTGCAAAAGCATGCCCTAATGTTACCGGTTGTCTAGTACAGCGCCCTCAACCAGACAAACACACCCTAATGTTACCAATTGTCTAGTACAACGCCCCCAACTGCAAAAACACGCCCTAATGTTACCGGTTGTCTAGTACAACGCCCCCAACTGCAAAAACACGCCCCAATGTTACCGGTTGTCTAGTACAACGCCCCCAACTGCAAAAACACGCCCCAATGTTACCGGTTGTCTAGTACAACGCCCCCAACTGCAAAAACACGCCCCAATGTTTCCGGTTGTCTAGTACAACGCACTCAACTGCAAAAACCCGCCCAAAATTACCAGTTGTTTAATACAGTGCCTCAACCGCAAAAACACGCCCCAATGTTACTGGTTGTCTAGTACAGCGCCCTCAACCAGACAAACACACTCCAATGTTCCCGGCTGTCTAGTACAGCGCTAGTTCTAGTTCCCGGTAATTGGCAACAATCCCCAAAGTTAAAAAATAATTCAAAGTGATCCAGATAAATCTGAAAATTTAATGCAATCATCCTTTATCCATAAGCTATCTGCCCACCAAGCTTCGTTGAAATCCCTGTAGTAGTTTTTCTATAATCCTGCTAACAAACAGACAGACAGACACCCCCGACAAAGAAACGGACAGAAAGACAAATAAACAAACAAACAAACGCTGGCCAAAACATAATGATGATAGTTCGATAGATACTCCAGAACACCACACCCTTCTTTAAAACAAATCCATAACATTAACTGTTATTGCGGCCCCCAATCGTTGAAAATTGATACAAAATATTACTTTTCTTGAAAACCCCATCACATCAGGTGCCGTGATGTCACAGGATGCTTGAGACTGTTATTCACTTACAGTCAAGTAAGGTATTTTTCATAATAATTAAGTTGTTTTAACGTGGGTTAACTATTATTTGTAACCACTCTGTAGATTAACCTCATTAACCTCATTAACAATAATTAGGTATTTCACAATAATTCAGTTGTTTAAACGTGGTTTAACTATTATTTGTAACCACTCTGTAGATTAACCTCATCAACCTCATCAACCTCATCAACCTCATCAACCTCATCAACCCCATCAACCCCATCAACCCCATCAACCCCATCAACCCCATCAACCCCATCAACCCCATCAACCCCATCAACCCCATCAACCCCATCAACCCCATCAACCCCATCAACCCCATCAACCCCATCAACCCCATCAACCCCATCAACCCCATCAACCCCATCAACCCCATCAACCCCATCAACCCCATCAACCCCATTAGACTAACCTCATTGACTGCTGCAGAGACGGGTATGGGTTGTTCTACCTGGTCGGCCAGGGCCAGGGCCAGTCTCATGTCTTTCTGCTGGTACTTGAGGGGAAATGCTGGAGGGTACTTATTGGCCAGAATAGCTAGTAAGAAACAACAAATTGAGAAGAAAAAAAAATTATCATAAAAAGTGAATATTGGTTTACTGAAATTCAAATCAAAGGTCATTATTAATAATAAAATATCTGCAGAGGAGCATATTTAGTGTGTTTTAAGGCAAAAAAAACACAAGATTTTTCTTTTCATTTTTTTTTTAATAACCATCGTTTGAAATTGACGCACAAATTATAAATTTCTTGAACATGACAGCACATGAGGTACATTGATTCCACAAGGTGCTCGAGACTATTATTCAGTTACAGTCAAGTCAGGTAATTCATAATAATTTGGTACTTTGTTATTTTTTATTATTATTCTTGCACAAATGTTGTTCAAATTGACCTTTAAATGAATTTGTTTTGAAAATTGAGCAAACAAATTGACTGGGGTTGAGCTTGAACTAGCGACCTCTGGATTGCCTTTGCAGTGCCCTGTGTAGTTTCCCCACAAAGATATTGGTAGAGCACCAGAACGGCAATTCGGGGGTCGTGGTTCAAGCCCCGCTACAGTCAATTTCTTTGTTCATTTTTTCAAAATAGTATTAACTGGACTTTCCCTTTTGGTTCATTCGAAATCTTTAAATCTAATTTGTTCCTCATCCTGACCTTTGCCTTTGCCACTGATGAGTGGGCTGGATGTCGCCCCCAGGTTCAGCACGTCTAGCAGGGTCTCTTGGCTGAGCCCAGCCCTGTCGGCCACGGCCATGCCCTCCGCAAACCCACTCATGATGCACCCCGTGATCATGTTAATGATGATCTTCATCTTGGAACCATTCCCGACATCTCCTGCGAACAAGAATTTGTTTTCACGTAAACATTGGTATTCATTGGCTCAAAGTTAAAGGTAGGATACACCATTGGTAATTGCTTGAATTATCCTGAATGGGTGAATTTGGGGGGTTGTATTTTATAGTAAATCTCGTTTAACTGACCTGTCCGAAGTTTTACAATTATAGATGGCGAGAAAATCATGAAAAACAGCGTTTGTTTTCAACCGCCGTTGGCGATCGCGAATTTCGTTTTATAAAATTATATTTTTCGGAAAAATTACAGAATATCTAGCGTGATCATCTTGCTGGATGCCTAGAATCATTATTTACTTTCAAATAAGTAAGAAATTTCTTAATATTTCGGTAGTAAACATTTTCAAAATGTGCAAATGGCGTATCCTACTTTTAACCTTTTCCGAATAAACTCGACATTGGTAAGGAAAGGGTTAACACTTTGTGTACGGGCACAAAGTGACCAGTGGTGTGCTGGTTTTTAGAAAGCTTTGTTCTGTCCAGCCTAGCTGCAAACAATAAACAAAACCCCTATTCGTCACACTCAGACCCCCATACCTTTTGTGTGAATGAAAGTACTAGGATTGGAAAGCTCAATCTATTGATTACACTCCCATTCAAGAACAAGCAGGTTCACCAATCTGTTGCCTACTAGAAGGCTAGTTATTCAAAGCTAATTCCCCAGGATCTGCAGGTTGAATATCGAATAGATTCTGTACTTGTTGAAATTCTACTGGCCCAGTGACCTATTCTATATGTGACCTGGCACCACGAAATGAGCGGAAAGGCGCACATGGCCAAAACGAGTTATTAGCCGAAACGTCCTTTTTTTCAAGTGGAAGGTCGTTTTCGAGTTGTTAACGTTTTTACATACAAAAAAACCTTCTTTATCATATCCCAACATTTTATAGCTCAAATAAAACTCTAAAGTGTGTTTTATTTTGTGGCTGAATTGCAGTGAGTGATAGTATAGTTGGCACAGTTTACGGACTTTGAACTCCGTTTTTTCAAAACAAGGAAGCATGACTTCATCTATTTCAAAAGAGTAGAGCGGCGGCTACGAATAAGGTAAAGCAACACACAATACATCATTTGAAAGCTAAGGACTTCTTTCTAGAAATGTAATAAAATCAATTTTTCTTATTTTGCGACTTTCAACCCATTATGTGGTGCCAGGTCACATATATAGATTTATTTTTATTAAACAAAAAAAAGACCCCGAAAAAGACAACAATCAGTAGTTTTTTTCTTCATTTTTTGCTTGATTACATCACATCACATCACAGTACCTGTACCTCTGATCATAACCCACAAACCCCAACCTCCAAGCCACACTAACTTTTACCAAATACAAGACATAATTGTCCGAATTGGGACTTACCCAGATAGAATGCTTTCTTGCCCATAGCCTGGAAGCAGGACGTGCAGTCGTCAAAGAGGCTCCTATCGCCGGCTCCTATGATGACCAACGAGCCCTCCATCGCTGGCTGAACGCTGCCGACGACGGGCGCTTCAAGGAACCTACCTTCCCTAGCTGTTATGGCCTACCAAGACAAACATAAAACAAACAAACGTGGTGCGATTAAGCAGAATGAGGCTGAAGTCGGCAATTCTAATTTGGAAATATGGGACAGGAAATGTGCTGGAATTTGGGGGGTTGGGCAAAAAGTATTGCAGGAAAACTATTCATCTTTCTGTTTAAAATCTGAAACTCAAAAGGGAACAGCTCAAAAAAAGTTATTTTTCAACCCTATCGAAGTTTGATCATTGCCAAAAAAAAAATCAAACAAACAAAGTCCATAATTTGTTGCAGTGTTTTCCTAAATGTACTCTTCTATTAACACGCCAATGAGACGCTTTAGTGAAGAGTAAAAATTGAAAGAATAATAATTTGAAGGAAAACAATTATTAACATTTTTATCTCTACATTTTCTAAATCAGGCCTCGAAATAGTACTAGCCCGGCGTACAAAGTCTAGCAAACACTGCTCCGGGCTACCCAGACCCACTTCCTTGGTTGCCCAGTGGGCTAGTGAAAATTTCAGTAACCTACCTGTAAAGGTTTAGATCAAAATACATGTTAAAATTGTTATTGTCTTTTTTTGTATTAAATAAATATCGGATCAAAATAAAGTCTTTTGTTTGTGTTTTTTGGCATGATTATTGATATCCTGCGAGCGCTCGATCCAAGTACATGTATGCATGCAGTGCACTGCGATCTCACGTACAGAGTAGACTGGTGGGCTTCAGTGAGATTAGTATAGTATAAACTACGGCGCAGGGTACCGCACATATGTGCACTATTCTCTTTTACATCGTTCAGCCTTTCTTACCATAACGGCCCACTGCGTAGCTGTATAGTAAATGATCGTTCTGCCGTGTCACTAGTAGTAGCGTCTGATACAGTCTGTTCAGAACAGCGCCCTCTGTGTACGTGCGCGCGCCGAACGAATAGTTTGCATTGTGCATACGGGCTAGCAAAAATGTAAACGGGCTAGTAAAATCTGCAGTTTGCTAGCCCGGTGGGCTACCCAGGATAAAAAGTTAGCGCAAGGCCTGTAAATCCCTCAACTGATAACAGCCTATCTTCATACTCCCACTTCCCTGTCCTACAAAACATTTGGGGTTGTTTTTGATTGTTGATAACCCCTGTACATTAGTCTCATTTCCAACAAACTTACCCCTTCTAAACCTGTTACGGTGCCAATGTCTACCGTTGACATGTCAACCAACGCCTTGCCTTTCTTCATCGCATCAAGTACGCCGTGCTCACCGAAAACAATCTGTCGTCAGAATAAATAGAAAATAATGCATTATCAAAACGCAATGCTGTCAAAGCGACTGGGGAGTCAAGGCTGGCGCATTGGCTACTGTCCTCGCCTTTTAAGGCTGTGGTCCGGGTTCGATTCCCGCCCTGGTCCTATATGTGGATTGGGTTTTCAGTCACTGCCTGATTCTGTGAATTTTCTCAAGAATATTTTCTCCCACACCTAAAACTGTATAAGTTCTCATCATTGTCTTATCATTGTCTTATCATTCGGTTGCATTGTCTTCTATATTTGACCTCAGTAATCCGATGAAGAATTGTGTCTTCCCACCCAAGGGTCACTGCATCGAAGTTTCATCAAAATCCTTGAAAGCACGTACTGTAGAAGTTACACATTTCAAAAAACAAAATCTTAACCTGAAACTTTATTAACACAGAATAATACATATGGTCATACAGTCATGCATAATTTAGGGCTGGTAGGTGCCCAAAACTTTGTTTAGGCGACACAAAAACACTCCTGAGCTGTAATGTATTATCAGTGACCAAGAAGCAAATTGGAGGATGTTGCAGTTTTTTTCTTAATCTCTGTCTCACACAAAATTGAAAGGCTGAAATATTCGGTTTCCAAAATCAAAACCGAATAGTGGAAATCAAACCGAATATTACAAAGTTGGGTTTTAAATATTTTACATGTCGGTCAAAATTGATAAATGAATTAAAAGGCTACATGTATTTCATATTTCTTTCAGAAAGTTAATTTCAAATAAGTTAAGAGGGCCTAATATTTCGATCTTAGCAAGATCTTCTTCATTGACAAAATGGCAGTGTACATGAAACAAACATATAAAGGGAGACATACAAGCAAGATGCCTTCCAGGGTTGAGAGAAGAAACACAAAAGAGAAATAACAGTGTAGCGGAACAATCTACAAAAGGACGATTAGGCCAAGGGAATAAAAGATGAGGTCAGAGTGGGTAGGATCAAAGACAGACTAACAAAATGTATTTGTTACAAGTTGACAAGTTCAGCGGGTACTTACTGCTCTGAGCGCCTCTGAATCGGACACCATTGAGAAGACGATGTCACATTCCGATACCAAATCAGAGACATTCTCGGCTTCTGTAGCACCTGCCGTAACAAAATCTGCACACTGTGGCCACAAAGAAAGATAAACAACAGATCAAAATAGGGACAACAACAAATGGAATTCTGAATCTATATGTACCGGTATAAACCTGACCACCGAGGCCTCTTAGTTAGAATCTAATCTAAATCCTCCAAAATCGTTCCGATATTTTTCAAAATTCAACCCACACATTATTGCCATACAGCCTCAATCACTTAACCCTTAAACCCTCTTGAGTGCTTTAACTAGAAAGGGTCCTGAATCTGCCAAAGTCTATCAAGTTTGTCATGCAAAAACTGCACGAGTCCATCAGAATCCACCAGTATACACTCTGAAAAAAAACCTGAATCCATCAACAATCCACCAGCTAAAGTATAATGGATTCTGACAGATTCAGGATATTATGCTGGCATAAAAATATTTGTAAGTGTTTCTCTATAGAACCTTCAAAAACTATCAACTCAAAATCCATTTTGCAGCACTGCACAATCCAGCAGCACGGCTAGGCTTAAAGTTCTGAATCCATCAGATTCCCCCTGATTGTTTATACAAAATGTATGGGGGTATCCTGAGTGTGCCAAACTCTTTCAAAACAAGGAATGGATTCTGATGGATTAAAATTTGTTAAAATGCTCCATTATAGGCAAAGAGGATTTAGGACGATTTACCCCCCAAAATAACTATGATCCTCCCAATACTTCATACACCTTAAAGTTGGGATACACGGATTGCTTGAATTATCATGTATGGGTGGATTTGGGGGGGGGGGGGGGGTTGTATTTTATAGTAAATATTGTTTAACTGACCTGTCCGAAGTTTTACAATCATGGATGCCGAGAAAAGCACAAAAAACAGCGTTTGTTTTTAACCGGCGTCGAGCAGTTATTCTTTATGTTATCTTTGTTTTTTTCGCGATAGCCGTCCAGCGATCGCAAATTTTTCTTTAGAATTTTGTTTTATAAAATTATATTTTTCGAAATAATTACAGGATATATAGCGCAATTATTTTGCTGGATGCCTAGAAATATTATTTACTTTCAAATGATTAAGATATTTCCTAATAATTCGGTAGTAAATATTTTCGATATCTGCAAATGGTGTATCCTACCTTTAAGAAATGTAAATTTTCAGAGTCCAACAGTTTGGGTGTTGAGTTACCATGGCATTAGATTTTGCAAAGGGAAGGAAGGTTCCCAATAAATCACTTAAAGAGGGGGGGGGGGGTTAGGGTTAATATGTGTACATTCCCAGTGATTCCAATTCCATTTGAAAAATTTACCACAGTAGAAAAAAAGCCATTTTGACATAAACAATTACAGATGGCTTATTTATATTAAAGGTAGAATACACCATTGGTAATTGCTGGAATTATCAGAAATGGAATTGGGGGGTTGTATTTTATAGTAAAGTTTGTTTAACTGACCTGTTCGAAGTTTTACAATCATGGATGCCGAGGAAACAACGGTATTTGTTTTAATCGGCAGTTATCAGTTTTTTTCGCGATCGACATTTCGGCGATCAGAAATTTAATTTTATAAAATTCAATTTTTCAGAACAATTACAGGATATCTAACGCAATCATTTTGCTGGATGCCTAGAATCATTATTTACTTTCAAATAAGTAAGATATTTTGTAATAATTCGGTAGTAAAAATATCCGATATCTGCAAATGGTGTATCCTACCTTTAAGTTTTAATTTTTAGCTGCACAGATAGCAGTTCATGCATAAAACACACCAAATGAAGTGAGAAGTCCATTAAATGTAATCGCTGATATTAAATGGCTTTTTTCACTAAAGTCCAACAGCTTATTCGTAAAATTGCATGATGACTGCATTAAGTACACGTATGTAAGTATTTGTTGGGCTGTATTTGCTTTAGCATGCTGAGTTTGTCAGGAAATGCAACATGTTTTGTTTGAAATTAATAACGCATTTGAAATCCATCAACCATTTCCTTACCATGTTTTTTAAACACTATGCTCACAACAGTATTAAGGTAGGATACACCATTTGCAGATTTTGAAAAAATTTACTACCGAATTATGAAGAAATATCTTACTTATTTGAAAGTAAATAATGATTGTAGGCATCCAGCAAAAAGATTGCGCTAGATATCCTGTAATTGTTCTGAAAAATTGAATTTTATAAAAACAAATTCACAATCGCCGGACGGCGATCAAGAAAAAACCAAGAACAACATAAGAACCACTGCCTGATGCCAGTTGAAAACAAACGCCGTTTTTTCGTGCTTTTCACAGGATCCATGATTGTAAAACTTCGGACAGGCCAGTTAAACGATATTTACTATAAAATACTCCAAAATCCAACCATTCATGATAATTCAAGCAATTACCAATGGTGTATCCTACCTTTAACTCGACATTGGCAAGGAAAAGGTTAACATTTGATTGCACATTTGCACCCAAGGCCTAGAAATTGCCACATTCTCAAACCCACGGAATAAGCCAGTTCGGTATTCTAACTGCACATGAGCACAACAAGGTTTGACGATTTTTTTTTCTTCGGAAAAAGAACCTGGCAGACGTGGTAAATAAATCTAAATGTTACTTTGGAACATGCTTTTGCAATGTTTTTCCAGAAAGAAAAATTGCCTGTCTCAATAAGCGCATATTGTTCATTGTTCATTTTATTTCTACAGCGTCACACATTTTGACTATGGCAATTAAACAAAAAAGGTCCTTGATATACAGAAAGTGAAACTGTAGAGGGACCCACTATGAAGCAAAGCTTGTAATCGTGGGCCCCTTATACAAGTTTGAATTACTTTATATACGTAAAACACAAAAACAAAACAAACAATAGACAAAGATAGTATACGTAAATTACATTACATGCCAGCAAACAAGTTAGATGTGTATCATAATAATTATGGAACCTTGAAATTAATAAGTTACATGGGATCGCAATAATTAGCCAACAAGACTGATTTATAATTCCGTTTAAAAGTTGACAAATATCTCGACATTTTCAGGTTCTCTTTAAAAGAATTCCACAGCCTGGGTGCCTCGTATTTAATAGTTTTTTTGGATAAGGATGTACGAGTAAATGGAAGATGAAAATTTGAGAATTGACGAGTGTAATGAGAATGAACATCACAATTCCGGGCGAAAATGGAATTTATAGAAGATGGTAGGATACCAAGAATAGATTGGTACATGAGAGACCCAAGCTGATGAAAATAAATGTCCTTAACTTTTAAAGTCTTGTGTTTGAAAAATAAGGGGTCAGTATGAGCATTGAAATCAGAAAAATGCATATGCAGTTGGAATACCGAACTGGCTTTTTATTCACATTGTATTCATCATCAGCCCACGTTCTGTTTGTTCAGAGACCAACTTGATTTAGACCTAACTTTTCACCAGCAGTCGCAACCAACACTGTCTGAACGGTTCGTCAATACAAAGGTTTCTGAATGACCGGACGTAATTTATTTCTTTATTTAATAATAAGATGATTAGTTTTTATTGACCTTTTCTTTTGGGGTTTTTCTTTATTGAATTGTCTTTATGTTTTTTTATGTACTGAGAGCCCCAAATAATCAGCTTCTGCTGGATGGGCTACCCTCATTAAAGATGGTTGTAAATAAATGATGTAGTTCTAATGTAATTAATCATACAGGTACAACCCGACAGCTCTTTGTTGCCCATATTTGGTTGCATAATAGTCCTAAAATCCTCACTGTACCTTGAACAGAGTACAATGCAAGTGTACCTTGTTAAAAATATGTGATAAAGTGCTTTGTCAACAAAGCGGGCCTATTTAGGTCGAAGCCATGTTAAAGAGACAGTCCCTTTTGCAAAGTCTATCCAAAAAGTAATTATTGTTCAAACGCTTCCTTGTTGTAAAGATATTAATGACTCTTTTTAAAACTCCCTGTGAAATTATTCCTTCTGTTATGCTGCCATTTTGAAGAAAATAATAAAAGTCCAAAAATGCATCTCAGCGACGCATTTTTGGAAAATGTCTATTAGTGCCGGTAGTTAGTTCAAAATTGAAATATTCAAATATTATTTTCTTTAGCATTCATAGAGCTAAAACTTTGTCAGGTTAGTTGACAAGCACCATTCTTAAGATTTTGGTAACTTTTGCTGTTTAACAATCTTAGTCTGCAGAAAACCTTTGACTTCCTGTGCACACCTGGAGCAAGTTTGACCATTGACCAATGGTTCACTAGTGGTTGGTTTGTCGAACTCTAGTCGAACTATGGTCAAACTTTTGTGTCAATTTTTGCCGATAGTTGGTCCCCGCTGCCGATAGTTGGTTCCCGCTGCACTATGCCATGGAAATGTTGCTATTGATAACCAGCGCGACCAAGTTGGTCACGAATAGTCGACTAGACTAGTCCAACCATCATTGACGAGCGTGAGTTCGGTCAGAGTTAGTCAAACTATGGTTAACTACAGTCCTTGATCGAACTTGCTCCTAGATTTAACTATACTCACTCTTTCCCCCAGAGTGTATACAAATTCAAATTGAAATTAATAGATTCAGCATTGTTAGGTTTAAAACTTTCAGGTAAAAATATTCAGCAGAGCATAGAGGGGTCCTTCTTATTCCTCCATGGGCAAAGTAAACTACCCCTTTACAATGACCTAATTCATCTTACTTTACTTAGATTAGCGCAGCTGCAAATAAATACAAAAGCATTTGCAAAAATGAACTTTGACAATTTTTTTTCTTCTTCTATGCTGTTTGCGTTAGGCTCTCGAAACACACAAATCGCCTGGCACAGCATTGCACCGAAACTGAGCAAACAACAGCGGTAGGGGAAAAACCAACCTCTGTGGCTACAAATGGAATGGCCCGGGGGGCAGGAGCACCCCTCGTTTTTATCAATGAACCGGTCCGGATCAGATGCTTGTGATGTTGAGATGCAGTCTAGTTGAGTTGCTGCTTTTTATTCAATAATAGATGGAGGGATGGATGGATGAAGTGATGTGTTTGGGTGTGTTGGAGTCTCGCAGAATACAATGAGTGGCAAGTGGCTTGCCTTGTACGTCGTCCGGATCTTTGTGAAATTGTACTGATGTGGGTAGAACACATGCGCTGTACAACCAGCATGTATCAAACATGCTGGTTACTGGGTTAATGGGGCCGTTACATATAATAAAAGGGATTTTCCATTCGCCTACAACCGACTGTTTAAGTACATGTGTATGTACTGCATGCTGTGATCAACTTGTACATGGTAAGGAGAGATGTTCAGTTAGGTTTACATATGTGACCTGCTCCCACGAAATCAGAGTAAAGTGGCATTTTTATATTGTGAGATATTGGTATTTTCAGATTCCTTGAATTCTTAGCTTTAAAATGATATATAGTTTATAGGGTATTATAAAAAATATATCAAATATTGAGCAAAACCAGCGGTCATTACACACATCAAATTATGAATAGTTAACTAATTGCGCTACATTTTACTTCTTGGGTTACGCTCAGTAAGATCAAATTTAGATTTTTTTCTGCTAATCTTCTGCAAAAAAATACGAGCTGTATCTCGAAATAGCCTGTGTGACTTATGTCGGGTTTCGTAGGAGCGGGTCACATGTGTATTTTCTAGAAAGAAGTACACCACAAGCAGAGTTCAAACCTTACAAAAACTGTTAAGCCAAAACTGAGCATCCCACACATTTGTGAGGCGTTCTGGCAAAATGAGATGAAACTGGGCACAGGCCACAGTGGAGAAAAATGCAAAAAAGTGAATGGGATGCGTTTTTTTCTTCTTCAATTTTCTGATTTATTGTTATTTGTAATAAAATTGGTTATGTCTACTAACCATATTTGTGACCTGGCACCACGAAATGAGAGGAAAGTCGCACATGGCCAAAACAAGTTATTGGCCGAAACATCAATTTTTCAAGTTGAAGGTCGAATTTGAGTTGTTAACGTTTTTACATACACAAAAATCTTCTCTATTATATCCCAAAATGTTATAGCTCAATTAAAACTCTAAAGTGTGTTTTTTTGTGGGTGAATTGCATTGAGTGATAGTATAGTTGGCACGGTTCACAGACTTTGAACTCCGTTTACTTAAAACAAGGGAACATGACTTTAGCTATTTCAAAAGAGTATAGCGGCGGCTAGGAATAAGCTACAACACACAATACATCATTTAAAAGCTAAGGACTTCTTTCTAGAAATGTAATAATGTCAATTTTGTTATTTTGCGACTTTCCACCCATTTCGTGATGCCAGGTCACATTTGTAAAGAATTAGTAGAAAGTGCCATTTTTCCTTTAATATTACATGTGAACAAACTCAAAGGCATTTTACTTTGGCAACATGTCAATGAATGCAATTTGTTTAACAGGCATAACTTACAATGTATTACAGTCAAACCTGCCATTGCGGCCACCTTGATACAGCGGCCACCTGGCTTAACTGGCCACCCTTGCTTGGTCCCAGTTTGATTCTTGCATAAACATACCATAACCATTTCTGCTAATGCGGCCACTGCGTAATGCGGCCAGTGGCCAACCCATAATAGCCCACAGCAAATAAAATGTGTACAATTACATTGCCGTGAAACCTGTGTACTCCGGCCGCAGAAATGAAGTGCGCCCTCTGTTGACTTTGAAATCTCCCCTGTTGTTTGGTTCCTGGACTTCATACATGTACATGTATGGGTGTGTGTACATGTGTACGTCTTGCTATAGTGGCCACTTGCGTATAGTGGCCACGAAAACCGGCACCGTCGATGGCCGCTATATCAAGGTTTGACTGTAACAGAATGTCCGATTGAAGCCCAACAAACAGTATTGTAAGAATTGTATTCTCGTTCTTAACATCAATACTCCTGATTTCAACCTCTGCCCAGTTCCGTCTCATTTAGCCCATACAACTCTCATTTTACAGGCTCCTGGATTGTACAATATTCACATAAACCTGGATGTCAACTCTTACCAGGCCAGTGAATAATCAATCACTCTGTACCAGCTGGTAAATGCCACAAAGCCACTTGGGGTAAAAAATGTAGCAAAGGGGGTGGGGAAACCCTGACTAATATATGTGACCTGTTCCAACGAAACCCGTACAAAGTCGACTTTTTAGTTTTTCAGATTTTGCTTTTTTCAAATTCTCTAGGTTCTCAGCTTTAAAATGATGTATCATTTACATATGTACCCCCACCCTATCTTCCCTGGGGTCTGGATTTAGTGATAAAACCCTGACAACCTAATTATGAGATAAACAGCTTTGAAGTTCAGAAAAGCGTATTATTTCTATACACAAATGTTTCACAAAATTGACAAAAAACACACTTCTGGTAGACGGATTTTGTTCAAATTTTAGGAGATTGTAGATTAATAGTGAGTGACTTAGGAAAACCTAAAACCTCAAAATGGTAAAATCCATCCAGAAATGACTTCAGGAGTAGTACCGGTACATTGTGACAAAACACATTGTGCGACTTTGTCCGTGTTTCGTTGGAACAGGTCACATATAGCTTATTGCCGTTTCTTTTTCTGCACCGGCGAATAGCGAGGTAAGAACTTAATGTTACAGTTGTACTGCAATTATTCTTGTTTATGTTAAAAAAAAGTGTACGTTCACTTTACAGTGGCGATACAGCATTTGTGGGGAGCGGGGGAGGGGGCCAAAAATGGAGGCAAAACGCGCATACAAACAAGGCATATATATGACCTGTCACCACAATATGAGAGTAAAGTTGGGAAAATTGAAAATGGAGATTTTAGTATTTTTAAAATTTTGGAGAAAAAGCTTTCTAATGGTACATAACACCTGGGAGTTTTGCGATAAATTTATTTTACAGCGCTCCAGAAAGTCATGGGTTTCACAAAACGTGTTTGTAAAGAAAACTTACCTAATAAACGTATTAACAAAACACGCAAAAGTTCGCAAAACAGGACAAGTATAGCAACGGCTATGTTCTAATCATTATTTCTTCTTAAAACTTTCCACACTAAACAACAAAATATCAAAATTTTAAAAACGTGAGATAGTTACGAGGACCTAATTTGCATATTTAATTACCGTGTTAATTAGACCACTAATGGACTTTAATCCAAACACTAATTACGCAAACACTACACAAAATCGCGTAATTTAAGAGGTTTTTGATCATCTGAAAATGGGAATATGTAGAGGAGGACTTAGGCTTTACAAATTACGCAAAATTTTAAAATTGACCACTCCTTCATGTTTTGACTATGGACGGCCATAATCTCTGAATCATATTGTGCGACTTAACTCTCATATTGTGCGACTTAACTCTCATATTGTGCGACTTAACTCTCATATTGTGGTGACAGGTCACATGTGCTTGTGCGAGCGAACATTTCTTTCATTGAAGTGATTAAGTAACCAGTTGATATCAGATGAAACAGGAAAAATATGAATAACTAAAAAATAGATGAACAAATAGATGAACATTTACAAGAGAAACAAACATTTTTTAAGATCACGGGAACACAAGTAAAATAGTTTAATAAAAAGAAAACTACTTTAAAACAGTCTTTATTTTTATATTTCAAAATAAATTTCCTAATTTCCTACGCTGTCGATTTTTTGCTGTAACACCATTACTTTTTCGAAAACGAAAGAAAAAAAGCAAATTTATTTATCGCCGACACAAATGTATACTGTATTACATGCATGAAAACCAAAAGCAACATTATTGTAGTCCATTGACAAAGATCAATAATTACACAATGTTACAAAACCAGGACCGTGTATCGAAAGCGGAGAAACAAACAATATGTACCAGGTTTAAAGGTAGTATACACCATTTGCAGATATCGAAAATATTTACTACTGAATTATTAAGAAATACCTTACTCAATTGAAAGTAAATAATGATTATAGGCATTCAGCAAAAGGATTGCGCTAGATATCCTGTAATTATTCCAAAAAAATGAATTTTATAAAGAAAAATTCGCTCTCGCCGGACGGCGAGAGCGAAAAAACAAAGATAACATAAGAATAACTGCTCGACCCTGGTTGAAAACAAACGCTGTTTTTCGTGCTTTTCTCGGCATCCATGATTGTAAAACTTCGGAAAAGTCAGTTAAACGATATTTACTATGAAATACAACCCCCCAAATCTACCCATTCATGATAATTCAAGCAATGACCAATAGTGTATCCTACCTTTAAAGTGACAACAGACAATTTGTGACCTGCTCCCACAAAACCAGACATAAGTGTTGTTTATTTGTTTCAAGTGAGATATTGTTATTTCCAATAGTACAAACCTGCAGCCTTCATTTCATTTTATATAGGTAGGTTAGTGTGTAGTGTCAAAGAGAGTAGCGGAAATCTATGGAAGATTTGATGTATTTGAGAGATAAATTACCACTTTTAGGACACAGTTTGCCTCAATAAATGCATGATTTGATCAATAAAGTTGATTTTGTTTAAAGTAAAGAATCAAAAAATAATGAAAAACTAAAATAGATGTCCGCCAGATTTTTCACCCATTTCAACTTTGACGAGCTGTATCTCGAAATAGACTGTGCGACTTATGTCAGGTTTCGTAGGAGCAGGTCACATTTGTTGTTTGTGTATTTTTGTCATTTGTGAATTGTTATTGTTTGAAGCAGCAAAAGTGCTCAAAATATAAAAAAAGATGCTTGACAAACAACCTGATAATGTTTTTAGCTCTGTGAATGCTGCAAATTCCAAGAAAACAAAATTCTAAGAGTTTGATTTCAATTCAAAATTTGCGGAGTCACAATTTGAATTGCGACCACAATCTGCGTTATGGGCGCGTTCTCAGCCAGCGGATTGCAGCAACTCGCATGTCACGCACTATACAGACTAATGGTAGCGCTACAATGTACATGTATTTCCGAGACGTACATGTATTTCCGAGACGCACATTCAAAAATGGCATTCTTTTGTTATTTTCTTCAAGATGATAGCACGCCAGACGAAATAATTTCACAGGGAGTTTAGAATCATTAATATATTTACAACAAGTAAGCTGTTCAACAGTACGTGTAATTTGTTTAGTTAATTTACGGATAGCTGCAAAAGGTACATGTATTACCCCTTTAATATTAATGTCGTGTTATTAATGTCGTTTCTGTCTCGGCATTTGGATTACGGGCTGAATGATTTGTGAATTTCAGTTTACCGAGTCACTGAAAATTAATTATAGTGGAGGTTTCCTGCAAACCACACCACATCGACAAAGGGCATGAAGATAAAGATTTGCTGCACAAAGCAAAGTTACAGTTTTTTAAAGGTAGGATACAAGTAATACACCATTGGTAATTGCTTGAATTATCATGAATGGGTGGTTTTGGAGAGTTGTATTTTATAATAAATATCGTTTAACTGACCTGTCCGAAGTTTTACAAACATGGATGTCGAGAAAAATGGCGTTCGTTTTCAACTGCCGACGGGCAGTGGTTCTTATGTTGTTCTGTTTTTTTGCGATCGCCGTCCAGCGATCGTGAATTTTTGTTTTTTTATCAATTTTTTTTGAACAATCATAGGATATTTAGCACAATCATTTTGCTGGATGCCTACAATCATTATTTACTTTCAATTAAAATATTTCTTAATAATTCGGTAGTAAATATTTTTGAAATCTGAAAATGGTGTATCATACCCAAGTGGTTTATGTTATATTTATCCATACAAGAACAATATAAAATATGAGCGAAACTATGATTTGTGACTTTAAAAAAAATACACAAATCAAATAAGTTACAATGTAAGTGGGCCTAATATTTCGATCTTAACAAGATCTTCTCCTAAGAGACAAAATGGCTGTGTACATAAAACAAAACATATAAAGGAGGACATACAAACACGATGCCTAACTAGGTAGGGAGAAGAAACACAAACAAGGAATACCAGAAGTGGGATGGAAGAACCAACAAAAGAAGGATTAGGCCAAGGAATAAAAGAGGTCAAAGTGGGTGGGATCAAAGACAGACCAAGGGGGGAAAGGGGTGAAAACCTGGGTGGGGAACATACAAGGTAGGGGTGAAACCACAAAGAAAGGAACCAGGGTAAATATTTTTTTAAAGAACTAACAAAGAAATGTGACTGGGGGTATTAGGGGGGGGGGGGGGGGGGGAGTTGCGAAGAAAAAGGAGCGGGCAACAGTATTACAAAAAAGAGTTGTAAAAGGAAAATGGACAGGAGAAATCAGGATTGGGAACAAACAAAAACAAAAACAAAAATAATTCTGTGTCAGGATATTTAACACTGCATGTAAAAGCTCAAACTTGATTGTACTATATTTAAAAAAATTGTAATTGAGCACACACAAAATTGTTTAATTTCATTTCATGTTTACAGCGCATAAGAAGAATGGACAAAAAATTATTTAGAATCTGAAAGTGAAATCTAAAAACCAAAACATGGCCGCGTCCAAATCTCTTGTCTATGGCTAATCGGCTAGGTGTTCGCCCATTACAATTACACGTGAGCAGGCTGACAATAGACATACCGGTAGCCGTAGCTCTAGAAGCCTATTTCAAACACGGCCTACCTCGCTAAGACTGAATTGGTCACCAGGCAAAACCACATGATAGATACAGGTTGTAACTGGTTCCCTCAAATTAAGTTACTCAAGTTAGCAAATAATTCAGCTCAGAAAGATCTCGTGCTAGGCAACCGTTAATGCACTTTAGGCATAGACCAAGTTTGGTGATGGCACTGCATTTGTTGAGACGTGCTGTGCAGCCCATACCTTCACTGTTATTTGTTTGCACCATTCAGTACACAAATTAAAAAATAATTTGTGAGTCACTGATTAAAGAGATGACAATTAGTTTATCAAGAAAAGGCTAAAGTGCATTCATATATGTAGTCATATCATAACATTACAAAGCATTTGTAAGGCGCGCAGTATCTGACAATAACAGCCATTCAAAGGCGCCGAAAACATATTAACATATACTTGTACGCTTTAAATTGTGTGGTACATGTGCTCTTGTATCGTATTACGATCGAGGATCGAAACACAAAAGAGAACAAAGGGAACAAAGAATCCTCGAAGGACGGTTTCCTTGTCCGAATTCAGTCCTCGATCGTGCAGGTAAGCGCTAGGTAATGGGGTTTGGTTATAGTACAGGAATAAAGGAAAACACAGAAGGGGATCCTCGGTCGTTATGTGGTTCACAACTATACGTGTGTGTGTGTGTTTGTGCCATGGCCCAGTGGTTACAGGGTTCGACTTATGTGCTATGGTGCATGGGTTCGAACCCTGCCAGGAACATGGCGTTTGTGGCATTAGGCAAGACACGTAAAGTTCTACAATTGTCTCTCTCCACCCAGAAGTATAAATGAGTACCTGTGAGGCCGATTGAGCGCCTATAAATGGCTGCCGTGTGGTCCAGGGCCTGATGAACGGGGTAATAATTGTAAAGCGCTTTTAGATCGTTAATACGATGGAAAGGGCTATATAAGAACAATTGCTATTATTTCACGCAAATAAGTACAGCAACTGGTCCCCCGTCTGCCTGCTTTAATCTTAATGTGCTTTTGTACAGTAACCACTTTGTGATGACGTGAGGGAATTTTTATGGTACGATTATGATGATGAAACAATATTATGCCTGGATCATAACCGCTTGCAGTATGTTGTGATAAAATGTGTGCAGTTAACTGTTTAAAGGTAGGATACACCATTTATATATCAAAAATATTTACTACCGAATTATTAAGAAATATCTTACTCATTTTAAAGTAAATGTTGATTCTAGGCATCCAGCAAAATTATTGCTCTAAATATCCTGTAATTATTCCGAAAAAGGGAATTTTATAATGAAATATTCGTGATCGCCGGACGGCGATCGCGAAAAAACAAAGATAACATAAGAATAACTGCTCGACGCCGGTTGAAAAAAACCGCTGTTTTTCGTGCTTTTCTCGGCATCCATGATTGTAAAACTTATAAAATACTATAAAATACAACCCCCTAAATCTACTCAGTCATGATATTCAAGCATTTACCAATGGTATATCCTACCTTTAAGACCAAACAAATTCTCGAGGTCAGCATGACGTCACAAAGGGGCAAGCTGTTGATAGCACCATGCATTAAATAAAAAATGTTCCCCTTCCCACTAAAGCGCATAAATAACGAGGAAGATGAACAAAGTTCCCGGATGTCTGACAGCAATGTGTTTGTTTGTTTGTAAATTTGGTACCTTGTGGATTACAACAAACAATAGAGGACAAATAAGGAAAATTCTATGGGTTAAGGATGTTTTCACAAGGAATTTGTTCACAAAGTCTACAGAGGAATGCTTACGTACAGAAACAAAAGGAAGAAAAATGCTATTTTTCTACAGGGATAACATATAAAGATGTATGTGTTTATGTGTTACCCGACCAAAGATTAAGGAAAAACCTGACCTGAACCGACAAAAACAGAAGTCAACTTAAAAAAAAAAAAACCCACAAATGTTTTGTTCCTAAATTGTGTTTGTTATACCAGTATCGCATGGATACTGATCGATCAAGCAATGTCCCTCGTTTAACTTACATGTACCGGGGTACATGTACCATCTCGTGGTGTAAAATAATTAGTGTATCTTTTCCGGTCTTTTTTAATATTTTGATGTACCGTAAATTTGGCTGTAATCTGATAATCACAAACGCGAAACCGACCCGACTAAAATGATGGAAAAACCGACCAGACCCGAATTCGGTTTCGGGTCTGTTTTGCACAACATTAGTGTTACGGTAAAAAAAATAATGCCAATCGATGTACATGTACTTGTACATGTTTCATGTGTACAGTTACATAAATATATTTAAATTTTCTGGGTTTTTTTCACTCCCAAATTTCAGATGTGCTAGCGAGTTTTCAGAGCTACAGAACTGGGGCTCTTCAGAAGAAGGAGGTTACCACGACAATGAGGCGAAGAGACAATGTCACAACAACTTCTGCTTCTGATGCTCATTGGCTACTTGATCTGTGTCGCAAGCAATCGTGTCCACCGCAGATTGGCCACAGTGAACCGCGACTGCCCGAGGATGTGCGTGTGTCGTCGGGGTTACGTCGTTGATTGCGGATACACGGGGCTGGAGACAATACCACCCGTCTCGCCGAAAACAAGAAGACTCATTCTCGACAGCAACAGGGTAACGAACATGAGAGGGGAAGACATTTCCAGATTGGTCCACCTGAAAGAATTGTATCTCCACAGCAACGAGATTGCTAACATTACAGGTGAAACATTTCGGCAGTTGTTGAGATTGCGAGTGCTGGACTTGTCGCATAATCCTTTACGATGTGATTGCAATTTGAAATCAGAGTTGGAAATGTCGAAAAGTATGGAGGCAACGGTATCCCTTCAAGTTTTGAACTTGGAAGGCACGACGTGCTCCTTCCCCAAGCAAATTGGCGGAAAACCCGTAAGAATTATACACTCAGGGGTAACAGATTGCCATCAAAAAGAGAAGAGACGTGCTAGGCACGGCGGCTTCTGCGATGGGGAACCCTGCCAAAACGGAGGAACTTGTCACCCAGGTGTCGCGGTGTCTGGATGGTGCGAGTGTCCAACGGGGTTCGGCGGCGAATATTGCAAATGGCACCGGGGCGACTGGCTTAGCCTGCGAGTCGGCGAGGTGTCCGGTTACCACATCGCAGTCCAGTGGAGCATCGACAGGGACGTGATGGATTTCCGCATCAAATCCGTGGAGAACCCGACGGGAACCAGTCCGATAGTGGAACGGGAATGGCTGGACGGGACCTGTACGACGCACAAACTTTCGGGCCTTCGCCCAAACACGCTGTACAAGATTTGCGTGCAGGCGTACGGATACGGCATGCCCACCTCGTACGCGAAGTCGCCCGGTAGCTTAATCGAGGAAGTGTGCTTGTATCAGAAGACTGATCCGGTACTGAGTACCACCGAGGACTCGCCGGACAACAAGACTCCTCAACGACCGACGTTGTTCTTAGATAGTGGCAACGATCAGAATCGGACCAAAACGGTCATGACAATTTTCGCCATCATTCTCTCTATCTGCATCGTCTTAATCCTGGCCGTGCTGGCTCTCTACGTGTCACGTCGTAGGGGGATCAGGCTGCTTCCTCGACGGCGCCGGCACACCCCGCCGAATATTGTCCAAGTTGATAATCCCACCTATGGATCAACAGGATCCCCAGCATCGTCGGTGCACGATCTACCAATCGAGGAGGGAGAGGAGCCAACTCAGGGGAACAACCTTCCCCTCATTCTGGTCACAAGCGCCAGCAACGAGGACATTGTCAATCCCAACGGGGCCTGGTTTGTCGGCTCAACTACGCGCGCGGAAACTGAATCTGTAACATCCCAACAAGTTGCGGAGGAGACCGAGGGACTGTCCCAGCGAGGGGACGGAGATGGCGACTCATCTCACGAAGACGACTTTGAAAACAATCGCTTGGTCAAGGATAAAACCGAGCCGGAACGACCAGAAATAGAGGTTATACAGTGCTAGCGGTAGTAATACAAGATAGAGCTCTTGCAATTCGGCCATCTCTGGGTGTGCGTTCTTTTGTTTCACATGTTTTGCTTGAGGGCATGCAAAATGCCACAAATATGGCTGCAAAAGTTTTGAACTGGGGCTAATTTCATGGAGCTGCTAAGCGCACAAATTTCTGTAGTACAAACAAAATCTTGCTTAGTAAAATCAGGATACCAGCCAAAACTCCATTTACTTTTATTGTTAAGCAAAAAGCAGCTGAATACCAGTCACAAACTACACATTGTACACTATGACCTGAAAATTTCGTAACAATATTTTTGCCAATATTATATATATTTGCCTAAAGAATATTCCTGCTCAGAAAACTGTTGTGCTTAGCAGCTTCAAACCGGGTACAAATTTATTTGAATATTCGGTCGATGATCGAATGTCCAAATATTTCAGTGTATTTATGTCATTTGCATAGATTTTTTAGCAATGCTCTGAAATATTGTGTGGCTAAACAGCTCAAAGCAATAGGACCTAGAATAGCACAATTTTTGTACCGAATGAATTTATGAATAATTTAGTATTTGATTATTCTAACTTAGACTTGATCGCAACTTTGATTGGCCAAGATATAATAAGGCGGAGCTTACATGGATTGCTCAATACACTGATCCAGTAGGCCACGCCCACAATAGCACCTGGCCGATCACTTCCACAGTGCATAGTGCATTACAACATAGTGTAATTCCATCCAAGCAGGTAACGCCTTTGGCTTATGATATGGTAAACAATTACCGTTCCCCTATATTAACCAGTTATTGCCAGGTTTATTTTCAAGTTACCGAGACCACTGGCGGGATTATTTTTCATCCCAAAAAAGTTTTTTTTATTCAGTAAAATATTTCTGTTTTGATAATTCAACCACTACAAGATGCCAACACTTAGTTATTAGCACCGTTATTTACTTGTTTTTGCCAACATTCTGTCGCCTTGAGCATTTTTTTCTCTGCAGTCAGGGTGTCATATTCATTCCCAAGTTGCAGCTGATTTTAAGGTTTCCTAGAGGGGGGGGGGGGGGGGTAGATTTCCATGGGTAAATACTGGTAAACAAGTACATGTAGGTAGACCATTCCACAAATCACCGAGGAAGGGTAGTTTTACTTAACCCTGATTTAAAGCAGTCAAATTTCTGAGTTATTTTTGAAGAACTGTCTTTTTTTTTGTAGAAAATACAGCTATTGCTTTCCTAACACTTTGGTCAAAATGATATATTTAAAAAAGGCAATTTCATTCCTAAATTATAATTTAATACAATAATGAGTGTGCAATTTATATAAATTATAGAATATCTGTAAAGGATTTGACCATTCTGTAAAGGTTTTTTTGGAACCTGTGTATTTTCTGAGCAAGCGAGGAAAAATCATTAATTAAATTAACCCTAACCTCCCTGAATCCATTAAAATCCATACCTTTATTTTGGAGAATGTCAGCGGATTCGGGATACCTCCATATTAAAAACTGGTTGTTTTTTATGGATTGAGGACTGTAAACCTAGCGGTACTGCAGGATTTTGATGGATTCAGGATTACCTCCATATTGAGCACCAACATTTGTGTGCGCGACAAAATTGGTGGATTTTGGCAGATTCAGGATACTTTATAGTAAAGATACCTATGGGTTATGGTTAATAAATAAAGTGTGCACTCCCAAGCTGGCCTTATTTCCAGACTCAAAAAAGTCACTGCACAACTTCTTAATATACAATGAAATGGTTCAGCGTACATTGATTAAAGCATGTATGTGCTTGTGTATTTGTAACGAGACTACATGACTGACCTTTGCTGCAGTTCTGTTCCACACCGTGACCTTATGACCTGTTTTGATCAGGTTCATAGCCATGCCTGTGCCCATCACACCCAGCCCGATAAAACCAATCCTGTGTGGATATAAAACAAACAAACAATGACTCAAGGTTGCACTCCCTGCGCTCTTCAAATAAATTCAATGTTTAGCTGCGAGTAGAGGCTCAAGAAATCACCATGTCTCTCTATCCATTGGTTCATTGGATCCTTTATCCATTCGTTCATTAGTTAGACAGTTAGATAGTTAAATCAAATTAGTTAAGAGAGCCTCATATTTCGATCTTAACAAGATCTTCTTCAGAGACAAAATGGACAGAGACAAAAAAAGTTAAAAAGTTAGATAGAATAGTTTGTTCGTTGGTAACAAATGTTTGTACACTCAAGGAAAAAATAAACGCAACACGTAAAAATTTGTTTAAGGAAATGGAACTGGCATTTTAAAAATGGTACACGTTCTAGATTTTGAGCAATTTAGAGATAAACGTCGATCTTTATTTATCTCGTTACGGCTGAGTGATTTGGGTGAGTTCCAAAACTGTTTGTGCATTTTATGCTAATGTTACACATGAGAGTATCCTAGAGATGAGTTTGGCCACCCCAGTACTGAACACAACCCTTGCCTATAAAAAGACACCAAAATGATGCCAAAAACACTTGTATCCATGAATCCACGACATGACATTACTATCGATCCATGAGGCGACGAATTACAGCTGTTCTTGACGCGAATGGAGGTCATGTTAATTATTGAACTGTAAATGCCACTTTTGTGAGCGGTGGTGCTAACTTGTTTTGTTTTTGTTGTTAAAAATGAAATAAACATTAGATTACTGGGCTAAAATGTCAAGGACATAATGGGATTCAAACACATACATTTGACTTTCACAAAATTCGGGCAAAACTATATACAACAAAATCAGTGGTGCGTTTCTTTTTTCCTTGAGTGTAGTTAGGTATCATGCTTTGGCACATGGTAACTCGACATCTCAGCAACTAGGCTTTTACCAACACAGGACTTACTAACTTAGCCCCTACCAACTGGCACCTGCACACAAATCAACAGGGCACCTGACAAATGTTTGCATTGTTTACACAAGAGGAAGAAGTTCCTGCAAAAGTCGCGCTTAACAGGGCAGTTTCAAGGCAAAATCTCCATTATTAGGTCAAATATTTTGATGACAATTTGTGGACAGTTCCGACACTGTTAACCCCCAAAAAGATTCAGTACATTGCCAGCCAATCGGAGGCATGCATGTGACTTTGCTGGGACAACTCTAGCTGCCAGTAAAGCCCTGTCAGATGAAGAACTTTGGCAGTCTGTACAACCACACGACCTGGCAGTTGAGGTACGAAGATCAGACTTGGTCAGTCATCAAAGGTCCTTTTTGCCATTTATGGCCCAAATATGGAACTGATCTCTTTCTGCCCACATACCAAGCAACAGGCCAGCTTCAGTAGGGAGGTGAATCGCTATCTGGGGGACAAGCTGTCAGCAGTCTCTTAACCAGTTCGTGCCGGGATTATTTTAACATCGCCGAGCCGAGGCGCGAGATTATTTTTAACGAAACTCGATCCGAGGCGGGTTCAGGCCGATGGTACTGGGAAGCACACCCACACATTTCCGGCCTTGATCGCTGCTGACAGACCTTGCTCGTGGCGTGTTTAGTGCCATCCGTTTTGAATCTGGGGAAAACTTTGCGTGTATACGTCCTCCGGAGCAAACAGGTTAATTAATAAAGTTTGTTGCTGTTAAGGCCCATATATGCCTTGTGTTAAAAAGAAAAAGGAAACCAAAGTAACAACATTTATTGTGGCTTACTTTTTATCGGTGGGTAGAATGTCTTCCTTTTTGCCTTCCGTCCTGTCAGAAAGATGAGCCTGGAAGCTGTTGTACAGCGCGAGGGAATTGAAGGAGAGGCCGTTACCCTTGGGTTGCTTCTTACTGCTTGGAGAACCCAATGCACTGGATGCAGGCTGAGAAATAGGAAAAAAATATCAGGGATTAGGGGGAAAAATCATGAATTGAAAAAAAATATGAATTAAGAGAAAAACAAATCAAGAATAAGGGGAATTTTTTTTTTAAAGAAACGGGAAAAAATTACGAATTAGAGGAAAAAATTAAGAAATAAGAAAACAATCAAGAATTGGAGTAAAAATCCAGAATTCCCTAATTCTGGATTTTTACTCCAATTCTTGATTTTTTCCCCTAATTCTTAAAAATTTAAAATAAAAAAACCCAAAGAAATAGGGAAAACTTCAAGGATTGAGAGAAAATCAAAAAATATTTGGAACAATCTAGAAATAGGGGGAAATAAAGAAATAGAAAAAAAATTCAAGGATTGTGGAAAAAATCTAGAATTAGAGAAAAAAATAAGAATTGGGAGAACAAATCTAGAATTTGGAGAACAAATCTAGAATTTGGAGAACAAATCTAGAATTGGGATAACAAATATGGTTTGGTTAAAAAAAATTAAGGATTAAGGGTGAAATCAAGAATTATGGGGGAAAATTTAAAATCAGCAAAAACAAAGAAGTAGGGAAAACTCCAAGGATAGGGGGGAAATCAAGGGTTTTGGGAAAAATCTAAAATTAGAAAAAAATTAAGAAATAGGAAAAAAAAATCAAGGATTGTGGAAAAAATCTAGAATTAGAGAAAAAAAATAGAAATAGGAAAACAATCAAGGATTGGGGACAAATATAGAATTACAACAATGTAGGAGGAAAAATCAAGAATTAGGAGGAAAAATCAAGAATTAGAAGAAAAAATCAAGAATTAGAAGAAAAAATCTAGAATTAGGGAGAACCTCAAAAATCCCCTGGGATGTTTTGGAAGATTTCGGAGGATTCAAAAAACTTCCATATTGCAAACTGGGGAATTTTGATAGATTGAAGATTGTAAGCATAGCGGTACTGCCGGATTTTGATGGATTCAGAATACCTCCACATTGAGCAGTCACCAACACCATTTTTTTTTTTGAATAACCAAAATCGGTGAATTTTGGGATACTTTCTAGTAAAGATACCCAAAGGCTTTAGGGTTAAACAACACTTTGTACAGCCTAGCTATCGTCATTACTCACTCTCTTTCTAGGGGTAGCATAGCTGGGTTTAGTCGGGGTGCTGTAGCTACTAGCTGGATCCTTGAGAGACCGTCCTCTCTTCTTGGGAGACTTCTCTGTCTCCTGGTTGAGGGACACCTTCCCTCTGTCGTCTGGGGTTGAATTCAACTGCAAGAGTTAGAGAAGAAAGAACCGAGAGTCTGTAAAGGTACTCATTTGAAATATCAGGCAAGCAAGCAACCTAGAAAAAAAACTAAGCAAAACAAAACCAAAAAAAAGAGGGAAAAAACTCTAAGAGGTGTGAAGCAAAAACTAATTTCTGACACAAAATGCAGCTGCAGAGACCAGTACACTATTCTTGTACGAACCTTGCTATCCTTGTGTGGACTTGGTAACAAAAGATGTCCACACTTTGAACAAACCTGAAACCTTCTGTGGACTTGGCCAAGTCCACACAAGGTTTTTCCCCTCTTCGATAAAGAACACTAGAGGTAAAACGGCTTAGGGTTACATATTTGATAACAAAAATTGAAACTAATTTGGACAGTTGATTGATTGATTGAGTTTTAACAATTTCATACAAATTTTAGATACGTCCCTTGTGATGTTTCCTGAAAATTTTTCAAAATTCCATAATATTTTCACTTTTAACGAGGTTGCTGGTAGGGCTGTTTTGAATATATCGAATATCCACCGAATATTCGATCAGCATTTTGCCAGTTTGAATATTCGTTAACAAAACAAATATTAATAAAATAAATGTTTGCTTTTTAGAATATATCGAATATTCAAATTTCAAATATTCGAATAGAATTTTGCCAGTCAAATATTCGAAAAAAATAAAAAAATTAAAAACAATCCTTTGTTATATTGTGATAAAGATGCCATGGGCTTGAGCTACACATCACATAATGCCTTGCTCTTTTAGAGGAGAGGTATTTAGTCGAAGAGCTTGACAAATCCCAGGCCCAGACGGCGCCGGGACAATCCTGCCAGGGCTCGGGTCACCAGAGTTTCCAGTGCTATACCAACTGTATTGCACAGGGTTTTTCAGAGAATCAAACTCAATAATCACGTACCAGAAAGTTACACAGATCAGCAGGTACAAGCAACAAATATTCACCCACAAATAAAGTTTAATATCATCGCCATTAAGATACTTCGTATTTCGATAAAAAAATTCAAACATTTTAGCCCGAGTTTAGAATATTCTAATATATTGTCATAACGCAGTTTTAAATATCGAATACTAAATTATTTGAAAATGAACAGCCCTAATTGTTGATAAGTCAAGACTTGATTGCAGCATAGCAACTAAGAGCCTGTTGGTTTCAAACACAAGATCATGCAAATCAGCGTAGTGCAAAATCAAACTGAACCAGTCTCGTGCGTCCAATCCGAACACAAGTCAAATGTCATCTGCTTCAAAGCTTGCAGGCAGATAGGCTATTTGTGAGAGAAGCAATCTAACCAAATTTCCACAAAAAGTAAACTATCATGAAACTACCTTCTGAAACAATGGAGAAATATTGTGTCAAAAGCTTATTTCATGCTGAAAATCATTTTAAAAAAATCTCTGATGAAAACTGTTCTCTTCTTGGTCACTATAAAATGTCCAGGGTTTAGCTAAATTTTTGGCATTTTCCTTTAAATATCTAAGTTTTGTTCCTGTTTTTTTCAAGTGGGTGGGAAGTCTTTGCACCCACCTTAGCCTTGCCGGTGAGAGGTTCCCTGGAGTAATCCTTCATGGGTTTAGACTTAGGAGGAAAGATCTCCTCATCATCCTTAGGGTGAAAGGGAGACAGTGGAGATGCCTTCTGCAAAAGATGAAGGATGAATGTAATGTAACTCAGGCCCGTATGCAGGATTTTTTTAAGGGGGGTGTGAAATTTTACTGATGGGAACAAAAATGGAACTACAAATTTGTGTGTGCCAGTACCGTTAATTCTACATCAAAATACAATTATTTACCCCGGAAAATGTGGACCTTTTGGTAATTTGGGGGGCGAATTTTTACTGATGGGACCAAAAATGAGACCAAAATTGTTCGTGTGCCAGTACAGTTATTTCTACCGGTACATCAAAATACCATTATTTACCCCGGAAAATGTGGACCTTTTAGTAATTTTGGGGGTGCGTACGCACCCGTCGCAACCCCCTGCGTATGGGCCTGTAACTAGGGGTGTGCTTTACCGGGTAGTTTGGGAACCGGGTACCCGAATACAAAAAACAAACGGGTATCCTTTAAAGAAACTACCCCAAAATATATATCTCAGAAGTTCCTTTTCAGCTTAAAGCATAAAGGACCACACTATAATACTGCCACATCAGTGAGCTAATACAGCAAGATAGAAGTGTTTACAGTGAGCTTTGCTTAAAGATGTAAACTGCAAATCCGAGAGCGTCGTCAATTTAAACAAGGATGGTTATTGAGCCACGTGTCTCGCTTGCATTTGCCTGAAAATGACCTTTGACCTTAGTACTTGACCTTAGACATGACCATCCATATGAAGGTTACACCATAGCACACATGACCCAAGTTTGATTACAATTGGACCTCAAGCTTTCAAATAAAACAAATTTTACAATTCCAGTTGGTTTTACAACTTGACCTCAAATGAACTTCGACCTTAGTAGTACTTGATCTTTGACCGGAACATCATATAAAGGTTACAATATTGCATTCATGACCCAAGTTTGATTGTAATTGAACCTCAAATTTTCAAATGAGACACACATATTTCAAGTTCAGCCTTTTTCAGAACTTTACCTCAAATGACTTTTGACATTAGTACTTTAACTTTGACACAACAACAATATGAAGGTGACATTATTGCATCCATGACCCAAGTTTGATTGGAATTGGGCTTCAAATTTTCATATACATGTATAACACAGTTTTTTTCGAAACTTTAAATAAAATGACACATTGTACGTATGCATTCATGTATACATTTACATACATTGTTTTCCTACATAGCCTGATTTCATTAAACAAATTCCCAACAAATGACATTCAAAACCTTTTGCTTTCATCATCTGAAAAGTTACTATACGCAGTTTGTAAAGTTGATTACGGGTACTCGGTTCTATAATCTAGAATCGGTTCCTGACATTAAAAGTCTATTGCTGCCTGGTCTCACCTTATTTTCTTCCTGACTAATGGCCTCTTCGATGGAATCCATCGCCTTCTTGAATTTCTGACCCTTGGCCGCTTTGCACAGACGCTCCTTGTGCTCAATGTAGGAGCACAGGTTCTCCGCTCTTACCCAGGCACTGAAACAAACGACACCAAATTAATGTCTCTAAAGGGTCTCGGCGTGGGCCTTCGTGCACTGCCTGCCCCCCTCCCCCTCCCCCCTCTCAACCGCAAGAAAGAGAGAGTTGCCGGCAGCGTAATTAGTCGTGTGTAGTTTCTGCTGTAGGCGCGCACTCTTGAATCCACACATGGTCTATCCCTTCCATGGGGCATTCAAAAGATATTAGAAATTGTCTCGTCTTGTTCAGGCATGGAGCCCATAACTACAGTACACCGAATTGACTGACTTGCACTAAGATGTGTCCAGGTTTAGTGTATTTCTCTAATATTTACATGTAAAAGTTTTACGATTTAACCCTAACCCTGCTAAAGCCAACAGGATCCAACCAGGTGACATTTCAGTTGGAACCTGTTGGATTTAGCAGGCAGGTCATTTGATATATTCCAGAACGCATTCAGAATTGCAATCTGTTGAGATACTGGTAAATAGCGCCAAGTTGGACTCTGTTGGATCCAACAGCCAACAAACAAAGAAGACACATTTGAATCCTGTTGGATTTAGCAGGCAAGTCATTATATGTTGACTTCAGGACCCAACAACTTGGTGAGTTGGACTGTGTTGGATTGAGCAGTAAAGTACAAAAGTAAATCACTTTTAGACTCTGTTGGACTTAGCAGGCATGTCCTAGGAACCATTAGAGGGTTAGAGTCAGTGTTGTTTTAGAGTCACAGTCACAGGTCCAGTCACAGGTCCAGTCACAGGTCCAGTCACAGGTCCAGTCACAGGTCCAGTCACAGGTCCAGTCACAGGTCCAGTCACAGGTCCAGTCACAGGTCCAGTCACAGGTCCAGTCACAGGTCCAGTCACAGGTCCAGTCACAGGTCCAGTCACAGGTCCAGTCACAGGTCCAGTCACAGGTCCAGTCACAGGTCCAGTCACAGGTCCAGTCACAGGTCCAGTCACAAGTCCAGTCACAAGTCATTTCATAAAGCCAGTCCCAAGTAACAATGACAATGACAAAGGATTGCTTTTGTTAACAGTTCATTTGAATAGCTAGTGACTTGACTTGAGACTGAAGGACTTGTGATGGAGTTGCAGGGACTTGCAGGGACTCGAATACAACTCTGGTTAGAGTTAATCCTAACCCTGCCAAGTGCAGCACAGTGCATCAGGTGGAAGTCTGCTACACTTTGATGCATTCAGCAGTCAACACTGGTGCATAACGGCCGAGTCCAAGACTACTAATAAGAGCTACATGTAAACACTTCAGATGCAAAAGCCTCAAAGTTTACCTGGCATCTTTTGTTTCAAATTAGCAATTTGTATTAGCAATTTCTATATTCAGGTTCACAAATTTCACAGTTTCATGATATCAAAAAATCTTACTACCAAATTATTCGGAAATATCTTATTTATTTGAAAGTAAATAATGATTGTAGGCATCCAGCAAAATGATTGCGCTAGATATCCTGTAATTGAGAGCTTTCATTTGATATCGTTATCTTATTTTTCATGGAAGTGGCGTTTGGCGGCTTTTGCTTTTGAAGTCTTTATATGCATGTTATCCCCATTGAGCAATGCCAGTGATGGATCCTGCTGCGTTGGGTGACCACAAACTCTGAGGCAGTTTGGACTTAAGATTTTGTGACCTGATGAATCACTGCACTGGGAAGGGTTGTCATTTTGACAATCGGTACATATTGCTGCGTGTGGCAGGGTTTTTAACCATATCTTTTTCTCAATAAGTGGTTGAGAATAAGACAAGTGCTATACAGGCACCAAAAATTAATGTAACTGTTCAGCAAAATGAACACATTGTTTGAGCTCAAAGGATAAAGTGAATACACCTTATTCATGGGTCGGCTATCTTAAATTAATACTGAAGTAAAATCTTCATTTTTGTAACTTGAAAATATAAATGAAAGTAATGAAATAAATTTAAATTTAATTACTTAGGGCATAACAAGGTGAGAACCCGGTCATTACTGCATGATAACGGACCGGTTGGGCGATGACCGATAGTAATGGACTGAGCCGAAGGCGAGGTCCATACTAGCGGTTATCCCCCAACCTGGTACGTTATCTATTTAATAAATACCTTTTTATTTAAGGAATAAACAGTGAATTTGCCTCAATTTTAGAAAGCCAGGGCCATTACTGCAAAATAATGCCCTCCACAAGATCGAGTCTCGACCAACTCTCCTAGGTTTTTATTACAAATTAATACTGGTTTGTTCTAATGAATGTCAAATTTGCGATTAATGATACGCTAATGTTTTATGCCACATTTAACAAACAAAATTAAAACGCATAATTAGAACGCATTAGAACACATAAATAGTCTGGCACCTTGAATATTCAACAGTTTATAAGGCCTTGATTTTGTCAAAATGTCGCACGCGTGTGCGTGTAAATAAACAAAACAGTGAACAACGGTTGCGCAACGTTTGTAAATCATTAAGGCGATAAGATGCCCGACTTTGTCGCTTAATGGATTCGCGATCGTTGATTTATACGCGTCTACAAATACGCAGACATTATATCTCGATAAAATCGCGTATGTGATCAAGAAATGGCTTCGCCGTAAATAAGGTGTGTGGTGTTGGTGGACACGCATACAAAAAAATATGCAAATCTTGAGTAATATCAGAAATATGTGCATTCTTATGGTTTTCATTCATTGAAATACATGGGTAAGCTTTCATTTAGTAACATTCTAAAACATTATTTTTACTGTAACCTTTCCAAATCCTCAACAATCCTCTTTGAATAATGTAGGATTGGGCTGTGTGACAAACATGCAATGTGTCCGGGTCTTGGGCCGAACTTTGTTTTCTTTATACTTAGCTATGCATACATGTACATTCAGGCCTAGATTTTACTTAAAATTCTCCCCTCGGCTTTGGGATATTACTGGCGTATTACCAGCGACTGTTAATGGGATGATTTTTGGCAGATTGAGACTGAATTCCATTTTTACATGGGTGCAGTTGGAGGATTCTAAAGGATTCAGGATTTATGCTAGCAAACGTGCCTTATGGTGAGGGGGAAGTTATAACCAGCTCACATTAGAAGATGGGTATACGCGCACAATTTTTCCTGAACTAAAAATGGATGCAAATAAACATGTCACGAGCAAGGCTGGAAATATCTATCAGCGACCGGCTCGCAGTGAGCGAGGCTGGAAATATCAGGGTGTGCTACCCACAGATGCCGGCCTGAACCCGTCTCGGATCGAGGTTCGTGAAAAACATGATCCCGGTCAATGTTAAAATAATCCTGGCCAAACTGGTTAATCGAAACGGAAAACAGAAAAGTTTCACTTACTGATCTTCAGTGCCAAAGAAGAACACAAAATAAGTCAGCTTTTTTCCCGGCGGCTTTTTCACATGTTTCCATGGTTTGACAATCTGTAAAAAACATTGAGAATGTCTGTAAAACTAAAAGCGAAAATGTTTGTTTATGATACCAATAGAAAATCCTGGTTTATTTTCATTTTATCTGTCTTTAACCAGTTCGCGCCGGATGACGTATATAAACGCAAAAATTTCCCCAAATTCAAAACGGATGACGAATAAATACGCCAAGTTCAAGTTCGGAAATGTATGTCAGCAGCGCGCAAGGCCGGAAGTGCGTGGGTGTGCTACCCAGCACTATCGGCCTGAACACGCTTCGGATCGAGTTTCGTTAAAAATAATCCCGCCCGTCGGCTCGGCGATGTAAAAATAATCCCGGCGCGAACTGGTTAATAACCCTTCCTCTACGAGAGTTTAAAAAAGGACAGCAATCGCGCAAAAAAACAAGAACAACATAAGAATCACTGCTCGACAGCGGTTGAAAACGAACGCTGTTTTTCTTTCTTTTCTCAGCATCTATGATTGTAAAACTTTGAACAGGTCAGTTAAACGATATTTACTATAAAATACAACCCCCAAAAATCCACCTATTCATGATAATTACCAATGGTGTATCCTACCTTTAAGTCTAATTTCAACATCATTATTGATTTTCAACCCATTTGTAATAAATAATCTAGTGTCATCCTTGCATGAACAACAGGTTAAGCTACTGAAACTTTTTTTTTAAACATAAAAGCAAACTCTTTTTTGGAAAGCACAAGTCTTGGTATTTCACTCACAAGGGAGGAACAAATATTAGTGCTGGGACAAATCGGAGGTTTTCAAAACCGAATAACCGAATTTGAAAATATCGAATAATCGATCCTCCGAATTCGTTAATCGGTTTACAAAATCCAAAAATGTATTATTTTTTATTTTTTTATTTTTGGATTTTTTTAAATTTTTTTTTATTTAATTTTTTTTTATAAAAGTGATTTTAATGAATTAAGTGACATGGAAGTTGCGTTCTCCAATACGTGCTATCAGCTACTTCAAACAGAACGTCTTTCCGCGTACCAGCTGACTGTATTCATGAGTTTATCTAGTGGCTCGTGTTTATTCACGTAACCATTGAATCGATGACAATGGCGCACAGCCAGCCTTGCTCATTAACTTCGCCGCGCTTGAGCGATCGTCCACGGAACCAATTCAAATCAGAATTCCAAACTGAACAACATTTTTTTATTTTCTGCCCAGAAATCGTAAAAAAAGCATTTCCTTTTTTTTATTTATTATTTTTCTTTTTTTTTCGAATATTCGGTTTCCAAATTCCAAACCGGTTTGTGGAAGCACATTCGAATAACCGAATATTCGGTTTTGAGTCCCAGCACTAGGAACAATCAAGTAACAATATCAGAAAAGTATGAGTAAATTAACTGTTGATAAATTGTCTGTTTTCTGTTTAATAGAGAAAATTTTCAGTTTTCAGTGACTCTTTTATATCGTATGTATTACAGTTCGATACCTCTTTTGTAATTTAGTTTTTAAAAGCCCAAGAAGGGGAGAGAGGGGGGTTTCAACCTTCACAAGCCTCCCCACCCCCCCCCCCCCCCCCCCCCCCCCCCCCCTTCCATCTGCCACTGTCTGTGATTAGTATGACCGTGTAAGGTTAATAAAAACCTTACAGTTCTGAAAGTATAGAAGATTTTGGATAAAATGGAATAAAATCGTCGCTGACACAAAAATCAAGTACTCACCCGTCCTGGCCAATGAGGAAAGCTGCTGAGCTTGGCCCTGTAATAAAGACAAATTACAAAATGTAAATATAGATTAGGTATAAATTTGTCATGGTCAAGAAAACAAGAAAATTGTTTCCCATAACTGTGGTTTGGTAGGTAAACATTTCTCTATGGGGGTATGATTTGTTTAAAAACAAAATTAGGGCCAGTTCGCACTGTTAACCAGTTCGCACCGAAAGATGTATATTTAAACGCAAAGTTTTCCCCAGATTAAAAGCAGATGACGCATAAACACGCCTCGAGCAAGGCCGGAAAAGTCTGTCAGCAGCGAGCAAGGCCGGAAATGCGTGGGTGTGCTTCCCGGTACTATCGGCGTGCCCTTAACCCGCCTCGGATCGAGTTTTGTTAAAAATTATCCCGCGGGTCGGCACGGTGATGTTAAAATAATCCCATCGCGAACTGGTTAATTAATGTTACATTTTCACTGTTTTTTCCACATTTGCAAATCAAGTCTGACATTGTAAATTAAGTCTCAATTTAACTTTCAGTGGCAAATTATTAAAAATGAACTGTGTTAAAGCTATTCATTGTTCATTTGCCATTTAGCCTAATCACCCCTAACGTCTGTGACTATAGTCGCCACCCAAACCTCATTGTTTATTTTTTTTTGTTATAGTTGTGTTTCATTTTTGAGTTAATAGAATCAAACCCTGTGTTTTTTCGATTTCCAGAATGATTGCTTCAAATAAACCGGTCCAAATGACATCGTGAAAGTGGAGCATCGCTGTCCGGCAATTTTGGCACAGGCCGTACGAGATTACGCCGGCCCCATTCATATACACGATAACATGATCGCGCAGTCATCACACACCTCATCATCACTCGCGTCGCCCGAGCCCATTCGGATAAATTTCCAGCTTAATTTCGCACGCCGCCTCTGACACTTTGCATACTGCCGTGTCGCTGTACTGTAGCGTTCCCGTGTACCGGTGACGTTTGTGGTATGCGATGCGTGTTGGTTTCCTTCAGGAAACAGTCGCCGGTACACGGAAACGGTACAGTACAGCTTTTTATCAGAATCGTAAGTAAACCTTAGTACCACAATCTTAATCGTCGATGTGTACTTGTATCTCAGATGGCTTATCGAGTACTTTTGTGGCCGTTTTGAGAGTGAAATCTGATGGTTTTTTTGGGCAAACATTTGGAATAAGTGGCATTTTGATTTAAATGTACAAAAAAACAATGGAACTCCCTAGGACCCTACTATCGCCAGATCATGTCCAGATGTTAAAAAAGCGATAAGTAGGGTCCTAGTTACTCGGACTGGACTTGCCCACGTTTACACAAGGTTTCTCCCTTTTTAGATAAAAAGCTGTAGAGGTAAAATGGATTAGGGTTATATTTAAGAAAAGTGAAAAGGAATACCCTTCGGGTATCAGAGTCACAAGGGGTCCTACTATTCACCGACAACACACCGACAACACATCCAAAACATAACCTATATTGACCCAAAAGGTATAGCACTGTAATATACACGATACAAAAGAGTGTCATTGTGCTTGAGGTTACATTTCTTTTGTAAAAATAATGTTTTATTCACGCGAATTTTTTTTTCTAACCAACACGGTCGTTGGCCGCCATCTTGCCTTCACGCGGAGTTGGCTTATACCATTTTATGTACGGGTGTGCAGAAAATGAACTTATCATGTCATACACAACAGAGGGCGCCCTGTACGGTTTTATGCTAATTAAAGTTAGTTGGATTGAAAGGCGAGTTTTGATATGACATGGCCTACTAGGATAATAATGTTGTCTCCCCATATTACTTAGAAAAAAATCATATTACATGTAGTAGGCCAATTAAGTCATATCAAAACTCACGTTCCATTTCAACAAAGCAAGGCAATTAAACCACTATTGCTTCGTCCTTCGGATGGGACGTAAAGTTGTAGGTCCCGTGTGTTGTATAATTTATAATGTGTGTATTATCTTTCCCATTATAACATTATAAAATTGTATAATGCACGTAAAAGAACCCAGAACACTTATCGCTAAGAGAAGGGGTTTGCCCCGGTGTTCCTGGCTGACACAGCCTCTGTCTACGGGTTTCTTCTGGCTTACGAGCTACAGTGCCTTGAGCGCTTTTGAAGGATCCTTGGTTTCATTACCAGAAATTAATAATAATAATAATAATAACTAACTTTAATTCAGCATAAAACCGTACAGGGCGCCCTCTGTTGTGTATGACATGATAAGTTCATTTTCTGCACACCCGTACATAAAATGGTATAAGCCAACTCCGCGTGAAGGCAAGATGGCGGCCAACGACCAAGCTGGTTAGAGATATTTTTTTCGCGTGAAAAAAACATCATTTTTACAAAAGAAATGTAACCTCAAGCACAATGACACTCTTTTGTATCGTGTATATTACAGTGCTATACCTTTTTGGTCAATATAGGTTATGTTTTGGATTTGTTGTCGGTGTGTTGTCGGTGCTGTGCGTGTTGTCGGGTGTTGTCGGTGAATAGTAGGACCGGTCACAAGTGTTGGTCGAAATAAGTGTTATGGTGCAAGAAAAAATTGTAATTTGGTGAAATTTGGTGCATGATTCAGTTGATTCTTAAACTTGGTAAAGCGGACTAGGTGGATACACCATTTGCAGATTTATATGGACAATTTGTACTGAAATATCTTAATTTTTGGTAGGTAAATAATGATTCTAGAACTAGGCATCCATCAAAAATGATTGCGCTAAATATCTTGTAATTGTTTAGAAAAACTAAATTTTATAAAAAATACAAGAAAAACAAGAAGAACTGCTCGACGCCGGTCATGCCTGTTGAAAATTAACGCCGTTTTTCTTGCTTTTATTCTCGGCATCCATCATCTTCGGAATGGTTAGTAAAACGATAATTACTTTAAAATTAAACAAATTCACCCATTCCTGATAATTCAAGCAATTACCAATGTGGTATCCTATGTTCTGTGACTGTGTAGTGTGTGTGATATATTAATAAGCCAATTTGGTATTCCAACTGCACATGCGCACATGAAGATTTGACGATTTTTCTTTCGATATAAACATTTCATCGATTGCGTGCAAAAGCATAGCGGGGTACCAGCAAATTTCAAGAGATCGTCGTGTTTTAAAGTTACTAAGTAACATATTTTTGTTTACGTTTTGGTGTTTTCAGCCGCTTTGTGTGGCCAAACATTTGTTCGAACAAATATTATTTATTTTTTTCAATTTCACAAGAAAATGTAAAAAAAGCGGATTTGGTTACCACGTCCCCCATAGCCTTGTGTGCATTTGTCTGCCGTGTTTGTATCACTTGACCTCCTTGAGAAAAATTGTTGAATCTTGTTGTGCACATGCGCAGTCGGAACTCCAAAGTGGCTTATATTATAAGACTGTGGTGGAGTCCCACAATTCCACGGATTGAATGAAAACAATGAACACATAATAAAGTCATAAGCAACAAATTCAAAAGCCAAAAATAATGACACCATTTGTAGGCAAAGCCTCGTCAAGAATGTGACCGTTTACCACACGTGTTCTCCGAGCATGAATTCGCGCTTTTCAGCCTCATTATCAGCCTTCTCGTTGGGAGAATTGGGTTGCTCGTCAGCTGCACAAGCGGTCTGGTCCTGATCGTCCGCCATTTTGCACGCGAAGTGAAGGTTTTCATATTTTTTTTCAACTTTGCGGCGTGGGTGTCGAGCGCCCTCTGTAGTTTGCATGTGGTCGAATTTTCTGCCAAGAATCTCCGACACATTTTAGGGCAAATTGGACTATCTTTATGAGTCGAAAAGATATCTTTCGGGCTCAATAAACATTACTTAGAATTCAGTTAGATTTTGTTTTGTGTTTAGAAATATACAGGTGACTTTTGATATAATTTTGTAATTGTTGCGGTGAAAAAAAAAGAGTCCAACTCCACTTAAAAAAAATTGAAAAACATTTCTTGACCTTTATTAGGGTTTTTTCTGACCTTCTTCTTATACTATAAAATATTATATTTGACTTAAGTTGAAAAGCCCCTTTTCCTTTCTTTTTTCCTTTGTACTTTTGGGTTTATTTTTATTTTATACACTGTACCTGAGAAATTAACCAGTGTAATTAATCAACTCTCCTGATCCTAGCCTTCGCGCCTTCTCGACTTCATTTCGACGATCTATCAACAGAGGGCGCCAGACAATTTTAATGGTCCATCGAGTGCATGCACAACATGCGCAACATGCGGAGCATATCAGTGCATGCGACCGTTTTCCAAATCTCAGCTTTGTCTCCAATGGCTTCGTTCATGCAGTTTGGCATGGCAATGATGGTGATAGAGCCATATATAATATGGCTCAAATGTACATGTATAATAGCCTGAACGTAATGTAGAAAGAATATTATGCAAATGACTAAGATTAGAATGAAGTTTTGATTAAATATTATGAGAGATAAATGATAATACCCAAGTTATTGTGAATAACCAGGGGGTGGTGGTTTTAATATTCATAATTAATTACAGTGAGTCAGTGATAAGAATTATGGTGAAAATACTAATTCGGCCTTGTGAAAAAGGTAGTGTTAATTAAAGGTAGGATACACCATTGGTAATTGCTGGAATATTCATGAATGGGTAGATTTGGGGGGTTGTGTTTTATCATTTAACTAACCTGTTTGTTTTCAACCGGCGTCGAGCAGAATATTCTTATGTTATTTCTGTTTTTTCGAGATCGCCGTCCGGCGATCGCTAATTTTTATTTATAAAATTCTATTGTTCAGGATAATTACGGGATATATCTAGCCCAATCATTTTGCTGGATGCCTAGAATCATTATTTACTTTCAAATTAGTAAGATATTTCTTAATAATTCGCCAGTAAATATTTTTGATATCTGCAAATGGTGTATCTTGTTTGGTAATTGGAACCCATTGTTTGTTTTAATCCTATATAGTGTAACGGAAAAGGGTTTGGTGCTACAGTTCGTGAATTGCCATTACGACCGAGGATCCCCTATTGTGTTTTCCTTTTTTCTTTTACTGAAACCTAACCCCATTGCTTAGCGCTTATCATTCCTGGCGATCGAGGACAAAGAAACCGTCCTTCGAGGATATTTTGTTCCCTTTGTTTTCTTTTGTGTTTCGATCCTCGATCGCAAAAGGAAACAAGCACATGAACTCTTGAACCAATAGGGTCACGCGGGTGGCTGGGCGAGTAAATAGGTAGGGTCTGATGGCTATCGGATGTTTGGAAAATTCCCTATAGCCGAGTACAATCATGGAGGAATAAGAGCAGATTCCTCCATGGAGCCTTGTAGGTTGTATTTCTCCATGGTTGGTACTTGAAGTTTAGAAACCCAGGGGAACCAAGCGCAACTTATAGCATAATAGTCCGGGAGCCCAGCCAGGTTTAATCATAATTTTGAGTGCAAAAGGTTTGAAGCGTGGGATATGTAGGGGTGACTGGGACAACTGCAAAATGGGTTTTCTTAAGTTTGGCGAGTGGTGCGTTGGGTGGGGGGAGCCCCTGACAGACCCCCCAAAATTCGATTTAATCATAATCTTGAGTGCAAACATAATTTCTTCATGAGTCGAAAGTTTATCGTGTACTGAATAGGATTTGTATACTTAAGAACAATATAATTGGTGCTAAGTACACTTAAGAAGGTCTTTAATTAGTGCTAATTACACGTTTAATCATAATTTTGAGTGCAAAGATAAAACAAGTGTCAATGCGTAGCTGACACCTTGCTGGAGCAAAATCCGCCACTTAAGAAAGTTTCAAGTGGTGCCATCCCTAATTAAGAAAGGGTCAAAGGTCATCATAAGTCATTAAACACCAATATTATAAGGTTGAGTGCAACTTGCATTTATGTGTATATCAACAGGTTATCATAGACCGATCACTGATCACAAGCTTAAGAACATGATATATAGTGCAAAGTCTAATTAAGAAGGTATGTAATTAGTGCTAATTACACGTTTAATCATAATTACGAGTGCAAGGATGAAACAAGTGTCAATGTGTAGCTGACACCTCGCTGAAGCAAAATCCGCCACTTAAGAAAGTTTCAAGTGGTGCCATCCACAATTAAGAAAGGGTCAAAGGTCATCATCAATAAACACTATTCATCATAACGTTGAGTGCAACTTGCATAACAGTTTATCATAGACCGATCACTGATCACAAGCTTAGGAACATGATATATATAGTGCAAATTTCAATTAAGAAGGTCTTTAATTAGTGCTAATTACACGTTTAATCATAATGTCAAGTGCCATAAAACAAACACGTTTTAATGTGTACCTTACACTGTGGTAGGAGCAAAGTGTGTCAATTAAGAAAATTCCAAATTGTGCCATACCTACTAAAGAAATTGTCAAAGGTCACCAGGATTCCGAATTATCGTAATAAAGTCAAGTTTTTTATGCATTCGATAACTTTGTCAATTAACAAACGCCTTGTCATGGTCTGATACACTTTATGACACGAGCTCCAACAGGCCTTTTCTGCACAACCACTGAACACTGTGTCTTGCACATCGAGAAAGAGAAGGCTTGAAGTGGAAGATATCTGAATCTGCCAGACGTTCACAAGTACGGGCACACGTTTTACCTCATGGTTTATGGATGATGCAGCACGTACTAACGGGCCAAAAATATCCCGATGTGGACTGGGTTCATTGCGAAATACTATGTTGACAACCTCCCCGAGCAGATTTATATATTAATTTTTTACACAAAAATACAGAATATTTACAGATGTACAAGGATATTTACAGGAATACAAAACATTGATACTTAGGTATGTGTGTACATTAACTTTAAGAAAAGTACTGTTTAAGGCCAATTCTGATTTATGGGAAAGGCAAAAACCCGCACAAAAATGTTGTTGTTGGTTGGTGGGGGGAGAATTCCAATCCGGCTCCACATTATAGTGGCAACCAAGATATAACTATATATAGATCAGCGCAATTGGCATAATATCTAACGGATGACACAGCGGAGCTCAGATTTAAATGTGCTTAATGAGTCCAATGTTTGCAATTGTTCGGGCAGATTATTTCAAATATTTCCACCACTCACAGCGAAACTTGTGGCGTAGCATTCTTTTTTGGCGAAAGGAACTGTCAGTGCCGTGTGGGTTGATTGCCTTGTTTCGCGAATAACTATAATTGGTGTGAAACTATTAATTTGTCATGTACAAAGGAGTCATTTTGTTAAGACTTTTGAAGACAAGAGTAGCCTTTTTTTGACTTAGCCCAATTAAGACGAGCAAACATAAAATCTGAAGATGCTAAGAAGGTACATTAAGGATTATTCGCGCGGCTATTTTGAGACATTAAAATATTATCGTGAGATATGTACCTTCCTTCTTACACAGTACAACAATACTCTAATGTTGGCATAACTAAACTTACAAAATGTGTGTGTAGGCTGTGTTTAGGAACATAATCACGGATTATGTTTAAATTTAGATACAACAGCTTTCCTTACGTATTCGACATGTGGGCCCCAACTTAATGCTCATCAATAACTACGCCCACACATTTACAAGACTTCACGTTTTCAATAAGACAGCAATGCATGCATGCATGCATTATGTTTAAAGGTTGATACACCATTAGTAATTGCTTTATTTATCATAAATTGGTGGATTTTGGGGGTTGTATTTTATAGTCAATATCGGATCCTGAAAAAAGCAAAACAAAAACGGCGTTCGTTTTCAACCGGCGTCGGGCAATGGTTCTTATGTTGTTCTTGTTTTGTTAGATTCACCGTCCGGCGATCGTGATTTGTTTTTTTTATAAAATTTAATTTTTGGAACAAATACAGGATATCTAGCGCAATAATTTTGCTGGATGCCTGCAATTGTTATTTACTTTCAAATAAGTAAAATATTTCTTAATAATTCGGTAGTCATTTTGTTCGATATCCGCAAATAGTGTATACTACCTTTAAGTCAACATTTGATATTTTCTGCCTTGTACCAATAGGCATACATTTAGTTTTAGTGGCGTTTAATGCTAGCTTGTTTCTTACGCACCAGTTGTGAAAACTAGTAAGAGCTGTATTTGAGGAGCTTCACATGAGTCATCAGCTTACATAAATAAGTTGCAGTTTGGGAATATAGAAAAAGGAAGATCACTAGCATAAACAATAAACTAGTATCGACCCCTACGGAACACCAATGTTTACGGACATGGTGCCGCCAACATTTACAGACTGACTACGATCACTTATTTACGACTTTAATAAACCAATTAATTACAGGAGATGACATGTTCATCTTTTCTACACGCTTAAAACTAAAGTGTTGAATCAACCTTATAAGTGTGCGGTCAGTGACTACTCTTTAAAAGGTTGGATTTCAACCATAAAACTGTTGAATTCAACACTCAATGTGATGAATTCAACAGTTTTATGGTTGAAATCCAACCTTTTAAAGTGTAGTCACTGACCGCACACTTATAAGGTTGATTCAACACTTTAGTTTTAAGCGTGTAGTTTCTCTGGTAAGATTTCATGATTAACACAATCAAATACTTTACTGAGATCTATAAACACACTGCCCTGTAACTTCTCTATTCTCCATGGCCTCAAGACACATTTTGTTAAGTCGTGTATGGTGCTTTCAGTTGAGTGCAGGGGTCTAAATCCTGACTGGAAATCAGATTGTTTTCATCAAGGTAGCTATATACCGATGTGTGCACCTATCTTTCAAAAATCTTTGAGATAATTGGCAGTATAGAAATAGGCCGATAGTTACCTGTACTACATTTATTTCTTGCATGTTTCCAATTTTTAGGGTATCGCTCACATCTTATAGACAGGTTAAAATTACCAGTTAAAGATTTAATAATATAGGCCTAAGGTGAAGCAATTTTGACAATTTTAACACCAATGCCATCCAGAGCTGTTGCTTTCCCAACCGACATAGATTATATTTGCTTTTGAACAAACTCTTATGTGACATTAGGTACTACGCATTCTTCATCAAGAGAATCATTAAGGGAGGCGGCAGTATTGTCATATTGTCTAACTTTAACGTTTTATTCCCTAACTTTAACGTATTACATATTTACACCCTTCCGTGTTTGAGAGGGTACAGGCAATTTCATGACTTCATGACTGTTTGTGATATTTTGTATGTGGTGGGTTTTGTTCCTGCGTTTGGTAAAGTACATGTACACTTTGACGCTCGTTTTATGATTTCAATTATCATTCTAATCATTTATTAATCAGACATTTTGATCGGACATTGCGCTGTGTAATCAGTGATTGGTCCATAATAAACGGTTGATCCACATAGAAATGCAAGTTGCACTTACATTGTTCTTTGTTGGTGTTCAGTTTATACCCCTGGTGACCTTTGACCCTTTCTTAATTAGGGATGGCACCACTTTTAACTTTCTTAAGTGGCGGATTTTGCTCCAGCAAGGTGTTAGCTACACATTGACACTTGTTTTATTCTTGCACTCGTAATTATGATTAAACGTGTAATTAGCACTAATTACATACCTTCTTAATTAGACTTTGCACTATATATCATGTTCTTAAGCTTGTGATCAGTAATCGGTCTATGATAACCTGTTGATATACACATAAATGCAAGTTGCACTCAACCTTATAATTATTGGTGTTTAATGACGTATGATGACCTTTGACCCTTTCTTAATTAGGGATGGCACCACTTGAAACTTTCTTAAGTGGCGGATTTTGCTCCAGCAAGGTGTCAGCTACACATTGACACTTGTTTTATCCTTGCACTCAAAATTATGATTAAACGTGTAATTAGCACTAATTAAAGACCTTCTTAAGTGTACTTAGCACCAATTATATTGTTCTTAAGTATACAAATCCTATTCAGTACACGATAAACTTTCGACTCATGAAGAAATTATGTTTGCACTCAAGATTATGATTAAATCGAATTTTGGGGGGTCTGTCAGGGGCTCCCCCCACCCAACGCACCACTCGCCAAACTTAAGAAAACCCATTTTGCAGTTGTCCCAGTCACCCCTACATATCCCACGCTTCAAACCTTTTGCACTAAAAATTATGATTAAACCTGGCTGGGCTCCCGGACTAATAAGTTAAGATTAGCTGTCAGTGGTCTGACAGGGCCGTTGTGAGTTGTATAAATGAGGTTGTTTAAAATTTGGCATTATCTTAAAGAATAACTTAGCAACCTGAAAAGGGGAAAACGGGGTTGTTTTGGAACACTTTTGGACGCATGACAGCAGACACTAGGCAGATCACCGAATGGGACTAAATTCTGTTTGGCGGTATATTTCCACCCAAACGGATCCGGTCCCTGGCCGGTCATATTGACTGTGCGGCTTTTAGGGTCAGGTAATACCGGTGGCGGGAGTCGGGGGTTTACCAACCGAGGGAAAACCGCTACAAAAAGCCCTCGCCCAGCCACCGTACTATACCTGTCAAAAAAATCATTTCAAAAGGTGGTAGCGATTTTGAGATATTGCCGAAAATCTGGAGCGGTTATGTGGCGCAGGAAGAATAGTATTTTGCATTGGAATACACAATCTGAGAAACGTTACTGCAGCTTCTCAGATTCAAAATTTTGGGGATAAAAAGTGATATCTTTTTCCATAACCGCAGTACTTCGAAGTGAAAAGTTTCTAAAAATGCTGTACTTCTTACCATAGAGCGTTCTTACCAAGTAATTTATTTTTGCCATTAATTTTTGGAGTAATTAAAAAACGTAAACGACCCCTTTAACGGTCTACCGATAAATCATATAATTGGGAAATATGCCTATATCTTTAATTTTGATCAGATTTGTTTGGGGCATTTCGAAAAATCTTTAGATATTTTGTCAGTGGTCTGTCTGTATTGAATAAAGGACTTTTAAAACTATTTTGGACTTTTGGCCAAAGTTAATTACCTGTAGGACCATGGAGGACGTACGTGGTGCTCTTATTCCTCCATGGTAGGACTAGGAGTCATAACAAATTCATGCTGATTAAAAGCGAAACTTTGTCACAATCGGCTCGCCATATCAAACGGATGAGTATTACCGGTGTCGTAATCATAAAGTTATCGTCGTAATTTATGTAGTAGTCTAAACCCAGACTCACAACTCTCATCGAGTTTGTGCATGTGTTCTGTGCGTATGCCAGACTTCTAATCACATGATTGCTCTGCATATATAATCACGTCACGGATCGGCCGTAGCCATTTTTTACTCTTGCACTTGCAGAGACGCACGGACAAGTCGACCAGGATTTTCTTTTAGTCATCTACTAGTCTGTTGTTTTTTTCTCTTTCTAAATAAAACACAGAAATCATCAAGATGTCTGGTGCAGCTGGAGAACCTCTGTATACTCCCTTTTTCGGCATAATGGGCGCTACTGCCGCCATGGTTTTCAGTGGTAAGTAAACGAATCGTGAATTCTCCATTCTTTTGCACACACCCCGGCCTTGCCCTGGTCGTTTGAGTTTGTGTTTAATAATTTTGTAACTATATAACGTACATCAACATGGTTATAGATATTTTGTTGCATCAAGACTTGATTATCACCGGACAATCTAGCTCTAGTCTATGCCATGGCCCCGCACTAGAGTAGACTCCGTGCTGTAGGCATACCGTGTTGAGTGCGCAAAGTTACAGATTTCTTTCCTTTTTTTTCTCATATAGATTATAGATAGGTTCATTTTTTTCTCGTACTCGTAGCGCATCGATATATCGACAAAATTAGGACTTTTTCATGGTCCCGTCTGGTGTATTATTTGGTCTCTTTTGTGCAGCATAAACTGCACGTCATCACATGAAGAGCCAGCTCGGCAATATGGCGAACACTCGTCGCACCAACAAAACCGACGGTTTCATGAAATACCAAAGGCTAGCCGAGCTCGTCTTCATCAGCCATATAATTATAATGCAGCAGCATGCACCAGTTAATGGTATTTCATGAAACAACTGCTGTTGTATTGGCGCGACGAGCTGTGTGCACCTGCGCGTACATGTCGATTCCGCTATATTGCCTAGCCGAGCCTTCTTATGCTGCACAAAAGAGACAAAATACACCAGACAGAACCATGGAAAAGTCCTAATTTTGGCGAAATATCGCTGCGCTATGGTAAGTGAACCTGCATGCCGAGTTTAAGACCGAATGATGTTCATAAAAAAATGAAACAAATTCGTAGCTTTGCGCACTGAACACGGTATGGCCTACAGCACAGTCTACTCTAGTGCGAGGTCATAGACTAGGGCTAAGGACAATCCAAGTAAGTTCCTTCACTGGACACCGTGGCATTCTCGTGGTCGGACATCCGGGAATCTCATTTATTTTCCTCATTTATTCAATTATCGCAAAGGGAAAATGTTGAGTAAAATGTGTACCGGACCGCGGCATATTTTGAATTATTTACAATAACTTCACAAATGTCACTAAGATAATTATTGCTCGTGGATAGGTTGACGGGGGGTTACTATAGTATTATGTAGTTGCTCTTTTTTTTGTATTACTTGTATGATGTATGTTTTTGTTTCTTTTCTAGCTTTTGGAGCAGCCTACGGAACGGCAAAGAGCGGCACGGGTATTGCAGCCATGAGTATAATGAGACCAGAGCTCATTATCAAGTCCGTTATACCTGTGGTTATGGCTGGTATCATTGCTATCTACGGTCTGGTGGTGGCTGTGGTCATTGCGAATTCGTTAGGGGAGGGCTACACGCTATTCAAGTAAGTACATGCAGTCTGAACTTGAAGTGAGCTTCAGGGAACCCTGCTCTCTTCTAATGCACATTGGAAACTCGGCAATCAGAGCTGAAGTGACTCGGACGTGGGTCGTAACATTTACCGCAAATATTTTGAAAGGCCGAATTGTTTACGGCAAAATTGTGAAAGTTCTTCAAATTTTTGTTAGTTAATACACAACTACTAATGTGAAATGCATGTAAGTAAGGATGCATTTCTCCTAAAACTCTGCCACTTTGGTAAAAAAAACTGCAACTTTGATTCTACGCAATCAATCATGCGTTGGGAGATGTACCAAACACGTGCTTGTTAAATGTGTTTGAATAATGGCGCAGCCAGCGTGCGTCATGCAAGTTGACACTCAATATGTAGGAAATTTGAGAGAGACCTATTGTGACCTGGCGCCACGAAATGGGTGGAAAGTCGCAAAATAACAAAATTTACATTATTATATTTCTAGAAAGAAGTCCGAAGTTTTCAAATGATGTATTGTGTGTTGCTGTAGCTTATTCCTAGCCGCCGCTATACTCTTTTGAAATAGCTGAAGTCATGCTCCCTTGTTTTGAGTCCGTGAACCGTGCCAACTAGACTATCACTCAGTGCAATTCAGCCACCAAAAAACACACTTTAGAGTTTTAATTGAGCTATACAATTTTGGGATATGATAAAGAAGGGTGTTTTGTATATAAAAACTCGAAAACGACCTCCCACTTGAAAAATGAACGTTTTGGCCAATAATTCGTTTTGGCCCTGTGCGACTTTCCGCTCATTTCATGGTTGGTGCCAGGTCACTATTAGTATTGAGATTAATTTGTCCATATTCTTTGTGTGTTTTCTAGGAGCTTCCTTCATCTAGGCGCTGGGCTGAGTGTGGGCCTGTGCGGTCTAGCTGCGGGCTTTGCCATCGGTATCGTGGGCGATGCTGGAGTTAGAGGCACAGCGCAACAGCCAAGGCTCTTCGTCGGCATGATCCTAATCCTCATCTTTGCCGAAGTCCTGGGATTGTACGGACTAATCGTCGCTTTGCTTCTCTCGACCAAGTGAGCGGGGAAATCGAAATCTGCAATACCGGGTACACTTACCTTTGGCAGTGCCCCACCCCCCACCCATCTCCCCCACCCCCCAAAAATAAAAATAAAAACAGCAAATGTTTAAAACCAAATAATTGTTTCCAGTTCCGGACCACATCATAATGATTACAAAATCACCCCAAAAACCTCTAATAAACAAAAAAAGTTACAAATCCTGCGACGTCCGCATGAATAAGCCAGTTCAGTTTTCCAACTGCGGATGTGCACTGTAACAAGATGCGACAATTTTTTTTCTTTTGATAAATGCGGCAGATAAATGCACAAGGCTATGGGGACCTGCGGCGGAGTTCACCAATGTTGAGATCAATCTTAGGAAGAGTAACTCCTCCTAACTTGCAATAGATCCAATGCAAGTTAGGATGAGTTAGCCTTCCTAAGATTGATCTTAGTCTTTTGTGACATCGTCTCCTGGTAACCGAATCTGCATTCTGTTCCTTTTTTTTTTGTGTAATAAAAAAACACGATAGAAACCTTTGTTCTCCTGAAAACACTTTACTGTCCAAACATTGTTGTTGTTTTTTCAACAAACGTTATTTCAAGGAAAATCATCGAAATCTTCTTATGCACATGCTCAGTTGGAATACTGAACTTGCTTATTGTCGAAGAGGTAGTTTTCTTGGACAAAGTGAATGTAACGGGTAGGATTGGCATATATACCATCATTTAGACTTAAAAAACACGTATTTGTACAGTCATTTCATTTTTTTGTTAATGGATAAATTTAATGTGTCATTTAATTCTTTTTTTTTATGAGCTTATAAATAAGCAGAAAAGAAAATGTTGATTGCTTTTTCAGAGAAAAGTGCAAAATTCAATTAAAACTTGTGTACTCTAAAAGAAGGCGATAATATTTGAGCAAAATTTGAGAACAATATCTATTCCGTAAATAAAACAACCGATAGACTTTCTAAACTACACGGTGTCGTGGTAACCAGGTACAGCACCCCAGTCGCATCAGTAACAGTACTTTTTGCTTTATTCTTGGTTAACTTTGGTTTGCTTGGCAATTTTCTAATCTTCACTTAAAAGTGTTGCAATAAAATCCACTCTGATAACAGCATAACAAAATATAAACCCAGTATGAGACCAAGGGACACCCCTTAAACCTATACACTCTCTAGACTATTGTTATCCTACCCTCCCCCCCCCCCCCCCCCCCCCCAAAAAAAAAAAAAAGAATTTCCGAGAAATTACAACATTCCGCAAACATCGACCAACACAAAAGAGGGGGGGGGGGGGGGGGGGGGGGGCGGGGGGGGTTGGTTATCTAAGGTTTCATACTCGCTTCATATGAAAAAGTAGGTTCAAGTTCCAAAAATCATAAATAGTACATTATTTAGCTGTTATGATGATCTTCATTATTTACAACATACAGATGAATCAAAATGTGTTTGAATTGTGTATAGAAATGTAAAATTGTTCATAACGTAGCGTGTACATTGCAACAGAAGATATAGCTTTGTTAGCCATTTTAAGTGAAATTAATAAGCCACCATCAGTAATAATGCTATTGTTTACAATTCAAAGCTGCCAATATGTTGATCATTCTTTTATTTTTATTTTAATATTAAAGAAACGAATCTATTTGCATGTTAAAAGCCTCCAAAGACTGTAGAATATGAGGTTGGGCATAAGAAACGTACATCTGGAAAAACTAATATTTTCTGAGTATTACTTGTAATTGTATCTTTCAAAAATTCTTTAGCTTACACAATGTCCTGAATTAATCTTCCTGTAAATGTAACTGTTTTCCTGATTATAGTATTTATAGGCAATTCCCTTACTTTAATACATTGTCAATTGATGAGGGTACTGCACAGCTTTCATACAGTCATGCGCATTATTTGCCTATTTCCAATGAAAGTATGGAGCGCCTGTTAAACAAAAATTGAAACCCCTTAACCCCTAAAAGTACCAAAATGTTTGTGATAGTGTGTAATGTGAATATTTAGCAATCATACTGTGCTTATGAAGATTTTATATGTACTCCTGGTTAGAAATCCAAGTTTAATGCAAGCGTTGTATACACGCATGCCTAGCATAATAAATATGATTGTAATCCGTTATCTTTCTGTGCGACTAATTACATTCCTTTCTCGAATGTGAATCAAAATGTGGTGTAGGCTAGCGTAATAATTGTAACAGGATTAAGTTGTGTTAAAAGTCACTTTTTGGTTGTTTTAGATCAGATGTCATGAAATGTTCCGTGGAAGACTAGCCAAATAAAGTGTATAAAGTTTAGAAATGAATCATAGATTATTGTCCTTTGGAACCTAATATACTTGATTCAAAAGCGTGGGGAGGACGGAGATATTACCTAATCGAACATGGCCCTGACTGTTTATGCATGCATCACATCCTGTGGTTGTGGGTTTGTTCATCGTTTGAAAGCCAGAAATGAGTTGTACTGTTTTTACTAGTCATTTCCACCACCATGGAGAGTCTATATTCACCAGATGATGAACCTTGAACCCCAATCCAGATAACCCAGTCAAACATTACATACCTAATTGTTCCCATGTTATCTGTGCTAAAATGTGTGCACTAAACAAAAAACAAACACTGCAAATGCTTATCCAACAAGCATTAGATTCATATCCATGAACAACACTCTGTGAATATTGTTTTACACATTTCTAAAGGTTGCATGGAAAAAGGATATGCATGGCAGCTAGTGAGATATTGGTTTATTTATGCAATTATCAAAAAATGCTTTTTGGGCTGTTAAAAGTATGTACATGTACGTCCCAACTTTAATTAGGACTGGCCCAACTGCCCTTGAGACGGCCCAAACAATAAGTCGGGATCATCTCAACTGTGATTGCGACTATCCCAATTGAAGCTTAGATGATGGTTTAACAAAAGGTGCATATAACTTTAAAAATATACCTTGTGCGTAGTAATTTTGATACGAAAAAAGTGAATGCGTAACACTATGAACATCTAACGAGCAACACTGCACCAACATCGAAAATTCATTGTTACTATAATGTTCAGTGTGAAAGGTTAACTCGTGCATATCTCTGCAAAACAAAAGCATTGCATTTGATGACTGCTGCTATGCTGACAAGTCTGTTAGTCTGTAACTGGTGCCACGGGCTGGGTTAAGAGAGAACTCGATTCTTTTGCTAAAAGTTCAAAGATAATTTTGTTAGGAACCAAATATCTTAAATGTAGTCGGAAGAATTTCCCCTTTTTGTTTGTGTACTAATGGTGGTTTATAAGTGTTAAAATATAACTTCTGCATTTTACTTTTAGTAAGATAGTTCAATATAACTACAGCTTCCAAATAGTATCCTTGTGTATTGTAGGGCAAAATCTGTGAATGACGAAATGATGTAAATGTACTGTTGATATATGAGTCTATTTCCTGCAGTTGGTATATATCAGGAAGTTACAATAAAAGTATTGTGATCTGTTCACGATTTGGTTTCGGTGTCTGCAAGTTTTCTTTTGGTGGAGGGGTAATGTGATATGCCAAGGAATGTCAGACAGCTCGACGGTCGACACAACTCGAGACCAAAGACCATGGAGTGGTCTCCTTGCGGCACTCTATGATCTTTGGCCGAAACCACTTGAACATCGAGACAACTCGACCTTTGAAATTTCAAAGAAAAATATACAAATTTGCAGGGTGAGCCCAGTGCACTGTGTGCGCGCCGCCCACTCGCGGCCGTATTATTTCTCTATGCGCGGCCGTACACCAAGATGTGTTCAGTTACGTCATGGAGCTCCCTGCCAAGTATTTGAGGGGATTTCCAGGTAGATATTTCAACAGGTTGACAACCAGTTCTTAGGAATTCATGATGGTGCTGTAGTTGAGCAAAACTTCCGGGGTTAACTTTATTCTAATCCTGTGTATTTTATTTCTCGAAGAGCCCGTGAAACTGCCTGTGTGGCTTTTCTCTCGGCTGCAAAAAAGTCGGTGTCTTTGACTCATGAAAATTATGGCGAATTCTGTTGCTAAGAGAAATCGCCTTCTGTGTAGAAATCCTAATAATTATGTTTCACCCTTTCTTGATTAGACTTTTATTTTTTGTTTTAATCTTTGATGACACAACTAATCTTTAAAAAGAGTAACAAACTAAAACCACTCTTCATTCTTTTCCAATATTTATTTTGTATATTGTCGAATCAAGGAACTCATAATTCATGTACATTTCGATTATACAGTTTACAAAATTAACAATCTTAAAAAATTAAGCAACAAATTGTGTCAATGAAGGTTTTCTGATGATAATATTAATATTTCAGTAATGACGTACTTGCCCAAAGGGATAATTTTCCATCTTGGATGAGCGTTACACTTTTCAATTATTTGCTCAAATTACATGTATAACCAGGGAAATGAAAAATAAACGGATTTAAAACACTCCAGTATGAGAGAGAAAAAAATGAAAATTCCTTTCCGACCCTCTTTGTTATGGAGCGATCGTCAAGCAAAGTACTCCAGGTTATTTAACGTGACAACGCCCTCTGTTGGGCTTCAATGGACAATACACATACATGTAGTTAATGCATTCACTGGCAGTCAAAAAAATGGAATAGACCGTTTTCCTGATCGAAAAGGCCATTTTCTGCGCACCAACCACAAACATAATAACCTAGGTTATTGTTTGTAGCACCACCTAGCAAAAGTGCTTGTAGAAACTGTACCTTTATCTGAAAACTAAATATTGGAGAAAACAAAATGGAGCTTTTGGCAATTGGATGTTTAAACTTATCTTCAAATTCATTATTGATCATGCGTACCAAAAGGCATACTCCCAAAAATAATTTTGTAAACAGCGCAAACAGTCTTTGAAATGTTGAATGTAGATTTGATAACGCTCTCTTTTGATTTCAAGTATTTTTTGGTCTAATAAAGGACAAATATAGCCCCCCTTGTTTTATTTTTTGGACTAATAAAGAACAAATATAGCCCCTCTTGATTTATGACGGACAACGACAGAATGAACCCTTTGTTAATCTTTAGTAGTCAAAGTATTACAGTGGCTCAATTTAACAAAATAATGTTATGTATTTTTTTACAACTTCAACAGATTAAAATAATCAAACGGTTTGTTTAATTATCGTTTTGTTTTGAATGATTCCAGTGCTGAAAAGAAGATGCATACAAAAATTATGTTGGGGTGGGGTTGGCAAGTCAAAAACGTAGCGCCGCAAAGGCAAGGGGTGTGACACCCCCCCCCCCCCCCTTTTTATTTTTAGAAATGTATCAAATGTTAATTTCTTTAAAAAAATAGTTTTTAATAATCTATTAAATATTTTGTGATTTTTGGGGGCAGTAGTTACGACACTGGGCATATATTGTACTTCAAAAAAAGGTGCAATGTGATACACACAAAAAACATGCACAAACACAAAGTACCGAAAACAACCAGAAAACATCGAACAATAAACAGAAAACAACAAATCGGTGCATAAACATTACATTAAGATAAGCACGGTGTAATTTCAATGTCTATCGATACCTTCTGAATAAATGCATTAAATTATTTTGAATCAAATAAGTTAAGAGGGCCTAATATTTCGATCTTAACAAGATCTTCTTCAGAGACTATGATGACTGTGTACAAGAAACAAACATATATAGGGCAAAATACAGCATGATGCCCATCATTGACGCTGAAAAAACACAAAAGAAAAAAGCACAGAGTTCAATGGAACAAACAACAAAAGGAGGATTAGGCTGAGGGATTAAAGGGTGAGGTAAGTGTGGGTAGGATCAAAGGCGGGGCGGGAACAAAAACAGAGGGGGTAAAGCCACAAGGAAAGGGTCCAGGGTGGAGATCAAAGGGAAGAACTAACAAATAAGTATGAATAGGAGTAACGAGGAGGTGGGGGTTGAGGAAAACCAGAGGAGTAAGAACAAACAAAAACAAAATTCTGGCAAGGAATGAATCTGAAACAGATGACAAATGGAGAAAAAAATAGAAGTTAATCATTTCCTAGTTGGATGTTAAGCCCATGTGGTTGAATAGTCCGAAGACGATTCAACCACACTTTCTCCCGGCTGAGGCGGACTGAGTCTTTCCGATAGATGGGTTAGGGATTAATATTTTATAGTAAATATTGTGACGCTGATCTGTTTAAAGTTTTTTATTCATTAGAAGCTGGAAAAACCACTGAAAAAACCCCACTGTTCTTGCAGTCTGGTTCCTTGACTTCCTTCAGACGAATTCAATAAACTGGGGGCAGTGTTTGACAAAAGTCAGGTTGTTAAAACGATTGAGACTGTTATTCATTTACAGTAAAGTAAGGCATTTCAAAATAATTCAGTAGTTATTTTTATGTTTGCAAATGATGTATACTACCTTTAATTTTGAAACAATTCCTACTATAAATAAAATACTTATAAATTACAATATCTCTACATTAAAAATTGGTTGAGAATCACAGTAACTATAAGACTTGCATTATTTTTTGGATTAAAACACATACAGTAATTAAATATGTGTGGCATTTAGGTAATTTATTTTAAAAAAAATATAAATTGTTTAATATAAATACTGTTTCACGTTTAAACTAAAACAAAATTCTCTAGAGGTATTTATTTTTCTAATATAAATAGATTAAAAAGATCATCAGCAAAGTTTAAAGTTTATTCTGAACAGATGGCATTCTCATGATTTCATTTTAATGGGATTAAATTCATTGTTTCTCATTCTACGGTGGGGGGGGGGGGGGGGGGGGGGTAGACAAACGGTAGCTGCAGCCTGCTGGGCATCCCTGATCTACTACTATTGTTAATAATAGCTTGGTAATTTATTCTATAAAAAAATGCATAAAGACCAAGGGAACGGCATTAAATTTATTAGTATTTTTACCAGGTCAGTTACAACATAATCCATTTTCTAGAAGCAGACTGCCAGTAGATAAAAGCCCCCCCCCCCCCTAAAAAATGGACATAATGCAATTAAGTAAATTAAGTATTATAAATACACATTTTTGTTTATGTGAGTGAGTGGCAAACTCATCGTGGTGAGTAAACCAACAATATCACTGTTTGTTCATTTTTGTTTCACCATCTTACCTCAGGAAACAACATTCTCCCTGCTGCCAGTTACTCAAGTCTATCGGTGATAGACTTCAAATCAATCATGTCGCCCCCAGGCGGGACCCCCTGCGGCGTTTCCAATCTTCTCTATCCTTTATACAGTCAGCCAACGATCTGTTGTGGTCTCTGTCCCAGTATCTCTCCTCAGAACACCGACATAGCTCATCCTCTGTCTTCCCCTCCGCTTCACCCCATGAGACTTGGGAGTCATCCTGATTCGGCTACAGCAGTCTCTTCTCTATCAATGTTGGTCCTCGCCGTCAAAATGTTAAAAAGAGTAAAGAGTACCTGAGAAATTGTGAAACAAAAGTGAAATTGATTAAAATTGTGTACTTAACGGGGATAAATCACCCGAAGTTCAGCAAGCAGAGTCATCAGTCATCTCTTGGTCGTCCTCCGTGTCTCCAGGGGCCAATTATTTTCATAGAGCTGCTAAGCACAAAAGTTTGCTTAGCATGACAATTTGTCCTTGGCAAAAACAAGGTTACAGACCAAATTTTCACCTGATCTTTAGTGTTCTGGATTGATAATCAGCTGTTTTTTTTGCTTAGCATGAAAAACACGTATAATTTTGGCTGGTAACCTGTTTTTAATGAGCAAGACTTTTTGTGCTAAGACATTTTTGTTGCTTAGCAGCTCTATGAAATTGGCCCCATTTTCATAAGCTTCATCAGTGATGGAGTGGTGTAATCCTCGTCAGGGTAGAACATCTTCTTTCTCATCTTCTTTCTGGTAATGCATCTTCTAAAAGAGTTTGAACAATAACGGACGGGAGCTGCAGATCAGTTTCCGCAAGGAAATATCCAGACTCGGAGTTTGAAGTCTGTAAACTTGTCGACTCGCCAAGTTCGCGTCTAACTTGTGTTGATGAGGCGGCTTGCAAGGTGGTCATTTAGGAAGAAGATGGCTCGGAATTGATAAGTAGTTGAGCTGGCGAGGACAAGCCGTCAGCTCGGAAAAGACCGATGGATGATACCGAAGCGACTGTCTTTACTGGCACTCGAAGACAAATCTTTTTGCAGCATTTAGAACTGGTGATCGCGCGCGGGGCGAGGAGTTTTCAGAGTAGAGGTACAGTATTCTCCTGTTAAAATTCAACTGCGGAGTGAGATATGAGTGAAAGGACTGTGAAGTTAACTTACTTTTAGTTGTCTCTGGGCAGATGGCACAGGGTGTATTTCTCCGCTCTTGCTATTTTCTACGATTTGTTATCTTAAAAAAATATACATTTTGTAGTTAAACTATAGGTAAATTTGTGAACATGGTCTATAGCGATGTCTATGGGCAAATAATATCGTAAAACTTATGATGACTGATATTTATTTTATAAAAGTCTAGGCCCTACTTTGTTCGGGATCAGAGTCAGATGATAGATAATCGGTGACGTAATGCTAACGGACACGTGCTATTGGTCAGAAGTACGGGAGGTGACGCGCCGCTGTTAATCTGATCAACTTGATTGGTTTAAAAACATTGCTTATTTAAATGACAATGTGATATAAGAAAACAGGTGCAGATGTTTACTGCTTTTGGCAGGCGAAGAAATTGGACTTGGGCGATTTGTTCAAGGCGGTTCCAACCGGTTCGTATAGACTTGTCCAGTCGCTGCGTTTCCAGTTTTTATTTGTTGAAAATCCAACCAAATTAATTCAAATTTCGTGAGGACAAATCAAGAAGCAAGTATAGACAGGCCTACATCTAAATATATAAAGTAGGCGTAAAAGGTGTGCTTTTTTGTTTGTTTTTTGTTGTTCTGGGGTCCCTTACAAATATGAACATGTCACAGACGACTCTTATAAAACACTTAAAAGTTCTAAGTCCTTTAGTTTTATTTATTTATTTGCTGTCTTATTTTAACAGGGTGGCCTTATCAGTTAAATAACTGCTTTCCCCTAAGGGCCCTGTGTTACATAAATATGAATTAAAAATTAAAATAAATTGATTTAAAATAAGATAAGAAACATTTACAAAAATTAACAAACAAATTAAATGAGACATAGCCTATACAAAAATAAAAATAAAATAAAAAAGACTAAAACCATACAAAAGTCAAAATACAACAATTGAAAACAGCTGATATTATTAATTATCTAAACAGTTGGGAAAGATGAATTTAAATAAAAAAACTACACAAAAGTACAGGGAAATAGGAATTAATACAATTATTAATAAAACACAAGAAAATTATTACCTTGAAATATAATAAACACATTTTAATATAAAAACACAAAATTTAGGCCTACAGCAAACATAAAACACCCTCAACCAAAAACAAAGTCCAATTACATGTACAAAAATCCTTCAGCAAAGGTGTTTTCAATTTTTTTCTGATATAATGTACATGTAGATGTACTATAGTATACAACTTACCAATTTCTTATCCTTTTCATTTTCTAAACCGAACAACAACGGTTACTTCAGCCAGTGTTCTATAATTAATTGGCGTAATAGATCCAATTAGGAGCTGGGGGAGTTGTACATCGTTTTCAGGGGCATAACTAATGTAGTTGCTTGAAGGAAATAAAATTGTTTATCATATAGAATAATAATATTAATAAGGCTGTAAAAATAAGTCCATACAAAAATAGGATGTCGAAATTTCGAATTTACTTTCATTTTTAGAAAAATGAAATGTTGGCAAATTTGAACAAAAATTTAAAATTCAATAAATTCGGCAGCTTGTAATGAATCTGGTAGTGTGTAGATATCAGACGGGGTTCATTCGTTAAAGTTAACGATATGCGGTACCATGATGGATAATGTACCAGCCTCCAGAGTGCAATAGGGAACCGTCCATTCTCCACTCTAACTAATTATTAAATTATTACGTCAAGTGCATTTTCAAATAATCGAAAACCAAATTATTCGAAAATGAATAGCCTACATGTAGGATTAATGCACGTGTTAAAGATTCTGGGTAAGAAATGTGCATGGTTATAGAAAGGTCCGAATTGTGAATGCTCACGTAAAAAAACAGACATTTTGGTGAAAAGAAATTATGAAATGGAAGTAGTGCTCAACCATTTAAAAAACATGGGAAAAACAAATGTACACAAAATATAAATGGATTTGCATGCAATTCTGAATGCAGACAACAAGAAATAAATTAATTTTAAGTCAACGACCAGGAATATTAATAGACGCTGGATTAATCATTAAGAAAAAATGGCTTTCGAAGGAAATCCCAACAGATTTTTAATGACATCAATCACACAAACTGCTCATTTGGGGGGAAACTTTAAACTTTGCCGACACTGTGACGAAACAGTCGACAATAATTAAACTGTCTGGCTTAATAAGCCCCCAACCCTCATAAACACAACAAATTAATAAATAAACATGTAGAAATAAACAAATTGTCCCGACATATTAAATGTCCGGTCTAGTTTGAAGAAAAAAAGTCACTTTATGCAAATATCCTCATGCAAAATCGCCAATGTTTGTGCCGAACATGCGTCTTGTATAAATATTTTGCAGAACAAAATCCATCGATAATACTTTAACTGGATGAGAAGGCACTGTTTTTGTTTATGCATTCAACTAATTTTTTTAAAAAAGGAGAAAGAAAAAAAGGAATACATTTAAGGTAGTATACACCATTTGCAATCTTCTAAATTGTTATGAAATACCTTACTGAACTGCAAGTGAATTATAAGTCTCAAGCATCCTGTGTAATCACAGCTCCTGATGCGATTTTCAAGAAAAGCAGATTTTTTGTTTGGCAATCGTAAAAATCCGACTTCATTTGTATTTCTAAAAACTGCCCCCAAATTATTGAATTCGTCTGAAGGAAATTAAGAAACCAAACTGCTAGAACAACAATTTTTTTTTTTTTTCTTCTTTTCCAGCTTCTATGAACACAAAACTTTAAACAGGTCAGCGTCACAATATTTACTGTCAAATATTAATCTTCCAACCCATCCATTTGAAAATTACAGCAAAAGCAAATAGTGTATACTACCTTCAACCCTAACTCCCTCACCCCTTTTACTAGAAAGTATCCTGAATCCACCACAGTCCACCAATTTTGGTTTGCAAAAACTGCTGGTGTCCTGAGTCCATCAGACTCCACCAGTATGCATACTGGAGAGATCCTGAGTCCATCAATAATCCACCAGCAAAAGTTGATGGACTCTGGCGGATTCAGGATACCAAGGTGGCATACAAAAAATTGCAGTGTGTTTCTCTATAGAGTCCATCACAGTCCATCACCTAAATTTCTGTATCCTGAATGCATCAAACTCCTGCAGTAACGCTAGGCTTAAAATCCTCAATCCATCACACTCCTCCAGCTTGTTCAATATGGAGGTATCCTGAATCCGCTAAAATCCTCCAAAACAGGAAATGGATTTTGATGGACTCGGGGTGGTTAGGGTTAAAGGAGCAATTTTGTATTGTTCACTTCAAACTGTGTTGATTCCTTTAACTCTGAAATTGTGTAGAATGGTTTGCCAAGATAAAAAAAATAAAAAAATAGGTGCCTTCAGAATTGCATGATACAACAAACTATTTCACAACACAGAATTCTGGGTATTTTTATCTGTTGGTCTGGGCGGAGACTTAAACCAAACGAATTCGTTTGTAAAATAACGACAAAATGTTGGAAAAAAATATATTTTGGCCAACATGAACTTCTGTGAAATACCGTCAAGGACCTTGACTTTATTTCAGTGACTTTTAGTGACCATTATATAAGACTAGGCGGTCACCCGGGGTTTGTCGGTTCTCGGGTTTGTAGCTACTTCCCTGGATGGAGATTTATATAGATACTTTGTATGTGTTCAGCTGACCAACAAATGTACATTACTTCTTTGGATTATAAAATTTAACACAAAAATCACACTGTTTCTACAATTTGCTGTGGTCAATTCTACAATCAAAGAAGGTATTTTAAACGGTTTAGAAAAACTATCAATAAGTAAACAATCGCATATACATTTGTCGCCCCCCCCCAACCGTTGATTTCAGTCTCCGCCCACTAACCAATCAATCAACACAATCACTAACCAAGGCAGTATTCGAAACCCTGTTTTCATTTCAGTTTCGTCTCATGGTTCTTGCTGTGTTCAAAACCCAATGGAGCCAGAGCTGGAATAAAGTCAAGAATTTGTCAACTCCCCCTTTATGTACTAGACCTTTTTAGCGTTGTGGGTTGTAGCCACGCCCGGGGCCGCCCCCTTTGTTGATTCCGCCCCCCATGCCACCTCGGGGCCCGCCTCTTCCAGATGCTCCGCCCCTTGGGGGACCCCCGCTGCCAGGCCTCTTGGTCTTTTTCTCTTCCACGTTGAGACGGTGCTCACCGCGAAGCAAGATAGGCCCTTTCGTCTTCTGTTTCAGGATGGTCTGCACTGGGGTGCGGTCAGAGAACACGATGAAGCCGAAGTAGGGTAGGGGCTTGGGGCCGGTGTTCCGATTGATGCGCATCTCCACCACAGTGCCAAAAGTCGAGAAGAATTCTCTCAGCTCGTCGTCATTGACATCCTGGGGCAAGTTACCCACAAACAGCTGGTGACTATCGGGGATCTGTGACGGCCGCGGCCGGCTACCAGGCTCTGGAATGGTCTGGTGTCTTTGTGCCATTCTCACCTATTGTGAACAATGTATTGGTGCTGAGCGTCTCTTGCGTAACTATACAAGAGCTTGCCTTGCAATTAGCGGTCCTCCAAAGCTGATGTAAACTGGTCACTCTTGTTTGACAGAATAAAAATGCTAAGTCCAGAAATTTCAATCGTAAAAATCTGTTCTTGCTTTGCAATTATCAAATCTCCAAAGCTGATGTAAACTGGCAAGTCCTGCTCGAAAAAAACTAAGTCCACAACAGTTTTATCTTCAGTTGTTGTCGACAAGCCTAATATACATTGTCCGAAGAGCACTCTTCAACACGATGACAAGTGGCGACCTGCAGTCCACAGTAAACTTGACTCTGGTACTGGTATTAACCAAATCCACAGACTGACGGAGTATGCTGTTCGCCCTGCAACCTGTCTGGAGAAGCTTCAAAATCCCATCCTGCCGACTACGCCAGTTGTAAGGGGGGGCTAGATCCGGGGTCGCGGTTACTCCCGGTGAAAGAGAGGACAAAGCACAGGTTCTTTCTGGGGTCTCTCTCCAGCCAGGGCCGGGTTTATTGTCGCACACGCCTGTGGGATACCTGCACAAACTGTGAAAGATTGTGCAGGCAGTCAGACAAGATAATTAATTAGACAAATTGTAATACATGAACAAATATGACTGACATTTGAAAGAATATCAACAAACTAAAAGTGACTGTATAATTACTTAAAATGCACATTAATACAAATAAGAGTGACTATACTATAGTACAGTTGTTTTCCTAGTTCCGGATTTTTTTCTAGTTCCGGATCGTTTAAAAAAACAATCTACCTCTTATGGCTTGGTCTCCAATACTATTTTTTTAGATGAAGTGCATTTTGAAAAGAAACATACAAGCTTCTTGATACATAAATATCTTTTCAATATAATATCCAGAAAAGGAATTTTGGAGAGATTTTCGACTCGTACTTTGACATGTTTGGACGGTTTGTAGAAATCACGGGAGCCGCAAAACCACGAACAAATATTCTGCGACATATCACTCAAAACGTTTGATTTCATTTATGCCATTTTGTTGTCTACAGTTGTATAAAACTCGTGCATCGATTATTTGTCGAGTAAAAATAAGTCTAAAAGTCTCCAGAATTAAAAAATCTGCCAAAGACTGAACGTATATCTTTTCCTAGTTCCGGATCGCGCGTGAAATACATGCATCAACTACACGCGCGCAAGCGTTTTCATATGACGTGTTCTGCGGTGTGATCGGTCAACGTTTAACGGCTCGTTGCCGCGCCACACACGTACCGGTCGCGCACGCCACGGACAAAACATTTCAAAACATTTCCTTGCAAGTCTTCTTTTTGAACTTTATTGGAAGTGGAAGTATTTGAAATGTATTTTAAACTGTATTTATATAAACTAATGAATACTTTATCAGAAATATAGGCTTGATTTGGGTTGGTTCTAGCGCGATTATTTTTCATGACTACGAAGCAGTTTTTCACCCGATCCGGAATTGGTTTAACCGATCCGCAACTAGGAAAAGTGATGTCGGTATATTTGACGTCGTATTTTCAAATTAAGAGGAGCATAAATATCGAAACAAAAACTGTAGTTTCTTCAATACTTAAGGTAAACTACTAAACCTATTTCGTTTGAATTTCGAGGATTAGACTTGCCGAAAACAGCCTGAATTGTTTTTGCGATCCGGAACTAGGAAAACGTCTGTATTACTGTATCAAACTTGTTGTACCTTAATTTGTCTCCTTTTTCCAATAAACATTCCTTTCAACAAATGTCATCATCAATTTCTCAATAACTAAATATCCCAGATTATGTAGGTTGCAAAGATGCCACAGAAACGCTAGGCAGGAGGGGTATGGGACACAAACACACATCGCTGGGCCCAGCTGCACTCATTCACATACACAGAAAATACACGCCCATTCCCCCAAAGTCCAGCGCACCATAGCGACTTCCATGCAACCCACCACAACCAGCAATGTATACATTGTAATTAAATTATTATTCCACGCGCGCACAACAAGCCAACTGCCTCCACAAATCACCACGTACAGCACGTACATGTATACTGGGCCCAATTTCTTGGCTCTGTTAACCGCAGAATTCCTCGCTTACGGTCACCATTTTCCGCTAACCGCGATAGCAGAAAAATTATGTGCTCACCCCGTATTTAAGCACAGAATCCTTAGTTACGGGTTGTACGCATGCTCAGAGACCAAAATTCCTTGCTAACGCGTGAAATACGTTTACCGTAAGCACCGAATTTTCTGCTATAGTAAGCAGGGATTTTTCGCTAACGGTAAGCAGAGCCAAGAAATTGGGCCCTGATGTGCATGTGTTCTGGCAGAAACGCAACGCACGGCAACTGTCACCGCTAAACATTTGACACTTCGACACAAGTTTCTAAACTCCAAAATAACACTTTTTGGTACCACGTTTTACATAAAAAGTACAATAGGCATGAGCCATAGACCCAAGCGGACAAACTGGAAATAATAATGGACAAGTATCATTAGAGTGTAATCTCCAAAACCTAGGTTCAAATAATCAGTCAAAAATTGACGTTCTCACCTGTGAAAGATTGTGCAGGCAGTAAGCAGCGTGGCCACCAGCAGTAAGGAGCCTTGGGTCATCGAACTTTTACATGAACATTATGTTAAAATAAAGGGCGCCACCGTTCAGCGGAGAGAGACAAAACAACTTATAAAAATTGAACAATAACAGCTAAGAACGCCTCCTCACAGAATCCTTCGGGGTTTTTTCTTTATTTTTTTTTAATTTTATTTTTCTACTTTGTGGTTTTAGTGAATTTTGTACGAAGGGAAAAATAAAGCCCAATAAACTGACGCGGAAAAAATGTGGATGATTTTATGGATCTAAATATGTATGGAATGTTGTGTAAAATTGTTCTTATTGCATATAGGGTGTGCATGATTGTAAAATGGTTGTACTGTACAATAAATTCGGCAGCTTGTAATGAATCTGGTAGTGTGTAGATATCAGACGGAGTTCATTCGTTAAAGTTAACGATATGCGGTACCCTGATGGATAATGTACCAGCCTCCTTGTCCAAAGGTTGTGGGTTCGAATCCTCAGTATTTTTGTTTTTGTATTTTTTTTGTATTTTTTTGTATTTTATTTTTTTACTTTGTGGTTTTGTTGGATTTTGTACGAAGGGAAAATAAAGCCCAATAAACTGACGCGGAAGTAAATGTGGATGAATTTATGGATCTAAATGTAGCTATATAGGATTGAAATACCAAACGTATACGATCCCTTTAAAAGTTTTAAGTCCTTTAGTTTTATTTATTATTTGCTGTCTTATTTTAACAGGGTGGCCTTATCAGTTCGAAAACTGCTTTCACCTAAGGGCCCTTTGTTACATAAATATGAATTAAAAATTAAAATAAATTGGTTTAAAACAAGATAAGAAACACAAACAAATTAAACGAGACATATAAAAATAAAAAAACCGAAAAAAAACCAACCTAAAACCATAAAAAAAAGTCAAAATACAAAAAATGAAAACAGCTGATATTATTAATAATCTAAACAGTTGGGAAAGATGAATTTAAATTAAAAACTACACGAAAGTACAGGGAAATAGGAATTAATACAATTATTAATAAAACACACAAAAATTATTACATTGAAATATAATAAACACATTTTAATATCAAAACACAAAATTTACAACAAACACCCTCAACCAAAAACAAAGTCCAATTACAAAAATTCTTCAGCAAAGGTGTCTTCAATTCTCTGTGATATAATGTACATGTACATTGTACATGTAGATGTAGATGTACTATAGTATACAACTTACCAATTTCTTATCGTTTTCATTTTCTAAACCGAACAACAACGGTTACTTCAGCCAGTGTTCTATAATTAATTGGCGTAATAGATCCAATTAGGGGCTGGGGGAGTTGTACATCGTTTTCAGGGGCATTACTAATGTAGTTGCTTGAAGGAAATAAAATTGTTTATCATATCGAATAATAATATTAATAAGGCTGTAAAAATAAGTCCATACAAAAATAGGATGTCGAAATTTCGATTTTATTTTCATTTTTAGAAAAATGAAATTTTGGCAAATTTGAAATAAAATTCAAGGTTAACCCATCACATTTTTTTGGAAATTTAGGACAATTGTAATAAAAATGCTTGGTAATTTCTTAAATTATCATGATTGGGTGGATTTGGGGGTTGTATAGTAAATATCGTTTAGCTGACCTGTCCGAAATTTTAAATTATGAATGCTGAGAAAAGCAAAAAAACCTGCGTTCGTTTTCAACCGGTGTCGGGTAGTGGTTCTTTTGGTTTAAAAAAAAATTATATTCAAATTCAAATTCAATTATCTAGCGCATTCATTTTGCTGGATGCCTACAAACAATAATTACTTTCAAATAAGTAAAATACTTCTTAACCCTTACAATATGTGTAAAGTAAAGTGTAAACATGTTGAAGTGTAAAAATGCAAGTCGAGTTGAACCAACTAACTTCGTACACAAGAGGGCGCGCTACACAAATAGCGGTCGTAACGTCACGACATAAACAAAACTTTGTCAAATACGGAGACAAACCGCTAAGCCTTGAATTTGTTATTACATTTTCAATAAAACCTAAAAATGCAGTTAAAGGGCGACACAATGCCAAATAAGTTGAACTAACTATTGTTTTCGTTCAAAAGAGGGCGCGCTACACAAATAGCAGTCACCAATATAACGGATAACTTTTCTGGAAAACCCCTATAACACATTCGTTTTCAAGGCGATAACTCTATAAATACTTATGGCATTGAATTAAAACTCCATCCAATAATTGGTTGTAATATGACCATGAAGTAAAATAATGCTAAACAATAAAAACAATATATAACCCAACAATGCAGGGTTTAAAGCGCGACAAAATGCAAGTCGAGTTGAACCAACTAAATTTTGCGTTTAAAAGAGGGCGCGCTACACAAACAACGGTCAGAGCCGTCACCAAGAAACTAGTGTCAAACACGAGCCCCTAAACCCTAGATTTTATTTTTTCAATATTGTTTAAAAATGAAGTGGCTTGGAACTTCCAGTAGCCAAAATTATATCTTTCTCAACAATTAAATATTGTAAGAGGTTCACTTGCACTTTTGTTACAATTTGCCACAATATCATTTAATTTTACAATTAGGTTTTTGAAAAAAAATGAAATGTTGGATTGTTTTCTCTCAAAATGCAAGGTTAACCCTAAACAGTTGTTAATCTTAAGGAAAAGAAAAACATTTGTCCAATTGCCTCACGAGAAGTGTATATCTGTGTACAGAAATATAATAGAGTAATTTGTGTTGAAAAAGCCTTGAGTCTAAGTTGGTAGGCAACATAACCCACAGACGGACGACGGGGGTTCGAATCCCGCTTGGTCTTTTTTGATTCACCGCGCGCCAGTCATTTGCTTTAAATTAATTTAAAAACGGGCCCAAAGTACCAACAGTTTTCTAGCGCGCGTATGCGCTCTATAGTCCAGGAAAAATAAGTTTTGACCTCAAACAAATTGCAACAAATTGCTTTTCACCACAGTGCACTTCTATAGAGGGTCCCTAGAATTACATACTAAAAATCTACAAAATTCCAAGTGGTGGAAATATGACTAATTTGCATAAATCGTTAATCCCTGCCGCGTAATATATTTATTCCCATATTTGGGTGTATATATATATATTTTTTATTTTTTGAAAGGTTTATTTTGGTGATTCTACTTACATATCCTTACTTCAATAACATTTGCTAATGCATATAAGTGACTGAATAGTGATGAGAACATAGTAATTATCAAAAATGACAACTTCGTGACTCTATAAATGTGCGCACATTACACTTTCTCCAGATATCATCAAGTAGTCAGTATTGGTGAGCTTCAAATTCACCAAGTTGCTTACTGGCACAGTTATCATATTAAAACCTTATGAAAAATCATAGGACTATGATAACAATGTGATATTTAGCCCAGCAAACCAAAACTGGAGGAAAATGGTGTGTCCATAAATTGGGCGAAAAGGTAGTTAAGGGGTTGCCTATAACATGGGAGACTTGAACAAGTTCAAGGAAATCCCCAAAATACATTTTAACGTAGATAGGATTATTGTAAGCAACAACAATCTTTAATTTGGGAGGTTTCCTTGAACTTGTTCAAGTCTCTCACCTTATATAGGCAACCCTTCACCTACTTGCTAGCCCAATTTAGGGACGCACTATTTTTTCCCAGTTTTTGTTTGCTGGGCTAAATATCACAATGTTATCATTGTTCATATGATTTTCCATAAGGTTTTAATATGATCACTGTGCCAGTAAGCAACTTGGTGAATTTGAAGCACGTCAATACTGACTACCATCTGGAGACACGGTAAATGTGTGCAAATGATAGGGTATAATTGTAGTCATTTTGGACCATTACTATATTTTCATAATTATTTAGTCACTTACATGCTTTAGAAAATGTATTGAAGTAAGGATGTGTAAGTATATTCGCCAAAATAAACTTTTCAAAAAATAAAAATAAAATATATACCCAAATATGGGAATATAAACATATTACACGGCAGGGATTAACGATTTATGTAAATTAGACATTATTTGCACCACTTGGATTTTTGTAGATTTTTAGTATGTCATTCTAGGGACCTTATAGAAGTGCACTGTGGTGAAAAACAATTTGTTGCAATTTGTTTGAGGTCAACAAAACAAAATTATGTATTTTGCCTGGACTAGTAGGCGTAGGAGGCTGGGACTGTCCGCGAAATTTAGGTTCAATTTTTAAATTAAGAACAAATCAATTTTTGCCAATTTTAACTTGAATCAGCCCGATTTGTTGGGTCTTCAGTCACACTTTTGGTCTGGTCAGGGTGATAAAAATGTCTGTCTTGCATGATTGATAATTTTGGGCTTGCATGATAATATTTTGGTCTTGCATTAAAGTTTGGGTCTTGCTTGATAAAAAGGTGGTCTTGCATGACCAATTTGCATTTTCATGAATGCATTTTTTGTTCTTGCACGAAAATCGGCGCTTTGGCGTCGATGTCAGATCATATTTAATATGTTGTCCGCGCCGTATATAGGTTCGGGTGCTGCCACGTACGTACGTACAGAGGTACGTCAGTGGGTGCTGCATGCTGTATGCGCGGTGCGCGCATTGAGACGCACGTCACAATGGTTGCGCATGTGTACGTGTAATTTTGTTGCAGTGGGTACGTTAGTGCATGCGCATACAAACTTGTGCAGACGTACCCGCTGCGGTATTACAACTTGAAAGTGCCGTTACTTTTACTCTAAATCCAATAGCATGCGTTTGTGGGTTGCTGATTTCATCAATTTCGTACTTGTATTGGACTAAACTTGTTTTCGAAGTCAGTGCGCAACTTGGTTGAACCATGGAGGAAGGTTGAACTATAAAAGGTAAGATTAAGAAACTTTCCATTGTCTCACTTCTTTGCAGACTGACTCTGGGTTCTTTCAAAGTCTACTTCCATTTCAAAGATGTAATTAGGCAATAATATGACAGGACGATGCCTCTCATTTTTAGAAGTAGACTTTGGGCATGCGCGCATGCCACGATTCAACAAAAGTTCTGATCAATGACTGAACCATGTGGTAAACGGAAAACTGTGCATTAAGTTCTGTCCTTTTAACTTTTCAAGACTTTTCCATGGTTTGTGTCATGAAAGTGCAACAAAATGTTAAAAGTTTTTCTCTAAAAACCCTCACTTTGTTGTAGTGCAGTGGTGGTTACATTTTGCTTTTATTTTATGTGACAATTTTTGTATAGATTATTGAACCATGGTCATGCCGAAGGAACTAGCTACACGTAGGGCTAGTCTTTGCCAAAGACCACTGCATTCGACCATAGAGAAAAGAACAGAGTGCGCCCGCTATCGACATGATTTTTAGTCTAGCTACCTCGATCCCGTAGTGGTCTTTGCAAATTAAATTCAGCGGTTTATTTTATTTTTTCTATTTCGCCGCAGGCTTTTCTAGGAAGCCATTCACCGATCGCAGAACTGCGATTATCAACATGTACTATGCGCACACACAGAATTATTTTGTGACGCAGCGATAATTAGATAATGCAGGATTTCTTTAGGGGGCGGGGGGGGGGGGGGGGGGGGGGGGTGCAAATTTGTACTGATGGGACCAAAAATGGAACCAAAAATTGTTGTGTGCCAGTACAGTTATTTCTACATCAAAATACCATTATTTACTCCGGAAAATGTGGACCTTTTAGTAATTTGGGGGGCGAATTTGTACTGATGGGACCAAAAATAGGACCAAAAATGGAACCAAAAATGGAACCAAAATTGTTTGTGTGCCAATTATTTCTACATCAAAATACCATTATTTACCCCGGAAAATGTGGACCTTTTGGTAATTTGGGGGGGTGCGTACGCACCTGTCGCACCCTCCTGCGTACGGGCCTGCAACGCAGGCCAGCGCGACCACTAGCTGAATAAGTAGTTGACTGCGTGAACTGACGCTATGCCTAATTAATTTGCAACCACTGCATGATCGAGGGATTGTGATCGTGTTGTTAGCGAGCGCACTGTCGAATGCAGTAGTCTTAGGAAAAGACTAGGCTAGAGCTAGCTTTAGTAACTCTAGCTCTAAAAATATAATAAGCTCATGATATTGGGTGATTCGTTATTTAGAGTTGGAGCCGCAACATATTCCTACTTATCGGTTGGAGTCGTTCGGCGCGTTGATTTTTACCTTATGCAAGCACGCGGCCTAACGTAAACGGCGGCCAAAACAAAATCCTTAGCATGAAGTTTTATTCAGTGTGCCCGTTGTATGTGGATACCGCGGCCAGGCGCGCTAGTGGGTTTAACTTTTGTCTGGTGCGGTGTCGTGGCGCTATTGATGACAAAATTGGTGGATTTTGCTGGTTTAGGATGCTTTCTAGTGAAGAAGATACCCAAGAGGTTTGGGGTTAATAGTGCAGATACCTGTAGGTCCTTTGTGCCGCAAACTATCACTACAAACCAACAAATCTAACCACCTGTCAAATTCAAAGAAGATAAATTTTCATTAGTTTCATTTCGTTTCAGTTTATTTATTATTTTGCAGGATTATAACAATAAAATATGAATACATTTTACAAAAATGAACAAAAAAAAAGAATGGGACAAACCAAAAACAAAAATGCACATTCCTGCAGGATTGCCAGTGAGCAAACTAAATTACTATCAATTGGCTCTTCCAAAGTGCAACTTCCGTAAAAAATATATTTATAATTAAAACCAGAAAATATACATTATCATAAAAAAATCAAAAAAATATACCTCCAAATATGCACTTTGGGAGACAATCCCATAGAGATGTACACAAACTTAAAACAGTCTTAACTTGTTTACCCTAACCCAAGTTTCTCTAGGACAAAAATAGCTCCCAAATATCGTGTTTTAGGGTAGCTAGACATTTAGAGAGACACTGAAATGTCTCCCTACATGTATGAAAGTGCCACTGTCTCCTTATTACCGAAAAACTTACGCTAATTTGTCTCTAACACTATTGCACTAATTACTTGTAATGCTCTTGCATAAATTTGTACAACAGTATTTTGGTGTAGAGAAAAAAATGTACATTTCAACAGTACAAGTGAGTGCCACCTGGTGTGATGACTGGGTGAATTGATTTTTGTGTTTGCCGGAAATTACATTTTTGTCCGTGTATAGTGTGTGTATGAATCGTCGCTCTGACTTGAAATGACGTCGAAGGAAGTGTTCACAATTTTCCGTAATTAAAATGGCTCTTATGATTGTTACCAACCACTTGTTTTATTGTCATGGTGACCATGTTTAAAGGTAAGATACACCATTGGTAATTGCTTGAATTATTATGAATGGGTGAATTTGGGGGGTTGTACTTTATAGTAAATATCGTTTAACTGACCTGTCCGACGTTTTACAATCATGGATGCCGAGAAAAGCACGAAAAACATCGTGTGTTTTCAACCGGCGTCGAGCAATTATTCTTATGTTATTTAGTTTTTTTCGCGATCTCAATAATTACAGGATATCTAGCGCAATAATTTTGCTGGATGCCTAGAATTATTATTTACTTTCAAATGAGTAAGATATTTCTTATTAATTCGGTAGTAAATATTTTTGATATATCTGCCAATGATGTATCCTACCTTTAAGTTAGTTTGTTTCATAAATACTCGCTCCACATCTTGATGTAACTCGTACATTGTAGGTGGGTGGTATGCATTCGTGTAAAGTGAAAACAAGAGTCATATATGACAATATTTGTTAAAAAGGTCAAAAGGTTTAGGGGCCGTTCACAATTATCAACATTTTCCCAAGTGTACAAACCGTACACTTTTTTAAGACCCCCCTCCCCCCCCCTAAAAGTGTACAAAGAAAATGTTGATTTTTGTTCGATAACGCTTGATCTAGTAGTACGACTTCGTCGTACAGCTTTTCACGGTACACGCGGTCTGCATTCCGCCACAATCTCTGGCCCTCAGACACGACATCTGCTCGTTTGCGTTGATCATTATTAACAAACGCAAAGGCATTTACAAACTCCATGTATTTGTTGGTCGGGTTCTTTTGGACAATACATCCTCGTTGAGTGAGGAATTTCAACAAGTTAGCCAATTCAACAGCACGACTAGCGCTAGCACATTTATTGTCCGCCATTGTCAGTGCCAGTTGAACCACGAACGAACCATGCATATCCCACGGCGTACACGAAAAACACGCAGCGGCTATGTACATGTATGTATGTACATGTACAGTACATGTACATGTGTACATTACACTGCCGCGCTGCTGTACACAATACGAATACGCGATGCGAGGCCGGGGCGCGACCGACTTGGCCATGCAGCGCCCTCGCTCGGCCCGTTGCGCGCGGCGTTGGTAGGATGCGCGCAATGCCAGCTGTGGCGGGCGGGAAAATAAATCGACATTTTTTTCAGAAAGCGAAAGCGTACGGCGGGCATTAACCCCCTCCCCCCCAGCGTACGGTTTGTACGCTTGTGAAAATGTTGATAATTGTGAACGGCCCCTTAGGGGAATTTGAAAACAACCTGGAGCCAATTTCATAAAACATGTAACCACAAAAATGTAATTAGCGCAAAAAAAGTCTTGCTCAGTAATTTATAAACAGGTTATCTGTCAAAACTCCATGTGCTTTTCATTCAAAGCAAAAACCAGATGAAAACCAGTCACAAACAACAAAAAACATCAACTAAAATGTTGGTTTGTAACCCTGTTTTGTTCCCACGGACGAATTTTTATGCTACAGTAAGCAAATGTTGGTGCTTACACACTGTATGAAATTGGCCCCTCGATCTCATACTCACCTTGGCACAATGAATTCTATTCAAACAATTTTTCAGATATAAAGTTAATTTCACGGGCAATAAATTATGGAGGCATTGAAATCAGTAATCACATCAATGATAGACTGGTACGTTGTATTGGCCCTTGATCTTATACTTACCTTGGCACAATGAATTCTATTCAAACAATTTTTCAGACCAAGCTGATTTCACAGGCAATAAATTATTGAGGCACTGATATCAGTATTCACATCAATGATAGACTGGTATTGTTTTTACTGTGGTAAGGAAGCTCATATTCTGATATAATAATCTTAACCATCCTGTAGATGCAGAAGTCACCTTTTGGGTCAGTTGTTCAGCAGCACAAAAATACACAGTATTTCTTTTGGTACATTGCGTTATGGGGACAACCCATATGGTTTGTGTGTAAACTGAAATCTCTCTAATCTCAAACTCAGAACACTCTAAAATTCTAAAATTTTCAGCATCACCCTAATTTGTCCTCTTCTTCATTTTCTTTCATTATACCCTAACCCAATTTTCCCTTGTTCTACCTTTACTGAAGACCCAACGCGCTATGTATGGAGACTCGAAAAAGTCCCCAATACTCGGTCTGTCTTCTTTTCCAAACAAAAGAGCCTGTCCCCATAACTAGGTGGAGGCTCGTACAGACTATCTTTTTGTGCATAGTGTCTGTGAAAAAAAGCTGTGTACAAAATTGTGTTCCCCATAGAAACACTGGACTCGGCACATTTTTGCATGTGACCCGCTCCATCGTAATCAGGAATAAGTCGCTGAGGCCGTTTTACGCAACCGGCCGTTGAAGTGAACGCATGGGTGAAAATCGTGACCAAGTCGATTTTCTGAACATTGTATTTTTAGGAAGTGTAGTTATCACAGATTATTGTCATTAATGTCTTGTATGTAAAAACGATCAATAACGATGAAAATGAAGAGGATTTGTGTGCGCTCGGCTGTCCCTATGATTTTGGTCAATTTTGTTTATTTCAAAGCTGTTGTTCTCGGAATGTGGATTCGGCAAATAAATATACACCTGTCATCTTCATTAGACCATAACTCATTAACCTAAATAGTAACACACTTGTGATGGGTATCATTAGAAAGCTTATGAAATTCCCTTTCTCACCATGTGCATATCAAAAAGTCATTTCGAGACTTATTCCTGATTTCGATGGAGCGGGTCACATGTATGTGCTGTCACAAACCAGAGGAAGCTTTACTTTTCCGTAAAAATAAGAATCACTTTATGTTATGTAACATTTAGTGGTTCTACTGTAGTAACTTTATTAAGAATTAAAAATGAGAAGTTCCATTTGGTCATTCCAATAAATGAATAACAAATATTGATCTGAACTACAAATATTGATCAGGTAGGGCGTGTGATGGCTTAACGCGTGCCTGTGCGTGTGTGCAGTGTATGTACTACGCATGTCCCCTAGGAACATAAATTGAAATCCGGGGATAAAGTCCACGAGTTTTTAAACAATACAAAACGGTTGCCCCAGACCACATCCACGACAACCCAAAGTTTCTCAGTTTGTTGTAGCTGCGCACACTCCTACGAAACCCCTCAACGTACCGGTACATATAAGACTATTTATTCCCCTTAATACGGTGCTGTTAGATCGCTGCCAACTTTCCTAATAACTAATCTAATTCAATTTGATGTCAGCGATTGTTTGCTTTGCCTATTAATGTTCTTTTGGGTTCGTGTTAACACAGGTTGAGTGCACTGGTTTTTTTTGTATGCAGTAGCTGTGGTCTCTTTGGCGCAACAGCCTACACTACATTAGAAACCCTGTCAACAAGCCAGCAGATTGGATATGGGTGAGCCATTGAATCGTTTGATGCTGGTGGAAAGACAAACACTCAACCTGGACTCTCTCTGACTTGAAAACCGAGCACACACAACCCATCGAGCCATTCTCCCGATCAACACATTAAACACCTAGATCAAACAGGGAGTTTAATTGATAATGGCACTTCTGGGTCAACACTACAGCGGTGGGTTACCGGGGATGCTCATTAAGGCCTACAGGTCCATGCCCGGTAACAACAGAAGGACCAGCGTCCCCAGCACGATGAGCGGCGCCGGGGGACGCGACGTGGCCCCGGACAAGATCCCGGTCTTGCCGGAGAACTCGTACCACGGGCAAGTGTGCAATCACGTCATCTATCACTGCGCAAGCCAGGTGTTTATGAGTCTACGGCCGGCTAACAAGACAGATAAGCTGGTCCTTGACGTTGATCTGAGGGCAGGCAGGGAACCGCCAAAGTTGACAGCGATCAAGGACGAACGGGCCAAGAGGAAAGTCTATGATCTGGCATTTGATGCACTCAAATGTAAGTCGCTTTTTCTCCTAAAAAAATTAAAAAATCTATAATTCAAAATCAATACTAAATATCTTCCAGAAAAATGTTGTGCATGTTGCTAATGAAAACAAGCTTTTGTTTTAGTTTTGTTGGTTTTTTTTTACCATTTTATTTTGTACTTGCACTTGAAGCATGACTTTCTGAAATGCATAACATAAAATTTAGAAGTCGTGGAAAAATAGGGAAACATTTAACACCATTTTGCAAAATCACAATACCAGCTTGATGACCATACAAAGAGCGATGTTAAAGCCTTCGTCAATTATCTTATTTAACCAGTTCGCGCCGGATGACGAATATAAACGCACAATTTTTCTCAGATTCAAAACGAATGACGCATAAACACGCCACGAGCAAGGCCGGAAATGTCTGTCAGCAGCGAGCAAGGCCAGAAATGTGTGGGTGTGCTTCCTGTTACTATCGCTCTGAACCTGTCTCTGATCGAGTTTTGTTTAAAATAATCTCGCGCGTCGGCTTGGTGATGTTAAAATAATCCTGGCGCGAAGCTGTTAAAATCAAGCTTAGATTCAGGTTGCACAAAGAAATTGCCAAGTACACCGTTTCCCGAGCACAAGTTTATAAATGTCGCGTAAGATCTTGTAACCAAGACCAGAGTCCAGCAGACACAATGCACACTGTCCTAATCATCGAAACAGTTAATCGTTCCTCGTTTGCAAATATGTAAATTTGTCCCATGCAGAACTTTGTGTTACCAGTACATGATCTGTTTGTCTAGTATAGATCTCTATTTATTCCAAGAACAAGTTTACTTGTTTTTTATGTACCATATGTGAAAGGCAATTTTACACTCACTCAGAGATATCTGACCAGTTAATCCAGGGAATATTTTGTAAAATTGGAAGTGAACACTTCATTTTCCCCAGATATCACACTTCTTTCCCATCTGAATATTTGTGAATATCTGAATATTAGATTTGTGGGGGTTTCAAGGGAAAAGGGGTATAATAAGTTAAGTTACTTCTCAAAATAAGTTTTACATTGTATTTTGAATTGATTTTCTTTTTAAAGCTGAGCTGGGTGATCTAGATAATATCAGCCAGGGATTACATGTACATACAGTAGTACGTTAGCTGAATTTCACTTAAATTCTATTACGAACCTGAAGGGCCAAGCGTATTGCTTACAAACAACAACAAACGATTCCTTCAAATTACTAGCGGCCATTATATTTCTGTCTGCTCGAAATACGTATTGCTTTACCATAAAAGACCTTGGTGAAAACGAGCTTGCCAAGATAGATTTCAAGTATAGGGACCCGGGTCATCGCAGGTTCATTGCTAAATATATTACTCTGTATCAGTTACTATTCAGGGCTTTGTTAACACCTCAACATCCGATTCTTAAAACAAGAAACAAGTAACCAGAACAAAGATAGAATTTTACAGGGATTCAATTGAGTGGTTGTAAAAAAATTAATCCAACTTGTTTTCGAATCTACAAGAAATTTAGAGCTAAAGTAAATATTTTGTTTTCAGGCAAAAGATTAGAAAAATATTCACACACAAAAATTTCTTATAATTTCAAAATAAATCCTAAATCTAAAGCTTGTATTGCTACTTGCATTATATTTATAAAGTCTGACTGTTTTATCAAAATATTGAGAATCAAGAGCTGTAATTCTAACCCCACTGCAAAGAAATCAAGGCATCATTTTTAATCTTTGTCTGATAAACAAGATATGGTCTGCCATTAATAGGATTACACATGCAGACCCGATGGGTATCGTCCGTCGATATATCGATATTACTCAAATACTCGATACTACTTTGACATCGATATCGCCGATGCCACTTTTTTTAATCATATCGAAATATTGACATTTCGATGTATCGAAAATGTTGATGTTTCTAAATTTTGATGTTCCTACATGTAAATGATATCGAAAACACCGAAAGAGTGTCAGATTATCTAGAAAATCTCAGGGCTTTAGTATATTAGAAAAGCTGCCGTCTTTATTTCTAGCTTAAAACATTTGACTAGGCCTATTACATAAAATACGTTCGACGACCAACTGCGGTTGTGAAGTTGTTCTTTGTGTTTCACCCGTGGCCAGCCGCTATAGTTCACGACCGCTTGCACAGTAAAATCTCAAAAGAAACTGGCCATGCTGCCCCAGCCTATCGATTGTTTGGGACGTAACCCTCCATTGATCTGATGTCATTTCGGGGTGGCTATAAACCATAAACACGCGGGCTGGCACAATTTGATATTGACCGACAATATGCGCAGAGGATCAAGCTGAAATCGGTGTATATGCAACCCTACTAAACTGTCAGTCTTTAGTATATTGAGCGCTGTTTTTAGGCTTCATCTTGCACACGGAAAATAACTGATATATATCGAGTATACTCAATATTGAATTTCCGATATATCGATTATTATAAAAAACTGACATCGACGGACGTTACTGATGGGTTAGCAGGGTAAAACAAATGTCTGGAATTTTCTATTTTTTATTTGGCATGGATTTTTCCACTTCTGCTTTTTCAGCTTATCTTTGCATTCTTCATCAACCCGTCGTTGCCTAATCAATCATGCTCTTGAGTTGACAGAATCAAGGGCCCAGAGTACAGCTCTGACTGATAATAAATGGAGGAAGTCAGATTAATTTTTCTGATTAATCATTGACTGGCAAGCTTTTCCCAAGTGAATTTGTTTCCTCTAAAATGCCAAATGCTTAATGAAAGATATTTCTCTATTGCAATTTTATGACTGTTTCTCTTAATAGACTTAAATTTCCGATCTCTGGAATTATCAGAAATTATTAATTACTCATACTATGAAAGTTCCTCTTGTATAATTTTGCACATTTCTCACTCAAAGATATTTCTCTTTTGCCATTTTATGACTGTCACCTTTCATAGACTTCAATTTCCGATCTCTTGAATTATTAATTGCTCAGACGATGAAAGTTCCTCTTGTATAATTTTGCACATTTCTCACTCAAAGATATTTCTCGCCGGCCATTTCCAGGCTGTCATTCTTTGTAGACTTCAATTTCCGATCTCTGCAATAATTAATTGCTCAGACGATGAAAGTTCCTTGTGTATAAATTTGAACAACTCTTTCAATTGACTGATTTTTATTTTTTGTATTTTTTAGCGCTTTTAACACTAGCCAAATTTTGAGATTGACACAGGGTTGAAAACATTTGGCGTTTCACACTTGGAAGTTGTCAACCCTCTGTCAACCCTCTATCTGTCAACCCAAGATTGATTTTAACCCGGGTTGAACTCTAAATCATTCCCTGTCAAATCACCCAATGGGTTAAACCGTACCCCCTTCAAATTAATTCATATTTGTTTCATAGAGTTATTTGGGATGAAAAAGCCAAAATTTCCAAAGTTTTAGCGAAATCTGACCAGCGGTTATCGTGCTACTGCTTGCTATTTTTTTTAATGATTTTACCCAAAATGGGCGTGGCCACCGATATTCAAAGGACCATACCGGTACATGTACCTTCCTAACCTGTTGACCAAATTTGCTGATTTCATTGGAAAGCTTAGTTCATAAATAATCACATTTTGGCATTTTTTTTAACGTGAATTTGAACTTGTGGATCATGCGACCTTGAATCGCCTCTGGGTTAAATTTATAGCCCAACATGTTTTAACAACATAAACAAATTGAAGGTACTGGTATCGTATTTTTGGTTTGCTTCCTAGCTCATGTCAAAATGCGATTTTACTATATGTACATAAGTATTGATGCAATTGTATGTAATTGTACGAATCCAATTTGCATACAATATACATACAGGTAGGAATGTCACACAATTTCAACTTTGAAACGAGCTAGAAAGCAAACAAAAAATATTATACATCCAATTTTTGAATATATTGTAAAAAAACATGTTACCGGTAGGATATAATTTGAACTCTGGAGTCAGCTCAAGGTCGCATGATCCACAAGGTCAAAGTAAAGGTCTAAAGGTCATTGCAGGTCAGATTACTCGGACATAAAAAGAATAATGCCCAAGTCTGATTATCTATGATGTACATGTACATGTAGGCTTTCCAATAAAATAAAAATCAGCAAATTTGGTTAGGGAGGTTATGGACCTTTGAACATTGGTGGCCCTTTGAACATTGGTGGCCACGCCCTTTTGGGGCAAATTCACACAAAATAATCCTATAAAACAAATATGAACTAATTTTTTAATTTGTTGGATGACCTCTCAACCCATGCTCCCGAAATAACAAATTCTTTGTTATAAATGCAGAAGAAAGCAATTTTGTTCCACAAGAACAGTGAAATGCACTGTACATTCACTTCCATGTTAATAGAAATAAATGAATTGTTCAGATTATTTATTTTCATTATTCCAAGGTACATCTAATGTACCATTGACACACTTATCAGTTCCTTAGCAGTAGTGCAACAATCCAGGGACTTCAAAGTAATTACTGTCATCAGTCATTCGCGTTCAGAAAAAAACAAACCAAAAAACATATTTGCTCTGGAGTGTGTTGGAGTGCCTGTTATTTGCCACGCACTCTGCGCTGTAGATATTGTGGATGGCTATTCATTTCAGGACTTTTGAATATGAGCAATATTGTCCACATTTTCCCACAATCCTATTTTGACTGTGAAAGTTTGCTAAAAACAAAATGGTTTTAAAGGTACATATAGGATATTGCATTGGTACATGTAATTGCTTGAATTATCATAAATAGGTGGAATTGGGGGGGGGGGGGGGGGGGTGGGGAGGAGGAGGGAGGGGTTGATTTTATAGTAAATATCGTTTAACTGACCTGTTCAAAGTTTTACAATCATGGTTGCGACAAAAGCAAGAAAAATAGTTTTATAAAACTTTTGGAACAATTATATTTAGCACAATCATTTTGCTGGATTCCTACGATCATTATATTTCTCAATAATTTGGTAACTACATTTGTTTGGATATATATCTGCAAATGGTACGTTTAATTCTGCACTGTTTATTTATGATAGGAATTTGTTCACCGTTTGTGATCTTTTACTTCTTTTAGAGCTCTCTATTTTGTGATAACTTTCTGAAAAAAAGTAAATTAATTGTACTATTTTTAATCATGAAAATACATTCTATAAGAATTATATAGACAAATTGTCACAAAGGCTGTTGATGCTTCAAATCTTCAAAAAGAAATGCAAATTTGTCTTTGTTCCCGTCGTGCATTAGTCGTCCTGAACCTTACGAACCCAACTCGCGATTAGAAAACCCTAACTGGCACCCTGAATCCATCAAAACCCATTTCCTGTATTTTAAGGAGTTTGGCAGATTCAATATACCATGAACACTAGTAGAATTTGATGGATTGAAGATTGTAAGCCTAGCGGTACTGCATTATTTTGATGGATTCAGGATACCTCCATATTGAGCAGTCGCCAACACCAACTTTTTAGTGCATTGTTTGGTGGACTTTGGCAGATTCAGGAGACTTTTTTAGTAAGAGTACTAAAGGGGTTAGAGTTGAAATGTGATTAGTAGAAGCTATCAGTGATCCATGCAGAAAACAAACGAACAACCAGTTTGTGTCAAATAATGATCTCAACTGGTTTAAAGGTAGGATACACCATTGCTAATTGCTTGGATTATCATGAATGGGTAGATTTGGGGGTTTGTATTTTATAGTAAATATCGTTTAACTGACCTGTTCGAAGTTTTACAGTCGCCGGACGGCGATCGCGAATTTTTCTTTATAAAATTATATTTTTCGGAATAATTACAGGATATCTAGCGCAATCATTTTGCTGGATGCCTAGAATCCATATTTACTTTCAAGTGAGTACGATATTTCCTAATAATTCGGTAGTCAATTTTTTTCGATATCTGCAAATGGTGTATCCTACCTTTAATTCCCTTGTAGTAAGTAGTTCAAGTGTGTGTTTCATGTTAATGTTTGCTTTGTCTGCTAAACAGGTGTTCAAGGAGTTGTATCATACATGTACATACATGTACATGTACCGGTATGTACTTGTAGTATGGTAGATTACCTTTTTTTGTACAGGATTTCCTGCGAGACCAGTTTAGCATGTTGAAATATGTGACCTGCTCCCACGAAATGGTACATTTCATTGTAATTGCAGATCAAACCTTATTAGAGGATATGCTTGTGGACAGCGGTTACTATGGCTACGACACAGTGGTGAGTTTTTATTCTTGTTTTTTCCCATCAAAGTTTGTTTTTAACCAGTTCGCGCCGGATGACGTATATAAACGCAAATATTTCCCCAGATTTAAAACGGATGACGCATAAACACTCCAAGTTCAAGTTCGGAAATGTATGTCAGCAGCTGGCAAGGCCGGAAATGCGTGGGTGTGCTTCCCGGCACTATCAGCCTGAACACGCTTCGTATTGAGTTTCGTTAAAAATAATCCCGCCCGTGGGCTCGGCGATGTTAAAATAATCCCGGCGCGAACTGGTTAACACAAGGCATCTGTCTGCAGTTGGTATTTTCATTGTTTGTTACTTATTTATTATTATTATTGTTATTATTATTTTTTTAAATTTTATTATTTTGTTGGTCTCTCAATATAGAAAGCCACTGTTAACAGAAAAGTTGGTGTAGGTTGGACACACATGTTACAATATAGAATTTAAATCTCAATTTTATGGATTTCACTTACTAGAAGAAAAAGTTGTGCTTTACCAATTAAGAAATATTACTATGGCCCCTTTGTGCTAATGCTTGCCTGATATTAAAAATGTGCATTGTTGCTGAACTACATGTATGTACATCCTGGCTTTGGTTAAATATTGCACTTGGTTTACATTTAAACCAGAGTTGTATTCGAGTCCCTGCAAGTCCTTTCACAAGTCCTTTCACAAGTCCTTTCAAAAGTCCTTTCAAAAGTCCTTTCAAAAGTCCTTTCAAAAGTCCTTTCAAAAGTCCTTTCAAAAGTCTTTTCACAAGTCCTTTCACAAGTCCTTTCACAAGTCCTTTCACAAGTCCTTTCACAAGTCCTTTCACAAGTCCAGTCACAAGTCCAGTCACAAGTCCAGTCACAAGTCCAGTCACAAGTCCAGTCACAAGTCCAGTCACAAGTCCAGTCACAAGTCCAGTCACAAGTCCAGTCACAAGTCCAGTCACAAGTCCAGTCACAAGTCCAGTCACAAGTCCAGTCACAAGTCCAGTCACAAGTCCAGTCACAAGTCCAGTCACAAGTCCAGTCACAAGTCCAGTCACAAGTCCAGTCACAAGTCCAGTCACAAGTCCAGTCACAAGTCCAGTCACAAGTCCAGTCACAAGTCCAGTCACAAGTCCAGTCACAAGTCCAGTCACAAGTCCAGTCACAAGTCCAGTCACAAGTCCAGTCACAAGTCCAGTCACAAGTCCAGTCACAAGTCCAGTCACAAGTAACTGGTTGAACAATGACAAAAGAATGCTTTTGTTAACAGTTCATTTGAATAGCTAGTGACTTGACTTGAGACTGAAGGACTTGTGATGGACTTGCAGGGACTTGTGGGTACTTGCAGGGACTCAAATACAACTCTGATTTAAACTATACTATTGCAATTAAAAGTCGAACAATCATTGATTTCTGTTTCACAACATATTTGAAATTTTCTTTTAGCCTGATGAGAACCACGGCGTCATCGTGGTCATACTCTGCGACATGCTCAACCGGCGGTTTGCCAGACGCATCCCCCAGTCCAATGAGCCTGTCATCCCTTACGTGCAGGAGTTTGAGGACGAGCTCTTTGCCTACACCACCAAGCTCAATGCCTCCCTGGCACGGAACCGCATCAAGTTCCAGGCGAGGAGCGTGGAGTGTCTGCTGCCGGAGAAAGTTCGTCAGAGGGAAGAAAACGGCACCAAGATGCCAATATATGCATGGGTTAACCAGCTCCAGAATAGGTTAGTCTTTAGAGCGATAGTAGACCATATTTGTCAGTTGTTCAAAAGCAGAGAAAGTACATAAAACCTGTTCGCGTCGACGCCGTGTATACACGCAAGGTTTTTCCGAGATTCAAAACGGATGATGGTTAAAACACGTCACGAGCAAGGCTGAAACAAATCTGTCGGCGACCGGCTTGCAGCAAGTGATGTTGGAAATATCAGGGTGTGCTACCCACAGATGCCGGCCTGAACCCGTCTCGGATTGAGCTTCATACTAAAAAATAATCTTGTGCCTAGGCCCAGTCAATGTCGGATATCAGTTGTGCAAAATCCAAAGATTTGCCCGGTCACAATTTCAATTGTGACCACAATCAGCATTCGGACTTGTTCTCATTCAGCCAATTGCAGCTACGTTCATATCCTGTACTAAACCCCCCAAACAATAGTGCCCATGCGCACATTTGTGTCGTTCGAACACTTGCACGCACCATTCGCAGATAACATAACAACTACTGATGTAAATTTCCAAAAATGTGTCTCGGAGACGCATTTTTTCCCTTATTTAAAATTTAATTTTGGGCAAAATGAGAGCGTACCAGTTTGAATAATTTCAAAGGGAGTTTAATGTCACTAATATCTTTACACCAAGTAAGCTTTTTGAACAATAATTTTTTTTTTTTTTTTTGATAGTTACAAAAGATATACTTGCCCTTTAAGTCCAGGGGTTATTTAATTATAGAGTATTTGTATATTTAATTTAGTCCAATAGCCGCGGCGTATCCACTATTACTCACTAATTACAATATAGTTTTATTTGTTCGATTGACTTCAATCGATGGCATCTGTTCCTTTCACTATACATCTGCCAGGGGTATGTTAGGAATTCTTTGTTCAAAATCACTCGGCCAAGCAAGCATTCAGCGTTAGGCCCTTTATAAGCGAGCTACACCACGCCCTGTGCACTTTCAGGCCTATGTCTCGCTGCTGAACACTGCCTTAAGATCCTATACAATAGCTCACGTTAGGTTCCAGTATGGATAGTCCGCGAGGAGACAAAAGTGAAGCCGACATAAAGACTGATCTGTTATTCAATAAATTTCAAATATACTTCGATAAAAAATTCGAAAAGCTCTCGGATAGAAAACCCGCCGCGGACCCTAATATTAGAGAGCTACGTAATAAGTTAGAGGCTCAAGAGCTTACGAGACCAGGGAACGTAGCCCAATTTCTTTTTTGCGGAGAGCTTCAAATTGTAATCGACAAGATTAAGACCGCCGTTCTCCAGTCCGGTAACACTGACACCGGGATCTCGGCCATCCAACAAGCGGAGGATCTACTTGCGGACCGAAAACAAAAAATTAAAATCGCCGATACAAGCAGGGCTGGGTGGATGACCGTCCAACAGCTGGAAAAGGGTGACAAGAAGAACCAGTCTTCGGAGCAGCTGAAGAAGGTTCAACTGGCCGAAGAAGCTGCCTGCAAGGAGCTTGAAGCGAGAAAGAAGCTTAAAAGATCATCCACTGATAGACAACATGCGTCTGATTTCAAGACTCCTCCTGACCGTTCTCTTTTTCGAGGTAAATACGTCTACCCCGAGGGATCTTTGTCAAATTTCAGGAGCAGCTGACACTAGGTACACTCCCATGCTGTACAATAAAACATCAGAATTTACCCACTGTATCCTGTGTAGTTTTCTTGAAGTATTGAGTTAGAATGAAACTGTTTTTCATGCGGATGAGCGAAGCGAAGGAGCATGAAAATATAGTTTTATTTGTTCGATTGACTTCAATCGATGGCATCTGTTCCTTTCACTATACATCTGCCAGGGGTATGTTAGGAATTCTTTGTTCAAAATCACTCGGCCAAGCAAGCATTCAGCGTTAGGCCCTTTATAAGCGAGCTACACCACGCCCTGTGCACTTTCAGGCCTATGTCTCGCTGCTGAACACTGCCTTAAGATCCTATACAATAGCTCACGTTAGGTTCCAGTTGTTTTCGGTATTTTTCTTTTCTTTCTTTTAGGCATGCAAAATGATGTGTGTTTCAACTGCAAAATGGTCGGACACTGGTTCCGCGAATGTCCATTCGTCGGCCATCCCATGCCACCTTCCCAAGTCAGACCCAGAGCGCAAGCGGCTCTGCCAGTCGGGTACCGACCGTTCCACTCCCGTAACACACTCGTTCCCTGGCAAGCCCCGCATCCTCAGCGGGCCATTGCGGATTTCCCCGCATCCTCCACCGGCCAAACCAGTACAGCAGGATCATCTGGAACCTCGCTTGGAAGCACTTCAGCATCGCGAACGGCATAATGCATCCCAGATGTCGAACCTGTCTCGCAAATTTAGCGACGTTATAGAGGTAAAATGTAACTACGATTCAAAATCAATATGTGATAATTTTATCTCTAAAGTCGACGTTAAAGGACGTCTAAGAGTTCATTCCCAGTTTTGGGTTGATATAGGAGCTTCCCCTATGGTGTTATCGGTGATAAACGAAGGTTATCGTATTCCCTTCGTAAGTCCCCCTCCTCCTGCGTCATTTCAAAACAATAAATCGGCTAACAATGAATATACCTTTGTAACCGACACATTGTTAGATTTGCTCAACTCGGGTCGTATTAAAGAAAAGCTAGAACCTTCCTACATCGTCAGTCCTCTATCCGTAGCCTACCCAGCTTCGGGGAAAAGAAGGCTCATACTTGATCTTAGCAATTTGAATCTATACGTGTTGAAATCAAAATTCAAAATGGACGATTGGAAAATTGGCATGCAATATTTTTCACACAATGCATATTTATTTTCCTTCGACTTGAAATCCGGCTATCACCATATTGACATTTCATTGGAATATCAACAATACTTGGGTTTTTCGTGGGTCATAGACAATACACAAAGGTACTTCGAATTTACAGTTCTACCGTTCGGGTTATCCTCTGCCCCTTTGCTTTTTACCAAGATGATGAAGCCTTTAGTGGGTCACTGGAGGTCATGTGGCATTCTAATTGCTCTTTACCTAGATGACGAATTTTGCGTAATACCACATAACAAAGACAAATCGGTCTATAATTTTGAGATCGCTCAAGAAGTTTCTCGCCATGTTAAAGCCGATTTGATACAGTCTGGTCTTGTTTTTAACCCAGAAAAGAGCAACTGGGAACCCGTAACCCGTATTCAATGGTTGGGCATGATTTGGGATTCTGTGTCTGGTACTTTACAAGTTACAGAAAGAAGAGTGAGCAAAATTCTCCAAACAATTGATGAAATTTCCGTTTCTAATATAATAACGGCTCGTAAACTACACTCGTTTGTAGGGCAGATCATTTCCCTCAGTCCAGTTGTCGGAAATCTGACTAGATTATCCACTCGTAATGCTCAGATTAATATTGCTCAGGTTTCACACGAAGACAATCTTGTCCTTTTAGATGAATCTTGCTTGTCAGAAATTTCCTTTTGGAAAAATAACATAAATCGTTGCAACAATCGATCTATTTTCAAAGGCAGCCGAGTAAACAAAATTATTTGCTGTGACGCTAGTGCAGTAGGTTCGGGCGCCATAATTTGTAATGATATTCATACCGCACATAAAAACTGGACACCAGACGAATCACGGGCCAGTTCTACTTGGCGCGAATTAAACACAATAGAATTTGCATTGTCATCATTTTTGCCGATCATTTCTGATTCCAGTGTAAAGGTTTTCACTGACAGTCAATCAGCAGCAAGAATAGTGGAAGTAGGAAGCATGAAGCTTGAACTGCATAACATAGCCATGGCCATTTTCAATTTATGTCTTCAATATCACATTCATTTGGAAGTAGAATGGGTACCTCGAAGTCAGAACGATCAAGCCGATTTCGTGAGTAGGCTGGTTGATCTAGACGACTGGATGCTATCGTCCGAATTTTTTAATGTAATTAATGATCGCTGGGGCCCCTTTACCGTGGACTGTTTTGCTAATTTTTACAACAAAAAGTTATCCCGATTCTTTTCTCGTTACTGGAACCCAGAAACTTCTGGAATCGACGCTTTTGCCCAGGACTGGTCACTCGAAAATTGTTTACTTGTACCACCGGTTGTATTAATACCAAGTACACTTAGTCATTTGTATAAATGCAAGGCCAGAGGTGCGTTAGTTTTCCCTTGGTGGCCCTCTTCCCCCTTCTGGCCTTTACTTTGGTCATGTTACAGTCAATGGATTGTAGATGCCATCACAGTGGATGGACCTGGCAATTTACAGCTGGGTAGAAATAAGAATTCTGTATTGGGATCGGATTCTATCATTACGCCTACGTGTGTAGTATACATTGATTGTACTGACTTGTCTGAAAATAATTAATCTTTTCTATAATTTGTTTTTGTATTTTCACTTATAATATAGGTAATTTCTGCCCAACAATTCTGGTCTAGCTTTCCAAGAAATCTTCAAGTTTATCGAGATCGTATTTTTCACGACGTTTTAATGGCGAAAGCAGAAGGTACTACTCAATCTTACCTGTATAAGTGCAGAATGTTTTTCGCCTGGTTGAGGGAGCTTAACATTCCTATCGAATTTCCTATTTCCGATAAGGTTATCGCTTCCTTCTTGTCTGTTAAAGGCCAATCCGCCAGTTCAGACAGCTCCATGGTAACATTAGCGGCTGCCATAAAATGGTTGCACAATATACTCAACATTACTCCTAATCCCGTTGATTCACCGGTAGTGCAGCAAGTACTGACTAGTTTACGAAAAGTTTTACACAATCCCCCACACCAGAAAGAACCACTAACAATTCAACAAGTTTATGCAATTATCGATCATTTCGGTAATCAGAACTGTAGTCTGATGCAGTTAAGAACCGCTTGCTACGTGTCATTAAAGTTCTCGCTTCTCTTTAGGCACGACGAGATGGTACAGATAAAGGCGAACCACATTACCGAGCTGCCTGATCAAGCAGGATTGCGCATTTATATTCCAAGATCCAAAACTGACGTTTTTCGCGAAGGAAACTTCACTTTCCTTTCACAAACTGACGGTCAATATTGTCCAGTAATGATACTTCGAAGATTTTTAACACAATGCAACATTCACATCGGAGATGACGCCTATATTTTCACACGTTTGTCTTTTTTGTCAACTTCAAATTCATATAGACCCTCAATTAAGAAACCGCTAAGTTATTCTAGATGCCGAGAGCTCTTTTTGGAAGCTCTGAAACAAATAGGAATAGACAACCCAAAAAATTACGGTTTGCATAGCATGCGTTCAGGAGGGGCATCTCATCTGGCCAATAAGGGCATTTCAGAGGAATTAATTATGGAGCACGGTCGATGGAAAACTTCCCAAGCTAAAAACAGATACATTAAAAGAGATACCGACCGTCGCCTCGACATTTCAGCTACGCTTAGCAAACCATAATAATTTGGTAACCCATGTGGAGTCTTTAACTGAATGTTAACGATGATAATAATGATGATAATATGATAATGATAAAATGATAATGATATGATAATGATAATGATAATGATGATGATATGATGATGATGATGATAATGATGATAATGATAATGATAATAATAATGATGATGATAAACATTAATAATCAAAATAATATAGGTTTTTTCTTTCCATTCAAAATGACCAATACATTAATAATTATTAGCATCCTAGTGTTTTTGTGTGTATTAAAAAAAAAAAAAAAAAAAGGGGAAAACCGGACAGATACTCCGAAGAGCCGACAGGGCTATAGCTCCAAGGTGGAGCCGATAATGTGTGTGTGCAGTTACATTTTTGTAATTTATGTCAAGTTAAGATAACTTATTCCGGACAGATAATCCGGACAGGGCTAAAGCTCAAATGTGGAGCTGGGACGGTTTTTTGTCCACCAATAATATTTACACTTTCTGGTAATTCATATATTTGTATATACATTGTATGCGTATGGAAATGCATTTCGGTTAGTTTATTTTGTATCCATAAATAGTTGAAGCTCAAATAGAGCCGATAATATCGTATTTGTGCAATGGTCCAAGGTAAAGCAACAATTTTCAAACTGTCATGTTTGTATAAAGTTTTTTTTTTTTTTTTTTTAGTTTCGAATATTGTGATATAATTTAATTGTTAAAAAAAAAAAAAAAAAAAAAATGACTAACATGTTAAGCAGCTGACACTAGGTACACTCCCATGCTGTACAATAAAACATCAGAATTTACCCACTGTATCCTGTGTAGTTTTCTTGAAGTATTGAGTTAGAATGAAACTGTTTTTCATGCGGATGAGCGAAGCGAAGGAGCATGAAATGCAAATTACCGATAGTGCAGAGGTTTCCCAAGTTTAATTTAGCATGTGGTGGACTGTGCCTTTTTTCCCCAATGATATATCAATGATTAATCGTGCCGCAGCTTTTCAAAAATATGCAAACAGTGGAAAGTCAACAATGTCTTGTAATTGCCAGCATTTTTTTGTTGACGTTGTCTGGGTATACATATTAGGCCAGAAATTGTTGATTGGGAAATAAACAATTTCTTTTGCAAAGCAATCATTTGGAACATTTCCCAAGAGTGAAAATGGTAATTCGTGACTTGGCACCTCGAAATGAGCGGAAAGTCGCACATTGCCAAAACGAGTTATTGGCCGAAACGTCAATTTTTCAAGTGGGAGGTCGTTTTGGAGTTGTTAACGTTTTTACATTCTTTATCATATCCCAACATTTTATAGCTCAATTAAAACTCTAAAGTGTGTTTTTTTGTGGCTGAATTGCACTGATTGGTAGTATAGTTGGCATGGTTCACGGACTTGAAACTCCGTTTTCTCAAAACAAGGGAGCATGACTTCAGCTACTTCAAAAGAGTATAGCGGCGGCTAGGAATAGGCTACAGCAACACACAATACATCATTTGAAAGCTAAGGACTTCTTCTTTCTAGAAATGTAATAATATCAACTTTTAAATTTCGCGACTTTCCACCTATTTCGTGGTGCCAGGTCACATTTATGGAATTCTGAGTATAACTTTTTAAATATTTTGAGTCCAAGAGTCCAACCTCAGGAGGGATTTTGCCAATGGGCCAATTTCATAGAGCTGCTTAACCCTAACTCCCTCACCATTGTTATTAAACAATACAATTCCTTCAAAATCCTCCAACTTCCTTTGTTGTGTAGGGAGTTAGGGTTAAGCATAACAATTGCTTAAGCACAAAACATTCTTGCTTAGTAAAACCAGCTTACCAGCCACAACTCTGTATGATGTATATTATTTGTGATTGGTATTTAGCTGTTGTTAGCTTAACATAACGATCACATGGATTTTTGGCTCCTTACCTGATTTATTAAGCAAGTTTTTTTTGTACTTAAGCAACATTTTGTGCTTAAGCAGCTCTATGAAATTGGCCCCTGTTTCTTCACCTAAAAGATTGCAGGTGGGATATTTCTGTCGAGATTATACACTTGTCGCGAAAAATGTCAATTCATATCATTCCTTATTTCATAAACCTTTTTTCTCATTAACCCTAACCGAACGCAACTCATCAAAATGATCGGAAGGTGAGGGGTGCGAATCCAGCTGCCTGCCGCATGCTGTGTCCTTGGGCAAGCCACCTTACTCTAGTGGTGGGATTTAAAACCAAATGTTTTAATATTCGGTTTTAATTCCACTATTCGGTTTGATTTTGGAAACCGAATATTAGATACTAACCTTACAAAAATTAGGTTTTTCATTTTTCGTGTGACGGGACTTAAGAAAACAACTGCAGCATCTTCTAATTTGCTCCATAGTTTCTGATTGGTTTATTTGATAGCCTGCCCATTTGACTTATCAGAGAGTTCCCATTCACCCCCCCCCCCCCCCTCCCCCTTTACAGCTCTGAAGTGCTTTGGTAAAAACCAAGTGGGTGTTAAATCCTGCAAATAGTGGGGGACATTTTTGTTGACAGGATTGTGTCGGAGCTGGATGGGAACTTCTAGTGAAATCCAATAATGGGTATTCGGTTTAAACAAAATTAGGATAACCTGAAACCAGATACAAATAGGTGTCAGCATTAGTTGGAGAGTAACCTACATGTATGATGGACTTAAAGGTAGGATACACCATTGGTAATTGCTTGAATTAACATGAATGGGTGGATTTGGGGGGTTGTATTTTATAGTAAATATTGTTTAACTAACCTGTCCGAAGTTTTACAAACATGGATGCTGAGAAAAGCAAGAATAACGGCGTTCGATTTTAACCGGCGCCGGACAGTAGTTCTTATGTTGTTCTTGTTTTGTTCATGAATGCCGCCTGTCGATCGTGAATGTTTTTTTTCAATTCAATTTTTCGGAACCATTACAGTATATCTAGTGCAATCATTTTGCTGGATGCCTAGAATCATTATTTACTTTCAAATAAGTAAGATATTTCTTAATAATTCGGTAGTAATTGTTTTTTTTTATATCTGCAAATGGTGTAATCCTACCTTGGCTTTAAAGGGATCGTATACATTTGGTAATTGGAACCCGCTGTTTGTTTCAATCCTATATAGTTATAGATATATACCATAAAACTAACCTGTAAAAATTTCATTTCAAAAGGTGGTAGCGATTTTGAGATATTGCCGAAAATCTGGAGCGGTTATGTCCACGCAGGAAGAATAATCTGCATTGGAATACACAATCTGAGGAACGTCACTGCAGTAACGCTTCTCAGATTCAAATTTTTGGGGATAAAAAGTTATTTCTTTTTCCATAACCGCAGTATTTCGAAGTGAAAAGTTTCTAAAAATGCATTATACTATCCAAAGCTGCTGTACTTCTTACCAAGTAAGTTTTTATTGCCATTAATTTTTGGAGTAATTACCAAATGTATACGATCCCTTTAACTTCTCATTCTGGGCCAGGAGAAGGGGGAAGAATATAGAAATATTCTCACTCATTTCGTGTCAAGAAACTGGAGATAAACATTCCTCTGATTATTGACTCGTGACTGACTCAACTTCTATCCCTTGTCCACCCTTGCAGTGTTGAGGAGGTAACAGAGCAACTGACCGAGGATGGCTACAAGAAGGTCACCTCCGTCACGTCGCTTGCTGAGTACAGCTTTGCCGTGGACTCCCAGTGCCCTAACGTCTTGGTCTTTGATGCTCAGAATAGGAACACGCTGGAGGATAGCTACCTGGTCAGAGGAGGCATTCTCATCATTCAGGTACATGGCACTACTGCTGCTGTAGATAATGTCAAACTGCTGCTACACATATGTATATGACTGTGATTACGTTTAAAGAATTATTCCTGTACATGTATGTGTGTGTGAGTGAGTAAACACCTTCAATCGTGGACGTTGGACAAAAGAATTTGGTGGCAAACAATGGGTCCACGATAGACGGAGGCCTTCCGAAAAGTTGGTGTACAAACAAAAGAGCTAAGGCGGTTGGACAATGCCCCGTCCACAATTGCCGGTCCATACATAACTGTGTGTGTGTGTGTTTGTATTGACCGGCAATCGTGGTCGTCGGACAAAAGAATTGGGAGGCAAACAATGGGTCCACGATTGACACAACGTCCACGATCTCAACTCGTGTTCAAATCCTAAGGTGATCATCCGAAAACGTTAGAGTAGAAACAAAAGAGGGAAGACGGTTGGACAATGCCCCGTCCACGATTGCCGGTTCATACATAACTGTGCGTTAGTCTTGCATACGCACTGTGGACCTCCGAACAATATAGGTCCACACGATGCGGGAAGAGGTTACGGTTTTTGGACTTGCCCAGGTCCACAATCCGTTTTTCAGTTTCCGAAAAAGAGCGCTAGAGGAAAAAACGGGTTAGGGTTACATGTATATATAGAAAAGATAGAAGGGACAGCTGAGAGGCCCATAATCCAAATTTGAGGGTAAATTTGTTTTGGGGAAGCGAGAAAAATGAGTATTTAGTCAAAGTTTTTTAACTACACGAAGACAAAGAGATGTCCACAGTACGTATGTAAGGTAAAGCTGTGTGTGTGTGCTATTAACCAGTTTGCATTGGAGTACCTGTACACGCAAAGTTTTTCCAGGATTCAAAACGGATGACTGATAAACTCGTCACGAGTAAAGCTGGAAATATCTGTCGACAGCCGGCTCGCAGGGTGCGAGGCCGAAAATATCAGGGTGCGAGGCCGAAAATATCAGGGTGCAAGGCTGAAAATATCAGGGTGTGCTACCCACATTTGCTGGCCTGAAAAACAATCCCGTGCCTGGGTCTAGTCAAAATAATCTTGGCGCGTACTGTTTAAAGAGATTAAAGGTATAATACACCATTTTTGCAGGTATCGAAAATTTTGGCTACCGAATTATTAAGAAATATCTTACTTATTTGAAAATAAATAATGATTCTAGGTATTCAGCAAAATGATTGCGCTACCGGTAGATATTCTGTAGTTGTTTAGAAAAATTGAATAAAAAAGGAAAACAAAACGATCGTCGGATGACGATTGCGAAAAAACTGCGACAACATCGATAACAAAAATGCTGGCAATTACACGGCATTGTTGACTTTCCGCTGTTTGCATTTTTTTGCAAAGCTGCGGCACGACGGACCGCTCATTTCATGCTAATGATTAATTATTGAGGTATCGTTTGGAAAAACAACTGCCCGACGCTGGTTGAAAACGAACGCCTAATTTTGTTGTTGTTGCTTTTTGGTCGACATTCATGATTATAAAACTTCGGACAGGTCAGTTTAATGATATTTACTATAAAATACAACCATTCCTGATAATTCAAGCAATTACCAATGTGTTTATTTCCTTTAAGTTTAAGACATGCATTTTCTTTTTCTCGCTGTGTAACAACTCGTCATTTCCTTTTACAACTTTAACCACGATTAACTAAATTAACCACGATTGAAAACTAAATTCACTTTCCCTTCTCAGGTTCAAAATTCCAGTCACTTTTCTCAGCCTTACAGAATCATTGACAATTTAAAAAATACGTGTGATATAGATTTTAGGTTTTGAAAAATGTAATGTCGTGATGATCAAAGTAATTAGAAGAATGCGTGTTTTTTTCGTCTGGGCCCAGGACAAGAGCTGTTGCCTGGGACCCCACTCCGTCAAATCCCTCTTGAACGAGGGCGACGACATAATGCACGTCTACACGGGCTCCGGCTGGACCACATCCCATCTGGCGACGCTGACCAATCAGGAACACAGCACGGTCTATGCGTTTGGGGTCAGGAATGAGGAACACAGCGAGCAGTTGATGGCCAATGCTAAGAAACTGGGCATACGCAGTATCCTTGGGCTTAAATGCCGCAGTCAAACACATGTGACCCGCTCCATCGTAATCAGGAATAAGTCGCTGGGGCTGTTTTACGCAATCGGCCATTGAAGTGAACGCATGGGTGAAAATCGTGACCAAGTCGTTTTTCTGAACATTGTATCTTTAGGAAGTGTAGTTATTACAGATTATTGTCATTAATGTCTTGTATGTAAAAACGATCAATAAAAATGAAAATGAAGAGGATTTCTGTGCGCTGTCCGTATGATTTTGGTAAATTTTGTTTATTTCAAAGCTGTTTTTCTCGGAATGCGGATTTGGCAAATAAATATACACCTGTCATCTTCATCAGACCATAACTCGTTAACCTAAGAAGATACACACTTGCGATGGGTATCATTAGAAAGCTTATGAAATTCCCTTTCTCACCATGTGCATATCTCAAAAAGTCATTTCGAGACATATTCCTGATTTCGATGGAGCGGGTCACATATATTTTGTAGGTTTTGTTTTGTTTTTAATAATCGAGGGTTGTGGCCAAGAGTGCCAACTTAAATGTTATTCTTTAATCCTTTTCACATTACAGCCTCCCACCCTGAGATTTGAAAAACCACCCTGGGGCCAATTTCATGGAGCTGCTAAGCACACAAATTTGCTTAGCATGAAAATTCTACCTTGGCAAAAACGGGGTTACGAACCAAATTTTCAGGTGATGTATATTGTTCGTGATTGGTATTCAGCCGGTTTTTGCTTAGCATGAAAAGCACATTGAGTTTTGGCTGGTAACCTGCTTTTACTGAGCAAGATTTTGGTGTGCTAAGCAAATTGTTGTGCTTAGCAGGTCCATGAAATTGGCCCCTGGTCTGAAGCATGGTTGAGTTCAACCAAAGGACGATTGAATATATAGTCTAAGTTTTTCTTGTCAGTGAGGACCTTTTGACCAGTCCGCGCCGGAGGACGTATATACGACGTAAGTTTTCCCCAGATTGAAAACGGATGACGCATAAACACGTCACAAGCAAGGCCAGAAACTTTTGTCAGCAGGGAGCAAGGCCGGAAATGCGTGGGTGTGCTTCCCGGTACCATCGGCCTGAACCCGCCTCAGGTCGAGTTTCGTTAAAAATAATTCTGCACCTTGGCTCAGTGATGTTAAAATAATTTTGGCGCGAACTGGTTAAGGGATTTATTATTAGTACTGCTTTGCTTTAATGTTTGTTAGTTTTCCTTGACCGACTGCCAATTCAGACGTGAAGTTTCTCCAGGACAACTTTTTTGAAGTCCAACATCTGGACAATCGCTTCAAGAATGTCAAGGTGGTGCTGGTGACCCCGCAGGACTCAAGGTCAGGGGTCACGAACCCTGTGGAATACATTATTCATGAGGGAGCAGGTAAGACAAAGAAAACAAAAGTACTGGCAAAGGTCAGTTTTAAGGTCAGTCGTCGGTCAGACTGTGTCATTTGCAGACTGTATGTTGTAGAATCATCAGGGTCATTAGAGGTAGAATATACCATTTGTCGGTTGTGCCTTTTAATTGTTTGAAGCAGCAAAAGTGCTCAAAATATAAAAAAAGGTGCTTGACAAACAACCTGGGGCCAATTTCACGGAGCTGCTAAGCAACAAAAATTGCTTAGCATGAAAATTTGTCCTTGGTAAAAACAAGGTTACAGACCAAATTTTCACGTGATCTTTATTGTTTTTGATTGATAATCAGCTGGTTTTTTGCTTGGTATAAAAAACACGTAGAATTTTGGCTGATAACTTGTTTTTAATGAGCAAGACGTTTTTGTGCTAAGCAAATTTGTGTGCTTAGCAGCTCTGTGAAATTGGCCCCTGATGAAGTGTTTAGCTCTGTGAGTGCTGCAAATTTTGAGAAAACAGTATTATAGGATTTCAATTTCATTTCAAATTTTGCTGAGGCATAGTTTGAATTGCGACCACAATCTGCGTTCAGGGTGCGTTCTCAGCCAGCGGATTGCAGCTACTCGCATGTCACGCACTGAACAGACCAATGGTAGTGCCCAAGTGTGCACTGCGCATCGATCGGACACTTGCGCGCACTATTTGCGCGCACTATTTGCGCGCACAATTTGCGTGCACTATTTGCGGAAATTTCAAAATGTGCGTCTCTAAAATACACATATGGAAAGGACATTCTTTTATTTTCTTCAAAATTACAGCATGCCAGATGGAATAATTTAACAGGGTGTTTCGAGTCGTACAAATAAGCTTTCCAACAGTATTTAGGTTTGTTACAAACAATATTTATAGACGTACAAGGATGTTTACAGGAATACTAAACATTGATACTAATTCTGATTTACGAGATGGGGAAAAACCCGCAAAACAAAAGTGTGGGGGTTTTTTTTCTGGGGGGGGGGGGGGGGGGGGAAGAGAAGGGGAAATTCCCATCTATTCCGCACTATTTGCTGAAATTTCAAAATTTTTGTCTCTAAGATATACATTTGTGACCTGTCATCACAAAATGAGCGTAAAGTCGCACGGAGTGATTTCCCAGTACGGCCAGTCAAAGTCAAAATTTGAAGGGGTGGTCGATTTTGAGATTATGTTTTTTTAAAAGACTAAATCCCCAACAATCAATTCCCAATTTTTAGGACGATCAGATAAAAACAAAATTAGTTTTTGAGACAATTTTGACTATGCCTTTCATTGCCTTTCACACAATTTCTCGCAAGAAATGCCCGTTTTCTCATAATCTCTGTATTAAGACTCCAGACTAAAAAATAAAAATAAAAAAGATATTTAGTATTAAACCTCCAAGTGTTATATACCATTGGAAAGCTCTGTTTCCACAGAATTTAGAAATACCCATATCTCAATTTTTGATTTTGCCGACTTTACGCTCATTTTGTGATGACAGGTCACATTTGGAAATGACATTCTTTTATTTTTTTAAAAATTACAGCATGCCAGATGGAATAATTTCACAGGGTGTTTCGAGTCATACAAATAAGCTTTCCAACAGTATTTAGGTTTGTTACTTTTTGGATAACTGCAAAAGGTATATTGCCCCTTTAAAAAAACTAATTAAGGTTTGCTGTGTAACACCATGTAGTTGAATCTCTTTTACCAAATTCTGTGGTTTTGAAAAGAGCCTTTTGCTCTGATTATTTTTATTTTTTTTATATTTTTTTTAGGAAATGAAAAATTCATTCAGGAGATGAAAATGTCGGAATCATTAAGTAACGTTTATACAGTGACCAAATAAATCCCTGCTTTTTTATTGTTGTTTTGGGTCTTCAGGGTTGTAGCTCTTACATTTTACGTGCCGGCTATTTTACAGAAAAAATAGAGCGTAGCGAGCGGATCACGGCGTTCTCACGGCGTCTATGCAGTTCATCAATCATTAATACTCTGAAAATGGGCTTATTGAGGGCGCCCTTGATTATCACGAGATTTGTTTCTGTGCCGTTTTCGGAGTAGAAAACAATGTCAAAACACGGGTAACTATTTAAACAAAGCAGAGATGATTGTTTTACAAGTAAAATGGGAAGTTACGGATGTGCAACTATGTTTATTTTTCTCTTTTCTCAATAAATCTTTATTCAAACTGAGTTTTTTGGGTGCTGGTCGGTAAGGTGTTAGTTTACCTTCCATCCCAGGCTCCCGGCCGGCCAATGCGAGTGCCGGTCAGACCCGGCCGGCGCCGACCGGCATTGCGACATCCCTGTGGGTCTTTCGGATCACGTGCCATAAAATAAATTGACGACAGTGATTTATTCCGTCGTTGTTCGTGTACATGTATGAAGCAAAATAATGAATGCTTCACATTCATGCAGTGGACAAAAGACTATAATTTCATGAGGTCAAAGATGGAACGTTCCAATCGGCTTTTTCTTGTGGAATGGAACATTCCATCTGTCACTTAATAATTATACCACTGCTTTGCTCCTAAAAATTCATTATTTGTATAAAAACAGTCATCACAGTCTCTTGAAAGTGCAAGTATTTGACTCCCAATGTGCTCATATTTTAGATTTATTTATTTATTTATTTTATTTCTTTCCCCAGGGTGTGCCCAAACAGTTTTTAAAAAATGATTTCATTGGGGCCCTGCATACATCATTACATAAAATAACAGTACATATAAATCCAACAATATTTACACAACTACAAACAATATTTACAGATGTACAAGGATGTTTACTGGAACACTAAACATTGATACTAATTCTGATTTACGACATGGTGAAAACCCGCAAAAAAAAACTTTGGGGGGAAGGGGGGAAAGAGAAGGGGAAATTCCCATCCGGCTCCACTCTATACTGGCAACCAAGTTATAAGATTCATGGAATACTGCCTTTAAAGGGATACTGTACCTTTTTGCAACTATCCAAGAAGTAACCAACCAAATTATTGTTCAAAAGTTTACTTGATGTATATTAACCCTAACCCCCTAGGCCCTTTTTGCTAGCAACCATCCTCAATCCTCCAAAATCCTCATTTTTTTTACAAACCTCATTTTTTAAAAACCCCATCTAGCCTCAATCCTCAAAAATCCTCCACACTTGAAACAACATCATGTGCCTCAATTGAAAAAAGTCAATCCTCCAAAATTCTCATTATGATTTTTTGAAAACCCCATTGTGCCTCAATCCTCAAAAATCCTCCACACTTGAAACATTGTGAAACAACATTGTGCCTCAATCCTCAAAAATCCTCATTTTTTTAAAACCCCATACAGCCTCAATCTTCAAAAATCCTCAAACTGCAATGAGGATTTTTGAGGATTGAGGAGCGTTAGGGTTAATGACTGTAAATTCCCTTATTCCTTCTGGCATGCTGTCATTTTGAATAAAATAAGTCAAAAAATGCGTCTTGCAGACGCATTTTTGGAAATCTTAATTAGTAGTTGCTGCAAAAAAGAAACATATGAATAAGATTAAAACTGCTGCAAACTGCTTACTGGCTGGAATGACCTGAAATATATACAAATCAAATAAGTTAAGAGGGCCTAGTATTTCGATCTTAACAAGAACTTCTTCAGAGACATAATGGCAAAATAGAAACCTCAAAACTTTTGTTTTTAATATACAGCATTCAGAGAGATAAAAACTTAACGTTAATTGTCAAGCAACCATTCTTGAGATTTTGATAACCTTTTTCTGCTTCAAACGATAACAACGCACAACTGACAATTGGCACACTGTAACTTTAAAGGGTCCTATAAATGTGGTTTTTATTAGTTTAAATGAAAGATTATAACTAATTGAGTGATTTTCAGTTTATAAAAGTTTTTTTTTTTGGTAATTAATATGAGAAAAATAATAATAAAATGCTTTGGGGGACCGGCCCCGCCCCTAGAATGGTAGCTTATTAACATGTAAAATTTGCATAATTGTGACGTATGTTTGGGAAGACTTTGACGTCGCGACCAGCGTGCCCGTGCATGCATGCATCATGTGCCACGCGTATCGATGCAAAATCATTCAGTCGATGGTCGACTCAAGTTATTGTCAAAGGAATTGTCAAGTGGAATATCTTCTTCAGATGTAGGACCTAATGATACTGCGGATATTTCGTCCGATTCTGTGGAATATATGCGCTCCCCGGCCCCGAACTGTCGTCTTCACTCGCCATGTCTGAACAAAATCTGCTGCGTGCGTACCCACGTGCATGGCATCTCTTTTAGGGGGGTTGCCGAATGTTCGTCACGAACAGCGCCACCATTTGACAGTGTTTGAGCATGTTAATGAGGGGGCCAATTACATTTACGGTGATTAATCCCAATTAATGTCATTTTATACCATTTTATCACCCCTGGTCTTGTTACTTACACACCAAGGCACATTTTAAATTATTAAACAGCAATTCTCCTCGAAAGGTCTGCGTAGAACCTTTAAACGGTTGAGATGACAGATTCATATTGGAAACAATTGATGTAGCACCTTGATGCAAATTCAGTGAGTTTCCTGAAAGTTATGTGACCATTTTCTTATCTTCTGTTACCAGATGCTAGTATATTGGGAGAGTTATCCCAGGAAAAAGTGGATAATGACAAGATCGACGTGCTGGTGTCTAAACATATGGAGCTGCTCAAGCACGCTATGAAATGTAAGACAGAGACAAAGGTCTTGGAATTTACTGTTTTATATTTGAGCTTTTCCCCAGTGAATTGGTATTAGAGGGGAGTTTGGCCTAGTGGTCAGGGTTTGTGACTCACGATCAGAGGGTCAGGGGTTCAAATCCAGCTGCTGGTCATATGTTGTGTTCTTAGGCAAGCCACTTTACCCCCACTTGCCTCTCTTCTACCCAGGAGTATAAAATGGTAACCGGCATTAGCTGGGGAGTAACCTGCGATGGACTAGCATCCTATCCAGGGAAGAAATAGAAATATATTCTCAGTTTTTCCATGCTGCTAAAACCGGAGATGAGCTGCAGATGGGCCATACATGTATGTGACCCGCTCCTATGAAACCCGACATAAGTCGCACTGGCTATTTCGAGATACAGCTCGTCAAAGTTGAAATGGGGTGAAAAATCTGGCGGACAGCGATTTTTGTTTTTCTTTATTTTTTAAATTTTTAATATCTATACTTTAATTAAACAAATTAACTTTATTGATGAGAAAGTACAAAAATCATGCATTTTTTATTGAGGTAAACTGTGTCCTAAAAGTGGTAATTTATCTCCAAAATACATCAAATTTTTCATAGATTATCGCTACTTTCTTTGATGTATGGTATAAAGGTGGTTTTGGTACCAAATAAAAGCTAAAGATGTGATTTGATGTGATGTGATTCATTGGACAAACTAACTATTCTCCAACTTTTCAAGCCTGCAAGTTTTTTTGGTTTTTTTAATGATAATAATATGCATAGCTTGGTGTTTTGCAATGCTAGGTTTCCCCCTATGAAGCCGAGTAATATATATTTCAGTTGTAATATAGTTAACAATTTTGTTCAAATATTGAAAAAGAAAAAAAACACCTTAATTTTTTTTTTTTTTTTACAGTTCCACGCGTCCAAGCCGTGGTCTACACCACCAACTCCATCTTCCGGGAAGAAAACGAGAATGTGGTTACCAAGGTGACGGAGTACATCAACGCCCGCACGGCGGGCAAGAACCCCTTCCGTCTGATTCCCCCGGTGCTGCCTCTCACACCGGCCGAGCTGGAGCTGCAGTCATCGTCAAAGTTCATCAAGATGGAGCCGTCAAGTTCCATGGGAGGATGCTTTCTGTCTGTCATGAGTCGGGAGGTGAGATGATCAGTACATAGACAAGTCTTTTCCACGCGGACGATCACCACGAACGATCACCACAGACGATCACCACAGACGATCACCACAGACGATCACCACAGACGATCACCACAGACGATCACCACAGACGATCACCACAGACGATCACCACAGACGATCACCACAGACGATCACCACAGACGATCACCACAGACGATCACCACAGACGATCACCACAGACGATCACCACAGACGATCACCACAGACGATCACCACAGACGATCACCGCAGACGATCACCACAGACGATCACCACGAACGATCACCACGAACGATCACCACGAACGATCACCACGGACGATCACCACGGACGATCACCGCAGACGATCACCGCAGACGATCACCGCAGACGATCACCGCAGACGATCACCGCAGACGATCACCGCAGACGATCACCGCAGACGATCACCGCAGACGATCACCGCAGACGATCACCGCAGACGATCACCGCAGACGATCACCGCAGACGATCACCACAGACGATCACCACAGACGATCACCACAGACGATCACCACAGACGATCACCACAGACGATCACCACAGACGATCACCACAGACGATCACCACAGACGATCACCACAGACGATCACCACAGACGATCACCACAGACGATCACCACAGACGATCACCACAGACGATCCTTGTGGGTGTATCCCCGTTCTTGTGTTGAATAAATCCGCGAACAGGGTTCCGAATGACGAAACCAAAACGCGAATGGTGTTGGCGAACAGGATTGGCGAACCGAATTTTCACTCCCCGCTCAGTGGGAAGCAGATGAAGAGCGTCAAGAACAAAGATGGCGAACTTAACCCCCTCCCCCCTCGACTGTTTTGTGATACAAATTTGAAGTAGTCATTCAGTGTACAAGCAGTATAAATGCTAAAAAATTATATTATACGTAAAAACTGACAAAGATAACAATTTTATTCTGCTATTCTGGGACGTAAATTATTTATTTATCATTAAGTTGATTTTATTTTCATTAAAAGTTTTATTTCGAGGGCGCCATCTTAACTTTTTGCATACACGCATTTCACACGCACTTCGGCATTCGTAATCAGCATTCGTAATCAGCAACCCAAGAACACTGTTCGCAGGCCACTCGAGAACGGGGTTTGGAACACAACCTACCGGTATATGTTTTGTGTTCTTAAAAAAAAGTCACATTTTAGTGTTTTAGTGTTTTTGGTTTTGTTGTTTTTTATTTGTGTGTTTTGGGTTTTTGTGTTTAGTGTTTTTTTGTTAAATGCTGACCTCAAAATGACCCCTAGATGACCTTTGACCTCAATTTTCGAAAGAGTTGTGATGAGATTTGTAAACATCATCTTTGGTAAGGGAGCATAAGGAGAAAAAAGGAGAAAAAGGAAATGAGCAGTTTTCATCATCAGATTATTCTGTTTTTTCGGTAATTTTGCCGTTCTAGGACGAGTCCTTGAGTGCCTCCGACGTCCTCGCCAGGGCGGCTGCCAAAGGTCTCTGTGCCCTTCCGGGCACCAAGCCCTCCCAGGCGCAGGGCGACGAACCCTGCAAACCCAAGAAGAAGACCTCCAAGACCTCCCAGAAGTCGCTGCCCAAGAGCGCTAGCTCGGCCAAGAAGGGGGTCAAAATAGCCAGCAAGAGTCCCGCGTCGTCGGATCACGCCCATGGATCCATTAACAGGAGTCCTGGCTTGCTAGTCAAGAAGCCTAGCAGTAAGAGACTCAGGCCCACCAGAACTGCCAGTGAGTATCTCCTTGAGATTAATGCACTTGCAAATTGTCTATTCATTCTTCTTGAGTTCAAATCTTATTCTGACTACTGTTAAAAAATGTATGTGATGATCATTAAGTTTTTGTTGTATTGCAGATTGGCTAATCTTTTTTTTCCTATTTATGATTTTGGTTATGTGACCTGTTCCAACGAAACCCGGACAAAGTTCCACAATGTGTTTTATTACTACAGTATGCACTCGTGAAGTCATTTCGGGGTGGATTTTATCATTTTGAGGTTTTGGGTTTTTCTGAATCACTAACTAATAATCTACAATCTCCCAAAATTTGAACATAATCCGTCAACCAGAAGTGGTTTTTTTTGGTCGATTTTGAGAAACAATTGTGTATAGAAAATAATAGACTTTTGTGTATAGAAAATAATATTAATAAATTTTCAATTTTTCGAAATAATTTCACGATATCTAGCGCAATCATTTTGCTGGATGCCTAGAATCATTATTCACTTTCAAATGAGTAAGATATTTCTTAATGATTCGGTAGTAAATATTTTCGATATCTTCAAATGGTGTATACTACCTTTAATTAAAAATTGTGATTAATTTGGATTAAAAAATGTTTTTCTTCATTGTCAAATACTTAATCACCGTCCCATCAAAAAACATTTTGAGAATATTTTTTCCCTTGCAATTATCATCCTTAAAAATCCAATAGTGATTCTTGAATAACTCTTTATTTAACTTAATTGAATATTACAACCGTCTCCCTTACACCCCTCCTTACACGCTCAATCCCCCCTAACCCTCTTTGTCCATTGTCTGTATAGAAAAAGATACCCTGAAGGGACCAGGACCATCAGACCTCTGCAGAAAGACCCAGCTGGATTCCTGGGCGGAGCTTAGCGCCAAGCATGCAATATTAATGAGGTCAACCCCCAGATATTGACAGGTGTCAGTGGTTTGGGGGTTGTCCTTAATACACGCCCACAATTGTTAAATATGCTAGTATGCATGCTCTTGTGGTCTGTACCAATGTTATTATATCGTGAGTATAGTGTGAGCTATCACGGTGTGCAGTGCAGCTAACCATTTCTCATTTTTCTTCAGACATTTTTGGGGTCAATACTAACATTTGTTTTCATCCCATAGCTGTCACCTGTGGCATGCAATGCCAGTTGTCTTCGCCATTGCAGCATTCCACTTTTGTCAAATTTTTTAACGATTTTTTCCACGTTCATGTATACCGGTACATTATTATTTCAATTGTAAACTCAAGATTAAATGCATTTAAATGTAACCTACTACGGTATGTACTACATGTACAGGGTGTCTCTAAAAAAAGTATACCCATTTTAAAATTGGTATTATTGCAAAACTACTGAATATTTCAGAAAAAGACAAATGTCTGTGGAAAGGGTAGAATGTTCTCTTTTCAATGGTATAAGGTTTATTATGTCATTGCCATGGATGACTGAACAAACAAGACATTTATGAAAGGTACTGAAATCAGCACTGTGACAAGTTGGTTTTACTTGAGCGACGAAGCTCCGGCAGGTGTTTTTAAGGACAAATTCTTTTGCTGTTTGAGGTTGAACAAATTGGAAAAATTATGACAGGGTCTCTTTCCTGACAAATGCAAGGGGATGGTCACCATTCCTGTTAATGCATAACTGGCATCTTTAGTCTCATGCCTGACTTATCGTCCCAACTTGTCACAGTGCTGATTTCAGTACCTCTCATAACTGTCTTATTTGTTCAGTCATCCATGGCAATGACATAATGAACATTATACCATTGGACAGAGGGCATTCTACCCTTTCAACAGACATTTGCCTTTTTCTGAAATGTTCAGTAATTTTGCAATAATATGAATTTGAAAATGGGTATACTTTTTTTAGAGACACCCTGTATAAGGCTAAATGAGAATTTTTTTTCTTCTTCTAAAGGCCTTAAAAAAGTGAGACCAGAAGTGTCTCCGATTCATTAAATCTGTGCATGGTCTAGTACTCCATGCAAATTTCCAGCGTGGTCTTTTTGTGAGTTTGTAAAACATTATCTGGTGGTTCTAGTTTTGTGACCCACTCTACAAAAACAAAGCTCCACAGCCTCCTGTCCATAGTTCTGGAGACATGACATGTTTGCATATTGATTACTTTCTTGAAGTTTAAATTACACAACTGATAAAAAGAGGCATCGAAATAGCTGGCTCTGTTGTAGAACAACAGAACCACCCATACAAACTAGTAGTTTTTCCCACTTTACTCATCAAAATCAACATTTTTGTGTGTGTTAATTTAAACTGTAGTTATAAAAGATGTAATTCATGACCAAATAAATTAAAATCACATTTTGATGAGATGTTCACCCTCTCAACGTTGAGCGGGCCATACACGGTGCGACGTAATACCCTTTTTTGTTGAGCCGGTCACATTTTCAACCTTGAAGTATACTAATAGGTACTAATCTATTCTAAAATTCTTCTTTACACCTTATCCATCATTTCCTTTTACCAGGACCTGTTTTATGATCAAAGCTGCCACTGATTTTTTACATTCAACATTTTGCAGAACTATTCTTGCCATTTTCTTGCTCCTTTCAAACCACGACATCGTGATCAGTTAGACACTTCCATCACCATTATCCAAAACAATTAGCCTCTAGATAAAAATTACTCTGCCAGATGCAGTGACTCTCTTTGCACATAGATATTCATCGCTCATGTATTTGTTGGATGTGAACCAAACCAAAGACACTCAAACCTTTTGGCCGAAATAAATTTGCTTCTGTCGCAAGAAATCCTTCTCTGCACAACATCTCACACTGCATTGCTTCAACTGCAGTTTGCATCATCAGAACAGTGTCGATTACGTCTATTTGAAATTATAATGTGGGGATTCTGTAGCTTTAGAGCTCACCCAATAAATTAGTCCTAATCCTTTGATCATGGTATAAACTTTGTTGCATGTTGATGCAAAATAATGAATTGAGGATTTTCGAAAATGCATACAAATTGAAAGAGCCAATTGTTACCACACAAGGATTTTAAAGGTAGAATACACCATTTGCAGATATCAAAAATATTTACTACCGAATTATTAAGAAATATCTTACTCATTTGAAAGTAAATGTTGATTCTGGGCATCCAGCAAAATGATTGCGCTAGATATCCTGTTATTATTCTGAAAAATATAATTTTATAATGAAAAATTCGCGATCGCCGGGCGGCGATCGCGAAAAAAACCAAGGATAACATAAAAATAACTGCTCGACGCCGGTTGAAAAAAACCGCTGTTTTTCATGCTTTTCTCGGCATCCATGATTGTAAAACTTCGGACAGCTCAATTAAACGATATTTACTATAAAATACACCCCCCCCCAAATCTACTCATTCATGATAATTCAAGCAATGACCAATGGTGTATACTACCTTTAAGACCAGTTTGTTGTATTGTGAATCTTCATAAGTTGAGGATCAGAACACAGCAGGTTAGTTTAATGAGAAGTTTGAATGAACAGATGGTAAATAATGAAAATTCACCTTTCTCATTAATATTCATCTATTCGTCCATACAGGTCTGTTGTTTGCCCACCACTACACCAACACCAACACCCCCGCCACCGAGAGACAGCCCTACGGCGTCCCCATGACCAAGGCATCCCTAGTCAAAGCACAGCCTAAAGTTGAACTAATCCTGCCCCATCAGGAAACCCTCAATCATCCCAAGCCCTTTCTGTGATTGGACACAATTAGCAGTCGTGGGCGTGGCTATGCAAAATAATACATGCCCATTGGCTGCTTGTGTTAATGTATATCCCCATTTGTTGCATGTGAAACCAAAGTGTGGTAGTGTTATATTAGAATTGTATATATTTGCAGATTATTGAAAGAAATTTACTTATCCATTCTCTAGCTGCAGTGGGAGTGGTTATGCAAATTATCGACTGCAACGTTTGAAATTATTTGATTGGTCAGTGTGCTTTTAATTAGAAATATTTATTCTTTTTTGTGTGTGATTGAGAAATTTAATTCCATCCAGTTTGATTAGAATAACACAGGGTCTGTAATCATCTTTTTGTATTATAAAAAATAAAACAAGTGTTAACAAAATAGTTTTAAGTTTTAAATATGATTAGCAGCTGATCACATGTAGTGAGCCACTAACTTGCTTTTTGCACAGTATTTTTTAGCAAAGAAAACTTAGAGGGTAGGAATAGTTAGTTTTTAAAAAGCCTTTGGAACAAATTATCTGGTAAATTGGCACGTTCATTAATTTGTGAAATTTCACCTGTTGGACATTTATTAAACCTCAGATTTTTTTTCATTCTTCAGCCAGAGATGTTTTTAGAATTGTTGCAGGAATAGCATTTACAAGCAACCTATAGCAAATTTTAGCACAGCTTTGATGTGAAACTGTTTGTAAAAAAAATATGAAATTTACTTTTCTATTGAGTCACATGTATACGTTTTGATTAAATTTGAAGGGAGAAAATGTTTGAAGCTTGATAGTTCCATGATTTGTCTTGTAAATCAACAGGTTTATTTAACACAAGCAGAGCCCATTTCAAGTTTCTTCTTGGTCACTTTTATTTCAAAATATACGTTTTTCTCAAAGATACTGATGTAATCAACTTAATAATTACATTAAAATTCCAAAAGTTGAAGCGTTATTTTATATTACTATGCATGGTTAATTTCAAGTGAATTAAAACCCTAAATAAGTAATTGGCAAGTCTTCCAAGTATTACTTTAATTAAGACAGTTTTCATTGCAAACTTAGATAAATCCCCTTCATTGACTCTCAAATTTGTATCCCAGTGGAGACATCTCTTTGTTCTCGTGTACAAACTGGTTAAAAAGTTGGGCACCTTTTTCAGAATGCTCCTATTTCAACCACAATTAATTTCCTGGGTTGAAATTTCGACCCAATATACCCCACATCCTAAACCTAGTTTTTGAGTAATTTGAGGCACACTCCAAACATCTAATTCGTGAAATTCCCAGTGGAGACCTATTCATCTATAGAAATTTACCCTCCGGAGACCTTTTGTCTCCATTATACACATTGTGTTCAGGTCTCCAGAGGGTACCGAATTTCAGATCATCTGATTACATGTCACTTAATTTTGAAGGACACCAGCCAGTTTGCCCCGGAGACGTATATACACGCAAAGTGTTCTCCAGATTCAATGACGCATGAACAAGTTCCAGGAATGTGTGGGTGTGCTTTCCGGTACCATGCCTCTAATCAAGTTTGGTGAAAAAAGAATCTCAGATCAATTGGAATCATCCTTGTCCCATAAGCTGTATCCGAGGCGAACTGGTTAAAATCCTCAAGTAATTTTTGTTTTACTGTAATCCTAATCCCACTAAAAACAAACACTTGGCAGAGGCATGCAAAAAAAGTTATTTCTCCACAGCAGAGGTAATAAATGCTATACATTAGCGAAGTGTAACATAAAAATACCATTTAATGGAACGTCGTGTTCCCCTTTGCCTTAAAATTGTGCTGGGTATAAAGTAGGTGATTTTCTGGGAATAGACTTGCATGTTATATGCAGCACTGGGCAATATAAAACAATACTACCCTCCTCCTGGCATAACGTTTATTGTAGCTTAACTTTGTCGTGGATTTGCCACACTCCCAGCGCGTATCTTAGCCGGATCAACAGCAGATCCTTGCCCATCTGGATCCAGCTGAACACTGGGACCATCTTGGATCCTGGGAAAATAATGATTGTGATTATGAGAGGCAGTTCACTTACTCAGATGCTAACTGGTTTGAACAGTATTAACCTCAATCATCCTTGGATGATCGAGGACGAAGTGCCAATTCATTTTGGAGAATGCAATTGGTCAAGGCTGTACGTGCCATTCTTGATGTCCAGCCATGTATAATGGAACCCTGTTGGATTATCATCCGTACTGACTCGACCCATAGCAGTGATTGGTGGAGGATTGAGGACGTATCCAATTGTTCACATCTTGTCAATTGGACGATTGAGCATGGTTCTTAGCCAAAATGGCCGAGAGGGTTGGGGTTAAAGTCTTCAAGACATGAATAATAATTAGGGAGGCTAATCATCCTTACTCGCAGCTGGTGTGCCAAGGACGCGGCTACAATGTGGCCAAGCCGCTGGCACGTAAAGGCGCCTATGGCAGCCGGCCACATCGACTCATATATGACTACGGAACACATCCTGAGATCAAAAGTGTTTGATTTTTTCCAGAGGGAGGACCCGGAAAAACCCTCGTGGCACAGGAGAGAACCAACGCACAACTCTACTCACATATGGTCAGGCCCGGGAATCGAACCCGGGCCACATTGGTGAGAGGCGAGCGCTTTACACACAAGCCACCCATGCCACCTTTTAATCAGCAGACTTTTAACCAGTTCGCGCCGGATATAAACGCAAAGTTTCCCCCAAATTCAAAACGGATGACGAAAAAACATGCCAAGTTCAAGTTCGGAAATGTCTGTCAGCAGCGAGCAAGGCCGGAAATGTGTGGGTGTGCTTCCCGGCACTATCGGCCTGAACCCGCTTCGGATCAAGTTTTAAAAAAAATTATCCCGGCGCGAACTGGTCAATAGCTAAACCAAACCAAAGGCCTGCCGGTTCGTACTTTTGAGTACGGTGATCAATGAGCAAGACGCAGATACAAACTCATTTACTCACCGTCAATTTCCTGCCAGTTTACGGCAACTTCTGCTGTAGGGATCTTCAGTGCTTGGGCTAGATACAATAACTCCACATCAAAAGCCCTGTGTAGCAAAAAGAAATTTACTGAATAGACACTGTTTGTCAAACGATGTAAATAATAATATAAAATAGGAGTTTGAACACTGAATAAAAGATAACTAGGGGAAAATAACAAGCATTTGCAGCGTCGTGGATTCGCCACTAAATTATCTCTAAAGGTCGATTCACACTACGCAAATGCAATGCAAATTGGATGTCGGGGAGCAACTGTGTTCAACTTTTGAAAATTGGCAGCGCGAAAATTTAACCTGATGTCACAAATTCGCGTTTGTGTACGCGTTCGTGCCAGGTATGAACCGGCTTTAAAATTGGAAGACGGGACATTAAAGGTAGGATAAACTATTCGCAGATATTGGAAATATTTACTACCGATTTATTAGAAAAAATCCTACTTATTTGAAAGTAAATAATGATTATAGGCATCCAGCAAAAAGATTGCGCCAGATATCCTGTAATTATTCCCGAAAAATAGAATTTTATACAAACAAAATCACAATCGCCGGATGGCGATCGCGAAAAAAACAAGAATAACATAAGAACCACTGCCGGACGCCGGTTGAAAACGAACGCCATTTGTCTTGCTTTTCTCAGCATCCATGATTGTAAAACTTTGGACAGGTCAGTTAACGATATTTGCTGTAAAATACAACCCCCAAATCCACTCAATCATGATAATTACCAATGGTGTATCCCACCTTTAAAGCACAAAATGTGCACGTCTGAAACGACAGTAGTTATTGATCAGCCTGGGTCCAATTTTATAGAGCTGCTTAAGCCAAAAATGTTGCTTAAGCACAAAAACCCTTGCTTGGTAAATCAGGTTAGGAGCCAAAATTCCATGTGATTGTTATGCTAAGCTGTAACAACAGCTAAATACCAATCACAAGCAATACATCACGTAGAGTTGTGGCTGGTAAGCTGGTAAGCTGGTTTTACTAAGCAAGAATATTTTGTGCTTAAGCAATTTGTATGCTTAAGCAGCTCTATGAAATTGGCCCCAGGTTTTCGTAAGATGAAATTTGCGTCGAGATTTTTAAATTCAATATTAGATTACGGCCCTCAACCGACGTGTAATTACACTGTATACTCAGTGTTGTCCTGAGAGATTCTTTCAACACCCAAAAAACTGACTCGGGTGGGTCATGAACCCACGACCTTCTGCTTTCTAGAAACGAGGAGGATGTGGGTTCAAATCAGTGATTTGTTTTTTTGGGGGGGGAACCATCCCTTGGGACGCTCATCCTCCAATTTGTTTCATTTGTTGGACACATCTCTTTGCTTCTCGTGTACAAAATGGTTAGAAAGTCAAGCACTTTTTCAAAATGCTCCTTTTTTCAACCACAATTAATTTCCTGGGTTGAAATTTCGACCCAATATGTGACCCACTCCTATGAAACCCGACATAAGTCGCACAGGCTATTTCGAGATACAACTCGTCAAATTTTAAATGAGGTGAAAAATCTGGCGGACATTGATTTTTGTTTTTCGTTATTTTTAAAATCTTTAATATGTCTACTTTAACCCTCAGTTAGGTTAAACAAAATCAACTTTATTGATTAGAAAGTACAACAATCATGCATGTATTGAGACAAACTGTGTCCTAAAAGTGGTAATTTATCTCCCAAATACATCGAAATAAAATCCTCATAAAATTGGAAGTATGTATGGTATAAAGGTGGTTTTGATACCAAATGAAAGCTGAAGATGTGTACTAAATGGAAATAACAATATCCCACTTTACAAAAAACACACTGATGTCTGGTTTTGTGGGGGCAGGTCACATATACCCTATATTCATAAATACCTGGGACAGTTTAGGCATTCCTATTGGTCGAGAGCCCGTCACGTGGCCGGTATTAAACGGACGATAAAGACATGGCTGGAAGTGTTTAAAACCAGCTGGCAACAAAGCGATGTCGCATTATACCCGTCCCCAGGGCTCACTTTATTTCCAACCGTACCGAGTCTCCAATATTAAGAGCGGGTAGTGTTGAGCGCGTACAGCTCAACACCCTGGGAACGAGGTTGCCAATGGCAGTAATAGTCTGGTTCATAGTAAAATACGCTTTATTGCATGTATTGTGTAGAGCGACAGAGGCAGAAACATGTCATTTGACACACACAGAATGGCGAAATGGATTTTCGGGGCTTTTTTGGCTGAATGTTACAAAAAAGGTATTTATGAATGGGAATAAATGTGTGTTCGAGAGGTTTTAATCACTCTGTTTAATACCGCTTGAAGTCTGGGCGCTGATAATTACCCTCGCCTTCGGCTCGGGTAATTATCAGCACCCAGACTTCAAGCGGTATTAAACAGAGTGATTAAAACCTCTCGAACACACATTTATTCCCTTATTATACTCTAACACAAATACACAACATGTACTAACCTTAACCCACATCCTAACCCTAGACTTTGAGTAATTTAAGTACAATCTAAAAATCTATTTCGTGACATTTCTTGTGGAGACCTATTCATCTATAGAAATTACCCTGTGTTTGACTCCCATTGTCCACATTGTGTTCAGGTCTCCACAGGGTACATGAATTTAGAAACAACACGGAGCATACAGTGTAAAAACGTGTCGGTGAAGGGCCATAGTTTCAAACCATAGCTAATTAATTCGAACACGGCCTTACCATCTGTTGACGTGGAGATTGGTGAATAGTCTGGCGGCGGTTTCCCGCGTCATCAGCTTGAAGCCGCACTGCGTGTCCTGCACGCCGCGTACGCACAGAAACCAGACCAGGAAATGGAAGGCATACATCAGAATGGTACGGAAAAATGAACGCTGAAAGAAATAAACAGAAAAGAAAAAAAAATCATTACATTTTATTCATTGCAACACGTTTTTCGAAAAGAAGCATTCGTTCTGGTACCCCACTTGGGCAAAAAAACGCATCTTTAACGAAATGGTATTTATAAAAGCATTTACAAGTAGGATGTAACCATCTGTTGCAAGATCTGTTGGAGTCAGGTTGGCGCAGCGGTTCTTTCCTCGCCTTTCACCGCTGTGACCCGGGTTCGAATCCTGCCTGGGCCAATATGTAGATTGGGTTTTTAGTCCCTGCTTGATTCCGTGGGTTTTCTCTAAGAATATTCTTCTAGGGTTTTCCTCCAACCTCTAAAACTGTAACTTCTTTACATTATCTTCTCTCATCCTGTTATTGGCGCTATAGCACTGTTGGGTGTTTTTTTATTCTGATTATTTACCTGTGTAACAGAGTCTTCTTGTAAGTGGGCTCTTGAGCCACAAACGATAGCCATATTGTCCTGAATAAAAAACCAATATATATAAATAAAACCGTTACATTGCAAACCACGCTTATTGTGCAAATATCCTCATACAAGATTGCATGTGTATTCTAATAAGGCCTGTCCTTTTCAAAAATTCAATCATATGTGACCTGCACCCGATTTCACTAAACTCTTCTTAACTTACGACGCATCGCAGCCCTGCGACGCGTCGTATCTCTACGACGCGTCGCAGCTGCGTCGTATCTCTACGACGCGTCGCAGCTGCGACGCGTCTTGAAATCGATTTCACGAAACACATCGTACGTGCGACGCGTCGTAGGTGTATTTATAGCACAAAACAACGACTGTTGTATGTACCTATTCAACTCACAGTAAATAGCCGTCTGGTATTCAGCAAAGAGTCGTCGAATTTCTTCTCGCAAAGCTTCAAAAATGTAAATCAAAATGGCTGACGTACGATGCAATTTTAACGAAAAACAAGCTTGCTGTGGACCTCTAGCTAATTTTAAATTTCAAGTGCACTATTCAAGGTTTATTCATATGACTACGATGAATGTTTTATTTACAACTTCCAACACATTCTCTAAGTATTCTAGTCTCGTTTGTTTCATTTCTATGGCCTAAAACTGGCTATGAAAAGACGCATCTTATTTTACGACGACCCAAATACACTTCGTAACTTACGACGTGTTACTTGCCGTTGTCAAGGTATTTGCGACGCGTTAAACGCATCTTAACTTTAGTGAAATGGATCGTATGACGCGTCGCGAGATGCGACGCGTTACTCTTCGTAACTCGAGTTGCGACGCGTCGCAAAGTTTAGTGAAATCGGGTGCTGCTCCCACAAAACCAGACATAAGTGGTTTTTTTTAAAGTGAGATATTGTTATTTTCATTTAGTACACATCTTCAGCTTTCATTTGGTACCAAAATAATGAGTTAAATGCCTTTAAAAGTTAACTTTATTTATAACACTAAAGGGTTTCAAAACACCATAGTAACCAGTACATTAGAAAAATGATATCAACTTCAAATTTGTTACAGTGTCTTATCATGACATATCTATCATTTCCTGTTGATTAATTTGTGACCCGCTCCATCGTAATCAGGAAAAGGTCGCTGAGGCCGTTTTACGCATATGAAATACAAACTACGGGAGATTGTTGTCAAGGTAGTGCCCAACTAACATGGAAACTGTTATGACAATCAGACAACAGGAAGTATGCCGTTGCTATGGTTGTTTATTGAAAAGCCTGCATTTGCGTTTACTTTTACAACTGTTTATTTCAAAGCTGTTTTTCTCTTTTTTTCGTCAAATAAATATACACCTGTCATCTTCATCAGACCATAACTCGTTAACCTAAACAGATACACACTTGTGATGGGTATCATTAGAAAGCTTATGAAATTCCCTTTCTCACCATGTGCATATCTCAAAAAGTCATTTTAAGACTTATTCCTGATTACGATGGAGCGGGTCACATTTGTTACTTTAAATATAGAGCTGTATCTCGAAATAGCCTGTACGACCTATGTCAGGTTTTGTAGGAGCGGGTCACATATACATGTACATTATACATGCATACTCCAGTTGTATCTGGCATTTGTTTCATACATGGATGAAAATAAAAACCTGCAATGTTTTAAAATACATTTAGGCATTTGGTAACATGTAGGTACAATGGAACACCGCTATACCGAACATTCGGCTATACCAACGACCATCCTTGGTTCCCGATTTACCGAACATTGTTGTTACAAAAAGTATCAACGAAATAACAAAATCCACCGTTCTTAGCCCCCGATTTTTGTGTACAATCATATTTGTGTCCAAACATACCACACATTGTTGTTGAAAATGTGTCAACAGTTTTTTTAACATCCACATGGTATATCAAAATGCTATTAAGGCGTTTTTAATTCCCCAACGCAAACGTCAAACGGCCGGTGCTTTATGTGAAAGAGTGACGCCATCTTAAAAAATGTGCACCTGATGAATCGACGGCTGAAAATCGCTATACTGAACAATCGATATACGGAACAAAATCTGTGGATCCTGTGATATTCGTTATAGCGGTGTTTCACTGTACTTTCATCAAATGTTGGCATTTTCGAGCCAACCTCCAAAGTACTAAAGGCATTTTCATTGTCAATGGCTATGAAAATCCAGCACTGCAAACACACAAAAATATATACCTCCTTTGTGTTGATTTCCTTCAACTTCGCTTCCAAGTTTTGCAGGTCGGCAAACTTGGTGGCCCCGTCCGCGTCGGCGAACAGCACGGTCCTGCCCCGCGCACTGAGCATGCCCAGTCGGACGGCTCCTCCCTTGCCTCGATTCTTGGCCAGCGTTAGAACCCGTACACGGTCTGTGCCGTACGTCTTTGAGTATTCTAAGGCAACCTGGTCGTGTAAACAAATTAATGATTAACCCTAACCACCCTGAGTCCATCAAAATCCATTTCCTGTTTTGGAGGATTTTAGCGGATTCAGGATACCTTCATATTGAACAAACTGGAGGAGTGTGATGGAATGAGGATTTTAAGCCTAGCGTTACTGCAGGAGTTTGATGGGTTCAGGATTCAGAAATTTAGGTGATGGACTGATAATGATGGACTCTATGGAGAAACACACTGCAATTTTTTGTATATGCCACCATGGTATCTTGAATCCGCCAGAGTCCATCAACTTTTGCTGGTGGATTATTGATGGACTCAGGATATCTCCAGAATGTATACTGGTGGAGTCTGATGGACTCAGGACACCAGCAGTTTTTACAAACCAAACTTGGTAGATTGTAGCGGATTCAGGATACTTTCTAGAAAAAGCAGTGAGGGGGTTAGGGTTATAGTACAAAATAGCGAATAGCGAATGGATTTACACAGCAATTAGCTTTTTTTTACCATTGCGGTCCTTGCTTGTAAATGTTGTCGTTTATTGTCTGGATAGTTCACTTTAACCCTTGCCACTTTTCGGATGTATTCTCAATCTTTAAAAATCCTTCAAAATCCTCCAAACTGCCTCCATATATAAATAAATAAATAAATAAATATATATAACCTCGAAAAAACACCATTAGCGCGACCACTCCATAGAGACGCGCGCAAAATTTTAGGTTTTTATTTGTAACCTAACCCGTTTTAGGTTATAATATAAATACAACCTCATTCTGGAGCTTTTCATTTTCGAATAATTTTGTATTCAATTATTTGAAAATGCACTTGACTGAATATTCAAATATTCCAAACTTGCCGATCATGTTTTACACACTTCAACTGTTGGAGTTTAGCAGGCTTAGTACTGTTAGGTTCAGTACAGTACAGTAAACCAATAATTACTGAACCTGTGTGCAGTTGGTGAAGTTTGTTAGGTTTGGTATGCTTTCTAGTGGGAGAGCCTAGGGGGTAAGAGTTACTAACTGAACCTGTGTGCAGTTGTTGAAGTTTGTTAGGTTTGGTATGCTTTCTAGTGGGAGAGCCTAGGGGGTTAGGGTTATTTACTGAACCTGTGTGAGCTGTTGAAGTTTGTTAGGTTTGGTATGGCTTTCTAGTTCGAGAGCCCAGGGGTTAGGGTTAACTACTGAACCTGTGTGCAGTTGTTGATGTTTGTTAGGTTTGGTATGCTTTCTAGTGGGAGAGCCTAGGGGGTTAGGGTTTAACTACTGAACCTGTGTGCAGTTGTTGAAGTTTGTTACGTTTGGTGTGCTTTCTAGTGGGAGAGCCTAGGGGGTTAGGGTTAACTACTGAACCTGTGTGCAGTTGTTGAAGTTTGTTAGGTTTGTTATGCTTTCTAGTGCAAGAGCCTAGGGGGTAAGAGTTACTAACTGAACCTGTGTGTAGTTGTTGATGTTTGTTAGGTTTGGTATGCTTTCTAGTGCGAGAGCCTAGGGGGTTAGAGTTAACTAACTGAACCTGTGTGCAGTTGTTGATGTTTGTTAGGTTTGGTATGCTTTCTAGTGCGAGAGCCTAGGGGGTTAGGGTTTAACTACTGAACCTGTGTGCAGTTGTTGAAGTTTGTTACGTTTGGTGTGCTTTCTAGTGGGAGAGCCTAGGGGGTTAGGGTTAACTACTGAACCTGTGTGCAGTTGTTGATGTTTGTTAGGTTTGGTATGCTTTCTAGTGGGAGAGCCTAGGGGGTTAGGGTTTAACTACTGAACCTGTGTGCAGTTGTTGAAGTTTGTTACGTTTGGTGTGCTTTCTAGTGGGAGAGCCTAGGGGGTTAGGGTTAACTACTGAACCTGTGTGCAGTTGTTGAAGTTTGTTAGGTTTGGTATGCTTTCTAGTGAGAGAGCCTAGGGGGGTTAGGGTTAACTACGGAACCTGTGTGCAGTTGTTGAAGTTTGTTAGGTGTGGTATGCTTTCTAGTGGGAGAGCCTAGGGGGTTAGGGTTTAACTAATGAACCTGTGTGCAGTTGTTGAAGTTTGTTACGTTTGGTGTGCTTTCTAGTGGGAGAGCCTAGGGGGTTAGGGTTAACTACTGAACCTGTGTGCAGTTGTTGAAGTTTGTTAGGTTTGGTACGTTTTCTAGTGCGAGAGCCAAGGGGGTTAGGGTTGAGAAGAGTTTTCAACACAAACCTTGGTCGTGGCGTCTCTACTTCCATCATCAACGACAATGACTTCGTATAAAAAGGACTTGTTCTCCTTCTGTAGAGAAAAAACGATTGCCGATATTGATAGAAACTTGAAGGAAATATACAACATTTGAAAACATAAATATTACCAAATTATCACAAAATACTTTACAGGACTGTTAGGAAATGAAAATTTTAAGCATCCTGTAAAATCATGGCTCCTGCGGTGCTAGCATTTTTAAGTAAAGTAGTATTTTTGTATCAATTTTTAACGACGAACGGCTGACCATGCAAGGCAGCTAAATCAATCACAATAACCATCTCTGCCCTCAAAATTTACCCATTTACTCCTGGGTGGAGAGAAGCAATGAGTGACAAAGTGCCTTGCACAAGGGCACACGCACCATATTCCCAGGCCGGACTCGAACCCACAACCTGCAGCTTTACCCACAGACGGTGAATTCAATGCTCCAAGCCACGAGTTAGAACACGATTGGTTTTCTTGATTTTTTTCAAAACTGAGGTAAGGATTCGGTTAAGGGTTAGGGTATATTTAAGGTTATATTGGGTCGAAATTTCAATCCAGGAAATTGATTTTTAAAAATTAAATTTTTAATTAAAAAATGTCACTGTAACAATTTTCGCTATAACATCCTACCAGAACATGATTGGTTTTCTTGATTTTTTCCAACATCTACAAAACCAAAACGTGAAACATTTTTGCTATAATTTTTGCTATAACATACTACCACCACAAATCCATCCATTTAAAAAAATCACAGCAAAAGCAATTGGTGTACATTCCCTTTTTAGGAATTACATGTACAAATAAAGAATATGAAATTAAAAGAAGAATGTTATCATTGGAAAATGTTGCCACATCAGCAACTGTACACATTGGCACATTACCCGTTTGTTTTCTAAGAATCCAATGGCTTCGTCCAACATCACAGGCACTGCAAACAGACAAACAAACAAGATATCTTTAAAGGTAGGATACACCATTGGTAATTGCTTGAATAATCAGGAATGGGCGAGTTTGGGGGGTTGTATTTTATAGTAAATATCGTGTCTTTGTGCTTTTCTCTTCCATTGTAAACAATGTATTGGTGCAGAGTGTCTCTTACGTAACTATATAAAAGCTTACCTCAAATCCCGTAATATGGTCTGGAGAATTCAAAGTTAAAATATGCCAAGCATCCTAAGCAAGACAGTGTACAAGAGATTTTCAAATCAAAATCAACTCTTAAATGGCTTATAATAGTAACACTGTCAGTAAGGCCAAATAAAAAACTAAACATGTTTAGAGTCCTGCCTTTTTGAAAAAAGAAAGGAGGCCTGTTTTTTGTTAATTGTTTTTATAATGGGTGTCCGACACATTTTTAGGACATTTTTGAAGATGGTCTCCAACAGACGTACGTAGTAATGGACTATTTTTACAGCATGCACACAGTGATGCTAAACTCTAAAATATACGATATTATTGGCTTTTTCGCAAGTTGCGAAAAAGCCTTTGTTTTTGTTCTGATTTTCTTTTTTAATTTGTTTTTCTTTCTTTTAGTAACATAAACTCCATAGACTTTGTACACGTTTTTTTGCACAAGTACTTTTACCAGAGAACAAAGTCGTATTTCCATAAAACTTAACCCAAGTGAAGACCCTAGGGTGAGCTCGGTCCTAACAGACATACGTCATGGTGACGTCATCAGGGGTCACGTGACGTCATCTTAAAGGTGCAATTGATTTAATCTTTGAAAATCAATAACAAATCAACCGCAAAAGACCGAAACTTGATTGTTGTGGCAATAGATAGAATAATTAAGGATCTTCATTTTATCTCGTGTGCGTGAAATCACGTGACCCTTCCTTCCGGTCCAAACCGGAAGTGCCTTATAATTTAAAAGTGAAAAATGATATGAACTTACTTTCAACGATGTTAGTGTCTGGCTAGATTGTATTTAACAAAAAAAATACCGGCGACGCCATAACATGTTATAGCGCCCTCTAGCGGCTGGTTGAAAAATGGTTAAAATGAATAATCTGTTGATGTGTGTGGCGAAGTTTGCTGAAATCACTTTTTAACCGGTGTATCAGCTTCGTGCTAAGAACTTATTGACTGAGAGAAATATTGATGACGTCACCAAACCGAAAGTTACAATGAAAAGACCTTTAAACCTTAAAAAAATGCTGAAAAATCAACCGCGATAGATATAATCCAGATTTTTGCTTCAAATAGCAAAGTTAAGACAGCTCTCGAGCTTTATGTTAATTACGTCACGATGACGTCATCAAGTGTCAGATTACAAGGAACCAAATATTTCTAGATTTAATTTTTGAAAATCAATATAAAATCAACTGTAAGAGATTCGATTTAGATTTTTAAAGGACTTGGTAGATTAATCCATGGTCTTCATAATTTGTATTACATGCAAAAAAACCTGACACTTCCTTCCGGTCCAAACCGGAAGTGCATTATAATTTAAAAGTGGAAAACGATGTGAACTTACTTTCAACGATGTTAGGCGCTGGCTATGTTGTAAGTAACAAACAAGTTAACGATGACTTCATAAAAAATTAAAGCGCCCTCTAGCGGCATGTTGACAAATATTACGTCATATTACGATTATATTTGAATTATTACGTTTTTAGACCTTTAAGCCATATCTCAGCAACGGATCGTGTTAACATAACACCTCATTTTGTATTGTTAGGTTCATTAAAATTAATTTTAATCTGTTTAAACTAACTTAAATTCGTGTTCAATGATTTTAAATTGTTTTGATGGTATACAAGTTCAATTTTTGAAAAATCTAATTAAAAAAATTGCAAATGCGAAAAAGCCCTATGTTCTGTTCCTCGAACAGACGTAGTTCTAGTTTTATTATATTTTTTTTCAAAAAGATATTTTCCTGTTTTTCCTAAAAAAAGAAAAAAAAAAGGAAGCGGGCAGGGACGCTAAACATGATTTGTTTTATATTTGGCCTAAAGTGTAAGGATTTGAATATAAAATCAATTATCAATACTTTGTTCAGTTCTTTGCTCCGACTTACATCTCAATTCCTCATTGTAAGATGGCACAATAACTGAAAGGTCCAAGGTCGCTTCGTCTCCTAAACTTGGAAATGGATGTTTCTGGTTATTCTCTCCCGTCGGATCGATGAAGTATTTCTCGCTGTCGTAGCGCCTTGCATCCGGCTTAGGGTCTGTCGTCATGTAGATGAAGACCACGAGCTATAGGGGGGGGGGGGGGGGGGGGGGGGATCAGAGCAGATTAGTAGAAACATTTTTCAAGATTCGATACACAATTATTTGAAAAATCTGAGAATCGCGATTTGGGCTCTTGTTTTTACTTGCTAATCATTCCATGCACTACTGAGTACTGTTGACCTTGTTGACCCTAACCCCCTAGGCCTTTTTTGCTAGCAACCATCCTCAATCCTCCAAAATCCTCTTCTTTTTTTAAACCGCATTTTTTGAAAACCCCATTTAGCCTCAATCCTCAAAAATCCTCCACGCTTGAAACAACATCATGTGCCTCAATTCTCCAAAATCCTCATTTTTTGAAAACCCCATTCAGCCTCAATCCTCAAAAATCCTTCACACTTGAAACAACATTGTGCCTCAATCCTCAAAAATCCTCATTTTTTTAAAAACCCCATACAGCCTCAATCCTCAAAAATCCTCCAAAACTGCAATGGAATTTTGGAGGAGTGAGGAGCGTTAGGGTTAATGTTGCAAAACTTGGGCAAAACTTGGCTATTCTGTAATTTCCAACCCAATTTTGTATTTTCCCAAAAAAAAACGAATGCGAAAACCAAATAAATAACTACTAGCACTAATAATAATATAATATTAATAATAATGTATTTATATAGTGCAAATTCCACCATGCATGTTAAAATGCGCTTTATAAATAATTTAAAATACACTTAAAGTTTAAAAATAAAAATAAATAAAAATAAATATAAAAAAATCAATATTACCAAAATAGGCTCACAAATCTACACATAATACATAACAAAAACCACACCATCAAATCATTTAAAAGCGGCCATAAAAAGATGTCTTAAGTTTAACTTTAAAACTCGACAATGACTGAATTGTTTCAATTTCATGTGGCAATTTGTTCCACAAGTAAGGTGCCGCTGAGAAGAAAGCCCCTACTACTCGTACCGTACCCGTAGGGTCCACTACCGTAATTGAAGGAAGAATTTCCACGCGAGCACATTAGCATGAAATGTGCCTCTACACCTTTTTTTTTTAAAAGAGGCCGTTTGGTAAAAAAAGTTATGGGATTGTGTAAATATAGCCTTGGATCCACTCTCCTGGTTTTTGAGCTTCAATCTGAGGGCAGACTCGATTGAAAAATCGATTGAAAAAAACGTTTGAAAAATGGGTCCTTCATGTAATTGCCCTAAAACGTGGAGGGATGTCATTTGTTAAATTGCTGCTTGCAGGCTCGGGAAGTATCACTTTTCGGGAGGCGAGTTTCTTTTGGTGTGAATATAAAAAAATTAGAGCAATAAATTATAGAATGCAGGACCCACTGACAACTCTCGACTTTGTTTACCCTAGGACATAGAATGGACTGACCCTACCCCTAACTCTGTATACCCCGATACCCATAAATACAGGGCCACTCCATTCTATGTCATAGGGTAAATAAAACCGAGAGTTGTCAGTGGGCCCTGCATCTATAGTTGAGCAAAAAAATGTAATTGGCTTACCCACCCAAAATTGAAAAGAAATAGAAAGATAAAGGTCAAGACAATAATCTGATTGTTGTTTGAGAAACCCCAATGATGTCGGATTGCATGAAACTTGGTCCTGAACTTTGTTGATTTTAGTTTTTACACTGTTTTCAATGGGGCTTGAATTAGGCTGGTGCACCCTGTACTAGCAAGATGGCATGCACATTAGCCTCTGTCATGACCTTTCTAAAAGGTCAACGCGAGGAAAATTGTCAAAATGGCGGCGCTTACCAACAGCAACACGTGTGTCGTCGATGTCAGAACTTTATGGCTTACGACGGAGCTCTAAAGGCTGTGGTTATTTCGAGAGGATAAACCGTAGGCATAAGGTTAAATGTCATCCAAAACCGTAAAATTACGAAAGAGAAAGAAACAGCGACTGAAAAAATGGTCAGTTTGTGAAAGCGTGCTGCGCTATATACGTACGTGCGTAGCTAGCGGATGTCAGACAAGTCGACCGTTGAGACAACTCGACTCGGGACAAGTCGACCGTTGAGACAACTCGCCCGTTGAGACGGTATCCGGTCACTTCGGCACCTAGCCAAGTCGGCACCCACCAACTCGGCACCTTGTCAACTCGGCACCTGACCAACTCGGCACCTAGTCGGCACCCAGCAACTCGGCACCTAGCCAACTCGGCACCTGGAATTTTACCCCCTGCTCACGACTTCCAACTCGGCACCTAACCAACTCGGCACCTGACCTCGGCACCTGACCTCGGCACCCTGCCTCAACTACTATGGGCCGTGCCCGAACTACCATCTACATTAGTTTTATACATTTCAAGAAAAACTATATTACAAAAAAAAATTAAAACGAACATTTACAGCTCAGCTAGCCGGCCCGCGCGACAGACGTCGGCGGGCGCGCGGCAGCGGTACATTCGCCGAGTTACCCATCCAGCATTTGGGGCCGGTACGCGGTGTAGGCCTATTATGACAAAAACGGATATTGTGAGAGCATTGTACATTCTTAAGTGGAGATATTTTTACCATTAGGAGCCGAGACAGGGTTAATAAACTAGGTAATAGAGTCTGATTTTAATAGCAGTCTGAAGTTCATGGCGAAGGTGTACCGCGTATGCGGGCAATGCACTGCACTGACGCACAGCGAACCCCGACGCACAGGGCTTCTTCCCGACCCCATGCATGCGCGTTCACCCCAACCCGCCAGGCCCAGGCCCCCGGGCCCGGCGACGGAGCAGAGCGTTTCTGGTCTTGCTGATTTGTTTGACACTTAGGCCTACATTTTTTATGTATATCTTTTTGTTTCGTAGGGTGTATACCCCTACCGTCCACATCGGTATTTTGTGCTATATTGACGTAGGCCTATTATTATGTAAAGAACTAAAGGTCCGATTCAGTTGTATTAAAGTTGGTTTATGTATTTTTTCCTTTATTTTTCCTTTGTTATTTTTGCCACCTTCCCCCCCTTTTTATGATAATTCAGAATTTATATTATTAAATTTAATAATTGCAAGAATGTGAGGGTAGGGCATGAATTCCATACAGCCCCTCAGACCTTCCTGCACAAAGTCTATGGGCCCTGAGAGAAAAGTTCTAAGTATTTTCAAAGAGTAGCTTGAATTTTATTCACTCCGAAATTAGTGTTTCTTTATCAGGTTTACAACTTGTGGTACTTTTCAAGTCATTTAAAGGAATGAATGAGTGGCGGCTGTGTATGGAATTCTTTCCCACAAGAATCCCGCTAGCCCAACTACTAGACATCGGGAACCTTTTTTATGGCAACTTTGCTGAATATTGAACATAATATATGAACCCCTCAATTTGTTTTTTAATTGTAGAATTTGCTCAGAATTTAATAATTTCATTACAAATCTTTAGATTTTGGGGATTTCCTCACAACTTCCTTAAAATATCCTTAAAATAAGGAAATGTCCTTGAAAGTGGAAGCACGGAGTTGACATGACCAGTTGACAGGCAACGCCAGGCAACAAAGTACCCGCTTAACGCTGATTGGTCCTCGCCGCTACACAACGGGCACAAAAGGATGCCGATAGTTCCTGATCGGGAGACAATATCCCAAATGAAGGATTGGGTCCGGGTCCGTAGTCCTTCCTTTTTTTATTTTACATTTTTTTTTCCATTAAAGGCTTATTTTTTTCTCTATAAAAATGCCTCCAAAATAATGAGAAGAGTTAGTGCGGGTAGGTTCATGCGCCCGTACTAATATCGGAGGTGCCGAGTAGGTCAGGTGCCGAGTAGGTCAGGTGCCGAGTTGGTTTTTGTGCAGGTGCCGAGTTGGTGGGTGCCGAGTTGGCAAGGTGCCGAGTTGGTGGGTGCCGACTTGGCAAGGTGCCGAGTTGGTGGGTGCCGACTTGACCAGGTGCCGAAGTGACCGACATTCGTTGAGACAACTCGCCCGTTGAGACAACTCGACCATTGGGAGAGCTATAGCTGTACTTCGACGTTTACATTGTTTATAAACAGTAAATGTTGGGCCGACTTTCCTCATGCAATGTTGCCATACTTCTTTGTTGACAAACTGCAAATTCATTGTACCTTTACCATGTTAATGTTATTAATGCTTGCTATTTACCCTCTGTTAACAATTTAGGTGTAAGCTTAGTCCGAAAAAAAAACCAAAACGGTGGCGTCCAGAAATTGTGCACACAACCGAGTGCTCCCTAATTGGTCGTGGCGCAATTGAATAATTCTTGAAAAATTCAAGTTTAATATTTACGAACTTCTTTTAATGTCAGGTTTCAGTCAATAAAAGGGTAAAATATTACTAGATTTCACAGGCGTCTGTACATTTAATGTGACAGTATTTAAAACTGGTTTTTAAATTAACATTGCAGGATCAGGAATGTTGAGGTTTAACGTCCATATAGTAATTATGTGAACCAAGTGCTTGTGTGTAAAGCCCCAAATTTATATTTGATGTCAAAAAATAATTAAAAATACAAAAATAATATTGCTTGTACATGTATCAAGTTGTATGAATTGGCCCCAGAATTTGTTTACTGTATGGCATTCAAATATGGCTTTCAAATAAAGCTTCAGTTCAGTGCCACTGAATTTTTTGTTTTGTTTAAATGTTAATTGGGCCTAACCGGTTTTCTAAGGAGCATAAATACACGGCGGGTCTTTTCAAGTGCAGGAAAGAAAATCTAGTTTTATGATTGGCCATTTTTTATTAAGTATTTCCCCGCAATTCACTAACTATCTGTTGTCTTTCCTCCATGGTATAGCTACTTACGTTAGTCTTACGCGAGAGCTCGGAAGCCATATTGACAAATTTCCGCAAAACGCCCTCTTCGGTTGATTTTCGTCATTTCATGACAGAGGCTAATGTCATGTTGTTTTATTTACATATGGCCGCTGTGTGGCTCAAAACCCTCCCACCGCACCGCAGTCACACGGAGGAAGTCGGGCCCTATTTCATTTGAGCCACGTTTATGGGGCAAGCGCCAACTAGACTGAACAATGCATTTTTAAGGATAAATAAAGCACGTCATGCTGTCCCAGATGCTTACCAACACAAGTGCCACAAAAGCTCCTAAGACCAACAATTGAAGTAAACTCAACAAAGTCAACTCCATTTTCCACGACTTTTTGCCGCACCACCCTGTTAAATGGTTTATAGTCTGGTTTCTAGGTAGAGCGAGAAATCACATTGGGGTACGTACGTGGACGTCAGTAGTCCCAAACCACATATCGTAAGCTAGCTAGCTGTGGAAATCCCGATTCACGTTGCGTCATTCTGAAGTAGAAAATCATCGTAAAAGTGTAATAGCGCCCTCACTCATCGAGTGTATTATAAACAATTTCCAAACTTATTTTGTTACCCTCCAAAATGGAAATAATGAGCCCTCTTTTGTTAATGTTTAACCAACAAATCCCAACAAATACTGACAGAACACTTCATAATGGCACGATATCGAAAATGTTCATGATTTTGTCTATTTCTAATAATAACACCACTCACAAAAAAGAATCTAAAGAAATGTTTGCTCAGTGGGTATATACACTTTTAACAAAAAACACGAAATAAAACCCGGGGAAAAAACCCCGACACAACACGATGTTGTCACGATGTTGACATCATAAAATCCGACGGATTAATTTCGTCTTCAAGTTGGAAAAAACGATTTTTTTGGGCGGTATTCTTTCGAGCCCCACTATAGTGCTGTCTTGAGTCTAATTTTTCTTTTTTGAAAAAAATCCCTCGGGACGTAACCGAATAAACACACGTCGGTGAAGGGCCAACATCAAATGATCTTTTTGAAGATAGGTACGTTTGCATTGACCATAATACAAAAAATAGGAGGTTGGTTATTATAATTTAGAGAAAAATGTAGATCAACTAATTGAATACAATGTATACTATAATAAATCATTATAATACATGTACAGTGTACTATAATTTATGGTAAGAAATATAATAAACAGAAGCAGTTTCAAAGATAAGCGAAAAAAGATGACCAACATTTCCCGCCATCAACGTTTGGATAATAATCATGGAATACTGAAGAGATAAACACGGAGGAATAAAAAAAAAACATGTATTTTTATTCCTCCATGAGATAAACAAGAGAATAAGCGTGGACCATTGATACCTTGCTCTGGTAAAAATCTTTCTTGAGAATAGACAGTTTATCTATTTGAAGTTGGACTGATATGGCAGCTTTTGTGTGGTGGGCAATGATGTGACGTCACTAATAAGCTCCTCCCCTCATTTTTGCTCAATGTGTGCACCGAACGCATCATCAAAAGCCGCCGCGCGTACGTGTGTGTGTGTTGCTCGTGGTCGATATGCGAACGTGCATTTCATGCGCATTGTGTGGTTTATTCATCCCATGGTTGTCCGTACGTGTACGTCTAGGTGTGAAGAATTGCATTTGCAAGCAGACTTTAATGCCACTTTTCGACAGAAATCACGCTATTTTTTTCAAACAAAAGTGGAAAAGAAGATAAGGATTTTAAAGAGTTTCAACTTCACGGAAAAATAGCTTTGGTTTTCGCCTTCACGCCGTTGTAAATGTGAATTGAAGAGAACGGTGCCTAAATGATTGAATGGCAACATATCACCGCGACTGTGGAACTCACCGCGTGAATGCCTCAGTAGCTGCCGAGTATTGACCGACTGAGACGGGGGATGCCACCGCTGCTGACTCGCTGCACGGACGGAGAGAGGGCGCCGATTTACAGCGACCACATGGAACAACGCGGGGAGGTGAGACCGCATAATTTTGCAAGGAACCGTAGGAAAACGCTTAGTATGTCTTCCAGTGTTGCCATGATGTTTCGTGCCACATTGTTGTGTTTAATTTTTGGTTTGGCGAGTGGACAAGGAGGATACGACACAGATTTTCTCTTCACTGTTGATGAGGGACAGCCACCAGGTTTTCCTGTAGGAACGATAACCCCAGAACCTGGGTATACGTATTCATTTAGCGACCCCCCTGCTGAATTCACAATCAACGCAGACAGTGGAGAAATACAGACTGCCATAGAAATAGATAGAGAACAAATTCCAAATGATGTGTTCGATATTTTGGTGCTAGCTAGGCATTCAATTACTTCTAGAACTAAACCGATCGAAGTCAGGATAACCGTCACTGATTTGAACGACAACGCGCCAGTTTTTCCAGAAACGGATATTTCAATATCATTTACTGAGAATGGACGCGTAGGGTCAAGTGTCATTCTCGAATCAGCCACAGATCCAGATAAGTCGGAGAATGGCAGCATTGTGGAGTATTCCATCTCGGAGGGAAATTCCGAAAATGCCTTTCGTTTGGTGGTCATTCCAGGACCTGATGGCTTGCCGATATACATTAATCTGGAGACGAACAATTCGTTGAATCATGAAATGCAAGATTTCTACCAGCTCACCGTAGCCGCCAGAGACAATGGTTCACCTCCGCGCTCTGGATTTGTGCATTTGAACATCAGCGTTCTGGACATCAATGACAATCCACCAACATTTAACCAGAGTGACTTTGTCATCTATGTTAATGAAAGTACCCCGGCAGGCACTAAGCTGCTTGAAGTCCATGCCACTGATAAAGACTCGGGTATGAATGGAGAGGTGGAATACTTCATCGAGGAGGAAACTTCCAATTTCAATGTTGAACCAACTTCAGGAAACATAACCCTTAAGCAGAAATTGAATTACATCAGTAGTGATCCCTACCAAGTGACTGTGAAAGCTCGTGATAAGGGCATACCAACACTATATGGACGTGCCTTTCTATCTGTGTATGTCATTGATGAAAATGACCATGATCCACAAATATCATTTAGCTACATCCCTGCCTCTGAAGATTTCGCCACTGTTTCAGAAGGAGTTGCAACAGGCTCTATTGTTGCTTTGGTAACGGTTACTGATGAGGATCTCGCAAAAAATGGGGAAGTTAACCTGCAGATAATTTCTGGAAATGAAATAAATCACTTCATGTTGGACACGCTCCCCCTTTTTTTTCCTACTGAAGTCCAGACAAAAGTCTACAAGATTGTTGTTGTTGGCGGGGTAGATCGCGAAAATGTTGCAGAGTATAATCTCACTCTTGTGGCTTGGGATAATGGATCTCCACGGCGGCAGGCGACTGGTAACTTTCTCATCCATGTGGTTGATACCAATGATCACTCACCGGAATTCCAACAGACAGAGTATCATGCTAACTTGAGTGAAGCGGAACCCATTGGCAGCTTTGTTCAAAGTTTGACAGCTACAGATACAGACTTTGGTCTCAATGCCATGATCTTGTACTCCATCACAGCAGGAAATGCTCTAGATTGGTTTGAGATCAACCCTGAAACAGGACTTGTTACTACCAAGGCACTGCTGGATCGTGAAGTTGCATCTGTGATCGAACTGAACATTTCAGCCACTGACCAAGGCATACAACCGCGTGAATCAGGAACCACTCTCACAGTCGCCATTCTGGATGAGAACGACGAAGCCCCAGAATTTACGAGTTCCAACTATACTGCTTCTGTTCCAGAAAATATAGCTGCCAGATTTGAAGTTACAACTGTGACAGCAACTGATGGAGATGAAGGAACAAGCGGCCTCGTGCATTATGAATTTACTGAGGAGGTTGTACTCCAGAACCCTGGTGTATTTTCAATTGATGTTGTCTCTGGTACTATTTTCACAGAAGCTGTTTTGGATCGCGAAGAAGTTTCCGAGTACGATCTCCACGTTAGAGCTTTTGACTCTGGTAATTCACCTCAGGAGTCAATCGTTAGTGTTCACATTGATGTTGTGGATGAGAATGACAATGCCCCGGTTTTCTACCCACAAACCTACCTCGTGACAGTGCAAGAAAACGGACCAGCTGTAAGTTTAGTTGAGCAAGTAACCGCGACAGATTTAGACACCGGCAACTACGGAAATGTGACCTATTCCATCTTCAGTGGCAATGCTGATGGAAAGTTTCAAATTGAAGGTGCAACAGGGGAAGTGAGGACTGTGATGGCTTTGGATCGTGAAGAAAAATCATCCTACACGCTCCTTATCAGTGCAACTGATGGTGGCGGTCAAACGGCAGAAATTTCAGCTGAAGTGCACATCGCTGTTGGTGACATACAAGACAGCCCTCCTACCTTTGACATGTCAGTCTATGAATTTGAAATTTATGAGAACGCCAATACAAGCTCATTTGTTGGCAGTGTTTCGGCATCCAGCCAGGACTTAAATGCACAGATTCGGTACATAATATTCTCCGGTGATCCAAGAAATCAGTTTGAAATTGATAGCGAATCTGGTGTAATCCTTTCTAGAAGTGCACTTGACAGGGAAACTACATCTGCATACGAGTTGATTGTGTACGCCAATGGTGGCAGCATGGTTGGCAGCGCCACCGTTAAGGTTGAGGTTCTCGATGTCAACGACAATGCTCCTCGATTCCCAAGATCGACAGACACATCTGATGTTGTTGAGAACTGGGAAGTTGGCCGGCCCTTCTATCACGTTGAAGCAACTGATGCGGATAGTCCTCCTAATGGTGATGTTGTCTACAATATCGTCCAAAATCCTGACGGAATATTTGGAATAAATCACACCACTGGCTGGATGTTTTTGACGAGAGGCTTACCGGCCTCTGTTCAAGATGAATACGTTGTCCGGATTGTTGCGTCTGATCTCGGCACTCCGAGCCTCTCAGCAACTCTTGATCTCATCGTGTCAGTCAGAGACGTCAACAACCATGCTCCTGAATTTGCTGCTCAGCATTTTGAGACATCCATCAGTGAAACAACTGAGGTGAACTATCGCTTCTTTAGCCTCGTGGCCACTGATCGTGACCAAGGGTCAAATGGCATAATTTCGTATAGCATCTTAAGTGGTAATGATGGGGAGTCCTTTGGTGTTTTTCCAAATGGTCAAGTTTACGTGAAGAACTTCTTGGACCGAGAAACCATCAGTGAATATACACTTCAAGTAGAAGCACGAGACAATGGTATTCCATCACGCACCACATCGACTGAACTGTTGGTTGAGATTCTTGATGAAAATGACAATCGGCCATTTTTTGGCAATTCTAGTTACACCTTTTTTCTGCAGGAGGGATCTTCCGTGAACACAGTTGTTGGAAGCATACTGGCCACTGATGCAGACTTGGGTGAAAATGCCGAGCTCACCTACAATTTTGTTGGGAACCAGACACAGTTTTTGTTGGACCGGGGCACTGGAGTAATCACAAACTTGGTTGGGTTTGATCGGGAAGTGTTAGAGGCTGAAACTGGTCACTCTCGTTTTGTGTTGGCTGCTGTGGTGAGAGATGGTGGTGCCACTCCATTCCAAGATCGTACTTCAATCACAATAATCATCAGTGACATCAATGACAATCCACCTGTGTTTTCTCGCTCATCCTACCAAGTGACAATATCTGAACTGGCCGAGAATGGCACCCATGTTCTCCGTGTGACGGCCAGTGACTCTGACTTCGGTGACAATTCTTACATTGTCTACAGCATCGTGTATGGAAATGCTGACAACAAATTCCAGATTGATCGGACTAGCGGACAGATCACGCTCATCGGCCCCCTAGACAGAGAATCGACTCCAGAATATTCACTCACAATCAAAGCTCAAGATGCAGGCAGTGATCCTCAGCAAAACACAGCAGAAGTACATGTACAAGTTCTGGATGAGAATGACCACATGCCAATTTTCACTCATGTTGAGGCCGTGCTGGAAGTGACGGAATGTCTTGCCATAGGCCAACCCATCACCATGGTTTCCGCCACAGATGATGACATTGGTGAAAATGGACTGATCTCGTACAGCATCACGGGTGGTGATGAGCAGAAGGTTTTTCGTGTTGATCCCGACTCTGGTGACATTACTCTGTCTAAATTACTTGATCATGAGACCAGATTCAGCTACACCTTGAACATCACCGCAAGAGACTCGGGAGTGCCACAGCAGACATCTGTGACATCCATTTTGGTTCGTGTGCGTGATTGCAATGACAACTCGCCTGTGTTTCCCCAACATACAATTGTGCAAAGGATTGATGAGGAGGTTCCACTCAACACACCAGTTGTGACTGTCTCAGCATCGGACCCAGACTCTGGAATCAATGGACAAGTACGGTACTCAATTCTGAGCCAGGAACCAAAAGGTAATCATTTCAGCATCAATTCAGAGAATGGCAGCATACTCACGAATGCCCGCATTGATTATGAGTACCTCAAGATGCACAACGGTTTCTTCAAACTGACTGTAAAAGCCACTGACCAGGCACTGCCGGTGGAAAGCCGGCGCTCAGCGACCACCGAAGTTGTGATCTTCGTGCGTAACATCAACGACAATGCCCCAGTCTTCCAGACACACAATGCAGTAGTGGTATCCCGTAATGCTCCAGAGGGCACCTCTGTTACCACGGTAACTGCAGACGATCCTGACGATGAGGACAATGGAAACGTCACTTACCACATTGTCAATCGCAGCGTCCCATTCGAAATCAACACAGCAACTGGCGAAATTTCAGTGAATCAATTTGGATTTGAACCAAACGTCCACGCGTACCATGTCCGTATTAACGCTATGGACAGTCAGCTGACTTCGAACCACACCTCCCTTGTGTTGAAAATCCTGGTTCTTGGGGACTCGAACAATGGACCCACCTTTGCTCGCAGTATGTACTCGGGGACTGTGTCCGAGAACGAGGATACAGGAACTGTAGTGGTGTCTGTGAGTGCCGGATACCCTGGTGATCCTGATGCACATGTCGAGTACTACATCACTTCAGTCGTCGCTGGTGGTGTGTCCAGAGAAGGTGACTTCGAGATGACTGAGTCTGGCGTGATTTCTACCGGTGTGGTGCTAGACAGGGAGCAACTAGGAGAAGACACTCGGTATGAAGTCACAGTCTATGCCGTCAGCGGTACTTCAGCATACACCAGCACTCGGGTAAGTTGTACACTATTTACTTTTCCTTATTCTGCCCTCATTTGGCATTGTTACACCCCAACTATGGCAATGGTCAGTCTCAACTACAGTTAACAATTGTTGCCTGCTGTGACATGGTCCATGGCGTTTTGTACACCCGAGGGGGCAAATGGCACCCGAGGCGAAGCCGAGGGTGCCATTTGCCCCCTCGGGTGTACAAAACGCCATGGACCATATCACAGCAGGCAACAATTGTTTTGTTATACCACGGTAATAGATTACAGCAGGCAAGAATTGTTCGTTATGGGTCCGTTCCCGTTGCGGTGCAAAATTGCCGAAGTAGTCGCAGTCGCACTGAATGTTCCGTGTTTTTCTTCGTACTGGCGCTGTCTTGCTCGAAAATCTAATTTCTGATCTCCTCTTTTGAACGAGACAGAAATCGCTTCTTTGGAGGTGACTTAATGCTGTCGTCTGCCGACATTACGGAGAAAATAAGGCAAAATTGGAACAGAAAAAAAGCAGACGAACAGCATAAACGAAAGCCGGTGTAAACAACAATGGCGGTCGTTAGTCGTTGCCGAAAGTGCTAACTTCACTGTTCCCTGTTTACATCGCACAGGAACATACATCAATTTACGTAGTACCAGCTATATAACACAGCGTTGCTAGACTCTAATATCAGTCGCTTCCATGGTATTTATCACAGAAATGGCCGGCCAGGCTATGCGCTAGCGTGTAAAAAAAGATTCCGCGGCCTGGAAAAAGAAAGTTCATGTACCCCGTGGGGTACATGAACTCATGTACCACGCGTACTCAGCGTACATCACTCATACCATGCTCATATACATCGGCACACTCGGATACATGCGTTTTTGTGGCATGTCACGTGAACGCTTCTCGACCAATAAAAATTCACAATCTATTGCCGTGGTATAACAATTAGGATTGTCCAAACTATAGTTAGAAATTTCTCAACCATTGTTCAGAATTTTCAAAAAAATTGTTTGGACTGTTACTTCCAACTATGTAGTTGGGACCATTGCTATAGTTGGGGCGTAACACTAGTAACAGCATCACACGGTTGAATTTCTATCATGTTAAAATTATGATGCGTCGTGAAATTCATTTCACAAAACATGTTTACGTGTGACACGTCGTATGAGTGAGTTAGGGTCGGGAAATTCATTTCACTACACATGTCCTACCCGGTTAGTGCAACGCGTCGTACAGTACAATGTAGGTGTATAGCACAAAATATTGACTGTCATTTGTACTTACCGGTATTTAACAGTAAAAAAATAATATTCAGCAGAGAGTTGTCGAATCTCTTTCCGGAAAGTTTTCGAAACGTAAATCAAAATGACTGACATGTGATACAGTTTTAAACAAAAACAAGCTTGCTGTGGACATGTAGCGAATTTGAAATTTCAAGTACAATATTCTGAAGGTTTATTCAAACTGACTTTTTTACAATTAATGTTCTATTTACAACTCCCAACACATTGTCTCGGTATTATAGTTTCTTTTATTTAAGTTTTACGCCATAAAACCGGCTATAAAAAGACACATCTTATTTTACGACGACCCAAAGACACGTAACTTACAACGTGTTTCAAACTGATGTGTTCAACACATCGCAAGTTTCGTGAAATGGATTGTACGATAACTCAATGTTATAAAACATTTTACATACCCTATGTATTTCATGCCCCCTTGATTTTGAAAAAGTTAAAATGTTGGGATTTTAATCCGCGCAATTTAAGTATGAAGTGTGGGTGACTAAATTGACTTCAAGGTTAATCCCATTACCACTTGTTGCAAACATTTAAATGGGGAATTTGAAAAAGAAAAATTTCCATTTATAATTCAGTCTGTCGATGCAGAGTAATGCAGAAAAAAACACACGTCTGAATACTCTTGATTAAGATTTAAGATACAAATTTTATTCAACCAATGCAAAAATTAAAAAACTATTGAAATTGGAAATTGACATTTTGTTTTTAACTTAAAAAACCCCCAAAATTGCATACAAATATATTAATATAAAAAATACTACGGTAATTACACAACACGATGATGATTGACTCTTTGTGTCTGTATCTTACCCGTTTTTAACCCGCTGCGGCAAATAAGACATCGTTTCCGTTGGGCTTGTGGTACCGGTACCCAGCATCAACATTGGTCTTCTGTGGATGAGCTAGCTTTATGAGCTAGCTTTTGTCCCTGACTAGTCACTATCACTAAGCCCACAATTCCACTGCCAAGAAATATGAATTGTATTTTTCAGACAGTAGGATTAAGTACTGCCATAAATTCAGCCAACCATAACTGGTACTGTACTGTACTGACCCAGATTTCACAACCCCCTTCAGCCAATCCGCAGTGCACGCGAAAGTGCTTCCTTTTCTTTGCAACGTATTCATAAATTCCCGTGCGTGACCTCGCCTTGCATATTTAATGAGCTGGAATAGCCTGTGGAATGTGTGAAAATACTCGGCTTTTTTGGCATGTATGATCACTTTGTTGATATAAAAATCACAGATGAAGAGTATATCTTTCCAACTGTTGAAGTTTGAATAAGATTTTGTATCGATTAAAATGAGAAATTTTGGGACGAATTTTGGTTCAAAAAAGAAAATAATCGCGATAGAAAATAAGTTAAAATCTCTCTTTTTTGTGTGTAACCACAGCCCAAATTTTCACTAGACAAACAGGTTACTTCATATTCTACATGAAAATGTACCTTTATACTCACAATTTTGTCTAGCTGGGTCAGGGCGCAAGGTTTTCGCCACAAACTACCGGCAGACTGAAACGGTACAACCGCCATCCTTGCACATGGATTTCTAGGCTTGTGATTGGTGGATGGCGAGTATTGCACATACCCGGATGTACTTGTAAACAATTATGGGGCATACATGTACATGTGTAAACGTACACGTACATGTACATATGCATAGCGCATGCGCAAATGTGGAAACCCCATTTAAAATCCGCCGAAAAAGCGAAATCTCGCTCGGAATAAGTGGCTCAAGAAAACAAACTCGATGTCGCCACAAGCTAAACTTTGTACCATACGAAAGATCATCGCTTTTTCTGTCGATTTGCAGTGGTCTTTTTCTGTAATATTTTCTAGCTGGGTCAGGGCGCAGCAAATAAAATCACAACTCAAACCGTCTACAAAATCATACCTCGACTTACAAGTAAAAAAAAACAGCAAAAAACCTTCTAAAACTTGACAAATTTTATATCATTCGACTCGGAAAAACGTGCACCGTCTACTTACCACGCCATCTTGGAAGCCCACTGCTTCTTTTAGAAGGTGTAGTTCGTTTCATGAGATCGGTCGAACTCCCGCAAAAACGCGTGCAAATCTCGCGGCCGATTCGTGACGTAGGCCGTGCAAAGAAACTTCGGGATTTGACCTCATTATCGCGTGCACTGCGGACTGGCTGCCTTAACTTTGAAGGTACATGTATGGAGTTGTACACTATTTTCAAGTTGCTGTTATTTTCGAAAATGGGTGGGTTAGGGGATTCATATTTTATATTCATAAATACCTGGGACAGTTTAGGCATTCCTATTGGTCGAGAGCCCGTCACGTGGCCGGTATTAAACGGACGATAAAGACATGGCTGGAAGTGTTTAAACCCAGTTGGCAACAAAAGTGGCCTCTGCACATGGACAACATTATTCGTATCTCGGCGTTTTTGGAGTGACGTCACATTTTCGATAAATATTTATTTTAATCAAAGAAGCCAAATTGTTGCCCCGAAAGTGGGTGGGTTATGAAGCTCAGGGAAATTTGGGGTAAAGAGAATAATTATGTTTAAACCCTTTTTTAAATGAGTTGTAATTTAAATCCATACAAGATGAATTAATAAATATAATCTTCTTGGCAAAGCCTGAAACGTTGATGTAAAAATATCGTCTGCTTTCTCGGCGCTATTTTTGTTGTGACGTCATAATTTCTAGAGTTATTTACTTTTGTGAAAGAAGATAAATTGTTTTACCCCCCAAATAGGTGGGTTTCGGAGATCAGGAAATCTGGGATGAGAAAATAATTATACTTCAAACCATTTTAAAATAAATTGTAATTTAAAACCATTGAAAAAAAAGCAATAAATGCAAACCTCTTGACCGAGCCTGAAAAGTTCATGTTAAAATAGCGTACAGCTCTGGGAACGAGGTTGCCAATGCAGTGATGTCCATTTAGTAAATACGCCTTATTGCATGTATTGTGTAGAGCGACAGAGGCGGAAACATGTTATTTGACAATGGCCCATGAACATGGATAGGGGAAAACACACAGAATGGCGAAACACCGAAATTTACTTGCGACAATTTTCCGCGATTTTTTGGGCTTTTAAGCTGAATTTTACAAAAAAGGTATTTATGAATGGGAATAAATGTGTGTTCGGTCGGTATTAATCACTCTGTTTAATACCGCTTGGAGTCTGGGTGCTGATAATTACCCTCGCCTTCGGCTCGGGTAATTATCAGCACCCAGACTCCAAGCGGTATTAAACAGAGTGATTAAAACCTCTCGAACACACATTTATTCCCTTAGTAAATATTGTGACGCTGACATATTTTAAAATGTTGTGTTCATAGACGCTGGAAAAACCAAGAAACAATGTTCTTGTAGTCTGGTAATAATTTTAACAATTGCGACAGATAATTATGGTCATGGAACAGAAAAGAAAATTATCTCAAAGGTATTGGGCTCATGTAGTTTGCATCCTTCAACATGCAGTTTTTCTCTATAGAGTTGGACTTTCCATGGATCATCCAATTTAGTCCCATGCTAATTAGAAGCAAGATCAATAAACGTGTACAGTGTACACAGCATGAATAGAAGTGACCAAAAAATGTACACGTTGGTTGTACATTGAAGCAAACTAAATTGATTTTTTTTCACTTCCTTTGTAATCTGTAAACAGCAGACAATGACATGAACCGAATTCGCAACATATCTTCAGTACATGTACAAGTATGTATTATGTACATATTATGTACAGTATACGTGGTCATCACTTACACCACTGGTATACCAATAGTGTTCCGAAATACGGTACCCTCTGGAGACATGAACACAATGTGTACAATGGAGACAAAACGTCTCCGGAGGGTAAATTTCTATAGATGAATAGGTCTCCATTGGGAATTTCACGAATTAGATTTTTGGATTTTACTTAAATTACTCAAAAACTAGGATTAGGATGTGGGTTAGGGTTAGTGTTTGGGTTAGGGTATAATATACATGTAGGGTATATTGGGTCGAAATTTCAACCCAGGAAAAAAATTATGGTTAAAATGGGAGCATTTTGAAAAACGTGCTCGACTTTCTAACCATTTTGTACACGAGAACAAAGCCATGTCTCCACGGTGATACAAAAATGCGAATGACTGTTGTGAAGAATTTGTTTTTTTTGTAGCTTATTACGATTTACTATACTGGTATGTTAAAAATAAAGATAATTCCAGTCAATTTATCACTGTCTTTAGGTTGACTCCTTATTTGCAACTTTGTGAGCAGACCTCTGTTTGCAAACAAAAACCCTCAACCTCATTGTTCAAGTTCGTCGTCTGTTTGGTTTATTTTCTGAGTGGGACTTGAAGTTAGAATCATGCAGTCATTATCAGCAGACATGACACCAATGATGATAAATTAGCCAATTAAACTCCAGGGGGCTTGCCAGACCACTGATAAGATACAAAACAACTGTCCAGAAACTTGCCACATTTTCTGTAGAGAGTAGATTTACCCCCTGGAAAAACAAAAGCACAATCAGTGTGTGCATGGAGGTAAAGAAAAACAGTTTTCATAATTTGGGGTGACCACAATAAATATTGACCAACAAATTTGGGTTGTAAGTATCTGAAGCCAATTGCCTCCTTAGAAGACCCCCCCCCCCCCCCCCCACACACACACAATTGGGGCACGATAAGGCCATATACAATTTCAGAGAGTGCAGTATCCACTCTGTTAGATGCACTATTGCAATTTGTGCAGAAAAAAATCAGGGCATGTTAATGTGTACCGGTTGATTGGTAGACTGTATACCAGTGTTGCTAAGGATTCTCCAAGTACAATTTGGTCCATGTCCTATCCATTTAGCCACCACATACATTCAGTGATGTGTTGTTAGCCTTGAGCAAGGCTATCAAGCTTGTTCCCTGAATGAGCGAGCAACTGCTATATTGTACAGCTGATTTGTCCAATCCGTCTTTGTACCGGTACCGCACACAGCGCCCATGCCCAGCACGCTAGCCTCCAAGTAGGGTCAAGGCTATCATTTGCCTCGACTATGCCGTATACTATTTACGGTTATGTACCTGTGGGGCGTAGTACTTGTACGTGCCTGCAGGCTGTTGCATGCTGGGCGCTGTGTGTGCCATACAGAGATGGATATGGATCAGACAAATTCTCGTTCAGGGAAGAAGCTTGATAGCCTTGCTCAAGGCTCCAATGTTGTGCACATTCAGGTTTCAGTAGGGACTCCCAACATTTAACCCTACAAAAAGTACAATACAACTTCCTGGGGTGTGCGCCAATTCTTATTGAAATTGAAGGATTCTGGAATGTTACGTTTAATGCGAACAGGATAGATCGTTAATATGGTCACTTAGACTTTTAAAAAAAATGAAAGAAATCGGTTTCTAATTGAAATTTCAATTGAAATGTTAATATCATTTAAAATTATATACTTCAAGTACCGGTAATTCGTCAAATAATTTTAAACTAAAGCCCAAATATTAGATTGTTTACATAGGTCGTGTCCTAATAACTTAGCTGTGGATTGAAATTGCAAACAAGTCTAGATAAGAAGTGGCTACTGCTGTACCATAGACTCGTGTGTAATGTCAAAAAAACAAAGACTACGGGTACATGTACATGTATGATTACTTTTCATTTTGCATGCATTTGAATTTAATGCGTGTGCACAAATGTACTGGTAGTTTCCCTTAAGATCTAAAACTCTAGATGCTCATAAATTTTCACCTGATTAAGAATGTAAATTTGTCTGCACTTTGGAAAGGCATTGAGAACAACTTAGCATGGGAGCATCCTGAATGAAGGTTTCCTCTGGGTCATAAATCTGTTCAACAGGTTGTGCCAAACCCCCAGACTCCCTAGTTATTCTGGCTTTTGTTGTTAAATAATGGTGCTTGACAACTAACCTGACAAAGTTTTAGCTCTGTGAATGCTGTGTACTCCGAGAAAATAATATTTGATGATTTTGATTTGGAACCAACTACTAATGGACATTTTCAAAAATGCATTTCTGCATCTTTGGACTTTTTAACCAGTTCGCGCCAGATGACAAATATAAACGCAAAGTTTTCCCCAGATTCAAAACGGGTGACGCATAAACACGCCACGAGCAAGGCCGGAAATGTCTGTCAGCAGCGAGCAAGGTCAGAAATGCGTGGGTGAGCTGCACGGTACTGGCGGGTTGAACTTGCATCGGCTCGGTGATGTTCAAATAATCCCGGCGCGAACTGGTTAAAAGACCATTTCTTTAAAATCACAGCATGCCAAAGGGAATAATTTCCCACAAAGTTTTTGAGTCATTAATAACTTCACATCAAGTAAGCTTTTTGAACAATTATTTGCTTGGGTAATATTTGGAAAGTTGAAAAAAGTAATCATATTGTCTTATTTGTCAAAAAACACACACACAAAAACCAACAACAAACATGATGTTCTTTGAACTGTACAGATGAGGGAAGAATCATAATGTATGTGTTGTAGCTGTGGGTGAATGGAATATTTTGAATACATGCTGTGTAGTATAATTGGTGTATGTCTGACAAAAACCATGCATGACAGGCAAATGTAACATGGAGGATCTTTCACTGACTTGCTGATGACAATTAGACACAATAATGCATAATGTTGCTGAAAGCTTTTAGGCCCAAGTCGACCAGTAATGTACAAATTTATCAAGATTTACCGTAGGTAACACTGTTAAAAAAGACGTGAAGAAAATGCTGTCAAACACAACCATTTTTAAAAATACTTTTTTTCCGAGCTCTGTCCAAAGCATTAATAAAGAGCATTGTTCCTTTGTTCCTTTCTGATGTTCCAGTCGGATCAACCTGCTTTCAGTTACCGGAAGCACACCAACGTATTTCCTGCCTTGCTCGCTGCTGACGAACATTTCTGGCCATGCTCGTGACGTGTTTATGCGTCATCCGTTTTGAATCTGGGGAAAATGATGCGTGTACATACGTCCTCCGGCGCGAACTGGTTAAGAGTGTACCGTACTGTATGTACCGGTACTTCACATGTAGTGACGTTTGCTTTGCAATAAGTATAGGTACCAGGGAAACTTTAAATCTTAAAACATTTATATTAATTTGTTTGTTCAACCCTAGTTCCCTATATAGGCTACTGTAATACACATGATCAAGGTAATCCAGGAAGTAGTTGAAGTACATGTTGGCTGGATTCAATATAAAGGAAGCAAGTTTAATTTAAGAGGTTTTTGTCGTTGTTTCAGATTGCACAATGTATCCGTTGAATTTTGGTTAAAGGTACCGGTAGGATACACCATTTGCAGATATCGAAAATATTTACTACCGAATTATTAAGAAATATATCTTACTCATTTGAAAGTAAATAATGATTCTAGGCATCCAGCAAAATGATTGCGCTAGATATACTGTAATTATTCTGAAAAACATAATTTGATAAAGAAAAATTCGCGATCGCCGTCCGGCGAAAAAACAAAGATAACATAAGAATAACTGCCCAACGCCAGTTTAAAACAAACGCAGTGTTTCGTGCTTTTCTCGGCATCCATGATAGTAAAACTTTGGGCAGGTCAGTTAAACGATATTTACTATGAAATACAACCCCCCAGATCTACCCATTAACCCTAACTCCTTACACAACAAAGGAAGTTGGAGGATTTTGAAGGAATTGTATTGTTCAATAACAATGGTGAGGGAGTTGGGTTAATGATAATTCAAGCAATTACCAATGGTGTATCATACCTTTAAGCAAATTTTGTGCATTTGACCCTTTATTTAGTCCCTTTTCAAAGTCAAACTTACAAGATCAATGTGAGCAATACCTTTTAAGATTATTAATGGTGTTTATTTGTAGGCCTACACACTGACCTTCTTAAGTCAGTCATATTCACACTGTCTCAAAAGGATTGTATGTATTTTTGCTTTAGTCATTCCCTTATTCCGTCAGGTCCCCCCCCCCCTGCATTAGAATGGTTGACTGATTCAATCAAAAGAATAACATGTACAGAAGAGGGAAAAAAAAGTTTTTATATCGCAGTTCTGTTCAGGCAAAAAGTAATAGAAACTTGCAGAACTAATAATAAATACCTTCAACTCTGCAATTTGCATGCAATAATATCTTATAAATGTTTCTTAAAAGTGCGGCCCCTAATGTTTTTTTGTGTGCATACGGTACATGTAGAAAGGTAACCTAATGATTTATCATAATTTGTCAACTTTATAGAAATTCATCAATATGAACAATTCATCAATATAAACTTGTGATTTTTCAAGATTTGTTCAAGTTGGCTATGTTAGGAAAACATTTACGGACGCCACATTGTTTGCATTTCGGACTTAATTTCACGACACAGAAATTGTTTACAAATGTTCAGCAAGCATGTATTGTTAAGGTTTGGGGTTTCAGTATTTTACTAAGTTGTCAACTAAGTTGTCAACTAATAGGTTTGCCACCATGGCATTGAGGAAAGTCGAGAGAAACATCAAAGAGCCCACATTAGAGGACCCTACTATAGTTTTCTGCTTTTGCTTTAGGGCAGTTTAAAATTCCTAATCAGTCATTCGTGTGGTAATTTTTGGGTAACAAATACCAGGACTCTTACCCACACTGCACAGAACAATACGAAGACTGCATTACAATATTGACTTGCGGCCCTGCTACCAGTTTGTATCCAGCAGGGGTAGGTTTACTTGGAGACAGCATGAGTCCATAGGTGGTGTTGGGAGAACATTTACATGACAATGGGTTGGCTGGTAATGACAAACTTGCAAAGGTGGCTGGGGCAGACTCTTCTAGGCTTAAACCAACAAGGGTAGAGTGTTCATAACTTTTGTACAAACTACACCAGTAGACTACTGGTTTCTCAAGAGTTTATGGGGTTGTGCATTATTTCAAGATTGAAAACATTGCGCCTGATATTTACAAACAAATGCGCATATACCGGAACATGTACCGGTACATGTGTAACATGCATTTAACTGCTGCATGCATTATAGAAAAAAGCAAGCAAGTACATGTACATACTTGGATTTTCTGCAAACCTTCGTTCATCCTCTTAATCTCACAAATCCTTCTAGGGAGTTCAACAGTAGCAACATTTAATTGGGTGCTTTACACATATATCCGCTAATTTGTATCCCTGTGGAGAAATCTCTTTGTCTCTCTTGAACTGTCAAAAATTCTCTTCAAAATGCTCTTATTTTAATTTTAACCACGGTTAATTTCCTGGGTTGAAATTTGGACCAAATATACCCTATATTATACTCTAACCCAAAACCTAACCCTTACTATAGATGAATAGGTCTCCTGCAAGGTTTTTAGGAAATAGATTAATGGGTTCTACTCATTTTGATAAAAATTCATGAATATATTTTGTGAAAACCTTGTGGAATCCTATAGAAGTATAACTAGTGAAGACCTTTTGATTTCCAATGTCCTCACTGTGTTCAAGTCTCCACAGGGTATTGAATTTAGAAACGCCTCTCTTTTAACTCTGATGAATCAAGGCATGAACTTTCCCAGGGTTCTTTTTGTCCAAGGGGGGACCAAGAAAGAAACACAAGGTGGACACATCTGGTGTACACCTCAAGGTCTTGAGTAAGGCCTTGTCTAAAACTAGCTTCCATTGTCAGCATTTCCCCACTTAGTAGTTTTATAGGGTTATTTCAGATAAAATACATGTAGCCAACATTTATAATTTAACGAAATCCGACTAGCATTTGTTTTGCTACCGCCTGCTATTTTTGTGTGATTCTGGCCAAAATAGGCCAAATAATATAATATTATGCCTCCAATATTATACCTTCAAATTTGTTGATATATATTGTTAACAATATTTTGGGGTATAATATGAACCCAGAATTGGCTCAACTTCGCGTGATCCACAAGGTCAAATTCAAGTTCAAATTTAAAGTTAAAGGTCATTCTAGGTCAAATAGCTCAGACAAAAACATAATTCAAAAATTTGATTATTTACCAAAATCGGGCGGTAGCACTAAAACTGTTTCGGATTTTGCAAAAAATAGACATTTTGGATTTTGCATCCTAAATAACCCTATAAACAAATAGGGGGTAGGGTTTAACCCATTGGGTGATTTGACTAGGAATGAATGACCCCTGGCCTGATTTGAAACTTTGCATTTATTATAAAAGAAATTGGTACAAAAAGTGGTACTACAACTGGTACAATGTAGTTCCCCTGTCATATTGTTTAGATATAAAGTGCTTGAGAATGCATATTTTGAAGTTGATAAATGCTTTTTTTTTAAGTTCAGATTTTACAAGTGCATAAAATTAAACCCTCCACATGTACAGTGTGAAGGACTTGCACGCTACTACCACCTAACAGTTTTGAATGACACTCAACAAAATAAATTTTGTGCGCTCTGCTTAAATTACTTTTTCATGCATGTTGGAGCCAAGGTTGGACAGTGTGGAGTGGTTTGGATGCAGTGCTGTTATTTGCAGAGTCATCATCAACGCTTGTCAGCGGCAAAAGTGGGCTTTCGTGAACATCAAGTGGGGAACACCTGTTTCTGTTTGTAGTTATCCTTTTTTTTCATTGGGATCTTTTATTTTATAGAACCAAATTTGTGTTTACGATTTTGGGCCTATTAATGGCTACTTTTATGTAAAAGCACAGAAGTGTGGCATACACATGTACATTTTGGGAATTGTGGAAATTAGCTTACAACTTGATATCTGAAGTTGTTTGAAAAATACTTGATGGGTTTTGGCCCCGAGATTCTACAGAGGTGGCACAAATATCCAGTAACTCTTTAGGAGGGATAGTATCCCACTCCAATGACACAACTCCCGGTAATCCTACAATGTATAACATCGTATGATTCACATTATTGACTCCAGACCCCATTTACTACATGTAGTGTTGGTTTGAAAACAGTTTCAAGACGCCCTTCTAAAATACCAGTAATTGAATAAGATGGAATTTAAACAAAAACATTCCCCTTCAAACCTTTTTCTTAGTACATGTACCGGTAGGCCTATTAGTTATAAATACCTATTATCCAGATCCACCCTAAATTCCAGAGGAAATTTCTTTTTGTAATCAAAGACCCTCATCTGCATTAGAAGCTGATTAAAAGAAAATGTTTACCTTATTATAAAAAAACAATGCGGAATAAAATCACTATTTTCACAAGAAATACAAGGAGGCTGTTTATTTGGCCAACTTCGAAATGCCTCCTTTAATACCCAGATTATCCCCAATAAAGTGATAGGAACTCCTAAGGTAAATGTGGCCCTGTTGATCACAGAGATGTTTACTCGTTGCAATTTTAGACAGTAGAGCATTGCACCTTTAGTTACACCTTCTGCAGGCTGTTTGTTCATAATTACTATGGTCACGGAACCAGAACGTATCAGGATTACAATCCCTGCTTGGTTTTGGCGCAGGAAAAAGTGGGTATTATTTACATGTAGGTTAATTGACCAAATTGCAGAGGTCAGTTTTTGTGTGCTATAGTTTGTGACTACAGTCTTCAGGGGAAAAGTGTATGCTAGTTTTTGTATCTTTATTTGGATTTATACCCCTAAAATGGGAAAACAGGGTGCACATTTTCTTTCGATGGATTAATATTTATTAAAATTTATTATATTGCGCAAATTCCATAGATATGATCAAATGCGCATCACAAAAAACTATTCTTCAAACTTCTCAGAGGTTGCATTTTAATACACTAGGAAAATTAAATAAATTGATAAGATCTACAAATTATGTAGATTTGAGAAAATTGATTTCTTTCCTGGAGTAATTTTGTGTAATGCCATTTACTTAGAAATGTTTCAAGGTTGGTTCTAAAATCATAATACTACCCTGTAATGGTTTACTGTTGCAGCCTGTACTGGTCATTTAAATTGGGTGCAGTAAACTGTGAAATTGGTTTAATTGCCAGCACGCCTTGTCTGGAAAGCAAGGCTTTGTTAAAGGTACATGTACATGTAGGATACACCATTTGCAGACATCAAAAACTTTACTACCGAATTATTAAGAAATATCTTAGGCATCTTGTCATCCAGCAAAATGATTGCGCTACCGGTACATGTATGTATCCTGTATTTGTTTTGAAAATTTGAATTTTATTACAAAAAGAAAATCACGATTGCCGGATGGCAATCGCGAAAAATAACATAAATACAAAATTAAAAAACTGCCCGATAATTGAAAACAAACAGTTTTTCTTACTTTTTCAATCCATGGAGGTAGGAATCCCTCCATGCCCAACTATAGCTTTAGGAAAAGTAAATATGTTGAAAAGTGAAGAATTTAATTTTGTTTATGTAGTTTATTTTGGAGAATCAAGGTGTTTTCATACAAAATTGCGTGAACACTTTTGTGAAACATCAATCAGGATAAAGTCTCTTTAATTAACCCCTTCCCCCTAAAAAAAGTACCCATATAAAATTGTCACCTGTCAAGTCATATCCAGACATTCTTCAATCCTGCTTCACTTGCCCAAAGGAGATGGGATTATGGGATTAAGAACAGGGGTGCATTCAATTAACCTATTGGAGTACATGCAATTTCTGCCAGAGGTGTGAAATAGCTGTTTTTGTGTAAGGCTAGGGAGGTGTTTTTTTGGTGAGGGGTTTTACTACATGTATGGTACCTGTAAAAGTTAAAAGGGTCATGAAGGTTGATATGTTCCTAATGTAAGAGGGGGGGGGGGGGGGGGGGGGGTGGGGGAAGGAAGAAAGTGATTTCTCCCAGGGGATGAGCCAGGAAGGAAGAATGTTTCATATTTTCTTTTTATCTTTAGAGAGTTAGCAACCCCATTTATTATCTCCAGTACTTGGGAACAATTTGTACTGTAGTTATTGCTCCATTGAAGGTTAGCAAGATTAAAGTTATAGACTTTTTTTTACTGCTACTGCTGCACAAGTTACAATGTACTTGTTTTCCACCTTGTTTCATGTGATAATGTGGTACAGTCTGTACTTATACAGCTGACCTTCGCATATCTGTGGAAGCCCTGAATAAGTGCCATCTGGTTGAGACATGTGTATTGTATGCTGTACAGAAACATGCGTTTTCTATTCCTACATGATGTACTGTACATGTACAGTACATTTGTACTTTACACATTTGTATGCAACATTTTAAATAAGGTTTGCAATTTTGGTCGTGCCAGGCTTTAGTTTACATTTACTTTATTATCTGGCTGAACTCTCACTAAATGTGTAATGAGAACCAACCCTTCTCCAGGCATTTTCCTAACCCTAACTTACAATGTATACTTGTATGTAGGATTCCGGCTCCATCACCATTGCCAAACTGCATGAACAAAGCCAAAGACAGAGACAAAGCTGGGGTTTGGAAAATTTTGTAAACCACTGAATAACCAACCCACTTCCTCTCCCATAGCTTTTGTACAGGCTGTTCGCCGAATAACAGAATCGCTCTGGATTAAAATGGCATTCATTGTAACAATCAAAACCTAATGAAGACTTTGACTCAAAATGATATGCGTACATGTAGATATGGTAGGGTGACCATGAATACTGCTGCAACTTGTGTAGCAGCCATCTTAGGGTACATGTACTGGTACATTTAGACATGGCAGAGAGTTAGTAGTTAATCTAGAAATACTAACGCTCGGTTCAGACAGGCGTTCCACAGTCGCGCCGAACCAAATTGAAATCAGTCGCTCCTGAGTCGCTCTAACAACTCTACCAGTCGATCGTTCGCCGTCTGGCGCGCCTTGTAGCCCTTACATTGTATTTGTTTCAGATGTCGGACTGTATTCACTCATTCGGTTCGGCGTGACTGGAACGCCTCTCTGAACCGAGCGTTTAGTTATTCATTCGTTGAAAAGCTCTAATCTACCCGCTGCACAAAGTTACACCACCTTGGTGGATTGGCGTAAGTTGTGCCAGAGATAACAATCCCCCCTTGCAATGAGCCATGAGGTGCTGTTGTGATATCACACAGGGAGTGAGTTTTTGCATTGTTTTACCATAGAGAAAGGAACACTTGATCTTTCAGTTGACCAATAAACAATACAGTATTCAAGACAGAGGTATAACAATACTTCATTCTTTACTTGTCCATTTAATTTACATCTTCCTGTTACAGGTGCATTGTTTATCACAGAAGGCAAGCAGTTGCAAATGGTCATAAACTGAAGACCCAAATGACCTGCATGCCCACATGGCAACAGTTTTATGATCACCCAAGGGGCCCATTATGGGTTTTTAATAACTCAGTACAGTGTGCCATGCATAGATCATGTCTTCCTGCTTCATAACTTTTGTGATAATGGTGATGTAATAAATTCCACAGGTGTACATGTACAGGTACAGTTATGAAGTCTGGCAATTGTTTTATGTGTCTGATTCACCTGTGGTCCTCTATTGTCTACCAACAACCAATGGTGATAAAAACATGTAGGGTTTAAAGAGAGTGTACATGTACTGGTACATGTGTACATCATTTTCTTTTGCTGTAATTTTTTGAAATAGATGGATTTTGGGTGTTAGTAGTAATAGCAACAATCTTTGCACTGACATGTTTCACGTATTGGGTTTGTAGATGCTTGAAGAAAAAAATCAAGAAAACCAATCATGTTCTTGTAGTCTGGTTCCCAGACCCCACTTATGATGAAACAGAGCAATTTATAGAAGTTGGGGAAATTGTAAGGTCAGAAAATCAGTCTATCTGGCTTATACCCTTTGTGTAGAATCAATTGCAACGAGAATATGGAATAACTAAATATGAAAGAAAATAGAAGCCAGGTTTTTTCCAACGCTGGTCGGCCAAACAGCATTGGAAATTGATACAAAAATACCACTTTTTACTTGAAAATGCTAGCACACCAGGAGCCATGATTTTATTTTTACAGGATGCTTCAGATTGTCATTCCCTAACAGTCCAGTAAAGTATTTAATGATAATTTTGTCATTTGTTTTGTTTGGGTGTTTGCCAATGTTGTATATAAATCTTCTGCTAACAAATGGATTATATTGTAACAATGGATGCTCTAATTTAAAGTTCCTTGGAAATGATAATTTAAAGATTAAAAAAAAAATTGCTTAGTGCTGGAGCTGTGAAATTCACATGTGAGATGCATTTACTGTGCTGGTGCTGGTTTGGTTATTAAAGAAAACAATGTAAAGAACCTTCACTTGATGGTGCAGAGTTGTAACAAATTTTGGCCCTTTAACTAAATTTACAAAATACCTGACACAATTTCCTCAAGAATTATTTGCTTGCTCCAGTTGTGTGGTACTATTCTTTAGCATTCTATCACGAATGCTTATCTTATCCTAAGTACTGTATGTACACGAACAGATACAAGCTTACAAATGTAGTTCTGGACAATGGTGGAGTATGAAAGGCTGCCCCTAGCAGTGGACGAGAGCACATGTACTACATCTTTTTCCTGGATAGCAGAGTTGTTTACTCCCCAAAAGAAATACTAATTGGTATCTTTCGGTCTTGTTTGTCCCTGAGGTGGGTTTTTAAAAATTGCCTAAACATGCTTTTTAAACAGTTGGGTAAACAAACGAAGTCACAATAGAAGTTTTTGGGTAGGCACTTGACTTAGGTTGGGTTTGTGTTTTGCGAGATGTTACTATGGCAAGTGTTAAGAAGACAGCGGGTTGGCGACAGTCTTATCATTTTGTGTTTGCTTGGTCCATTTGGAATTTCAGTAAAGTCGACTTTGCTTAATTTGGAAGGGAGAAGCGTTGACCTGAAAGTTGAGGGGTCATCCTCATTTCGGTATTCGTTTGTAAAGAATTTGTCAAATATAAAATTGTACATTTATTGTAACATTAAACATGTTACTTAACCCTAACTCTCTTGTGTACATGTAATTTACTAGGAACCATACCCATCCTGGCTAATCCCAACACTATGTGGCAAACTGTACAAACAAACTGTTAGACCCTGATTCTGGAGCCTAGTGAAGGTACATGTATGCCTTTATAGAACCCAATGTCAAATATTGTCAGTTTAGGGGTCCAGTACCCAACAAAACCTGGTGTTGGAGTTTGAATGGATGGGGATTGTTAGGGTTAATTAATAGAGGTTCACCAGTACAGGCAGTGGACAGTAACAACATTTTAACTTTCCGGATCTGGATCTACATGTACTGTATATAACTTATAAGGTTTACGCCACCCTCATCACAGGAGACTTAAAAAAAACACACCTTTAACTGTGAAAATACATGTTGAAAGTATTTCCAAGAAAGAACCCTCCACCCTTGAAATACTATGGGCATAACATGTTTGTACATGTGTCCACATATTGTTTAACCATAAAAAAGACATGACTTTGCCTGTCCATGAGTGTAACAACAAAACCATTTTATAGCCAATTTTATTCATGAACTTTATAGCCAAGACATGACTTTCCCTCCAAATTCTGGATTCCACTCACTGCCCCCCAATAAATCTCCACAAAATCAAGATGCTTAAACCATTCAGTCCCCAAGTGGTGGCATGAGACATGACTAAAGACAAGGTTGTACACCTTCCATGTTGGAATTAATAGGCTAATAATTGCAATCTTGTGACATGTTGTGTCCCTGTGAAGGGAACCTGGGCACCATATTTGCCTTGGATGCAGTAACCCCCACCTGGGCTTGGCTGATTCCAGTCAGAGCATAAAGAAAGGACCATGTTCCTAATTAGGGATGTGTTGTGACACTCCACAGATGGGAACTATTTTGCAAGCTCCAGGAGGCACCAGGTATTTTTGTTAGAAGAATCTCTTATCTTTGATTCAAGGAGAGAATACCTTCCTGTTTGTTATTTATAATGTACACTATCATGAGACAAAATCTGCAAACGAAGTTACAAGTGGGCTAAAGCTGTGTTCGCGCTGGACTTTTTTTGGGAAGGTTTTACTGAGACGATGTTAAAATAAAAAATGGTCAAATGTTACCACTGTTCGCACTTGGACAATCGACACGGGAAAATTTTACCGAGACCGCCGGAGAAGTAGGCGGGCTGTCATTATAATGACTCATGAAGGCGGATGTGATCACAATGCGATGTGCATGCATCAGCGCGCGCACGTAAACAATGCAAATGATGCTGTGGACATGGGTGAGTATCAACAAAAACTACTCCAGAAAGCCCACAAAAGCCCTACTTTTATCCTGATTATGTCCTCCAAAGTCCTGCATGTCCTTTTGTCATGTTTTTTTTGTATCATGTTTACTCCAACTTTTTTCACTTGGGCTTGCTTGCAAGCCTGAGAATGCCCAAGAAACAAAAGTTAAAAATTCCCTCAGGTGAACTTGCTAACCATGATGATTGCCAACTTCACAACTCATGTATTCCTTCTTCATTACTAAATCAGTGTACTGTGGATTCTGTGGCTGCAGTTCCAAATTGCCACAAGTGATATTTTCTCTCCAATAACCCAACCTAGCTGATGTTTAATCAACACCACATGGGTCTGTACACTGTTTCCTCCAGGGTGATATATATTATTTCTTCTCAGAACAAAAGGAAATCTGACCACTTCCACAGTAAAAAAAAGTCTTGCCCTTGTGTTGGTGCAAGCAAGGTGCTAATGTGAATATGAGTGACTTGTAAGTGGTGTACCAGGATGTCTTGGCAGGAATAGAGTGTGAATTGACAGTAATGAGGTGTTTTGTTTTATACAATTAATCACAGGGAGGGATGACTGCTCAAGGATGCAGCATTGATTGCAAAAGGAATGAGTTTATGTCAGTTTTGTGTGTACTTTATAAACTTCCTTCTTGCAATGCTTTATATGTACATGTACACACAACAAAGTACACTTCTTATGCTGACTTGCTAGGGTCAAGGAAAATCAGGGGGGGGGGGGGGGGGTGCTGTGACTTAGAAAATTGATATTGAAAAAACAGATCGGGAAAAAAAAGATTGGCTTTTCCCATATTCTTATTTAAAACATGCATGCACAATGTACTGTACCGGTACATACTGATACTTCTAAAAATGGTACATGCATTTGAAAAACGAAAGTCCAAAAATGAGGAACCTTAACAGTACAGTACACTGTTTTACCAGTGCATACATAAATCTATCATCTCGTTAATTACTGTTCATTGCAGTCCCCCATTTGGGTAAATAGAGAGTATTATGCAAACTTGACTACTTCCTGCAATTAATTATCCCCCGAACAAAACCTTTATTTGTTATTTGTTTACAATTGTCCTTAAAATGCTCAATTATCAGTGCAGCCAACCATGTTCAGGATTTGTTTGAACTAGCGGAAGGGAATATCCTGTTTGTTATTTTATTTTATTTTTGTATTTTTGTTGTTGTTAAAAACAAATATCAGGCACTGTCACCCATAATGTACCGGTATGTAGTCAACCTTAGTTCCTCTGGTAATTATTGGTGCATGTAGGCATTGCTGGTACGGTATGACTTCACTTGCAGTACATAAACATATTTGTAGATTAAAATTGCACACAAATTATGGTGAATTCAAATAATATGATCTGTTTCAATATTGACATTGTAAAATTAAAGAAATTGATCTCTAGCATGTCAAAAATACTCGGTTTTATAAAAACAAATCTGACTTTGCTCTAGTTTGTACTGAATTTTGTACTCCATTATTACTGTCGTACATGTACCGTACCGCAATTGTGCGCTGTACTTTTAGCACATGTCTGTAGGCACATACTGGTACACGTAGACGCCATAGGAAAACCCACAACAAGTAATTATATCATGGGTCAATGCTAATCCTTAGACCTCCCACTGTTAATTCTTGGGGTAAGACATTGAAATCTCTCCTGTAGCCAGTCTGGGCTTAAGTTATGGTAGACATGTTGAGCTTTTTCCCGAAGGTCATTATTTCAAAAGCACTCTTGCACAAATATTTTGTGTTTCCGCATAGGAAGTCTGGAGTACAATTCCTTTGACAGTTCTGTGCTTGGAACTTTGTGCAAAGGTCCTTAGGTGTAAATTTTACCCACATAATAATGGTTGCATTTTTGTTTGTGTGTAAAAGCTACATAAATACATTTTTTTTTTTTTCAAATCAAACAGTCCAGTTTATCTATTAACGGATGTTTCCAATCTGATTTAACCATTAGACACCACTATCAAGCAGAGTTCAAGTTCATGCCCACCTCAATGAAGCACAGCTGGTTTTTCTGTGCTATTGATTTCCATCTGTCACCGTTCCCAGCCCCCAGGAAACTCTCCCCTCTGATGCTCTGATAAGCCGCCTGCTCACTAGGAACTCCAGATGATTATTTTTTTTAAATGGAAGCATTGTTTGACCAGAGGATTACCGGTACATTTAAAAAAAATGTTACCATAAATTAATATAATTATGGGATTATTTCAGAATCAGCTGTTGGAAGCCTTGTCGATAGCCTGTTTAATCCAGGGATTACTTAATCCTCTTTGAAGCTCATGATCTACAGAATTTTACTAAAGTGTACATGTACATGTATTCACATCTGGAACCAATTTCATTGAGCTGCTAAGCACCAACAAAATTGCATAGCATGAAAATGCTTCCTTGGCAAAAACAGGGTTAATAATTTTGTAGGTGATGTACCAAATTGTACACACATTCTACACACATTTGCATTTTTGTATCACTGTGGAGACATGGCTTTGTTCTCGTGTACAAAATGGTTAGAAAGTCGAGCACGTTTTTCAAAATGCTCCCATTTTAACCATAATTGTTTTCCTGGGTTGAAATTTCGACCCAATATACCCTATATTATACCCTAACCCAAACACTAAACCTAACCCACATCCTAATCCTAGTTTTTGAGTAATTTAAGTAAAATCCAAAAATCTAATTCGTGAAATTCCCAATGGAGACCTATTCATCTATAGAAATTTACCCTCCGGAGACGTTTTGTCTCCATTGTACACATTGTACACATTGTGTTCATGTCTCCAGAGGGTACCGTATTTCGCACCACATGTACATTGTGCGCACACGATGTACACTACATGTATGTACCGGTACGTGTACATTGTACCATAAAAAAAGGAACATGTACAAAATGTACTGTACATCGTACGTACATGTGGTACAACCCTGGTACATGTACAGTTAAGTATTACCGTATGTACCGGTATGTATGTACCGGTAATTGAATTGTTTCAGGTGTTTTGGTTTGAGGTACATGTACGGTACATGTAGCATTCAAATTTATGTACGGTACGTGGATTTGTTACCATGTCTTTTTTTTTGTAATGTGACAGACGATTTTTTACAGTGTTGCCATGTTTAAAGTGGAATACCCACAATTTGTCTAATATCATTGATTTGAAGCCTTTGGTGTTGGGTTTAAATGAGTTAGACAAAAATAACAAGAAGACTGACTCTAACTGAACTCACAGCATGAAGACTAATGAAGATGGCAAACAATGTAATGCGACTGACCTGGAATGACCTTGGAAATGTCCAGCTACTGTACTGTAGATTGTTGCTTAGCATGAAAAGCACATGGAGTTTTGGCTGGAAACCTGTTTTTATTATTGAATCAATTTTGTTGTGCTTAGCAGCTTCTTGAAATTGGCTAAAATAATCAGTCATACACCGGTATCTTGTAATTTCTAAAAATTATTCCCCAATGTATGCAGACGTGTACACGTATGCTACCGGCACTGGTATACAGAAGTACATGTACCGGTAGTTGTTTTCCGATGTCAATTATTCAGGCTTTTGTGCCTGAGAAAGTCATTTATTTGGTAATTTGCTTCAAATAAATTTTGAAAATTAATTGACAGACTAGAAACCAGCGTCCGATGATGCAGCTGTTCACTAATCACATCATGAACATCTTGTCAACTCCCTCAGGGATTTCGACTTCCACAAGCCAGTGGTTGTTGATCTGGAAATTTTGTCAAGAATCTACAAAGATATTGATCAATATTTCTGCTCTCGTCATCGTGTCACAAGCGAGCAAACTGCCAATATACATTGCAGCAGAGTGGCTGGTGAAGATATTATCAGTAAATCAGATTATTCCACGGTTCAGTATCACCAAATACATGACACATAGTCTTTTATCCAAAAATGCATTTTGCTACAAAGACACACAAAAAATTGCCCAACGTCAAGAATTGTATAGGAGAACGGGTAATATATTGCCCGTAGTGTAACTGCATACAACCATTGCATACGTACATTGTAGCAGTGCCAGACGGAACAAAAAATGGCTACCAATTTTAATAGAATTGTGATAGTGAGAGCGAATACACAGCATAGCTAGAGGCTACGAGGCTTAGGAAAACAGTAAAAACACTACAATTACAACTGGTTAAAACAAATTCCTCCCGGCACATTTTGCTTGCAAGTGTTTCAAAGGACTCTTTGAAATCCAGCTTTCGCTTTTTTTGGGGGGGGGGGGGGGGGGGGGGGCTGGGAGTGTTATTTGAGGGTTTCTAGGCAAGTGGTATTTAAAAGAACGGGTGTTTACTTAATAAAAGCCTTCGGAATCGCTGGATTCTAAATCAAGTGTTTCTTGATTGCCTGTGGTTTCATTTTTCATCTCAAAGAAAATTCAAAATGGCTGCCGGTACTTAGAGCCATTTTGAATTGCTTGTATGCGTATATTTGTACATGTACAAGTGCACGCATACAAGTACATACAGTGTACGTGGTGAAGTACATGTACCGGTACATGTACCGTTATGATATTTTTTTGAGATATTGTGAAATGAGTGTTCAGTGCTGCATCACCTTGAATCTCCCATCACCTTGAATCTCCCCTATCTCAAATTGAAAAAATAAATACATTACGCTTAATTTCACAAGCCTTTGTCCCCCAGAAGACTGTCTGTTTAGAAAAGAAAAATAAGTGAAATGGTAAACAAAAGCAGCATGGGAGAGGGTAGTTGTATGGAATTCGTTGTTTTGGGATGTAATGAGGCATGCAGTAGGCGTTATGTTTAGATTGTTACCATTATTTTCATATTGCCACAGTAAATATCTTATGTACATCAACACTGCATTCTTGGGCTGGGTATGGGAAAATTAGAAAGTGGTATCTCAATTGTGTTTTCTTATTCTGAAAATTCACACAATCTTGCAGCTTCAATTTCAAAGTTTTTTGTGATTCACCCACAAACCAGAGTTTCCGCATGTATTTCAGTGAAATCTTTGAATCCGCAAGATAATTATTGAAATAATCTCATAAAGGATGAAATATTGGCATGGCCATTTGTTTTTGTTCATGTGCGTGCAACTGTCAAATCTGTAATTTGTAATGTACCGGTACATGTGATAAGGTTCATATTTAATGCAGTTCAATTAGTTACGGTTCCGTAAACAATACAGTATTCAGAAAACTCTGTCAACCTGAATCTGATTAAAACGAGGACCTACTTGTAGACAGAGTCAATGAACTGGTATAATTTGTCTTAGCTTTGCCTAAGATATTCCAAGATTTATTATAGAGCATGGGTACTGTACTGGTAGTTCAACCTTACAACTACATCTAGGTCAGGCTGGGAAATAATAAATTAGATTCAGCTTGGTAACAGGATATGCAGAGTAGTTTATTGACACCTGCATTAAAATGTGGAAATTTACTACACGTATTACTGGTAGTACCACCGGTACAACAAGTTCATCTTGTGTCATTCCCTTAACTTGTACTCTGCTGGTCCTTGATAGTACTTTTGTCTTGATGCAGAATATTTTTCTGTAACCTTTGCAGTTTCCGCATAGGACTGGCTGGTCTTAGTACATACACTAAACATACATATTTTATTTTCTGACTTTATTTACTTCTATGGTGAAAAGCATGATTTACCGTGTAACACCAACATATTATGTGTGAAATTGGTGACTTATTTGTGCCATATTTCGTTTATTTTTAATTGAAAATGTCTAAAATTCATATTATATACATGTACATGTACATGTACTTGTGTCTGTTATGAACGTTTGAATTTTCAATGGCAGGCTTAAACAAATGTAGTGCAAATAAGTTGGTACCGTAGTTTTACAATGTAACAGGGACACCACAGTGTCCTCCAAATGTCTGTTAGATTGTGAAGCAAAATCTCTTTTTGTGCTATGTATCATTACCACATACTGAACTGAAGCTGCAGAAAATATACAAAGTTATGTTTATAAAGATGTATTGGATCCCTTATTTATGGAAATACCCAAGTCTCACAAGCAAAAGGTTTCTCAATCCCCTGTTGTACTGCCATCATGCCCACTTATGGTACCCACATATCTCTGACCTTGTTTTGTATTCAACCAGTCTGTGACAGACTAGTATTACCTCAGGTCAAGCATCTGCCCATGTCCTCCTTCAAGCTTGGTCTTTGTTCGTTTCATAATCAACCCTCCCAACGTTTTTCGGATGTGGAATCGAAAGAAGAAAAAATAAAATCTTGTGCATTGTTGAGTAATATTCGTACCCTGCTGAATCGAACAGGATTCAACCAGTTGACATTATCAGTTGGTACGGTTAATTTAGCAGGCAAGTCATTTGATATATTTCGGAACACATTCAGAATCACATTTTGTTGGGTTACGGTTAAATAACCCTAAATTGGACTCTGTTGAATCCAGCATAAAACAAACAAATAAGACACAGTTGGATCCTGTTGGATTTAGCAGGCAAGTCATTTTATATGTTCCCAACAACTTGGTGAGTCGACTGTGTGATATGGTTGGATTGAGCAGTAAAGTCATAAGAGTCATACTCTGTATAGATAGCAGGCAAGTCCTGGGGAACCATTAGGGGGGGGGGTTAGGGTAGGTTAGGGTAGGATGCTGTTACAAAGGCAAAGTGGCGCAGATGATGTGGTTTATCCTGTCGGATAATCAGAAGAGTAGAAATGTTGGGAGGAAAGAATCGCGGGTGCAAATATTCCTGAAAACGGCATTGGCTGAGGTCGCGGAGATGTGGGTCTCGGCTTTTCTGTGCAAAGAAAACCAGATACCCCTGGAAAAAACGATTAACATTTTCCAAAAGGAAGAGATTTACCTTGAATCGTATTTTCTCAGACAGCCATTGTGTATAGGATTTGAAGGAACTCGGTCAGCTAAGCTTTGCGTTATAGAATTGCATTTTTGTGAACAGATTCAATGTCAATCTTTGCATTTTTTTTTACATATACAGAATGTAAAATAAACCCATTGACAGTACGTCCTTGTTTTTTTTTTATGATGATCCCTTCCCAAGAATAGGCTACAGACTTTTATGGATGTGCCTGATTGCATGTCGCCAACCATTTTTCGACATGAACACTTTTGAAAAAATGCAACGAACCACTCTGCAAAGAAAAGAGTTTTTAGGGGATTTGATTTTAGTAGCCATTATTTTTAGCTGTACCGTAAATGTCAATATGTGACTTGTTCCAACGAAACCCGGACAAAGTCGACTTTTTAGTTTTTCAGATTTTGCTTTTTTCAAATTCTCTAGGTTCTCAGCTTTAAAATGATGTATCATTTACATATGTACCCCTGCCCTATCTTCCCTGGGGTCTGGATTTAGTGATAAAACCCTGACAACCTAATTATGAGATAAACAGCTTTGAAGTTCAGAAAAGCGTATTATTTCTATACACAAATGTTTCACAAAATTGAAAAAAAACCACACTTCTGGTAGACGGATTTTGTTCAAATTTGAGGAGATTGTAGATTAATAGTGAGTGACTTAGGAAAACCTAAAACCTCAAAATGGTAAAATCCACCCAGAAATGACTTCAGGAGTACATTGTGACAAAACACATTGTGCGACTTTGTCCGGGTTTCGTTGGAACAGGTCACATATTACTTGGCTACGAAATGTGACTGCAGCTGCTACCGTACCATAGACTCGTGCGTAATTTCAAGCTGCAGCCAAGTACCGTAATTCAGACACGGCCTTTAGTCAAAGCATGGTCAAAGACGCTCTTAAGAACCAAATCCTTGATGATGCACCTTTGTGTCCCTTTCATTTTTTCATTTTTTAAGGTTCTTTAGTGCCTTTTTTGTTTTATGCTAATGCAAATTTCCATATTCATGAGCAAAACTGGTGTTATTCCGGACAGAAACCTCAATGTTACATCTACCGATACATGTATGTATTTCATTTTTGGTTTCAGTTTTCAACATTTTGCTGTCGTAAATTTTTTATTTTTTTGCAGTTTGCATGTAAACCGGGAGCATTTTACTCAAAAATTCATCAGTGAAATGCACCTCGGCCTTTATACAGATTGAAAAAAACCAGTCTCTTCAAAATCTCAACCTAAATTAAAATATTAAAGGGATCGTGTTCAAATTGTTTCTTAACTTTCTGGTGCATATGTACACAGATGGAACTACATACCTGTACGTACCAGATCAGATCTGGGGCCAATTTCACGAAGCTGCTAAGCACAAACATTTGCTTAGCATGAAAATTCTTTTTTAGCTAAAACAGTGTTACAGACGGTTAATACAGACCAAATGTTTAGGTGATGCACATTGTTTGTGATTGATAATCAGCTGGTTTTTGTTTAGCATGACATTTTTGGGCTGATAACCTGTTTTTACTGAAGGAGACTTGTTGGTGCTAAGCAAATTGTTGTGGTTAGCAGCTTCGTGAAATTGGCCCCTGTACTGTAGGTGAAGTGTTGTTTCTACATAGTGAGTGGGTTTGAATATTGAGAATGGCTGTTCCTTTCTCTATGGTTTATCCAATGTTTGACATGGGTAGGGTAATGGACTAATTAACTGTCTGGATAGCCTGCAGCAGACCATTTTTCTCCCAGCTGGTATTTCTGTCATGTCAAATGCCTGTGGCAGTTCAGATGTTTATGAATTTAGTTAGGGGAATCTCTTGATACCCTACATGTACAGGTATGGTACATGTAGGAGGGTCAACAACCTTCAGTCAAAAAAAAATGTTTGCAAGGGTCACTTTGCTTTCTTGAACTTAAAGGTAGTATACACCATTGGTAATTACTTGAATCATCATGAATTGGTGAATTTGGGGGCTTGTATTTTATAATAAATATCGTTTAACTGAGCTGTCCGAAGTTTTACAATCATGGATGCTAAGGAAAAAGGAAAACAAAGGCGTTTTTGTTGTTCTTTGTTTTTTTTGCGATCGCCGTCCGGCGATTGCGATTTTTGTTTTATATAATTCAAATTTTCGGAACAATTGCAGGATATCTATCGCAATCATTTGCTGAATGCCTACAATCACTATTTACTTTCAAATAAGTAAGATATTTCTTAATATTTCGGTAGTAAATTGTTTTCGATAACTGCAAATGGTGTACATTTTACCTGGACATAACAAAAACTGTGGTGATGTTGGTCTTTTGGTAACGGTATCATCGTCCTGTAAGCATTTACCATACTTCTTGAACAAGACAGAGCTGTATTTTAAATAAGTTGTTTGTGGTACCGGTATCACCCTGTGGTACATGTAATTCTCTTATTGTGAGTTGTATGCTTCTGACAAAAATGGAGGAAACGTTTAGGTATTCAAAATTTCCTACATTTTTCACTACATTGTACATGTAGATGTATTTCCTGCTTTTTTGTCCGACAACTCTGGAAAACGACGCCTCATTGCATATTTTTGTAAATAAGTGTTGTAAATAACACAATGAAGAGCTTGGGCACAGGAGTACTGCAACTGTAAATTTGAGAGCCGAGTTGAGGTTGAAGCTTAAAGTGTTGTACAGTACAAAATATGCCAATTGAGGCTTTATGATGCTGTGGAAAAGGGTGAGTGTCAACGAAAACTACTCGCCCGCAAAACTTCTGCATCTATTCAGATTTTGTTCCCCAAACTCCTACTTTTGTCCTGTTTTTTTTGGGTCCTACTTAATTTCACCTGGTTCTGCTAAAGTGAAAGCCTGCAGAACATAATGACATTTAAGTCAGCTTGCCAACGTAATAATCCGCCCCTGTGTTATGTGAAGATATTGTAAAAGTGGCTGTTGGCTACTCATCCAAGACAAGCAACTCCAAATGGACATACACATGTACATTATATTCTGTTCCTTGCTCTATGGTATAACACAAAGCACATTAAAGTTAAAAGGTTGTTCAAATGGGGCTGTTTAGAGCAGTGAAAGAGTCTGTAATGGTGGCTCCATCCATGACATACTGGTGTACGGTATTTAAGGCATTGTGTGGGTCCAAAGGAGTGTTTACCACGCTTCTCAGCCTGTCGCCTCAATAACTGAAGAACCCTCTTCACTGCAGACTAGTACTAGTAAGACCGCAGTCGCCATGGTTCATGGATCCATAGAGCCACATGAATGCAGGATGCCGCACATTGTCATCTTTTAAAAAGAATGTTTACTAACAAGTATCTTGATCTTTGAATAGATGTAAACTACTTCTTGATTCAACTTCAGACAGAGCTTTGTTCTTGGTTCAGTGGTTGTTATCATCAGTGGTGCTGGCATGTAGCAGACCTGTTGCTCTGTTCCTTTCTCTATGCTCTGATCATGATGGGTGTTTTGTTTGGCTTGGCTTTAATGTCTTGTTGGGTATTTATCTCCTTTGTCTGGCTTAATGTTAATCTTAATCCAGGCAGAATTGTGTAGGGCATGAGTGGTATTATTCATAGCTCACACAGGAAAACGCCCAGTACTAATGTTGGTGCTATTCACTGTAATGGAAATCTAATGTGTAATGTGTATAAAAAAGACAACTCTTGACAACTTTGGGATTGAAAATACTGAAAAGTGGACACTGTCTAATATCCATTTGGTGTTTGTACTGAGCAGCCATGATTGTGGATTTTAGTAAAATTAACCCTAACAAGTAACAGTGCTTAATCCATCAATTTCAATATGGATTTTTACACACCCTTTTTCATTTGTCATGCATTTTTGAAAATGACTATCATCCAACTACAAATACATGTACATAAACCGATAAGTTGTACCTTTGCTTTGAAGTGACTATCATTTGGCTAAGTTTCCTTTTCTCTTGAAAGAGTTTGCGATAAAACTTGGATGCTTTAGATGTAAACATGTCAGTACCGGTACGTGTATGGTACGTGTCCAGGTACCGGTACACCTACACTTGATCAAGAATTTTGTAAAAAAATTGACCTTACTTTTTTCTTCTATATATTTTTCTTTTCTTAATGGTTTTTATTCAATTTGCCAGTTTTTGGGGGGTCAGTTTTAGCAAAGATGGAATTTATCATCCTTTCATTTTCCCCGAAGGAAAAAAACTCCAACCACTTCAATATGTATACAATAAAATGGGCATCGCCGTGGTCATGAACATCTGTGTTGAAAGTCAATTTTAATTTCTGAAAAATGAACAAAAGTGGCAATATGGTTCACAAACTCATTAGATTTCCCACCTGTCATCATTGTTAGTCCTTCCTTTACAGCCGATAGCTTTTGTTACTTTGCTTGTATCCAAAAACCTTTTCATACAGTTGTACAAGTGCAAACATGGGGTAAACGACCGTGGACAAAAGCGCCGAAGGGGTATTTATCAACTCGAAAAAAGTTGCCTGTGGTGTTTTTTCCCCCTCTCAATATACTCCAGTCACCTGAACCCAAAACTTCCAACAAAAGTCAGTAGTCTTTTTTGTTTGTAATATTTACACAATTTGAAAATGCTGCAGATATTTGCTGTTTAACTGCAAATTCAATTTTAATTCAACACAAGTCCTTGTATTAAATCGATAAATAATTCAATTTAAATGTTGTAAGGTACAAAAGCTGCTATGCATACAAATGTACCGGTATGAGACAACAAGGTTGAACTTGATTGTGGCTGACAAGTTTTCACGACTGCCAGAATAAGAATTCGCTAATTTAGGAAAATGTGAAGTTTCAACGAAAACCAAATAGCGCTCCCATATTGTGTCTACCGTACATGTACCGGTACCTCAAAAACTAACCCACATCAGGACTACATGTACCTGTACCATCTCATGCTGCAGTGCTAGCGGAAACGTTTCTGCACTCACCCTGTAAGCACAAAAGCATTAGTTACAGTACATGTACTTGTACATGTATGTAAGCTTGTAAGCATATAAGCCTAAATTTCTTGCTAACCTGTGAAATATGCTAAGTTGTACCATAAAGCTAACAGTAATCAGACTTCAGAGCCATGAAACTGCCTGGGCTCTGGTTTAGGATGCTACGGTATGAAATTAAGTCTCCTAATCCATTCCATTTACATGTATATATTTATGATCTACCGGTAGCTTATCACAGGTTTGTGTGTCATCCCCAATTTTTTCATCCACAGTTTAAAAATATATAATGAAAAGCAGTCATTAAGTGTGTGCAGTTTATTGTCTGTCACCACGCCACATAATAATTGTAAACGATACATTTTGAAAGTCATTAAGGATATGTACTGGTATAAAATGTTGGTCTGGGTACAAATCAAACTGTGTACACTTGGTAGTGGTACATGTACAGCATATTACTGGGAAAAAAACATTGATGTCACTGTCACTTGGGTCAAGTAAAGGGTTATACCTGCATGTTAATGAATACACACAATACACACACACACATTGATATTTCAACAAGTGGTTTATTGATTAGTAACCGTTTATTGATCATCCATTGTCACACCAGATAAGCCTCCTTTTATCTTGGCATTTTCTCTTGGCATGTCTGATTAAAGTGATACACCAACCGGCACCAAAACGTTTGGAGGGCGTGAGTTATCCACAGCAGAATCTGTCACAAACACCCATCTTACTCTAAATCCCAGGAATCTTGCATTGCCAAGTTTAAAGTTGTTCGGACGAGCGGTTCTACCAAAAGCTGAAAAAAAGAAAACTCACACTATAAAGCATACCATATGTAACAAACTTCAACAACTCGTGCTTCAGTAATTATTGGTACAGGTACATGTACACTGTACTGAACCCAACAGTTCTAAACCTGCAAAACAGTTGAAGTTTGATTGACTTGGTACAGATGGGTCAATGCATTGTTTAGTAGTATCAGTGCATGACTGGCCAGCGGCAATATTAGGTACTTGTACACTTGCAGTTGACCAGGAACTGTGCCGTGACCAGCTGTGGGTCACCCACAAATAAAAGCCTGTGCACTCCCCTAAAAACTCCAACATTTTTACAAGTCTCATGCCTTTCTGCCCGGAACCTCACATAATTTAACAGGGTCTCCCTGGGCCTTTGGTACCGAGTCAAACAAAGTCGGACAGCAAGTTGCTATGGTTTGGTACCAAACCTGCCAAAACCTAGCAAAACCTGCAGTTGAAGTTCGATGGGCACTGCACTAGTTTCTCTAATTTTGAACAATACAAACCTACTTTTTTGTACCTGCACATTTCTAGTACTGCGCAACTTTGAAAAAAAACACACAAAAAACTGCCAGTAAACTTTGAAAAGGTAATTAAACAGAATGCCCTGGTTGTTTCTTTTATTTTCCCTTGTGGCGATTGAGTTACCACCAGCCCACAGGCTACACACTAAACAAGTTTCCAGTGAAGAACTTTAGGCATTGTGGTTTTTTTTCAACGCTGGGCTGGTTCTCCGCATTCAGGGTACCTGTTGCTCAAATACTTTTGCACCTGTATGTTTTTTCTATGGTGTTAGGTTCCTGTTACTGGATAGCGGCAGGTGTATCAGCTTCTGCAAAAGCTTGCTTATTCTGTAAATGAGGCAGGGTGCGCTTAATACACAAACAGATTTCACTGCGATTTAAATGACAGGCCTTCTAAGTATACTTCCAGTCCTACATGTACTTGTACATCTGCAGACTTTCTAGCTGAGTACATTTTTATGCTCATGGCATTAAAGGTAGGATACACCATTTGTAATTGCTTGAATTATCATTCATTTAATGGGTAGATTTGGGGGGTTGTATTTCATAGTAAATATTGTTTAACTGACCTGTCCGAAGTTTTACAATCATGGATGCCGAGAAAAGCACGAAAAACAGCATTTGTTTTCAACCGGCGTTGGGCAGTTATTCTTATGTTATCTTTGTTTTTTCGCGATCGCCGTCCGGCATAATTACAGGATATCTAGCGCAATCATTTTGCTGGATGCCTAGATAATTATTCACTTTCAAATGTGTAAGATATTTCTTAATAATTCTGTAGCAAATATTTTCGATAACTGCAAATGGTGTATACTACCTTTAAAGGTAGGATACACCATATCGAAAATATTTACTTCTGAATTATAAAGAAATATCTTACTAATTTAAAAGTAAATAATGATTCAAGGCAACCAGCTAAATTGTTGTGCTAGATATACTGTAATTGTTCCGAAAAATTGTTGACGGCGATTGGGAAAAAACATAAAGAACAACATAAGAACCACTGCCTGACGCCGGTTGAAAATGAAAGCTGTTTTTCTTGCTTTTCTCAGCATCCATGATTATAAAACTTTGGACAGGTCAGTTAAACGACATTTACTAGAAAATACAACCCCTCAAATCCACCCATTCCTGATAATTCAAGCAATTATCAATGGTGTATCCTACCTTTAAAGGGATAGTATACTTGTTACAACTACCGTACCAAAAAACCCACAAATTGTTGTTCAAAAGGTTACTTAATGTAAAGATATTACTCTTCACAAACTCCATTGTCGCTGTTTAAATGCAAAAAGGGGTGTTTCAAAAATGACAGTTTGAGATTCATTTCAAAACCAAAGTGCATGTAAACCAAACCCCGTGAGATTAGAAAAACATTATTAATGTACGTGACACTACACAATATGTATACCTTGAATTAATGGCAAACTTCGTGAAAAATTTAAAGGTCGAATTCTTTTGTCCTACGTAACCTTCAAACCGCTGAACTGATTCTCACGCAACAAATGCGGGATGTAAAGGCACTCGTATTTTTTCGGAAAATATCAAAATAAATATTTTAAAGAAAAAATTACACAGGGACCATGCGTGCAGACGGCAGAGCTGTGTGTGTTAGTCTTGCATACGCACTGTGGACCTCCGAACAATATAGGTCCACACGATGCGGGAAGAGGTTACGGTTTGTGGACTTGCCCAGGTTCACAATCCGTTTTTCAGTTTCCGAAAAAGAGCGCTAGAGGAAAAACGGGTTAGGGTTATATATAGAAAAGATAGAAGGAACAGCTAAGAGGCCCAGAATAAAAAATTGAGGGTAAATTTGTTTTGGGGAAGCGAGAAAAATGAGTATTTAGTCAACGTTTTTTAACTACACGAAGACAAAGGAATGTCCACAGTACGTATGTAAGGTAAAGCTGCGTTTGTTTTTGATTGAAATAGGGGACGTATGACAAAGGTAACAATGGGGTCCCCTATTCCGCAAAGGTCCCCGATTCAGACTCGTGTGCAAATCCTATGGCGATCATCCGAAAACGTTAGAGTACAAACAAAAGAGGGAAGACGGTCGGACAATGCCCCGTCCCCTATTGACGGCATTTACCCACTTGCGTGGGTGTGTGTGTGTGCAAAATCAACCAGTTTTGTGACATCAAATAAGTATCCTCAAATTTGTATCCTTGTGAAGACATCTCTTTGTTCTCGTGTACAAAATGGTTAGAAAGTCGAGCACGTTTTTCAAAATGCTCCTATTTCAACCACAATTAATTTCCGTGGTTGAAATTTCCACCCAATATACCCTATATTATACCCCAACCCAAACACTAACACTAACCCTAACCCAAACACTAACCCTAACCCACATCCTAACCCTAGTTTTTGAGTAATTTGAGTAAAATCCAAAAATCTATAAGTTAAATTTCTTGTGGAGACCTTTTATCTATACTATAGAAATTACCCTGTGGAGACCTTTTGACTTCCATTGTCCACATTGTGTTCAGGTCTCCACAGGGTACCGAATTTAGAAACGCTGAACCCTATACACACTCTAGGCTATTGTTACTTGACACATCTCCATACATACATGTATATCTGAAGAGAATTCCTGAGATTCCATGGAACACAATAACCAACATACAAACGTGACTTCAAACCTTTTTTTTTAATATTTGCTTTGCGGGTTCTTTGCTTTACATGATTACCCTTGGAGATACCGGCAAAAGACAATAAAGAATGTATCATAAATTTACAGTATACACAAAAATTACAACCCCTAAAATAAATTTGTTGTCCAGGAAACGTACAGTTTTCCCAAACCAAAAGCTCCATATCCCTTTTGAAGTCTGCTCACCGGTAGGTTCATGAACTTCCACCCTTTAAAATAGAAACATTTGGTATTCCCATTGAAAGTTGAATGCACCATTATTGTGACCAGACCCCCCTGACAGGTTGTGTCGCCGGTCACATAAGTCAAAAAAGGGCATTGCATGAAGTTCAATCTCCATTCTGGAATATTATGTGTGGTTCACTTGGAAATAATGTACTGGTGGCCCTAGTGTCTGGAATTTTTTTTGATTCTCCTTAAATCAAGGAATTTATGAAATATTTTTTTGGAATAATGGTTAGTTTTCTTCTGGCCTTTCTTTTTTGCAAAGACCGGGGAACTACAGAAAAAAACTTGATCATTGCTTGAGTTTGAATTGATAGTAAACAACTTGTTGTTATAACTACCGTAAGTTAGTGAAGCCTGTGCTAAAAAAAACCAAAGATAGCATAACTGCTCGACACCGGTTGAAAACAAACGCTGTTTTTCGTGCTTTTCTTGGCATCCATGATTGTATAACTTCGGGCAGGTCAGTTAACGATATTTACTATAAAATACATGTACAACCCTCAAAATCTACCCATTGATGATAATTCAAGCAATTACCAATGGTGTATCCTACCTTTAAGCAGTGCCCCTATTATTGGTTAAACCCTCTCATATGACCAGTCACTTTACTAATTACCTGTATCTTCACTAATTACCGGTATCTTCACTTACTACAGTATGTACATAATGTAGGCATGCACAGTACTACCATTAAGAGCGGATCTGATACATGTACATGTAGTCTGAAATTGATGCTACATTGTACAACACAGCATGTACGTGGATGTAATTAAAATCAGGCTGTCTAACCAGAACTTTCAAGAAATGTTGTACCTTTATTCACACAAAGGTACTGTATTGCATCCTCCTCTTTCCCACATTACAGTAGTTTGTATTTTAAAAAAATCCAAAATTACATACAGTTCGCCCGACAGATGTGAATTTGCCTCCCACATTTGGACAGACTTGACTCAGTCTTGATACTCTCATAATTTTCAAACATCTTTCACACCCCGACAATTTCCACAAGTCACCCTGACCGGGATCCCTGACCTTCATTGAGTAACGTTTCACTCAACAACTCGGAACACCTCTCCCAAAGAGTTTTACTTTATTCTGATGTACTATTATAGGTCATTAGCAAAATCTGAAAATAAACAACATTTTTTCTCTCTGTAAAACGTGATCAAAATAGCGAGACTGAATAGATTGACAGCTGACAAAGATTGGCTGTAACGACCCGCTTAGGGAGACGGGGTCAGGATATGCAATAATATCCTTAGAGAAAAGACTGTAATGGGAGCTTTTACACCATATAAACCACAATTCCTGTCAAGTTATTTTTAAAGGAAACCCCCTTAGGGCTGGGTGATAAAGTTCAACTGTTTTCATAACTCGATATGATAGTCATATTTCAGGAAGTTCTTACAAAAACTACATTGTGAGCAAAATGTGTAAATATACATTTCAATGCCACAAGACACACTGTCGCCTGAAAGTCAAACACGGGTTTTGGGGAAAAGGAAAAAGAATAAAGAGTACAGCACATCATGTCAGAGTTGTATTCAAGTCTGTGCAAGTCTTTTCACAAGTCTTTTCACAAGTCTTTTCACAAGTCTTTTCACAAGTCTTTTCACAAGTCTTTTCACAAGTCCAGTCACAAGTCCAGTCACAAGTCCCAGTGGCAGATCTAGGTGGCAGATCTTGCTAGGTGGGTCCAGCCCCCGGAAAATGTTTACTAGGCAGCCCACTAGGCAGATTCAAAATCAATTAAAACTGCTTGGTTGATTTTGGTTGAGTGAGGAATGTTAGGGTCAATTAAGTGGATTAGATTTGATATATCTGGCCGAAAAGAGGTAATAAAGCAATACGTGACCACTAAAAATTCACAATATTATAAATGAACCTTTACATTGGCCTATATATTTTTAAAAAGGCAGCCGTTTATAACACAATAGGCGTCCGTTTAGAACACAATAGGCATCTGTTTGGCATTCGCTCAAAAAGGCCTTCAATTTTACTGTAAAATTGAGTTTTCCAAAGCACCTACGGTACCACTGTCATCCATCATTTCATTTCTTTCAAAAATCTTTGAAGCGATAGTGCACTGCCTTGACACTGTCTGTATCAAATCACAAAAATAGAACAACAAAATTTCAATGTCCTTGCTGGCTAAGAACCATTGTTGCCAAATTGGGTAAACCTTCTATTTTAGTTTTTAAAACGGGCACCCAGTGGTACAATTGCGTGCTTAATGAATGCAGTGGTTACACCAGCACGCCTACCGCAAGCAGGGGGCAGCAAACCATTATTGTCTAACAGCTGGTCAAGCTGTTTCCCAGCTGATTAACTGGTGCTATCATCAATATATTTGGCTGTCTGCAAATGCTGCTGGACCACACATGGACTTGGCAAAAAAGAAAATAATTTGTAACTGAAAGCCACAAAGCTTGTTTTGTGTTAAGCCGTGTTCGCACTGGACTTTTTGGGGGGAAGGTTTTACTGAGACGATGGTAAAAAAAAAAAAAGGTCAAATGTTACCACTGTTCGCACTTGGACTTTCGACACGGGATAATTTTACCGAGACCGCGGGAGAAGTAGCCGAGCTGTCATAAGGCGAATGTGACCACAATGCGATGTGCATGCATCAGCGCGCGCACGTAAACAATGCGGTGTCTTGTGTAGCATGAAATCGCAGTAGGGGGCCGGATGTACGTAAAAGTGTGCATAAGTTTTCGTAGAGCTCTACAGCTACTTCATCAGAACAGTCAACCAAGGAGTACATTGTATAAACTTGTAAAACTTGGAACATTGGTAGAAATTCAAATTAGGTTCGTTTGATTCACGGTTGCTAATTCTTGGGCAAATTAACCATTCCCATCAGGTCCTGTGTGGCGGTCTCACTTCTCCGGGGTGCTCACTTCTCCGAAAGGGAAATTTCGCTTCAACACGCATGCGCAAAATGGTGGTTTACATTTTTTTGCCGACTTTATTCTGTGTGCTGAGTTCTTTGGTGATGTTCTGGTTCACGTAAGATTGTAGGATGTATCTACGGTACGTTACAGGGTACCAGTAGAATCCAGGATTTTCGCGGCGACCGGGCGCGTGCGGCAAAATTGTACTACATTGTACAACTACTATTGTACTGTACTAGTACTATAGTCGGTCTCTAGTCGGTCTAACCCCTAAACCCTAACCCTAAACCCTAACCCCAGCATCAGGAGAAGTAAGCACAGTGGATACATGAGTATGTGATTGTAACGTGCTGACTTACATACATGTACCCGCGCAATCCGCCCGGAGAAGCTAGCACGCTGGAGAAATGAGACTGTCACACCGGGTTATCATTACATGTAGGTCTATCACTTGGGACAGGAGCCAATGATGCATTACCACCATGGTCCCAGACCCTCCCCCTTGACCAATCTGTCTCCTTTCAAGAGGATGTAAATCACTGCCTAGTGCGGAATTTAGGGAGGCAAATATTTTGTAGTGGGGATTGACAAATTACTCTGTATGTTCCTTGCAGTCTGAGGCTTTTCTGCTGTGTCTTTGATGCCTGTGTTTGTAGATGTTGTGTGTAGGGGCTTGTAGAGTTTTGCATCTCTTACCAGAGCTGTATTCCAGTCCCTGCAAGTCCTTTCACAAGTCTAATCATTATGTTCCCATAATAGATGAAGGGTTACGTTTTCTTGGCCAGCAGACTGTGTTATAACCAAATAAAATACGAAAAAAAAGAAAATGTTTTGTTCCCATTGTGCATCGCTTGCCTCTCATTCTTAGGTTTTAGACAAAGGAACGCAATCACAGATATGTCAAGTCGGAACTTTTTCTTACTTTGTCATCATGATTACATGAATGAACCAGCGGCGAATGATCGTGTACAATCCACGGTTGCCCAAAATTGCGGGCCAAAAAACAATTTGCATGCCCTCATTTTATTTCGGCTATTACAGCAGATATTTTCTGTGCTTAGCAGACTTCTGTTCTTAGCACTTTTATGAAATTAACCCTGACTATTGGTCTACATACATGTAGTCAAAAATCAAGTAACATGCACACGTATGAATCTGGGAATCTGGGGATATTTGAGCCAAGATAACCAGAATTGTGCTCCATCAGGGATTCCAAGCCTCACACCCGAATTCCTCTTGGAGCATTTCTAGCATGATACATGTGCATTCAGGTTTCAGTGTCATTTGCTCTAGGGTAAATCTCACACCAGGTTCTTGGTAAATAGACCTGTAATCCATCAAGCTATCATAACAAGCCCGGACCAGGCTAGGGTAGCAACCATTTGCATCACACTTAAACTTTCTGTATGAAACACCTGTTAAAGGAAGGATACACCATTTTTTGTACCACCGAATTATTAAGAAATATCTTACTTTTCTCGGCATCCGTAATTGTCAAACGATATTTACTATAAAAATACAACCCCCCAAATCCACCTATAATTCAGGCACTTGCCAATGGTGTCTCTTACCTTTAAAGGTAATAATAATAATATATGTTGATTTAAAGAGCACTACACATGCGCCTCAGCACTCTGTACAATAATAAAAAGTGAATAATTCTTAAGAAACTACAACAAATCATTTAAATTACAATACGAGCTAAAAATAAATATTGAAATGTATAATTATTGAAATATAATCATTATTGAAATGTAAAGGTATACGTGGGATACACCATTTGCAGACATCAAAAATGTTTATTACCGAATAATTAGGAAATATCTTACTTATTTAAAAGTAAATAATGATTGTACATGTAGGCATCCTGCAAAAAAATTGTGCTAGATATCCTGTAATTGTTCCAAAAATTATTATTTTATTAAAAAAGAATCGCCATCGCCGGATGGCAATCGCGAAAAAGAACAAGAACAAGAACAACATAAGAACCACTGCTTGACGCCGATTGAAAACGAATGCTGTTTTTCTTGCTTTTCCTAGCATTCATTGTTGTAAAAAGGTCAGTTATATATAGATATTTACTATAAAATACAGCTCCCCAAATCTACCCATTCATGGTAATTAAAGCAATTACCAATGGTGTATCCTGTATTTATATGACTATTTAATTTGGCTTCTATTTTAGTAATGCCCTGGTTCAGCATTATACATTATTATCTCCTCTTGGAAAACAAAAAAAATTTAAACACCAAACAAACAAAAACCGAATGTAAACATTCAAACACAATGTTAATTGCTAAATTAGAAATGCCTACATGTCTGCATTCCTTCCAGATGTAACCATTCCTTCCAGATGTAACCACATTCTTGAATTTTGTGTCTGTGTTGTTTGTCTTTTTTTATGAACTAAAAACAATTTATGGCTGCAAATCTGCTGTTTCATTATTTAATTTTTGTCAGCATTATTAATAATACAAGAATACTGAGGTTACATGTGCAATGTAAAAACATACTTTGAGTGTTACATACATGTACTGATGCGTTTGTATTGACCGGCAATCGTGGTCGTCGGACAAAAGAATTGGGAGTCAAACAATGGGTCTACGATTGACACAACGTCCACGATCTTTTCTCGTGTACAAATACTATGGCGATCATCCGAAAACGTAGAGTACAAACAAAAAAGGGAAGACGGTCGGACAATACCCCGTCCACGATTGCCGGTCTATACATGTACATGACTGGATGCTCCTTGAAAATGAATAAACTTAGCTTTGACAAAGTTTAAAAGATTCCAATGGTTCGTTTTGCTTGGAAACTGTACAAATTGTCCACACAATTAAATTGTTACCCTATGCATGTTATACAATGTGCTATAGGTGCCTTACCATTTGCTTTATGTACAGGTACATGTACTTTGTGTAAACTATCTTAATACACACAATACACTTGAATAGGCCTCACAGCTTGTTTCAAGTGCTGAGTGGTTAATATGAAACAGCAAACTAAACAATTATCTTCCAGGTGCAACATTTCACACTAGTAATCATTTCCACTCAGGGAAAAACAGTGGGTGCCTAAATGGGTGGTGAAAAGAGGTTCTGAACTATCCATCACAGGATGGAAACGGGATGTACATGTACATGTACATTGCTTCCTGAATTGGTTAGACTGGTCTCGAAGGGAATTCAGTGGGATTCCTGTGCAGAAAAACATTTACAGCATTAACGGGACGTCTGCTGTGTGTTGTCCGAGTGATTGTGGAAAAAGGAACACCTTTTTCCAGATATTTTGTGCCTTGGTGAATCTAAATTGTAGTTTTCTAGCTTTTTAAAACTCAGATTGTTAGGCTTCATGTATTACATTTTGTCTAGCTGTTTTATTTTACCATTTACTGGTACATACTTTTGTAGCCTTTTTTTTTTTTTTTTTTTTTTGGCTGATCTGATTATTGAAATAATTAATCTCAATTACTTTGGTTGTTGATGCAGGTTCAGATAACGGTTCTTGATGAGAACGACAGCCCACCGACCTTTGACCTTCCGGTCTACACGGCCAACATCTCCGAGGAGGCTCGCAGCGGTTCCCCTGTCACCGGACTCACCGCCCGCGACGCCGACATCGGCTCCAACGCTGAGCTCTCCTACAGCATCACCCGGGGAAACGAGAATGGCCACTTTGCCGTCGATGCCAACACTGGCCGCATCAAAACCAGCGGGGCGCTGGACCGCGAGACCACTGCCATGTACCACTTGGAGGTCCGCGCCAGCGATGGTCGGCAGTTCGCGGTCACCTCGCTGGAGATCAACGTCCAGGACGCCAACGACAACGACCCGGTCTTCAGCGAGTCCACGTATTCTTTCCGCGTCCCGGAGAATCACCTGGTCGGCACGGTCGTGGACGCGGTCTCAGCCGTGGACCCTGACACTGGCACCAATGGGGACTTGGTGTACTCCGTCATTGCCGAAGGAGCACCTGGAGAAGATGTCTTTAGTCTGGACTCCCTGACCGGAGAGTTTACACTGATGACAGAACTGGATTATGAACAGGTAATGCCTCGATAGAAATAGACTCTTTCCATTTCTTCAGTTGAACAACAAATTGTTCTTACTGACTTTGAATAAAAAAAGGTTTCTGTAATTTAGAAATTTCATATCTTATGCTACAATTTTACTACTATTAATCGAAGTAGTCTTATCATACAAAAATTTATCATCAAAACAACTGTTGTGCAGAAATTTACAGGTTTTTCAATGAACTTCATGAACTAAATTAACTTTATGTAAACGATGTGCTCTCCGTTTACATCTGTATTCAAATTTGCCCAGCGGTATGCGCATGCAACATGTTTTGCATACAATTTAGTCAAGGATGACATTGCAGGTCACATAAATCAAAAGCGATCTGACCTGGGACATCACTCTTTAACAAATTTTTAGCAAAAATGATGTGTACCGCATATTGCCGGGTACATTTAACTACAGATGTAAACAGACGGCACATCGTGTATTTCTGTTTTATGAAAGTTGTTCTGAATTTTTGTGTCTCAGTAGTCTTTTACTAAAAGTTAGTATTAAATTTCATTTCTTCTTTACAGAAACAAGTGTACTTCCTGACTGCGCGTGCCAATGACCGAGGCACAACCCCACGCTCCACCATGGCGCCTGTCTATTTCAACATTCTGGACGTCAATGACAATGCGCCAGTCTTTGATCACCCAAGCTACTGGGTTGAGGTGGCCGAAGATGTTGCCATGGGGACAAGCATTGTCATGGTAGCCGCAACTGATGCCGACTCGGGTAAAATTTTTAGTCGATATAATATTTGATATGATGGTTGAACAGAGACAAGTTACTGGAGCACACCGGAACCTGTAACTTCAAGAACACATTGATGTACTCTAATAATTGAGCTACCGTAGCTATCCCCAATTTGTGTCTAAATTTGTCAGTGATTTTGTTTAACCAGTTCGCGCCGGATGACGTATATAAACGAAAAGTTTTCTCCAGATTCAAAAACAGATGACGCATAAACACGTCACGAGCAAGGCAAGAAATGTCTGTCAGCAGCGAGCTAGGCTGGAAATGCCTGGGTGTGCTTCCCAGCATCTTTCGGCCTGAACTCGCTTTGAATCGTGTTTAAAAAATAATAATCCCGCCCCTCGGCGCGGCGAGGTTAAAATAATCCCGGCGCGAACTGGTTAAAGGATGTTTTACTTTGGGATAAACAATAGCAAGAACAAAAAGACTTTGTTTAATAAATTATAGCGAGTACCAGCTAACCTAAAGAGATCGTCGTTTCCTGTTGTAACATTTTTCACACAACAAAATTGGACTTTTAAGTGTTTTTACATGTAGGTGTTTTGTGCGTGCAAACTTTTGTTCAAACCAAAGTTTCCATCTTCTTTTCGATTCCACAATTTTTTCTACAGAATGCAAATTTGGTTACCACGTCCGTTTTGTCTGCCTAGTTTATCCCATAAGAAAAACTGTTGAATCTTGTTGCAGTTGGAACACCGAACTGGCTTATTAAGGGAACTGTACTAACTTGAAGTATTATCTGAATCGTGGATGTGCAAATGCCTGCACTGCCAATGCTGTTACGTAAATTGTATCGATATCAACCATGTGTCAGAGAGAAAGAAGTCGATTTATATGATCCGGGCATAGAGCCAACAACAGCAACTCAAATGTTACATTTTTGGCATCTTCATGTGTTGATTTTGCACTGCGACTGAATTCTTTAGGCAACACACTAAGGACCCCCCAAACCCAATACTGCCCCATATTTCACGGGTCCCTTGCTCGCAAACCCCTGGAAAGTTTACCTCAAATGTTACAATGTTCCAAAAAGTGCATGAGAAACTCCCGACCCTTTGGAGAGAAGCCTGTTCCCGGTTGACCCTAACTGACAACCCCGATCATCAGCATTGTGAATTTGGGAGGCACCAATCACACCCCAACAGTGTATCAACAAACCTCCCTCACATGTGAGGTCGCAAAGGTCCTGCCTCAGCGATTTCTCCAGGGATTCAATTTAAGTCCTGGTTGTTAAACAACTTTGATTGTATTTCTCCGTGCAAATGAACAATCTGTCACCTTCGGACCTTTAAATTCTTTCCCAAACCACCTTTTGTCTAATACCTGTCATCAAATGCACACAAAAACAAATTCCTTTGGAAAATTGTTGTTCCACTAACTTAGAAAATGAAAACAGACAAAAAAATATACTGAAGTAGATGTACTAACACTTACAGTACATTCCATCTTTGTTGTTTTTATGTCATTCGTCATTTATTAAGATTCTTGTTAAAAATCGAACAGCCAATTCTTTTCTTTTATTCTGCACACAAGTTTCGATTTTGTCATTCATGCCTTCTTAAATCACTATGTCCCCGAAGACAGATTTATTTCCAAAGTCCTGCCCCATTAGGTATGGGTGGCTGGTACCAGACTGCACTATAAAATCCAGACATTTTCTGGAGCGAGTGAAAAAAAGTTTCAGTTTACGTCCCCGGGAAAGGTTCGTCTGTCCTGGGCTGGCTGAGAAATGTCATTACACTTTTTTTCTGAAATTTCATCCTTTCCAGAATTTAATTGAAAACAAAATATTTGAAAGGTTAATGACACATGAATACATGTACTTCTGCCACATGCAGTGTGCATGTTCGCACTTCAACACACTTCAATAGTCTCCCCCCCCCCCCCCCCCCCCCCTCCCCGAAATAAGAGAAAAAAGAAGAAAACACTAGGTTTTTTTACATGTCTCTGTAAAGCACTCCAAGAAATGCCATAGGAAACTGCAGGTCAATTGGGTCATGCTATGAGTGTGTTACACTGATAAGCAAAGCCATATGCCCATTTATTAACCACAGAAGTCCTCTTCACTGTACATGCACCATTTTGAATTCCGGAAGTTTTTGTGCATGTTTACACGGCATCTGACGCAAACTGGTTAAGAAACAAAAAGAATAGCATTTTCTGTATTTACCATATTAACAGTTTAAAAATTTGTCTTTTGTATAGGTCCCAATGGAGAGATTGTGTTCACCATTTCCTCCGGTGATCCAACAAATCGCTTCACCATTCACCCCAACGGTAGCATCGCCACCATCATGGACCTCGACCGCGAGAGGCAGTCCTTTTACAACCTTGAGATCACTGCCACGGACCAAGCCTTGGCCCAGCGGGAGTCCAGCACAGCCCAGGTCACCATCATTGTCTTGGACATCAACGACAACGCGCCGGTCTTCACCACAGGGAACTATGGTGCAGTGCGCGAAGATACCGATGTCGGAGAAGTCGTAATGTTCGTCCATGCGGTCGACTCCGACGTGGAGAAGAACAGCTACATCGAGTACTCCCTCTCAGGAGTTCCAGATGGGGAGTTCCTGATCAATACAGTGGACGGCAACATCCGCTTGTTGAAGGCCCTGGATAGAGAGACCGTTCCCGAGTACAACCTCACTGTCACTGCTTCCGACAAAGGCCAACCTGCTCAGTCCACCAGCATAGGCATTGTAATCAAGGTCTTGGACGTCAATGATAATGGACCTGTCTTCGATTTAGACTCCTACCATTCCTCTCTGCCGGAGGACGCTCCCATAGGCTTAGAATTCCTCAAGGTGGGCGCAACTGATGCTGATGAATGGATCAATGCGGAGCTGCGTTACTCTATCTTCAACGGCAACTATGACTCAGACTTTGACATCAAACCGACTACCGGGGTCCTGTCCGTGGCCAACATGCTGGACCGTGAGCGCCGCTCGACCTATTCCCTGATTGTCCGCGCTCAGGATAACGGGGATGGATCGCGCGTGACCTCCACCACCGTGACTATCACTGTCCAAGACATCAACGACAATGCCCCAGCATTCCTGACCCCTTACGCTCCGAGAATCACTGAGAACAACCAACCTGGAGCTCTCGTGGTCCAAGTATCTGCCACCGATGATGACGAGGGGACCAATGGCCAGTTGACGTACCGCATCGAAGGCAACGACTATGACGATCTCTTCACCATTGTACCTGACACTGGGGTAATCAACGTCGCTACGTTGCTAGATCGTGAGGAGATGAGCAGTTACACACTCAAGGTTGTCGCTCAAGATGCAGGTTGGTGATCACACTCATTTTTCTCTTAGTCCTGGGGCTGAACTCATCGAGCTGCTAGGCTCAGAATTTCAATAACCACATAAATATTTGCTAAACAAGAATAAGCAAAATGCTAGATGGCCTAGTCATATGATTGATTGGTTCTGGAGTGACTTGGAATTAACCAGTTCGCGCCGGGATTATTTTAACATCACTGATCCGAGGTGGGTTCAGGCCGATAGTACCGTGAAGCATACTCGCGCATTTCCGGCCTTGCTCGCTGCTGACAGACAGTTCCGACCGTGTTTATGCGTCATCCGTTTTGAAACTGGGGAAAACTTTGCGTTTTATGTACATGTACGTCATCCGGCGCGAGCTGGTTAACAAGATTCTCTGTTCAGCTACTTTAAGACAGTGGTTTGATTTAGGTTTTAACTGCAGTTGATTATATTTTATTATTAATCTTGGAAAACAAAGTTTAACGTCCTTTGTGACCTATGCATAGAAAGGGATTTTTTCATAAGAACTTCTAGAACTGATACAAATTATACAAACCAAATATTCAACTAGCTTGGCGGTGGTTTTTGGTATTTATATCAAGTTTCTCTCGGACCTCTATTGATACAAGCAGCAGTTAAATTCCCCAGTGAGGCCTGATTAATAACTAGGTCAGGCAAACAGACCTAATTTCCGAGTTCATAATGAATGGGAGATTTGGGGTTTGTTTGGCTGTGGTATACAGCTTTAGGATCAGCCAGGGCACTTGTCCTCAATCCACAGTGAGATCAATCTTTTGTCGTCAGGGGTACTGGGGAGCTAGGCAGACAAATCAATCAGGTCATGTACATGTATCTAGTTAAAACCACAAACTAACCAAAATTGACATTTTTTTATCTCTTGAGTGCATTTTCTGTACACGTACACATACATACGTGTAGCTTGTGATTATATTTTAGGCCAAATAAAAACAAACTAGTTTCTTGTCCAAACTTTTTTTTTTTAAAGGAGGATTTTTTTCGCTTGATGTATTTAGACATAGCCTATAGCATGATAATTATAACATACATGTATGGTACATTCTACTCCTGAATACTATATACCGGTACATATATGTACACGTAAATTGTACAAAGTGTATACAAATGTATGTACTTTGTAAAATACATGTTTGCTCTGAAAGGCTACTACAAAAGATATATTTATTTAATCGGGGGAAAAGTGCCGATTACAAATTTCTCAAATTGTTATCATTTTTGTGTGTTTTTAATTACAAAAAACAAAAAAAACAATTCTTTGCTGCAGCAGCAAAAAGCGACATCTGGAAGACGAGAAACTAATAAATTTGTTATTTGGCCTTAGTTCTCAATAATGGAAGTAACCGTACTGTACGTGCCTGTTTGACATGTTGGTGGAAATGACATTGGGTATTTGGCTGTCTCAACTCAATGAATATCGGTTTTCAGTTTTGCCAGACTAGAATGCACATCTATTTTATTATTTTGGATGACTCTCTTTTGGCTTGTGTAAACATGTTCATGGGGAGTCATTTTTAAACCTAGTTTCTGCTCATTAACTTCTGATCAATTGCTTTCAAAAACTGGAGAGGTTTAAACTGGAGAAGTTAAATTTGTGAGATCTCTTTCAAGCAGATAATCTTCTGTTGGGGGGGGGGGGGGGGGGGGGGTTTCTGTGAATGGCCTGACCTCAAAGTGGGTTACAATGAAAAGCAGAATTGATAAACTTGTGGTAACTTTATGAGTGCATTAAATCCCCTGGCCCCAGAATAATCATGACCAAAACAAAACTGTTACCAAAGATTTAATAGTCCACTCAACTAACTTCTTTCTTTTACTTTTTTGGCACGAAAGTTGAAATTAAAATCTTGAATCTTGACCTGGTACCTGTAAGTCAAAATCAGGCACTTTGGGGCATGAAGTCAATATTTACAGTTATCACATTGCTAGCAAAATGTAGACCTTGCTTAGTTGCTTTATTTAATGTCACCTTGTTTTTGGAAAGTGGATATTCCAAAGCTGAGTTTTTAAATTTTCAATTCAGACTGGTTTTCCATCATTTCTAAACACAAAATCTTTAACAAAGTGTCATCTTGAACAAAATATCATCTTGTGAAAAGGTGTGCCTCTCTACATGTAAAAGTGTTTAAAAAATACTTTGTGGATGAAATTTCATTTTTTTACAGAACAATTTTAACTCTATTTATTTGCACCACGAATGTCTAAATAATCTCAAAATTTCAAAAAGTCCACCCCCTGCCATTTTGCAGTTGTTTCTCCATTCCTAACTCGGCCCAATTTGGCCTGGTTTTCGCATACCACGTCGCATACATGTACTGGTACATGTACCGTACATGTCCCGAGCTTTGCCTTTTCGTCATATCATATAAGAAGGAGTTTTCTATGTTCTTACTCATGTCAACGAAAATAATCTGAAAGATCGGTGACAAAAACCGTCACCCTTTTTATAGCAAGTGTATGACTTGCTTCTTCATGACCACCTTCGAACAGGATGACATAGGAACTTGTGTTTTCCTATTAGTCATGAAAACTGCTTTATCAAATGTTGAATGATTCTAGTGTTCGGCTGCAAGATTGGAATTAGCAGACCTACCAGGACCCATGGCATTGAAGAACATGAAGCTAAACATCGGAACCTGTTACTCAATGCTCATGTCCTGGCCCCTGACTATCATTTCCTTGGGCTGATCTTCTTATAAGTGGCTTCACAAATTGATCACATCTGTCAGTAATGTTCAATACATTTACTTTCATTAGTTTAGATGGAAACATGGATCAACTTTGAACTATTTGCACCTGTTTTCTGGCCACCTGCCCTGCCATAGTCCACGCCCCTTTTCTGGGGCCCATCTTCTTTACATGTGGCTTCACAAATTGATGATGTCATTTATCGTACATGTATGCGTGTGTGTGTTGTTGGATGTCCAAGACACGCAAAGTTAAATTGTACAAAAGTACAAAAGTCACTTTGAAAAGCAAATGAGTATTTTAGGGTGGTTTCTAAGTAATTTATGTACATGAAGCACATTCGAAAACAGAGTTTACTATGAACAGATGTGAACAGACGAATCGCACTACATGTACATGTACGTGTGTAGAATTCAAGTTAATCTCATAGATATCCATCTCCTTGGGAAAACTGCTGAAACATTCAAAATAATTGAATGTGGTCTTCAAGGAACCGGTACATGTATTCACTGCATACGTTCATTTTTAAACTTACAAGTACAGGTACCGGTACATGTACACTGTACTGTAGGAACGCAAATTCAGATATTTTTGTTTGCCCTGCAGTAGGCCTACATAGATTTTTAAAAGATGAGAAAGTCAAAAGTATGCAAAACACTGATTTTTCCCATGTACATGGTACATGTACATGTGTGTACCGTAAGTAGTTTACCACAACTGGTCATGCACAGAATATAAAGTGACTCTGTGCTTAATCACCCATCTGCTAAAAATAGAACGATTAAGATGCACCTTGGTTGTTTTTTTCCCAGCTAGAAAATATTTTCCAAATTTTTTGAGGCAAGTGATCATCAGTCAAATCCGTTTAGTTGGAGAGCACGAAGGGCGGCAAAAGTTTAATTTGTATGGACTTACACTGTAACAACCAGAGCAGTGCAGCGGAACCTTAATTGATTGGTGTGCAGGATTTCTCCTTGGGTGATTTGTTATTGGCTGTGAGTTTCCCACGACTACACCCTCTATTGCCTGCACTAGTCACGCGATACATCTTGTTTGCTTGCTTGCTTGTCTGCGCAAAAAGGGGCTAATTGTACAGTACAAATGTACCGGTACGTTCAAAGAAAGCGACCTGTTCTGTGTAACTAGTAATACCTGTAAAGAAACTCGACGACGAGAGAGATTGTTGTCGAAAATGTTGTCAGGAAAGACAGAAAGTGCATTCAATTTGTTTGCCTGATATTTTTGTTCAGGATGCTACCAGTTTCTACATATGTGACCCAGCACGAGTAAATGAAACACTTTGAGGCAAAAATAAAATTTGAGATTTTGATTTCATCATTTAAAGCTAAACAAGCTTTAAATGATGAAATCAAAATCTCAATTTTTATTTTTTCCGCAAAGTGTCTCATTTACTCGTGCTGGGTCACATATGTAAAATAGGTTTTGACGTGCATGATTTTCAGTGGCTGGCTTTATTATGAATTTACCGGTACATGCCACCAAGACTGAAATACTGTCTTGAAAAACTTTAAATTACTTTTTTTTCTAGTTTTGTTGTACCTTGCTTCTACTTATTTTTCTCCTGAAATTCCTACTATTTCCTATTTTGTCTTCCCCCCCCCCCCCCCCCCCCCCCCTTCCTCTGCAACTCTGACAAATGAAATCTCATTGAATATTGTTCATAACAGTTACACAATGTTATGTATTGTGCTTGGGAGCAGGAGTACTACAACTGTACAAGTTTTCTAAAAGCTTTACCTACATGTAGATAAGGATGGAGCACAAAACTTTTATACTGAATTTGTCCTGCAAAATTCTGCTTCGGCCTTTTTGGTTGTTGAAAATGTTGATCCCACTACGCTTTCTATGAGCCGAGTGTTTTTTGTTTGTTGCCACTTTCAGAAGCCAAATGGAGGGGAACTTGTTGCGTGCATGTGCTTTTTTATATTGAATGTGAACAAAGCCTTAGCATTTTGGAATGAGCGTCAGGCATCGTTGGCAATGTATTCGAATGTTTCTCCCAGCAGAAGTGCCATGGCCTAGTTGACAGGAGCATTGAATTCGTGGCCTGCGAGTAGTTCTGCAGGTTGGGGGTTCAAGCCCAGCCTGGGCTAGGACACTTCTACACATAATATGGGTAGAGGCATTATTAATGCCTTGCTGTGGACTAGTTACCCATCCCAACCCTATTCGTGCTGTGAAGAGATCAGAATGTCTTGTTTCAGTGCAAAGGGCTGGTTCTTCCACACTTTCCTCTTGTAGCCCACACCTGGAGTGGCCTTTGCCCTTGTGATGGGTGATTTGCATTAACAAAAATACAACAAAAAGTCTCCCCTAAGTCTCCTTTTTCTACTTTTTCTCATGTTGACTACTATTTAAAGGGTATTGTACATGTGGTTGTACCAGTACCATACAGAGTTATTTTTTCCCCCCAACTTTACCAAGACAAGCCCCAACACTCAACAAGTTTTGCCCTTTAAAACGACCCGATCCAGGTGGCCACATGAATGTCCTTTTGGCATACATGGAGCATGTAACTTAAGTCCTTTGTTTGGCAACAGTGGAATGTTATCTTTCCCTTTTGGAATGGGCTTGGGGGCCACCATGGTTTCTGATTACACTGGCCTGAGGTTTCTTCCCATGGCTAGTCTACATAGCTACCTGGGCATGATGAGCTACAAGGGCCGCTCCCTGGACTTGAAGCTTTAATTAGTCCATGCTTACTGGACCCTGTTGTGATGTGATGCCAGATATGATGCCATATATTTTTTAGGCTCAATATCTGGAGGGCATGTGATTTATCTTTGGTTTTCCAGAGAAACTGTGTGGTGGTTTCTGATAGGAGAAGGCTTTTGTCCTCCAAATGGTCATTGGTTTTTTTTTTTTGTTTTTTTTTGTGAGGCTGATTGATCCCCTGTTTAAAATGGAATATTTTTGGTGGGCGTTTGAGAAACAGGAAAATCAAGCTTTGGCCCTAATGTGTTGATGTATAAATGTTGCCGCCAAGAGTGTAGTGTCTTCTTCACCCATTGAATTTCTGATTCTGCAAAGTTTTTAGGGCTTTTTTGGTATTTTCATAAGAAAAAAAGAAGACAGTTTAAAGTACATGTACACCAATAGTTAGTTGTCAGAAATAACAATTTATTCATGGGTACATGTTTTGAAGCTGTTTAAACTTCACGAACTTGGAATTAAACCAAAATATACTTTTGTTTTATCCAATCTTTACCCACCTCAGTACCCAGTCTCTCAATCCTCCACACCCAAATCCTGGACTACATTTTTTTTCCTTCAATTTATCTCAAGCAGTCATTTTGCCTTGAGAAGAAGTGCCGCTGTACGACTGTACTTATCCCCTTACTTACACAGTGTGTATGTTTTGGCAGAATATGCCTTCAAGGAAGAAATTCTCTGAGTTCATTGGGCATGATTCAGCTGACTTGCGATTTTGGAGATTAATTCCAAAGAGTTGTTGACGCAGCCCTCAGGAGTTGAATAGTTTGTATGCTTCGTTAATTTTCTTTTACCAAAGAACCGTTCTGTACAGATTTTTTTCCTTTTGTTTAGCGGATAAGCACCTTTCCTTAAATGCACCCAAGATCGATTGGTTACAGTTTAGAAGTCTAGATTGTTGTAATCTTTCGGGACTTTTGAAACTTGGAGGGGGCTTAGTGTAAAGAATTGAACCAGTAAATGCAGAAGTCAGTTCCTGTGTATGCACATGCTCGGAGGATTAACGGATATATTTCAGAGTCGTTATTGAAAGTGCCAGTTCCTATTTCTCGGGGGTAAAACAAACTGAACCCGACTGCTGTATCGATTGGGGAGATTTTGCCAAGTAAAGTTGCCAAACCACCCTCCGGTTTGCTTGCACTTGCAGAACTACAAAACCATACTTTGCACACGGAGATGGTTATCGTGTTACAAGATTGAAAGGCAGATTACAGTGCCTGGGAGGACAGGTTTTGTTGTGTTAAGTTACATGTATGCTCTGGTTGAGCCAAATCAAGATGGAAATTTAATTAGAAGTTGGAAACTTAGTACAGTGAAACTCTTCTCCGAAAGTTGTTAAACCAGTACTAGTAGTGAGTCATTAGTGACTGAACAGTTGAATGCATCAGCCCAGCATTCTCAATTCCAGGTTTGTCAATCCTTATCTTGCCATCGAGGCTACAGTACTTGTTAACCAGTTCGCGCCGGGATTATTTTAACATCACCGAGCCGACGCACGGGATTATTTTTAACGAAACTTGATCCAAGGCAGGTTTAGGCCGCCAGTACCCACGCATTTCCGACCTTGCTCGCTGCTGACAGACATTTCCAGCCTTGCTCGCGGCGTGTTTATGCGTCATCCGTTTTGAATCTGGGGAAAACTTTGCGTTTATATTCGTCATCCGGCGCGAACTGTTTGACTCAATAAACATGAGTTTTTAAACTAGATCGGTTTTGTTTTTATTGTGGCTTTTCAAAAAGTCAAAGATTTAGTAAGCTTTTCTTGAGACGTCCGATTTCCAGCACACAAGTTTTGCTTCTTATGTCGTGAGTGTACAGTTAAGAGCTTCTCGCACCAACAAACGAGGGTGCTATTTACAACTTTTGATAGCCCTGTGCGCATATTGGTTTAAATGCGTGTGGCGCAAAGTACACATGACATTTGTTATTCTGTTTTTTTTGCGTCTATGCGTGAGCGTCAGACATCTTTAGCAATGCATTCACATGTTTCTTTTCCAGTGGTCTTCCTTGACTTTCTCTTTCTTACCATAGAGGGGGTACTTGTACATGTGCACAAAGCCAATAGAAGCTTGATCATTGATTGAAGACCGATCGATGGCAAACAAAGTGGTGCAAACAAGGTGACTGTCCAACCATAGAGGAATTTCTTCTTATTCCTCCATGGTCCAACTAGTGAATTTAGAGAATCGAACTACAGTATGAGTAGGATGGGCCAAGAGTTAGGAAATTTACCACTCAAAGGGTCAAAATGGCAAGGTCAAAATGGCGTGTAAAATGCCTCTTGGGTACCATTATATACCACAGAAATGGGAGATCATTATAACCAATGCATTAACACAATGAAATTCTTGTGGTTCTTGACATTTTATGATTTGTGTAAAAGAAAAAAACACCACCATAAACCAACCTAACTTGTACTGTTTCATGGAATTGGTTAAATAAAAAAAAATCTTTTATCTAACAAACAGTACAACCACTCCTACCAGTAGGTTATTCACTCTGTTGTAATCTTCCCATTACATGACCTACAAAATGCCTTTTATTTTTCTCAATAAAATTATCTCGGCTTCGTAAATCAGGAATACACACTGCATTCCTGCCCTGAATGTGGAGGCATAAATAAGTCAACTTGTTGTCAAGTGTATGTACACATCGCTTGTTTATTTTACTTGCCCTAGAAAAACAAAATACGGGACCCACTTGTATAAATTATTTTAAAATTTTCCATTTTATGTCAAACTGTTTACACAGGCAAAACAACTTGTGCCTCTCGTACAAAACATGACCCAGTTTTTATTATTTATTTCTATTTCCAAAATAAAATATTTAGAGCTAAACATATCTGCCCCAGAATTTATCAGTGGGGGGCTCAAATATATATATTTTTGTTCTGGGTTAAACAAAAATACTTGAAGAGATAGTTATTATTATGGCTTTGAAGTCACCAGACTCTGAATTGCGGCGGCATTATGGTACGGGACTAAATCAATGTGATAAAAAAAAGGGGCGAAACTTTTTTAATGGTAACTAGAAGTTTAAAAAGGTGAGAGAAAATGATATTATTAGACCCAGGGGGAACAGAAGCCACCCAAAAGGTTCTCTTTCTCTTTGATGTGAGCTCACTTAGGTAGAAGAATAAATCAGTAGATGGTGTCTTGATGTTGCTGGCCCACTTTAACCCTCAATTCTGTTGGGGGTTGTGTGGATGGCTGGACACTTTCAAGAGGACGAGGAGCGCAAAGTCTTGAAAGATTTCTCAATTAAAGGGGAAGGCTTGTCAAGTTGCTGTAAATCTGTCTCTTGCCAATGTAAAAGTAGTTTGGGCCTGAGCCTCACTGCTAGAGAAAATAGGTGCAATGTAATGCCTTCTGGAATAAACTTACTTCAATTCTGATGAGAACACATGCCTAATTTGTTGCTTCTTTTCTGAAGAAAGCTAGTGCAACAATGTTTTATATCCTTTTTTTTATTTTATTTTTATTTTTTTAATAAAGTAATCTACAATGTATAACATTTGCTCTTGGTGTATTTTTTTAGAAATGAATGGATTTAGGGGTTTAGTATTTTATAGCAAATGATGTTACATAGAAACTGTCCTGTGTAAGTTTTTGTGTTTGGAGATGCTGAAAAAGCCAAGCCCAAAAAAACCTGTTCTCACAGTCTGGTTCCCTGACCCTTCTTGAGATTAAACGGTGCAATTTATAGATGGCAGATGTGTAGCCGAATGCAAACAAGATGCGGACTAACTACATGTACATGTACATTAATGTAAATGTAAATGTAGTTAATTGGGGGGGGGGGGGGGGGGGGGAGGTGAAGTATTTAAGAAGGATTGATACGAAATTCCACTTTTTTTGAAAATGAGAGTACACAGTACGTCAGGTGCCATGATTTTACAAGACGCTTGAGACTGTTATTCACTTTCAGTACATGTACCGGTATTTCTTAATAATTCAGTAGTTTTGTATAATGTTTTCCATTGTTGTTCGTTACCCATACTTGTTAATAATTAAAATTTAATTTAGGCGTGCTTTGAAAGCAAACAAAACAATAATATACCGGTATGTGGCTTTTTATCGGTATAATTTTTTCAGGAAATCTTTGATAACAGTAAATGTAGTTCTCACCTTAAGCACCGTCTTGCATTACTCAGAGAGCCGTTGACCAAAGAAATAAGAGCAACCATGGAGGAAGTTGAATTAGGAAGGATTTTCGGATCTGCAAGTTGTGTTGATGACCGCATTGTAATGACAGAAACTTCCTCTTTAACTAAGCTGACCTTTGCCTTTGTCGCTTTGAACCACCTATAGGAAGCCCGTCACGCGAGGGTGCCACAGACATCCTCATCACCGTCGCAGACGACAATGACAACGAGCCGCGGTTTGAATCGCCTCTCTACACTACGACCCTTCAAGAGGAAATCGGGTCCAACCAGCCAGTCTTCCGAGTCACCGCTAACGATGCCGACGCCACTGCAGATTTGAGGTATAGTCATCATTTCTTATTGTTGGGACCAAGGGCCTGTTTGTTTCACACAGACCTCGATCAGAGATCTGGCCGCTGGTTCTCTCCATCGGTTAGGCGGGATTCGATTGTGAACTAATGACCGAATGACAGTAATCGCAATCCGGATCCTTGTGAAACAAACAGGGGCCAATTTCATAAAACATGTAAGCACAAACATTTGCTTAGCACAAAAACAATCTTGCTGAGTAAAAACAGGTTACCAGCCAAAACTCCATGTGCTTTTCTCGCTATAGACAAACCAGCTGAACACCAGTCACATAAATCACCTGAAAATGTTGTTTGTAACTCTGTTTTTGCCAAGGAAGAATTTTTATGCTAAGCAAATTGTTGTGCATACACGTTTTCTGAAATTGGCCCCAGGCCCCAAGAGAGGAAGATAGGTTTTTCAAGTCTTCGATCTAATGATCTGTTTTTGAGTTTAAGTCACTGGATTTTGGTATGGCAAAGTCTTTCAGCTAGAGCTAGACATTTTTTTAATTGAAAATCGTAGTCAATTTTACCATAGCACATTTCTCCCGATCGTAAATGTTTCTCTTTTGCAGTCTTTTGCATAGTGTGCAGGGTGGAGTCTTATTTTATAATGTGAAGCTACACATTTCTGCGATAAAATCTATACCCTTATCTTCCCTTTCTTTTTGAAGTTCGAACGAGAAACTAATTTAAATTTATTTGGCTCTTTTTTTGGTATGGATTATTGTCAAATATTAATAAAATGTCTAAATAACTTGAACTGAAAAAAAACCAGCTTTCTACTTTCTGAAAAAGACATCAATCTTTTATAATGGAATCAAATATATTAAAGGCTGATTGGAATAAAGTTGAATTTTTTTAGGAGTGCCCGATATAAAATTAAGATTACAGTCTTGTTAAAATAGAAAACAATTAAGACGGAGAATAAACAAAATAACCAAAAAATATTTAGAGAATGGGAGTTTGCGTAATTAAAAAAAAAAAAAATTTGCGTAAGGAATCCATTTGTGGGGTGACAAATTATAGATGACTTTGTGGGTAAATCTTTCACAAATGTTGACCATTACGGTAAATTGAAACATTTCTTTTTGAAACAGTTTGAAACATTTTTGTTTCATTCGTCAATGTGTGTGCAGATACCGATTGGACGCAGCCATTGGAAACAAGTTCACAATCCATCCAATCACGGGCGAGATCCTGACCACATCCGGCCGATTGGACAGGGAAGACCAAGCCAGCTATGACATCATCGTTACTGTGGAGGATGGCACTACGTGGACCAGCCAAACCACTGTCCGAGTCAATCTGCAGGACATCAACGACAATGCTCCACAGTTTGCCGTGCAGAGCTATCGAGCCTTGGTGCCTGCCACAACAACAGCAGGTTGGTGTTGTCGTGTATTACAATATGCAATTCAGGACTGCTCTTCCCCTCGGATGTATATTTACACTTCGTAGTTGAGTTGTCGGGAGGCATGAGCGACACAGGGGTGGAGCATTCTAACAGTCACACACACGCTTGTTTAAAATGTCTTTTGAATATGGCGCACCATCTAGTCCAAATCTATAAAACATTTAAATGTTTGATTTCAACCGGTTTGTTTTGATAGTTGTCTTTTATACATCCAAAATATACAATTTAATGTTCTTTGCTTTCAGGCACTATCGTTCTGGGTGTTGAAGCGCACGATGCTGATATTGGAGACAACGCGAGACTGAGTTACTCCATCACCAATGGCGACACAACCAAATTCATTGTTGACGCGGGCACTGGCGTCATCACCACAGCCCAACCTCTGACGTCGCAAAGTTCAGCCTACACTCTGGAAGTGTCAGCGACAGACAGCAATCCGTCACACAGTCCAGCTACGGCCACAGTACAAGTCACGTTTGATGCGTCGGGCCAGTTCCCGACATTTCAGAATCCGTCCAACGGCGCTGTGTACCTGTTTGACGAGAACACAGCTACCAACACTGAGGTTGTGACTCTTCAAGCATCCAGTCCCAAGACTGGGCCCGAGGGAACCGTGACGTACCATATAATGGGAGGGAACGTCGACGATAGATTTGACGTGGGTTCACAGAGTGGAAGGTTGACAATTGGCCAGAGTTTGGACTACGAGGATGACCAGAGGTTCTCTCTTCTGCTTGAAGCACGCGATGGCAGCACTCCACCCTTGACCAGTTTATTACAGATCGAGGTGAACGTGAATGACGTCAATGACAATTTGCCGGTATTTAATCAGGCAATTTACAGTGGCAGAGTAACTGAAGAACTACAAGCTGGAGCCGACGTTGTACAAGTTCATGCCACTGATGCCGACAGCGGGCTTTTCGGAAACGTCCTGTACACACTGCGACTTGATGGCAACATTAACAACAACTTCCGAATTGATCCCAATTCCGGATGGCTGCAAACTAACAAAGTCCTAGATCGTGAGACAGTCGCCGACTACACATTGACAGTACAGGCCGAGGACCAGGGCAGCCCTGCTAAAACTGCAGCGGTAACGGTGCACATAACTGTTGATGATATCAATGACAATCCTCTAAGCTTTACCAACTTGTTCAGTGCCACTGTACCTGAAAATGCTCCTGTTGACACCAGTGTGATAACAATTACAACAACCGACCCCGACTCTGTGAAAAATGTCTGGTATTCTATAATAAGCGGTGGAGACGGTGCATTTGCCATTGATGCTGCTACAGGGAAAATACGAGTCAATGGAACCCTGGACAGGGAGGTCAAAGGTCAGTACCAGGTCACTGTCTCAGCAGATGATGGGTCTTACAGGAAAGACACCACCGTAACTATCACTATATCAGACATTAACGACAATGCACCAGCTTTCATCGATCTGTCCTACAGTGTCAGCCTTCCGGAGGGCTTGCCCTCGGGGTCTGCCGCTCTGCAAGTCAGTGCCCGAGATGAGGATGTTGGAGCAAACCAGGATGTCTACTACACCATGAAGACCATGTCCGAGCATTTCATCATCAACGAAGACACGGGTTACATCACTATCAGTGATCCAGTGGACTTTGTCCATTCGGGGAGCTCACCCGATCCCAACATCTATCATCTTCAGGTCCTTGCGAGGGACCATGGCATACCTGCCTTGTACTCTGAAGCCCAGGTCACCGTGACTATCTACGATGCCAATGAATATCCACCTGTCTTTGAGGAGACCGACTTTTTCTCTCCCGTACCATTCTCTGCCATAGTGGGTACCTCCATTCTGCAGGTTGTTGCTACAGAGGCACTGGACCAAGGCCGGAATGCACAAATCCAGTATGCAATCATTGGAGGTAATGGATCCACACGCTTTGATATCGATCAAGATTCTGGCTGGATCAAGGTCAAGTTGAATCTTCAAGCGGACGTCGGGAACTATTATGACATCATCGTTGAGGCGGAGGATCAGGGAAGACCTGCGCCACTGAGTGCACAAGTTAACGCACAGCTTCTGGTCACCGGTAACAATGACAACACACCGTCATTTGATCAGTCGGTTTACTTGGTTTCTGTGTACGAAGACTTGGGGGAAGGTTCGGAAGTCACCGTTGTAACAGCATCGGATGCAGATGCTGGCATAAATGGAAAGCTTTTATATTCTATTGTGGGCGGTAATGAAGCTGGTCTGTTTGCAATAGAAGAGGAAACAGGATCCGTTACTGTGGCTAAGCTTCTTGATTATGAGGATTTGACGTCCCACACCATGCAGATCGAAGCCAAGGACCAGGGATGGCAGAGCAGGCAAAGCAACACCATCCTGACGGTAAACCTCCTTGATGCTGACGATAATCCCCCCATCTTCAGTCCCAATCAATACAACCCCCAAGTAGCAGAGAACTCTCCAAGCGCAACGTATGTCACAACAGTCACGGCCACGGACGCAGACACGGGCATGAATGCAGAGTTTACTTATGACATCATCGGGGGCGATGGTAAAGACTACTTCACTATCGACCGTGACACTGGAGTGATCCGAACCCAGGGAAACTTGAACTATGAGGCGAGCTTGAATGTCTTCCAGCTGTCTGTTGAGGCTGCGAATGAGGACACCTCTATGTTTGGTATCGCTCACGTCAAAGTACAGCTCACAGGAGTGAACGAGTACTATCCGCAGTTTGTCGAGCCGGACTACCAGTACTCGGTTAGCGAAGCTGCTGCAGACCGGCAAGTTGTTGGAATGGTGTATGCAAGTGATGCCGATCACGGACCAGATGGAGAAGTCCAGTACCTCCTAGTTGGCTCCAGCAACCATCGAGGCTTTGCCATTGATTCCTTCAGTGGGGAGATTACAGTCTCCTATGCCAACGGACAGCTTGATAGGGAGACGGAGGATACCATCATCTTGTCGGTATTAGCCAAGAACAACGAACCCATCACAGGAGACAACGTAGATGAAGTCCAGGTCACTATCACCATACTTGACGCCAACGACCCACCGCAATTCCTGGATAATCTCTACCAAGCCAGAGTTAGCGAGGTCGATGGAGTAGGGACCTATGTCACTACGGTCACTGCTGTCGAATACGACCAGAACAACGACTTCCGCCAGTTCTCATACGCAATTGTTGGTGGTAATAACCTCGGGGCATTTGAGATTGATGCTAATTCTGGAAGTATCACTGTCGCTTCGGCACTCGATCGAGAGACTGCAGCAACATACAGACTACAAATCGGTGCCATTGACACAGGCGAGCCACCCAAAACAGGCTACACAGAAGTTGTTGTCACCATAGAGGATGTCAATGATAATGGCCCATTATTTCTACCTGGAAACGACGTTGGGTATATCTCAGAAAATGAAGCCATCAACACCATTGTCATGATTTTGAATGCCACTGATCCAGACCTTAATTCAAACCCCGACTTGTTCACATTCTTTCTGGTACCCAACGCCGACAGTCCATCTTTCACATTGGAGTCAAGCACTGGTATTCTGCGAGCTACTCGCACTCTAGATCGTGAAGTGAAGAGTGACTACTATCTCTCCATCGAAAGTCGGGATGGTGCCACGCCAGAGATGACGGCTGTATCAACTATCCATATCATTGTGGAGGACCAAAACGACAATCCCTCGACTGAACGTGATGCACGGATTGAGGTCAAAACGTATCAGTCTGTATTCCCAGGTGGTTCCATTGGAGTTGTCCGACCCCTGGACCTTGATACCGGTGACGTCTTTGTTTGTCAGATTGTCAGCGGAGATTTGAATGTCTTCGCTTTGCAGCCAGGATGCGTTCTGAACTCAAGGATGCATTCCGCTGAATCTGACTATACACTTGAAATATCTGGAGACGACGGTCAGCATTCAATCGTCAACTCAAATTTTGAAGTCTCCTTCAAGGCCTTCAACAACGCCTCGCTCGCCAGCAGCATCACTCTCCGACTTTCCCGTGTTGTACCAGAGATGTTCCTCTCCAACCACTATGATCGCTTCTCTGCCTCAGTGTCTGCATTCCTCGGTAATCGAGAGTCACTTCTCATTTTGAGTCTGAACAATGTTGAGGATGACAACAGTAAGATGGACCTAACCCTAGCCGTTAAAAGAGATTCTGGGTACTTGATTCGCGAAGATGTAGCAAAGCTAATCAATGACAACAAAGCCACCATAACAAGTCAATCGGGCGTTACCATCGACGAAGTCGACTATTCCCCTTGTTCCTCCAACCCTTGCATAAACTCGGGAACGTGCGATGATCGCATACAACTGATTCATACCACCGTCATCATCGACAGTCCTTCCATCATCTTTGTCACACCGTCCATACAGCGCGTCTTGCACTGCACTTGCCAGGGCGAGTTTTTCGGAGAGTTTTGCCAAGACCAGATCAACCAGTGCGACTCGGATCCGTGCCAGAATGAGGGTGTTTGCATGGACCTGATTGGGGACTACAGCTGCTCCTGCCCGCTGGGCTTCACCGGCAAGCAGTGTGGCACAGACATTGATGATTGCGCGGACAAACCCTGTATGAACGGCGGCAACTGTGAAGACTTGGTGAATGGCTACTCCTGCCACTGCACCGAAGGCTACTATGGCAACAACTGTCAGAATGGCCCCTGTTCCTTACAGCCATGTCTGAATGGAGGCACCTGCATCGAAACGGGAAGTAGTTACAGATGCGAGTGTCGGTACGGCGAATCGGGCGACATCTGCGAGATCATGAGCGTTGGATTCCAACAGGGTTCCTACATGGAGTTCCCGGCCCTGTCACCCGACCTGAACATCATCACCCTGTATTTCACCACGGTCTCGCCCAACGCGCTCCTCATGTACAACCATGACGGAACGTCCACTGCCAACGCGGAGTTCCTGACTCTGGAGGTTGTGGCTGGCAAGCTGCAGTTTTCTTACAATCTTGGAGACGGCACCACGATGATTACTACAGACAAGATGGTTGCTGATGGACAGTGGCACAAAGTGGAAGCTAGACGCAATGGCAAGGTGAGCTAATCAGTAATAATAATATGTGACCAGCTCTACGAAAATATGGGTGAAATCTTATACATCGTATACAAAGCACGCACCAAGCTTTATTTTGATATATAATAGAAACCTATGCGATGGTTGCTTCAAAAGTTACCACTTAAAATAAAATACCATTGTCTCAATCAATACAAATTCTTATTAGAGAAATCGACCTGTACACAAAATAACAGCAAAATTTCATGGCAACAAGAGGATTCTCTTAATGTTTCCACAGTTACCACTGTGTTCCTAAATTGCTACTGTCTTGGAACTTTCACAGAACCCATCCATATATGTATGGGGTAGACATAAAATGTACAGTTATTACTTACTCTAGCAATAGCTTCACACACACAAATAAAGTTACCTACCGGTACATCTTTAAAAAGCAGATTTGTGTGTTTTCTGATAGAATTGTTTTGTTGACCGGTCCTATTGCAGAGGAACTAATTTTCTAAATAGCATTCTAAAAAGAAACGGTTGTCGGTAATCCGTAAAAATTTTTTTTAAAAACTTGGAAGAAAAGCACAAAATGATTTCCTGCCTTTTGTATTTTACCAGGTGCACTGTTATTCAATTTGGTCATTATTGTTACAGATTTAGTTATAGATGTTTAAGACATTTTTGGACATGAAACGTACATGCCTTTCGTGTTCTTCTTAAATCTGATTTGAATACACTAAATTCATTTTACAATCATGATTCATTGCTGTTGATGCTGAACTTCCAAATATTAGGTGGTATCTTTTGTCATTATATACCTACCTTTGTAACTAAACACGCTACTGGAGTACTCGTATAAATTTCACTAATTTACACCCGTTTAGCAGAACACCACCGAGACATTAAATGTTGTGACACAGTAACTTTCTGCCACTCCCCGACACCTTGAAGTTCAAGTGCAAGCTATAAAAAAAAAACACCACTGGTGTCTGTTTAAAAAACAAGGCATCCCACGTAGGGGTCCTCCTGTTAAAAAAAAACTTACCCAGGGCTATAAAACCTGACAAAATATGAAGACATGAAACTGGCAGGTGACTGGTAATTACCGGTTCTTGATAGATTTATCACACGTTGCTAATGGTGTCCTGGGCTTTAAAAAACTCGCCCAGTTTGTTTGGTATCGATAACCAGAAAATTCTATTTTTTTGAGGGGGTCAAACTTTACTGAGCTTGTTGGTCTTGTATAAACTTGTATAAACTTGTTTTAAAAAAAGTACAGTATCACGCATAAATGTTTACCTATCTTTAAAATAATGGGTTTTCGTTTGACCCTGGTTTGACTCTATTTTATTGTAATGCCCACTGTAGGGTAAACAGCTTTCTGAGAAGGGGAAAAAAAGCGGCTGCTCGATTTTGTCTGAATAACTAAAATTGGGTAAAACTAGAAGGATTACCGGAAAGCAAGGCATGCAAGGAATGGTGCCTGGAACAATTCAATTAGTTTTCAGGATGGAAATATTGCCACATCGCTTTCCTGTCTTGAGAGAGACTCTTAAAATGAGAAATCCTGGCAACAGGAATAGAACAGAAAAATTTCGATACATTCTGCTTCTGCTTCTGTCTGTCTGTCCTGTCGGCATCACAGTGAAAAAGCCTGTATCCCGCCAACAGGAACATTGCAGTCAAACCTGCCTTTGCGGCCACCTCGATACAGCGGCCACCTGCCTTCACTGGCCACCTTTGCTTGGTCCCAGTTTGATTCTTGCATAAACATACCTAACCATGTCTTGCTAATGCGGCCACTGTGTAACGCGGCCAGCGGCCAGCCTATAATAGCCCACAGCAAATAAAATGTGTACAATTACATTGCCGTGAAACCTGTGTACTCCGGCCGCAGAAATGAAGTGCGCCCTCTGTTGACTTTAGAATTTCCCCTGTTGTTTGGCTCCTGGACTTCATACTCTTGTTTTATACAAACGGTACCGAGCGCACAGACTAAAATAGTTCTTGTCGTCGCGACACGTATAAAACGTACGTGTTCGTTTTATTAAACGTGAGTTCTTAGTTTTATTTCATCATTTTGAAGTGTGAATTGCCTATCCATGTGCCTTGAGATTAAAATAAATAAATACAATTGGAAAGAAATAATATTTACAGTATATTATGTAAGTTTCTTCTTGCCATTCTTGTGCCTTGAGATTAAAATAATACAATTGGAAAAAAATAAACACAAATTCTGTTTCAGAAAAATTATGTTTCAGATTGATACATATAGTTGTGTTGTTCATATGGTGGGCACACGTACTACATGTACACGTGTACATTCATTCATTATGCGAGCACATGTGTATGTACGTGTACGTATACATGTACATGTATGTATGTGTGTACATGTGTACGTTTTGCTATAGTGGCCACTTGCGTATAGTGGCCACGAAAACCGGCACCGTCGATGGCCGCTATATCAAGGTTTGACTGTACATGTACATTGTAGTTTGTACAATGTACAAGAAAAACAATGTTCGTTTTCAACCAGTGTCAGGCAGATGTTCTTGTTGTTCTTGTTTTTTCACGATCGCTGTCTGGCGATCTGGATTTTTTTTACTTTGGTTTAAATAAGTAAGATACCAGTATTTGCTAATAATTCGGTAGTACTAATTTTCAATATCTGCAAATGGTGTATCCTACCTTTAAGTTTAAGGAAACAGGTTTGTCAACAGAAATCTGTCGAAACTAGGACCCAAAGCTTGATTCACAGAGCCTAATCCCTTTAAATTAGTAGAATTTAAATCTAGGAAGGGAATCTTACAGCTGGCCTGGCTCCCCTAGGCCTCATAAATCAGTCTAAAAGGGCCTGTAAGTCAAGCCAATAGGGGTTCAAATTTGTCAAAACCAGGCTGGCTTTGGCTTGGTGCAAAATCTGTCCATGTAGTGGTTTACCCGAACCAGTGGCCAATTTTATGGAGCTGCTAAGCAAAACAAAAATTGCTTAGCATGAACATTCTTCCTTGGCAAAAACAAAGTGACAAACCAAATGTTCAGGTGATGTATTTTGTTTGTGACTTGTATTAATTTTGGTGTTTTTTTTGCTTAGCATAAAAAGCACATTGATTTTTGGATGGTAATCTGCTTGTACTGAGCATTATTTTGTTTGTGCTAAGTTGTAGTCAACATAGAGGATGTCAATGATAATGGCCCATTATTTCTACCTGGAAACGACATTGGGTATATTTCAGAAAATGAAGCCATCAACACCATTGTCATGATTTTGAATGTCACTGATCCAGACCTCAATTCAAACCCGGACTTGTTCACATTCTTTCTGGTACAACACCATTGTCATGATTTTGAATGCGACTGATCCAGACCTCAATTTAAACCCCGACTTGTTCACATTCTTTCTGGTACCCAACGCAGACAGTCTATCTTTCACATTAGAGTCAAGCACTGGTATCCTAGATTGGAAGTGAAGAGTGACGACTATCTCTCCATCAATTTATTTTTAATTCAACTTTAAAAAAATTCCCCAACTTAAACTGTCACATTGCCAGAAATAAAGCCTAAATCTTCAGTACATGAATATTTTTTTATTGGTCTTCAGAGAATTATTTTGCAGCTCTTTTCAAAATAAACTGTGATATTTGTCTGTTGACGGAAGAATCCCAGCGAGTTGTACCTCAGCTCTGCAAGTTCAGTTAGATAATAGCGGCCTCTCCTCCTACATTTTACCAACACACAGAGCAGCTGGGTTATTTATGGAGTTCACTCTCTGGTCAGGTCTATGAATGGTGGTATGGGCTCCTGTGGAGCTGCTGGGGAAGGTTAAAGGGATGAACCAAGGCTGTCTCCATAAAACATGGTCATGTTGGATGACAGTGTTGCAGATGTAGCAGTAGAGTCGTTTAGTGGTTTTGAGCAAACATTGACATACAAAACTACCATGTTATTGTGAAAAACTTAACTTGACCGTACCTGTAAGTGAATAACAGTCTCAGGCATCTTGTGAAATAATGGCACCTGATGTGCTGTCAATTTTTTTCAGAAAAGTGTGAATTTTTTTAACCAGTTCACGCCGGATGACGTATATAAACGCAAAAATTTCCCCAAATTCAAAACGGATGACGCATAAACACGCCAAGTTCAAGTTCGGAAATGTATGTCAGCAGCGAGCAAGGCCGGAAATGCATGGGTGTGCTTCCCGGCACTATCAGCCTGAACCCGCTTCGGATTTCGAGTTTCGTTAAAAATAATCCCGCCCGTGGGCTCGGCGATGTTAAAATAATCCCGGCGCGAACTGGTTAAGCAATTCCCAACAATGATCGGCCGACCACCGTTGGAAAAACCCACTTTAAAAAAAAATAATACCCATATTTGTTTCCCTCCAAATTTAGTTATATTCAATGGTGAATATAAATTTCATTGCAATGACTCTAAACTCCCTGTGAAATTACTTCTTCCGACATGCTGTCATTTCGAGAAAGGTAATAATAAATATATCAATCCAAACATGCCTCTCAGAGATGCATTTTTGGAAATGTCCATTAGCCCCAACTCCCTAGGGCCTTGGCTGTGTTGAATTCATATTGATATTTGAAGGTTTCGGGACTGTTGGGATTAGTTATTGATTCAGTTATTGATTTTTTAGTTATTGATTTTCTTGGAATATACAGCATTTAATCGAGCTAAAACTTTGTCAGGTTAGTTGTCAATAAAAATGTACAACTGGTATGGTACCTTATAACTTTAAAGGTAAGATACACTATTTGCAGATATCAAAAATATTTACTACCGAATTATTAAGAAATATCTTACTCATTTGAAAGTAAATGTTGATTCTAGGCATCCAGCAAAAAGATTGCGCTAGATATCCTGTAATTATTCCAAAAAATTAAATTTTATAATGAAAAATTCGCGAAAAAACAAAGATAACATAAGAATAACTGCTCGAAGCCGGTTGAAAAAAAACCCTGTTTTCGTGCTTTTCTCGGCATCCATGATTGTAAAACTTCGGACAGCTCATTTAAACGATATTTACTATAAAATACAACTCCCCAAATCTACTCATTCATGATAATTCAAGCAATGACCAATGGTGTATCCTACCTTTAAGACCAAAGATCAAGCCTTTTCCCTGCATTTTGTAACGAGAGACGCTAATCTACATGGACTTGCAACTGGAGATATTGGTGTTAATGGGTCTTTAGTGGGAGGGAATCCCAGGAGAAAGAAGCAGTGCTGCCGCACCATTGCACGTAGACCACTACTTAAAAAATCACCTGTTACAACAAATCATGCTAGGGTGTCAACTTTACCCATACCCTGGCACAAAAACCAGGAGAAAACATACACGAACCCAAGAGCAGAGATCTGGGGAAGAAAAGAAGCACGAACCCAAAGCAGAGATCTGGGAAAGAAAAAAAGCCTGGGGTGAGAGACAAGTCTAGCGTTATGAAAGGAGATGCATAATGTCAGCGACAGAGCCAATTAACAATCCTACATGTAGCTACATGTAAATAACGATCCGGAGAAATAATCCTAAACTCCTAGTGGTAATCCCCTTGGCCATTACTACCGGTAGATGATAGATGTAACAGATTTGACAAATATACATTTTCAGTTGTATTCTGTGAACTCTTGGGTTAGTTCATAAAGAAGGGGTCTAAAATGTGACATATTTTGGTGTTGTGGTTACAAGTCCCAAGTGCCACTGAAATTGACTTGCAGGTTCTTTGCTTTGTGTAATCACTCTTTGAGATAGAAGGGATCACAGATTGTGTGCTGAGAAAATATCTTGTCGGATGTAACAGGGACACGAACAAATTGGACCCCTAATTCATGGACACCCCCAATTCATGGACACCCCCAATTCAATGCTTCATAACGAACATTACATAACACTGAATTATGTTAACTAAAGACTGAATTATGTAAAAAAGATAATTCTTTCAATAGTTTCAACCCACATGTTTTGGTAGAGATCCTCTTGATTGTTCCCCGTCATTTTTCTACAGATAACCAGAACCCCATTTTACCTCTAAAGCCTTTTTTCAAAAAGGGCAAACCTTGTGTAGATGCTTGGCAAGTCCACACAATGTAGAATATACATGTAGTCATCTTTTGTTTAGAGGTCCACATAGTGAATGTAATGCTTGTACAAAAACTGTAGCATCTTTGAAATAGTGTGCAATATGTGTACAAGTATTGTAGACTTGTCCTATTTTGGCTTGATGCAAAGTAGTGTACATAAAACCAGTTTTCATCGCTTTGGTCACGGATTGTTGGCTACCTCCAGTATGGGACATACCAGTAGTCTAGACACTTGGGTTCCTGTGCCTGCTACTGAATTGAACCCATGGGCATGTTCAACTATATCCATCCTTCGCCGCTTCAATTCACCTGTGCTAACCCAGCCTTGTATTTGACACAGGCTGGGCAAAAAGGGCACAAGTTCCAGTCACAAGACTACGAAATGGGTTGCTTGTTTTAGGACTCTGTTGGGCTTTAGGACTGATAATAAATGTAGCATTGCATTTTTTGCCTGTTTTTAAGTTCCAAGTGTCTGCCAGCAGCGAGCAAGGCCGGAAATGCGTGGGTGTGCTTCCCGGTACCATCGGCTTGAACCCGCCTCGAATCAAGTTTCGTTAAAAATAATCACGCGCCTCGGCTCGGTGATGTTAAAATAATCCCGGAGCAAACTGGTTAAAGAGTTTCAAGCTGTATTAAAATAAATTCTATAATGTTGAGTAGGTTTTTTGTTGTTGAATCGCCAGTATATCACAGACTCAAACAAGGTGATTTGTGGACCAAAGAGCATTAGGCATTAATTACACTCTGACACCTATCCTGCAATAGACTAGCATCCCATCCCATCAAGGCTCGTGACAGCCTTTACTTTTTACTTTACTGTACACGTATATAAAGTACTTTATCGTTGTCGGTAACATTAGTTTTGAAACTCTTTGTTTGAACATTTTCTTCGCAGAATGGTGAGTTGATCGTTGATGACTGTTCCCTGTCCCCGCCAACTGGTACCTGTAGGGCAACTGGTGCAACAGGGAGTCAAACGTAAGTAGCTGAACATTAGCAACAGACAAAATCTTTATTAAAAAAACCTCATGGGTCACAGTGTTTACGCACCTTGAACAAAATGAGTAATTTTGTCAATCCCACTGTGGCTCAAACAAAATTGTTAATATTTAAGAAATTATTTAGCATTTTTTGGGGTGGTTCAGCGTCGGGAAAGCACTTGTGATAAGTTCAGTGTTAAAGAACAAAGGAATAGGTCTGTAGGCCTACAACATTTGTTTTTGTTGCAATTTTCAGAAATGGTTTGAGGGTTATTATTGTATAGCAAATATTATTACACTGACTAATTTTAAGGTTTGTGTTCATAGACAGTGGAAAAAAACAAAAAAAACAATCATGTTCTTGTAGTCTGGTTCCCTGACCCCACCTAAAATAAAACGGAGCAACGTTGGTGAATTGTACGGTCAGGGAACCAGTCTAGTTGGGTTATACCCGTTCATATTGATTGCTAACAAAATGAGGACTAACTACATGACGGTAAATTAGGGGTAGTATTTAAAAGAAGCTTTTTTCCAACGCTGGTCGGCCAACCAGCATTTGAAATTGATATAAAAATACCACTTTTCTTAAAAATGACGGCACACCAGGTGCTTTTAGACTGTCAATCACCAACAGGTCCAGTAAGGTATTTCATAATAATTTGGTAGTTTTTGTTTTTTTATGTTTGCAAATGTACGTTTTCTTTAAGAATTCAGAGCCTTGAAACTGATTCTTGATTCTGCTCAAATTTTTTCTCTTCCCCAACTTGGGAGCAGCGTTGTGATGATGTCAGTCACAAGTTGTATAGTCTTGTGTCAAGCCACAGAGGGCTTCCTCTGTCATTGTCAATGTGAACTGGCTTGCGAACTAGACAAGATTATTGTCCATACCGGTGATCGCATTACACTCTAGTCGTTGGGAATTGCAGCAAGTGATCCCAGCAGGTTGCTTGTCTGTCGTGCTTGAATTATCATCCTTCCTGGCCTGTAACTTAAACAGGAAACTTACTCAGTGCCAATAGGTTTGCTGGTGTTACTCCCTCTTTCCTAAGGAATCAAGCTCCTCTTTGAAATCTCAAGGGCGTATCCAAAGAGGTTTGGAAGGGCTCTCCTAATCGAAATAGTTCCTTATTTGAGAAGATTTTGGTCACTGCAAAAGAGGGGTGCTTCTGGGTCCGGATATGCTATTATATATTACAAACACTCGCATATTTCAAATCCTTGAACTCAACCCTGCTCAAAGTCAACCCTGCTCCAAACTCAACCCTGCTCCAAACTCAACCCTGCTCCAAACTCAACCCTGCTCCAAACTCAACCCTGCTCCAAACTCAACCCTGCTCCAAACTCAACCCTGCTCCAAACTCAACCCTGCTCCAAACTCAACCCTGCTCCAAACTCAACCCTGCTCCAAACTAGGGGTGAGGTTTTCCAGAGTTGAAACTCTCGCCTTGGATTCAAAATAGTAGAAACTGACAAAAATAAACTCAGTTTGCATGAAGCAATTGTGAAACGACACTGGGTTTAAAAATCCAAAACTCGGGTTGAGAGGCTCAAATTGGAAAAGGGTATTAGCAGTTTATTACATATTACAAGTTAAACCTTGAATCATTTGTTATTTGATGTTAATTCCCCCTCTTCCACAGCAATCTGGATGTGAATGGCATACCGCTGAGTCTGGGAGGCACGATGTCTATCGACACCATCCTACCCCGTTCTTGGCAGGTTTCCTCTGCCGATTTCTTGGGCTGCATTCGGGAGATTTCCATCAACGGTGAAACGCTGGATCTCTCCTCGCCGCTCGCCCAGCGGGGGACCAGTGAAGGCTGTGACCGCGACACAGCGACGTGTAATAGCAATCCGTGCAGTGGGAACAGTGTGTGTGTGGACGAGTGGTGGAACCGTTGGTGTCAGTGCGAGGACGGTGTCACCGGAGACGACTGTGACAAAGGTACGGTACCAGTCTTTGTAAATAATTCAATGTTCTGCAGTAAGAATTGACCTATCTTTGGTTGGATAAACGTAAATGTGAATTCGCAAAATTTCTCACACATCTCAATTGACTCCGGCAAATTTTGCAGGGATTGTTTTTGCATACAGGTGAAGTTTAAACAATCTTTAGTGTGGTTTCTTTACTGAATAAGAAACTTTTGTTCAAATCCATTATGTGTTTTGTTGTTGATTGTGATTTTACTGTCATATTATGCGGACTTGTAGCCAATGTCTCACACATTTGAATTGGATATAGATAAGATTTTGTTTAATGGTAGTTACTTTATATTAATAATAATAATAATAATTTTAATAATAATATTACTAATAATGGATATTTATAACGCGCCGGTATCCGCCACGAATGACACTCGGGGCGCAATACAATCAAAATAAATCTAAAAATTTAACACAATTAATATGAAACTAAGCTAAATATTGGGGGCAATCTGGAACAAATAGGTCTTCAGGGCAACTTTAAATTCAGAAACCGTTGAGAGAGTACGAATTGCGAAAGGGTGTGTGTCCGAAAGATAAGGCCCAGCCTGAGAAAATGATCGATCTTCCCAGGAGTTATGAGTGTGAGGGACAGCAAGCAAAGAAGCATCAGAAGATCTCAGATGCCTTGATGGATTGTACGGAGTTAATAAACTGATGTTGTATTGAGGACCTGAGTCACGCAGACAATGAAAAACAAGAAGTAACAGCTTACATACAATTACATAAACTTACATACAATTTATTTTTGTAATCTTGTTTCCTGCAGTACCTACACCGTTTTCCTTTGGAGGCGGTAGCTACGTCGAGTACATAGTCAAGGAAAGCTTCCAACGGCAACAGCTCCTGGAAGCAGCCAAGGCTAATGCAAGGAGGAAGAAGAGGCGACGAAGGCGACGAAATACTACGCCAGGGTCACAGACTGTCTCTATGTCCTTCAGGACTGGGTCGCCGGCCGGCTTGTTGTTGCTTGTCGAGTCTGGTGATGACTTCACAACTCTCCAAGTAAGTAGTAAAACTTAACCAGTTTGTGCTGGAATTATTTTGGCATTGACCAGGCCCAGGCGCGTGATTGTTTTTCACGGGTTCAAGCCGGCATCTGTTGGTAGCACACCTGGATATTTCCGGCCTCGCTCGCTGCGAGCTGGTTGCTGACAGATATTTCCGGCCTTGCTCGTCACGTGTTTATCTGCCAACTGTTTTGAATACCAGAAAAACTTTGCGTGTATTGACGTCCTCTGACATGTACTGGTTAAAGCAGTTGATATTTATACATAATACATCTTCTAATATAATTTACAATCTAATATAATGCTAACTAAAGCTTACAGTTGTGCACACATGGAGATTTCTATTGTTGTACATTGCTAATGTAAGCACTTGGCCTTTCTGGGGCAAGCCTGCCTGTGGGCCCTGGATCTCTGGTATGACTCATCGTCGAATCACTGAAAACGGGAAAATGTTTAAATATTTTCACGAACATTACAAATAAACCCCCAAGAGAAACCTGACTAGGTACATTATAATATATTTTGAGATTTGAACGCAGAAATTGCCTAGGCTTGAATCTTTGACCTCCTGACCTAGCTATTTGGGGCCAATTTCATAGCTGCTTAAGCATACAAATTGCTTAAGCACAAAACATTCTTGCTTAGTAAAACCAGCTTGCCAGCAACAACTTCATGAGACGTATATTGTTTGTGATTGGTACTTAGCTGTTGTTAGCTTAGCATAATGATCACATTGAATTTTGGCTCCTTAACCTGATTTATTAGGCAAAAGTTGTTTGTGATTAAGCAACATTTTGTGCTTAAGCAGCTCTGTGAAATTGGACCCTGGCCTGTGTTGATGGTTCCCAATTTTGCCTTTGTTAAGGGCCGTGTGTCAGAAGCACCCCTGAACATATTATCAACATAGGGCCGGATAGCTCAGTTTGTACAGCACCGGAATGGTAATCAGGAGATCATAGGTTCAAGCCCCGCTCCAGTCAATTTTTTTGTTTAAAATAATCAAAAAAATATTTTCATAAACGTGAGTTTGCACAAAAGAAATTGTTCGGGCCACTTTCTGAAGTTTTAATGGATTTTGTACGATTCACAGCAGCGGTTGATTACCAATTTCTCCCCCTTTTTTCCCTCATTCAGATCGTTGATAGGACAGTCCGCTACAACTTCGGCTTCTCCGGCCAGACCCAGGGCACCGTCAGTCTGGCCACAAATGTCGCCGACTGGAAGTGGCATACTCTCAAGCTGTACAGAGAGGGCGCTACAATCACCTTACAGTCCGGTGAAGCGACGGAATCTAAACGGTTCGACCAGGTGCCTCACGACTTCACTGGACTGGAAGTCACGGGCATGTCCCTGGGGGGCACCAAGACTCCCTTGATCGTTGATGGCAAGAATATTACCGGTAGGTTCTGCTGTTTTTTTAACTAGTTCGCGTCGGATGCCATGTATACTCGCAAAGTTTTTCGGAATTCAAAATGGATGACGGATAAACACGTCACGAGCAAGGCTGGAAATATCTGTCAGCTACCAGATTGCAGCGAGCAAAGCCGGAAAAAATTAGGGTGTGCTACCCACAGATGCAAACCGGAACCAGTCTCGGATCGTGAAAAAAACAATCCCGCACCTGGGCCCGGCCAATGTCAAGAACAATCCTGGTGTGAACTGGTTAAGTAATATTTTTTTAAGATATAATTCTATGGTTGGACATCATCTGTTTTCTTGCGAATACAATTTATGGGCCACAGCAGAAAAAGTATTGTCAAGAAAAAACTTAGTAAACAGTGTTCTCCAACTTTCGAAATGTAAGCGTCCTTTGTGGTAAAGCTCGGACATCCTCGGCATAACAACATTTAATCTCCGGACAATGTAATTCTTTCCAAATTTTATTTATGGAGATTGAGCTTTGTTTGATTTAAGTATTTGGTTTGGTTTGGTCATAATATTTGGTCATGAAAATCATGAATGACACCGGAATGACATTGACCGTGCCCAGACGCGAGATTGATTTTTCACGAACCTCAATCCAAGACATGTTCAGGCCGGCATCTGTGGGTAACACACCCTGATATTTCCAGCCTGGCTCGCTGACAGATATTTTTGGCCTAGCGTGTGACGTGTTTATCTATTATCTGTTTTGAATTTCGGAAAAAAACTTTGCGTGTATATCATCCTCCGCAATAGCAGTTATGTGTTGGATTTTAAAATAGTTAATGGAAAGGGTGACGTGAATTCACAAGCAATTCTTGCCTCTTACAATAAGTTCATTGATACTTCGGATAATTTGCAACTAGTATTTACCAAGTCACTCATATCCATTTGTTTGGTTCAAAATTTCAGCTTTCTCTGGATGCCTCGAGGACTTCCAAGTTAACAATGCAGCCCTACCGCTGGATGGGGCCAATGAGATGTTTGAAGCAGTACCCTCCGACAACACTGGGGAGGGTTGTGAGGCAGTCGACGTCTGCGCCCCTAACCATTGCCCCAAGGATCAGATCTGCGCCCCAGATGGCGACGGCTTTACCTGCGAGTGCCAGAAAGGACTTTCTGGAGACGATTGCACCGTTCCCATTACAGGTGCTCCTCCAGTCAACACGCTGGTGATTGCCCTGGCCAGCGTCTTTGCGATCGTGGTGATTGTGATCGTCGTGGGTTGTCTACTGCTCCTTCTTCGGTATCGCAACAAGGCGCGGAAAGCCAAAGAAATCGCGGCCGGCAATTCCAAGAACAACTTCTCCATGGATTCGCTGGATAATGCGGGTTTCAGCGGCGACACGTTTGACAACCCGACCATGATTGGGTCTCAGCACAAGACGACGGGGCATGGGATGGAGCTGATCAGACAACAGCCGGATATCATTGAACAAAATTCGTTTGCTGGCATGCCGGAGGAGTCGTTCATCGTCGACACGGATGATGTTGTCATCGGGGAAGAAGCATCGGGTCGCGATCATGAGGCACCGGAACACTACGACCTGGAGAATGCCAGTAGTATTGCCCCATCAGACATCGAGCCAGCCTATCACTACAGGTATTATCACGATGGACGTGAGCGCAAGCAAAAACGACAGGGGTACAGGTACTCCCCCAACCCCATGTTGGCTCGTATCGGAACCCCGCCATGTGAGAGCCCAGTCAGCCAAGTCTCATCTTCTAACCATCTCAATATCGCTCATAATCCTAATCCCAACTCACTTCACGTACGCAGCAGCCCCCTTAACGTCCAACACGGCACCCTGATGGAGAACACAAGAGCTAGTCCAGCTAGTGCCATTGCTAGACAAAGCCCGGGGCTTCAAGCTATGCGACAAAGTCCCTCTTTGCAACTCCTCAAAAAGGATTCTGTCCGGGCTGCGACCCCATTAAGGCTCAGTCGGCCCAACACACCAGCACGAAACATGGCCAGCCCAGTCAGCTCTGACCACAGCTATAATCGGAGTGAACTGCGTAGCCAGGGACACTGTAGTGACATCAGTAGTCATCTCGCCGGTCAGGGGGATAAATCTCGTATCAGCCCTTCGCAGGTTGGAGCACAAAGACCTCCACGTCCTCCTAGTAGATTAAAAGAGGTCTCAGACTCTAGCAGGCCCCTGGGGTTGACTGTTGAGGAAGTCAAGAGACTCAACACTGCCCGGCCTGATTTAATGACTGGTAGCCACGTCAGCACAATAGACAATCTCTCCTCGTTGAGCAGCAACAAGCGGCAGCCCCTTCACCACAACCTCCCACCCTTGCCCTCGGATCTTGAACCGTCGCCGTTGCTTGAGCCTCCGGAATCAACATCCTCAGAGGAGACCGCTGGCTCCTTCACTTGTTCCGAGATAGACTCAGACACCGATAAACCAATAACTGATAAACTGAAACCGCGGAGCCTGGATCCAGGGATGCTTCTCCTCTCGCGTCTCTCGCAGATGGACGACGGGGACGAAGTTGAGGAGGAACCAGAGACTTACGAACAATTCAGCGCGCCGTTCCAAAAGGAAAGATTGGACTCGGTTGGAGGATCACTGAGCACCCTCTTTGCCTCAGAGGATGAACACTTAGATCCCAAGAAGACAAATGGGCAATTCAGCTGGGACCAATTCCTGAACTGGGGTCCAAAATTTGAAACTCTTGAAGGCGTCTTTGTGGATATTGCACAGCTCCAAGACCATGTTCCTACCCCTGCTAAAACGAAGGTTTATCTCGAACAAACTGCTGAAGAATTTGTATAAACGATAAATACTCTGAATAATTTATTTTGTATCAATAGATTTTGTATGAATGGTAATTTCTTTTGCATATTTATGAGCAAAGTTTCCTTGTTATATTTACATCATGTTTGGTAGTTACCGTAACTCAAATCCATTTGTTAACCACTCCACAAAAAAAGCTATTATGTCACACAAAAAGTTAAATTGAGTTATACATGGATGGAAAGCCAAGAATGTAAGCTTTCATTTGGTATATAATGTAGCTCCATACCCACTCCTGTTCTGGAGATATGACATGTTTGTATATTGATTACTTTCTTGTAGTTGAAGTTATTGTACACAACTGAGAAAACAGGCTTTGAAATAGCTGGCTCTGTTGTAGAACAACAGAACGATGCACACAAAATGGTATATTTTTAAATCAAAATCAACATTTCTGTAAATGAAGCCTGAAACTATTTTTCGATTAAATGTTCTCCCTCTCAAATTTGAGCGGGCCATTACATGATACATAGCGCGATTTAATACCGGTCACAAGGTTGATGAAACATAACTAAAAATAACTGATTTATTCGTTATGGCTATAGAATACCATTTGCCAACAACATTCCAATGTTTCATTGAAACATTCCAAATACCATCTCAGCTCCCTCGAGGAGTATACAGCTCGATGCTGCCATTTCGGCGCAAAGCAGCTAAATCAATCACAAAAACCATCTCTGCCCTCACAGGTACCCACTTACTTAGCAATGTGTGACAAAGTGCCTTGCCCAAGGGCACCCGCACCGAAGTCCCAGGCCGGACTCGAACCCACAACCTGCAGCTAAACCTATAGATTACATATTCAATGCTGCAGACCTCAACACGATATTGATAAAAATAAGCTGGTTTTCTAACCAAAGCAAATAGCATATCCAAAATGGACCAAATTGTCGCTTCATTCGAAGTATAATGAATTATGTTTGTTGATTCGAATACTTGTATAATATTATTTTACCATTTTTGGAAAGAAATTAAGAAAATGTAAATTGTGTAAATTGTGTATTTTAACAGCATTACCTATGTAAATATTTATTTTATATTAAAACCTTTCCTGTTTTCATTACATTTTGGGATTTTAAGATAGGAAGTTTGGAGACATCAGTTTACAAACATTTTATGACAAGTTTCCTGTTATTAAAGCTTTTACAAATTATTAAATGTAATTTTGGAGTCTATTTCTTTTTAGAGTTCAGGACTGTAGTGCGGAAAGTATGGGGTTGAAGCTCAGGATGAGCCTGGAGAAGGAATCGGGGGGGGGGGGGGGGGGGGAGGGGGGGGGAGGGGGGGGGGGGGGGGGAGAGAGAGGAAAAATGGAGAAGGGGGGGTCCGACATATCTCAACCTAAAACTTTATTTTAAAAAGAAAATAGGGCATAGGTTTGGTGCCTGGGACTAATGAACATGTTTTTTTTGTTGTCGTATGGATCGAAGTCCTGATTGACAGCTTTAGTTCGAGAGGTCTTTTTTCTCATAGCCGGATCACCACGAGAAGGTAGCTGTCTTGATCTTCCAGAAACACCGGGGCAAACCCCTTCTCTTAGCGATGTTTTTCTGGGTTCTTTTACGTGCATTACACAACACACAGGACCTCCAGCTTTACGTCCCATCCGAAGGACGAAGCAATATTGGTTTATTTGACTTGCTTAAGGACACACGTGTCGACACCGGGACTCGAACTCGCGCTCTGCGGAACAGAAAACCGGGTTCTTAACCGCCCGGCCACGACACTCCACAATTTTAACATGTAATGCTGGGGAATGAAACAAGACTTCAATAGTTTTAACATAACTGCCGAAACCATTTTAGTTTTTTAATGTTGTTACAAAACAGCAATATTAAAGACATATACATCAGGGAACAAACAGTGCATTACAAATTTCCCATTAGCAATAGGTTTTATAATAACAAATTGTAAAAAAAACAAAAAAATGTTCAAAAATAAAATAAGTTTTTTTTCTTTCTCGATTTTGCATAAATTAAATTTAGAAGGGGTTAGCCTTTAATTTCAAAGAAAATGGGTCAAATTGTATTTTTCTGAAAAAGAATAGAGGGGTTAGCCAGCCTTGCATTTTATTTTAAATTTCGGTAAAATTTAATTTGTCATATAAAAAATCATTTATAAGGGGTTAGTCTTGCATTTTAATTAAAATGGGGCAAAATGAGCCATTTCTTAAATAATAAATTTGCAAGTGGTTAGCCTTGCATTTAAATTTAGGTAAAATTTGATTTGTCATAAAAACAATATTTGTAAGAGGTTGGCTTTAGATTTTAATTAAAATTATATTTTGCATAACTTTTAATTTATAAGGGGTTAGCCTTGAACTTGATGAACATGTGGCATAATAAAATAAAAAAATTAAACTTGGGTATTTTAATCAAAATTGGGCAATTTAGATTTTTCTGAAATAATAAATTTATATTTCAATTTGTTAATACCAATATTTCTGAAAGTTATTTTACAAAAATTCATAGTTCACATAACGTTTCCATGATAATTGTTCATCGGTGAGACCATTCTCAGTAACAGTCCTCAATCCCCCAACAGGTAAAAGACTGAGAACTGTTGGGGTTAAAGGTAGAATACACCATAATTGGTAATTGCTTGAATTATCAGGAATGGGTGAATTTTTTTATTAACATTTTTGGAACAACTACAGGATATTTAGCACAGTCATTTTGCTAGATGCCTGAAATTATTATTTACTTTAAAAAAAAGTAGAATATTTCATAATAATCCAGTAGTTAATTTTGCAAATGGGGTATCCTACTGTTACTAAAGAGGGTTCCTAACTACACACTCGCCCCCCCCCCCCCCCCCCTACACACAAAAGTAAACCAGTAGAGGATTCAAGTAGTTCCTGAAATTAGGTACCCTACCCTTTTAAATCAATACGATTTTGCACACACCCTAGGGAGTTAGGGTTAACCACAAACAAATATATTTGCGCCAAATAGGGCCCCCTATAAAGTATAAGCCAGTTCGACGTTTCGCTCGCGCATGCGCCAACTAGACTGTGAACGTGCATTTTTAACGATAACAAAACACAGCTTTTACTTATACAATTCTGTCCAAGAATGTATTGCTCACCCGAAACATCGAATTTACTTGAAGATACCGACGGTGAAAAAGCAAAAAGTTTACAATTGCATTAAGTTCAGAAGATCCTATACAGTAGTGCGGTTATTTCTATTGAAGTTTTGAGGCCCAAAAGTCAAATTTTAATGCCCCAAAATAGTAAACTTACTGTGAATGTTGCGACGGTTTTCAAAAAGTCCTCAACCGTCAGTGCCCGCCTTTTTACGAAAACGTGCGACGAAGCACTTAGTCCCTGGTCCCTCTATTTTTGCTGTGATTTCAAAAGCATTGGAGCCGCGGACCAGTTGTTTTTGCATTGCCCTGTCACTTAAAAACACAATTGTCCTGACCTTCCGCGAAGTGATTCGCAATAAATATCGCTTTATGAACTTCAAAAAGTATTTGGGCGCGAACCAGCTGTTTTTTGTTTTTGTTTCACGGCACCCTATCATAGTAACCTTTCGCGACGCAATTTGCGTAGAAAAAGCAATTCCTTTTTTTTTCATCTATAGAGTCTTGTTTAGCAGTACTACAATTGACCATTTTTGTCAAGACTTTGCGATAATTTTATTTTTATGCAATTTATTTTTAAGCCTAATGATTGTCCAGAACACCATTAAATTTTATTTTATTGAGTAGTCCTTTTTTTTTCGGAGTTCTTTTTGACTTGTTCCGAAAAATGAAATGTATGTCCTTATATCGGGTATCGAGAGTGAAGCAAAAATTACATTTTAAAAATTAAAAAAAAAATTGTCACTATTTGAAGTAGTCTGTTGGCCAATATTGGAAACCTAAATCTAAACAAATTATTCAACATTTTCCGGTAGGCCTATTTTGTTCGTTTTTAAACCAAATTTCGGTACATGGAATCCGTCTTAATGGTGGACCACCCTTTCGTGTAAGGCCAAATAAAAAAAAAACATGTTTAGCGTCACCGCCCGCTTCCTTTCCCCCCCCCCCTTTTTTTAAAGATAATACAATTTTAAGATGGTATTTTTGACTTTAGCATCACTGTGTACATGCTCTGGAAATATATTTGTTCTAATAGGAAGGCTAGGGCGTGACGTGTATACTTGACGTATGGTGCATACTTGATCGACCCACATGAATTGTTATTTCTAATCGTGGGTGAATCATGTTTTAATTTTAAATTGGAAGATAGGGTGTGACATGTTTACTACATGACTCGAATTAGGATGTGTCGGGCGGCCATTTTAAAAAAGAAAAGAAAAAAGGGCCTCCTCCTTTCTTTAAAAAAAAAGGCATGACGCTAAACATTTTTTATTTTTTTATTTGGCCTAATATGGTTTAGGCAGGACTAGCTAGGATGTATGCAAACAGTGCAGTTGTTCCATATTGTTTGAAATGGTTTTTCTCTCATAATTTGCTTCTACATGTATATGACTGCTTTGTATTGGCATAAGACATGCAAATTGGTTTTATGAAAGTAAACCAATGGTGTTTTTTGTTTGCGTAAATGTCGTTTACCAGATAAAAAGGTACCGCCTTCGTTTATACAAGATAAGATGACGAAGCTGCCGCCTATCGCCTCAAACATAGAGCGTGTCACGGACTCCCACCTTCAGCTCTGTACCGCACAAAATACTACCCCGAACCAGACTTTAAATGCATTTTCTAATTCGTGATTTTGTCACTGGCATCGGACGATTTATTATTTTAAAACAATGCTAACAGATGACTTTCTCGCTTGTGTTTATTTATTACATAGTGTCCAAATGTTTGTGACTCGAATTGGTTTGAGCTAAATATTTAAATCGACTCGACTACATTTGACTTTGACTCGATTAGAATCGACTTCTTGACCTAAAATGACTCGACTCGGGTCACATTTAAACAATTAAAAATTAGTGACTCGTTATAACTAGGGCCTTCTATGCAAATATGGCGACTAAAAAGACATAACATTTTAAGTGTTTTGATGAGATGTTATTATACTACATGATATTATTGCAGGAAAAACAATTAATTGGGATTTGTGACTTGACGAAAAACAAATCAGGTCTTTCGATTAAAATGGCTGGACCTAAATTCCCTCCTACAGTTAAAACAAAATAATATTGAATCTGTCTTTGAACACAATTGTGATAACATACACTGAACAAAAATATAAACGCCCCCAAAAATATGAACGCCCCCAAAATGATTATTTGTCTTGATTTGTAAACAAAATTTGTGTCCATCTCTGCCAGTGAGGAATTGCTCAGTAATGCAGTGATTCTGTTTACAAATCAAGACAAATAACCTTTTTGGGGGCGTTTATATTTTTGTGGGCGTTTATATTTTTGTGGGCGTTTATATTTGTGTTCAGTGTAAATCAATTATTAGCGTTTCTTTCCTTTTTTTCCTTCCCTCCCTTTTTTTTTTTTTTGGGGGGGGGGGGATTTGGAGATCTGAAACTGAAGAAACTACGTCATGGTAGAAAATAGTGATTTTTTTTGCAGACGTTTCTTTCACAAAACTATCTTTCATAATTGGGTTATCTCAACTTTGGCGTGGCAACCTAGTTTTCAGTTGTCGTGACTTTTGTCTTTGTACACGAAGACACTCTTTATTTGGACAACTTTTGACATAAATGATTCAGCATAATTATTTTTATTCAAGATGTCGCAATTGTTTTCTCAAGGTTTCGAAAAACAAAAATGGGGAACCACCCGCATGCTTAAACAGGAAACGGACACCAAATTAATATGCTGTATCTTCATATGCGATGTCTAGCGGTCTTTTACGCTCGATTACCCCAAACACCTTGACGGCTGGGAGCTAGTGTGAAACAAAATCGGTGTACAAATAGAATAAACATGGTGAATCACGGGCATTGTTAGAAAACACAATACGATGAGTATTATTGATTGTTCTGGTGCAGATGACGTCGTTTGGATTGTTCAATGCCATATCGGCACTGCCCTGCATGCTGGGCTTATAAATAAACTGGCTATATGTAGGGAGGGACCATTCTATACGCAAGATCTTTATGTGAACAATACTGTAGTTTTTCAGCCGATAATTTGACCCAAAAATATAAATTCAACATGGATTCGAGATACATAATTTGTATTTCATTCGCAGCCTCTGTTTTCGCCTTCTGTTTTGTGGGAACTTCTGGAACAGGTAATAAAGCTTCTTTTAATTTTGAATAAACTAGTGGTTATATAAGAAAGGATCTTTAAAATAAAGGAATAACCATTAGTCTCTAATGCTTTGTACCAACTACTGGACTAAATCCATCAAAAGCTATCACTTGCACTATGCTTATATAAAGGTTAATGGAACCACCACTGAAGTCTTGATTGATGTTGATAGACTATGAAAACAGCGGTACTGTATGTGATGGGCAAAATCAATTGTATTCCCAGCAGTGTTTAGGCCTCGTTGCCCAATCCAATTCCATCAAAATGTATTTACCACAGGCCTGTAAAGCTAAGTCTCACAAAATCTATCAAAAAGAAAAGGTAGAATTTGAGGGATTTAGGAAGGGTAGGGCTAATATTAAAAAAACATTTATTAAATAAATTGTGAAACGGTAAAGTAATTATGAAATATCCCATTTCGATTATATTTAAATAATAAGATGACGCAGCAAGTACATGGATGCTGTCATATTCGATTGACAAAAATACTATCATTCCTCATTTGGACCAAACTTTTTGGACCAAACCATTATACTTTCAATCAAAATCTATGGGTTTTGTTATCAAAAATAACGAGAATACTTTTTTTCAGTTTTCTTAAGTATACCACCAAGCTATAAATTCAACATGTTGTGTTTAAATAACCTATTCATGGTGTTACGTGAATCAGTTATAAAAAAAAGTTTAAATTTGTTATACTATTATATTGTATTAATCAAAAATATATGTATTGCGCTACATGTACATTGCACATAAATCTACCAAATGTCGATACTTTCGTTTCGCTTTAATATTTAGAATGTGTGACTAACAGATGCCTAGGAAATGAAATGTGTTTTCAGAGAAGTGTGCCCGGCCAGCCAGATTATGTTTGCGAATGCACCAAGCCTTATTTCCAGGGATTTGATTGCACACAAACATCTAGTGAGTATACCCTTTTCAAACTTTTGTTTTAGAAGTTATTCCTCTTTTAAAAATCCATACTGAATTACTATAAAATGCAAAATAAAAGAAGACTCTCAATCACTAAATAACCCCCAGTTTTGCAGACTTTAACGGCTGTAGCGTTCAGTCACTTAAAGTTAAACGTTTTTGTGTATGCTGTACAACAATGCTACAGCAATACAGATTTTCTTAGGGAAAAAACCATACCCAGCCATATTTTGAGGTTTTCTATTTGATAGGGAAAAACAGTTTTTATATCATCAAAATCTGACCAAAAGCAAATCAAGACTCATGTCCGTGTTCTGATTTCTGTTTGTTAATAAGAATGTCCCAATTTTGATCCTAATGGCCACTATAGTATTGGCACTACCGGTAACATTGATCCACTTCACTTCAAAGACACAAATTGTCTTCACTAAAATGGACGTAACTCCTCAACCAGTGGTTGGATTTTGATGAAATAAAGGCAATTGTTTTTTGAGACAATGACCTGTGGTCTGCTCTTATTCCTCCATGCATTATGTGAAAATCAGTATCACAAGGTACCAGACAATATGGTTGGGTATATGTTTTTCTTTTTTGGGATGCCTCATATAACTTTAAAATCATAGGCATTTATTTGGGGTACGTACATTACTACAAAATACTACACAATTCTCATAGACCTGTGTAGTAAGAGTATTGCATACTATTAACAGTTTACTCGGGTAGTATTTTATAGTATTAGGTGACGTTAGGGTTAAAACTGTATGTGCTGCTGTTCGCTACTTCTTTGCAGACAACAGAGTGATCGAGACGTGTTACGGTGACGACTGCGCGACGGGCTACTACGCGTCCCCGGGCTACGAGACCACGGGCTTATACGAAAACCTGGAACGAGCCTTAGTGCTCCTCTACATCCCGAGAGCCACTGAGATCCGATTCAGCTTTGACCGCGACTTCCAGATTGAGGTTAATGCCGATGAACTGTTTGTTGGTAGAGGGCTGAGTATCCCTTACGATGACTTGTCGGAAGAGAATGCTCTCAATCCCGATCTCTACTTTTTCGAAGGGTTCGGGCCCCCGCAGCCATTCAGCGTCTACAACGACACGGCTTTCATCTTTTTCGTGAGCGACAGGGGTGGCACCTTTAAGGGATTCAAGATATTTTGGAACGCCACTGTCGCAGGTAAATAATCTATTACAAGCATCATAGTTTTCTGTGAATACAAATCCAGTAAACGGAAAAAGAAAAAACAACAACTTGTTTGAGCTATCATAATCCTGAACTGTAATTCACTTACATACAGTCAGGCCGATTGGTTCATTCAAATGATAAAAGCATGGAATTTGGCACACAATGTATGTCATGAGAAATATATTTGATATAGCGCAAGCTTTTTGCTGAATGCCTACAATCATTATTTACTTTCAAATAAGTAAGATATTTCCTAATAATTCGGGAGTACATTTTTTGATATCTGCAAATGGTGTATCCTACCTTTAACAAATACCTTTTTTTCTGTTCTAAACATGCCATAATATTTCTTCGCTCCCCTCCCCCTCCTGACTACAGATCCACCTCCAACGACGGAGGCACCTTCAACGACAGAGGCACCTTCAACGACAAAGGCGCCATCGACCACAGGTGGAGCCAGTGCGATCCTCTTCCAAACGACATTGCTAACGACAGTTCTCCTCAATATTGCTGTTGCCATATTTGATCACGTGATGAATTGAATACCTCAATCTCACATGTCAGTCATGTAAATGGCTTAATAAGACAACGAATAGTTTAAACTAGTGCTGGGCGAGTAGTGATTTTTTCTTCTTCGCGAAGAAATTACTCGCGAAGAAAACGAGTACTCCCGAGTAGTCACATTTTTCACAAGGGGTAAAATGACGGTCACACATATGTTTATCACCATTTGTTTTCATTCAAAGCATAACACTTTCACAGCGACTTCTGCTGCAATTTGATTTCCTTTATCGCTCAAGTTAGAATTGAAAATTAATAAAAATCATACGGTAAAACCATCCCAATTGTCATTAGTATAGTAGTAGAGTCCGACCACAACTAATAATCGGTACTTGTCGACAATCATCGCTTGCTAACAATCACTACTCACAGTCACGAGTATTTATTGCTACTCGGGTTGGCACGAGTAATCGTTTAGTTAAAAAACTGTGAGTAGTGCTACGAGTAGCAACAAATCATCACGAGTACTTGAGGTACTCGCCCAGCACTAGTTTACACGTACATGTACTTAATCAAAGGTAGGATACGCAGATATAGGCAGATATCAACGAAATTTGTACTACCGAATTATTAAGAAATATTTTACTTTAGTTAAAAGGGACGCTGTTTTTCTTGCTTTTCTCAGCATTCACAATTGTAAAACTTTGGACAGGTCAGTTAAACGATATTTACTATAAAATACAACCCCCCAAATCAAACCATTCATGATATTTCAAGCAATTACTAATGGTGTATTCTACTTTTAAATTGTAACAAAACGACTACAATTCTTCAGAGTTTGTTTTAAAATGTACATACTTTTTCAGCATATTTCTATTGTTTTAAGGCAAGTTCACGAATTCACACAAGCTATGTCCCGAATATCTGTGAATAAACATCACATGATCCACATATCGATGTTCGGTATAGCAATTTTCAGCCACTGATCCATTGGGTGCCCATTTTTCAAAATGGCATTCGTCAGAAACTGGGTAAATAGCGCCCTCTTGATGTCCACTTCAAGCGCTTTTTTTTTTCATCACAATTCTAAAGCAATGGTTAGTTTTTTCCTTCTATTCATTAGGAAATAATAACCAGTCACTCTTCAAATCAACGGCCGTTTATTTTTTTAGAAATAAAATACGGCCCAAGTAGCAATTATATACATAGGGGATTTCTAAAAAATCTGTTGACAAATCTTCGACAACAAAGTTTGGACACAAAAATCGGGAGCCAACAAGGACGCTGTTCGGTATAGCCGAATGCTAGAAATAGCGGTGTTCAGAATCACGGCGTTCCACTGTACTTGTTTTTTTATATTCACTTTGGCCTTGTGCGATATGCTGCACAAAAAATGCTGATATGGAATTCGGTAATGTAGTAGAAACAGCACAATCTCAAACAGAAAAAATGCAACAAAACTAAACGATCAACAGAAAGAGATTGCAAAGAAAATGTAACAAAACACTTTTAAGTAACCCCAAGAATAAAACAAAATCTGTTAGTTGGGTTTGCTTTGCCTCAGTATTTTCTTACCGACAATTAAAGGTAGGATACACCATTTGCAGACATTTAAAGAACCGCGATCGTTATCTTGGCATCCATCATCCATGATTGTAAGACTTCAGACAGGTCAGTTAAACGATATTTACTATAAAATACAACCCCCAAATCCACCCATTCATGATAATTCATGCAATTACCAATGGTGTAACCTACCTTTAAATTAGACTCGCTTGATTTTGAAATATCTGTTAAAATAGTTATAAAATTATTGATAGCTATTCTTTTTTTACATTTTCAAAAGTAATTCTACGTAATTTTAATAAGTAAATACAATTTTATCACCACTTTTCCTTGTTAATACAGGAGGTTAAAATTTAGAAATAAATATATTTGTAATGTTACATTTGTATAACATCCTGTAAAAAGACACCCAAAAGACTTTATTGACCCAATATGTCCACAGAATGCAGGAAGAGGTTAAAGATTGTGGACTTGCACATGTCCACAGACCATTCTGCTCTTTCTGAAAAAGAGCTTTAGAGGAAAAATGGGGTTAGGATTATCCATAGAATTAACTAAGGGAAACACCTGAGGGGCCCGAGAAAAATAAGTATTTACACATCTTTTTCTTAACTACCCGAACATGGTTCTTTTTTAGTCCCGGCCTAATTCCTGGACTATCATTCCTGATAAAACCAAACATTTCTTCTCCGTCTGTTTTTTTTTTAATTTCCCAAGACTTCCATTCCAAGCTCAAGTGCCAGTACACTATCAAGAAAAATACTTGAAAAGAAGGAAAATAGAATGACAAAAATAAATTCTCGTCTTTTTGAACCTTTGAGGAAGGCCCTATAAGCTTACTTGACCAGAACGTCGGGAGTTTATGAAGGATCCAGGGTTTCGAGTTGATGAGGGATCCAGGGTTTCGAGTTGATGAGGGATTCAGGGTTTCGAGTTGATGAGGGATCCAGGGTTTCGAGATGATGAAGGATCCAGGGTTCCGAGTTGATGAAGGATCCAGGGTTTCATGAAGCTTCGGATGTAGCATCTCTTCTCCTCTCAATGGCAACCATCTGTAGTACGGGCAGCACCAGCTGAAATGCATCTTGAATGTAGGATGTGCTGTTTGAGGCCTGGTAGGAGTACAAGAAAATACAAAACAAGACATTTTTATTTATTCCGTTTGTCTCTGCACTGCCCCAAACTCCCTGTAGTATATATACTATGTGGATATCATCAGGGAATAAATATAATGTAATGCAGTGTAGTACAGCTGCTAATGGGTTAAAGTGCATCCAAAATCATCATAAGACATAGATGACGAGACAAAGATACTGAAGATACAACAAGAAATGACGAGTGTCACAAGATGTTGCAAAGTATTTTGCATTTTGGTGCCAGTTTTTACTTCCGCCCATCTCCGATGGCGAAGATTATGTATTAAAGCTGTCTGTCTGAGTTTGTTCTTTATTGATAAAGGGAATGTAGAACAATAGAGGACAATAGGGTCCTTTATAACACACCTCTTGCTAGTTCTGTATTCTGGTTGGCTGAAACACGGTCACAGGGGGTTAACTAATATAGGCTAGTACACGAGATTTGCGCCACCGTGAATTTGCGGGAAATAGTTCCCGAAGCGGGCAATAGACTTAAATTTGTTGACTGGTTACAGCGCCCTCAAGCGGTTTGCCAGGCTCATCTTAATATGAAAAATGGCGGCGTCTTGATCAGATCACGATTATTTCATATTTTGGACCAAGGTGTGTTATAAAACACATACATGGACTGGCATGATTCGGTCACTAGAGCATGTCTATCCCCCCCTCGGGCCTGCGAGTGACCTGGGCCCAATTTCATAGAGCTGCTAAGCAAAAATATTTGCTTAGCACAAAAAGTCTTGCTCATTAAAAACAGTTTACTAGCCAAATTTATACATGTTTTTCATGCTAAGCAAGAAAACAGCTGATTATCAATCCAGAACAATAAAGATCAGGTAAAAATTTGGTCTGTAACCTTGTTTTTGCCAAGGACAAATTGTCATGCTAAGCAAATTGTTGTGCTTAGCAGCTCTATGAAATTGGCCCCAGGGGAATAGACGAATCATGCCAGTTCATATGTGTATACTATTGGGATAGGGTCTTCTATATATTGGGTTAGGGTCCCCTATTGGAAAAGGGTCCTCGATTCTGGTTCGTGTACAAATCCTTATGGAGGTCTCTTCCAAAAAGTTAAGTACAAACAGAAGAGGGACAACATAGGGGTCCCTGAACGGAGGCGTATACACACTTGAGTGTGTGTCTTTTTGTTTGTTGGCAGGATTACAGAAAAAACAACTAGTGGGATTTAATAACAAAATTTGGTTGGTAGAAACCTACGGGTCAATGATTCCATAACATTTTCAGATTGATCTGGATCCAGATCAGGAATCTGCCTTCATTGAGCATTGTGGCAGTTGGGTTTAGAGGTCTGCCCTCTACCAAGTGCCCTTTTGCTAGTTTCATCATGTTTTATCTCAATGAAGGCCAGTCATTGCAAACGTGAAGTATTAAAAGACAAAGGTTTTCAAATTTCAAAATGCACTCCACCAAAAAAATGACGTCGGGATACTACATTCTTTCTAAAATATTGTCCATGTTCTAAACCTATTAAAGTTGGGCTCATAGCAGAATTGTCACAGTTTTTACAGCAGGGGTATGTATTGTTCGCGTGAGTGGAACGCAGCTTTGTTGTATCTGGCAAGGTTAGGTTTAAAAGGTAGTATACTAGTATACATCATTTTCAAACACAAAACTACTGAATTATTACGAAATACCTTACTTGACAGTCTCACAAGGAACCTGTAAATTCACGGCAACTGATGTAATGATGTGGTTTTCAAGAAAAGTGAAATTTCAAACGATTCCCGGCCAGCAATCAATATTAAAACCCCGACTTTTTTCAAATACTGCCCCCAATTTATTGAATTTGTCTGAAGAAACCAGTCAAGTCAAGAAACCAGACTGCAAGAACAGCACTTTATTCTTGGTTTTTCCAGCTTATATGAACACAAAACAGGTTAGCATCACAATATTTACTATAAAATATGAATCCCCTAACCCATCCATTTTCGATAATAATAGCAAAAACAAATGGTGTATGCTACTTTTAAAATAAAGCTTGGAACCACAGATAATTGCAAAATATAAAAAAAGAGCTAACCTCTAAGTAGATGTTGGTGATGAGGGGGTTGATGTCTGCTGGCTCCGCCCCTTCGTCCTGATTGGCTGCTGGCTCTGCCCCTTCGTCCTGATTGGCTGCTGGCTCTGCCCCTTCGTCCTGATTGGCTGCTGGCTCCGCCCCTTCGTCCTGATTGGCTGCTGTCTCTGCCCCTTCGTCCTGATTGGCTGCCTCACGGTTCAGGCAGTCAGCAAACTTGGAGGCTTGATTGCTGACCTCAGTTGCCAGGACACTCGTCAATCTAAACATTGACAAAATGACGGGAAATTAAAAAAATATTCTACGCTTGAAATGGGTAGAGGCAATAATAACTCCTTGCAGTGGACTAGTTATACCCATCCCAACCCTATTTGTGCTGTGAAGAGATCAGATTTCAGTGTGAGAAGCTGGTTCTTCCACGTGGTTCTTCCACGTGGTTCTTCCACGTGGTTCTTCCACGTGGTTCTTCCACGTGGTTCTTCCACGTGGTTCTTCCACGTGGTTCTTCCACGCGGTTCTTCCACGCGGTTCTTCCACGCGGTTCTTCCACGCGGTTCTTCCACATATCCCTCTGTAGACCACACCTCGAGTGGCCTTTGCCTTGTGATTGGCAATTTGTGTAATCAAAATACTAACTTGGAGAGGCTAGTAGCGCGTTGCACAGCGTTCTTGGTATGTTCCCTGTCTTGTGGTAGAAGCATCAACTCACTAGCCTTGTGGAACTGCTCTATCACTCTGGATGAGAACTCAGCAAGGGTCTCAATAGCTTTGATGTGCAGCTCCTGGGATAATTGACATACCAAGGTGGTAAAGTTATTTTCACAATGTTATGAATACAAAATGGACACTCCACATCTATTTCACATTTATGTTAACCCTAACTACCTCAAACCCATCAAACTTCAACTGCAGGTTTTGCTAGGTTTTGGCAGGTTAGGTACCAAACCATAAAAACTTGTTGTTGGACTTTGTTTGACTCAGGGAAACCCTGTTGATTCCGTTAGGTTTAGGACAGAAAGGCATGAGAATTGTCAAAAATGTTGGAGTTTTGGAGAATGCACAGGCTTTTATTTGTGGGTGACCCACGTGGTCACGGCACAGTTACTGGTCAACTCTAAGTGTATGTACACGTACACCCTGTAGTTGTGTCCCAACTCAAGCACATAATACCACTGGCCAGTCATCACTGTACCAAGTCAACCAAACTTCAACTGTTGGAGTTTGGCAGGTTTAGTACTGTTAAGTTCAGTACAGTGTACCAACAATTACTGAATCTGTGTGAGCTGTTGAAGTTTGTTAGGTTTGGTATGCTTTCTAGTGAGGGAGCCTAGGGGGTTAGGGTTAACTACTGAACCTGTGTGCAGTTGTTGAAGTTTGTTAGGTTTGGTATGCTTTCTAGTGCGAGAGCCTAAGGGGTTAGGGTTAACAGCATAAAAAACATATCGTTGTGATAGGCCCAAGTCACAATGACATCACCCTTTAACCCTAACCCTACCTAATGCTACTTTTTACTACTAGTGGTAAAAAGTAGTATGCAGTACTCTCACTGACTTGTGTGCAATGCCTGTAGTAATTTTTAGTATTTGGTACTTCACCCCTAATTGCACTCGTAGTACTTTTTAGCATTGGGTCCCTCTGCTTGCTGAGTGTGCATGGCCCATGTATGCTGTGTAGGGTGTTCCAAACTCTACAGCAAAAATTGTCACTTGGGACACAGTAATGGGTCAAGGCTCGACTACTGCATTTTTTGCCAGGTAAGTATTACTGACCTGTATTGCCACTATTAGAATTTTGTAGTTGGCAGTATCTGTACTCTGTCAGTACACACCCAATCATCAGTCACGGAGAGACCCAGTGCTACAAAATACTAAGTTCTTTAGACCAAAGTAAGGCCTAGGGGGTTAGGGCAGTCCTTCTGATTTGAGGCCTGCGATCGCACCCCCACACCATCGAACGCTTAAAAGCTTCCCGAGATGTGCTAATAATTGCACGCCTGAATCCCAGTGTACCACACACCTCGGCATACATTTACGGCATAATTATACTACATAATTTGTGAAAAAAGTATGTCATTAAAGAGAAAATGGCTTTACTGTGAACTAACCAAGACAAATAGTACAAACAAAATGCCAAGTATTGTTTAGTCTCATGTTGGACCACAGAATCACACTTCTTGAACATTTACACGACTAGACAAATCCAGGTGTGCCTTTTCTCAACACGCCTGTGATTTTCAAATTAGAAGGACTGCTTTAATGTTTAAACCTAACCTTGATGTCTTGTTTCTGCCCAGCATCCTGATGAGATCTGCACTCCGCCAACCATTCGTGGACACTCCTTTGAACCTTACAAACCAAGGGCAAACCAGAAAAGTGAAAATGTGACAGAACTTAGGAACTCCTGGATGCGATTTCAAACCAATCGTTGTGGTTAGGATTTCGCAGAACTGAGAATGCGGGAGTTTTAAGCTCTATTACTTTTCACTAGTTTGCGCCGGAGGACGTATATACACGCATATGTTGCACCCCTCGTGGCCTGACTTAAGTCACTGCAGGGTGTTCATTAAATTCTCTGCAAATAGATGACACAAAACGTCCAGTGAGTGGGCTGATAAAACTTTAATAGTGTTCACTCAAAGTCATCCAGTGTAAGAGTGACTGATAACAATTAAGGACTTAAATGGTTAAAACATAAGGGATAAAACTATGGGTCAGATATTACAACAATCCTATTTTGTACTGAAGCCCCTTTAGACTTAAAGACTTGGCTAGTCTTTTAATTATCTCTACTGCCAAAGTAATATCTACCAAAATAACAAAACCAGAACTTGTAAGATAAACACTTTCTCTCTGTCTAAATTCACATTGAAACAAGATAAAGAAACACATTACATTACTGGTATAAAGAAAAACATTAACTATAAAACCATCATGTGGTTAAAGTCTGGAGTTAAATAAAACAAGTCTACCCAGCCAGTCTTCTTATCGCCCTTCCTAGCCTGGCCCTTGTCTCTCATAAATCAAACCAAAGGGATGTCCTATATAAACTAGATAAACATGAGGGATTATTCCAGGCTAGCCCATTAACTGTTGAAGCCCCAAGGCTATTGGTGGGCCAAACCAGCATTCCATTGTGCTCAGACCATGTGGTCCAAGTGCCCTTCATCTAGCTACATGTACAAGGGTATAGGGGGTGGGCCACACAGGCATTTCATTGTTCTTAGACCATGTGGTCTGAGTGCCCTATGTCTAGCTACATGTACAATGTATACTGTACAGAGAAGATGGCACAATTACCAAAATGACAACCATCAATGACTTTTTCTACTACGAAAATACATATAGTGGGAAAAGTGATCCAACACAAATCTCAGTATAAATCTCATCTATAAAGTCTGAACTGTCAAACGTACAAATCAATGAATCTAAATATCATCCGGAACAATAAGATAATTCTTGGATAAAACATGACTCTGAACAGGAATCTAGCAAAAGTAAATGTGTCATAGGCCAGACTACACAAAAGGTTGATAAAAGTTTATCCAAGTTCAATAATCAAAATACGATATCTTTAAAAGTCTAAAAGGAACTAGGATGACACCTAGATAATCTCTACATTATGAACTGACCATGAACTCCAATAAAATTCCACATACCTGCAAATAGATGACACAAAACGTCCAGTGAGTGGGCTGATAAAACTTTAATAGTGTTCACTCAAAGTCATCCAGTGTAAGAGTGACTGTGGGTGACCACTGATCCACTCACCAGGGCTCTGTGCCATGAGTCCAATTATGGCTGTTCTATGAACAGGCTGTTGAAAATTAGGGGGGGGGGTGGTTTCCAGAGGGGGCATGTAAAGAAGCATGTAAGCATGTACATTTAAGGCTGCTACACTCTCCCCCACCAACTTAAATGTTGACCCCAACATTTCCAAAAATCTTCAAATACAAGTGATTTGTTAGCAAATTGTGTTCGTTAGCCTACTCTCGTGGACTGCTGAGGCAATTGGCTGCTGATACCATTGGTTCCACGGTAACATCATCGGCCACCGGTAGACAGGCCAGGGCATCATCATTGGACGAGATTCCTGCATAGAATGGGGTGACCCCGGCATTGGCATATAGACCGGTGATGGCATCATGGGTACCTGCGGACAGGGCACCAAATGATGTGGGGCGAGCAGGGGACTCCCTGCTGTGACCTCGTTGACAACCCCAGATCCCTGCTGTGGCTGACCCAACTGCTCATAGGCCAAACGCTGAGGGGGCTGCCTTTGTCTTGACGGATAGGGCCTGGTCTCGTGCGGTTCAGGCTCCAAGTTGAGGGGTTCCCCTGATGCTGCCTGGTAGGTGACCTGATCTGTTTCTGGGACATTTACTGTCTCTGGATACGACACAGCTGGCTCAGGTATGGCTACTACTTGTTCTGGGGCTTCTACAAGGCCAGGGTCAGGTACAGGCTCAGGGGCCGCTGGTGGTACCCGCTCTGGTGCTGCATCGGGCGCTGGGGCTGGTGCGGGGACAGTTACTGGTTCCGGAACAACCATCACATCAGGAAAAACTACTGGTGCTGGCACAAATGGTTGAGCTGCACGGTTTAGTGAGCTCGGACACGATGGACATGTCTGTACGGAAGGGGGCTGGACTACAAATTCCTCACCAGAGCTGTCAGACTCGGTCGTGGCGGGAATAGTCTGTCTCTTTGACCGTCTTCTGGTGGGCAATGAATGCTCTCGGGGAGTCACTGGATCGCGAGGAAGTTCACCTGGAAGCTCATCACAGGGTAGAAGCAGATTTCTATGCAGAGTTCGGTGACGACCTTCTCCGCATTCTGGTCGCAGTTCGTAGACAGGCGAATCATCTCCTTTCTGATGCACCACTATGTGGATCTTCTTCTCCCAGTAAGCTCGCAGCTTCCCTGGTCCGCCTGTCTCATTGAGGTTCCTGATCAGCACTCTATCTCCTGGCTGGAGGACAGAACTATGCACCTTTCTGTCAAAGTACTGCTTTCCACGAGCTGCCGACTTACTGGAATTCTGTCTGGCGAGCTCGTAGGCCTGCTCCATCTGTCTCTTCCACCGTTGGCTGTACTCCCGAGGGTCTTTGGTGTCGTTGGTGTTCTGTGGTAGACCAAAGGCAAGATCGATGGGAAGGCGGGGCGGACGTCCGTACAGCAGGAAGAATGGGGAAAATCCTGTCGCCTCGGACCGGGTACAATTGTATGCATGCACGACCTTGTTGACAGAGTCTTTCCACCGTGTCTTGTCTGCTTCCGGTAAGGTTCGCAACATCCCCAGGAGCGTACGGTTGAATCGCTCAACTTGGCCATTCCCTTGGGGGTGGTAAGGAGTGGTGCGTGACGGCGTTATACCGCAGAGATGCTGAAGCCTCTTGAAGAGTTGGTTTTCAAACTCCCTTCCCTGATCATGATGGAGTTTGTGGGGAAAACCAAATCGTAAGACAAAGTCGTTAAATAACTTGTCTGCCGCTGTCTTTCCAGCTTTGTTCGTCGTTGGATACGCCTGTGCGAAGCGCGTGAAATGGTCCATGACGACCAGGATGTACTCATATCCTCCAACGCTCCTCTCCAGGTGAACAAAGTCGATGGAAACCATCTCAAAGGGTGCGGTCGTCACGATGCTGCGGAGGGGATCTCTCGTTGGCCGATTTGGCCGTCTTTGCTTGAGGCACCCACACATATTGGTGACATAGTGCTCGATGTCGCGTTGCATGTGGGGCCAAAAGAACCTGTCCCGAGCCAGGTGTATCACGCGCTCTGCACCTAGGTGTCCCATCTCTTCATGCAGCTCTTTGAAAACGATCTGATGGTACTTCTGGGGGAGAACCAACTGCAGTTTGGCACCATATCTCCGAAGAAGAATTCCGTCGCCATCTAACTTGAGCTTGTCCCACTCACGTAGGAGCGCTGTGGTGTTGGGTTGTTCTCCAACCCTGTCCTGTCTATTGGGTCGACTGCCTTGTTGGATGTATTGGATCACATGGCCAATGCTCTGCTCCTCACGTTGGGCCAACTTTACCTCTTCCTTCGTGAAATGACGAGAGCTGGTCACCTTATCATCAGGGCTGGACACTGATGTAGAAATGGCGGAAACCCATGGGTAACACCCCGAACTGACAGCCACGACTGCCTGGATCGTTGCTGCAATCTCGTCCTGGCTAACCTCTCTCGTACACTGGGCTTCGTATTTCTCAATGTCCAGGGGCATCCGAGAGAGAACATCAGCGTCGGTATTGCATTTCCCGGGGCGATATTTGATGGTAAAATTAAAGTCAGCCAGCTCGGCGACCCACCGGTGCCCTGTTGCATTGAGTTTTGCTGAACTCAGCACATAGGTGAGAGGGTTGTTGTCAGTGAAAACTGTGAAGGAGGGTGCATAGAACAAGTAGTCCCGGAACTTCTCTGTGACTGCCCACTTCAGGGCCAGGAACTCCAGTTTCCCAGAGTGTAGGTTATAGTTCTTTTCTGCCGGACTTAGTGTGCGAGACCCATACCCAATTACTCTCATCTTCCCATTCTGCTGCTGGTAGAGAACAGCTCCGAGGCCGTCATTGGAGGCATCAGTGTGGAGAATAAAGGGCTTCTCGTGGTCAGGGAAACCCATCACTGGTGGATGGATGAGGCAACCCAAAAGTTCTTCAAGCACGTGCTGATGGTCAGCCGTCCAGGTGATTTTTTGTTTTGATGGGACCTGGTTGTTGCCTTTACTGAAGGTTGACTTTCTTTTGAACTTCTTCCGTGGACTGTTGTCATGAACTGACGGCATCTCGTTGTTGGGAGGGGCCCGGAGCAGCTCGTAGAGACTCTTGGCTTTCTTTGAGAAATTTTTGATGTACTGGCGGTAATACCCCAGCAGGCCAAGCAGTTTCCGTAGCTCACCGACTGTGCCTGGTCTCTTATCCCGTAGAGCCTCGACTGCTGTGATATCAGACGGGTCCATCTTGTGCCCTTCCCCTGAGACAATACGTCCAAGGTAACGAACTTCGCTCTTAAATAGGCTGCATTTACTGGGTTTAAGCTTCACGCCCCGCTCCTGAAAACGTCTCAGTACTTGACGGAGATTCTCCAGATGACCCTCAAATGTGTCACTATACACCAGCACGTCATCCAAGTATACTACAGCTACTTCACCAACCAGACCATCCAGACAGTTCTCCATGGCTCGTTGGAATACTGCCGGAGCATTTGTCAGACCAAAGGGGATTCGGTTCCATTCATACAAGCCCCACGGGGTGATGAAAGCTGTGGCGGATCGACTGCTCTCGGCTACAAATCCTTGGTGGTAAGCCTTGCCTTGGTCAAGTGTCGAAAACCAACGGTTACCACCAAGACTGTCGAGCACATCTTGAATGCGTGGGATGGGTTGCCTGTCTGGGATTGTCTTCTGGTTAAGTTCCCGATAATCAATGCAGAGGCGGAGGGACCCATCCTTCTTCCGCACACAGACAACTGGAGAGGAGAACGGTGACTCTGATTTTTCTATCCAACCCCGGTCAAGTAGATCCTTTAAGTAGGTCTTGACTTCTCTGTAGAGTGGGGGTGGCACAGACATGTATGATTTCTGCACTGGCCGGTCATCCTTCAATCGAATATGCATCTGGAGGTCTTTGATGCAGCCCATATCACCATCATCCTTGGCAAAAGCTCCTGCCTCCTCTCTCAGCATCTGGGTGGCCACTTGGCGTTGTATTTCTGTCAGGTGCCCGACATCTACTGGAGGAACCCAGGTGTTGTCATCCGGTGTCACGGTTTGCCCAGAGTTGATGTCTTTTGAATGATGGTTCATTTGTTCAAGTGGTGGTATTGGCTCAACAGAGTCAATCACCTCGAGTGAACCCAATGGGGTGCTTCTCGGGAGGACTATGTCCCTGTTGGCCACGTTGGAGACTAAAATATACACTGTACAATATCTTCCCCTGCCTCTCTTGAGCTTGACGACAGCAGGCTCTACTCGGAGGTCCTCAGGGACAGTCAGGGCGACAGCCGGTTCAAAGACTGCAGTCATGTCGTTAATCTGCTGACTCGACCTCACCGGGCACTGCACAATGACTGAGCCCCGCTGAGGAACAGTGACACATTGTCTCCCCACAGTGACATTGCCAAGATGGACTGAGGAAGACCTCTGCTGGATCAGGTTGGTGAGAGCCCTTACCTCACTATTTCTCATCGATGGAAGGGCTGCTCGGACGACCTCGGATGGGTGTGATTTACTTTCGCCACTGCTAACGATTTCTTCTATCACATTGTAACCAATTATGGGCACTCCTGTGATCCCTCCTGTGACTAGGACAGGAACAGTGATGGCACGCTGTTGTCCAGCTGACAACTGGAAAGTGACATCTAGCCATCCCTCAAAGGGGATATCGGTGCCATTTGCTGCGGTGAGGTTTAGGTCATCCCCGCCGAGGAGTTCGGAAAGAGGGCGGAGCTTCACATCTGGTAGATGGGTCGCCTTCCATTGGGCAGGTATGATGGAGACTTGAGCCCCAGTGTCCCATAAAGCACGGGTCATCACGCCTTGTATGCAACAGCTTACCAGACATCTTTTACCGACAAGACGTGTGACGTCCGTCCTCTTCGATGGAGACACACAATTCACATGGGACTCTGGGCGTCTGATATCCCTGGTTACTGCCCGTCCCTCGGCAGCAACCCCTCGCCGTTTCCCGATCGAGCATTTCTCGACCGACAACCACGGGCAAAATGCTCGCTTGACCCACATTTAAAGCAGTGGTCACAAGTACTGCCGTTTCCACTCTGCTGGCAGTGTTTACATCCCCGCAAGGGTAGTCGGCTGGGTGGGGCCCATTGCCGCTGCTGATTCTGGGAGATTGGTGCCGTCAGTGCTTCCTGTAGGCTGGCGAGTTGCTGTTTCATCGCGGCTATTTCCATTATTCCAGCTTTCATTTCTGCAATATCTGTCATCAGAGTGCCCTCCTTTGGCTTTCTTTTCAACCCTTCTGGGCTAGAGTCGGCGTGTTGCACCTCATGGACAGAAGCAGTTTTGGCCTGCAACTTTTCCTGCCGCTGCATCTCATGGCTGGCTGCCATATTTACTTTCTCGAAAAGTAGCTCGTCAGTGGTCGAGGAGTCTTGCAGCAGTGAGCGAAGCTCGTTTCTCACAGATTCACTCCGAAATCCAGTGGAAAGTGCATGCAGGAACATGTTCTGGACGAGAGTAGGGTCATACTTCAAACCAGAGCCACTCTCCTGTGAAGCAAACATGACCTTCTGTTTCAGGTCCAGGGCTCGCACCAGGAAGCTCTGTGCAGACTCCTTGTTGTCTTGTACAAGGCGGGACAACTGATGATACAACTCCGTTGCATCCTTTTCCTGATAATGTGCCCTCAGGATGTGGCGAAGGATGGGCAGTGTCAAACCAGCTCTGCCCTCTAGATAGCTCCGTAAGGATGAACCCGGGACCACTGCACGAATTACTGCCTCAACAATCTCGCGGTCCTTGTGTCCCTTGGCATGACCACTCTCTATCTGGTGAGCGAGACTGGAGAATGACAGACGGTCCCGCTGTCCCGGTTCGCCGATCTGTCCTGAGATTTTCAATTCTCTGTGGCTCAAGGTCATCAAGCTGGAGATGTCTGATTTCAGAGTGATTTCCGGCTTCTGATCAGGTTGGGGGCCTGCAGCTGGTTGTTCTTCCCCCACTACAACGTCTTTGAGGAAATTTCGAAGGTCTTCAAAGTCCGAAAGCCCCTCATCCTCGCGCTCCTCAAGCTCCTCACGCAGCAGGTAACGGCTTATTTTTCTTCTGAGAGACTTGGGGCACTCCACATCCTGGTATCCTGGGAGGTCTAAGTGCTGACACACCTCCCGCAGTCGTAACAATGGGAGCTGGCTGACCTGCTCTATCAGACGCTGGCATACCTCTTGTGCTGATTCTGCCATCTTGTAGGGCGAATTAGGATGCTACGACGCTCCTCTGTTCCCTCTACTAGGTATCAACAGCACCGTTGCTTCAGCCGCCCCGTCTAGCACAAGGTCATTCCGTCCAAGCTCCCGGCTATTGCTGTACCGTGCTGTTCCGGTCGGGTTTGGTCACTGGACAGGTGCTGACATTCGTCCCCGCATGGAAGTAGAGACAAAAACACCTGTCCCTTCGTGGTCGCCAAATGTTGCACCCCTCGTGGCCTGACTTAAGTCACTGCAGGGTGTTCATTAAATTCTCTGCAAATAGATGACACAAAACGTCCAGTGAGTGGGCTGATAAAACTTTAATAGTGTTCACTCAAAGTCATCCAGTGTAAGAGTGACTGATAACAATTAAGGACTTAAATGGTTAAAACATAAGGGATAAAACTATGGGTCAGATATTACAACAATCCTATTTTGTACTGAAGCCCCTTTAGACTTAAAGACTTGGCTAGTCTTTTAATTATCTCTACTGCCAAAGTAATATCTACCAAAATAACAAAACCAGAACTTGTAAGATAAACACTTTCTCTCTGTCTAAATTCACATTGAAACAAGATAAAGAAACACATTACATTACTGGTATAAAGAAAAACATTAACTATAAAACCATCATGTGGTTAAAGTCTGGAGTTAAATAAAACAAGTCTACCCAGCCAGTCTTCTTATCGCCCTTCCTAGCCTGGCCCTTGTCTCTCATAAATCAAACCAAAGGGATGTCCTATATAAACTAGATAAACATGAGGGATTATTCCAGGCTAGCCCATTAACTGTTGAAGCCCCAAGGCTATTGGTGGGCCAAACCAGCATTCCATTGTGCTCAGACCATGTGGTCCAAGTGCCCTTCATCTAGCTACATGTACAAGGGTATAGGGGGTGGGCCACACAGGCATTTCATTGTTCTTAGACCATGTGGTCTGAGTGCCCTATGTCTAGCTACATGTACAATGTATACTGTACAGAGAAGATGGCACAATTACCAAAATGACAACCATCAATGACTTTTTCTACTACGAAAATACATATAGTGGGAAAAGTGATCCAACACAAATCTCAGTATAAATCTCATCTATAAAGTCTGAACTGTCAAACGTACAAATCAATGAATCTAAATATCATCCGGAACAATAAGATAATTCTTGGATAAAACATGACTCTGAACAGGAATCTAGCAAAAGTAAATGTGTCATAGGCCAGACTACACAAAAGGTTGATAAAAGTTTATCCAAGTTCAATAATCAAAATACGATATCTTTAAAAGTCTAAAAGGAACTAGGATGACACCTAGATAATCTCTACATTATGAACTGACCATGAACTCCAATAAAATTCCACATACCTGCAAATAGATGACACAAAACGTCCAGTGAGTGGGCTGATAAAACTTTAATAGTGTTCACTCAAAGTCATCCAGTGTAAGAGTGACTGTGGGTGACCACTGATCCACTCACCAGGGCTCTGTGCCATGAGTCCAATTATGGCTGTTCTATGAACAGGCTGTTGAAAATTAGGGGGGGGGGTGGTTTCCAGAGGGGGCATGTAAAGAAGCATGTAAGCATGTACATTTAAGGCTGCTACACATAGTTTTCCCCAGATTCAATACAGATGACGCATAAACACGTCACGAGCAAGGCCGGAAATGTCTGTCAGCAGCGAGCAAGGCCGGATATGCGTGGGTGTGCTTCTCGGTACCATCGACTTGAACCCGCCTCGGATCGAGTTTCGTTAAAAATAATCCCGCGCCTCGGCTCGGTGATACACCTTTTTCATGTTTCAATCACAGAAATGTTGATTTTGATGAATAAAGTGGACAAAACAACAGTTTTGTGTTCATCATTCTGTTGTTCTACAACAAAGCAAAGTATTTAAAAGCCTTTTTTCTTAGTTGTGTAATTTGAACTCCATGAAAGTATTCAATATGCAAACATGTCATATCTCCAGAACAGAAGGGGCTATGGAGCTCTATTATATACCAAATGAAAGCTTACATTGTGGGCTTTCCAACCATGTAGATAACTCAGTACAAATACTACAGATACTACTTCCCTCCAAAATGAAATAGCTCTTACCCGTTGAAGTTTATCGGGAGTTGAAGCTATGCTCACACCAAACAGATGCTCTGTGATTGCGTTCACAAAATCCTGCTCACTGCCTTCTGTTAGAAATTAAGTTCAAACAATTTTTTCGTGATGTAAATAAAGAATATATATTTTCAAATATATTTGTGAAAAATACTCTGTGTTAATTAACAAGTTCGTTAAGATTATTTTTAACGAAACTCAACCCGAGGCGGGTTCAGGCACGAACTGGTTAAGAGTATGTTTTAAGATGGATGTTTAACCCTAACTCCCTCGTGCAATTTACTAGGAATCATAACCATCCTCTTAAATTCCAACATCATGTGGCAAACTGTACACGCCAACTGTTAGACACAGATTTTGGAGGTATGCCTAACCTAATGTAGAAGAACCAGTCCTAACAGATTCCAACAAAACATACCGTTGGGTTTTGAACGGTTGAGTTTGGTCAGAGTTAACCAGTTCGCGCCAGATGACGTATATAAATGCAAAGTTTTCCCCAGATTCAAAACAGATGACGCATAAACACGCCACAAGCAAGGCCGGAAATGTCTGTCAGCAGCGAGCAAGGCCGGAAATGCGTGGGAGTGCTTCCCGGCACTACCGACCTGAACCCGCTTCAGATCGCGTTTCGTTAAATAATGTTAAAATAATGATGTTAAAATAATCCTGGCGCGAACGGGTTAATGGCAATAATGCCTTTTATCTTTTCACTCGCAAAACATTTCTACAAACTTAGACGAGAGTTTCATTTTCTTTAAAATTAATTAGTTCCCATATTAGTGGCCAAATAGTTAAACACAACAACCATTGAATAAACATGACACCATGCCACGCTACTGTTGAAGTCCTGTAAAAGTTTACCAGATTTTTCTTAGTAATTTTTATAAAATGATGAGCTTACCAGGTTGCTCTTCCGATTCTAAATCCTCCAGCTGAAAGGCGTCCCTGATCTCAATCAGCTCCGTCTTGAGACTCTGTAGGTCCTCACCACTGAGCGCGCTCAGTGACCCCTGAACTTTGCTTTCTCCCTGGTTGCTAATCATCTCCAGCGCTTCCAGGTATGCCAGTCCTGTAATGATAGTATGCAAATAATTTGAAGGAAAAAAAATCTGCAAAAAATATACAAATATCAATCTCCCTCGGTAATCCATGGAACATTCTGTTTCTCAAAGCGAAGCCGAGGGAAATGGAACGCTTCGTTATCCATTTTGAATTTCAAAACAACTTTGCGTGTATACAAATTCTATGACGCGAACTTGTTAACACTGTCATATTTCTGTAATACACGTAAAGTGCAAAATTTTATTGGGTAAACCTATCTTCTGTACACAGCCATTTTGTCTATGAAGAAGATCTTGTTAAGATACAAATATTAGGCCCTCTTAACCAGTTCGCGCCGGATGACGTATATACATTTTTGTAAATGCAAAGTTTTCCCCAAATTAAAAACAAATGACACATAAAAACGCCATGAGCAAGGCCAGGAATGTCTGTCAGCAGCAAGAAACGCCGGAAACGCGTGGGTGTGTTTCCCGGTACCATCGGCCTGAACCTGCCTCGGATCGAGTTTCGTTAAAAATAATCCCGCGAGTCAGCTCGGTGATGTTAAAATAATCCCAGTGCGAACTGGTTAACTTATTTGATTTGTATATTTCAGGTCATTTTAGCCAGTAATTAGCAGTTTGCAGCAGTTTGAACTGCTTTTTTATTTGAACAAGTGTGGTTACTAATTAGAGAACTAAGTCCGATGCCCCATTTTCATTGGTCGTACCTTGATATTGATCAAAGAGAATTCCAAAGTGTGCCCTCTGCCTTTCCTTTTCCTCCTCCTCCAACATGGCGCTCGTCTCCGCCTCATCTTTGGCATCCCTCAACATCTAGATTCAAAACAATGAAATATATCAGTGTTGGTAAAGCCACACTAATACGAAAAGCTCATTAGGAGGTGAATTTTAGGTCACAAAACTTTCAGTATATTAAAGATGATAGCAAAACTGACACTTAGCTTTAAAAAGAAATGTTTTCGATTTCAGGAAAACTAATCTTTTTCTACAATGACAAAGACATTTTTCTGCATGTTCGAAAGCCCAGCAATATTCATTAACCCTTAGGAACTATACCATCTTGACAAATCCTAACACCATATGGCAAACTGTACACAAAAACTGTTGGGCTCTGATTCTGGAGGTATGCCTTTACCCAGTGTAAAAGACAGTCAGTTTAGGGGTCCAGTACCTATCCTTACGGATTTCAACAAAACCTGGTGTTGGAGTTTGACTAGATGGGGATTGTTAGAGTTAACGTTAATCTGTAAAGAAAGTAATCTGAGTTAATAGCGAAGTTTAGCAGCACGTATAATGCAAACGTCAACGCGAACATCAACACAAACGTTTTCGCAAGCTTGCAAGACATTTTTGCACGGCCGGTATGGGCCGGTTAAAAATTACGCGCTCACGTTTACGGGAAACATGCCGCTAAACCCCTCTAATATTGATCTCCTTTCTCTTTTTTAGCCATTCAATTACAAAGGCACATCTATATGATCCAGAGGGTAAGCCCATTGATAAGAAACACTGAATACTGTATTTCTACACACCTCAGACAGATTTCCTTTCTGTCCGCTACTCCTAGCCTCCCCTCTGTGCTCTCCCTCTTGTAAGACATCCATCGTCTTACGACCAATGGTCTCCAGGGCATCCAGACCTCCTGTGACCGTCTTGCCAACCACGCTGGTGATGGCAGAAGCTCCCAGGGACAGGAATCCCTTCATGCCGGAGGGAACCGTGGATGGGTCATCTGGGGTGGATTTGTCTGTGAGGGAAGTGGATATGTAAAGTGTACAGCTTTCTTATCATACCCCAACAGTCAAACTCCAACAGGATGGGTACTGGACCCTAAAACTGATTGTTTTTACACTGGTTAGTCATATACCTCCAGAATCAGAGTCCGAGTCCAACAGTTGTGTGCACTCCTAGTGTGCAGTTTGCCATAAGGTGTTGGATTTGCCAGGATAGGATGGGCATGGCTTCTAGTAAAGGGACTATTTTATATGGCCTGGCATTGAATGTCTTAGCCCCAGATTTATTGTTATAAGGTTATTAGGAGTCATCGGGACAGCTTCTTTAACCTTTGACAGAACGAGAGGAAAACGGGCCGTTTTCCAAAGCCCAGCTTCGTCTCCTTCTTTGGCTTCGTTCATGCAGTTTGGCAATGATGATGGAGCCAGAGACAGAGTCTGAGCTGGGGTTTGAAAAACGACTATGAAATGGGACATTTCTGGGGCATCCTCCTGGAAAATGCTCTTAGTATACTGCTTAAACCCTCAAGTCAACACACTTTCTACTTTTAGAGCACTTAGCATCGGTCATCCACAAACCTCTCCAAAAAGATACCTTACCTTGTTCCTTATCGCCTTCCTCTTTGCCCTCTTTCTCTCCATCCCTCTCCATCTCTTCCCCCTCCCCACGATCCCTTCCCTCCCCATTCTTATCTCTGTCCTCTTCCCTGCCCTCCTTCCCTTCTCCTTGCTCGTTCCTTGTCACGATGAATTCCTGCTGCCTCTTTTCTTGCTCTGTGAGCTCTTCTGGCTTAGGCAACCCCAGGGAAGTTTCAACGTTCTCGATGACTGAGCTCAAACCGTGACCTGCGGAGAAACACATCCCTTACTCTTAGATTGTTGTGTGAATGAACAGGGTTGTAGTCGAGTCCCTGCAAGTCCGTTCACAAGTCCTTTCGTGAAGCCAGTCGCAAGTCCCTTCATAAAGGCAGTCACAAGTAACTGGATGAACAATGACAAAGGAATGCTTTTGTCAAAGCTGATTTGAATAGCTTGCGATTTGAATTGGAACTGAAGGACTTGTGAAGGACTTGCAGGAACTTGCAGGGACTTGTGATGGACTCGACTACATCCCTGTGAATGAATACGAGTCTCGTCCTAACATGCCGAAACCTGAAGGGTTAAACCTACCTACTGCAGACACAGACGAGACCAGCGAAGCACCCCATCCTCCCCAGCCCCAGCCACCTCCGCTGGCTTTCTTCTCTGCAGGCTTCTCTCCGGTCAGTTTACCCAGGGCTCCAGCAATACTCCTCCCTTCATCAGCTGCCTCAACTTCATCAGCTGCCTCAACTTCATCAGCTGCCTCAACTTCATCAGCAGCATCAGTCTCCTTGGATGACACAGACGCGGATGCACTCTCACCTATCTTTCCATCCATTTTCAACTGTTTGTTCTCATCGAGAGATATTAAAGATTCCTCCTGGCTGTCTCGGTTGATCTCGTTTCCAGTTTCTAATAACTCTTCATCTGCTTCCTTGACAGGCTGGGTTTGTTCTTCCTCTTGAGACACCCGAGATTCTGTTTTTGCATCTGCACTTTCTTCTGAGGGTTGACTGTCGTCCCTGGTCGGAGACGAATCATCTTGCCCTTTTAAGTTTTCATTTTTGGAAGCTTCTTGTGGTGCATCTTCGGCGGTTGAGGTTTGTTCGTGCTGATCAGTCTCGAGTTCACTCTTAACACATTTGGCAGTTTCAGCATCTGCATCCTGTGAACTTAAATATTCTGGTTGTGATTCTGAATTTGGCTGCTGCTTGGCATCAGGTTGATGTGCTTCTAAACTCTCCTCCAAGGAAACTGCATCATCTTCCGTAGACGCTGTTGCTTCTTTAACCTCTTCAGATTTGTTTCCTTTGTCATTTGATGCCGCCTTCTTTTTTCCTTTTTTGTTTTTGGCTTTCTTGGAATTTGATTTCCCGGCTTCTTGGACATCTTTCTTGGTGGTTGAACTTGGTAATGATTGTCCTGATTTGGATGATTTGTCTTTTGACTTTTGCAAAGGAGGAGCGGCTTCTTCCTCGCCAGCACTGTGGAAAGTTTCTTCATCTACACTGTCTGCCATCCTGGGTATGATTTTATATTTTAATCTGTAGATGAACAAGAATTTAACTCTCAAAGATCAGACTTTTAACTTACATTTTATGATGCATACATTTATAAACTGTCAATCGCAGCATCCTAACTTGCATGAGCAATTGTTACATATACATCCTTTCAGGGTTCTAGCCACGGTGGACGGCGCCGGGCGGTACCGCCCGGCACTGCAAATTTGTTTAATCAAATTATGGGCACAAAAGAAAGAGAGGAGATACAAAGTCACGTTAATCATGTTCATGTAGTAATTTATTTTATTTTAACTCTAGACTTTCACAGAAACATGCAAAAAAGAACTGCACCCCCGGCCGTGAGGCACGAGAGCTCCGCTCGCTGCGCTTGCAACGCTTTGCAATCTGATAATTTACCCGGCACTAAAAAGGTCCTAGCTAGAACCCTGCACCCTTTCTACTTTATAATTATTTTTTATAAGCGGTTATAATTTTATTATTATTTATATGAGGCTTCCAGCGGTAAAAATAAATCAGCATATTGTATGGTTTCAAAAAAAACCTAGACTGCTAGTTCAAGTTACTGGACTCTAGTTATCGCTTTTTTAACATTTGGACATGATCTGGCATAGCCCTAGTCTATGGCCCCGCACTAGAGTACACTCTGTGCTATAGGCCATACGTCCATTAGTGCAAAAAAAACCGGGATTTTTTTCACTTATTTCATGGAAATCATTTGGTCTCAAACTCGGCATGCAGGTTCATTTATTATAGCGCATCGATATTTCGCTAAAATTAGGACTTTTCCGTGGTTCAATCTGGTGTAATTTGTCTGATAAACGCAAAACGATATGGCGAAACAAGTCTGCGCAGGCGCGGCGTGTAAAGCTCGTCGCACCGAACAACAGAGGCGCCCTCTGTTGTTCATGGCGACGAGCTGTGCATGCCTGCGCAGACTTGATCCGCCATATTGTTTTGCGTTTGTCACAATTTTTTTTGAAACTTTATAACGTAGATTTAGAGACAAAATACACCAGACGGAACCACGGTAAAGTCCTAATTTTAGCGAAATATCGATGCGCTATAATAAATGAATCTGCATACCGAGTTTGAGACCGAATGATTTCCATGAAATAAAGTGAAAAGAATCCCGTTTCTTTTTGCACTGATGAACGTATGGCCTATAGGCTATAGCACAGAGTTAGCCCAGGTGGACTCCCTAACCTCCCTACGTTACGGAGGGAGTCCGGGATACGAAGCCTCTAAACGTGGGCGAAAAAAATTAGGATGAAATTTTCAATATTTTTACCTCATTGTAAACGATAATTCCACCCTCACATATTATCATCGTGTTCTTATCTATGAGAACGGGAGGTTTAGAAATTCTATATGCTACACTGGATGACCTTTTTCAGGAAATTAAACTCAAAAGCAACGTTAAACTTGTAGACTCTCTTCATCAGTTTCATACCGACTCGAGTTCGTATACGACGTGCGCTGTATGCGCGATGCTGCGTGCACGCTCAATATCAATGTGCGCAGCATGTATAAGCGATCGCGGATTCGCGGAGAGCCGAGGGCGCGCGTGTGCATACACGCACACACGTACAAACTCGATGTGAAACTGACGAAGAGAGTCTACAAGTTTAACGTTGTTGTGAGTTTATTTTCCTGAAAAAACGTCGGCCAGCATAACATATGGAATTTCTTAACCCCCCGTTCTCATAGATAAGGACACATAGAATGCATAGACGAGAAATTAACTTTTTCAACAAGGTAAAAACGAAAGTAAAATTAGTTTCTTTTTTGAGTCGTATTGCACAGAGCCCTATAAATCCTGGACGTTAGTCGTAGTGCAATGAAGACGTCGTCCAACCTGGGCTAGCACTAGTAGTAGTGCGAGGCCATAGACTAGGGCTAGATCTGGCACTACTCTAGTAAGTAGCGCCAGATCTAGGCACACTAGTGCTATTAGCGCCAGATAATGTCCAAATGTTAAAAAACGATAACTAGAGTCCAGTAACTCGGACTAGACTAGGGCAGGCTATACCGATCCCTGAACAACACATGCTGAAGTTTAGCAAGCAGCTGATGTTTCTCGATATATATTCTTTTGCCAAGTTCAAACATTTTTTCCATTAAACTTGGTTTAAAAAAAAAGGATATACATACTCACCTCTCTCTGAAATGAGTGCTTACAATTCGGACAGATATTCACAAACTATGGATATTTTGTTGTATATTTGGCCACGTCAACGCAACACGAACACCGTTCAAACTGACTGAACACGTCGTCGTGTTGATTTGTAGGATTTATTTTTCAACGTGTACTTCGCGTTGATGACGGCAAAATAAAATAGCGCCCTCTATAACTCATTGTTGGCAAGTTGCCTTCATCACAAGCACTAGCTCCACACAAATTATTTTTCCCATTTGTAGGTTGTGCATTTTTAACGTTTGAAGCAGCAAAAGTGCTCAAAATATAAAGAAAGATGCTTGACAAACAACCCGATGAGATTATTAGACTTGGGAATGGTGCAAATTCTGAGAAAACAATATTTTAAGATTTCGATTTTAACTTAAAAACTAGACATGTGTTTGTGGACAAACACAGAGCTGTTTCGACTGTCTAACGTTACTTTCAATATGTGTGCTATAGGTCTATGTGTACGTGTGCCAAGTCTGAAGTCGATTGGATTTACACAAGTGCAAAAGATAAATTAGTTGAAAAAAACATGTACAAATCCTATGGAGAAAAATTGAACCTTTAATGTGACGTCACATGATACCCGATGATGTCATCATGATGTCATCTTAATTTTCGTCTGTAACACATCCTGGAATACTTGCATACCAAGTTTGACCCCAATCGGACATGTACTTCTAGAGATAGAGGGTCCTTAAAACTAAACCTTTAATGTGACGTCACATGACCACGATGACGTCATTATTACGATTTTTCCCTTGGCCCTCCTGGTGATGGTGGTCGAGTTATGTGCTAAGTCTGAAGTCGATAAAATTCACGAAAGTGTCAAAGTCAATAGTCTAAAGAAAAACGTGTACAAACCCTATGGGGAAAAAATTGCACCTTTAACTTCACGTCACGTGACCTTGAATGACGCAATCGTGCCATATTTATTTCAGAAACATCTGGGGGTGGTATTCTAAGTGTATGCCAAGTTTCAAGTCGGTCGGATTTACCGAAGTGCCAAAGTCAATAGTCTGAAGAAAAACGTGTACAAAACCTATGGGAAAAATTAAACCTTTAACGTGACGTCACGTGACCTTGAATGACGCAATCGAGCCAAATTTCTTCTAGGACCATCTGTGGGTGGAGGTCTAAGTGTATACCAAGTCTCAAGTCGATTGGATTTAGCAAAGTGCCAAAGTGTATTGGCAGAACAAACGTGTGTAAATCCTATGGGTAAAAACACTGAAAGTGGAAAAAAAAAAAAAGAAAAAAAAAAACTTTAACGAAAACAAAAGCTGTTTCGGTGGAAAACCGAAACAGCTAATTAGCCGTCAAAATAATCATCCTAATTATTATCCGCTCGAAAAGTATTCAAATTCGAAAGGAGAATCGATTCTATTTTGAAACTGAGTGCTTGCCTACAAGTGCATTAAATTGAGTCCTACAAGTCCATTACCAAACTATCCAGAAATAGATCGACTCTGCGCCTTATAGGGCGGAGCCAGAGGGCAATGTTTTGTATCGCCTGGACAAACAAGGGTAAACATTATGTGCGTTCATCGTGGCTGAAAAGCAAAACAAACAACATCTCTGAAATACACTTTAAAAAGTCCCACGTCAGATTTGAGCCGGATCAGGGGCTTAACACTCTTCCGGGTCAAAATGACTCTTCGTTGGCTTCTTTTAGGGTTCATTAATGACCACTAAAAGTGTCAGGCCCATATGGTATTTCAGAGGTTTTCTTTGTTTTGTTTTTTAGCCACAATGAACGCACAGGATGTTTACCCTTGTTAATTAACTTTGTCTAGGTGATACAAAACATTGCCCTCCGGCTCCTTCCTAACGCGTAGAGTTTGAAGCGTTGATCTTGATATTTTGATAATGAATTAAGTTAAAACCTTATTTTAATGCAATGTGCAATTAACACTCAGTTTCAGAATATCATCTATTTAGCCAAATTAAGTAGGGCGACATCCAAGCTACTACAATTCAATAATTAGAACCCCCGAATCTATTTTTTGAAAATTACACCCATAGCAAATGTTGTAAATTCTCTTTAATGTTGAAAACTGAAACGTACCCGTCATTGCTGATGACATCAGAATCCAAGTTGCTCCGTCCATTCTCGCTCCCAGCTGATCTGCAATGTTCGAAAATCCTTTGATGGAAAATGAGCGTATGTTCCCAGGTACAAAACACTACACCATCTCGTCTTGGCAAAGCTAGCTGCGCGCAACGGGCGAACGGGCTAAGGTTATTGGAGAGACAACATTTCGAAAAGAACCAAGGTATATATTGGAGAGACCAACTCGCCTGTTCCGTACGGCAGACAGGTAAAGTGATTGCGCCTTTGACGATACAAGCATGAAATTTGGCACACACACCGTCAGAGTACGACATGAGAAATATATTAGGCTACAGGGCCATCGCAGATTAGTCCTTTGATGAAATGACTCATGAAGTAGAAAAACGAGCCACTTTTTAAAAGTTAGAAAATTGCTTGTTATTCTACCTATATTTTTTTCGAATGACTCCCTGCTCTATCCTGTAACCATAGAAACCATACCAGTTCTGAAGACAGGTCATTCATGCGTAAAACACTGAAGTTACAAGACTTTTATTTTGAGTTAAATTGCGCAAAATATTTTAAGTATGAAATAAACGCGCCACTTTTGAAGAAAACGAAAACGGAGTTTTATCATCTGTTGCTGACGGCATTGCTTGTCTGTTGTTTCAGAATTGTGTCGGACATTCACTGGGTCACTGTTTTCCTTAAAAACAATTAAGTGATTATAAGTGCGTTTACTTCCCGGGATTCGGGCCAAACAGAATGCGATTTGTTCAGACTATTATTTCAACTTGCGTTGGAGCAGTGACGTCAAATTGTTGCCAAGGATGCGTAGTCATGCATGCAAAAAATCCATTGTTACAAATAATAGGCGAGCGTACCACCTTTTAAACAAAAACAAACTCTCAATGCCAGGAATTTCACAAATTTACGACTTAGTATTCCACATTGCCAATCATTTTTATTAACTTCTAATACGTAGACAAATTATTAGTGTCATCTCTATCTACATGTTTTATGAATAATGAGCAAGGCATAAATATTAGATTCTTTGAATGTCTAAGAATATGGGCTTCATTCACAAGTCGGCCATATTGAATTGAAAGTGAGGCAACAATTTCTTGTTTGCAACTTGGGGATAGAAATGACCTTAAGTTTATTACCAATTAATAACAGTCTTCTCAGATGAATAATTTTATTGTTTTGATTAAACATTTACCTTATTGTTTTATGCCATATTAAATATATTGAAAGTGAGGCTAAAATGCAAAAATAGTCTGGCACCATCCCATTTAACAATTCACAATTCATAAAACGCACACAGGGAACACAACCAAAATGGCTTCCTCGTGAATAAGGTCCATTGCATATTGGACGTTGTCACATAAAACTGTTACATTTTCTTCTCTTTTGTAACTACTCCACACGCGATGCATAACGACGGCAATCTAAAAAATAAGGCTATGACCTTGATTACTTTCTGTTCACCTCTTTTCAGCAGTTTTCATGAATAAGTGGTGAGTTAATCTGTCGAAAGAATTAGCTAAAATTATGCTGTGGACAGTAAGGTAAACGTAGCCGTTACTTCGAAAACTATGTGCTCATACGCAATACGTATAGTATTTGGACTTCTACAAAAATAAACGTTTTTGTCAAACAAATTTTCAAAATTAGAGTACATTGCTCTGGTAATTTGGAATGTGCTAAATAGTCAATTTAATCATATTAAGTACCACAACTATTAATATTTGTGCATCAATTGAAGAGAAACTGATATAGACGTGCAGAGAAAGATGTTGAAGATAAATATGATTATTTTGTTTACACGGTACAAGTATTTACATATTTTGTATTTAGATAAACAAGGATATTAATGAACTACTGAGTAATATATTGAACAAAAATGGTTTTAAAGTAACCATTACTCCCAAATGATCTAGACCGACGCTCATAATCAGAATATAGTTTAGACGTCTTGTACAGAAAGTAACGTTTTCAAAATCAATACATAAATATATTTATTTTCTCACAAGCTATATAAGCACACAACGAAACTATGTTTAAGGGCAATTTTTGTCACCGCACGAAATAGTATATTTTAGTTTTAGTCATATATAGTGCCACAATTCGGTCAATTTCGGCAAATATGCATCTAATATTTAATCACCGCATCGTTCGGTTTCGTGCGAATTTTAATGCTGGTCTAAATGTCGTTCAATTTCGTTTTCTGATTACGCCAAAATAAATACTCTTGCGTCATGCCATTTTAACAAAACAACCATCCAAATTAATAATCCACTCGAAAAGCATTCAGATCCGAAGGGAGAATTGATGCTATTCTGAAACTGAGTGCTTGCCTATTGCATCAAATTGAGTCCTACAAATCCATTACCAAACTATCCAGAAATAGATCGACTCTGCGCGTTATAGGGCGGAGCCAGAGGGCAATGTTTTGTATCGCCTGGTCCCATGGGCCTGACACTCTTCCAGGTCAGAATGACTCTTCGTTGGCTCCTTTTAGGGGTCATTTTGACCCGGAAAAGTATCATTCTAACCAGGAAAGTGTCAGACCCATATTGGACCCTGATCCGGATCAAATCTGACCAGGGACTTTTTAAAGAATATTTCAGAGGTGTTCTTTGTTTTGTTTTTCAGCCACGATGAACGCACAGGATGTTTACCATGTTAACTTTGTCAAAACATTGCCCTCCGGCTCCTTCCTAACGCGTAGAGTCTATGGCGGTTAATCTAGATAGTTTGGTAATGAATTTTAGTTAAAACCTCATTTTAATGCAATGTGCAATTAGTACTCAGTTTCAGAATATCATCTATTTAGCCAACTTAGGTAGGGCGACATCCAAGCAACTCCAATTGTAGACGAATGAAAACATACCAACGAGTAGGCTCAATGCGGACTACAGTCGCCTCCACGCTCTCATCAAACATATTCGTGACAGCGTTGAAGGCATCGGTGTTACCATTGAACTCCTACAACAAAAGCAAAGATTATACGTTTTATTATTTTGTATAAGCGGGACAATACTGGACGAGGGGAGCTAATTACTCGAAATTATAGGTTTTCCCGGCTATGTTAAATAATTTTAAATTAAAATTCACCAACTATCACATTCAATTTCCTCACAGAAACAAAATCACACGCTTTAGCCTTACCAATGCATTTAATTATCATTTAATTTCAACGTTTGTTCACCTTTTGTAAACACCATGTCGATAATATTTGTCTTTACAAATCAAAATCTTCTAAGCAATAGCTTAGACAAATTTGTTCTGTAATGACGAATATGCCTGAGCCATTTTTTTGTAGATGAAGTGACCTAACTTTGAAATTCAATGGTAAATGACTAAATTTATTTGTTGAAATAAAAGCGTGTGAAATTTTCCCTTGGACGAAATGGAATGTGATAGTTCGTGAATTTCATTTCAAAGTTCAATTTCAAATTTTGGTCACTCTATTTAAACATTGTCTTGGGAATATTTGTCGTTATAAATCGAATTCATCTAAGCTGTTGCACGAAAAGCAGCATTCATAGATCCATTTTGTCTGAAATCAATCAATTTTAAACATAATGTTATCTGAATTAATCTGATGTGTGCTTGACTCAATCACACACTAGACTTGGTTAGCATAAAGTTTAAAATTGATTGATATAAGACGAATTTTGTTGGCGGCCTCCCAAATGGTTCGAGGGTGCTATATACTCACCGCATTCTGGTGTTTATGACTTCCGACTAGCGCCCTCAAACAAAGATACTGACAATTTGGGAGTCCGAAAACATAGGGCAAAATAGCTAAGTTGGGAGAGCGCCAGTCCAGTATTCCGGAGGTCGCACGTTCGATTCCCGCCTTGCCAATTTCTTTTGTTCACTTTGGAATTTAAACTAAAAATTCTTAGTAGTTTTTCCCCCTTGATCAAGGCGGAAATTGTTGTGTAGTACGCCGATGCCTTCATTTTCTGATAAAAATAAAAGGCAAAATGTTGCGGGTCAAGGCAGCAAAATTAAAACAATATTACCTTGACGTTTCCGTGTGCATCGGTCACGTGTTCAAGTGCAGATGCGGCAATGTTCTTATAGGCCACCCTGTACTCCTTTACGTATCTAGCATATTGATTATTGTACGACCAGCCTTTTGTGATGACGCCAGACACCACTGTACTTTCAGTCAGGTCCACCTGGATCCAGGAATCCTCCTCACTGTGCACCAAGAGTGAAGGGAGATAAGAACAATGACGTGAACACACTCCGCAAACAAACCCGCGTTGATTAGGAGAGAAATTGGCAAAAAATGAGAACGATTAAACTACCGAAGCCTCTTCAAGACTTTTGATCTTTCAAGTTTAAATACACTTGATATTAATGTTACCGGTATTTTGGTTTTTTTGTAGGTGTACTGTCAGTGCGTTTGCCTTTCCTCCGTGAAAAAGAAACTAATTTCATTTGCTATTTTTTCTCGGACGAAATTTATTGTGCCAGAGTTGGAGAATTTGAATGAAAAATATGTTTTTTTTATAAATAGCTTGGACAACCTATACCACAGCAATAAAATGGTACTAAAAGAGGGTAGTCTGAAAAGTAAAACAGAAATGTGTGTGTATACATTTGTCATGCTTATGCAGTACGGGGGTTGTCTAAAATCTCGGCATTTTGTGCGTACATCATTAACGACTCCATTTAGTGATGGGCGTTAATAAGCGACGGTTTACTACAGTTCCCTGTGATACCTACGCTCTTGGTTCCCATACACCGCCCCAAAGTCGCCCCCCTCGGGCAGGACAACATCTCTGACTACTGGACGCACTGATCTGATCATCGGTGATTTTCATATTCTGCATTCCAAGAGGCTCTGGACTGTGACACACAGCTGTTGCTGCCAAAAGAGAAAAAAAACCACCATATCGGTGTATCCATGTAAATTCGCCCCCACCCCCCTCCCACCATAACGGACTCAAAAATGGGCTCCTAAATTATTATATTGTAAAATTGCCATAGGCAGATGAAGCATTGTAGATTTCAACACTTTCGGGGGATGTCCAGAACTCTCCTAGAAGGGGTCTTCCCTCACCCCCCCCCTACCCACTCCACCCCACCCTACCCCACGCTCAAAGCTAGATCTGCGCATGCAACGGAAAGCTTGAGTATCATGGCAACATGTACTCGGGCCTGAATTCGTAGTCATAATGCTGTAGTTTGTAAATTAATAAATTTGTAAATTGTATTCTTTTATTAAATAGTATTAGATAACATCTTACTGATTGCCGGGCTCGCCGTGGTCGCCGGGCTCGCCGTGGTCGCCGGGCTCGCCGTGGTCGCCGGGCTCGCCGTGGTCGCCGGGCTCGCCGTGGTCGCCGGGCTCGCCGTGGTCGCCGGGCTCGCCGTGGTCGCCGGGCTCGCCGTGGTCGCCGGGCTCGCCGTGGTCGCCGGGCTCGCCGTGGTCGCCGGGCTCGCCGTGGTCGCCGGGCTCGCCGTGGTCGCCGGGCTCGCCGTGGTCGCCGGGCTCGCCGTGGTCGCCGGGCTCGCCGTGGTCGCCGGGCTCGCCGTGGTCGCCGGGCTCGCCGTGGTCGCCGGGCTCGCCGTGGTCGCCGGGCTCGCCGTGGTCGCCGGGCTCGCCGTGGTCGCCGGGCTCGCCGTGGTCGCCGGGCTCGCCGTGGTCGCCGGGCTCGCCGTGGTCGCCGGGCTCGCCGTGGTCGCCGGGCTCGCCGTGGTCGCCGGGCTCGCCGTGGTCGCCGGGCTCGCCGTGGTCGCCGGGCTCGCCGTGGTCGCCGGGCTCGCCGTGGTCGCCGGGCTCGCCGTGGTCGCCGGGCTCGCCGTGGTCGCCGGGCTCGCCGTGGTCGCCGGGCTCGCCGTGGTCGCCGGGCTCGCCGTGGTCGCCGGGCTCGCCGTGGTCGCCGGGCTCGCCGTGGTCGCCGGGCTCGCCGTGGTCGCCGGGCTCGCCGTGGTCGCCGGGCTCGCCGTGGTCGCCGGGCTGGCCGTGGTCGCCGGGCTGGCCGTGGTCGCCGGGCTGGCCGTGGTCGCCGGGCTGGCCGTGGTCGCCGGGCTGGCCGTGGTCGCCGGGTTGGCCGTGGTCGCCGGGTTGGCCGTGGTCGCCGGGTTGGCCGTGGTCGCCGGGCTGGCCGTGGTCGCCGGGCTGGCCGTGGTCGCCGGGCTGGCCGTGGTCGCCGGGCTGGCCGTGGTCGCCGGGCTGGCCGTGGTCGCCGGGCTGGCCGTGGTCGCCGGGCTGGCCGTGGTCGCCGGGCTGGCCGTGGTCGCCGGGCTGGCCGTGGTCGCCGGGCTGGCCGTGGTCGCCGGGTTGGCCGTGGTCGCCGGGTTGGCCGTGGTCGCCGGGTTGGCCGTGGTCGCCGGGTTGGCCGTGGTCGCCGGGTTGGCCGTGGTCGCCGGGTTGGCCGTGGTCGCCGGGTTGGCCGTGGTCGCCGGGTTGGCCGTGGTCGCCGGGTTGGCCGTGGTCGCCGGGTTGGCCGTGGTCGCCGGGGTACAGTTAAAGTAAGCTCGAATTTCGTCGGAGTCCTCGCTGAGGAGAAGCTTGTCCAGGTAGTGAAGCGCCCCTTGCTGGTATGACGAAGCAGGGATGCGCATTCCGCCGAGACGCACAGCGGTGCATTCACAAGGATCTTTGTACGGTAGGAACCAACGGGGTGGGGTACCAGACTGTGGGTTGTACTCCGATCCAACGAAGCAGATTTGATGACATGATGCCAGCACTTACGTAAAAATGCAAAGAAATATATATACAAAGTATATTAACGATTATGCCAACGGTATCCATTCCAATGATCGAGAAGATTAATTATTATAACGATTTTTGGCAAAGTATGCACACCTAGAGCTAGAAAATGTGTGATAGCATTGCAGAATAAGCGGTGGCAGCTAATTGTTTGGTGTTGTCGTTGTTTTTCTCAAAATGGCCGCCAATGTGTTTGTTACCGGATCAATTATGTGGTAACAAGCATTATTGGTGGCCATTAAACAAAACGAAAACGATAATAACACTAAACTAGACATGTGTTTGTGGACAAACACAGAGCTGTTTCGATTGTCTAACGTTACTTTTAATATGCGTGTGTGGTGGTCTATGTGTGTGCCAAGTCTGAAGTCGATTGGATTTACACAAGTGCCAAAGATATATTAGTTGAAAAAAACGTGTACAAATCCTATGGGGAAAATTGTACCTTAGACCTATGAAAAACATACTGCTGCTGCGATACAATTTATAATGTTTTAATGCAGGGTCAAAGACCTTTGACCCTCAGAAAGGGAATTTCCCCTCCTTCTTTGCTCTTGGAATAAATAATAACCCCCATACCCGCCACAATAAGTTGAAATTAGCCTCTTAGATTTGTTTTTGTTCATGGTAATTTTCCTGTTATTTTACTAATATGACATTTTAGTAATACGTCTATTTTTGACCTTTGACCTTTTTCTGTAAGGGGCCAGTAGTTATTCTGTCATCTTCTTTCATAATCCTGTGCATTTTGACACCAATATCATCTATATACTATATTTTGTTGCTATAAATATGACATTTTGGTAATAAAATTGTTTTGTGACCTTTGACTTCATTTTCAGAGGTCAGAATTTGGTCCCAAGGGTCAATAATTATTTGATGTCATCTCCTATTGTAATTCTGTGCATTTTGACACCAAGATCATCTATATACCATATTTTGTTGCTAAAATATAATTTTTAGTAATTTGGGCAGGGGTCAATGACCTTTGACCTCTAATAAAAAAAATCACCAACCCCTATCCCTCCTTCCTTTTTGTTGGTAGTTTTCCATACCCATACCTACCCAAATCAGTTGAAATTAGCTTCTTTTAAATTTGTTCACAGATGAACCTTAAGTTAGGGATACTATATATGCACACTACGAGAAACGATTGAAATCAACCAAAATCCTACAATGTTCATAAGTACCAGTGCATGCGGTCGCATGATGTTTGCAAGTACAAACGCCCAATTATTCTGCGCGTGCGCATAATAACCGACAACAAAAACCTAGCTTGCTGGAAAAAAAATCAGGTCAAAATGTATGACCGGTCGTGAAATTGGATGTCAATATTTACGTAGATATTCAAGATTTTTGAGGAAAGTCGTGAAATTTGTTGCGAATATCGACGTCAAATTTGACGTCAATATTCGCGACTTTTTGGGAAACTCTTGAAATTTGACGTCAATATTGACGTCAATATTCACGAGTTTGGGGAAAGTCGCGAATATCGCCGTCAAATTGGACGTCAATATTTGCGACTTTTTGGGAAACTCTTGAAATTTGACGTCAATATTGATGTCAATGTTCGCGACCTTGGGGAAAGTCGTGAAATTTGACGTCAATATTGACGTCAATATTCACAACTTTTGGGGAAAGTTATAAAATTTGACGTCAATATTTACGACGATATTCAAGACTTTGGGAGCAAGTCGTAAAATTTGTTGCGAATATCGACGTCAAATTTGACGTAAATATTTGCGACTTTCGGAGAAACTCTTAAAATTTGACGTCAATATTGACGTCAATATTGACGTCAATATTGGCGTCAATATTGATGTCAATATTCGCTACTTTGGAGAAAGTCGTGAAATTTGACGTCAATATTGACGTCAATATTAGCAACTTTTGGGGGAAAGTCATAACATTTGACGTCAATATTGACGTCAATATTCACAACTTTGGGAAAAGTCGTAACATTTGTTGCAAATATTGATGTCAATATTCACACTCTGTGTAGTCCCTCCAAGGCCACCATAATTATGGCTTAAAGGTCACAAAACACAACATTTCATATACAAATCACACGGTGACATCATCACGACATCATCAAAAACTGCTCCTTAAAGGCGACGTCACATGTTCCACAATGTTGTCATCATGACGTCACCTACATTTCGTCCATAACACATCCCAGAATACCTGTATGTACCAAGTTTGACCCCAATCGGACATGTACTTTCAGAGATAAAGGGTCCCAAAAACTGCACCTTTAATGTGACGTCACATGACCAACAATGACGTCATAATTACGTCATCCTAATTTCGTATATAACTCATCCTGGAATACATGAATACCAAGTTTGACCACAATCGGACCTGTATTTCTAGAGATAGAGGGTCTTAACAACTGCACCTTTAATGTGATGTCACATGACCCCTGATGACGTCATCATGACGATTTTCGTCTTGGCCCTACTGGGGATGGTGTTCGAGGTCTGTGCTAAGTCTCAAGTCAATTGGATGTACAGAAGTGTCAAATTTAATATTCTAAATAAAAACGTGTACAAATCCTATGGGAAAAAACTGTACCTTTAACGTGACGTCACGTGACCACGAATGACGTAATCGTGACAAATTTCTTCTAGGATCATCTGTGGGTGGTGGTCTAAGTATATGCCAAGTCTCAAGTCGATCGGATTTACCAAAGTGCCAAAGTGCTATGCCAGAACAAAAAACGTGTACAAACCCTATGGAGAAGAGTCTGAAGGAGAAAAAAAAAAAAAAAAGAGAAACTAGACATGTGTTTGTGGACAAACACAGAGCTGTTTCGAGTGTCTAAAATTACTTTCAATATGTGTGTGCCAAGTCTCAAGTCGATCAGATTTACTAAAGTGTCAAAGGCAATAGTCTAAAGAAAAATGTGTACAAAACCTATGGAAAAAAAATAGAAACTTTAACGTGACGCCCTGTGACCTTGAATGACGTAATCGTGCCGAATTTCTTTTAGGGCCGTCTGTGTATGGTGGTCTAAGTGTGTGCCAAGTCTCAAGTCGATCGGATTTACTAAAGTGTCAAAGTCAATAGTCTAAACAAAAACGTGTACAAAATCAATGGGAGAAAAATGTAAACCTTTAATGTGACGTCACGTGACCTTTAATGACGCAATCGTGCCGAATGTATTTCAGAAACATCTGGGGGTGGTATTCTAAGTGTATGCCAAGTTTCAAGTCGGTCGGATTTACTAAAGTGCCAAAGTCAATAGTCTGAAGAAAAACGTGTACAAAACCAATGGGGAAAATTAAACCTTTAACGTGACGTCACGTGACCTTGAATGACGCAATCGAGCCAAATTTCTTCTAGGACCATCTGTGGGTGGAGGTCTAAGTGTATACCAAGTTTCAAGTCGATTGGATTTACCAAAGTGCCAAAGTGTATTGGCAGAACAAACGTGTGTAAATCCTATGGGTAAAAACACTGAAAGTGGAAAAAAAAAAAAAGAAAAAAAAAAACTTTAACGAAAACAAAAGCTGTTTCGGTGAAAAACCGAAACAGCTAAAAAAACTAGACATGTGTTTGTGGACAAACACAGAGCTGTTTCGATTGTCCAACGTTACTTTCAATATGTGTGTGTGGTGGTCTATGTGTGTGCCAAGTCCGAAGTCGATTGGATTTACACAAGTGCCAAAGATATATTAGTTGAAAAAACGTGTACAAATCATATGGGGAAAATTGAACCTTTAATGTGACGTCACATGATACCCAATGATGTCATCATCATGTCATCTTAATTTTCGTCTGTAACACATCCTGGAATACTTGCATACCAAGTATGACCCCAATCGGACATGTACTTCTAGAGATAGAGGGTCTTAAAAACTAAACCTTTAATGTGACGTCACATGACCCACGATGACGTCATCATGATGTCATTTTTTTTTCGTCTATAACACACCCTGGAATACTTGCATACCAAGTTTGACCCCAATTGGACCTGTACTTCCAGAGATAGAGGGTCCTAAAAACTGAACCTTTAATGTGACGTCCCATGATCCCCGATGACGTCATCATGACGATTTTCCCCTTGGCCCGCCTGGAGATGGTGGTCGAGGTGTGTGCTAAGTCTCAAGTCGATCAAATTTACGAAAGTGTCAAAGTCAATAGTCTGAAGAAAAACGTGTACAAAACCTATGGGAAAAAAATAGAAACTTTAACGTGACGCCCCGTGACCTTGAATGACGTAATCGTGCCGAATTTCTTCTAGGGCCGTCTGTGGATGGTGGTCTAAGTGTGTGCCAAGTCTCAAGTCGATCAGATTTACTAAAGTGTCAAAGTCAATAGTCTAAAGAAAAACGTATACAAAACCAATGGGAGAAAAATGTGAACCTTTAATGTGACGTCACGTGACCTTGAATGACGCAATCGTGCCGAATTTCATTCAGAAACATCTGGGCGTGGTGTTCTAAGTGTATGCCAAGTTTCAAGTCGGTCGGATTTACCGAAGTGCCAAAGTCAATAGTCTGAAGAAAAACGTGTACAAAACCTATGGGAAAAATTAAACCTTTAACGTGACGTCACGTGACCTTGAATGACGCAATCGCGCCAAATTTCTTCTAGGACCATCTGTGGGTGGAGGTCTAAGTGTATACCAAGTCTCAAGTCGATCGGATTTACCAAAGTGCCAAAGTGTATTGGCAGAACAAACGTGTGTAAATCCTATGGGTAAAAACACTGAAAGTGGAAAAAAAAAAAAAAAAAAACTAGACATGTGTTTGTGGACAAACACAGAGCTGTTTCGACTGTCTAACGTTACTTTCAATATGTGTGCTATAGGTCTATGTGTGTGCCAAGTCTGAAGTCGATTGGATTTACACAAGTGCAAAAGATAAATTAGTTGAAAAAAACATGTACAAATCCTATGGAGAAAAATTGAACCTTTAATGTGACGTCACATGATACCCGATGATGTCATCATGATGTCATCTTAATTTTCGTCTGTAACACATCCTGGAATACTTGCATACCAAGTTTGACCCCAATCGGACATGTACTTCTAGAGATAGAGGGTCCTTAAAACTAAACCTTTAATGTGACGTCACATGACCCACGATGACGTCATTATTACGATTTTTCCCTTGGCCATCCTGGTGATGGTGGTCGAGTTATGTGCTAAGTCTGAAGTCGATAAAATTCACGAAAGTGTCAAAGTCAATAGTCTAAAGAAAAACGTGTACAAACCCTATGGGGAAAAAAATTGCACCTTTAACTTCACGTCACGTGACCTTGAATGACGCAATCGTGCCATATTTATTTCAGAAACATCTGGGGGTGGTATTCTAAGTGTATGCCAAGTTTCAAGTCGGTCGGATTTACCGAAGTTCCAAAGTCAATAGTCTGAAGAAAAACGTGTACAAAACCTATGGGGAAAATTAAACCTTTAACGTGACGTCACGTGACCTTGAATGACGCAATCGAGCCAAATTTCTTCTAGGACCATCTGTGGGTGGAGGTCTAAGTGTATACCAAGTCTCAAGTCGATTGGATTTAGCAAAGTGCCAAAGTGTATTGGCAGAACAAACGTGTGTAAATCCTATGGGTAAAAACACTGAAAGTGGAAAAAAAAAAAAAAAAAAAAAAAAAAAAAAACTAGACATGTGTTTGTGGACAAACACAGAGCTGTTTCGCTTGTCTAAAATGACTTTGAATATGTGAGAGGTGGTCTAAGTATGTACCAAATCTGAAGTCGATCGGATTTACCAAAGTGCCAAATATATATATGTTCCAAAAAAACGTGTACAAATCCTACGGGGAAAACTACACCTTTAATGTGACGTGACATGGCACCCGATGACGTCATCATGACGTCAACTTATTTGACGTCAACTTACTTGACGTCAACTTACTTTTCGTCTATAACACATCCCGGAATACCTGAATACCGAGTTTGACCCTAATTGGAATTGTACTTTCAGAGATAGATAGGGTCTTAAAAACTACACCTTTAATGTGACGTCACATGACCCACGATGATGTTATCATGACGTTATCCTGATTTTCGTCTATAACACATCCTGGAATACTTGCATACCAAGTTTGACCCCAATCGGGCCTGTACTTCCAGAGATAGAGGGGCCTAATAACTGCACCTTTAATGTGACGTCACATGACCCACGATGACGTCATCATGACGATTTTTCCCTTGGCCCTCCTGGGGATGGTGGTTGAGGTGTGTGCTAAGTCTGAAGTCGATCAAATTTACGAAAGTGTCAAAGTTAAGTCTAAAGAAAAACGTGTACAAAACCTATGGGGGAATAATTTGCACATTTAACGTGACGTCACGTGACCTTGAATGACGTAATCGTGCCGAATGTCTTCTATGACCGTCTGTGGATGGTGGTCTAAGTGTGTGCCAAGTCTCAAGTCGATCAAATTTCCGAAAGTGTCGAAGTCATAGTCTAAAGAAAAACGTGTACAAAACCTATGGGGGAAAAATTGAAACTTTAACGTGACGTTACGTGACCTTGAATGACGCGATCGTGCCGAATTTCTTCCAGGACCATCTGTGGGTGATGTTCTAAGTGTATGCCAAGTTTCAAGTCGGTCGGATGTACCAAAGTGTTAAAGTCAATTGTGTGAAGAAAAACGTGTACAAAACCTATGGGAAAAATTTAACGCGAAGTCACGTGACCTTGAGTGACGTAATCACGACGAATTTCTTCTAGGACCGTCCTTGGGTGGTTGTCTAAATGTATGCCAAGTCTCAAGTCGATTGGATTTACCAATGTGCCAAAGTGTATTGGCAGAACAAACGTGTGTAAATCCTATGGGTAAAAACACTGAAAGTGGAAAAAAAAAAAAAAAAAAAAAAGAAAAAAAAAAACTTTAACGAAAACAAAAGCTGTTTCGGTGAAAAACCGAAACAGCTAAAAAAAAAAAAAAGAAAAAAAAAAACTTTAACGAAAACAAAAGCTGTTTCGGTGAAAAACCGAAACAGCTAAAAAAAAGAAAAAAAAAAACTTTAACGAAAACAAAAGCTGTTTCGGTGAAAAACCGAAACAGCTAAAAATCAGAAGGAATACAATAGCTGTTTCGGCTGTAGTGCCGAAACAGCTAAAAAACTGCCACTGCTGCAATGTTATCATATAATTTCCAACGAGGGGCACATTCCTTGCCCAAAAATATCTTAATCGTCACTGAAAAAAGCATGCGCAATATATACCAAAGAGTCCGTATTTAATAGAGTCTGAAATTCATGCAAAAACCGGCTTATGGGCCTGGACTAGTGACCCGAGACGGTGTTGGTATGTTGTATTAGTTGCATAGTATAGTCAAAACCAAAAATAGTATAATGAATAAAACAATATAAAAAATAATAAAAATAGGTCCAGTACATTTAAAACGTACACAGCGTTCAATCCCTGAACAAAAATTCATTGACTTAATCACTATAATTTAAAAGCGGAATTTGCTGGTTATGAAAAATCGAATCTACCTGCCAATGCCGATATCCGCAGCACAACCCAAACTACTACTCCGTTCATTCTCCTCGATGCAACGATCGAAAATCCGATAAAATAATCATACGGCCTACAGATATTACGCCTACTCGCCTCTGGAGAGCTACATACAGCGGACCACCGACTATATAGGCTAGGTATATAGGCGCTGGGCGCGGCGCTTAATTGAAAACGCTGATGAGCTTCGTGCTCTGATTGGATAGTTTTTGTTTGATAGTCCACCCGTGCCGAGTACATGTATCTAGATAGTAAGTGATCTTGGTCTCCACTGCTTATTATAAAGGTGTTTGGATCCTTGTATACAAAAAAACATAGTGGCGTGGTGGCAGTGTCGGAAACGTTTCCATGCATTTTCAGCTCAAAAAGCCAGGGGAGTGTGGCCAGAAAATGCCTCGGATTGAACCACAGGGCATCTATAATCTAAATTTCCCCGGAGTCTGGTGCCGCCACTGAATTCAGGGTACATTCTTTCATGCCTTTTAATAGTAATATCACCTAGAACAATAACATAAAACAAAGTATAGCTGCAAAACAAATTAAAACTAGTTCATTAGGTTAAAGTTTGAAGTTAAATTTACTGACACTTGCAGGAGAAATTTAACCGGTCAGGTATAACCGCAACACACACAAACCCACGCTTTTGGACTCATTATATTTAATGACCCGTCTGTGATTTATGTTAGTACATGTTCTTTATTATATGATTGGAATATAAACTGGTTTCGATTCATTACTCCAATGAAGTCGATTTGGAACCAGCGCGTAGCTTCAAAATTATTATTATTTTTTAGGAATAAAGGAACCGATCTATACCTGGTTTTGCCTCCAGTTTGCAAATTGGTTTGTTTTGTTGTTTTGTTGGCGATGGATGAAAAAAATGTGCTGCTCCATAATTGTCTTATTCACTGAAACGCAGTGCCGCGAATGAATGATTGAAGAGTAGTTCGTTACTCGTAAACATACGCGTAACCCTCAATCTAATAAAGGGAACGTATATATTGTTTGCAACTATCCAAAAAGTAACCAACCAAATTATTGTTTATCAGCTTACATAATGTCAAGAATTAAAGACTCCCTATACAATTATTCCTTCTGATATGCTTTCATTTTGAAGAAATAATCAAAATAATTCCAAAGATGCGTCTCTGAGACGCATTTTTAAAAAATGTCATAAGTAGTTGGTTATACTGTAGAAATCTTATAAATGTTATTTTCTTGGAATATATACAGCATTCGCAGAGCTAAAACTTTGTCAGGTCAGTTCGATTTGGAGAACTGTTGCTGCTTTAAACGATACAAATTCACAACTGACAAATGCTACAACTTTAAGTGCAGTCAGTGACAAATACATGTCAAGGGAGGAGGGGGGGGGGGAATTTTATGATTTATAGTTCAAAATTCAATGGGGATAATACACAAGAAAGCAACCATTAACTTTTAAAAATCCGAGATAAGATTTGATCCGGATCAGGGTTCCGTATGGGCCTGACACTTTTCCCGGTTAGGATAGCACTTTTTTTCGGGTAAAAAGGAGCCAACGAAGAGTAATTCTGACCCGGAAGAATGTCAGGCCCACGGAACCCTGATCCGGATCAAATCTGAACCAGGGACTTTTTAAGTGTATTTTAGAGGTGTTCTTCGTTTTGCTTTTTAGTCAAGATGAACACACAGGATGTTTACCATTGTTAACGTTGTCCAGGTGATACCAAACATTTCCATCGGGCTCCTTCCTAACGCGTAGAGTCTATAGCGGTTAATCTGGATAGCCTTATTTTAATGCAATGTGCAATTAGCACTCAGTTTCAGAATATCATCTATTTAGCCAAATTAAGTAGGGCGACATCCAAGCAACTACAATTCAATAATTAGAACCACCAAATCTATTTTTGAAAATGACACCCAAAGCAAATGTTGTACAGTCCCATTAATGTTGAAAACTGAAACCTACCCGTCATTGCTGATGACATCAGAATCCAAGTTACTACTCCATCCATTCTCGCTCCCAGCTGAGCTGCAATGTTGGAAAATCCTTAAATGGAAAATGAGCGTATGTCCCCAGGTACAAAACACTACACCAACTCGTCTTGGCAGAGCTAGCTGTGCACAACAACGGCGAACGGGCTAAGGTTATTGGAGAGACAACATTTTTGAGAGAACCAGGGTATATATTGGAGAGACCAACTCGCCTGTTTCGTACGGCAGATAGGTGATGTGATTGCGCCTTTGACGATACAAGCATGAAATTTGGCACATACACCGTCAGAGTACGACATGAGAAAGATATTTGGCTACAGGGCCATCGCAGATTAGTCCTTTGATGAAATGACTCATGAAGTAGAAAAACGAGCCACTTTTTAAAAGTAAACAAATTGCTTTTTATTCTACCTACATGTATATTCTTTTGAAGGACAAATCTGCGATGGCCCTATATTCAAATATCTTTCTCATGACATACCCCGACTGTGTGCCTAATGTCATACTTGTATCATCAAAGGCACAAATCCCCCAAATAATTATCTCATCTGTCTCACACTAGACCTATGTGTGTTTTATTTCAGTGCTGCGGTGGCTATATAAGCTATCTAAGGGTTTAAGCTGCTATATAATGCATAATTGAACGATGCCCTTCAACATAAACGTATTAATTAATGATAATACAATGCGGCATTATATAGATACAAAAGGGTTGTCAAAAACATGAAAATGATGCCTCTTATGGAGATGGTCCAGCGAGTAGACTAAGTGGCAGATGTTAAAAATTAACAGGGACCTTCAAAAAAGCCATTAATAAATCACACTAAAAGGATAGACTCTCTGCTCTATCCTGTATCCATAGAAACCATACCAGTTCTGAAGAAAGGTTTCTGTGACAGGTCATGCATGCGTAAAACACTGAAGTTATAACACATCGACGAGGCCCACCGCCAGTTGGACAACCGCACTAATTATATCTGCCTTGACTCTGATCCCATAGGTACATTCTCTCGAGAGATACAGCAGTTGCTTGATGACATGCGATCACGTGACCAACTGTCAAAGAAAGCTCACAAATTTCTATCACCAACTGACTGTAAAACTGCTAGGTTCTATCTTCTTCCCAATATTCACAAGACTGGTAACCCTGGCAGGCCTATCGTCTGAGGTAATGGCTCACCCACGGAACACATCTCCCTGTTTATTGACAGTTTTCTTAAACCCCTTGTCCATAGGATTCCATCATACATCCATGACACCCCGGACTTCCTGCGCAAGCTCGAAGGAATCAAGGACCAGATTCCCAGAACGGCCATCATTGGGACTTTTGACGTCTCATCCTTGTACACTAACATACCACATGAAGAAGATATTCGTGCTCGTTCCATACCCCTAGCTAGGGCAGGACACACTACCCCTCCAATAAGTGATATTCGCGCCCTCTTGAAACTTGTACTAACGAAGAATAATTTGTCCTTCCTAGATAAGCACTATCTACAGGTACATGGCACTGCAATGAGTACTCGCATGGCACTCTCCTTTGCATGCCTCTTAATGGGTGACCTCGAGGAACGCATGCTTGCCTTGGCACCGTGCCGTCCCTGGATCTGGTGGAGATACATTGATGATGTATTTTTCATCTGGACCAGAGATGAGAACAGTCTGCTAACTTTCACTAATTACCCAGAAATTTGGCTCTAAAGGTAAAGGCCCCCCCAGGCTAATGCCAAACCCATGACCCCCCCTGGTGACTACCTTTCACCCCAGTCCCCCTTCCCTTTGCAAAATCACTAACGACAGCCATCACATTCTCCACACTTCAGATCGCCTTGCCTGGGACATCCCCGACAGCCCTGTGTTGGCCTATAGACGCCCGCATAATCTACGAGACAGCTCATTGTTCGAGCCGAAGTTCCCAGCTTGGATGCATCTCCCCCCATCCAGCACGGAACTTTCAAGTCCAGTTCCAGATGTGTGGTCTGCCAGATCCACATCCAGGAGTCTGACTCCTTTTCTGGCCACTCTTCTGGTACTACTCATATAATTATTGGTAACATCACTTGCAGTACATCTAATGTCATATATCTCATCTCTTGCAGGTTTTGTGGAGTTCAGTATGTCGGAGAGACCAAAAATGCCCCCCAAAAGCGTTTTTACGGTCACCGATTGACTGTCAACACTAAGAAACTGGATACCTCTGTAGGACATCACTTTAATCACCCTAACCATTGCATTTCTGATATGATTCTTCAGGGCATAGAATCACTTGGCCGTCGGAAAGACTCAGTCCGCCTCAGCCGGGAGAAAGTTTGGATGAATCGTCTTCGGACTATTCAACCACGTGGGCTTAACATCCAACTAGGAAATGATTAACTTCTATTGTTTTCTCCATTTGTCATCTGTTTCAGATTCAATCCTTGCCAGAATTTTGTTTTTGTTTGTTCTCGCTCCTCTGGTTTTCCCTGTCTATTTTCCTCAACCCCCCCTCCACATTACTCCTATTTATACTTCTTTGTTAGTTATTACCTTGATCCCCTTCCTTGTGGTTTTACCCCTTCTGTTTTTGTTCCTATCCTGTCTTTGATCCTACCCACACTGACCTCACCCTTTTATCCCTCAGCCTAATCTTCCTTTTGTTGATTGTTCCATTGAACTCTGTGCTTTTTTCCTTTGTGTTTTTTCCGCATCCATGATGCGCGTCATGCTGTATGTTGCCCTATATATGTTTGTTTCTTGTACACAGCCATTTAGTCTCCGAAGAAGATCTTGTTAAGATCGAAATATTAGGCCCTCTTAACTTATTTGACTTTTATTTTGAGTTAAATTGAGTACGACATAAAGAAAACAAAAACGGAGTTGGTCGCAAATGATCGGCTGCATGACGGTTAGCATTGCTTGTCTGCTGTTTCAGAATTGTGTCGGGCATTTAATTTATGTCGGACAAAATGGCGTTGATCTGTCGGACCTGAAATGATGCACTGTGATTGATCAATTTTTAAAGGGGCGTGGCCTCGTGGATCACTGTATTCCTTAAAACAATTTAGACAGTGCTTATAAGTGCGTCTACACCCGGGGTTTGGCCCAAACAGAATGTTCTTCGTTCAGACTATTATTTTAACTTGCGTTGGAGCAGTGACGTAAAATTAATCTACGTTTGTTGCCAATGAAACGTAGTCATGCATGCAATTATATAAAAATTACATTGTTTAAAATAATAGGCACACGTGCAACCATTCCTTTACACAAATCTCCTTTACAACTCTCAATGCTAAGAATTCCACAAATTTACGAGTTAGTATTCCACTTTGCCAATCACGGAAACGTTTCCGTGCATTTTCAGCTAAAACAAAACAGGGAAAAGTGGCCAGGAAATGCCTCCGGTTGAACCACAGGGCATCTAGAATATAAATTTTCCAGGAGTCTGGTGCCGCCACTGAATTTAGGGCACATTATTTGATGCCTTTTAGTAGTAAAATCACCTAGAGCGATTACATAAAACAAAGTGACAAATTAAAACAAGTTCATTAAGTTAAAGTTGGAAGTTAATTTTAGTGACTCTTAAAGGAGAAATTCAATCATTCAGGTGTAGCCAAATTAGGAGGAATCCACTGGGGGCGATTCCATGAATGTGGTCGAGGCTACTCAAATAGTAAATGAAGATGTGGAACGGGAAGTTGTATTTACAGTTATTTTATTACAACAACTTAAATTTCCAAAAGAACTAAAAGGCGCCGAAAGAACGGGCAGGCGCCGAAAGAACGACAGCCAATTGGATGTCTGTAATCAAGTCTGAAATTAAAGAAAACAAAATGTACAGTTCATTAATTTCTTATTCTAAAATTACAACTCAGTATCATTGCAAGTATTTACAAGACTTGAAGAACAATCATTTAATTTAAGATAATTGAAAAATATAATAAACCAGCGTGTACTCACCGCCTTGGACGACCAAGCTCGTGCCACACAACCCGTGTACGAATATATCAGTATTAAGGTGTGGCTAGAACAAAAGTCAAAGGACCAATGCCCCAAACACTGCCTTGCGCCAACAAGAAAACTAAGCAAGCAATTAACAAAGCAAAAGAATGTAAAGTATGCAGCACGCGAGGGCGCAATTACAAACAAAGTTGTTTAAGTTGTAGAGGGCAGTATTTCCTAAATTATAGAGGGAGCTATAATTATAGCTATGTCTATTGGAAACTCTATATATATATATATATATGGTAAAATAGTCTGGGGCCTGTCGAGGAAGGCGACTGGTCACACAGGTATAACCGCAACACATACAAATGTCACACTTTGGGACCCATCTTATTTAAGGACTGACCCGAATTTCATTTATGTTAGTACACGTTCTTTATTTAGGAAATAACAGGGTGAGGACCCGGTCATTACTGCGTGATAATTGACCGGGTTAAGCGATGACCAATGGTAATAGACCGAGCCGAAGGCCTGTTATTTCCTTTAATAAATACCTTTTTATTTAGGAAATAAACAGTGAATTTGCTTCAATTTTTAAAAGCCCGGTCAATTACTGCGTGATAATGCCCTCCACGTGATCGAGTCTCGACCAATCAGAAGCTTTGAACTCTCATATGTATTTATTAATATATGATTGAAATGGTATGAAAAGGTCTCCATTCATTATTCCAATGAAGTCGATTGGGAACCAGCGGATAGCTTCAAAATTATTATTATTTCTAGGAATACATACAAAGGAACCGAGCTATACCTGTTTTTGCCTCCAGTTTGCAAATTGGTTTGTTTTTGTTGTTGGTTTTTTTTTTGGCAATGAATGGAAACATTTCGCTGAAGCGCGCAGTGCCGAGAATAAATGATTAAAGAGCTTCTTTGTGTTCGTTACTCGTAAACATACGATTACATGATGTCAAGAATTAATGACTTCTTGAAGAAATAATCAAAAGAAGTCCAAAGATGCGTCTCCGAGACGCATTTTTGGAAAATTTCATAAGTAGTTGGTTACACTGACGAAATCTTATAAATGTTATTTTCTTGGAATAAAAAAAGCATTCGCAGAGCTAAAACGTTGTCAGGTCAGTTCGATTTAGAGAACTGTTGCTGCTTTAAACGATACAAATTCACAACTGACAAATGCTACAACTTTAAGTAGTCGGATACGTAGTCATGCATGCAATTATATACAAAAAATACATTGTTGAAAATAATAGGCACACGTGCAACAATTCCTTAACAAAATCTCCTTTACAACTCTCAGTGCCAAGAATTCCACAAATTTACGAGTTAGTATTCCACTTTGCCAACCACTTGTATTAACTTATAATAATGTGGACAAACTATTAGTGCCATCTCTATCTGTATAGGCCTACATGTTTTATGAATAATGAAATAATCAGCAATGCTTAAATATTATATTTTGTGGATGTCTAAGAGTATCATTATTGTTTTTTTATATATAATGTTATATAATTCTTGAAGAACCTCATCTTTTTGTAAAGGTCAGTTTATACTCTGCACAGAAGCAAACGTGGATTTGTGACATCACAAAAGGTATTGGTATTAGTCGAACATAATTCGGGCGAATTTTGCAGTGAATGTATAAGGCTTTATTCACGAGTCGGCCATATTGAATTGAAAGTTAGGCAACATTTTCTTTTTTGCAACTTAGGGATATAAATGACCTAAAGTTTAATTACAAATTAATACCAGTTTTCTCAGATGAATAATTAAATTTTGTTGATTTTTACATTTACCTTAATATTTTGTGTTGAAAGTGAGCATATATAATGCAAAAATAACGACAATAAAAGTTTTTTGTCAAACACTTTATCAACAATAGAGTATACTGCTTTTGTAATTTTGACTAAACTTAATCCTGATTTATTAAGTACCACAACTATTAATATTTGTGCATACATTTAAGATGAACTGATATGGACGTGCAGAGAAAGATGTTTAAAAAAATATGATTTATTACCCTATGCAACAAGACAGCTGGAACAACTCATCTTCGACAAGGTAACGGGTTTGTTTACGTATGGCCTGAGCAGTTTTATTGCCAGATCAATATTTAGTGTTTTTTTCGATCGTTGCATTTTCGCGAAACCTATAACTTGACAACATTTTACCAAACTTAGTCCAAGGTCGCTGCCTAGATCTATTTTGTTACGGGATATTTTACATTGGATAACATGGTCCTTGGATTCAAATTTGAGTTTTTAAAGCCTATTAATTTGTTAGGTATCCCAATGTTCTATTGGTTGTGGAGAATCTAGCCCTATATTGGGTGAGGATAATTTGCAAACTATTGACTTAGAGACACATCAGATTAACTCTAACGTTAACACTAAATAGCAGCCAACTTAGCAACCACAAGCTTTGCAAAGTTTTTTGAATAGGCCTATCACTTAGTTTCCAACTAGGCTTTAGCTGTCAACTAGGGGCTATTTTAGCAGCCAACTATAGGCTTAGCAGGCTTTTATGAATATCGGCCCAGGTCTCGAGACTTACAACACTGTTAACAATACGATCATCTTTGGGTAAATTATCCGCTTTTTTGGCAGTGAAGTCCTTAAAGGTAGGGTACACCATTTACAAATATATCGAACAATTTGACTACCGAATTATTAAAAAAAATCTCTTACTTATTTGAAAGTAAATAATGATTCCAGGCATCCAGCAAAATGACTGCGCTTGATATTCTGTTATTGGTCTGAAAATTGAATTACCAATGTGAATACCTTTGAATTGATTTTTGATGAATTTTGCTTTGGAAACGAAAAGTTCACACACAACCAATTAAGAGAGAATCAGGTTGGCGTAGCGGTTCTTTCCTCGCCTTCACCGCTTTGACCCGGGTTCGAGTCCGGCCTGGGTAAATGTGGATTGAGTTTTCACTCCCTGCCTGATTCCGTGGGTTTTTCCCCACCTCTAAAACTGTATCTTCTTCTCATTGTCTTCTCTCTGCAGGTTTCTTCAGGCTTGCAAGCTACAATGCCTAGGGCGCTTTTGAGGACAAATGCTGACAAACAGGTCAAGGATTCGAGGAAATACCACATGTGACAGATAATACATCTTACCTGCCATTGTTGACAGCATCAGCACCAAAGCTGCTGCTCCGTCCATTCTCCAGGATTCAGGAAAATTCTGAGCACCAATCCGCTAGGACGTAATTATCAACAACTCACACAAAAGTGCTACTACGCACGTATTTAACTCGACAACAATCTGGAAGGCCTAAACTTGAAACTAAACCGAAGCTTTGCCCGATTAATGCAAAGATCGAGATTTCGTTTTGGATTTATTCACCAGCGACTTCAACGATCGATACACAACACGGCTTTAATAGGCAGCTACGCATGTAGAGCACTGACGACGATCAGACGGATAGAAGACTAAATATATCGGAGCTCGAAACCGTATCTTATAGAAGAAATGCGCAACACCCTGTTAGCGTTCATCGTATATCGGCAAATACTCAAACGTACGTATAATTTGCCACGTCAGCTAATACCCCAGTCACAATTAAAGCGGAGCCCGGGCGGCGTGTGCGATTTCTAGGCATCGGCCGGCGTGTAGAGGTCGGCGAAAGATCGTGCGATATGGCGGTCACAGTCACAATTAAAAGTGCCCCGTACGCTGCCATGACGGGGCCCGGGGGGTCGCCGACCGGCGATCGGCTGACTTTCTTGGAAATGGGGTCGAATTATTGGCCCGTTTATCGGCCGGTGTCCGGCAGGCACTCGTCCGGTGCCCTGCTTATGTTCTTGCGATACCCCTGCGGTATCCGGCAGGGTGCCAACCAATTCGTACAGGTCGTACGGCGGCCGGACGGGCATCTGTGGTGTGCCTGTCGAGTGGCCAGCGATCAACGGCCGGCGGCAGAAGCTCTCCTCTGACCTTCTTAATGGCCCTGTCACACTAGAACGTTCAAGGCCAACGCGTGAGTAGCGCGTTAAAAATAGTTGATATGCTGGCAAACGCTGAACTTCCACAGAAAAAGTCAAGTCGAACCGTGATTTCAGCGTGTCCATAACGCGTTAATAACGGGTTTATAGCGTTCGCCAGCGCGTGAATATCGCGTTAATAACGCGCTCGACGACTGATGAACGACTGCCCAGCGCGTGAGTAGCGCGGTCCAACGCGCGCCAGCGTACGGCAACGAACACATGATTAGTTGTACAAAAAGATGACGCGCTACTACAGTAATGGCCCTGTCACACCAGAACGTTTTAGGCCAACGTGTTGAAATTTCGGCAACACGCGGGTAAACGCTGACCAACGCTAGGCCAGCGTTCGCAACGCGCTGAGCGCGTTACCCACACGCTGGAACACGCTGTCACACGCTGAGACAAAAATACGTTTTTCAACATACCTAAAAAAATTGAGCGTTTGCCAGCGTGTGACTGCACACGCTAGCGGAGCGCAAAAAGGCCGTTACTTACGCGTCGAACGCGCTAGACGATCGTTACCAACCCACTGCTCTCACGCTGGCGACCCGCTGTCGTATTTTTTATATAAATCAGTGATGCGTTCATTACACGCTGAGCGCGTTCCTCACACGCTACTTACGCGCCGGCATACGCTATGAACCCGTTATCAACCTGTATGAACACGCTGAAATCACGGTTCCTCAGCGTATGACAGCGTGTCCCAGCGTGTGAGTAACGCGCTCATCGTGTTGCTATCGCTGGCCTAGCGTTGGTTAGCGTTTGCCAGCGTGTTGCCAAAATTACAACACGCTACTCACGCGTTGGCCTAAAATGTTCTGGTGTGACAGGGCCATTAAATAAGAAAATGCCGTTGATACCTCCCCAACGCTTGCGGGCACCTGCACAGCGCGTGTTGGTCGCCCGGTTGAGGGAGAGGTTGGCGTTTGCACGCTATACCGCTACAACCTGGTTCTTGTTGCATTTGGTGGCTAAGGAAGAGATGTAGTACTTGCACTATGAAACTTGTGTGATAAACTGTGTGTAGATGTAGATGACCCGCTTTTTTTACCCTGCGAGCCCTGGCCGATGCATGACCGATTTCAGGCTGGGCGCCGGCAGGGCGCCGTCTGGCCCCCGGCCGATTTCCGGCCAGGCACCGCCAAGTCGGCCGGACGCCTGGCGGGACCCAGCCGGTGTGTGGGCGGAGCCTGGCCGATATATTGATTGTCTGGGTTGTCCAAAATTTGGCTCGGCGCCCGCCTGACGTGTGCGATGCCCTGCCGGACATCGGCTAGGCATCGACCGATTTATTGGCGATCAGTTTGCGATGCGAAACGCCGCACCAGGTTTTAAGTCCGAGTTAAAAGTAACTCGATGCCCGCCCGATGCCAAAAAATGACCCGGCAGCCGCAAGGAGTCCCGTGGGGCCCCGGCCGAAAATGCCTAGAAATCCGCCGCAAACTAATCGCAAACCCATCGCAAGCCAATTGTGACTGGGGTATAAGCAGCCGCAGATCACAGACCAGGCTGACGTCATAGCCAACCTACATTTAATCAAGAACGAGCCTGAACTTGCGAGGAAAGTATAGAAACATTTCTAATTGGCGCAAGATTACAGCATGGGTGGAGCTAACGCTAAAAGCGGGCAACGTAACAGCCAATGAGCATTCCCTGGTAATTGCAGTTTCTAGCTAAAGCAAACTGAACAATGAATACCATCTCGTTCGTAAACAGTCACGAATCGATATGAAACAGCGCGGCACCGCGTACAAACGGACACGGCTTCTAGTAACAAACACAGACTCCTCAGTAGCTATCAAGGTTGGTCTAGGCAATTACACAAACAAACCTTTAGAAAACGAAACGTGACCAAAGGGTCGAGATGATTAAAGATGGTGCAATGAAGGCAACAAGTTGGCGTGAAACAAATTACTCTATTGAGCGGAAAATACTCAACCTGTATAGGTTTTCTCGGCTATTTGGTTTTCTTGAATTTCCCATCCTTAACGCGTACCCAAAACGTCGAACAAGTCAGTGTTATTTGATGCAACACACTAACCCCGCCCCCCCCCCCCTCCTAAACAAATAAATAAAAAATTTAGAATAAATATACAAAATAGGCCTACATCCATTTCTGAAAATTACAGCAAAAGCAATTGTTGTAAATTACCTTCGAGGTTGTATACGCAAGGTACGTGTGCCCTTGGGCAAGGCACTTTGTCACTCATTAATTCTCTCCACCCAGGGGTAAATGGGTACCTGTGAGGGTAGAGGTGGTTATTGTGGTTGAATTCAGCTGCTTTGCGCCGAAATGGCAGCATCGAGCTGTATACATTGGATATTACAATTGCAATTTTCTTTCAAAAGGGCCGTGTGGTCTGGAGCATTGAATTTGTAATCTGTAGGTAAAGCTACGGGTTGTGGGTTCGAGTCCGGCCTGGGAATATGGTACGTGTGCCCTTGGGCAAGGCACTTTGTCACTCATTAATTCTCTCCACCCAGGGGTAAATGGGTACCTGTGAGGGTAGAGGTGGTTATTGTGGTTGAATTCAGCTGCTTTGCGCCGAAATGGCAGCATCGAGCTGTATACTCCCCAGGGAGCTGATATGGTATTTGGAATGTTCCATGGGCCCAATGGGCCCAAATTACAGCAAAATAATTGTTGTTTATTACCTTCGAGGTTGTATATGCACCATTGGATATTTCAATTTCAATTTTCTTTCAAAAGGGCCCTGGCCTTGTGGTCTGTATACATTCGATAGCTCAATTAGTCATGCCGTATACCCGTGTGGCAAAACGGCAGACGTTTAGCAGAGCATAAAGAACAATTTGTTCCGAGTCTGGTTTGACACGTGATAATGAAACCGTTCAGGGTTTAACAAAAGGCTGGGGTATAAGCCATCGCAATGTTTTGCTCGCCCATGTGCAAACTCGCCTTGACGTCATTTTTTGTAATGGATAAACAAACCTTCCGCCCGATAACAACGTACGTCTTCATATTCTACTCAGTGTTAATCAGCATTTTTTTATTTTATAATTGATATGTAAATAAACCATTATATTTCAGAATCCTGTAAAAAAAAAGGACAGTAAACAGGTCTTTGGTAGCTCGGTCTGCCCTTGCCAGATACACCGACGGCTAAAATATAAGCCAAATTCTTTGAGAATTTTTTTTTTTAAATTGTTACCTTTTCTTATTTTTCATCATTTTATGATATGTTACAAGAGGTCTAACTCATCCGCGAGTGGAGGAAGTTTCTTTACCTCTTATGGCCCTGTTACACCAGAACGTTTTAGGCCAACGCGTGAGTAGCGCGTTAAACATAGTTGATACGCTGGCAAACGCTGAACTTCCACAGAAAAAAAGTCAAGTGGAACCGTGATTCCAGCGTGTCTATAACGCGTTGATAACGACTGATGAACGACTGCCCAGCGCGTAAGTAGCGCGTTCAAACGCGCGCCAGCGTACTGCAACGACCACATGATTAGTTGTATAAAAAGCCGACGCGCTACTACAGTAATGGCCCTGTCACACCAGGGCCCAATTTCTTGGCTCTGTTAACCACAGAATTCCTCGCTTACGGTCACCATTTTCCGCTAACCGCGCTAGCAGAAACATTTTGCGCTAACCCTGTAAGCACAGAATCCTTAGTTACGGGATGTACGCATGCTCAGAGACCAAAATTCCTCGCTAACGCGTGAAATACGTTTACCGTAAGCACCGAATTTTCTGCTATAGTAAGCAAGGATTTTTCGCTAACGGTAAGCAGAGCCAAGAAATTGGGCCCAGAACGTTTTAGGCCAACACGTGAGTAACATGTTGGAATTTTGGCAACACGCGGGTAAACGTTGTCCAACGCTAGGCCAGCGTTCGAAACACGCTGAGCGTTACCCACACGCTGGAACACGCTGTCACACGCTGAGGCAAAATTACATTTTTCAACATACCTAAAATTTTCAGCGTTTGCTAGCGTGTGACTGCGTGTGATATGACGCGCATCTTCGCAAACTGTCGGCTTCCTCTGATCAGTTCGCAAAAGGGGGTGAAAGTTGCATTTTGGATAACTTGCGTCAACTCCACAATAGAGGTTTTTAAACGCCCAGGTCACAATAGTAGGCGGCAACGCTTGTGAGATGTCTGATGTCCCAAGTCACTAGGCGGTAACGCTTGAAAGATGCCTGATGTCCCAGGTCACTAGGCGGTAACGCTTACATACACTATCTGGGTACTGCAAGAAAGGACGGCAAGTCGAAGACGCCTTTGGTTTGTTGCTCCGAGGACAGGTAAGATCCCAATTTTTTTTTTCACGCACCCGTCCTATAGAATAGGATAATATGCAATGGCAGCCATTTTGATTTTTTTTTAAATTGCTTGTTATTCAAACTGCAAATCTGCAAAGTTATGTTTAAATAAGGTAAATTATTGGCGGAAAGGTGTACCGTCAAACAATTATAGTGTATGTAAAGTGATCCTTTTTACAGGTAAACCTAGTATATTAATTAAAAATGCCATTTGCTGTACCTTTAACGTCAACCTACGTATTTTAACAAAAACTTTTACTCTGTCTTATATTGTTTTTTACAAATTACACTGTGAATAGTATAGTACAGTACAGGTCAGTTAACAATTCTCTCTAAAATTACAGATAACTTCCTAACTACCTGTATACAGTAATATATACACAATTCCACGTTGTAGCATTCAGATTCGTCTTTAATTCGTGAAATTCGTTTCGTGGGGCGATTGGTGTTGAATTGAAAAGCAAATTCGTTTGCTGTCATTCAATTTGACGCCGTTTTTATTTTATCTTACAAGCGCTCATTTTGTTTACCACCGAAATGTTCATTTACATGTACATCATGTAATTTGATTACATAATGCTGTAATCAAATTGTTCCCTTAAAAATGTGCGCAGTTTTGCCTGGACCTTGAAAATGAGTTTGTAAAAGCTGATTTCGTACAAACAGAAGTTTACAGTTAAACTATAAAACTTATATTTGTCAATGTTTAAAATATTAACGTTATAAGACAGTCAACATTTAAATAATGTAGATACAAAAGCATTTAGTTAACGCGAGTTATCGGTAAACGGCGTATAGAGTGATTAAGAAAAGAAACTACCTAAACAAATTTCAAATGTTTGCCAAGTAAATTATAACTATATAGCTGGAAATTAAACTTTAATTTGAGTTGGAATGGTTCACCTGTAGTGGTGCGACTAGTAGTGCGACTAGCGGTAGTTGTAGGACTGGCGGTAGTCGTAGGACTGGCGGTAGTTCAGGCACGCGGGAACGGGGGGTGCAGGGGGTGCTGCCGCCCCCAGGATTTTGGGGTGGGGGTGCTGCAATGTACTAAAGCACCCCCTACTTTTGAGACCTAGTATACGCACATCTTATCATAAGTACTTGAATACTTACGTGATCAAAAATAAAGATCCTTAAAAATGGAAAACTATAATTATAAAATAGGCCGAAAAACAAATGGTACTAATAAAACTTCAAAATGTTCCACTCCTTTGACGACGTTCTCGTCAGCGCCATTCAAATCCACCCCCATGCATCGCGCACTGTGGCCAAAATGCATGAACAAGGTCGTCCGTATAGCTAGCTAGCGTGTGTGCACGCTCGTGTGTTGGACATGCGTATACTGTAAGAGCCGGGTACCCGGGAACAGCGCCTTGTGCACTTGTACATGTACATTGTACGTCATGCAGCTACACCAGCTAAATAACGTGAAAGTCAGACTATCGGAGTTTCAGAGATACCAGAACTTGAACGAGATAAATTTTTCCTTGCAGTCTCACCACGTTAATAAACTGTTTTGGCATTTTCTTCCAGTGGCGGATCTAGGGAGAGGTGGGGGCATTAAACTAATTATTCCATGTCTCTCGAGTCAACTCGTACAGTCGTTCTCCTAGTTCCGGATATTTCCTAGTTCCGAATAGCTTAAAATAAAAACCTACCTCTTTTGTTTGAATTGGTCTCCAAAAGCATTTTTGAAAAGGTGCGTTTTGAAAATTGAAATGTAAGCTTCTTGGTGTGCAAATATCGTTCAGAGAAAATGTATAGAATTTCCGACTCGCACTGTGACCTTTTTGGACGCTTGTAAAAAAATCACGGGAGCCGCGAATTTACAAAAAAGAAATCGGGGCGGTACGTCACTCACAACGTGTGATTTTAAATAGTTTTTTCATACTCTACAGTCATAAACTCTTGCATCAAACGACTAACTAACATCAAACTAAACTTTAGTCTTCAGTATTTAAAAATTCGCCAAATTAAAAAGACCGAACGTATATTTTGGCCTAGTTCCGGATAACGCGTGTAAAGTACGCACCCAACTATACACGCGCGTATATTATTATTATTATTATTATTTTTTTTTTTTATATTATTTTTTTTGTTTTTTTGGGGGGGGATCTCAGGGTCTCACCCAAATCTGGGGTACAGTTAAACTCAACAAAATTGTGAGATCACTACAGGGTACATTTCAGCTAAAGAGTGCTTTATTGAGACCTTACATAATACATGTATATGACAAAATAGCTCTGGGGTCTAATGAATGTTTTGAACTTCAATACATCAAAATGCAGCCCGTATGATGGGAATAACACTTGTACTGTACCACACCATAAAGGTCACCATAAAATACATAAAATACTCATTACTTAACAGTTGGGTTGAGTCGTGGATTACAGGTATTCGGCGATATTTTGGAATCCGTCATCTTTTAAAGAGGCTTCAGCATAAACAAATGATTTACAAAATTGTTCAAAATTTACAAAATTGTTCGAAATATCTTTACAAATGCAGTAAAAGTGTCAATTAAACGCTCAGATTGCACCACAGTGCATCTAGAAACTCAAAGCTCCCGGGGCCCTTTGTTCTAGCGGGCCTGCGGTAGTTGTGCGACCAGAAGTAGCCCTTTCACTACAATCAAAATAAGCTTGGATTTCCACCGAGTCCTCGCTCAGCCAGAGCTTGTCCAAGTAGTGGGTGCCCCCGTGCTGGTATGACGAAGCAATTCCCCAACGTCTATAAATTGCCCAAATTACCAAAAGGTCCACATTTTCCGGGGTTAATAATGGTATTTTGATGTAAGAATAACGGTAATAGCACACGAAAATGTTTTGTTTCATTTTTGGTCCCATCGGAACAAATTCGCACCCCCACCCCCGTAAAAAATGGCGACAATTTGTCGGACCTGAAATGTTGCACTGTGATTGATCACTTTTTAAAGGGGCGTGGCCTCGTGGATCTCTGTATTCCTCAAAAACAATCAAGCGCTTATAAGTGCGTTTACTCCCCGGGGTTCGGGCCAAACAGAATGCGATTTGTTCAGACTATTATTTCAACTCGCGTTGGAGCAGGGACGTAAAATTAGTCTACGTTTGTTGCCAAAGATGCGTAGTCATGCATTCAACAAATACAATGTTGGAAATAATAAGCACCCATGCCACCTTTCATTAAAACGCCAGAAATTCCACAAATTTACGACTTAGTATTCCACATAGCCAAACAAGTTTTATTAACTTCTAATACGTGGACAAATTATTAGTGTCATCTCTATCTACATGTTTTTTAAATAATAACATAATGAGCAATGCATAACTATTTTGAATGTCTTAGAGTATCATTATTTATTTAAAAATATAATATAATTTTTGACGAACCTCAGCTTTTTGTATAAGTCAGCTTATACTTTGCACAGAAGCGAATGCAAACGTGGATTTGTGACATCGCTGAAAAGTATTCGTATAAAATGAACATAATTCGAGCGAATTTTACAGCGAATGAATTGCACGGGCCTCAGTATCGGCTTTATTCACGAGTCGCCGTATTGAATTGAAAGTGAGGCTACATTTTCATTTTGGCAACTTTAAATGACCTAAAGTTTAATTACAAATTAATAACAGTCTTTTCAGATGATTAATATCATTTTGTTGTTTAAATATTTACCTTAATGTTTTATGCCACATTAAAAAGAAATATCGAAAGTAGGGCTAGAATGCAAAAATAGTCTTGGACTTCTACGAAAATGAACGTTTTTGTCAAACACTTTATCCAAATTGGAGTACATTGCTTTTGTAATGTTGACTGTGCCAAATAGTCAATTTTATCATATTAAGTACCACAACTATTAATATTTGTGCATCAATTTAAGATGAACTGATAAAGACGTGCAGAAAAAGATGTTAAAGATAAATATGATTTGTTTACACACACGGTACGAGTATTTACATAATATGTGTTTAGATAAACAAGGATAATAATGAAACACTGAGTAAGTAAGACGATAACATTTTAAACTAAAATGGTTTTAAAGTAACCATTACTTTCAAATTAATACATAAATATGTTTCTTTTCTCACTAGCTATATAAGCACACAGCAAAAGCATGTTTAGGGGCAAACCGCACTAAATAGTACATTTTAGTTTTAGTCATATTTATTGCCACAATTCGGTCAATTTCGGCAAATATGCATCTAATATTTAATCACCACATCGTTCGGTTTCGCGCGAATTTTAATGCTGGTCTAAATGTCGTTCAATTTCGTTTTCTGATTACGCCAAAATAAATACTCTTGCGTCATGCCATTTTAACAAAATAATCATCCAAATTAATAATCCACTCGAAAAGCATTCAGATCCGAAGGGAGAATCGATGCTATTCTGAAACTGAGTGCTTGCCTATTGCATCAAATTGAGTCCTACAAATCCATTACCAAACTATCCAGAAATAGATCGACTCTGCGCCTTATAGGGCGGAGCCAGAGGGCAATGTTTTGTATCGCCTGGACAAACAGGGGTAAACATCCTGTGCGTTTATCGTGGCTGAAAAGCAAAGCAAACAACACCTCTTTAATACATATTAAAGGGTCCTAGAAATGTGCTTTTTATTAGTTTAAATGAAAGATTATAACTAATTGAGTGATTTTCAGTTTATAAAAGTTTTATTTTTTTGTAATTAATATGAGAAACACAATTAATAAAGTGCTTTGGGGGACCGGCCCCGCCCCTAGAATGGTAGCTTATTAACATGTGAAATTTGCATAATTGTGACATATGTTTGGGACCAGCGTGCCCGTGCATGCATGCATCATGTGCCACGCGTATCGATGCAAAATCATTCAGTCGATGGTCGACTCAAGTTATTGTCAAAGAAATTGTCAAGTGGAATATCTTCTTCAGATGTAGGACCTGATGATACTGCGGATATTTCGTCCGATTCTGTGGAATATGAGCTCCCCAGCCCCGAACTGTCGTCTTCATTCGCCATGTCTGAACAGAATCTGCTGCGTGCGTACCCGCGTGCATGGCATCTCTTTTTGGGGGTTGCCGAATGTTCGTCACGAACAGCGCCACCATTTGTCAGTGTTTGAACACGTTAATGAGGGGGCCAATTACATTTACGGTGATTAACCCCAATTAATGTCATTTTATACCATTTTATCACCCCTGGTCTTGTTACTTACACACCAAGGCACATTTTAAATTATTAAACAGCAATTATCCTCGAAAGGTCTGCGTGGAACCTTTAAAGGGAAACTCCACCCAAAGTTTATAAGTGCATAATGTTAAAGAGTTTCAATTGCCATTGTGACTTGATTTTTATTTCATTTTTATCGGTTTCGGAAGTCATATAAAACAGAGACTTTCTCGCACTGCGCTTACCGTCATGCGAGCCGCCATTTTGTTCTGGTTTATCGGTACATCCGAGATATTGTGACGTAGGGCCAAATTCATAAACGGTGATTTTCCCTTGATCACTTAACTAGGCTAAACTGTGTATAAACAGTTGATGATCGAACGTACAAATCTAGCTCCGAATTTATAAAGAGTGCTTAGATCAGCTGCTGCTTATCAAACGTACATGGTTAGTGACATGTGTCTAAGTAACAACAACAATTGTAATCGTCCCAAGGGGCCTGTTTATATGGTGTACAAGTTACCATTTTTCTGTTTGCTTGCCTGTGGGACGGACGTATGGTCATGGATCTGCTGCGTGCCATTGAAATAGCACAGGAAGAACTGTTTTCCTACTTTAATGATACCCATATTTTGGTCATGAGTAAAGTTATCATACGTCTGCATAATGTAGTTGGCCGCGTCAAGGTGGGGTACTAGTGCGAACAACAGGCAATAAAACGGATGTGCATATTGAGGTGCAGACACTACGTCATAATTTCCCGGGCGAGGCGGGAAATTTGAACAATATGGCCGCGCCCTTGTACTCCTGAATGGCAAGAAATCGTGAATATAATAAGCGCGTGTGTCGTTCTCGATAACAAACCAAAACGAATTATCTGCGGAGTCAGTATGTTACCATATATTCTTTTAGACTAGGTAAAATATTATTGAGCCTGGAATTTCCCTTTAAGAAGTCCCGGGTCAGATTATATCCGGATCAGGGTCCCATGGGCCTAACACTCTTCCAGGTCAGAATGACTCTTCGTTGGCTTCTTTTATGGGTCATTCTGATCCGGAAAAGTATCATTCTAACCAGGAAAGTGTCAGACCCATATGGGACCCTGATCCGGATCAAATCTGACCAGGGACCTTTTAAAGTGTATTTCGGAGGTGTTCTTTGTTTTGTTTTTTCAGCCACGATGAACGCACGGGATGTTTACCATGTTAACTTTCTCCAGGCGATACAAAAAATTGCCCTCCGGCTCCTTCCTAGTTAAAACCTCATTTTAATGCAATGTGCAATTCAGTTTCAGAATATTTTCTATTTAGCCAAATTAGGTACGGCGACATCCAAGCAACTCCAATTGCAGACGAATGCCCAAATTCCAATTAGTAGGCTCAATGCGGACTACAGTCGCCTCCACGCCCTCATCAAACATATTAGTGACAGCGTTGGTGCCATCGGTGTTACCATTGAACTCCTGCAACAAAAGCAAAGATTATACGTTTTATTATTTTGTATAAGCGGGACAATACTGGAAGAGGGGAGGTAATTCCTCGAAATTATAGGATTTCCCGGCTATTTTAAATCATTTTAGATTAAAATTCACATTCAATTTCGTCACAGAAAAATATCACACGCTTTAACCTTACCAATGCATTTATTTATCATCAACGTTTGGTCACCCTTTGTAAACACCATGTCGATAATATTTGTCATTACAAATAAAAATCGTCTAAGCAATAGCTTAGACGAATTCGTTCTGTAATGACGAATATTCCCGAGCCATTTTTTTAGATGAAGTGACCTAACTTAGAAATTCAATGGTAAAGGACTACTGATTTGTGAATTAAAAGCGTGTGGAATTTTTCCTTGGACGAGATGGAATTTGATAGTTCGTGAATTTGAATAAATTTCAAAAGTTAAATTTCAAATGTTGGTCACTCTATTTAAACATTGTCTCGGGAATATTTGTCGTTATAGGTCGAATTCATCTAAGCTATTACCAAAAAGTAGCATTCAGAGATCGAATTTGTTTGAAATCATTCAATTAAAACACAGTGTTAACTGAATTAATCTGATGTGTGCTTGACTCAATCACACACTAGACTTGGTTAGCATAAAGTTTTAAATTGATTGATATAAGACGAATTTTGTTGGCGGCCTCCCAAATGGTTCGAGGGTGCTATAATACTCACCGCATTCTGGTGTTTATGACTTCCGACTAGCGCCCTAAAACAAAGATACTGACAATTTGGGAGACCGCAAACATAGGGCAAAATAGCTAAGTTGGGAGAGCGCCAGTTCGGTATTCCGGAGGTCGCACATTCGAGTCCCGCCTTGCCAATTTCTTTTGTTCGCTTTATAATTTAAAGTAAACATTCTTGGTAGTTTTTCCCCAAACTTGATCAAGGCGGAAACTGTTGTGAGGTACACCAATGCCTTTATTTTCTGATAAAATTAAAGGCAAAATGTTGCGGGTCGAGGCAGCAACATAAAAAGAACATTACCTTGACGTTTCCGTTTGCATCTGTCACGTGTTCAAGTAAAGATGTGGCATCTGGCTTATAGGACACCTTGTACTTCTTCACGTATGCATCGTAGTATTGGTCGCCTTTTGTGATGACACCGGACACCACTGTACTTTCAGTCAGGTCCACCTGGATCCAGGAATCCTTGTTACTGTGCAATAAGAGTGAAGGGAGATAAGAACAACGACGTGAACACACTCCGCAAACAAACCCACGTTGATTGGGAGAGGGATTGGCAAAAAATGAGAACGATTAAACTACCGAAGCCTCTTCAAGACTTTTGATCTTTCAAGTTTTAATACACTTGATATTAATGTTACCGGTATTTTGTTTTTTTGTAGGTGTACTGTCAGTGCGTTTGCCTTTCCTCCGTGAAATTTTGTTTTATTTAATTTGCTATTTTTTCTCGGACGCAATTTAATGTGCCAGAGTTAGAGAATTTGAATGACAAAATATGTTTTTTATAAATAGCTGGGACAAACTATACTACAGCAATAAAATGGTACTAAAATAGGGTAGTCTGAAAAGTAAAACAGAGATGTGGGCGTATGCGTTTGTCATGCTTATGCATTACGGGGGTGTCTAAAATCTCGGTGTTAGGTCTGCTCCGCAGTTAGTGCGCCCTCTGTATCGAAATTTGACACGGGAAAAAACTTATTATGGGATAGCAGCACGCATGTGGCGCATGGCGCTCGAGACAGTTTTCTCGATAAATTCAGCCTTTTTAAGGGGCTAAAGCGCTGAACCTAATGCATTCGAGGGCATCTGTTAACTGGTGAGTTTAATAATGTAGTTGCTGAATGCTGTCATGATGTTTTATATAAGTTAGTAGTTCTATATTGTTATGTCAGTTAATGATTTTGATCTTGCCACGTTGCAATCTCACCAAGACCAAGTCGTGAAAGAACAAGATGGAATTTATAGTCCGTATAACTATATTTCAGTGTTTTTATGATCAGTGTGCATTTCCCTGATTCCCACAATTAAAGTGTATTAGATCATGGAGAAATAAGACATTTCTCCATGATTAGATAATGCAGGGTCCCTGTCGTGATTGGAAATTTCATGGACATTTTAAAGGTTCTTGTTTTTGATTTGGCTTAGAATTCACAGCTCTTGCCAAAACACATGTCACACTTTCCATTAGGTAATTTTTTAATATTCATGAACCCATGATCATATGGGTTTTTTCTTTGTGTAAACCTGAATTGTTTAGTAATTTGATCCGCTATACATGCTATGTTATTATTTCGTTTAATGTTTAACCGTACTTGTGTATTATTATGTAATTAATATTTCAGTAAGGAGAATCAGTCTCTTGATGATGTAGTCGCCCTTGACGAGTTAGAGACTTAGAGCGGTCACATTCACGTGAGCATTGTTCCGTGTTTTCTTGCCAACGGTAGATTTATATAAGAACATTTTGACCTCACAATTGTACCAGTGACATTTCGAGTAAATTTATTCTCTGGTACATGCATATCATTGGTTATTTTAATGTCTCCTGAAGTCATGACAACTGTTTTTCTTTATTTTAATATTTACGTGTGTTTTTTGTATTCCCTTTCTGTATTCAGTCACCGCACTATAGGTAGTCACCTGGATACGGTTGGAACCAAATAAATGTGTTATAGTTTAACCGATGGTCAACGTCTGCGTGTTCCGGCACCACATAACGACCGAGGGGCGAGACACAAAGGAAACAAAAGCCCCTCGGTCGGCGGTATGAATGAAAAAATTCGGTCCTCGATCGACGGTGCAAGCGCAAAGCAATGGGGATTGGGTATAACGTAGGAATAAAGGAAAACACAATATCGAGCCTCGATCGTTATGTGGTTCACGACGGGGTGTTCGCGTTTGTGTGTTGTGATCCAAGGGCGCCCTCTATATTAATATTGGCTCCGAGCCCAAGAGCAGTAACACTCGGCATTGTGTGCGTACATCATTGGCGACTCCTTTTAGTGATGGGTGTTAATAAGCGACGGTTAACTACAGTTCCCTTTGATACCTACCTCATCGGTTTCCATACACTGCCAAGGTTGAGTCGTCCCTTCCAGGCACGACAACATGAGCTCCAACTACTTGACGCACTGATCTGACCATTGGCGATTGCATTACTCTGCATTCCAAGAGGCTCTGGACTCTGACACACAGCTGCCAAAAGAGAAAAAAACACATATCGGTGTATCAATGTAGATTCGCCCCCCCCCCCCCCCCCCCATCCAACGGACTCAAAAATGGGCTCCTAAATTATTATATTATCAAAGTGCCATAGGCAGATGAAGCATTGTAGATTATAAAACTTTCGCGAGATGTCCAGAACTCTCCTAGTAGGAGGTGTCTTCGGTACCCCCATCTCCCCTCACTCTCACTCCCCACTCCGCCCCACACCCCAGCCTATTCCTGCCCTACCCTACCCTACCTTACCCTACCCTACCCACGCTCAAAGCTAGATCTGCGCATGCAACGGAAAGCGCGGGTATCATGTACTCGGGCCTGAAACGTAGTCATAATGCTGTAGTTTGTCCAACAAAAGAATAGTATTTTTTTCTTAAATTGTACTCATAAATACCTGGGACAGTTGAGGCATTCCTATTGGTCGAGAGCCCGTCACGTGGCCGGTATTAAACGGACGATAAAGACATGGCTGGAAGTGTTTAAAACCAGCTGGCAACAAAACCCCGTCACGCGTCGCATTGTACCCGTCCCCAGGGCTCACTTTATTTATAACCGTACCTCGTCTCCAATAGTAAGAGCGGGTAGTGTTGGGCATGTACACCTCGACACCCTGGAAACGAGGTTGCCAATGGCAGTAATATAGTCTGGTTCATAGTAAATACGCTTTGTTGCATGTATTATATAGAACGACAGAGGCGGAAACATCATTTGACACACACAGAATGCAAAATGGTGACACACTGAAATTAACTTTTTTTGGCTAAAATTTACAACAAAGATATTTATGAATGGGAATAAATGTGTGTTCGGTCGGTATTAATCACTCTGTTTAATACCGCTGGGAGTCTGGGTGCTGATAATTACCCTCGCCTTTGGCTCGGGTAATTATAAGCACCCAGACTCCAAGCGGTATTAAACAGAGTGATTAAAACCTCTTACGGATAACATCTTACTGATCGCAGTGGCTGCTGAACTCGCAGTGGCTGCTGGACTCGCAGTGGCCGCTGGACTCTCAGGGCTCGCCGTGGTCTCAGGGCTCGCCGTGGTCGCCGGGATCGCCGTGGTCACCGGGCTCGCCGGGCTCGCCGGGCTCGCCGTGGTCGCCAGGATCGCCGTGGTCGCCGGGCTCGCCGGGCTCGCCGTGGTCGCCGGGCTCGCCGTGGTCGCCGGGCTCGCCGTGGTCGCCGGGCTTGCCGGGCTCGCCGTGGTCGCCGTGGTCGCCAGGCTCGCCAGGCTCGCCGTAGTCGCCGTGGTCGCCGGGCTCGCCGTGGTCGCCAGGATCGCCGTGGTCGCCGGGCTCGCCGGGCTCGCCGTGGTCGCCGGGCTCGCCGTGGTTGCCGGGCTCGCCGTGGTCGCCGGGCTCGCCGTGGTCGCCGGGCTCACCGTGGTCGCCGGGCTCGCCGTGGTCGCCAGGCTCGCCGTGGTCGCCGGGATCGCCGTGGTCGCCGGGCTCGCCGGGCTCTCCGTGGTCGCCGGGCTCGCCGTGGTTGCCGGGCTCGCCGTGGTCGCCGGGCTTGCCGGGCTCGCCGTGGTTGCCGTGGTCGCCGTGGTCGCCGGGCTCGCCGTGGTCGCTGGGCTCGCCGTGGTCGCCGTGGTCGCCGGGCTCGCCGGGGTCGCTATGCTCGCCTTGGTCGCCGGGTTCGCAGGGGTCGCTATGCTCGCCTTGGTCGCCGGGTTCGCAGTGGTCGTTCGTCTACAGTTTAAGTTATCTGTGTGCGGTGGGAACCAACGGGGTGGGTTACCAGAGTGTGGGCTGTACTCCGGTCCGATGAAAGAGACTTTGTGACATGATGATGCCAGCACTTATGTATGCAAAGAAATATGCAAAGAAATATAACAAAAACATCATCAAAATTATGCCCGCCAATATGAGTGTTATTGGATTAATTATGTGGTAACAAGCATTATTGACGGCCATTAAACAAAACAAAAACGATGATAACACTAAAAAAGCTGCCACTTTTGCATTGCTATCACATATTTTCCAATGTGGGGCGCACACCTTTTCAAAAATCAACATGAGCATTATTTTCCTATTTTAAAACCGACCCCCCCCCCCCCCCCCCCCCCACCCCGGCTGATGCTGCCGTGCAACGCTGTAAGATGTGTAATTTTACCCCCCAAAACGCTGACAACACAATTGCCAATACTTTCTGTTATTTTTCTTTATTTTGTAAAATGTTGTGTAAAATGCTAGGTAAATATAGCCTCCATTTTTTCTGTTTACAGAAAGGATTATTTAACTGGGACCACATGCCGGGCCCCGAACCACACGCCGTACGGTAATTGGCTTCGCACTACGTACTCGCTGGGGTCAAGTTTGGTAGGTTAAAACCGTACAAACACGGTGACCGGTCACTCTCCTAAATATCATAATCGTCACTAATTGAGCATGCGCAATACAACGAGTCCGTAATAATGCTTAAACTGGCTCATGGGCCTGGACTAATGACCCGAGGCGATGTTGTTATCTCGTATTCGTTGGCATCTTGTATTAGTTGCATAGTCAAAAGAGGAATACTTTATTGAATAAAAACAAAGGCATTTTTTTGAAAAATAATCCTGCGCCTTTAGGTCCAGTGCATTTAAAAACGTACACAGCGTTCAATCGGTAAAAACAAACACAATTTACTGACTCGATCACTATGAAACGGGATTTGTTGCGTTATCATAAAAGCTACCCGCCAATGCCGATATCCGAAGCACAACCCAAACTACTACTCCGTCCATTCTCCTCGATGCAATTAGCGAAAATCCGTTGATGAAATAATCGTACGGCCTTCACAAATTACGCCTACTCGCCTCTGGAGATCTACATACAGCGGACCACAGACTATAGACTAGGTATAGGCGCTGGGCGCGGCGCTGGGAAACGCTGATGAGCTTCGTGATCTGATTGGATAGTTCTTGTTCAATAGTCCACCCGTGCCGAGTACATGTATCTAGATAGTAAGTGATCTTGGTCTCCACTGCTTATTATAAAGGTGTTTGGATCCTTGTGTAAAACAAAATTTAGTGGCGTGGTTGCACATCGGAAACGTTTCCATGCTTTTTCAGCTCAAAAAGCAAGGACAAATTGGCCAGGGAATGCCTCGGATTAAACCACAGGGCATCTATAATCTAAATCTAAATTCAGGGCACATTCTTAATACCACCTGAAGCGATTATAGAAAACAAAGTATACCTGCAAAACAAATTAAAACAAGTTCATTAAGTTAAAGTTAGAAGTTAATTTCAGTGACACTTGGAGGAGAGATTCAATTGGTCAGGTATAACCGCAACACACATGAATGATACACTTTAGGACCCATCTCATTTAAGGACACGTTCTTTATTCATGTATATGATTGGAATGGTATAAACAGGTTTCCATTTATTATTCCAATGGAGTCGATTGAGAACAAGCGTGTAGCTATTATTTCAAGGAATACTTACAAAGGAACTGAGCTATACCTGTTTTTGCCTCCAGTTTGCAAATTAGTTTATTGTGTTGGTGTTTTTTTTGGCAATGGATAGACAAATTTCGCTGCTCCATAATTGTTTTAGTGCCGAGAATGAATAATTTAAGAGCTTCTTTGTGTTTGTTTCTCGTTCACCTACGCGTAACCATCAATGGTCGCATTTAATAAAGGAAACGTATATAATGTTTGCAACTATCAAAAAAGTAACCAACCAAATTATTGTTTATCAGCTTACATGATGTCAAGAATTAAAGACTTTTTTTGAAATTATTCCTTCTGATATGCTGTCATTTTGAAGAAATAATCAAAAGAAGTCTAAAGATGTGTCTCCGAGACGCATTTTTGGAATATATTCATAAGTAGTTGGTTACACTGTCGAAATCTTATAAATGTCATTTTCTTGGTATATATACAGCATTCGCAGAGCTAAAACTTCGTCAGGGTAGATCGATTTTTGAAAAGTGTTGCTGCTTCAAACAATAAACATCTACAACTGACAAATGCTACAACTTTAAGTGCAGTCAGTGGTAGATAAATGTCAAGGGGGAGGGGCGGGGGCGGGGGGGGGGGGGGGGGGGGGGGGAATTCGATGAAAAAGACAAACATAAAATTCTACCATTACGATTTATAATTTAGTATTCAATGGGGATAATTCATAAAACAGCAGCCATTACCAGCCTGCCATCTGCCTCGTCGTTTGCAAAAAATGGACAGATAAATGTTCTAAGCATGAAAAGAAATTGATAGTTTTCATACATCTATTAAATTGTCGTTGTGTCCTCTATACAGAAGCGCTCGAATCGGCACGACGCGACGGCACGACAGTCCCGTCGCGTCGTGCCGTCGCCTCGTTCCTCATTACTTTTATGCAGTGTCAAAGGCGTCGCGTCGTGCCGTCGTGGCGTCACGTCGTGCCGTCGCGTCGTGTTGTATTGTAGTGCCGTCGCGTCGTGCCGTCGCGTCGTACCGTCGCCCCTCGGCGTCGTACCCTCGCGTCGAGCCGTCGTGCCGTCGCGTCGTGCCGTCGTACCGTCGCGTCGTGCCGTCGCGTCGTTTTGTTGCCAGTTATTAAATAATTGTATACAAGCCGTCGTGTCGTGCCGTCGTGCCGTCGCGTCGTGTAGTCGTGGCGTCGCGTCGTGCCGTCGTGTCGTCGCATCGTGCCGTCGCGTCGTGCCGTCGTGTCGTCGCGTCATGCCGTCGTGGCGTCGCGTCGTGCCGCCGTGTCGTCGCATCGTGCCGTCTGCCCGGCTCGGCAAAAAGGGCTTGTGATCTGGGCCAATAGAGGGCGCATTTTACAACAGCTGCAAGGCCGGCCGGTGTGAAAGGTAATTCTGTCCCCCCTGGTAAATGTGTCCCCCGGACAGACTTACCAGGCCGTGACCCGGTAAATCTGTCCGGGGGGACACATTTACCTAGGTATTTCTGTCCCCCTCCAGGTAATTTTGTCTCCCTGTCCAACGTTAAACGTGTCCCCCTGGTAAATTTGTCCCGTGCAACGTCACAAGTCTAGCACCCACTAGACGCAACAACCAGTGTAGTACAGGTTCACCCCTCCATGGTGCATCATTTGTGGCAGACTGTAGGATGTGTAGAGTCCTACAAATTACAGGTGGTCAAAAGTGCTGCCGCATTTCGTGCTGGGTATATAGAATTTGTACGCGTGCAAGAAGTCTAAAAATACTGATTACTGCCATTTTCCCTTTCGCGCAGAAACGTAGATCGGTTGATTTAATTAATAAAGTTATTTTTATTTTTATTTTTATTTTGATAAATCGATGAAGGGAAGAGAAGTCCAAATAATAAATACCATGTGGGCTTTTCATTGAAATAACATCAGAATAACCACTTATGTGTGGAACATTGGAGGACAAAATTACCTAGAGAGGGGACAGAATAAACTGGAGGGGGACAGAATTAACGGCTCCAGGGGGACACTTTTATCTAGGTAATTCTGTCCCCCCGGACGATTTTACCGGGGGACAGAATTACCGTCCACACCGGCCTAACGTAAATTGAACATGTCGGGAATTTACAGTTTGCTAGATCCGCTTTTGCCTTGTCATCTGGACAGTATCCTTTTTAATTATCTTTGTAATTACGTCTGTAAGGGCGCCCCCTATTTCCACTAGTCTGAGGCGACGGCACGAAGCGACGGGGCGACGGCACGACGCGACGGCTGAAAGGCACGACGCGAAGGCCCGAAGGCACGACGCAACGGCACGACGGCACGAGGCGACGGCGCGGGGCGACGGCGCGGGGCGGCGGCACGACGCGACGGCACGACGGAACGGGGCGACGGCACGACGCGACGCAGTTTTGTCGTCTTTGGAATTCCATACTTTGCCAACCACTTGTATTAACTTCTAAAACTGTGGACAAACTATTAGTGCCATCTCTATCTATATACATGTTTTATGAATAGTGAAATAATGAGCAATGCTTAAATATTATATTTTTTGGATGTCTAAGAGTATCATTACTGGTTTTTTTGTTATATATAATGTTATATAAATCTTGAAGAACCTCATTTTGTTGGTAAAGGTCAGTTTATGCTCTGCACAGAAGCAAATGCAAACGTGTATTTGTGACATTAAGAAAGGTATTTGTACTATTAGTCGAACATAATTCGGGCGAATTTTGCAGCGAATGTATAAGGGCTTTATTCACGAGTCGGCCATATTGGATTAAAAGTGAGGCAACATTTTCTTTTTTGCAACTTGGGGATATAAATGACCTAAAGTTTAATTACAAATTAATACCAGTCTTCTCAGATGAATAATTAAATTTTGTTAAAAAAAAAAATTGAAAGTGAGCCTATAGAATGCAAAAATAACGAAAAAATACCACATGACGAAATGCTGAACACTCCGTTAGCGTTCGCCGTATATCGGCAAGTAGTCGAACGTACGCAGTTTGCCACGTCAGCTAAGAGCAAGTTCGGGCGCGAACTATAGTTAACTATAGTTCGACTAACATCGCTCGAACGCAGAATGGTTGGACTATCTAGTCGACTAGTTGGAACCAGACCCCGGAGCACGGTTGCCGCTGGTTGACAGTAGCCTCTTTTCATAGGAAAACATGGAGAGAACCAGTGACGTAGAAAAAGGTGATGTCAGTAGTCGGACGGAGGGAAAGGCAGTAACGTTAAGTGAAAATCTGGCGGGCCTAATGTAAATTTTGTCTGGGTTTTTGGACCAACATGACTAACGTTATGGCTTATCCTACTTATATGCGTGGAAGAATAGTGGCAAAACCCATTTCATTCATGTCGCAAATGTAAACAAATCGGTTGCCATCTTTTCAACAATAGTTCGACTAGAGCCGTTCGAGCGAACTGCATTTGAGCATGCGCATTGGTAAAGCAGAGACTGACTAATGGTTAACAATAGTTCGCGCCCGAACTTGCTCTATATGGCCGTAGACCACAGTGAGACCGGGCCCACGTCATAGTCAACCTACATTGCGAGGAAAGTAGAAACATTTATACATGGCGCAAGTTTACAGCATGGGTGGAGCTAACGCTAGAAGCGGGCAACGTAACAGCCAATGAGCATTGTCTGGTAATTACAGTTTCTAGTTAAAGCAAAACACCGATTTAAAACTAACGAAAATATCACCTTAAAACTGAACATTGAATACCATCTCGTTCGTAAACAGTCACGAATTGTTATGAAACAGCGCGGCACTGCGTACAAACGGACACGGATTCTAGTAACAAACACATAATTTTCAATAGCAATCAAGGTCGGTCTAGGCAATTACACAGACGTGTAAACAACGAACCTTTAGAAAAAGAAACGTACCCGGAGGGTCGAAATGATTAAAGATGATGCAATGAAGGCAACAAGTCAGTTGGCGTGAACAAATTACTCTATGCGCCTTTTAAATTAATGGGATTCCCACGGTGTAGTCAGAAGAATTTGCAAACACTTTATCGACATTAGAGTATACTGCTTTTGTAATTTTGACTAAATTTTATCTTGATTTATTACCACAACTATTAATATTTGTGCATACACTTAAGATGAACTGATATGGACGTGCAGAGAAAGATGTTTTAAACAAAAACTCGAACGTACGTAGTTTGCCACGTCAGCTAAGTGGCCATAGACCACCGTGAGACCAGGCTCATGAATACCATCTCGCTCGTAAACAGTCACGAACACCTGCGAATCGTTATGAAACAGCGCGGCACTGCATACAAACTGACACGGATTCTAGTAACAAACACATAATTTTCAATAGCAATCAAGGTCGGTCTAGGCAATTACACAGACGTGTAAACAACGAACCTTTAGAAAAAGAAACGTACCCGGAGGGTCGAAATGATTAAAGATGATGCAATGAAGGCAACAAGTCAGTTGGCGTGAAACAAATTACTCTATGCGCCTTTTAAATTAATGGGATTCCCACGGTGTAGTCAGAAGAATTTGTTGTACCCAACATGATACCCTACGTCGTGCACTTGAGGGGAAAATACTCAACCTGTATAGGTTTTCTCGGCTATTTTGAAACATTTGTTATTCAAATTCATCATAGCAACTCTCACATTTAATTTCTTCAGTTTCTCACGCTTCTACAAAAGCAATTCTTAAAAAAACATTTTTTTACAGTATATGTACACAACATTTGTCAATATATATTTTTAAAAGCCTTAATTATCACGAAATACTTTACTGAACTGTTATTATAGACTTCTTGTGAAATTATTCCTTCTGATATGCTGTCATTTTAAAGAAATAATAAAAAAAGTCCAAAGATGCGTCTCGAAGACGCATTTTGTGAAAATTTCATAAGTAGTTGGTTACAAGTCGAAATCTTATAAATGTCATTTTCTTGGAATATATACAGCATTCGCAGAGCTAAAACTTCGTCAGGGTAGATCGATTTTTGAAAATTGTTGCTGCTTCAAACAATAAACAATCACAACTGACAAATACTACAACTTTAAGTGCAGTCAGTGGTAGATAAATGTCAAGGGGGAGGGGCGGGGGGGGGGGGGGGAGGGAATGTTGATGAAAAAGACAAACATAAAATTCTACCATTACGATTTATAATTCAGTATTCAATGGGGATAATTCATAAAACAGCAGCCATTACCAGCCTTCCATCTGCCTCGTCGTTTGCAAAAAAATTGACAGATAAATAAATGTTCTAAGCATGAAAAGAAATTGATAGTTTTCATACATCTATTAAATTTTCGTTGTGTCCTCTACAGAAGCGCTGGAATCGGAGTGTACAATTGAAATAAACGTTAAATCAACATTAAGTGTGCGGTAAAGCATGTTAAAGTAATTTATGTTGGGCAAAATGGCCACAATTTGTCGGACCTGAAATGATGCACTGTGATTGATCGCTTTTTAAAGGGGTGCGGCCTCGTGGATAGCTGTATCCTTAAAAACAATTGAGTGCTTTTAAGTCCGTTTACACCCGGGGTTTGGCCCAAACAGAATGTAATTTGTTTAGACTATTACTTCAACTCGCGTTGGAGCAGTGACGTAAAATTAATCTACGTTTGTTGCCAAGGATACGTAGTCATGCATGCGATTATATAAAAAATACATTGTTGAAAATAGTAGGCACACATGCAACCATTCCTTTAATATCCTTTACAACTCTCATCAATGCGAAGAATCCCACAAATTTACGAGTTAGTATTCCACTTTGCCAACCACTTGTATTAACTTCTAATACTGTGGACAAACTATTAGTGCCATCTCTATCTATATACATGTTTTATGAATAGTGAAATAATGAGCAATGCTTAAATATTAAATTTTTTGGATGTCTAAGAGTATCATTATTTTTATTTTTGTTATATATAATGTTATATAAATCTTGAAGAACCTCATTTTTTTGTAAAGGTCAGTTTATACTCTGCACAGAAGCAAATGCAAACGTGGATTTGTGACATTACGAAAGGTATACGTATTAGTCGAACATAATTCGGGCGAATTTTGCAGCGAATGTATAAGGGCTTTATTCACGAGTCGGCCATATTGAATTGAAAGTGAGGCAACATTTTCTTTTTTGCAACTTAGGGATATTAATGACATAAAGTTTAATTACAAATTAATACCAGTCTTCTCAGATGAATTATTAAATTTTGTTGATTAAACATTTACCTTAATATTTTGTGCCACATTTAAAAAAAAATGAAAGTGAGGCTATAGAATTCAAAAATAGTATAATTAACGTTTTTGTCAAACACTTTATCAACATTAGAGTATACTGCTTTTGTAATTTTGACTAAGTTTAATCCTGATTTATTAAGTACCACAACTATTATTATTTGTGCATACATTTAATATGAACTGATATGGACGTGCAGAGAAAGATGTTGAAAAAAAATAAATGATTTATTACCCTACGCAACAGGACAGCTGGAACAACTCATTTTCGACAAGGTAACAGGTTTGTTTACGTATGGCCTGAGCAGTTTTATTGCCAGATCAATATTTAGGTTTTCGATCGTTGCATTTTCGCGAAACCTATAACTTGACAACATTTTACCAAACTTGGTCCCCGATCGCGGCGATTTCACGAGACCTATAAGTACTGTCAATAACCAAGCAAACTTAGTCCCCGGTCGCTGCGATTCGCGAGATCCATTTTGTTACGAGATATTTTACATTGGATAACATGGTTCTTGGATTCAGATTTGAGTTTTGAAAGCCTATTAATTTGTTAGGTATCCCAATGTTCTATTGGTTGTGGAGAATCTAGCCCTATATTGGGTGAGGATAATTTGCAAACTATTGACTTATATAGAGACACATCAGATTAACTCTAACGTTAACACTAAATAGCAGCCAACTTAGCAACCATAAGCTTAGCAGAGTTTTAATAATATCACTTAGCTTCCAACTAGGCTTAGCTGTGAACTAGGGGCTATTTTAGAAGCCAACTATAGGCTTCGCAGGTTTTATTAATATCAGTCCAGGTCTCGAGACTTACAACACTGTTAACAATGCGATCATCTTTGGGTAAATTATCCGGTTTGGGGCAGTGAAGTTCTTAAAAGTAGGGTAAACCATTTACAGATATCGAAACATTTTACTACCGAATTATTCAGAAATATCTTACTTATTTGAAAGTAAATAATGATTCCAAGCATCCAGCAAAATAACTGCGCTAGATATCCTGTTATTGTTCTGAAAAATTGAATTATATGCATTTTACCTTTGAATTGGTTTTTGATGAATATTGCTTTAGAAACGAAAAGTTCACACAACCAAATGAGAGTGATTCAGGCTGGCGTAGCAGTTCTTTCCTCGCCTTTCACCGTTGTGACCCGGGTTCGAATCCGGCCTGGGTAAATGTGAATTTGGTTTTCAGTTCCTGCCTGATTTCGTGGTCCCCCTTCCCCACCTCTAAAACTGTATCTTCTTCTCACTGTCTTCTCTCTACAGGTTTCTTTAGGCTTGCGAGCTACAGTGCCTATACGGCGCTTTTGATGAATCCTTAGTTTCATTACCAGAAAGAATTAATAATAATAACACACCATATACGTCCCTGATCATGATGGAGATTGTCTACAAATGCTCACAAACAGGTCAAGGATTCGAGAAAATACCACATGTGACAGATAATACATCTTACCTGTCATTGTTGACAGCATCAGCACCAAAGCTGCTGCTCCATCCATTCTCCAATATTTAGGTGAATTCTGAGCACCAATCCGCTAGGATGTAATTATCAACGACTCACCCGCCAACGCCAACTAAAGTGCTACTATACGCACTCTTATAACTCGACAACAATCGGAAAGCGCCTAAACTTGAAACTAAACCAAAGCTTTGCCGGATTAATGCAAAGATCGAGATTTCGTTTTGGATTTATTCATCAGCGACTTCAACGATCAATACACCAACGCGACTTTAATAGGCAGCTACGCATGTACTAGAGCAGTGAACGACGATCAGACCGACTAAATATATCGTTACGTAGCTCGAAACCGTTTCTGATAGACAAAATGCTGAACACGTTCATCGTATATCGGCAAGTACTCTCAAAGGTGCGTAGTTTGCCACGTCAGCTAAGTAGCCGTAGACCACCGTGATGCCAGGCTGACGTCATAGTCAACATACATTGCGAGGAAAGTAGAGACATGTACACATGACGCAAGTTTACAGCATAGGTGGAGCTAACGCTAGAAGCGGGCAACGTAACAGCCAATGAGCATTCCCTGGTAATTACAGTTTCTAGCTAAAGCAAAACACCGTCTTCAAACTAACAAAAATATCGCCTTGAAACTGAACAATGAATACCATCTCGTTTGTAAACAGTCACGAATCGTTATGAAACAGCGCGGCACTGCGTACAAACGGACATGGATTCTAGTAACAAAAACAGACTCCCCTAGTAGCAATGAGGTCGGTCTAGGCAATTACACAGACGTGTAAACAACAAACCTTTAGAAAAAGAAACGTACCCGGAGGGTCGAAATGATTAAAGATGATGCAATGGAGGCAAGAAGTCAGTTGGCATGAAACAAATTACTCTATGCGCCTTTTAAATTAATGGGATTTCCCACAGTGTAGTCGGAAAAATTCGTTGTACCCAACATGATACCCTACGTCGTGCACTTGAGGGGAAAATACTCAACCTGTATAGGTTTTCTCGGCTATTTGGAAACATTTGTTATTCAAATTCATCATAGCAACTCTCACATTTAATTTCTTCAGTTTCTCACGCTTCTACAAAAGCAATTCTTAAAAAAACACCTTTTTTTTAACAGTATATGTACACAACATTTGTCAATATATATTTGTTAAAAGACTTAATTATCACGAAATACTTTACTCACTCACTCACTCATCCGCATAGACAGCAAAGGTCCGTCGCGCCGATCTCCTGTGCCCACATCCTACAGCCTATTCCACATGTAGTCAATCTCGCTAGGCCGTCCAAGTTGTTCCAACCAGGATGATCTTGGACGGCCATGGGGTCTTTTCCAGCCGGGAACCGGCGGTCGACCTCTCTTGGAGTTGATGGCAATGCCCAGAGCAATTTTGGCTGGAATGTTGTCAGCCAGGCGAGCGACGTGACCAAAGAAGGCAGTGCGGCGACGTTGGATTTGGTGGTTGATGGTTGGCAATCCTGTTCTGCGGGTGACCTCGTTATTATTGATGAAGTCAAACCACTTGATACCTAGGATCGAGCGTTGACACCTTTGATGGAATGACTCAAGTCTTCTGAGATCGGGTTTCAAGAGTGTCCAGGTTTCTGAGCCGTACAGCAAGACAGGAATGACGCATGTCCTATATATATTTTACTGAACTGTTATTATAGACTTCTTGTGAAATTATTCCTTCTGATATGCTGTCATTTTAAAGAAATAATCAAAAGAAGTCCAAAGATGCGTCTCGAAGACGCATTTTGCGAAAATGTCATAAGTAGTTGGTTACAAGTCGAAATCCTATAAATGTCATTTTCTTGGAATATATACAGCATTCGCAGAGCTAAAACTTCGTCAGGGTAGATCGATTTTTGAAAACTGTTGCTGCTTCAAACAATAAACAATCACAACTGACAAATGCTACAACTTTGAGTGCAGTCAGTGACAGATAAATGTCAAGGGGGAGGGGGGGGGGGGGGGGTAAATGTCGATGAAAAAGACAAACATACAATTCTACCATTACGATTTATAATTCAGTATTCAATGGGGATAATTCATAAAACAGCAGCCATTACCAGCCTGCCATCTGCCTCGTCGTTTGCAAAAAAATTGACAGATAAATGTTCTAAGCATGAAAAGAAATTGATAGTTTTTATACATCTATTAAATTTTCGTTGTGTCCTCCACAGAAGCGCTAGAATCGGAGTGTACAATTGAAATAAACGTTAAATCAACATTAAGTGTGCGGTAAAGCATGTTAAAGTAATTTATGTTGGGCAAAATGGCCACAATTTGTCGGACCTGAAATGATGCACTGTGATTGATCGCTTTTTAAAGGGGTGCGGCCTCGTGGATAGCTGTATCCTTAAAAACAATTGAGTGCTTTTAAGTCCGTTTACACCCGGGGTTTGGCCCAAACAGAATGTAATTTGTTTAGACTATTACTTCAACTTGCGTTGGAGCAGTGACGTAAAATTAATCAACGTTTGTTGCCAAGGATACGTGGTCATGCATGCAATTATTTAAAAAATACATTGTTGAAAATAATAGGCACACGTGCAACCATTCCTTTAAACAAATCTCCTTCACAACTCTCAATGCCAAGAATTCCACAAATTTACGAGTTAGTATTCCACTTTTCCAACCACTTGTATTAACTTCTAATAATGTGGACAAACTATTAGTGCCATCTCTATCTATATACATGTTTTATGAATAGTGAAATAATGAGCAATGCTTAAATATTAGATTTTTTGGATGTCTAAGAGTTTCATTATTGTTTTTTATATATAATGTTATATAATTCTTGAAGAACCTCATCTTTTTGTAAAGGTCAGTTTATACTCTGCACAGAAGCAAACGTGGATTTGTGACATCACAAAAGGTATTGGTATTAGTCGAACATAATTCGGGCGAAATTTGCAGTGAATGTATAAGGGCTTTATTCACGAGTCGGCCATATTGAATTGAAAGTGAGGCAACATTTTCTTTTTTGCAACTTAGGGATATAAATGACCTAAAGTTTAATTACAAATTAATACCAGTCTTCTCAGATGAATAATTAAATTTTGTTGATTAAACATTTACCTTAATATTTTGTGCCACATTAAAAAAAAAAAAATTGAAAGTGAGCCTATAGAATGCAAAAATAACGAAAATGAACGTTTTTGTCAAACAATTTATCAACATTAGTGTATACTGCTTTTGTAATTTTGACTAAACTTAATCTTGATTTATTAAGTACCACAACTATTTATATTTGTGCATACATTTAAGATGAACTGATATGGACGTGCAGAGAAAAATGTTTTAAATAAATATGATTTATTACCCTATGCAACAGGACAGCTGGAACAACTCATCTTCGACAAGGTAACGGGTTTGTTTACGTAAGGTCCTGAGCAGTTTTATTGCCAGATCAATATTTAGGTTTTCGATCGTTGCATTTCCGCGAAACTTATAACTTGACAACATTTTACCAAACTTGGTCCCCGATCGCAGCGATTTCACGAGACCTATACGTACTGTCAATAACGAAGCAAACTCAGACCCCGGTTGCTGCGATTTGCGAGATCTATTTTGTTACGGGATATTTTACATTGGATAACATGGTTCTTGGACTCAGATTTGAGTTTTGAAAGCCTATTAATTTGTTAGGTATCCCAATGTTCTATTGGTTGTGGAGAATCTAGCCCTATATTGGGTGAGAACTATTGACTTAGAGACACATCAGATTAACTCTAACGTTAACACTAAATAGCAGCCAACTTAGCAACCACAAGCTTTGCAAAGTTTTTTGGATATCACTTAGTTTCCAACTAGGCTTAGCTGTCAACTAGGGGCTATTTTAGCAGCCAACCACATGTATAGGCTTCGCAGGCTTTTATTAATATCAGCCCAGGTCTCGAGACTTACAACACTGTTAACAATGCGATCATCTTTGGGTAAATTATCCAGGTTGGAGGCAGTGAAGTCCTTAAAGATAGGGTAAACCATTTACAGATATCGAGCAATTTTACTACCGAATTATTCAGAAATATCTCACTTATTTAAAAGTGAATAATGATTTCAGGCATCCATTAAAATAACTGTGCTAGATATCCTGTATTACCTATGGGCCTATGTATCCTACCTTTGAATTGACTTTTAATGAATATTGCTTTAGAAACGAAAAGTTCACACAACCAAATGAGAGGGATTCAGGTTGGCGTAGCGGTTCTTTCCTCACCTTCCGCCGTTGTGACCCGGGTTCGAATCCGGCCTGGGTAAATGTGGATTGGGTTTTCAGTTTCTGCCTGTTTAAGTTCGTGGGTTTTTCCCCCACCTCTAAGACTGTATCTTTTTCTCACTGTCTTTTCTCTACAGGTTTCTTTAGGCTTGCGAGATACAGTGCCTATACGGCGCTTTTGATGAATCCATAGTTTCATTACCAGAAAGAATTAATAATAATAACACACTACGTCCCCGATACTGATGGAGATTGTCTACAAATGCTCACAAACAGGTCAAGGATTCGAAAAAATACCACATGACAAAATCCGTTAGCGTTCGCCGTATATCGGCGAGTACTCGAACGTACGTAGTTTGCCACGTCAGCTAAGTGGCCGTAGACCACCGTGAGACCAGGCTCATGAATACCATCTCGTTCGTAAACAGTCACGAATCGTTATGAAACAGCGCGGCACTGCGTACAAACGGACACGGATTCTAGTAACAAACACAGACTCCTCAATAGCAATCAAGGTCGGTGTAGGGAATTACACAGACGTGTAAACAACGAACCTTTAGAAAAAGAAACGTACCCGGAGGGTCGAAATGATTAAAGATGATGCAATGAAGGCAACAAGTCAGTTGGCGTGAAACAAATTACTCTATGCGCCTTTTAAATTAATGGGATTCCACGGGGTAGTCAGAAAAATTCGTTGTACCCAACATGATACCCTATACACTTGAGGGGAAAACACTCAACCTGTATAGGTTTTCTCGGCTATTTTGAAACATTTGTTATTCAAATTCATCATAGCAACTCTCACATTAATTTTTGTTAGTTTCTCACGCTTCTACAAAAGCAATTCTTAAAAAAACCTTTTTTTTTTAACGGTATATGTACACAACATTTCTCAGTATATATTTTTAAAAGCCTTAATTATCACGAAATCTTTTACTAAACTGTTATTATAGACTTCTTGTGAAATTATTCCTTCTGATATGCTGTCATTTTAAAGAAATAAACAAAAGAAGTCCAAAGTAGTTGGTTACAAGTCGAAATCTTATAAATGTCATTTTCTTGGAATATATACAGCATTCGCAGAGCTAAAACTTCGCCAGGGTAGAACGATTTTTGAAAACTGTTTTAAGTGTTTTTAAGTCCGTTTACACCCGGAGTTTGGCCCAAACAGAATGTAATTTGTTTAGTGTAACCGATACGGAAGGGCTACTGCACAAATTTAGGACAGGAAAGCAAACTTGTTTTCTTGAAGAAAATATATATCTACAATTTTATTGATTTTTATATAATTTGTCAACAGTTGGCACAGTTGCAAACAGTTGCACACATTTGATATGCAAGCTGGATATTACATAGACAATTCAATTTACAATATTTCCACAAATTTTGGTATGACAACTATACAAAATATGACAATCGATATCAACACGACAACCGCTATTTTAAAACGATGACGTTATCAAAACGACTACTTCTATCAAAAACGACTACTTCTATCAAAAACGACAAGCACTATCTAAAAACAATCACTACCCAAAACGACAACTACTATCCAAAACGACAGCCATTAGGTCTATTATAGAAAAATAGAAAAGATCATGTTATAGGCAATCTCAAGTTGGCAATTGTCCCTTTTTATACAAAGGAATGTATTGACTTTGAAAAGATCAATACAATCCAGTTAGTCTGTCGATAATACAATTCATAGACATTTTCAAGACAAGCAATTTACTAATACAAATTATTATATTCACAATACAATATCTAAACATTCATAATTTAAGGGTGTGCAAATATGAAACTTGCGAAGCACCATTGCTTCCGTATGAAATAAAGTTAACACACAATGCCAGTGGATGAATAAAAATTAAATTGAACATACCTATTCAAGGTTGACTAACCAACCCTGAAAACGCAACACTAAATGTCCTCAACTCCAGAATCCAGGACCCGACCAAAGCGGCCTCACATGCCTCCAAGAAGACGTCAAACTTGTTCTAAGACATACTATTTTGTTATACCAACGTTCGCAAAGCGTTTGCTCACCCTTTGATCACATTCGTTGAAGCTGTTGCCGAAAGTCAGCATTCACAGATCAATTTCAAACTTATGTTAAATAAATTAGTCGGATATGTGCGTGAGTCGTGCACACACAGCTCGTCCAGGTAGTGGGGCTCCCTCTGGCGGTATGACGAAGCAGACATGCGCATCCCACCCAGACGTACAGCGGTACATGTGCAAGGATCGTTGTACGGTAGGAACCAACGGGGTGGGATACCAGCTTGTGGGTTGTACATTGAGCCGATTAAGCAGACTTGATGGCACGTGACCATCACTGTAATGTACGTTCGCACATAAAACATAACGTCACTTAGTCTTTTGTACGGGTGATTAAACAAAGCAGATAACCCAAGCTAACGGTGATTTTTACGGTGGCTGATTTCCGCCAAGAACATATCTGTTTTAATTACGTTGTAATAACGCCTTTAGTATACCGCCCTAAATTTGCAGCGTTATAACGCCCTATTATACGGCGTTGTAACAACTTCCATCGAGGGTGGGCACACATCCATTACATTTTAGTTATGTGTGAAGCATTATTTGTGTCCGCTCTTTTTGTTCATCAATAAACAATTTGTAAGACCATATAACGCCGTATTAGGGCATTATAAGGCTGTTTCAGGGCGTTATAACGGTCTGGGATTTTGAGGGTTTCCTGGGGAAACAGTTGAGGAAGGATAGCGGGAATTTTCGGGACATGCGCCAAGGGCTGGGGGCGACAGTACGTCCACTCCGATTCGGAGTGAGGGCGCTCTTTCCCATATTTTGTCCGGGGTCCGGGGGGGGGGGGGCCGCCACATGTTGTAGACGGCGGCGCAGCAGCCGTTTCGCTCCACGCGATTTCAAGCTGTGCCTGTCGATGCAGCCGGGGCAGGGCCTCAGTTGGGACATTTCCCAGATCTTCTGTAGGGATGCTGTATACGGCGGCTAGGCAGTCGGCTTGTTTCACGCGAAGCGAGGCCAAGCAGTGGCCGTCGATGCGGCGGGGGCGGGGCTCCGCAAGGACACTCCCTGGGTTTATTACGCTACCCCAGTGCGTGGGGGTGAGGGGGGGGGGGGGGGTGGGGGGGGGGGGGGGGGGGGGGGGGGCGTGCTGCAGACGACAGCGTGCTGTCATTGCAGCGGTGGCGGGGCATCGACGAGACACCCACACTCCCTATACGAACCCAGTGTATTTTCAGTCCGAGAGTGGTCCGCCCGGGGCTGTAGACAGCGGCACGGTCGGCGGTTCGCTCCACTCGGAGCGGTGGCGGGTCGTGTTTGTCGATACATCGGGGGCGGGGGGTCGTCTGGTGGTCACCAGAACAGCGCCCTCCCGTGGAGCGAGGACTCCACATGGAACTATTGCTCGGAGCCGGCAGGAAGACGGGAGGCCGCCCTGGGGCAACGGGGCAAGGGTTCTTCCGGCGAGTCAACGGGGCGGAGGAGCCATTGGAACTGCTCCTCACAGGGAGCAGGGGGACGAGGTTGCTCCGCACCCGCGGCAATGGAGCGGAGCCGTCAGAGCTGCTCTTCACGGGAGCCAGAGGGACGCAGCTGCTCCGCGCACAATGAAGTGAAGCGGATCCGCCGGAGCTGATCCGCACGGGAGACAACAGGGTGGAGCTGCTCTGCACACGAGCCAATGGAGCGGAGCTGTCGGCACTGCTCCGCGCGAGAGTCAATGAAGCGGAGCTGCTCTGCACGCAAGTTTACAGGGCGGAGCCTTCGGTGCTGCTCCGCACGAGAGACAACGGGGCGGAACTGCTCCGCGCACAAGCAAATGAAGCGGAGCCATCGACACTGCTCTGAACCTGAGTCAACGGAGCGGAGCCATCAGCGCTGCTCCGCACACAAGTCAACGGGGCGGAGACGTTGGGGCTGCTCCGTACGGGAGCCAAAGGGGCGGAGCTGTTTTGCGCACAAGCCAAATGAGCGGAGCAATCGGCACTGCTCCACATGGGAGTCAACGGAGCGGAGCTGCTCCGCACACGAACCAACGGAGCGGACCCATCAGCACTGCTCCGCACCGGGGCCAACGTGACGGGGTTGTTCTGCACGCGAAGGGCCGCCTCAGAGAGGAGACGCCATGGGAAGACACCTCTCAGTGCTCCCCGGTGGAGTGTCTGACGTTGGGAGAGCTCATAGGCCTGCGGAGGGAGCCGCGCCTAGGCTGGCCGCAACCGGAGTCGCCACAGGGCCGGAACCACTGGGGACGGGTAGTCGGAGACGTGAGGTTGGTAGGACAGCTTCCTTCAGTTCCTGCTGTAGAACCTTCGTCGGTCGTTCTAGTGGGATACAAGCCTAACGCGCCGGCTCAGGTGAAGTGCTTCAGGTGCCGCGAGTTTGGCCACTTCAGGAGAGACTGCCCCCGACGGAAAAAGAGGGCCGGCCCCCCGCCGCCCCGGCCTGGGCCGAAGGAGGGCCGAGACCGCCGGTTCCTAGACCGACGGATCAAGCCAAGCCAGCCGCGACGGAGGCGTCTGGAGCCAACTAAATTGATGGGATAATGGCCAGGAGGCCAGTGCGTTGCCTCCTCGACACTGGGGCGACGGTGAGCCTGATCGCAGAAAGTTTCAGCGCCGAGAAACGGAGCCTCCGTCCTGCGGTCCCAGGCATGAGGATGGCGGACGGCAGTCCTAGGCTGACGAGGGGAAGAGGAACCTTGAGCCGGACGTGAGTCTGGGGATCGACTTCCTGTTGAAGTACCACTGCAAGGGGACGACCACACGGTCCCCCTCAACGGGAGAACGGTTCCCCTAGGGGGTATCGCACACAAGTCTATCGTGGCGAGGGCGCAGGTAGCGAAGAACATGGTAGTCACGGCCGGACACGAAGCGATCTTTGCCGGCGAGATAAGGAGCGAGTCGCAGGCGGAAGTCGGGATGGTGTACCCAAACTTTGATGCTACGGACAACTGCCGGGTTGGGGTCGGCACCAGTCTGGTTGACACCAAGAATGGAACCGTGCCGGTGAGAGTCTTCAACCCGACGGCCGACCCAGTGACAATCTACCAGGGCAGTCGTTTGGCTTTCGTTCCGCCGGTGGAGGAGTTGGAGGTGATAGAGCTAAAGAAAGCGAGAGTCTGCCGCTAGCCATCCCCCAAGGGACGCACAGCCGGAGGTTCCGCCTCGCCTTCAACACATCCTGGAACGAGGGGCGGCGGGCCTTGACCGGACCAAACTTTCTCGACTGGACGGGTTACTGACGGAGTTCGCTGGGGCGTTCACCGGCCCCGACGGTCGCCTTGGGAACACAGAGCTGACCAGACACGCCATCAACACGGGAGACGCGACTCCTATTCCCCAACCACCGAGGAGGTTGCTGCTCCATAAGCGAAAGGAGGCCGACCAACAGGTACAGCAGATGCTGCGGGATGGCGTGGTGGAACTCTCCGGTAGCCCTTAGTCGTCGCCGGTGGTGCTGGTCCGAAAGAAGGATGGTCAACTAGGCGACAGTCTAGAACGCGTACCCCATTCCCAGGATTGAGGACATCCTCGACGCGTTGATCAGGGCGAAATGGTTCAGCACCCTCGACCTGGCCACCGGCTACTAACAGGTCGGAATAGAAAAGGGGGACCGGGAGAAGACAGCTTTCGGCATGCAGAACGGGCTGTATCAGTTCACCGTGATTCCGTTCGGGCTGTGTAACACCTCGGCGACTTTCGAGCGCCTGATGAAACAAGTGCTGAAGGAACTGCAGTGGCAGGTGGCGGTGGTTTATCTGGGTGACGCGAGCGTGTGGGGGGCGGACTTCGAGGAGCACCAAAAAAGGTTGGCGGTAGTCCTGGAACGGTTCCGGGCCGCTGAGTTGAGACTCAAGTCCAAGAAGTGTAGCCTCTTTAAGAAGGAGGTGTCCTTCCCGGGCCAACTCGTGTCAGCCAAGGGAGTAAGGACAGACCCGGAAAAGGTTGCGGTCATCAGGAGATGGCCGCAACCCGCGAGCCTGACCCAAGTCCGGTGTTTTCTTGGCCTCGCCTTCTACTATAGGCGGTTCATCGTGAATTTCGCCGAGATCGCCCTCCTCCTCCATGCCCTGACCACCAAGAACCAGAGAGCGTTTTCTTGGTCGGGTGCTGCGTTACCCGGACACAGGGTACTGTTACGTCTTAGATACGGACGCCAGCAAGTGCACCATCGGAGCAGTGATGGCACAGGAAGGGAAAGAGGGTGAGCAGGTGATCGCCTACGGGAGCCGCACCTTGTCCAAAGCCGAACGCAACTACTGCAACACTCAGAGAGACTCGATAAACGGTTCCTGCTTTGAACGGACCATGGATCCCGATGGTGGTTGTTCAACTTTTGTAAGACGGAGGGGCAAACGGCCAGGTGGGTCCAGAGGCTGGGGTGCGACGAGTTCGACGTGGAACACCAGGCGGGCAAGAAGCGCACGAACGCTGACGCCGTCTCCAGGATTCCGTGCGGTCAATGTGGGCGATCGGGCGAGATCAGTCACGAGTGCTATATCAAGGGGCCCCTATTGGGAGCCCCTTGGGAAGCTGAGCGGGAGGAGACCACCACCGTGGAGGGACTCTTGGCAGCTTGGGACCCCGAGGAGCAGAAACAGGAACAGCGCGACAACCCGGAGTTGGGCCGGATCGCCCAGTGGCTAGATGGCGGGGCTCCCAGACCCGGCTGGTCGGACTTGTCGGCCCTGGACGAGGGCACGAAGTTCTGGTGGGCGAAGGGGAGACCCTGCGACTGCCCCAGGCGTATTGCAGATAAGGTGGGAGTAGCTCCATGGCGGACCCCCGACGTGAAAGGTAGTGGTCCGGCGGACGTGGATGAAGGGCGTCTTGCGGTTGACCCATGATGGCAGGACATCGGGGCACTTGGGGGTCGCCCGGACGGTTGCTTGGCTGAAACAGGAGTCGATGTACTTCCGGAGGATGCAACGTCAGGCGGCGGAGTGGTGCCGGAAATGCCACAAGTGTGGGTCCAAGAAGCCAGCCCCTCGACCCCTCCGGGCCCCACTGCAGCAGTACTTGGTAGGTTCGCCGATGTACAGAACCTCACGGGCGGTTTCCAAAGACCAATACCGGGAATACAAGCATCTAATTCGGCGCCCCCCTCGAGATCCACACAGATCAGGAGAGGGAATTCGAGGCCCGGCTCTTCCAGGACACCTGCCGTCTACTGGGTGTCTACAAGACCCGCACTACACCGTTCCACCCTCAGTCCAACGAAATGGTGAAGCGGGGGAGGTGCGACTTCCGTTGGACTTGGTGGTGGGCCAGCTAGAGGAGCCGACGTTAGGGCGACGGAACAGTAGTATGTGGACGAGTTAAGGGCGAAGATAGAGCGCGCTCACGAGTTCGCTCGGCAACACCTGAAGGGAAGCCAGACGCACCAGAAGCAACAGTACGATCGTCGGGCTACGAGCCCGGACGCGCCGTGTGGCTCTACACCCACTCCATGAAGGTGGGTCGCACGCCCAAGCTGCAGTGCTGGTGGGACGGGCCCGTGCTGAAGAGGCCCGACGACGTCACCTACCAGATCCAAAAGTGGCCACGCGCCAAGGCAAATGTGGGCCATTTCAACCAACTGAAACCGTACTTGGGTGACGCCCAGGTGGACTGGTGGAGACGTGCTGCACGGGACCAACCGGCGGACCCAAACCGAGTCACGGAGGAAGGACAGCCGCCTCCGGACGGGCAGGCATCACTAGCATCCAGCCCAGTGCCGGGGGTCCTTCTGCGGTGCCACCGGGGGACATGAGTGACCAGTCGGGTGGGGAGGACCTACCACCGACTCCTGCAGCCGTACGAGGGGCAGCAGTACGGCCTCCCTGGGAGAACTGCTGCACCCTTGAACGCCCCACTCCATGCTACCCTGACAACGTCCCACAGGAGTACTGGGAGCAGCTGTTTAGGCAGGCCGAGTTCCGGCGCCGGCCACCTCCCACATCCTAGACGAACTTTGACTAATTGTTGTTGTTGTTGTGTTGTTGTTGGCTTCTCGCGCCTTCTGTCCGGGTATTCCAGGTGTGCGGCGGTAGATGCCCGCCGTCCTGTTTTGGGACGAACAAGGTCCTCAAAGGGGGATGTGTAGCGTCTGTGCCGGTTGGTCGGTAGAGGGCACCAGAGCGGTTCCACGGTGGAACTGCTCAGTGGAGCCCTGCAAGTACGCCTAGGCAATATGTTCCGGATGGCGCAAGCGCTGGAGCGGTTTTAGTGCCGCGTTTTAACGGTAAACTTCATGTCAGTGTTCTACCACAGAAGTAGTTAGAATATACGGCCTATAAACCACCGAAACCAGAAAATGCCTGGCTTGAGTCTCCTTCCTGTGTGTGTATCGACCCAATCAAACGGTTCTACGTTACAATAGGGTATGGTAATTTTTGAATGGGTGGATTGGCTTTATGGACAGCAGTAAATCTGAGACATGAGGCCCATAATGTGTGCATTGAAATCTACTAAAGCGTGGCGATGTGGAAGGTAAACATGCTACAGGGAAAAAACGTAAAGCTAATTATAGTGATAAACAAACCGTATTTATAGCGGAAAGGTTCAATATTGAAAGACGTTCTTGAGAGTAAGCATAATGATGACAACACCAATCGCAAGAAGAAAATTATCCGCTTTTTTTGAAGTGAAGTCCTTAACCTTGCGACGTGCGGCCATTTTGTTTTTCCACGAACGCGTGTCCGTACTTTTTTCAAAGTCGGTTTCAAAGTCGTATTTCGTGTGTAACCCCCATGCTGTTCGGTTTAATGGCTTTATATGTCAACACAGTACTTTCCCATAATGTCTGAATATATTCGATCCCAGCAGGTGTTGTTGAATGGGGCAAGACAACAATAGCATGATTAAATGCTTGGGTAGGTCTGGAAAACCCAGACTTGAAAGGCCCCTTTATGTACACAATGTAATGGGATACTCGTGGGGCAGCACTTTGCTTTGCTAAAAGCTGGGTCACCGGTTCAACTAGGGTTCAAGCAGCACTTACCATGCAATTAGGTTGGCGTAGCGGTTCTTTTCTCGCCTTCCACCGCTGTGACCCGGGTTCGAATCCGGCCTAGGCAAATGTATGGATTGGGTTTTCAGTCCCTGTCTGATTCCGTGGGTTTGTCTCTAACCTACAAAACTGTACCTTTTTTTCATTTGTGTTTTCTCTACAGGTTTATTCAGAGTTGCGAACTACAGTGCATTGGGCGCTTTTGAGGGATCCTTGGTTTCATTACCAGAAAGAATTAATAATATTAAAGAGCACCTCTAAGTAAAACAAGTTTTCTCTGATTTTACATTTTGAAATAAATATGGAAGTATCCCAACCGAATGCAATATCAATGGGATTTATAGCCCGCCGAAAAATAGTCTAAAAGAAAGTTTTTTCGGTTCATGCCAAGACGCGAATTCTTAAAAACGTAAAGGTCACGCTTTTGTTTACCCGCGTCATTTAGGGGAAAACAAAGAAATTGAGGAGAAACCCAAATGCACATGCACGCACAACACACGCATGTTGTACATGTACGTTGCCCGGCCCTAGCTGCACACAACTTTCCATTCTGTGACGTGCACGGGGAGGCCAATTCACTCAAGAATACAAGCCAGGGAACAGTAAGAAAACAACTTTGTCTTGGTACTCACGAATTTATAATTCTCACTGAGGATTTGTAGGTACAAAAGCCTTCCTTTCACTTTGAATGAAAGTCGAACACGAGCTTTGTTATACTCTACAACTTACAGGTACAAATCTAAGCGGGGTCAACGTGCGTATTTGCCCATGTCACCAGCGCATCGTGTACCCACCACGTACAAACCACAACACGAATCACATGCGTGTTGCTGCTGCTACCGGCCGGCCCCAGCCCCACGCATGCACGATCGTCCGCCTGGTTACAACACATTATTGACGTTAGCGTCGGAATATACTTATGACAGAATCATACAATTCCTGGGAAGATTTGAGCGAGTATTCGGAAGAATTCAATGACGAAGATTCCCAAGGCAATGCACTGGACTCGGCAAGGAGACCTGGAGGTTTTTTCCCCCTCCAGGTCCATAGTCCGATCGCGACGATGTATCGATCACTAACTAGTAAAGCCGCCTGGCACCGATCGTTCGCGGTGCGCAACCCGAGGCCCCCGTTGACGACGGGGCACGTGGTGGGGAAAATCTCGCTGAACAGAAAGGCAACCATGATCGGTTTTTACACACAAACTGGTAATACATAATTTAGATAAATATACATTGTATCATGATGCCACTTTATCTCAGTGAATACAAGTCATTGCAAAAGTGTTGGAAAAACAAACCACTGCAGAGAAGCGACCACTTGGACAACCTAAAAATCCGACCTTGTGTACATGTACGTGCATGGTTTACAAATCGGACCCACTCTTTTCGTGTCTGAACATTCTCCTTTGGAAACCTCAGAATTTTTTTGAGGGTTTTTAAGACAATTCCTCAAACATTTACCTACCACACAGGACTTCAGCATTTCGAAAAAATCTAACAAAATACGAACTAATGTCGAGAAAAACTTTGAGAAAAGAAGGCCGCAAGCAACACAATCGCGATCGCATACTAGCTGAATAACACGATGACGTTTCGGGGTCATGTTAATCTCATTTGCATACATTAAACATGGCTGTCGTTTTCTCAAAAATGGAGCAGAATCGTGTTGGGAACACCCAATTGAACTTTGTTTTTGATACACTAAAGTAAACCCCATGGAGTAAAATTATATACTAACGGTAAGATTGGTATATACTCTGTCATAAAATGAACCAAATACCCAAACTACAAAATTGTTAGAGGTGCTCTTTAATACACTACGTCCCTGATCATGATGGAGATTGTCTACAATTGCTCACAAACAGGTCAAGGATTCGAGGAAATACCACATGTGACAGATAATAAATCTTACCTGCCATTGTTGACAGCATCAGAACCACAGCTGCTGCTCCGTCCATTCTCCAAGATTCAAGTAAATTCTGAGCACCAATCCACTAGGATGTAATTATCAACGACTCACACGCCAACGCAAACTAGTGCTACTATGTCCACGTATATAACTCGACAACAATCGGGAAGCGTAAACCGAAGCTTTGCCCGATTAATGCAAATATAGAAATATCGTTTTGGATGTATTCATCAGTGACTTCAACGATTGGGACACCGACGCGACTTTAATAGGCAGCTACGCATGTAGAGCACCGAACGACGATCAGACTCACAGAAAAGAGAAATGCGCAACACTCTGTTAGCGTTCATCGTATATCGGCAAGTACTCAAACGTACATAGTTTGCCGCATCAGCTAAGCAGCCGCAGACCACAGACAAGGTTGACGTCATAGCCAACATACAGCCAATCAGAACCGAGCTTGAGCTTGCAAGGAGAGTAGAAACATTTTGGATTGGTGCAAGATCACAGCATGGGCGAGGCTTATCCTGAAAGCGGGTAACGTAACAACCAATGAGCATTCCCCAGGAATTACAGTTTGTAGCTCAAACAAAACGCCATCTTGAAATGAACAAAAATGTAATTTTAAAATTGAACAATGAAGCCCATCGCCGCCCTAAACACTGACACGATCCCTTATAAAACGGCACGACACAAGACTCCTATCCTCAGTAGCAATCAAGGTTGGTCCAGGTATTCACACAAACGTGTATACAATTAACCTTTAGAAAACAAAACGTACCCAGAGGGTCGAAATAATTAAAGATGATGCAACGAAGGCAGCAAGTCAGATGGCGTGCAACAAATTACTCTGTGCCTCTCAAATTCATGAGATTCTCACGGTGTAGTTAGAAGAATTTGTTGTACCCAACAGTATACGCTACGTCGTGCATTTGAGGGGGGGGGGGGGGGGGGTTACTCAACCTGTATAGGTTTCCCCGGCTATTTTGAAACATTTTGTATTCAAATTCATCATATAGCAACTCTCACATTTAATTTCTTCAGTTTCACGCGCTTTTAAAAAACCAATTCCTAAAACACATTTTTTGTACGGTCTATGTTTACAACATTTGCCAATGATATGGTTTTAAAATGACTAAATTATCACGAAATACTTTACTTAACTATTAAGGAATGACAGCCTGAAACATCATGAAAAACCATGGCTCCTGGTGTGCTGATATTTTCAAGTAAAGTGGTATTGTTGTATTACATTTCTCAACGATTGGCAGTCTTTCGAATCAAAGTGTTTCACAGTCTGTCAAATTAATTGTTTCTCTGTCAAGAAAATAGCAAGGAGAAACCGGTTTTATGCAGGCATACTTCAAGGAAAGATCAGTTTATTTTGTGTGTGTCTGTTTGATCAATCCTAGAGTTTATTGGGAAGGAGCGTAATCATACATGCGGCTCACAGGTTTTGTTTAATTATTGGAACGATTCTCAGTCACATGGGAAGGTCATTAAATTGAAGGACGTTTAACGCTGGGTTGTGTGTATTTGGGTTTTTTTTCTGTGAGACTATTAGGTTTTTAAGTTAAAGTGTTTATTAGTAAGAAGCGTAATCATACATGCGGCTCATTTTTTTAAAAAATTATTAGAACGATTCTCGGTCACATGGGAAGGACATTAAATTGAAGGACGTGTAACGCTGGGTTATGGGGAATGTTTTTTCCCTTTTCTGTGAGACTAATAGGTTTTTTTAGTAAAAGGTGAAATGTTTTTGCAAAAAAAATGGGAAGGGAAGGGTGTTTATGGGGGTTTTCACAAGCCAGAACTGTTTCTCATCCGTTTCGTTATTTATTTATTTTATTTTATTTTTAATTTAATTTTTTTATTTATTTGTAATTGTATTATTATTATTATTTTATTATTATTATTTTTTTTTTTTTGGGGGGGGGGGGGGGGGAGATACTGAAACGGTTTGGCTGCGTGAGGTATCATAGGATTTTATGTTTGTGGCTGGTCTGCAGAGATAAATCTGTATATTTATGATTTGCTGGTACGCCAGCAATGTGGTTGCGTAACAATACTACCCAGTAGTCCTGCAGATTAATAACTTTTTTTCACCACAATATTGCATTTGATGATACAAGCACCAAAATTGGCATAACTACTCCTTTGGGGTCACTGTACACAAAAAACCCGTTAGCAAAATTAAAATCCAATATGGCGGCCATTTTTCAAAGATGGCTGCCACTAAATGGTAACACTTAATGTTACATTGGATTAATTGGTCATACAAGCACCAACAGTTGCAACTATCCACCAAATGTACCCCTTATCAATTCAAAAATAGAAACAACTTAAACTTTCAAGATGGCGGCCATTTTTTCAAGATGGCGGCCATGTTTTCCAAGATTGCTTTCATTGAATGACATACATTGGCTATTTTACAAAAGAAACCAAATGTTCATACAATAAAGCTGCAATTTACCTCTCGTTGGTCATTTATAATGAACAAATCACAAATCACTGGAAATCAAAAATGGCCGCCATTTTTAAAAAATGGCTGCCAACACGTACGTACAATACCAATTTATAACAATAGCGGGTGTCAGTAAAGAAGAAAATGGTGACAAGAATTGCAACCTGACTTGAGATTCTTACCATTACTGTCGTAATTGCTTTCCAAGATTAACTCTTTATTTTGTATTTGCGTTACTGAACATTTGTTTGTGCAAACATAGTGAAAAATTGACATTAAATTTCATCCGTATTCAACTTTTGACATTATTCATACAAAAATAGCTGTGACTTCGTCGTGGACAAAAAATCGAACTATAAATCTAACAACGGCAATAGCTAAGTGTGTAGTAAGTGTTCGGTAGCTAATATCTAATAGGAATACGTAATTGCAATGTGTATTAAGTTAATTCCATTGGTAATTTGTCCACGTTATGTGATTGGTTGCGTGGGAACTTTTGAATTAAAATTGTATTGGTTGGTGTTATGCAAAATGGTTTGGTTGGTGTTATGCAAAATGTTTGGTTGGTGTTATGCAAAATGGTTTGGTTGGTGTTATGCAAATTGGTTGCGTGTTAACCAACACGAATATTATGTATTGGTTAGTGCTATAACCAATACAAATTACAAATACAAATTACCAATACAAATTGGTTGGAGTCCATTGTGGATTGGTTAAATTAACCAACATTGCATTGGTTGGTGTTATAACCAATATGGATTAACTAGGTAATGCAATATCAGATTGGTTATTTATCCACATATCTACCAACTGGATTGGTTAAAATCTACCAATATATTTGTTATTTTCAACCAATCTGTTTTTAGAGTGTGTTGTATGTCTTTGTACCAGATATGTTACGATTTATGTGTCACTTTTTTGTAACATATAGGTTGAGTCATCTTGTGGCGGCCATCTTTAAAAATGGTAGCCATCTTGAATTACGAAGTGGTTGACAATTTTAGCATAATATTGGATTCAAATGGAGATTAAATTCCCATTTTGGTCCTTGTATTACTGTTTGATCCTTGGTAACACTACTACCAACCATTCAGTGGCGACCATTTTGGAAAATGGGGGCCATCTTGAATGTTCAAGTGCCTAATGTCCTGTTTTGGATATGCCAACAACAGGGAGACCGAACAGATGTTAAATGCCAAGTTGTGTGCTTGTATTGCCATTCTATCCATCCGTACATCAATATTTCGGTGATATTTGGCCTTCATTGGCGGCCATCTTCAAAAATGGCGGCCATCTTGGATTTTAATTTGGCTAACGGGGTTTTTGTGTAAAGTGACCCAAAATAAGCATGTGTGCCAATTTTGGTGCTTGTATCACTAAATGCAATATTATTGTAGTAATCTGCAGGACTATTATGTGGTCATTTGGGATTTTCCCGTCCTCAATACCAAGAGGCTGCGGATTCAGACACTCAACCGTTGCTGCTAAGCGAGAAAATAAACCACATTGGTGTGTAAGTGTGAACTGCATGCTTCCTTCGATTAGGTTTTCGGGTTTTTTTATGGCCGCAGAAAATGACAATCTGTATCAATCATACCCAGGTTTACACGTGCCCAAGTAAAAACATGTTCTCGGCTGTTTCGGGTATTTGTATGTGGCGCATTCACACAATTTGGATGATTTCTATCGGTTGTTTCTGTACATGTACATTATGACATAAGCACACTTTTCCCATAGAAATGTGCGCAGTTTTGTCTGGACCTTTTGTAAGGGCAGGCGGGATGGTGGGTTGAATAATCTATTACACCGACACCTGGGTTCGAGTCACTCCTTTTGTTTATTCTGATAAAAGCAAACGGTGCGCAGGCCAGCGGCAAGGGAGACAGCATGTTGAGGAACTGCGTGTCGCCGCTTGGTGGCGCTTTAAATTACCGCGCTTGGTTAATCTTGGCAAAACGGGTTAGAATTTTTGGTATTGGCACATCCTTACACTTTGATATGAGTTTGTAACACACGGGGATTGACAGTTATACCAGATAACTGATTTGGTTTTTATGTTTAAAAGATGAATGACTGAACGTTATATAAAAGTAAAATTTTGAATAATGTTAATACATATTAAAGCAGTTATCGGTACACGGCGTATAAACTAGTGATTAGAAAAAGAAAAAAAAGAAAAAAACTTTAAATGTTTACCAAGTAAATTATAACTATAGGCCTATAGCTGGAAATAAAACATTAATTCGAGTCGGAATTGTTCCCCCGTCACCTATTGTAGCGGTAGTCGTAGCCATTTCATTACAATCAAAATAAGTTTGGATTGAGACCGAGTCCTCGCTCAACCTATGCTCAACCAGACAGAGCTCGTACAGGTAGTGGGCGCCTCTTGCTGGTATGACAAAGCAGGGATGTGCATCCCGCCGAGACGCACAACGGTGCATTTGCACGGATCTTTGTACGGTAGGAAACAACAGGGTGGGGTACCAGATTGTGGGTTGCGCTCCGATCCGATAAAACAGACTTGATGGCACAAAACCTAACTTAGAGGTAAAAAGGAAACAATATTTGTGCACGAAAGTTGAAAGGGGTCTTCTATATACTTTTCTTTGCCGGGGCGACAATGGACGAGTTAAATAAAACTGGTCCCACAACATAAATTAATATATTAGTATTTGTGTATGACAGTAAATCATTAATCTCTTCCCAAAAAGATAATTCACAATGCAGTTTGTTCTACTGATCTGGATTTAGTAAATTGCAAACATTAAACAAGTTAATTACCAAATTATCACAAAATACTTTACTCGACTGTTAGGGAATGACAGTCTGAAGCATCCTGTAAAATCATTGCTCCTGGTGTGCTGACATTTTTAAGCGAAGTGGTATTTTTGTATCAATTTCCAACGGCGCTGGACTTCCGATCAGCGTTGAGGAAAAAACAGCCTTTTTTTCCAAATACTGCTTCTACTTTTTATTAATTAGTTATTCTGCATTTTTTTTACAATAATACGCCTGTGAAGGGGTACACATTAATGATTATCTAACCTTACAATTCCCCAACGTCTATACATTTCTCAATTTCTCAATTCCCATTCCTGTAATTGGCGGTTCCTCCGCTGTTGGAAGTAAATAAATAATAAATAAATAAATAAATAAATAAATAAATAAATAAATAAATAAATAAATAAATAAATTTCGTATTAAGTGGAGCCATGGACCTGACCCAAAGAATATGGACTATTTCAGCATTATACGAACCAAAAACAACTCAATGTAACAATATTTACTGTAACTATTAGAAACCCCAAATCCATTAAAAAAAATTATACCGAAAGCAAATCTTGTACATATCCTTCAATGTTGAAAACGTAAACGTACCCGTCATTGCTGATGACATCAGAATCCAAGTTACTGCTCCGTCCATTCTCGCTCCCAGCTGCGCTGCAATGATCGAAAATCCTTTGATGGGAAATAAGCGTAAGTTCTTAGGTAAAAAATGGCGAACGAGCTAAAGTTATTCGAGAGACAACATTTTGGAGAGAACCAGGGTACATTAGAGAGACCAACTCGCCTTTTTTTAGTACGGCAGATAGGTGATGCGATTGCGCCTTTGACGATACAAGCATAAACATTTGGCACATGCACCGTCAGAGTATGACATGAAAGATATTTAGCTACAGGGCTATCGCAGATTTGTTCTTTGAAGAAATGACTCATGAAATAGAACAACAAGCCACTTTTTAAAAGTTTGAAAATTGCTTGTTATTCTACCTATATTCTTTTGAAGGACAAATCTGCGATGGCCCTATATCAAAATATCTTTCTCATGACATACTCTGAATCACGGTGTGCAAAATTTCATACTTGTATCATCAAAGGCACAAATCCCAAAAATGTTCCCTCATCTGTCTTACACTAGGCCTATACGTGTTCTATTTCAGTGCTGTGATGGCTATCGAGGGGTTTAAGCTGCTATAATGCAAAATTGAACAATTCCCTTAACTATTAACTCATTATAATTAATGATGATACGATGCGGCATTATATAGATACAAAAGGGTTGACACACAAATGACACTGATGACTCTTATGGAGATGGTCCAGCGAGTAGACTCAAATGGCAGATGTAAAAAATGTACAGGAACCTTCAACAAAGCCATTAATAAATCACACTAAAAGAATAGACCCCCGGCTCTATCCTGTAACCATAGAAACCATACCAGTTTTAAAGAAACGCTTCTGTGACAGGTCATTCATGCGTAAAACACTCAAGTTATGGCACTTTTATTTTGAGTTGAATTGCGCAAAATATTTCAAGTATGACATAAGCGCGCAACTTTTGAAGAAAACGAAAACGGAGTTGGTCGCAAATGATCTGTTGTTGACGGTTAGCATTGCTTGTCTGTGGTTTCAGAATTGTGTCGGACATTATCTGGATCACTGTTTTCCTTAAAAACAATTAAGTGATTATAAGTTCGTTTACTCCCCGGGGTTTGAGCCAAACAGAATGCGATTTGTTCAGACTATTATTTCAACTCACGTATGAGCAGTGACGCAAAAAATACATTGTTAGAAATAATAGGCGAGCATACCACCTTTAAAACAAAATCTTCTTTACAACTCTCAATGCCAGGAATTCCACAAATTTACGACTAAGTATACTCCACATTGCCAACCATTTTTATTAACTTCTAATATGTAGACAAATTATTAGTGTCATCTCTATCTACACGTTTTATATGAATAATGAGCAAGCCATAAAAAATTATATTTGTTGATTGTCTAAGAGTATGGGCTTTATTCACGAGTCGGCCATATTGAATTGAAAGAGAGGCAACAATTTCGTGTTTCCAACTTGGGGATATAAATGACCTAAAGTTGATTTCCAATTAATACCAGTCTTCTCAGATGAATAATCTATTTCTTTGATTAAACATTTACCTTATGGTTTTATGCCACATTGAAAAATATATTGAAAGTGAGGCTAAAATGCAAAAATAGTCTGGCACCATCCTATTCAACAGTTCACAATTCATAAAACGCACACAGGAAACACAACCAAAATGGCTTCCTCGTGAATAAGGTCCATTGCATATTGAACGTTGTCACATAAAACTGTTACATTTCTTCTCTTTCGTAACTACTCTACACGCAGTGCATAACAACGGAAATCCGAAAAATGAGGTTATAAACTTGATTACTTTCTGTTAACCTCTTTTCCTCAGTTTTCTTAAATAAGTGGTGAGGTAATCTGTCGAAAGAATGAGCTATAATTATGCTGTGGACAGTAAGGTAAACTTAGCCGTTACTCCAAAAACAATGTGCTCATACTCAATACGTATAGTATTATTTTTGGACTTCTACAAAAATGAACGTTTTTGTCAAACAAATGTTCAAAATTTGAGTACATTGCTCTTGTAATTTGGACTGTGCTAAATAGTCAATTTAATCAAATTAAGTACCACAACTATTAGTATTTGTGCATCAATTTAAGACGTGCAGAGAAAAATGTTAAAGATAAATATGATTCGTTTACGCGGTACAAGTATTTACATATTATGTATTTTAGATAAACAAGGATAATAATGAACTACTGAGTAAGACGATAACATTTTAAACTAAAATGGTTTTAAAGTAACCATTACTCCCAAATGATCTAGACCGACGCTTATAATCAGAATATAGTTTAGACGTCTTGTACAGAAAGTAACGTTTTTAAAATTAATACATAAATATAAGCACACAACAAAACCATTTTTAAGGGCAATTTTTGTTCACCGCACTAAATAGTATGTTTTAGTTTTAGTCATATATAGTGCCACAATTCAGTAAATTTCGTCAAATAAGCGTCTAAAACTTAATCACTGCATCGTTTGGTTTCGCGCGAACTTTAGTGCTGGTCTAAATAGTGTTAAATTTTGTTGTCTAATTCCGCCAAAAAAATACTCTTGCGTCATGCAATTTCAACAAAATAATCATCTAAATTATTATCCGCTCGAACAGCATTACAATTCGAAGGGAGAATCGATGCTATTCTGAATCTGAGTGCTTGCCTATTGCATTAAAATGAGGCCATTACCAAATTATCCAGAAATAGATCGACTCTGCGCGCTATAGGGCGGAGCCAGAGGGCAATGTTTTGTATCGACTGAACAAACAAGAGTTTGGGGCCTAACGGTTCAGGGGCCTAACACTCCTCCGTGTCAGAATGACTCTTCGTTGGCTCCTTTTAGGGGTAATTTTGACCCGGAAAAGTGTAATTGTAACCCAGAAAAGTGTCAGGCCCAAATGGTACTCTGATCCGGATCAAATCTGACCCGGGCCTTTTTTAAAGTGTATTTCAGGTGTTCTTTGTTTTGTTTTTTAGCCAAGATGAACGCACATGTTTAGCCGTGTTAACTGTGTCTAGGTGATATAAAACATTGCCCTCCGGCTCCTTCCTACCGCGTAAAGTCTATAGATAGTTTGGTAATAAATTTTAGTTAAAACTTCATTTTAATGCAATGTGCAATTAGTGCTCAGTTTCAGAATATCTATTTAGCCAAATTAAGTAGGGCGACATCCAAGCAACTCCAATTGCAGACGAACAAGAATATACCAACGAGTAGGCTCAATGCGGACTACAGTCGCCACCACGCTCTCGTCAAACATATTAGTGACAGTGTTGAAGCCATCGGTGTTACCATTGAACTCCTGCAACAAAAGCAAAGATTATACGTTTTATTATTTTGTATAAGCTGGACAATACTGGAAGAGGGGAGGTAATTCCACGAAATTATAGGTTTTCCCGGCTATTTTAAATCATTTTAGATTAAAATTCACATTCAATTTCGTCACAGAAAAAAATCACACGCTTTAACCAAACCAATGCATTTATTTATCATTTAATTTCAACGTTTGGTCACCCTTTGTAAACACCATCTCGATAATATTTGTCTTTACAGATCAAAATCGTTTAAGCAATAGCTTAGACGAATTTGTTCTGTAATGACGAATATTTCAGAGCTATTTTTTTTTATGAAGTGTCCTAACTTTGAAATTCAATGGTAAATGACTAAACTGATTTGGTGAAATAAAAGCGTGTGGAATTTGTCCTTGGGAGAAATGGAATGTGACAGTTCGTGAATTTGAATACAATTCAAAAGTTCAATTTCAAATTTTGGTCACTTTATTTGAACATTGTCTCGCGACTATTTGTCGTTTTAGATTGAATTCATCTAAGCTGTTACCGAAAAGTAGCATTCAGAAATTGAATTTGTCTGAAAGCAATCAATTTAAAACTGAATGTTAAATGAATTGTTCGGATGTGTGCTTGACTCAATTCCACACTAGACTAATTTAGTTAGCATAAAGTTTGACATTTATTGATATAAGACGAATTTTGTTGGCGGCCTCCCAAATGGTTCCAGGGTGCTACTCACGGTATTCCGGTGTTTACGACTTCCGACTAGCGCCCTCGAACAAAGATACTGACAATTCGGGAGACCGCAAACATAGGTCAAAATAGCTCGGTAGAGCGCCGGTTTGGTATTCCGGAGGTTGCAGGTTCGAGTTCCGCCTTGCCAATTTCTTTTGTTCACTTTATAATTTAAGGTAAACATTCTTGGTAGTTTTTCACCATTGGTCATACTTGTTAAAGGCGGCAACTGTTGTGAGGTACTACCAATGCCTTCATTTTCTGATAAAATTAAAGGTAAAATGTTGCGGGTCGAGGCAGCAACATAAAAAGACCATTACCTTGGAGTTTCCGTTTGCATCAGTCACGTGTTCAAGTAAAGATGTGGCATATGTCTTATAAGACACCTTGTACTTCTTTACGTATGCATCGTAGTATTGGTCGCCTTTTGTGATGACACCGGACACCACTGTACTTTCAGTCAGGTCCACCTGGATCCAGGAATCCTTGTTACTGTGCAATAAGAGTGAAGGGAGATAAGAACAACGACGTGAACACACTCCGCAAACAAACCCACGTTGATTGGGAGAGGGATTGGCAAAAAATGAGAACGATTAAACTACCGAAGCCTCTTCAAGACTTTTGATCTTTCAAGTTTTAATACACTTGATATTAATGTTACCGGTATTTTGTTTTTTTGTAGGTGTACTGTCAGTGCGTTTGCCTTTCCTCCGTGAAATTTTGTTTTATTTAATTTGCTATTTTTTCTCGGACGCAATTTAATGTGCCAGAGTTAGAGAATTTGAATGACAAAATATGTTTTTTATAAATAGCTGGGACAAACTATACTACAGCAATAAAATGGTACTAAAATAGGGTAGTCTGAAAAGTAAAACAGAAATGTGGGCGTATGCGTTTGTCATGCTTATGCATTACGGGGGTGTCTAAAATCTCGGTGTTAGGTCTGCTCCGCAGTTAGTGCGCCCTCTGTATCGAAATTTGACACGGGAAAAAACTTATTATGGGATAGCAGCACGCATGTGGCGCATGGCGCTCGAGACAGTTTTCTCGATAAATTCAGCCTTTTTAAGGGGCTAAAGCGCTGAACCTAATGCATTCGAGGGCATCTGTTAACTGGTGAGTTTAATAATGTAGTTGCTGAATGCTGTCATGATGTTTTATATAAGTTAGTAGTTCTATATTGTTATGTCAGTTAATGATTTTGATCTTGCCACGTTGCAATCTCACCAAGACCAAGTCGTGAAAGAACAAGATGGAATTTATAGTCCGTATAACTATATTTCAGTGTTTTTATGATCAGTGTGCATTTCCCTGATTCCCACAATTAAAGTGTATTAGATCATGGAGAAATAAGACATTTCTCCATGATTAGATAATGCAGGGTCCCTGTCGTGATTGGAAATTTCATGGACATTTTAAAGGTTCTTGTTTTTGATTTGGCTTAGAATTCACAGCTCTTGCCAAAACACATGTCACACTTTCCATTAGGTAATTTTTTAATATTCATGAACCCATGATCATATGGGTTTTTTCTTTGTGTAAACCTGAATTGTTTAGTAATTTGATCCGCTATACATGCTATGTTATTATTTCGTTTAATGTTTAACCGTACTTGTGTATTATTATGTAATTAATATTTCAGTAAGGAGAATCAGTCTCTTGATGATGTAGTCGCCCTTGACGAGTTAGAGACTTAGAGCGGTCACATTCACGTGAGCATTGTTCCGTGTTTTCTTGCCAACGGTAGATTTATATAAGAACATTTTGACCTCACAATTGTACCAGTGACATTTCGAGTAAATGTATAAGTAGCTGTGTGAATATTGCCTAAGTTTGCACCGAGTTAAAGAAACTTATGTTGTTGCATGTTATGTATGAAACTTGGGATTTGATCAGACTTCATTTCACTTGGCATTTATCAGATCATGCTCTGGTACATGTATATCATTGGTTTAAGTTATTTTCATGTCTCCTGAAGTCATGACAACTATTTTTCTTTATTTTAATTTTTAAGTGTGTTTTTTGTATTCCCTTTCTGTATTCAGTCACCGAACTATAGGTAGTCACCTGGACACAGTTGGAACCAAATAAATGTGTTAGAGTTTAACCGATGGTCAACGTGTTGCTTGTTTGTGTGTTGTGATCTAAGGGCGCCCTCTATATTAATACTGGCTCCGAGCCCAAGAGCAGTAACACTCGGCATTTTATGCGTACATCATTGGCGACTCCTTTTAGTGATGGGTGTTAATAAGCGATGGTAAACTTAAGTTCCCTTTGATACCTAGTCTGTGGTTTCCATACACTGTCAAGGTTGAGTCGTCCCTTCCAGGCACGACAACATGAGCCCCAACTACTGGACGCACTGATCTGATCATTGGTGATTGCATTACTCTGCATTCCAAGAGGCTCTGGACTCTGACACACAGCTGTGGCTGCCAAAAGAGAAAACAAAATATTGGTGTATAAATGTAAATTTGCCCCCTCTCCCCACCCCACCCCAACGGACTAAAAAATGGGCTCCTAAATTATTATATTATCAAAGTGCCATGGGCAGATGAAGCATTGTAGATTTCAAAACTTTCGGGATTTGTCCAGAACTCTTCTAGTAGGGGGTATTTTTGGCACCCCCGTCTCCCCTCCCCTAGCCTTTAAACAAGGCCACATGTCTGATAGACGCCGAGCGACTAAAAAGAGACTAATTGCGAAAACCTGAGTGAACGCTAGTGCGAATTGCCCAGACAAGTGGCCTTTATCAATCTGGTTTGGATTTCTTATGTTAACCTTTGTTTCCGACTGGAATCGCTACCGAAATGGTAGCGTCCAATCAGCGAACGTATATCCGCGTGACGTCAGCTTATATTTGAGTTGGACTAGTTCATTTTACAAACAGGGAATGTCCAATCATGTCACTTACAATATTTAGCTCAAATCATCAGTTGCTTTCTAATTTATTGCAATTTTGCATGTAAAGTAGATTTAAATGTGATATCTTGTATTTATCATTCATATATTCAACTCAGAAGCAAAATTTATATACGTTTTTTTACCTTTTCCTACATGCTTTGATATTGAACGAATCACGAACGAAGCCAACTGGGAGATCGCCGTTCCGATTGGGCGTATTGGCATGCTAATATGTATCTATGAATAATTCATGCCGAGCAGTGAAACCTACATTGCAAAAGGCCTCGTGACATTCGTCACTCGGTCGCGCGTTCACCCCGGGTATCTAGACTCATCTCAGCCGCTTAGCCAGAGTCACGAGGCCTTGTCAAAAGGCTACCCCTCCCCCCTCTCACTCCACCCCACTTCCCACCCCACCTCCCACCCCACTCTATCCTACCCTACCCTGCCCACGCTCAAAGCGTGAGTTTCATGGCAACATGTACTCGGGCCTGAAACGTAGTCATAATGCTTTGTCCAACAAAAGAATAGCAGCTTTTTAAAATGGTATTAGATAACATCTTACTGATCGCTGGCCTCGCATTGGCCGCTGGCCTCGCATTGGCTGCTGGACTCTCAGAGGTCGCCGGGCTCGCCGTGGTCGCCGGGCTCGCCGTGGTCGCCGGGCTCGCCGTGGTCGCCGGGCTCGCCGTGGTCGCCGGGCTCGCCGTGGTCGCCGGGCTCGCCGTGGTCGCCGGGCTCGCCGTGGTCGCCGGGCTCGCCGTGGTCGCCGGGCTCGCCGTGGTCGCCGGGCTCGCCGTGGTCGCCGGGCTCGCCGTGGTCGCCGGGCTCGCCGTGGTCGCCGGGCTCGCCGTGGTCGCCGGGCTCGCCGTGGTCGCCGGGCTCGCCGTGGTCGCCGGGCTCGCCGTGGTCGCCGGGCTCGCCGTGGTCGCCGGGCTCGCCGTGGTCGCCGGGCTCGCCGTGGTCGCCGGGCTCGCCGTGGTCGCCGGGCTCGCCGTGGTCGCCGGGCTCGCCGTGGTCGCCGGGCTCGCCGTGGTCGCCGGGCTCGCCGTGGTCGCCGGGCTCGCCGTGGTCGCCGGGCTCGCCGTTGTCGCCGGGCTCGCCGTGGTCGCCGGGCTCGCCGTGGTCGCCGGGCTCGCCGTGGTCGCCGGGCTCGCCGTGGTCGCCGGGCTCGCCGTGGTCGCCGGGCTCGCCGTGGTCGCCGGGCTCGCCGTGGTCGCCGGGCTCGCCGTGGTCGCCGGGCTCGCCGTGGTCGCCGGGGTACAGTTGAAGTAAGCTCGAATTTCGTCGGAGTCCTCGCTGAGGAAAAGCTCGTCCAGGTAGTGGGGCGCCTTTTGCTGGTATGACGAAGCAGGGATGCGCATTCCGCCGAGACGCACAGCGGTGCATCCACACGGATCTGTGTACGGTAGGAACCGACGGGGTGGGGTACCAGACTGTGGGTTGTACTCCGATCCAATGAAGCAGATTTGATGACATGATGCCAGCACTTACGTAAAAATGCAAAGAAACATATATATACAAATTATATTAACAATTATGCCACCGGTATCAAATGACCGAGAAGAGTAATTCTCATAACGATTTTGTGCGAAGGTATGCACACCAAGAGTTGGAAAATGTGTGATAGCATTGCAGAATGAGCGGTGGAAGCTTTTATTTCTAAAAATGGCCGCCAATATGTTTGTTACCGGATCAATTATGTGGTAACAAGCATTATTGGCGGCCATTAAACAAAACGAAAACGATGATAACACTCAAAAAGCTGCCACTGCTGCAATGTTATCATATAATTTCCAACTAGGGGCACATTCTTTGCCCCACAAATATCATGATCATCACTGAAACAAAACATGCGCAATATATACCAAAGAGTCCGTATTTACGTATACCAAAGAGTCCTGAAATTATATAAAGCCCCTGTCACACTTGTCCGAATCTATAATTCCGTTCATAAACCGATCTGAAATATTTTTAATTCGGACACGTTCGGAGAAAAATGTCAAAAAACCAGCCAGAATTTAAAATACACCGATTATAATCCGGTCTTATTCCGGATTTAATAAGTTGCCATTCCGATTGCAATCCGTCTATATTCAGAACCTCTCCGATCATCACCGTACATTGATCTCAAGACCGACCGCTTTCAGAACATTTCGTTTATATTCCGTTCGTCTCCGGTTGCAAAGAATATGCACCGAATTGTTCACCGAACGTCTACCGGTCAAAAGCGACGTAATTCCGGACTATTCCGCATGCATTCCGAACTATTCCGATCGCATTCTGAGCGTATTCCGGCAATTCCGTTTGTATTCCGAACATGTACCGGTGGCGCACCAAACGGCAACCGAAGGTGGGACGGCTATAAAAGGAAACGCGTTACTAACGCGTTACTTACGCGCTGGCGAACGCTATGAACCCGTTATCAACTCGCTATGAACACGCTGAAATCACGGTTCCACTTGACCTTTTCTGTGGAAGTTCAGCGTTTGCCAGCGTATCAACTATTTTTAAAGCGCTACTCACGCGTTGGCCTAAAACGTTCTGGTGTGACAGGACCACGGGTAGCGTTTGGAATGCAACCCACTCGTGAACATGGAGAAATTCACGGTAAACACGATAAACACGACGCGATTGGAACGCAGCGTTAGTTGCATAGTAAAAACCAAAAATAGTATAATGAATAAAACAATATAAAATAGGTCAAGTACATTCAAAAAACGTACACAGCGTTCAATCCCTGAACAGAAATTCATTGACTCAATCACTATAATTTAAAAGCGGTATTTGGTGCGTTATGAAAAATCGAATCTACATGCAAATACCGATAACCACAGCACAACCCAAACTACTACTTCGTCCATTCTCCTCGTTCCAAAATCCGTTGATGAAATAACCATACGGCCTACAGATATTACGCCAACTCGCCTCTGGAGAGCTACATACAGCGGACCACCGATTATATAGGCTAGGTAGGCGCTGGGGAACGCTGATGGGCTTCGTGCTCTGATTGGATAGTTCTTGTTCAATAGTCCACCCGTGCCGAGTACATGTATCTAGATGGTAAGTGATCTTGGTCTCCACTGCTTATTATAAAGGTGTTTGGATCCTTGTGTAAAACAAACATAGTGGCGTGGTTGCAGCGTCGGAAACGTTTCCATGCATTTTCAGCTCAAACGCCAGGGGAGTGTGGCCAGGAAATGCCTCGGATTGAACCACAGGGCATCTAGAATCTAAATTTTCCCCGGAGTCTGGTGCCGCCACTGAATTCAGGGTACATTCTTTGATGCCTTTTAATAGTAATATCACCTAGAACAATAACATAAAACAAAGTACATGTATAGCTGCAAAACAAATTAAAACAAGTTCATTAGGTTAAAGTTTGAAGTTAAATTCACTGACACTTGCAGGAGAAATTTAACCGGTCAGGTATAACCGCACTGACCCGTCTGCGATTTATGTTAGTACATGTTCTTTATTATATGATTGGAATATGAACTGGTTTCCATTCATTACTCCAATGGAGTCGATTTGGAACCAGCGCGTAGCTTCCAAATTATTATTATTTGTTATGAATACATACAAAAGAACCGGGCTATACCTGTTTTTGCCTCCAGTTTGTAAATTGGTTTGTTTTGTTGTTTTGTTGGCGATGGATGAATATTTGTTGCTGCTCCATAATTGTCTTCTTCACTGAAGCGCAGTGCCGCGAATGAATGATTGAAGAGCTTATTTGTGTTCGTTAAGGCCGGTTCATACTCGGCGCGAAAGCAAACGCGAACGCGAATTTGTGACGTCAGGGGGAGTTTTCGCGATGCGAAATCGCAAAAGTTGAACACATTTCAACTTGAGCGAATGTTCGCAGCGAACGCCCTGTGTCGTCAAATTCGTATCGCAATCGCTTTCGCGCCTAGTATGAACCGGCATTTACTCGTAAACATACGCGTAACTATGGTGGCCCTGAAGGGACAACGCAGATCGTGAATATTGACGTCAATATTTACGACAAATTTCACGACTTTCCTCAAAGTCGCGAATATTGACGTCAATATTGACGTCAATATTCACGACTTTCCCCAAAAGTCGCAAATATTGACGTCAAATTTGACGTCGACATTCGCGTCAATATTCGCGACTTTTGGAGAAAGTCGCGAATATTGACGTCAATATTCGCGACAAAATTCACGACTTTTCTCAAAGTCGCGAATATTAACGTCAATTTTGACGTCAATATTCACGACTTTCCCCAAAAGTCGCGAATATTGACGTCAAATTTGACGTCAAATTTCGCGACTTGCCCCAAAGTCGCGAATATTTTGACGCGAATTTTGTTCCAGCAAGCTAGGTTTTGGCTAGTCTTGCTCCAAGACTGAGATTTTCATTTGTCCGGGGCGCGCCGTCCGTCTGTCTATGCAGTTCATTAATCCCCCATACTCCGAAAACGGGCTTATATTAAGGGCGCCCTCGATTGTCACGAGATATCAGTGGATTTGTTTCAAGTTCAGAAACAAATCTCGTGAACTGAACTTAAAGGTAGGGTACAGATATCAACAATATTTACTCCCGAATTATTAAGAAATATCTTACTTATTTTGAAGGTAAATTATGATTCTAGGCATCCAGCTAAATGATCGCGCAAAATATCCTGTAATTATTCCGATTTTGTTCACCGGACGGCGATCGAAAAAACCCCGAATAATAACAAGAATATTCAACTGCCCGACGGCGGTTGAAAACAAACGCAGTTTTTCGTGATTTTCTCGCCATCAATAAATTATTGTAAAGGTCAGTTAAACGAGATTTACTATAAAATCCAACCCCCAAAATCCACCCATTCATGATAATTCAAGTAATTACCAATGGTGTATCATACCGTATCCTACCTATACCTTTAAAACAAATCCACTGATCTCTCGTGACAATCGAGGGCGCCCTCAATAAGCCCGATTTCTGAGTATTGATGATTGATGAACTGCATGGACTAGACGGACGGCGCGCCCCAGAACAAAAACTCAGTCTTGGAGCAAGACTAGCCAAAAACATGGAGGAATGGAAGACAACTTAGTTTGCTTGAAAAAACTTCGCGTCAAAATTTATGTCTGGTCGTGAAATTTGACGTCAAATTTGACGTCAATATTCGCGACTTTGGAGGCAAGTCGCGAAATTTGACGTCAAATTTGACGTCAATATTCGCGACTTTGGAGGAAAGTCGTGAATATTGACGTCAATATTGACGTCAATATTCGCGACTTTGAGGAAAGTCGTGAAATTTGTCGTGAATATTGACGTCAATATTCACGATCTGCGTAGTCCCTTCAGGGCCACCATACGTAACCCTCAATCTAATAAAGGGAACGTATATACTGTTTGCAACTATCCAAAAAGTAACCAACCAAATTATTGTTTATTTGCTTACATGATGTCAAGAATTAAAGACTCCCTCTGAAATTATTCCTTCTGATATGCTTTCATTTTGAAGAAATAATCAAAAGAAGTCTAAAGATGTGTCTCCGAGACGCATTTTTTGAATATATTCATAAATAGTTGGTTACACTGTCAAAATCTTAAAAATGTCATTTTCTTGGAATATATACAGCATTCGCAGAGCTAAAACTTCGTCAAGGTAGATCGTTTTTTGAAAAGTGTTGCTGCTTCAAACAATAAACAATCACAACTGACAAATGCTACAACTATAAGTGCAGTCAGTGACAGATAAATGTCAAGGGGGAGGGGAGGGGTAAATGTCGATGAAAAGGACAAACATAAAATTCTACCACTACAATTCATAAAAAGCAACCATTACCAGCCTGCCATCTGCCTCGTCGTTTGGACAACATTGACAAATTAATTTTCTAAGCTTGAAATGAAATAAATAGATAGCTTTCATTCATCTATTCAATTGTATTCTCCACAGAAGCGCTGGAATCGGAGTGTACAATTAAAATAAACGTTAAATCAACATTAAAGTGTGCGGTAAAGCATGTTAAAGTAATTTATGTCGGGCAAAATGGCGACAATTTGTCGGACCTGAAATGTTGCACTGTGATTGATCGCCTTTTAAAGGGGTGTGGCCTCGTGGATAGCTGTATTCCTTAAAAACAATTAAGTGCTTTTAAGTCCGTTTACACCCGGGGTTTGGCCCAAACAGAATGTAATTTGTTTAGACTATTACTTCAACTTGCGTTGGAGCAGTGACGTAAAATTAATCAACGTTTGTTGCCAAGGATACGTGGTCATGCATGCATTTATTTAAAAAATACATTGTTGAAAAAAATAGGCACACGTGCAACCATTCCTTTAAAAAATCTCCTTCACAACTCTCAATGCCAAGAATTCCCCAAATTTACGAGTTAGTATTCCACTTTTCCAACCACTTGTATTAACTTCTAATAATGTGGACAAAGTAGTGCCATCTCTATCTATATACATGTTTCATGAATAGTGAAATAATGAGCAATGCTTAAATATTAGATTTTTGGAATGTCTAAGAGTTTCATTATTGTTTTTTATATATAATGTTATATAATTCTTGAAGAACCTCATATTTTTGTAAAGGTCAGTTTATACTCTGCACAGAAGCAAACGTGGATTTGTGACATCACAAAAGGTATTGGTATTAGTCGAACATAATTCGGGCGAATTTTGCAGTGAATGTATAAGGGCTTTATTCACGAGTCGGCCATATTGAATTGAAAGTGAGGCAACATTTTCTTTTTTGCAACTTAGGGATAAAAATGACCTAAAGTTTAATTACAAATTAATACCAGTCTTCTCAGATGAATAATTAAATTTTGTTGATTAAACATTTACCTTAATATTTTGTGCCACATTAACAACAAAATTGAAAGTGAGCCTATAGAATGCAAAAATAACGAAAATGAACGTTTTTGTCAAACAATTTATCAACATTAGAGTATACTGCTTTTGTAATTTTGACTAAACCTAATCCTGATTTATTAAGTACCACAACTATTTATATTTGTGCATACATTTAAGATGAACTGATATGGACGTGCAGAGAAAGATGTTTTAAATAAATATGATTTATTACCCTATGCAACAGGACAGCTGGAACAACTCATCTTTGACAAGGTAACGGGTTTGTTTACGTATGGCCTGAGCAGTTTTATTGCCAGATCAATATTTAGGTTTTCGATCGTTGCATTTCCGCGAAACTTATAACTTGACAACATTTTACCAAACTTGGTCCCTGATCGCAGCGATTTCACGAGACCTATACGTACTGTCAATAACGAAGCAAACTCAGACCCCGGTTGCTGCGATTTGCGAGATCTATTTTGTTACGGGATATTTTACATTGGATAACATGGTTCTTGGATTCAGATTTTTGTTTTGAAAGCCTATTAATTTGTTAGGTATCCCAATGTTCTATTGGTTGTGGAGAATTTAGCCCTATATTGGGTGAGAACTATTGACTTAGAGACACATTAGATTAACTCTAACGTTAACACTAAATAGCAGCCAACTTAGCAACCACAAGCTTTGCAAAGTTTTTTGAATATCACTTAGTTTCCAACTAGGCTTAGCTGTCAACTAGGTGCTATTTTAGCAGCCAACTACATGTATAGGCTTCGCAGGCTTTTATTAATATCAGCCTAGGTCTCGAGACTTACAACACTGTTAACAATGCGATCATCTTTGGGTAAATTATCCGGTTTGGAGGCAGTGAAGTCCTTAAAGATAGGGTAAACCATTTACAGATATCGAACAATTTTACTACCGAATTATTCAGAAATATCTCACTTATTTAAAAATGAATAATGATTTCAGGCATCCATTAAAATTACTGTGCTAGATATCCTGTAATTGTTCCGAAAAATTGAATTACCTATGGGCCTATGTATCCTACCTTTGAATGGACTTTTAATGAATATTGCTTTAGAAACGAAAAGTTCACACAACCAAATGAGAGGGATTCAGGTTGGCGTAGCAGTTCTTTCCTCGCCTTTCACCGTTGTGACCCGGGTTCGAATCCGGCCTGGGTAAATGTGGATTTGGTTTTCAGTTCCTGCCTGATTTCGTAGTTCCCCCCCCCCCCCCCCCCACCTCTAAAACTGTATCTTCTTCTCATTGTCTTCTCTCTACAGGTTTCTTTAGGCTTGCAAGCTACAGTGCATATACGGCGCTTTTGATGAATCCTTAGTTTCATTACCAGAAAGAATCTATATAATAATACGCTACTCTCTGTCTGTCTGTGTGTCTGTCTGTGCGCGCTTTTTCGTCCCCTTCCCGGGGTCGTGCGGCGTTCAAACTCGGTGGGTGGGTCCGGCTCGGTCCCCGCGAGAACCAGTTTGCATTCGCTAGGGCGTGCGAGGTCAAAGGTCATCTAGGGGTCACCTTTTTGAAGTTGGTCGGATCGTGCTTAAACTCGGTGATCGCAATGCTCGATGCGAAATAAAACGGGTTAGCGTTTTTCGGGTCTTCCGGGGTCAAAGGTCGTCTAAGGGTCGAATTTTCAAAGTTTGTCCTATCGGGCTAATGGACTGGGAAAATTTTGTTTAACCCAGGAGGTCATTCAGGGGGTGAAACATCCCTTCAAAATAATGGTTTGGGCCAAAAGCCATAGAGTTGTGCAGACAAATCGAAATCTGATCCCTTTGTGTTTAGCCGCTGTCAAAAAAAGTCTCTGATATCTCTTTGAGCGGCCTTGGTAGAGAACAAACACAGCTGTTATCAATCGCCACCCAGATATCCCCTGGGGGGTAGTTAGAGCTGTTGGTCGTTCTTATTTGGCTGTTTCATGTCTGTATTGCGCAATACTGATTTCAATGTTTACATGCTTGCAATGGATGTCCTTAAAAAAATACATAAAATAGCCAGAATGTTTAAATCTTGATATATTTACCAGCACCAGTGTTTTCACATGGACAGCTATATGTAGCATTCTCACGAGCTCGGGCATTTCATGACATATGTGAAAGTAGAACCAACCAACTCACAAGGCTTCATGAACAATACTTTGGTTACAACCAATGTAATCTATCCTGAAGTCTTGCAAATGTAATTATTGCATCATCAAATATGTCATACATCTCCCACAAATATCTCCCATTTTAAAAGTATCATTAACCATATTTGTGAATGTGTTTCTTTCAACATTTTTATTTGGCACCTCCATGATAGAGTCAACATGTATCCACAATCCCCATCCATCCAGGGAAGTAGCTACAAACCCGAGAACCGACAAACCCCGGGTGACCGCCTAGTTAATAATAATAACACACTACGTCCCTGATCCGGATGGAGATTGTCTACAAATGCTCACAAACAGGTCAAGGATTCGAAAAAATACCACATGACGAAATGCTGAACACTCTGTTAGCGTTCGCCGTATATCGGCAAGTACTCGAACGTACTTAGTTTGCCATGTCAGCTAAGTGGCCGTAGACCACCGCGAGACCAGGCTCATGAATACCATCTCGTTCGTAAACAGTCACGAATTGTTATGAAACAGCGCGGCACTGCGTACAAACGGACACGGCTTCTAGTAACAAACACAGACTCCTCAATAGCAATCAAGGTCGGTCTAGGCAATTACACAGACGTGTAAATAACGAACCTTTAGAAAAAGAAAGGTATCCTTAGGGACGAAATGATTAAAGATGATGCAATGAAGGCAACAAGTCAGTCGGCGTGAAACAAATTACTCTTTGCGCCTTTTAAATTAATGGAGGGGGAGGGGAGGGGAGGGGAGGGGAGGGGAGGGGAGGGGAGGGGAGGGGAGGGGAGGGGAGGGGAGGGGAGGGGAGGGGAGGGGAGGGGAGGGGAGGGGAGGGGAGGGGAGGGGAGGGGAGGGGAGGGGAGGGGAGGGGGGAGGGGAGGGGAAGGGAGGGGGGAGGGGAGGGGGGAGGGGAGGAGGGTTGGTGTAGCGGTTCTTTCCTCGCCTTCCACCACTATATGACCCGGGTTCGAATCCGGCCTGGGCCAATATGTGGATTGGGTTTTCAGTCCCTGCCTGATTCCGTGGGTTTTTCCCCAGGATATTTTTCTGGGGTTTTCCTCCCACCTCTAAAACTGTAACTTCTTCACATTAATTGTTGAATGAAATAAAAAAATTGTTGAATGAAATTTGTTCCCGCCGTGAATATGGCCATTGATGCTGGGACGGCGTTAAACCCTAAAACCTCACTCACTCACTAAATTAATGGAATTCCACGGGGTAGTCAGAAAAATTCGTTGTACCCAACATGATACCCTACGTCGTGCACTTGAGGGGAAAATACTCAACCTGTATAGGTTTTCTCGGCTATTTTGAAACATTTGTTATTCAAATTCATCATAGCAACTCTCACATTTAATTTCTTCAGTTTCTCACGCTTCTACAAAAGCAATTCTTAACAAAACAATTTTTTTTTTAACGGTATATGTACACAACATTTGTCAATATATATTTTTAAAAGCCTTAATTATCACGAAATACTTTACTGAACTGTTATTATAGACTTCTTGTTAAAGATGGACTACAACGAAAACTCACACATTAAATTTATTATCGGACCTTGTTTATGTTGTGTTCAGGTAACACTTTATTGTTACGGTCATGTTTTTCTCTAAATAATTTTGTTGCAATTTGACCGAAAAAATTAGACCTCGATTCTTCGATTTTGAAATTTCCCGCCCTGTACTGGTTCCCGGCAAAGATCCACTGAAAACCACAATGAAATCCACGATATAGTACCAGCGGACTTGTAAACCCGCGAAAAGTGATGACGTACTACCCATGAAAACGCATACATGGTGGCCCTGAAGGGACTCCGCAGATCGCGAATATCGACGTCAAATTTGACGTCAATATTCACGACTTTCCAAAAAAGTCGCGAATATTGACGTCAAATTTGACGTCGATATTCACGACTTTCCCCAAAAGTCGCGAATATTGACGTCAAATTTGACGTCAATATTCGCGATCTGCGGAGTCCCTTCAGGGCCACCATATGTATGCGTTTTCATGGGTAGTACGTCACACACAAAGTATGAATTATTCATGAGTTAAGGGCTTTTGCTGAAACTGAGTTTTTCTGGGTCGTAGAACGCCGATCAATTTTGTTGTTTTTTTGCATGAAGGAAGAAGATTTATTGAATACTAATGATATATTAGTAATCATTATACATTTCTCGAACAAAAAACAGCAACACAGCCTTTATCATTATTCCGTTGTAGTCCATCTTTAAATTATTCCTTCTGATATGCTGTCATTTTAAAGAAATAATCAAAAGAAGTCCAAAGATGCGTCTCAAAGACGCATTTTGTGAAAATTTCATAAGTTGTTGGTTACAAGTCGAAATCTTATAAATTTCATTTTCTTGGAATATATACAGCATTCGCAGAGCTAAAACTTCGTCAGGGTAGATCGATTTTTGAAAACTGTTGCTGCTTCAAACAATAAACAATCACAACTGACAAATGCTACAACTTTAAGTGCAGTCAGTGACAGATAAATGTCAAGGGGGAGGGGGCGGGGCGGTGGGCGGGGGGGGGGGGGGGAGGCGATGAAAAAGACAAACATAAAATTCTACCATTACGATTTATAATTCAGTATTCAATGGGGATAATTCATAAAACAGCAGCCATTACCAACCTGCCATCTGCCTCGTCGTTTGCAAAAAATTGACAGATAAATGTTCTAAGCATGAAAAGAAATTGATAGTTTTCATACATCTATTACATTTTCGTTGTGTCCTCTACAGAAGCGCTAGAATCGGAGTGTACAATTGAAATAAACGTTAAATCAACATTAAGTGTGCGGTAATGGCCCTGTCACACCAGAACATTTTAGGCCAACGCGTGAGTAGCGTGTTGTAATTTTGGCAACACGCTGGCAAACGCTGACCAACGCTAGGCCAGCGTTAGCAACACGATGAGCGCGTTACTCACACGCTGGGACACGCTGTCATACGCTGAGGAAAAAATATTAGTTTCAACATAGCTACAATTTCCAGCGTTTGCCAGCGTGTGACTGCACACGCTGGCGGCGCGTTTTAGATTCGTTACTCACGCGTCGAACACGCTAGGCGATCGTTATCAACCCGCTACTCACACGATGGCATACGCCGACGTACGCTTGCGACACGCTGGTTATGGCCCTGCCACACCAGGACGTTTTAGGCCAATGCATGAGTAGCGCGTTAAAAAATAGTTGATACGCTGGCAATTGCTGAACTTTCACAGAAAAAGTCAAGTGGAACCGTGATTTCAGCGTGTCCATACAGGTTGATAACGGGTTCATAGCGTATGCCAGCGCGTAATGGCCCTGTCACACCAGAACGTTTTAGGCCAACGCGTGAGTAGCGCGTTAAAAATAGTTGATACGCTGGCAAACGCTGAACTTCCACAGAAAAAGTCAAATGGAACCGTGATTTCAGCGTGTCCATAACGCGTTGATAACGGGTTCATAGCGTTCGCCAGCGCGTGAATAACGCGTTAGTAACGCGCTCGACGACTGATGAACGACTGCCCAGCGCGTGAGTAGCGCGGTCCAACGCGCGCCAGCGTACGGCAACGACCACATGATTAGTTGTACAAAAAGACGACGCGCTACTACAGTAATGGCCCTGTCACACCAGAACGTTTTAGGCCAACGTGTTGGAATTTCGGCAACACGCGGGTAAACGTTGACCAACGCTAGGCCAGCGTTCGCAACGCGCTGAGCGCGTTACCCAAACGCTGAAACACGCTGTCACACGCTGAGGCAAAAATACATTTTTCAACATACCTAAAAATATTCAGCGTTTGCCAGCGTGTGACTGCACACGCTGGCGGCGCGCAGGAAGGCCGTTACTCACGCGTCGAACGCGCTAGACGATCGTTACCAACCCACTACTCTCACGCTGGCGACCCGCTGTCGTATTTGTACTATAAATCAGTGATGCGTTCCTTACACGCTGAGCGCGTTCCTCACACGCTACTCACGCGCTGGCATACTCTATGGACCCGTTATCAACCTGTATGGACACGCTGAAATCACGGTTCCACTTGACTTTTTTCTGTGAAAGTTCAGCAATTGGCCTAAAACGTTCTGGTGTGGCAGGGCCATAACCAGCGTGTCGCAAGCGTACGCCAGCGTACGCCAGCGTGTGAGTAGCGGGTTGATAACGATCGTCTAGCGTGTTCGACGCGTGGGTAACGAACCTCCAACGCACCGCCAGCGTGTGCAGTCACACGCTGGCAAACGCTGGAAATTGTAGGTATGTTTAACAAAATCTGTTTTCCTCAGCGTGTGACAGCGTGTCCCAGCGTGTGAGTAACGCGCTCGGCGTGTTGCTAACGCTGGCCTAGCGTTGGTCAGCGTTTGCCAGCGTGTTGCCAACATTACAACACGCTACTCACGCGTTGGCCTAAAATGTTCTGGTGTGACAGGGCCATTAGTAGCGTGTGAGGAACGCGCTCAGCGTGTAAGGAACGCATCACTGATTTATAGTAAAAATACGACAGCGGGTCGCCAGCGTGAGAGTAGTGGGTTGGTAACGATCGTCTAGCGCGTTCGACGCGTGAGTAACGGCCTTCTTGCGCGCCGCCAGCGTGTGCAGTCACACGCTGGCAAACGCTGATTTTTTTTAGGTATGTTGAAAAACGTATTTTTGTCTCAGCGTGTGACAGCGTGTTCCAGCGTGTGGGTAACGCGCTCAGCGCGTTGCGAACGCTGGCCTAGCATTGGTCAACGTTTACCCGCGTGTTGCCGAAATTTCAGCACGTTGGCCTAAAACGTTCTGGTGTGACAGGGCCATTACTGTAGTAGCGCGTCATCTTTTTGTACAACTAATCATGTGGTCGTTGCCGTACGCTGGCGCGCGTTGGACCGCGCTACTCACGCGCTGGGCAGTCGTTCATCAGTCGTCGAGCGCGTTACTAACGCGTTATTCACGCGCTGGTGAACGCTATGAACCCGTTATTAACGCGTTATGGACACGCTGAAATCACGGTTCCACTTGACTTTTTCTGTGGAAGTTCAGCGTTTGCCAGCGTATCAACTATTTTTAACGCGCTACTCACGCGTTGGCCTAAAACGTTCTAGTGTGACAGGGCCATTAAGCATGATAAAGTAATTTCTGTTGGGCAAAATGGCGACATATTGTCGGACCTGAAATGATGCACTGTGATTGATCGCTTTTTAAAGGGGTGTGGCCTCGTGGATAGCTGTATTCCTTAAAAACAATTAAGTGCTTTTAAGTCCGTTTACACCCGGGGTTTGGCCCAAACAGAATGTAATTTGTTTAGACTATTACTTCAACTCGCGTTGGAGCAGTGACGTAAAATTAATTTACGTTTGTTGCCAAGGATACGTAGTCATACATGCAATTATTAAAAAAATACATTGTTGAAAATAATAATAGGCACACATGCAACCATTCCTTTAATCTCCTTCACAACTCTCAATGCCAAGAATTCTACACATTTACGAGTTAGTATTCCACTTTTCCAACCACTTGTATTAACTTCTAATAATGTAGACAAACTATTAGTGTCATCTCTATCTATATACATGTTTTATGAGTGAGTGAGTGAGTTTTTAGGGTTTAACGCCGTCCCAGCATCAATGGCCATATTCACGGCGGGAACAAATTTCATTCAACAATTTGTTATTTCATTCAACAATTAATGTGAAGAAGTTACAGTTTTAGAGGTGGGAGGAAAACCCCAGAAGAATATCCTGGGGAAAAACCCACGGAGTCAGGCAGGGACTGAAAACCCAATCCACATATTGGCCCAGTCCGGATTTGAACCCGGGTAATAGTGGTGGAAGGCGAGGAAAGAACCGCTACACCAACCCGACTCCCCTGTTTTATGAATAATGAAATAATGAGCAATGCTTAAATAATAGAATTTTGGGATGTCAAAGAGTATCATTATTGTTTTTTATATATAATGTTATGTAAATCTTGAAGAACCTCATTTTTTGTGTAAAGGTCAGTTTATACTCTGCACAAAAGCAAATGCAAACGTGTATTTGTGACATCACGAAAGGTATTCGTATTAGTCGAACATAATTCGGGCGAATTTTGCAGCGAATGTATAAGGGCTTTATTCACGAGTCGGCCATACTGAATTGAAAGTGAGGCAACATTTTCTTTTTTGCAACTTAGGGATATAAATGACCTAAAGTTTAATTACAAATTAATACCAGTCTTCTCAGATGAATAATTAAATTTTGTGGATTAAACATTTACCTTAATATTTTGTGCCACATTAAAATAAAATAATGAAAGTGAGGCTGAAGAATGCAAAAATAGTCTTGGACCTTATCAAAAATGAACGTTTTTGTCAAACAGTCTTTATCGACATTAGAGTATACTGCTTTTGTAATTTTGACTATATTTTATCCTGATTTATTACCACAACTATTAATATTTGTGCATACATTTAAGATGAACTGATATGGACGTGCAGAGAAAGATGTTTTAAACAAATATGATTTATTACCCTATGCAACAGGACAGCTGGAACAACTCATCTTCGACAAGGTAACGGGTTTGTTTACGTTTGGTCTGAGCAGTTTTATTGCGAGATCAACATTTAGGTTTTCGATCGTTGCATTTCCGCGAAACTTATAACTTGACAACATTTTACCAAACTTGGTCCCCGATCGCGGCGATTTCACGAGACCTATACATACTGTCAATAACCAAGCAAACTCAGACTCCGGTCGCTGCAATTCGCGAGATCTATTTTGTTACGGGATATTCTACATTGGATAACATGGTTCTTGGATTCAGATTTTAGTTTTGAAAGCTGTTAGGTATCCCAATGTTCTATTGGTTGTGGAGAATCTAGCCCTATGTTGGGTGAGGATAATTTGCAAACTATTGACTTAGAGACACCTCAGATTAACTCTAACGTTAACACTAAATAGTAGCCACCTTAGCAATCATAAGATTAGAGAAGTTTTAATAATATCACTTAGCTTCCAACTATAGCTTAGCTGTCAACTAGGGGCTATTTTAGCAGCCAACTATATGTATAGGTTTCGCAGGCTTTTATTAATATCAGCCCAGGTCTCGAGACTTACAACACTGTTAACAATGCGATCATCTTTGGGTAAATTATCCGGTTTGGGGGCAGTGAAGTTCTTAAAAGTAGGGTAAACCATTTACAGATATCGAAACATTTTACTACCGAATTATTCAGAAATATCTCACTTATTTAAAAGTGAATAATGATTCCAGGCATCCATTAAAATAACTGCGCTAGATATCCTGTAATTGTTCCGAAAAATTGAATTACCTATAATGTATCCTACCTTTGAATTGATTTTTAATGAATATTGCTTTAGAAACGAAAAGTTCACACAACCAAATGAGAGGGATTCAGGTTGGCGTATTGGTTCTTTCCTCGCCTTCCACCGTTGTGACCCGGGTTCGAATCCGGCCTGGGTAAATGTGGATTGGGTTTTCAGTTTCTGCCTGATTTCGTGGGTTTTTCCCCCACCTCTAAGACTGTATCTTCTTCTCACTGTCTTTTCTCTACAGGTTTCTTTAGGCTTGCGAGATACAGTGCCTATACGGCGCTTTTGATGAATCCTTAGTTTCATTACCAGAAAGAAATAATAATAATAACACACTACGTCCCTGATCCTGATGGAGATTGTCTACAAATGCTCACAAACAGGTCAAGGATTCGAAAAAATACCACATGACGAAATGCTGAACACTCCGTTTAGTTAGCGTTTGCCGTATATCGGCAAGTACTCGAACGTACATAGTTTGCCACGTCAGCTAAGTGGCCGTAGACCACCGTGAGACCAGGCTCACGTCATAGTCAACCTACATTGCGAGGAAAGTAGAAACATTTATACATGGCCCAAGTTTACAGCATGGGTGGAGCTAACGCTAGAAGCGGGCAACGTAACAGCCAATGGGCACCCAGGTGAAAATTCCAGTTGAAACCAGTTGAACTGGACCAGTTGGGACCAGTTAAAACCAGTCGAACTGGTCTCAACTGGTCCAGTTCAACTGGGAATTGGTGACTGGTATTGAACTGGTTTAACTGGTATTGAACTGGTTTAACTGGTTTAACTGGTATTGAACTGGTTTAACTGGTATTGAACTGGTTTAACTGGCTTAACTGGTTTTGAAACCAAAAACCAATGAACGTTCTGATATATAACTGCGTGGAATTCCGTAATGAAATAATACCAATGGAATTTACTTATTAAACATTACTATAGGGGAAGTAGTTATACATCCAATAATAACCTACTCTTATATATTACCTACTACATGTAAATACATACTACACACTTAGCCATCGCCGTTAGTTAGTTTTATACTACACTTTTTTGTCCACGACATAGTCACAGCTAGTTTTTATGAATAATGTCAAAATTTGAATACGAATGGAATGTAATGGGAATTTTTAACTATGTTTGCACAAAAATATAAATTCAATCATGGAATCGTTTGAATAATTACATATAATGTCACAAAAGTGCATTTTTGGACAAAATACCACAATTTAACATCGACTATTGCAACTGGTTTTGCAACTGGTTTTTCAACTGGTTTTCGCAACTGCATGGTTTTTGCAACTGGTTTTTGCAACTGGTTTTTGCAACTGGTTTTTGCAACTGGTTTTTGCAACTGGTTTTTGCAACTGGTTTTTGCAACTGGTTTTTGCAACTGGTTTTTGCAACTGGTTTCTGCAACTGGTTTCTGCAACTGGTTTCTGCAACTGGTTTCTGCAACTGGTTTCTGCAACTGGTTTCTGCAACTGGTTTCTGCAACTGGTTTCTGCAACTGGTTTCTGCAACTGGTTTCTGCAACTGGTTTCTGCAACTGGTTTCTGCAACTGGTTTCTGCAACTGGTTTCTGCAACTGGTTTCTGCAACTGGTTTCTGCAACTGGTTTCTGCAACTGGTTTCTGCAACTGGTTTCTGCAACTGGTTTCTGCAACTGGTTTCTGCAACTGGTTTCTGCAACTGGTTTCTGCAACTGGTTTCTGCAACTGGTTTCTGCAACTGGTTTCTGCAACTGGTTTCTGCAACTGGTTTCTGCAACTGGTTTCTGCAACTGGTTTCTGCAACTGGTTTCTGCAACTGGTTTCTGCAACTGGCTTTTGCAACTGCATGTTTTGGCGCAACTGGTTTTGGCGCAACTGGTTTTGGCGCAACTGGTTTTGGCGCAACTGGTTTTGGCGCAACTGGTTTTGGCGCAACTGGTTTTGGCGCAACTGGTTTTGGCGCAACTGGTTTTGGCGCAACTGGTTTTGGCGCAACTGGTTTTGGCGCAACTGGTTTTGGCGCAACTGGTTTTGGCGCAACTGGTTTTGGCGCAACTGGTTTTGGCGCAACTGGTTTTGGCGCAACTGGTTTTGGCGCAACTGGTTTTGGCGCAACTGGTTTTGGCGCAACTGGTTTTGGCGCAACTGGTTTTGGCGCAACTGGTTTTGGCGCAACTGGTTTTGGCGCAACTGGTTTTGGCGCAACTGGTTTTGGCGCAACTGGTTTCTTGCAACTGGTTTTGGCGCAACTGGTTTTGGCGCAACTGGTTTTGGCGCAACTGGTTTTGGCGCAACTGGTTTCTTGCAACTGGTTTCTTGCAACTGGTTCTTGCAACTGGTTCTTGCAACTGGTTCTTGCAACTGGTTCTTGCAACTGGTTCGAATCTTGCAACTGGTTCGAATCTTGCCACTGATTTTTGCAACTGGTATTGCGGAAGTCGAGGGGGGTGTTGGTTCTTGGCAATAGGTATTTTTAATAAATAAAGTTGGGGAAAATGTGCTGTCTGTTGATTTTGTTGGGGATGTAATTAGACTTTTAAAGAATGTTTTATTTGGTTCCTGTTCACTTGACCAGTTGGTACATGTAACTGGTTTCAACAATTGGTTTCAACTGGTTATTGTTAATAAAAAAGACCAGTTCAGGGTACGTACGTAACTGGTTCCTTCAACTGATTTGAACTGTTTCCTGTTGTCGGCACAAGAATGACCAGTTGGTAACTGGTTCCTTCAACTGGTTTGTACTGTTTCCTATTTTCACCACAAGAATGACCAGTTGGTAACTGGTTCATTCAACTGGTTTAAACTGTTTCCTATTGTCGCCACAAGATTGACCAGTAAATGTTCCTACAACTGGTTTCAACTGGTTCCTATTGTCGCCACACAAATTACCAGTTGGTAACTGGTTCTTTAACTGCTTACAACTGGTTTCAACTGGTTTTTGTTGAATCTGATTGAGCTACCAGTTGATGCCAGTTGATTCCATCACGTACCAGTTGGATACCAGTTAATTCCAGTTCAAAACAGTTGAAACCAGTTGAAAGTTTAACTGGTTTCAACTGGAATTTTCACCTGGGCATTGTCTGGTAATTACAGTTTCTAGCTAAAGCAAAACACCGATTTGAAACTAACGAAAATATCACCTTGAAACTGAACAATGAATACCATCAAGTTCGTAAACAGTCACGAATCGTTATGAAACAGCGCGGCACTGCGTACAAACGGACACGGATTCTAGTAACAAACACAGACTCCTCAATAGCAATCAAGGTCGGTCTAGGCAATTACACAGACGTGTAAACAATGAACCTTTAGAAAAAGAAACGTACCTGGAGGGACGACATAATTAAAGATGATGCAATGAAGGCAACAAGTCAGTTGGCGTGAACAAATTACTCTATGCGCCTTTTAAATTAATGGGATTCCACGGGGTAGTCAGAAAAATTCGTTGTACTCAACATGATACCCTACGTCGTGCACTTGAGGGGGAAATACTCAACCTGTATAGGTTTTCTCGGCTATTTTGAAACATTTGTTATTCAAATTCATCATAGCAACTCTCACATTTAATTTCTTCAGTTTCTCACGCTTCTACAAAAGGAATTCTTAAAAAAACAATTTTTTTTTAACGGTATATGTACTCAACATTTGTCAATATATATTTTTAAAAGCCTTAATTATCACGAAATACTTTACTGAACTGTTATTATAGACTTCTTCTGAAATTATTCCTTCTGATATGCTGTCATTTTAAAGAAATAATCAAAAGAAGTCCAAAGATGCGTCTCGAAGACGCATTTTGTGAAAATTTCATAAGTTGTTGGTTACAATTCGAAATCTTATAAATGTCATTTTCTTGGAATATATACAACATTCGCAGAGCTAAAACTTCGTCAGGGTAGATCGATTTTTGAAAACTGTTGCTGCTTCAAACAATAAACAATCACAACTGACAAATGCTACAACTTTAAGTGCAGTCAGTGACAGATAAATGTCAAGGGGGAGGGGGCGGGGCGTTTGGGGGGGGGGGGGTAAATGTCGATGAAAAAGACAAACATAAAATTCTACCATTACGATTTATAATTCAGTATTCAATGGGGATAATTCATAAAACAGCAGCCATTACCAGCCTGCCATCTGCCTCGTCGTTTGCAAAAAATTGACAGATAAATGTTCTAAGCATGAAAAGAAATTGACAGTTTTCATACATCTATTACATTTTCGTTGTGTCCTCTACAGAAGCGCTAGAATCGGAGTGTACAATTGAAATAAACGTTAAATCAACATTAAGTGTGCGGTAAAGCATGATAAAGTAATTTCTGTTGGGCAAAATGGCGACATATTGTCGGACCTGAAATGATGCACTGTGATTGATTGCTTTTTAAAGGGGTGTGGCCTCGTGGATAGCTGTATTCCTTAAAAACAATTAAGTGCTTTTAAGTCCGTTTACACCGGGGGTTTGGCCCAAACATAATGTAATTTGTTTAGACTATTACTTCAACTCGCGTTGGAGCAGTGACGTAAAATTAATTTACGTTTGTTGCCAAGGATACGTAGTCATACATGCAATTATTAAAAAAATACATTGTTGAAAATAATAATAGGCACACATGCAACCATTCCTTTAATCTCCTTCACAACTCTCAATGCCAAGAATTCCACACATTTACGAGTTAGTATTCCACTTTTCCAACCACTTGTATTAACTTCTAATAATGTAGACAAACTATTAGTGTCATCTCTATCTATATACATGTTTTATGAGTGAGTGAGTGAGTTTTTAGGGTTTAACGCCGTCCCAGCATCAATGGCCATATTCACGGCGGGAACAAATTTCATTCAACAATTTGTTATTTCATTCAACAATTAATGTGAAGAAGTTACAGTTTTAGAGGTGGGAGGAAAACCCCAGAAGAATATCCTGGGGAAAAACCCACGGAGTCAGGCAGGGACTGAAAATCCAATCCACATAATTATTGGCCCAGTCCGGATTTGAACCCGGGTCATAGTGGTGGAAGGCGAGGAAAGAACCGCTACACCAACCCGACTCCCCTGTTTTATGAATAATGAAATAATGAGCAATGCTTAAATAATAGAATTTTGGGATGTCAAAGAGTATCATTATTGTTTTTTATATATAATGTTATGTAAATCTTGAAGAACCTCATTTTTTGTGTAAAGGTCAGTTTATACTCTGCACAAAAGCAAATGCATACGTGTATTTGTGACATCACGAAAGGTATTCGTATTAGTCGAACATAATTCGGGCGAATTTTGCAGCGAATGTATAAGGGCTTTATTCACGAGTCGGCCATACTGAATTGAAAGTGAGGCAACATTTTCTTTTTTGCAACTTAGGGATATAAATGACCTAAAGTTTAATTACAAATTAATACCAGTCTTCTCAGATGAATAATTAAATTTTGTGGATTAAACATTTACCTTAATATTTTGTGCCACATTAAAAAAAAAAATGAAAGTGAGGCTGAAGAATGCAAAAATAGTCTTGGACCTTATCAAAAATGAACGTTTTTGTCAAACAGTTTTTATCGACATTAGAGTATACTGCTTTTGTAATTTTGACTATATTTTATCCTGATTTATTACCACAACTATTAATATTTGTGCATACATTTAAGATGAACTGATATGGACGTGCAGAGAAAGATGTTTTAAACAAATATGATTTATTACCCTATGCAACAGGACAGCTGGAACAACTCATCTTCGACAAGGTAACGGGTTTGTTTACGTATGGCCTGAGCAGTTTTATTGCCAGATCAATATTTAGGTTTTCGATCGTCGCATTTCCGCGAAACTTATAACTTGACAAAATTGTACCAAACTTGGTCCCCGATCGCGGCGATTTCACGAGACCTATACGTACTGTCAATAACCAAGCAAACTCAGACTCCGGTCGCTGCAATTCGCGAGATCTATTTTGTTACGGGATATTCTACATTGGATAACATGGTTCTTGGATTCAGATTTGAGTTTTGAAAGCCTATTAATTTGTTAGGTATCCCAATGTTCTATTGGTTGTGGAGAATCTAGCCCTATGCCGGGTGAGGATAATTTGCAAACTAGTGACTTAGAGACACCTCAGATCAACTCTAACGTTAACACTAAATAGCAGCCAACTTAGCAACCATAAGCTTAGCAAAGTTTTTTTAATATCAATTAGCTTCCAACTAGGCTTAGCTGTCAACTAGGGGCTATTTTAGCAGCCAACTACATGTATAGGCTTCGCAGGCTTTTATGAATATCAGCCCAGGTCTCGAGACTTACAACACTGTTAACAATGCGATCATCTTTAGGTAAATTATCCGGTTTTGGGGTAGTGAAGTCCTTATAGGTAGGGTAAACCATTTACAGATATCGAACAATTTGACTACCGAATTATTCAGAAATATCTCACTTATTTAAAAGTGAATAATGATTCCAGGCATCCATTAAAATAACTGCGCTAGATATCCTGTAATTGTTCCGAAAAATTGAATTCCTATATGTATCCTACCTTTGAATTGATTTTTAATGAATATTGCTTTAGAAACGAAAAGTTCACACAACCAAATGAGAGGGATTCAGGTTGGCGTAGCAGTTCTTTCCTCGCCTTCCGCCGTTGTGACCCGGGTTCGAATCCGGCCTGGGTAAATGTGGATTTGGTTTTCAGTTCCTGCCTGATTTCGTAGTTCCCCCCCCCCCCCCCCCCACCTCTAAAACTGTATCTTCTTCTCACTGTCTTCTCTCTACAGGTTTCTTTAGGCTTGCAAGCTACAGTGCCTATACGGCGCTTTTGATGAATCCTTAGTTTCATTACCAGAAAGAATTAATAATAATAACACACTACGTCCCTGATCCGGATGGAGATTGTCTACAAATGCTCACAAACAGGTCAAGGATTCGAAAAAATACCACATGACGAAATGCTGAACACTCCGTTAGAGTTCGCCGTATATCGGCAAGTACTCGAACGTACGTAGTTTGCCACGTCAGCTAAGTGGCCGTAGACCACCGTGAGACCAGGCTCATGAATACTATCTCGTTCGTAAACAGTCACGAATCGTTATGAAACAGCGCGGCACTGCATACAAACTGACACGGATTCTAGTAACAAACACAGACTCCTCAATAGCAATCAAGGTCGGTCTAGGCAATTACACAGACGTGTAAACAACGAACCTTTAGAAAAAGAAACGTACCTGGAGGGTCGAAATAATTAAAGATGATGCAATGAAGGCAACAAGTCAGTTGGCGTGAAACAAATTACTCTATACGCCTTTTAAATTAATGGGATTCCACGGGGTAGTCAGAAAAATTCGTTGTACCCAACATGATACCCTACGTCGTGCACTTGAGGGGAAAATACTCAACCTGTATAGGTTTCCTCGGCTATTTTGAAACATTTGTTATTTAAATTCATCATAGCAACTCTCACATTTAATTTCTTCAGTTTCTCAAGCTTCTACAAAAGCAATTCTTAAATAAACATTTTTTTTTTAACGGTATATGTACACAACATTTGTCAATATATATTTTTAAAAGCCTTAATTATCACGAAATACTTTACTGAACTGTTATTATAGACTTCTTCTGAAATTATTCCTTCTGATATGCTGTCATTTTAAAGAAATAATCAAAAGAAGTCCAAAGATGCGTCTCGAAGACGCATTTTGTGAACATTTCATAAGTAGTTGGTTACAAGTCGAAATCTTATAAATGTCATTTTCTTGGAATATATACAGCATTCGCAGAGCTAAAACTTCGTCAGGGTAGATCGATTTTTGAAAACTGTTGCTGCTTCAAACAATAAACAATCACAACTGACAAATGCTACAACTTTAAGTGCAGTCAGTGGTAGATAAATGTCAAGGGGGAGGGGCGGGGGGGGGGGGGGGGGTGGGGGGGGGGGGGGGGGGTAAATGTCGATGAAAAAGACAAACATACAATTCTACCATTACGATTTATAATTCAGTATTCAATGGGGATAATTCATAAAACAGCAGCCATTACCAGCCTGCCATCTGCCTCGTCGTTTGCAAAAAATTGACAGATAAATGTTCTAAGCATGAACAGAAATTGATAGTTTTCATACATCTATTACATTTTCATTGTGTCCTCCACAGAAGCGCTAGAATTGGAGTGTACAATTGAAATAAACGTTAAATCAACATTCATAAATACCTGGGACAGTTTAGGCATTTCTATTGGTCGAGAGCCCGTCACGTGGCCGGTATTAAACGGACGATAAAGACATGGCTGGAAGTGTTTAATACCAGTTGGCAGCAAAATACGTCACGCGATGTCGCATTATACTCGTCCCCAGGGCTCACTTTATTTCCAACCGTACATCGTCTCCAATAGTAGGGTGGTGTTGGGCGCGTACAGCTTGACACGCTGAAAACGAGGTTGTCAATAGCAGTAATAGTCTGGTTCCTAGTAAATACGCTTTATTGCATGTATTGTGTAGAGCGACAGAGGCGGAAAGATGTCGTTTGACACGCACAGAATGGCGAAACACCGAAATTTACTTGCGACAATTTTCCGTGATTTTCGGGGCTTTTATGGCTGAATTTTACAAAAAAGGTATTTATGAATGGGAATAAATGTGTGTTCGGTCGGTATTAATCACTCTGTTTAATACCGCTTGGAGTCTGGGTGCTGATAATTACCCTCGCCTTCGGCTCGGGTAATTATCAGCACCCAGACTCCAAGCGGTATTAAACAGAGTGATTAAAACCGACCGAACACACATTTATTCCCTTATTAAGTGTGCGGTAAAGCATGATAAAGTAATTTATGTTGGGCAAAATGGCGACAATTTGTCGGACCTGAAATGATGCACTGTGATTAATCGCTTTTTAAAGGGGTGCGGCCTCGTGGATAGCTGTATTCCTTAAAAACAATTAAGTGCTTTTAAGTCCGTTTACACCCGGGGTTTGGCTCAAACAGAATGTAATTTGTTTAGACTATTACTTTAACTCGCGTTGGAGCAGTGACGTAAAATTAATCTACGTTTGTTGCCAAGGATACGTAGTCATGCATGCAATTATATAAAAAATACATTGTTGAAAATAATAGGCACACGTGCAACCATTCCTTTAATCTCCTTTACAACTCTCATCAATGCCAAGAATCCCACAAATTTACGAGTTAGTATTCCACTTTGCCAACCGTCTTGTATTAACTTCTAATACTGTGGACAAACTATTAGTGCCATCTCTATCTATATACATGTTTTATGAATAGTGAAATAATGAGCAAGCTTAAATATTATATTTTTTGGATGTCTAAGAGTATCATTATTTTTTATTTTTTTTATATATAATGTTATATAAATCTTGAAGAACCTCATTTTTTTGTAAAGGTCAGTTTATACTCTGCACAGAAGCAAATACAAACGTGGATTTGTGACATTACGAAAGGTATTCGTATTAGTCCAACATAATTCGGGCGAATTTTGCAGCGAAAGTATAAGGGCTTTATTCACGAGTCGGCCATACTGAATTGAAAGTGAGGCAACATTTTCTTTTTTGCAACTAGGGATATAAATGACCTAAAGTTTAATTACAAATTAATACCACTTTTCTCAGATGAATAATAAAATGTTGTTGATTCAACATTTACCTTAATATTTTGTGCTACATTAAAAAAAAAAATGAAAGTGAGGCTGAAGAATGCAAAAATAGTCTTGGACCTTATCAAAAATGAACGTTTTTGTCAAACACTTTATCGACATTAGAGTATACTGCTTTTGTAATTTTGACTAAATTTTATCTTGATTTATTACCACAACTATTAATATTTGTGCATAAACTTAAGATGAACTGATATGGACGTGCAGAGAAAGATGTTTTAAACAAATACTCGAACGTACGTAGTTTGCCACGTCAGCTAAGTGGCCGTAGACCACCGTGAGACCAGGCTCATGAATACTATCTCGTTCGTAAACAGTCACGAATCGTTATGAAACAGCGCGGCACTGCATACAAACTGACACGGATTCTAGTAACAAACACAGACTCCTCAATAGCAATCAAGGTCGGTCTAGGCAATTACACAGACGTGTAAACAACGAACCTTTAGAAAAAGAAACGTACCTGGAGGGTCGAAATAATTAAAGATGATGCAATGAAGGCAACAAGTCAGTTGGCGTGAAACAAATTACTCTATACGCCTTTTAAATTAATGGGATTCCACGGGGTAGTCAGAAAAATTCGTTGTACCCAACATGATACCCTACGTCGTGCACTTGAGGGGAAAATACTCAACCTGTATAGGTTTCCTCGGCTATTTTGAAACATTTGTTATTTAAATTCATCATAGCAACTCTCACATTTAATTTCTTCAGTTTCTCAAGCTTCTACAAAAGCAATTCTTAAATAAACATTTTTTTTTTAACGGTATATGTACACAACATTTGTCAATATATATTTTTAAAAGCCTTAATTATCACGAAATACTTTACTGAACTGTTATTATAGACTTCTTCTGAAATTATTCCTTCTGATATGCTGTCATTTTAAAGAAATAATCAAAAGAAGTCCAAAGATGCGTCTCGAAGACGCATTTTGTGAACATTTCATAAGTAGTTGGTTACAAGTCGAAATCTTATAAATGTCATTTTCTTGGAATATATACAGCATTCGCAGAGCTAAAACTTCGTCAGGGTAGATCGATTTTTGAAAACTGTTGCTGCTTCAAACAATAAACAATCACAACTGACAAATGCTACAACTTTAAGTGCAGTCAGTGGTAGATAAATGTCAAGGGGGAGGGGCGGGGGGGGGGGGGGGGTGGGGGGGGGGGGGGGGGTAAATGTCGATGAAAAAGACAAACATACAATTCTACCATTACGATTTATAATTCAGTATTCAATGGGGATAATTCATAAAACAGCAGCCATTACCAGCCTGCCATCTGCCTCGTCGTTTGCAAAAAATTGACAGATAAATGTTCTAAGCATGAACAGAAATTGATAGTTTTCATACATCTATTACATTTTCATTGTGTCCTCCACAGAAGCGCTAGAATTGGAGTGTACAATTGAAATAAACGTTAAATCAACATTCATAAATACCTGGGACAGTTTAGGCATTTCTATTGGTCGAGAGCCCGTCACGTGGCCGGTATTAAACGGACGATAAAGACATGGCTGGAAGTGTTTAATACCAGTTGGCAGCAAAATACGTCACGCGATGTCGCATTATACTCGTCCCCAGGGCTCACTTTATTTCCAACCGTACATCGTCTCCAATAGTAGGGTGGTGTTGGGCGCGTACAGCTTGACACGCTGAAAACGAGGTTGTCAATAGCAGTAATAGTCTGGTTCCTAGTAAATACGCTTTATTGCATGTATTGTGTAGAGCGACAGAGGCGGAAAGATGTCGTTTGACACGCACAGAATGGCGAAACACCGAAATTTACTTGCGACAATTTTCCGTGATTTTCGGGGCTTTTATGGCTGAATTTTACAAAAAAGGTATTTATGAATGGGAATAAATGTGTGTTCGGTCGGTATTAATCACTCTGTTTAATACCGCTTGGAGTCTGGGTGCTGATAATTACCCTCGCCTTCGGCTCGGGTAATTATCAGCACCCAGACTCCAAGCGGTATTAAACAGAGTGATTAAAACCGACCGAACACACATTTATTCCCTTATTAAGTGTGCGGTAAAGCATGATAAAGTAATTTATGTTGGGCAAAATGGCGACAATTTGTCGGACCTGAAATGATGCACTGTGATTAATCGCTTTTTAAAGGGGTGCGGCCTCGTGGATAGCTGTATTCCTTAAAAACAATTAAGTGCTTTTAAGTCCGTTTACACCCGGGGTTTGGCTCAAACAGAATGTAATTTGTTTAGACTATTACTTTAACTCGCGTTGGAGCAGTGACGTAAAATTAATCTACGTTTGTTGCCAAGGATACGTAGTCATGCATGCAATTATATAAAAAATACATTGTTGAAAATAATAGGCACACGTGCAACCATTCCTTTAATCTCCTTTACAACTCTCATCAATGCCAAGAATCCCACAAATTTACGAGTTAGTATTCCAATTTGCCAACCACTTGTATTAACTTCTAATACTGTGGACAAACTATTGGTGCCATCTCTATCTATATACATGTTTTATGAATAGTGAAATAATGAGCAAGCTTAAATATTATATTTTTTGGATGTCTAAGAGTATCATTATTTTTTATTTTTTTTATATATAATGTTATATAAATCTTGAAGAACCTCATTTTTTGTGTAAAGGTCAGTTTATACTCTGCACAAAAGCAAATGCAAACGTGTATTTGTGACATCACGAAAGGTATTCGTATTAGTCGAACATAATTCGGGCGAATTTTGCAGCGAATGTATAAGGGCTTTATTCACGAGTCGGCCATACTGAATTGAAAGTGAGGCAACATTTTCTTTTTTGCAACTTAGGGATATAAATGACCTAAAGTTTAATTACAAATTAATACCAGTCTTCTCAGATGAATAATTAAATTTTGTGGATTAAACATTTACCTTAATATTTTGTGCCACATTTAAAAAAAAATGAAAGTGAGGCTATAGAATTCAAAAATAGTATAATTAACGTTTTTGTCAAACACTTTATCAACATTAGAGTATACTGCTTTTGTAATTTTGACTAAGTTTAATCCTGATTTATTAAGTACCACAACTATTATTATTTGTGCATACATTTAATATGAACTGATATGGACGTGCAGAGAAAGATGTTGAAAAAAAATACATGATTTATTACCCTACGCAACAGGACAGCTGGAACAACTCATTTTCGACAAGGTAACAGGTTTGTTTACGTATGGCCTGAGCAGTTTTATTGCCAGATCAATATTTAGGTTTTCGATCGTTGCATTTTCGCGAAACCTATAACTTGACAACATTTTACCAAACTTGGTCCCCGATCGCGGCGATTTCACGAGACCTATAAGTACTGTCAATAACCAAGCAAACTTAGTCCCCGGTCGCTGCGATTCGCGAGATCCATTTTGTTACGAGATATTTTACATTGGATAACATGGTTCTTGGATTCAGATTTGAGTTTTGAAAGCCTATTAATTTGTTAGGTATCCCAATGTTCTATTGGTTGTGGAGAATCTAGCCCTATATTGGGTGAGGATAATTTGCAAACTATTGACTTATATAGAGACACATCAGATTAACTCTAACGTTAACACTAAATAGCAGCCAACTTAGCAACCATAAGCTTAGCAGAGTTTTAATAATATCACTTAGCTTCCAACTAGGCTTAGCTGTGAACTAGGGGCTATTTTAGAAGCCAACTATAGGCTTCGCAGGTTTTATTAATATCAGTCCAGGTCTCGAGACTTACAACACTGTTAACAATGCGATCATCTTTGGGTAAATTATCCGGTTTGGGGCAGTGAAGTTCTTAAAAGTAGGGTAAACCATTTACAGATATCGAAACATTTTACTACCGAATTATTCAGAAATATCTTACTTATTTGAAAGTAAATAATGATTCCAAGCATCCAGCAAAATAACTGCGCTAGATATCCTGTTATTGTTCTGAAAAATTGAATTATATGCATTTTACCTTTGAATTGGTTTTTGATGAATATTGCTTTAGAAACGAAAAGTTCACACAACCAAATGAGAGTGATTCAGGCTGGCGTAGCAGTTCTTTCCTCGCCTTTCACCGTTGTGACCCGGGTTCGAATCCGGCCTGGGTAAATGTGAATTTGGTTTTCAGTTCCTGCCTGATTTCGTGGTCCCCCTTCCCCACCTCTAAAACTGTATCTTCTTCTCACTGTCTTCTCTCTACAGGTTTCTTTAGGCTTGCGAGCTACAGTGCCTATACGGCGCTTTTGATGAATCCTTAGTTTCATTACCAGAAAGAATTAATAATAATAACACACCATATACGTCCCTGATCATGATGGAGATTGTCTACAAATGCTCACAAACAGGTCAAGGATTCGAGAAAATACCACATGTGACAGATAATACATCTTACCTGTCATTGTTGACAGCATCAGCACCAAAGCTGCTGCTCCATCCATTCTCCAATATTTAGGTGAATTCTGAGCACCAATCCGCTAGGATGTAATTATCAACGACTCACCCGCCAACGCCAACTAAAGTGCTACTATACGCACTCTTATAACTCGACAACAATCGGAAAGCGCCTAAACTTGAAACTAAACCAAAGCTTTGCCGGATTAATGCAAAGATCGAGATTTCGTTTTGGATTTATTCATCAGCGACTTCAACGATCAATACACCAACGCGACTTTAATAGGCAGCTACGCATGTACTAGAGCAGTGAACGACGATCAGACCGACTAAATATATCGTTACGTAGCTCGAAACCGTTTCTGATAGACAAAATGCTGAACACGTTCATCGTATATCGGCAAGTACTCTCAAAGGTGCGTAGTTTGCCACGTCAGCTAAGTAGCCGTAGACCACCGTGATGCCAGGCTGACGTCATAGTCAACATACATTGCGAGGAAAGTAGAGACATGTACACATGACGCAAGTTTACAGCATAGGTGGAGCTAACGCTAGAAGCGGGCAACGTAACAGCCAATGAGCATTCCCTGGTAATTACAGTTTCTAGCTAAAGCAAAACACCGTCTTCAAACTAACGAAAATATCGCCTTGAAACTGAACAATGAATACCATCTCGTTTGTAAACAGTCACGAATCGTTATGAAACAGCGCGGCACTGCGTACAAACGGACATGGATTCTAGTAACAAAAACAGACTCCCCTAGTAGCAATGAGGTCGGTCTAGGCAATTACACAGACGTGTAAACCACAAACCTTTAGAAAAAGAAACGTACCCGGAGGGTCGAAATGATTAAAGATGATGCAATGGAGGCAAGAAGTCAGTTGGCATGAAACAAATTACTCTATGCGCCTTTTAAATTAATGGGATTTCCCACGGTGTAGTCGGAAAAATTCGTTGTACCCAACATGATACCCTACGTCGTGCACTTGAGGGGAAAATACTCAACCTGTATAGGTTTTCTCGGCTATTTGGAAACATTTGTTATTCAAATTCATCATAGCAACTCTCACATTTAATTTCTTCAGTTTCTCACGCTTCTACAAAAGCAATTCTTAAAAAAAACACCTTTTTTTTAACAGTATATGTACACAACATTTGTCAATATATATTTGTTAAAAGACTTAATTATCACGAAATACTTTACTCACTCACTCACTCATCCGCATAGACAGCAAAGGTCCGTCGCGCCGATCTCCTGTGCCCACATCCTACAGCCTATTCCACATGTAGTCAATCTCGCTAGGCCGTCCAAGTTGTTACAACCAGGATGATCTTGGACGGCCATGGGGTCTTTTCCAGCCGGGAACCGGCGGTCGACCTCTCTTGGAGTTGATGGCAATGCCCAGAGCAATTTTGGCTGGAATGTTGTCAGCCAGGCGAGCGACGTGACCAAAGAAGGCAGTGCGGCGACGTTGGATTTGGTGGTTGATGGTTGGCAATCCTGTTCTGCGGGTGACCTCGTTATTATTGATGAAGTCAAACCACTTGATACCTAGGATCGAGCGTTGACACCTTTGATGGAATGACTCAAGTCTTCTGAGATCGGGTTTCAAGAGTGTCCAGGTTTCTGAGCCGTACAGCAAGACAGGAATGACGCATGTCCTATATATATTTTACTGAACTGTTATTATAGACTTCTTGTGAAATTATTCCTTCTGATATGCTGTCATTTTAAAGAAATAATCAAAAGAAGTCCAAAGATGCGTCTCGAAGACGCATTTTGCGAAAATGTCATAAGTAGTTGGTTACAAGTCGAAATCCTATAAATGTCATTTTCTTGGAATATATACAGCATTCGCAGAGCTAAAACTTCGTCAGGGTAGATCGATTTTTGAAAACTGTTGCTGCTTCAAACAATAAACAATCACAACTGACAAATGCTACAACTTTAAGTGCAGTCAGTGACAGATAAATGTCAAGGGGGAGGGGGGGGGGGGTAAATGTCGATGAAAAAGACAAACATACAATTCTACCATTACGATTTATAATTCAGTATTCAATGGGGATAATTCATAAAACAGCAGCCATTACCAGCCTGCCATCTGCCTCGTCGTTTGCAAAAAAATTGACAGATAAATGTTCTAAGCATGAAAAGAAATTGATAGTTTTTATACATCTATTAAATTTTCGTTGTGTCCTCCACAGAAGCGCTAGAATCGGAGTGTACAATTGAAATAAACGTTAAATCAACATTAAGTGTGCGGTAAAGCATGTTAAAGTAATTTATGTTGGGCAAAATGGCCACAATTTGTCGGACCTGAAATGATGCACTGTGATTGATCGCTTTTTAAAGGGGTGCGGCCTCGTGGATAGCTGTATCCTTAAAAACAATTGAGTGCTTTTAAGTCCGTTTACACCCGGGGTTTGGCCCAAACAGAATGTAATTTGTTTAGACTATTACTTCAACTTGCGTTGGAGCAGTGACGTAAAATTAATCAACGTTTGTTGCCAAGGATACGTGGTCATGCATGCAATTATTTAAAAAATACATTGTTGAAAATAATAGGCACACGTGCAACCATTCCTTTAAACAAATCTCCTTCACAACTCTCAATGCCAAGAATTCCACAAATTTACGAGTTAGTATTCCACTTTTCCAACCACTTGTATTAACTTCTAATAATGTGGACAAACTATTAGTGCCATCTCTATCTATATACATGTTTTATGAATAGTGAAATAATGAGCAATGCTTAAATATTATATTTTTTGGATGTCTAAGAGTTTCATTATTGTTTTTTATATATAATGTTATATAATTCTTGAAGAACCTCATCTTTTTGTAAAGGTCAGTTTATACTCTGCACAGAAGCAAACGTGGATTTGTGACATCACAAAAGGTATTGGTATTAGTCGAACATAATTCGGGCGAAATTTGCAGTGAATGTATAAGGGCTTTATTCACGAGTCGGCCATATTGAATTGAAAGTGAGGCAACATTTTCTTTTTTGCAACTTAGGGATATAAATGACCTAAAGTTTAATTACAAATTAATACCAGTCTTCTCAGATGAATAATTAAATTTTGTTGATTAAACATTTACCTTAATATTTTGTGCCACATTAAAAAAAAAAAAATTGAAAGTGAGCCTATAGAATGCAAAAATAACGAAAATGAACGTTTTTGTCAAACAATTTATCAACATTAGTGTATACTGCTTTTGTAATTTTGACTAAACTTAATCTTGATTTATTAAGTACCACAACTATTTATATTTGTGCATACATTTAAGATGAACTGATATGGACGTGCAGAGAAAAATGTTTTAAATAAATATGATTTATTACCCTATGCAACAGGACAGCTGGAACAACTCATCTTCGACAAGGTAACGGGTTTGTTTACGTAAGGTCCTGAGCAGTTTTATTGCCAGATCAATATTTAGGTTTTCGATCGTTGCATTTCCGCGAAACTTATAACTTGACAACATTTTACCAAACTTGGTCCCCGATCGCAGCGATTTCACGAGACCTATACGTACTGTCAATAACGAAGCAAACTCAGACCCCGGTTGCTGCGATTTGCGAGATCTATTTTGTTACGGGATATTTTACATTGGATAACATGGTTCTTGGACTCAGATTTGAGTTTTGAAAGCCTATTAATTTGTTAGGTATCCCAATGTTCTATTGGTTGTGGAGAATCTAGCCCTATATTGGGTGAGAACTATTGACTTAGAGACACATCAGATTAACTCTAACGTTAACACTAAATAGCAGCCAACTTAGCAACCACAAGCTTTGCAAAGTTTTTTGGATATCACTTAGTTTCCAACTAGGCTTAGCTGTCAACTAGGGGCTATTTTAGCAGCCAACCACATGTATAGGCTTCGCAGGCTTTTATTAATATCAGCCCAGGTCTCGAGACTTACAACACTGTTAACAATGCGATCATCTTTGGGTAAATTATCCAGGTTGGAGGCAGTGAAGTCCTTAAAGATAGGGTAAACCATTTACAGATATCGAGCAATTTTACTACCGAATTATTCAGAAATATCTCACTTATTTAAAAGTGAATAATGATTTCAGGCATCCATTAAAATAACTGTGCTAGATATCCTGTATTACCTATGGGCCTATGTATCCTACCTTTGAATTGACTTTTAATGAATATTGCTTTAGAAACGAAAAGTTCACACAACCAAATGAGAGGGATTCAGGTTGGCGTAGCGGTTCTTTCCTCACCTTCCGCCGTTGTGACCCGGGTTCGAATCCGGCCTGGGTAAATGTGGATTGGGTTTTCAGTTTCTGCCTGTTTAAGTTCGTGGGTTTTTCCCCCACCTCTAAGACTGTATCTTTTTCTCACTGTCTTTTCTCTACAGGTTTCTTTAGGCTTGCGAGATACAGTGCCTATACGGCGCTTTTGATGAATCCATAGTTTCATTACCAGAAAGAATTAATAATAATAACACACTACGTCCCCGATACTGATGGAGATTGTCTACAAATGCTCACAAACAGGTCAAGGATTCGAAAAAATACCACATGACAAAATCCGTTAGCGTTCGCCGTATATCGGCGAGTACTCGAACGTACGTAGTTTGCCACGTCAGCTAAGTGGCCGTAGACCACCGTGAGACCAGGCTCATGAATACCATCTCGTTCGTAAACAGTCACGAATCGTTATGAAACAGCGCGGCACTGCGTACAAACGGACACGGATTCTAGTAACAAACACAGACTCCTCAATAGCAATCAAGGTCGGTGTAGGGAATTACACAGACGTGTAAACAACGAACCTTTAGAAAAAGAAACGTACCCGGAGGGTCGAAATGATTAAAGATGATGCAATGAAGGCAACAAGTCAGTTGGCGTGAAACAAATTACTCTATGCGCCTTTTAAATTAATGGGATTCCACGGGGTAGTCAAAAAAATTCGTTGTACCCAACATGATACCCTATACACTTGAGGGGAAAACACTCAACCTGTATAGGTTTTCTCGGCTATTTTGAAACATTTGTTATTCAAATTCATCATAGCAACTCTCACATTAATTTTTGTTAGTTTCTCACGCTTCTACAAAAGCAATTCTTAAAAAAACATTTTTTTTTTAACGGTATATGTACACAACATTTCTCAGTATATATTTTTAAAAGCCTTAATTATCACGAAATCTTTTACTAAACTGTTATTATAGACTTCTTGTGAAATTATTCCTTCTGATATGCTGTCATTTTAAAGAAATAAACAAAAGAAGTCCAAAGTAGTTGGTTACAAGTCGAAATCTTATAAATGTCATTTTCTTGGAATATATACAGCATTCGCAGAGCTAAAACTTCGCCAGGGTAGAACGATTTTTGAAAACTGTTTTAAGTGTTTTTAAGTCCGTTTACACCCGGAGTTTGGCCCAAACAGAATGTAATTTGTTTAGTGTAACCGATACGGAAGGGCTACTGCACAAATTTAGGACAGGAAAGCAAACTTGTTTTCTTGAAGAAAATATATATCTACAATTTTATTGATTTTTATATAATTTGTCAACAGTTGGCACAGTTGCAAACAGTTGCACACATTTGATATGCAAGCTGGATATTACATAGACAATTCAATTTACAATATTTCCACAAATTTTGGTATGACAACTATACAAAATATGACAATCGATATCAACACGACAACCGCTATTTTAAAACGATGACGTTATCAAAACGACTACTTCTATCAAAAACGACTACTTCTATCAAAAACGACAAGCACTATCTAAAAACAATCACTACCCAAAACGACAACTACTATCCAAAACGACAGCCATTAGGTCTATTATAGAAAAATAGAAAAGATCATGTTATAGGCAATCTCAAGTTGGCAATTGTCCCTTTTTATACAAAGGAATGTATTGACTTTGAAAAGATCAATACAATCCAGTTAGTCTGTCGATAATACAATTCATAGACATTTTCAAGACAAGCAATTTACTAATACAAATTATTATATTCACAGTACAATATCTAAACATTCATAATTTAAGGGTGTGCAAATATGAAACTTGCGAAGCACCATTGCTTCCGTATGAAATAAAGTTAACACACAATGCCAGTGGATGAATAAATATATATTTGTTTAAATTGAACATACCTATTCAAGGTTGACTAACCAACCCTGAAAACGCAACACTAAATGTCCTCAACTCCAGAATCCAGGACCCGACCAAAGCGGCCTCACATGCCTCCAAGAAGACGTCAAACTTGTTCTAAGACATAATATTACGCACAATTTCAACGTTTGCTCACCCTTTGATCACATTCGTTGAAGCTGTTGCCGAAAGTCAGCATTCACAGATCAATTTCAAACTTATGTTAAATAAATTAGTCGGATATGTGCGTGAGTCGTGCACACACAGCTCGTCCAGGTAGTGGGGCTCCCTACGTACAGCGGTACATGTGCAAGGATCGTTGTACGGTAGGAACCAACGGGGTGGGATACCAGCTTGTGGGTTGTACATTGAGCCGATTAAGCAGACTTGATGGCACGTGACCATCACTGTAATGTACGTTCGCACATAAAACATAACGTCACTTAGTCTTTTGTACGGGTGATTAAACAAAGCAGATAACCCAAGCTATCGGTGATTTTTACGGTGGCTGATTTCCGCCAAGAACATATCTGTTTTAATTACGTTGTAATAACGCCTTTAGTATACCGCCCTAAATTTGCAGCGTTATAACGCCCTATTATACGGCGTTGTAACAACTTCCATCGAGGGTGGGCACACATCCATTACATTTTAGTTATGTGTGAAGCATTATTTGTGTCCGCTCTTTTTATTCATCAATAATTTTTTTGTAAGACCTTATAACGCCGTATTAGGGCATTATATGGCTGTTTCAGGGCGTTATAACGGTCTGGGATTCGGAGGGTTTCCTGGGGAAACAGTTGAGGAAGGATAGCGGGAATTTTCGGGACATGCGCCAAGGGCTGGGGGCGACAGTACGTCCACTCCGATTCGGAGTGAGGGCGCTCTTTCCCATATTTTGTCCAGGGTCCGGAGGGGGGCCGCCACATGTTGTAGACGGCGGCGCAGCAGCCGTTTCGCTCCACGCGATTTCAAGCTGTGCCTGTCGATGCAGCCGGGGCAGGGCCTCAGTTGTGACATTTCCCAGATCTTCTGTAGGGATGCTGTATACGGCGGCTAGGCAGTCGGCTTGTTCCACGCGAAGCGAGGCCAAGCAGTGGCCGTCGATGCGGCGGGGGCGGGGCTCCGCAAGGACACTCCCTGGGTTTACTACGCTACCCCAGTGCGTGGGGGGGGGGGGGGGGCGTGCTGCAGACGACAGCGTGCTGTCATTGCAGCGGTGGCGGGGCATCGACGAGACACCCACACTCCCTATACGAACCCAGTGTATTTTCAGTCCGTTTGTCGATACATCGGGGGCGGGGGGTCGTCTGGTGGTCACCAGAACAGCGCCCTCCCGTGGAGCGAGGACTCCACATGGAACTATTGCTCGAAGCCGGCAGGAAGACGGGAGGCCGCCCTGGGGCAACGGGGCAAGGGTTCTTCCGGCGAGTCAACGGGGCGGAGGAGCCATTGGAACTGCTCCTCACAGGGAGCAGGGGGACGAGGTTGCTCCGCACCCGCGGCAATGGAGCGGAGCCGTCAGAGCTGCTCTTCACGGGAGCCAGAGGGACGCAGCTGCTCCGCGCACAATGAAGTGAAGCGGATCCGCCGGAGCTGCTCCGCACGGGAGCCAACAGGGTGGAGCTGCTCTGCACACGAGCCAATGGAGCGGAGCTGTCGGCACTGCTCCGCGCGAGAGTCAATGAAACGGAGCTGCTCTGCACGCAAGTTTACAGGGCGGAGCCTTCGGTGCTGCTCCGCACGAGAGACAACGGGGCGGAACTGCTCCGCGCACAAGCAAATGAAGCGGAGCCATCGACACTGCTCTGAACCTGAGTCAACGGAGCGGAGCCGTCAGCGCTGCTCCGCACACAAGTCAACGGGGCGGAGACGTTGGGGCTGCTCCGTACGGGAGCCAAAGGGGCGGAGCTGTTTTGCGCACAAGCCAAATGAGCGGAGCAATCGGCACTGCTCCACATGGGAGTCAACGGAGCGGAGCTGCTCTGCACACGGGCCAACGGAGCGGAGCTGCTCCGCACACGAACCAACGGAGCGGACCCATCAGCACTGCTCCGCACCGGGGCCAACGTGACGGGGTTGTTCTGCACGCGAAGGGCCGCCTCAGAGAGGAGACGCCATGGGAAGACACCTCTCAGTGCTCCCCGGTGGAGTGTCTGACGTTGGGAGAGCTCATAGGCCTGCGGAGGGAGCCGCGCCTAGGCTGGCCGCAACCGGAGTCGCCACAGGGCCGGAACCACTGGGGACGGGTAGTCGGAGACGTGAGGTTGGTAGGACAGCTTCCTTCAGTTCCTGCTGTAGAACCTTCGTCGGTCGTTCTAGTGGGATACAAGCCTAACGCGCCGGCTCAGGTGAAGTGCTTCAGGTGCCGCGAGTTTGGCCACTTCAGGAGAGACTGCCCCCGACGGAAAAAGAGGGCCGGCCCCCCGCCGCCCCGGCCTGGGCCGAAGGAGGGCCGAGACCGCCGGTTCCTAGACCGACGGATCAAGCCAAGCCAGCCGCGACGGAGGCGTCTGGAGCCAACTAAATTGATGGGATAATGGCCAGGAGGCCAGTGCGTTGCCTCCTCGACACTGGGGCGACGGTGAGCCTGATCGCAGAAAGTTTCAGCGCCGAGAAACGGAGCCTCCGTCCTGCGGTCCCAGGCATGAGGATGGCGGACGGCAGTCCTAGGCCGACGAGGGGAAGAGGAACCTTGAGCCGGACGTGAGTCTGGGGATCGACTTCCTGTTGAAGTACCACTGCAAGGGGACGACCACACGGTCCCCCTCAACGGGAGAACGGTTCCCCTAGGGGGTATCGCACACAAGTCTATCGTGGCGAGGGCGCAGGTAGCGAAGAACATGGTAGTCACGGCCGGACACGAAGCGATCTTTGCCGGCGAGATAAGGAGCGAGTCGCAGGCGGAAGTCGGGATGGTGTACCCAAACTTTGATGCTACGGACAACTGCCGGGTTGGGGTCGGCACCAGTCTGGTTGACACCAAGAATGGAACCGTGCCGGTGAGAGTCTTCAACCCGACGGCCGACCCAGTGACAATCTACCAGGGCAGTCGTTTGGCTTTCGTTCCGCCGGTGGAGGAGTTGGACGTGATAGAGCTAAAGAAAGCGAGAGTCTGCCGCTAGCCATCCCCCAAGGGACGCACAGCCGGAGGTTCCGCCTCACCTTCAACACATCCTGGAACGAGGGGCGGCGGGCCTTGACCGGACCAAACTTTCTCGACTGGACGGGTTACTGACGGAGTCCGCTGGGGCGTTCACCGGCCCCGACGGTCGCCTTGGGAACACAGAGCTGACCAGACACGCCATCAACACGGGAGACGCGACTCCTATTCCCCAACCACCGAGGAGGTTGCTGCTCCATAAGCGAAAGGAGGCCGACCAACAGGTACAGCAGATGCTGCGGGATGGCGTGGTGGAACTCTCCGGTAGCCCTTAGTCGTCGCCGGTGGTGCTGGTCCGAAAGAAGGATGGTCAACTAGGCAACAGTCTAGAACGCGTACCCCATTCCCAGGATTGAGGACATCCTCGACGCGTTGATCAGGGTGAAATGGTTCAGCACCCTCGACCTGGCCACCGGCTACTAACAGGTCGGAATAGAAAAGGGGGACCGGGAGAAGACAGCTTTCGGCATGCAGAACGGGCTGTATCAGTTCACCGTGATTCCGTTCGGGCTGTGTAACACCCCGGCGACTTTCGAGCGCCTGATGAAACAAGTGCTGAAGGAACTGCAGTGGCAGGTGGCGGTGGTTTATCTGGGTGACGCGAGCGTGTGGGGGGCGGACTTCGAGGAGCACCAAAAGAGGTTGGCGGTAGTCCTGGAACGGTTCCGGGCCGCTGAGTTGAGACTCAAGTCCAAGAAGTGTAGCCTCTTTAAGAAGGAGGTGTCCTTCCTGGGCCAACTCGTGTCAGCCAAGGGAGTAAGGACAGACCCGGAAAAGGTTGCGGTCATCAGGAGATGGCCGCAACCCGCGAGCCTGACCCAAGTCCGGTGTTTTCTTGGCCTCGCCTCCTACTATAGGCGGTTCATCGTGAATTTCGCCGAGATCGCCCGCCTCCTCCATGCCCTGACCACCAAGAACCAGAGAGCGTTTTCTTGGTCGGGTGCTGCGTTACCCGGACACAGGGTACTGTTACGTCTTAGATACGGACGCCAGCAAGTGCACCATCGGAGCAGTGATGGCACAGGAAGGGAAAGAGGGTGAGCAGGTGATCGCCTACGGGAGCCGCACCTTGTCCAAAGCCGAACGCAACTACTGCAACACTCGGAGAGACTCGATAAACGGTTCCTGCTCTGAACGGACCATGGATCCCGATGGTGGTTGTTCAACTTTTGTAAGACGGAGGGGCAAACGGCCAGGTGGGTCCAGAGGCTGGGGTGCGACGAGTTCGACGTGGAACACCAGGCGGGCAAGAAGCGCACGAACGCTGACGCCGTCTCCAGGATTCCGTGCGGTCAATGTGGGCGATCGGGCGAGATCAGTCACGAGTGCTATATCAAGGGGCCCCAAGCTGAGCGGGAGGAGACCACCACCGTGGAGGGACTCTTGGCAGCTTGGGACCCCGAGGAGCAGAAACAGGAACAGCGCGACAACCCGGAGTTGGGCCGGATCGCCCAGTGGCTAGATGGCGGGGCTCCCAGACCCGGCTGGTCGGACTTGTCGGCCCTGGACGAGGGCACGAAGTTCTGGTGGGCGAAGGGGAGACCCTGCGACTGCCCCAGGCGTATTGCAGATAAGGTGGGAGTAGCTCCATGGCGGACCCCCGACGTGAAAGGTAGTGGTCCGGCGGACGTGGATGAAGGGCGTCTTGCGGTTGACCCATGATGGCAGGACATCGGGGCACTTGGGGGTCGCCCGGACGGTTGCTTGGCTGAAACAGGAGTCGATGTACTTCCGGAGGATGCAACGTCAGGCGGCGGAGTGGTGCCGGAAATGCCACAAGTGTGGGTCCAAGAAGCCAGCCCCTCGACCTCTCCGGGCCCCACTGCAGCAGTACTTGGTAGGTGCGCCGATGTACAGAACCTCACGGGCGGTTTCCAAAGACCAATACCGGGAATACAAGCATCTAATTCGGCGCCCCCCTCGAGATCCACACAGATCAGGAGAGGGAATTCGAGGCCCGGCTCTTCCAGGACACCTGCCGTCTACTGGGTGTCTACAAGACCCGCACTACACCGTTCCACCCTCAGTCCAACGAAATGGTGAAGCGGGGGAGGTGCGACTTCCGTTGGACTTGGTGGTGGGCCAGCTAGAGGAGCCGACGTTAGGGCGACGGAACAGTAGTATGTGGACGAGTTAAGGGCGAAGATAGAGCGCGCTCACGAGTTCGCTCGGCAACACCTGAAGGGAAGCCAGACGCACCAGAAGCAACAGTACGATCGTCGGGCTACGAGCCCGGACGCGCCGTGTGGCTCTACACCCACTCCATGAAGGTGGGTCGCACGCCCAAGCTGCAGTGCTGGTGGGACGGGCCCGTGCTGAAGAGGCCCGACGACGTCACCTACCAGATCCAAAAGTGGCCACGCGCCAAGGCAAATGTGGGCCATTTCAACCAACTGAAACCGTACTTGGGTGACGCCCAGGTGGACTGGTGGAGACGTGCTGCACGGGACCAACCGGCGGACCCAAACCGAGTCACGGAGGAAGGACAGCCGCCTCCGGACGGGCAGGCATCACTAGCATCCAGCCCAGTGCCGGGGGTCCTTCTGCGGTGCCACCGGGGGACATGAGTGACCAGTCGGGTGGGGAGGACCTACCACCGACTCCTGCAGCCGTACGAGGGGCAGCAGTACGGCCTCCCTGGGAAAACTGCTGCACCCTTGAACGCCCCACTCCATGCTACCCTGACAACGTCCCACAAGAGTTCTGGGAGCAGCTGTTTAGGCAGGCCGAGTTTCGGCGCCGGCCACCTCCCACATCCTAGACGAACTTTGACTAATTTTTGTTGTTGTTGTGTTGTTGTTGGCGTCTCGCGCCTTATGTCCGGGTATTCCGGGTGTGCGGCGGTAGATGCCCGCCGTCCTGTTTTAAGACGAACAAGGTCCTCGACGGCGGATGTGTAGCGTCTGTGCCGGTTGGTCAGTAGAGGGCACCAGAGCGGTTCCATGGTGGAACTGCTCAGTGGAGCCCTACAAGTACGCCTAGGCAATATGTTCCGGATGGCGCAAGCGCTGGAGCGGTTTTAGTGCCGCGTTTTAACGGTAAACTTCATGTCAGTGTTCTACCACAGAAGTAGTTAGAATATACGGCCTATAAACCACCGAAACCAGAAAATGCCTGGCTTGGGTCTCCTTCCTGTGTGTATCGACCCAAGCAAACGGTTCTACGTTACAATAGGGTATGGTGATTTTTGAATGGGTCAAATGGCTTTATGGACAGCAGTAAATCTGAGACATGAGGCCCATAATGTGTGCATTGAAATCTACTAAAGCGTGGCGATGTGGAAGGTAAACATGCTACAGGGAAAAAACGTAAAGCTAATTATAGTGATAAACAAACCGTATTTATAGCGGAAAGGTTCAATATTAAAAGACGTTCTTGAGAGTAAGCATAATGACGACAACACCAATCGCGGGAAGAAAATTATCCGCTTTTTTGGAAGTGAAGTCCTTAACCTTGCGACGTGCGGCCATTTTGTTTTTACACGAACGCGTGTCCGTACTTTTTTCAAAGTCGGTTGTATTTCGTGTGTAACCCCCATGCTGTTCGGTTTAATGGCTTTATATGTCAACACAGTACTTTCCCATAATGTCTGAATATATTCGATCCCAGCAGGTGTTGTTGAATGGGGCAAGACAACAATAGCATGATTAAATGCTTGGGTAGGTCTGGAAAACCCAGACTTGAAAGGCCCCTTTATGTACACAATGTAATGGGTACTCGTGGGGCAGCACTTTGCTTTGCTAAAAGCTGGGTCACTGGTTCAACTAGGGTTCAAGCAGCACTTACCATGCTATTCGGCATGTTTTGAACTAGGAATACCTGAACTATGAGATTTATTTAAAAAAATGATGACAAATCTATAAAAAAAAATTTACTGCGAAGCGACTTCGAAAACAAGTACGGTGGTACGTCGCAGTTAGGGTACACCATTTTACAGAAATCAAACAATTTTACTACCGAAATATTTACAAATATTTTACTTATTTAAAAGTAAATAATTCCAGGCATCCAGCAAAATGACTGCGCTAGATATTCCGTAATTGTCAAAAAAATTGAATTACCAATAGTGTATCCTACCTTTAAATTGATTGTTGATGAATATTGCTTTAGAAACGAAAGGTTTACACACAACAAAATGAGAGGGAATTAGGTTGGCGTAGCGGTTCTTTTCTTGCCTTCCACCGCTGTGACCCGGGTTCGAATCCGGCCTAGGCAAATGTATGGATTGGGTTTTCAGTCCCTGTCTGATTCCGTGGGTTTGTCTCCAACCTTCAAAACTGTACCTTTTTTTCATTTGTGTTTTCTTTACAGGTTTATTCAGAGTTGCGAGCTACAGTGCATTGGGCGCTTTTGAGGGATCCTTGGTTTCATTACCAGAAAGAATTAATAATATTAATACACTACGTCCCTGATCCTGATGGAGATTGTCTACAATTGCTGACAAACAGGTCAAGGATTCGAGGAAATACCACATGTAACAGATAATAAATCTTACCTGCCATTGTTGACAGCATCAGAACCACAGCTGCTGCTCCGTCCATTCTCCAAGATTCAAGTGAATTCTGAGCACCAATCCACTAGGATGTAATTATCAACGACTCACACGCCAACGCAAACTAGTGCTACTATGCCCACGTATATAACTCGACAACAATCGGGAAGCGTAAACCGAAGCTTTGCCCGATTAATGCAAATATAGAAATATCGTTTTGGATGTATTCATCAGCGACTTCAACGATCGGGACACCGACGCGACTTTAATAATTTGAGTTTTTTTCGTGCACTCAAAATAACTTATTTCGTGAGCTCGAAAAGTTTTCGAAAAGTTTTCGTAGCCACGAAAGGACTTCGTGCGCTCCAAAAAAAATTGTTCGTGAGCTCGAAATAATTTCGTGCGCTCGAAATACTTTCTAGCTGGTACTCTACTCGCTAAATTTCGCGATTTGTTTTTCATACAATCCATTATGTTTTTAAGACGTCAAAAGATGTATCTATAAGTTACGATTTCACCTAGCTAGCAGGTGCCGCCCGAAGCGCGGCATCCTGCTAGTATCATATATACATTGTTCTGTTCCATCTTATGTAGAGTCAGGGAACCAGACTACAAGAACAAGATTGGTTTTCCTGAACTTTCCAGCGTCAACGCAAACCCAAAGCGTCGAACAAGTCAGTGTTATTTGATGCAACACACTACCCCCCCCCTCCCCCACCCCCCCCCCCCCTCCCCCCCCAAAAAAAAAAAAAAAAAAAAAAAAAAAACCAGAAAATACATCTATTTCTAAAAATTACAGCAAAACCAATTGTTGTAAATTACCTTCAAGGTTGTATATGCACCATTGGATATGACAATTGCAATTTTTCTTCAAAAGGGCCGGTATATACACGTACGACACGTACATGCACTGTATACATTCGCTAATTTATATCCTGCCGTACCCGCGTGTTGCAAAACGGCAGACGTTTAACAGAGCATAAAGAACAATTTGTTCCGAGTCTGGTTTGACACGTAATAATGGAACCGTTCAGGGTTTAACAAAAGGCTGGGGTAAAGCCAACGTGATGTTTCGCTCACGCATGCGCAAACTCTCCTTGACGTCATTTTTTTTAAAGGATAACTAAACCTTTTCGCCTGATAGCAGTATCCAGCACGATATGAGACCGAGGGACTCCCCATACCCATACACTCTCTAGACTAATGTTACCTCCCCACCTCCCCACCCCCACCTCCCCAACCCCCACCCCACCTCCCCACCTCACCTCCCCACCTCTTCACCCCACCTCCCCCCCCACAACACCCCCACCCCCACCCCCACCCCCCCCACCCCATGATGATCTGTCGCTACCGTGTTGGCCTCTGAAGCATTTATTACCCAACCGAGTTTGAAAAAGTTTTGATTTGTGTAAATCTAATTTGTTTGACCAAAACAGATTTTGACATGTCAGGTCTGACAAAAGTCAAAGAAAAATCTGTTTCTATAACTTTCATTAACAATTCTCTTGTCGGCCATGTTTGTTTTCATTGAAAATGCATTGAAAAACCATGGCCGCTCAAACCCACGAATTTGTAATGTTCCTATAAGTTCCATTACAAATTCGTGGGTTTTGAGCGGCCATGTCTTTTCAATGCATTTTCAATGAAAACAACACGGCTGACAAGAGAATTGTTAATGGAGTTATAGAAACAGATTTTTGATGAATGCTCCAAAGGCCAAAACGATAGCGACAAACGTTTCTGACAGCGACTATAAATTCTACAGCCGCTGCAAAAATGGCACAGTAATACTGCATCGGCCACAGAGCGATCGATGGCACACACCACAATGGGCTAATAAACTGATAAAAGACACTGTCAGCCTCCTGACAAGCCTGAAGCGAATGCTATACATAATGCACACAATACACGCCACCAACACAATAGCCTATGATGACCAACTTGACAAGGATGGATAGGACGCAAAGAAAACAGCGATATAAGTGGCAAATTGTGCGTACTGGAACGTAATGAATACATAAATGCATAATCGGTAATAAGTGTAATATATCTACTTATATATATCTACTTAAAGGTCAGGATAATTTTGAATAGGTATTTCTGTGCGTATTTTCCTGATCATGTTAATCGAATCAACATAACATAGGCGCAGACATGTTGAATTACCAAGTTGATGACGTAGACGTTTTCGACCAATCAAGAGCAAGCATTGCCTCGTAATGGCATTCCTGTTTGGGAAAACAATTGCGACCGGGGCCGAGACGAGCCCTCTGAGACTCGAGACTTTGTTAGGACGAGACCGAGACCAAGGCCGAGACTTCAACGAAGATCTCGAGACGTCCTTCAGACCGGGACTAGGGCCAATATTCATAAAAGCCTGCTAACATAGCAGCCAACTAATGGGCCAGTCACAAATCAGTTGCGATGCGTCGGCGATGGGTAAAACCGGGAAATTTGAACAAAATCTTGAGACAGATCTCACGATTTTGCACCCGTCGGAGGCGCTCTCCGGACGCCTGCGGCTTGTCGCAGATTTTTTTGGCATCGCCACACCCGTCGCGGTCCCCAACTTTGAACTTAAAATGTTAAGATTGCTCGCAAGATTTTTCACCCATTTTGGGCATCCCAGACACAATCTCCGATGACCTACGATGCCCTCCGATTAATCGGAGGCGTCCTCCGAATAATCTGAGACTAGTCGCAAGATTCTGTGTGGGATTGGAAATTCAGGTTGAGATTCAATGTCTGCGAGTGGTCTCCGGCGCCCTCCGACTGAATCGGAGGCGCCCTGCGACGATTCGTACGCTTTCTGTGATCGTCTCCGACGAATCGTACAGTAGAATCGTAGTAATATCTGCTCGCAGATATCGTCTCCGATGCTAATCCCACGATTTTTCGACAAAACCGGGTCAAAATCCTTGAAAAAATCTCAGACAATGTGACTGCTCCACTTTTATTAGGATTATTGCTAGGATTGTTCAAGGATTCTTTATTTTCTACGACGACCCCCGGCCAAAACTAATCCCCGACAGATCGCCGACATTGTGACTGGGCCATTAGCCTTAGCAGCCCGATAAATCCGTAATTTTCTGCTCCGTGGTTACCAACAAATTTTCTATTCATAAAACCTTGCTAAGAATATTGCCAGCTAGTTGGCAGCTAGATATGTTAAGCACTCTGCTAGGACAAAAGGCAGTTCCTCAAACCCCCAAAAACCGTAAAATGCGAATTTGCATGTCAATAGGGTAAGGTGATGTTTTGGATGGGTCAAATGACTTTTAGGAACATCAGTAATTCTGACCCATGAGGCCTATATGTATGCATTGAAATCTACACAAGCATGGCGATGCGGAAGGTAAACATGGCAAATGAAAGAAACATATAAAGCTAATTAGAGTGATAAAAAACAAAACTTATTTATAGCGGGAAAGTTTGATGAATTGAAAAACGTTTTTGAGAGTAAGCACAAAGATGCCAACACCAATCGCAAGAAGAAAGATGCTTAGGAATTTATCCTCATCCAGCATAGGGCTAGATTCCCAACAACCAATATAACATTAGAAAAAAAAGAAAAAAAATAGTCTCTTAAAACGTAGATTTGAATCCAAGAACCATGTTATCCAATGTCAAAAGGTTACGTAACAAACGATTTAGTTGCTAACTAGTAACTTGTAGACACCCCAGATCAAATCTAACGTCAGCAGCCAACTTAGCAACAGACTAAGCTTAGCAAATGATTTATGATTATCACTTAGCTTCCAATTAGGCTTGGCTGTCAACTAGGGGCCATTTTAGCCGCCAACTGGGCTTAGCAGGCTTTTATAAATATCGGCCCAGCTAGATATTTCAAACACACAGCTAGGACATTAGGCAGTTCGTCAAACAAACACAAAATAGAAAATATGATTTTGCGTTTTAATAGGGTATTGTGATTTTTGGATGGGTAAAATTGCTTTATGAACATCAGTAAATTTGATACGTGTGGCCTATTATGTGTGCATGGATATCTACACAGGCATGGTGATGTGGAAGGTAAAACATGGTAAAGGGAAGAAACGTGAAGCTAATTATATAAAAACATCGTATTTATAGCAAAAACTTTGGTGAATTGAAAAACTTTTTGAGAGTAAGCACACTACTCCAATCGCAAGAAGAAAGATGCTTGGGAAATTATCCTCACCCAGCATAGGGCTAGATTCACAACAACCAATATAACATTGGGAGATTAACAAAAAATAGTCTCTCAAAACTTAGATTTGAATCCAAGAACCATGTTATCCAATGTCAAATGTTACGTAACAAACGATTTAGTTGCTAACTAGTAACTTGTAGACACCCCAGATCAACCCTAACGTCAGCAGCCAACTTAGCAACAGACTAAGCTTAGCAAATGATTTATGATTATCACTTAGCTTCCAACTAGGCTTGGCTGTCAACTAGGGGCCATTTTAGCCGCCAACTGGGCTTAGCAGGCTTTTATAAATATCGGCCCAGCTAGATATTTTAAACACGCAGCTAGGACATTAGGCAGTTTGTCAAACAAACAAAAACTATAAAATGTGAATTTGCATTTCAATAGTTTTTTTATATTTTTGGATGGGTAAAATTGCTTTATGAACAACAGTAAATCTGATACGTGTGGCCTATTATTTGTGCATGGATATCTACACAGGCATGGCGATGTGGAAGGTAAAACATGGTAAAGGGAAGACACGTGAAGCTAATTATAGTGATGAAAAAAACACTGTATTTATAGCGGAAACGTTTGATGAATTAAAAGACGTTCTTGATAGTAAACACAAAGATGTCAATAAGAAAGTAGCCTTGTAAATTATCCTCACCTAGCATAGGGCTAGATTTCCCACAACCAATAGAACATTAGCATATAGCATAGGATCAACTCTCTGGTTTTTTAGCTTCAATCTGGGGGCATACTTGGCAAAATTACGGTTGAAAAATGGGTTCTAATTTCCATAGAACGTGGAGGGATGCCATTTGTAAAATGGCTGCTTGCAGGCTCGGGAAGTATCACTTTTCGGGAGGTGAGTTTCTTTTGGTGTGAATATTAAAAAATGTAATTTGCTAACCCACTAAAAATTGAAAAGAAATGGAAAGATAAAGACCAAGACAATAATCTGATTGTTGTTTGAGAAACCCCATGTCGGTGTGCATGAAACTTGGTCCTGAACATTGTTGATTTTACACTGTTTTCAATGGGACTTGAATTAGGCTGCTGCACTCTGCAGCAGTAGCCGACCATTAACAAACAACTGAGAGGCAATGGCGAATTATAATTGGCGAAGTTATAGAAGAGCGGGGCATTGACGCCTCAGTGGACGTTTTTCTAATTGAGAATTGTACATGTTTCATAATTTAAGAGTACAGGATCTTATAGTTGATAGAGAGAAATTATAACACAGGAACGAGTGCGCCTCCTTGAATGTACATGTATGGACCAGTTAACAATTGTTGCCTGCTGTGACATGGTCCATGGCGTTTTGTACACCCGAGGGGGAAAATGGCACCCGATGCGAAGCCGAGGGTGCCATTTGCCCCCGAGGGTGTACAAAACGCCATGGACCATATCACAGCAGGCAACAATTGTTTTGTTATACCACGGTAATAGATTACAGCAGGCAAGAATTGTTTGTTATGGGTCCGTTCCCGTTGCGGTGCAAAATTGCCGAAGTAGTCGCACTGAATGTTCCGTGTTTTTCTTCGTACTGGCGCTGTCCTGCTCGAAAATCAAATTTCTGATCTCCTCTTTTGAACGAGACAGAAATCGCTTCTTTGGAGGTGACTTAATGCTGTCGTCTGCCGACATTACGGAGAAAATAAGGCAAAATTGGAACAGAAAAAAAGCAGACGAACAGCATAAACGAAAGCCGGTGTAAACAACAATGGCGGTCGTTAGTGCTAACTTCACTGTTCCCTGTTTACATCGCACGGGAACATACATCAATTTACGTAGTACCAGCTAATATAACACAGCGTTGCTAGACTCTAATATCAGTCGCTTCCATGGTATTTATCACAGAAATGGCCGGCCAGGCTATGCGCTAGCGTGTAAAAAAAGATTCCGCGGCCTGGAAAAAGAAAGTTCATGTACCCCGTGGGGTACATGAACTCATGTACCACGCGTACTCGGCGGACATCACTCATACCATGCTCACATACATCGGCACACTCGGATACATGCGTTTTTGTTGCATGTCACGTGAACGCTTCTCGACCAATACAAATTCACAATCTATTGCCGTGGTATAACAACACTGAATGTTGCCCAGTGAGTATACAGATACACAGTACCGCATTGATATGCTATAGGACTATTCCGTATTAACTCAGCGTCTCAGTGACTTAGAGACACCCGAGATCAACTCTAACTTCAGGACTAAATAGCAGCCAACTTAGTAACCATACGCTTATCAAAGTTGTATGAATATCAATTAGCTTTCAACTATGCCTACCTGCCATATAGGGGTCTTTTTAGCAGCCAACTAGCCTCAGCAGGCTTCTATGAATATCGGCCTAAGTCTCTAGACTTACAACACTGTGAACAATGCGATCATCTTTGGGTAAATTACCCACTTGGCAGTAAAGTCCTTAAAAGGTATAGGGTACACCATTTGCAGATATCGAACAATTTTACAACCGAATTATTAGGAAATATCTTACTTATTTGAAAGTAAATAATGATTTTAGTCATCCAGCAAAATTATTGCGCTAGATATCCCGTAATTGTTCCGAAATTAATTTGATTAAAAAAATCGCGATCGCCAGACGGCGATTGCTAACAAAAAGGAAAGAACAAGAACTACCCGACGCTGGTTGAAAACAAACGCCGTTTTTCTAGTTTGTTTTGTCGGCATCCATGATTGTAAAACTTCGGATATTTACTATAAAAAACAATTCCAAAATCCACCCATTCTTGATAACTCAAGCAATTACCAATGGTGTATCATATCTTCCAATGGATTTTTGATGAATATTGCTTTAGAAACGAAAAGTTAACAGACAACAAAATGAGAAAGATGTATATAACACGTCCCTGATCCTGATGGGGCTTGTCTACAATTGCTCACAAACAGGTCAAGGATTCGAGGAAATACCACAAGTGACAGAAATTCAATCTTACCTGCCATTCCCGACAGCATCAGAACCAAAGCTGCTGGTCCGTCCATTCTCCAAGATTCCGGTGAATTCCGAGCGCCAATCCGCTGGGTGTATTTATCAACGACTCACACGCCAACGCCAATTATAACTCGACAACAATCGGGAAGGCCTAAACTTAAAACTAAACCGAAGCTTTGCCCGAATAATGCAAAGATTGAGAATTCGTTTTGGATTTATTCATCAGCGACTTCAACAATCGATACACAACGCGACACAACGCGACTTTAGTAGGCAGATACGTATGGAGAGCACTGAACGACGATCAGACGGATAGGAGACTAAATAACATCGTAGCTCTAAACCGTATCTTATAGAAGAAATGCGCAACACTCTGTTAGCGTTCATCGTATATCGGCAAGTACTCAAACGTACATAGTTTGCCGCATCAGCTAAGCAGCCGCAGACCACAGACAAGGTTGACGTCATAGCCAACATACAGCCAATCAGAACCGAGCTTGAGCTTGCAAGGAGAGTAAAAACATTTTGGATTGGTGCAAGATCACAGCATGGGCGGGGCTTATCCTGAAAGCGGGTAACGTAACAACCAATGAGCATTCCCCAGGAATTACAGTTTGTAGCTCAAACAAAACGCCATCTTGAAATGAACAAAAATGTAATTTTAAAATTGAACAATGAAGCCCATCGCCGCCCTAAACACTGTCACGATTCCTTATAAAACGGCACGATACAAGACTCCTATCCTCAGTAGCAATTAAGGTTGGTCCAGGTATTCACACAAACGTGTATACAATTAACCTTTAGAAAACAAAACGTACCCAGAGGGTCGAAATAATTAAAGATGATGCAACGAAGGCAGCAAGTCAGATGGCGTGCAACAAATTACTCTGTGCCTCTCAAATTCATGAGATTCTCACGGTGTAGTTAGAAGAATTTGTTGTACCTAACATTATACGCTACGTCGTGCATTTGAGGGGGAAATACTCAACCTGTATAGGTTTCCCCGGCTATTTTGAAACATTTTGTATTCAAATTCATCATATAGCAACTCTCACATTTAATTTCTTTAGTTTCACGCGCTTTTAAAAAACCAATTCCTAAAACACATTTTTTTGTACGGTCTATGTATACAACATTTGCCAATGATATGGTTTTAAAATGACTAAATTATCACGAAATACTTTACTGAACTATTAAGGAATGACAGCCTGAAACATCATAAAAAACCATGGCTCCTAGTGTGCTGATATTTTCAAGTAAAGTGGTATTGTTGTACTACATTTCTCAACGATTGGCAGTCTTTCGAATCAAAGTGTTTCACAGTCTGTCAAATTAATTGTTTCTCTGTCAAGAAAATAGCAAGGAGAAACCGGTTTTATGCAGGCATACTTCAAGGAAAGATCAGTTTATTTTGTGTGTGTCTGTTTGATCAATCCTAGAGTTTATTGGGAAGAAGCGTAATCATACATGCGGCTCACGTGTTTTTTATTAGAACGATTCTCGGTCACATGGGGAGGACATTAAATTGAAGAACGTGTAACGCTGGGTTATGTGGATTTTTTTATATTTTTTTTCTGTGAGACTATTAGTTTTCTTTAGTTAAAGTGTTTATTGGGAAGGAGCGTAATCATACATGCGGCTCACAGGTTTTGTTTAATTATTGGAATGATTCTCGGTCACATGGGAAGGACATTAAATTGAAGGACGTGTAACGCTGAGTTATGTGGAATGTTTTTTCCCTTTTCTGTGAGACTAATAGGTTTTTTAGTAAAAGATGAAATGTTTTTGCAGGAAAATGAGAAGGGAAGGGTGTTTATGGGAGAATTGTACATCTTTCATAATTTAAGAGTACATGATCTTATAGTTGATAGAGGGAAATTATAACACAGGAACGAGTGCGCCTCCTTGAATGTACATGTATGGACCAGCACTGAATGTTGCCCAGTGAGTATACAGATACACAGTACCGCATTGATATGCTATAGGACTATTCCGTATTAACTCAGCGTCTCAGTGACTTAGAGACACCCGAGATCAACTCTAACTTCAGCACTAAATAGCAGCCAACTTAGTAACCATACGCTTATCAAAGTTGTATGAATATCACTTAGCTTCCAACTATGCCTACCTGCCATATAGGGGTCTTTTTAGCAGCCAACTAGCCTCAGCAGGCTTCTATGAATATCGGCCTAAGCCTCTAGACTTACAACACTGTGAACAATGCGATCATCTTTGGGTAAATTACCCACTTGGCAGTAAAGTCCTTAAAAGGTATAGGGTACACCATTTGCAGATATCGAACAATTTTACAACCGAATTATTAGGAAATATCTTACTTATTTGAAAGTAAATAATGATTTTAGTCATCCAGCAAAATTATTGCGCTAGATATCCCGTAATTGGTCCGAAATTAATTTGATTAAAAAAATCACAATCGCCAGACGGCGATTGCTAACAAAAAGGAAAGAACAAGAACTACCCGACGCTAGTTGAAAACAAACGCCGTTTTTCTAGTTTGTTTTTTCAGCATCCATGATTGTAAAACTTCGGATATTTACTATAAAAAACAATTCCAAAATCCACCCATTCCTGATAACTCAAGCAATTACCAATGGTTTATCATATCTTCCAATGGATTTTTGATGAATATTGCTTTAGAAACGAAAAGTTAACAGACAACAAAATGAGAAGGATGTATATAACACGTCCCTGATCCTGATGGGGCTTGTTTACAATTGCTCACAAACAGGTCAAGGATTCGTCACACTTTTTAGTAAAAGATGAAATGTTTTTGCAGGAAAATGGGAAGGGAAGGGTGTTTATGGGTTTTTTTACAAGCCAGAACTGTTTCTCATCGGTTTCGTTATTTATTTTATTTTTAATTTTATTACTTTATTTATTTGTAATTGTATTATTATTATTTATTTTATTTATTTATTATTATTTTTTTTTTTTTTTTGGGGGGGAGATACTGAAACGGTTTGGCCGCGTGAGGTATCATAGGATTTTATGTTTGTGGCTGGTCTGCAGAGATAAATCTGTATATTTATGATTTGCTGGTACGCCAGCAATGTGGTTGCGTAACTATACTACCCAGTAGTCCTGCAGATTAATAACTTTTTTTCACCACAATATTGCATTTGATGATACAAGCACCAAAATTGGCATAACTACTCCTTTGGGGTCACTGTACACAAAAACCCCGTTAGCAAAATTAAAATCCAATATGGCGGCCATTTTTCCAAGATGGCTGCCACTAAATGGTAACACTTAATGTTACATTGGATTAATTGGTCATACAAGCACCAACAGTTGCAACTATCCACCAAATGTACCCCTTATCAATTCAAAAATAGAAACAACTTAAACATTCAAGATGGCGGCCATTTTTTCCAAGATTGCTTTCATTGAATGACATACATTGGCTATTTTACAAAAGAAACCAAATGTTCATACAATAAAGCTGCAATTTACCTCTCGTTGGTCATTTATAATTAACAAATCACAAATCACTGGAAATCAAAAATGGCCGCCATTTTTCAAAATGGCTGCTAACACGTACGTACAATACCAATTTATAACAATAGCGGGTGTCAGTAAAGAAGAAAATGGTGACAAGAATTGCGACCTGACTTGAGATTCTTACCATTACTGTCGTAATTGCTTTCCAAGATTAACTCTTTATTTTGTATTTGCGTTACTGAACATTTGAAGACATAAACAGGTCAAAAGAAATAAGTCCCCCTGGGCAATTTGCATTTTTCTGGAAGACAGTTAGACTCCTTAATTTAACCTGTTACAAAAATGTAAAATGTTACACATTTATTGTGCAATAGAGTTTCACCAAACAGTTAACCTACGCCTTGATATGCTGCCATTTATTAAATGTGATGACCAATAAAAAATGACACTTTCTTGCATAGGGATTTGACAAATGGAGAAAATCATGTTTTTTCAGAATCTTTTAATATTCTTTCCTCACTTCAATTAATTTTCCTAAAGTGTACAAATGTAAACATGCATTTAATGTTTTTGTTTTAAATTTTTGTAATTAAATTAGAGTGACTCAAGCAAAACAATTTTGTTTAAAGCATAAAGGTTTTGTGGAAATGGAAAGTTGTTTTTGTTGGTCCTTTCGTTTCAGTAATGAAACTAAAAACCAAACAAAAAAAATAAATGCGTGTTTACATTTGTACACTTTTGAAAAATTAATTGAAGTGTGGAAAGATTATTAACAAATTATGTAAAAACATGATTTTCTCCATTTGTCCAATCCCTATGCAAGAAAGTGTCATTTTGTATTGGTCATCACATTTAATAAATGGCAGCATTTCAAGGCGAAGGTTAACTGTTGGAAGAAAATTTATTTCACAATAAATGTGTAACAGACTACATTTTACATTTGTGTAACAGGTTATAAGGAGCCTATAACTGTCTTCCAGAAAAATGCACATTTCGCAGGGGGGGGGGAGACTTATTTCTTTTGACCTGTTTACTTAGCGTGCCTTTGATGCTTACAGTCTGTGTTTTAACATCCCATGCATAGAGCAAATCAATCTCATCAGTCCTGGTTGAGCTTGCAACCAAGGTATTAACCAATCTATTGGTTATTCATAACCAATATATTGGTTTTTCCTCAACCAGTTATATTAGTTGAGCTTGCAACCAAGGTATCAACAAATCTATTGGTTATTCATAACCAATATGTTGGTTGTCCTTCAACCAGTCATAGTGGTTGAGCTTGCAACCAAGATATTAACCAATCTATTGGTTATTCATAACCAATATATTCGTTATCCTTCAACCAGTTATATTAGTTGAGCTTGCAACCAAGGTATCAACCAATCTATTGGTTATTCATAACCAATATGTTGGTTGTCCTTCAACCAGTCATAGTGGTTGAGCTTGTTACAAAGGTATTAACCAATATATTGGTTATTCATAATGTAGGAAATATACCTACAGCAATAGCCTTGGTCAAGGCGAGTTCGTCGTTATCCGTCCGTCGTTAACCGTCCAGAAATACACTGTACGCGCGCCGCCCCGCATATGCTGCATGCTAGCTTGCTTGCGCCCCGTGCAAAGATACAGCGCGAACAGCGACCTCATACGGCCACTATTTATGCAAATCAACTGAGGCTACTTTTTCGCCTTGGATCATTGGGTTTTTGAAATCTTATGTTTTTCCTATATTTTGCGCCACATTTGTGGCGCATGACCTCGTATGCGAATACAGATAAGTATAGGCGGGGCTAAGATGTGAAGTGTCCAATCACAACGCGGTTGAAACCCGACGTCATCAAATTTGATGCAGCATGACATTTAAGACAAAATGGCAGATATTCAGCGTCGTCTTTCGTCCGAAGATCTGTCGTGTTGTTTGAATTTTACAGCGAAAATATTATCCCTCAAAGATTTCAGACCCGAGCAGCGAAAGGCCATTAGAATCCTTTCTTCGTGGTCTTTGTGAATTGGCCGACAGGTTATGGGAAATCCGTCATTTTTCAGGCAGCCTGAGCCCCATTTTGCTCGAAGCTCGCACGTACGACCAGGTACTCAGCGTCAGTTTTCAGCGTGTTCGGTCAGTTTCTTATCGCCGCATAATCGGCATTAACCCAGGCATGCTGGTCTGTGCGGTATCGCCACATTGTGGTTCAAGCATGCATGGTCCAACGCTGTGGGGAGGGGGCATGTTTACGGCTGCAGAACCAACCTTCAAAGTGATCGCAATATCGTAATTTAAACAGGGACAAGTGTCTTATATCCCCAATAACTCCTCAGATTATTTTCTTGGCAAAATTCAGCCGGCAAGGCATTTAATTATCAGAGTTCCGCGTTTTACCGAGCCACGGTTTTCAGATCAGCTGGATTAGATGTGTGCGACATAATGTAGGGCCGAGTTCGACACGTTTCAATAGAGTCGCGGCCTTCTCCAGTCACCGCGGTTGAAAACTCAAAACTAAGCAGCTAAACACAACTAGTTTTGACCATAACATTGTCAACATTCAAGAAAATACCCAGCAAAACGAGCGAAAATAACTGCGACCCTCACCAATCAAGCAAGACAGTTCAAATCTTCATGTGTAATTCCTACAAGCCTTCGTAAAAATCACTCAACTTTCTCCGATAAAATATGTCAACGATGGCGGTGTTCGTAAACAGTTGCGAGCTAGCTATGACCTTTCACCGCTAGCTCAAATTATGCAGTTTCTACGCAACTATCGACCAATAAGAAAACGACTATAAAGGTCAGCTTAATCTATTAGCATAATGAGCACCGCCCCCAAAACCTAATGATCCAAGGCGTTCAAGTAGCCTCAGTTAGTTTGCATATAATAGTGGCCGCGTGAGGTCGTTGTTTGAGCTCAGATTACCGCTGCGCTGTACGTACGGACGGGTAACGATGAACGCCTTGACCAAGGCTACTACAGCAACTGACCAATCAGAAGTGAGAAAATTTGTTTTGACAACACTCGATGTTAAATTGTGGTATTTAGTCCAAAATGCACGTTTTTGACCATAATATGTATTTATTCAAACGATTCCATGATTGAATTTAGATGTTTGTTCAAACATAGTGAAAAATTGACATTAAATTTCATCCGTATTCAACTTTTGACATTATTCATACAAAAATAGCTGTGACTTCGTCGTGGACAAAAAATCGAACTATAAAACTAACAACGACAATAGCTAAGTGTGTAGTAAGTGTTCGGTAGCTAATATATAATAGGAATACGTAATTGCAATGTGTATTAAGTTAATTCCATCGGTAATTTGTCCACGTTATGTGATTGGTTGCGTGGGAACCTTTGAATTAAATATTGTATTGGTTGGTGTTATGCAAAATGGTTTGGTTGGTGTTATGCAAATTGGTTGCGTGTTAACCAACACGAATATTATGTATTGGTTAGTGCTATAACCAATACAAATTACCAATACAAATTGGTTGGAGTCCATTGTGGATTGGTTAAATTAACCAACATTGCATTGGTTGGTGTTATAACCAATATGGATTAACTAGGTAATGCAATATCAGATTGGTTATTTATCTACATATCTACCAACTAGATTGGTTGAAATCGACCAATATATTGGTTATTTTCAACCAATCTGTTTTTAAAGTGTGTTGTATGTCTCTGTACCAGATATGTTACGATTTGTGTGTCACTTTTTTGTAACATATAGGCTGAGTCATCTTGTGGCGGCCATCTTTAAAAATGGTAGCCATCTTGAATTACGAAGTGGTTGACAATTTTAGCATAATATTGGATTCAAATGGAGATTAAATGCCCATTTTGGTCCTTGTATTACTGTTTGATCCTTGGTAACACTACTACCAACCATTCAGTGGCGACCATTTTGGAAAATGGGGACCATCTTGAATGTTCAAGTGCCTAATGTCCTGTTTTGGATATGCCAACACAACAGGGAGACTGAACAGATGTTAAATGCCAAGTTTTGTGCTTGTATTGCCATTCTATCCATCCGTACATCAATATTTCGGTGATATTTAGCCTTCATTGGCGGCCATCTTAAAAAATGGCGGCCATCTTGGATTTTAATTTGGCTAACGGGGTTTTTGTGTAAAGTGACCCAAAATAAGCATGTGTGCCAATTTTGGTGCTTGTATCACTAAATGCAATATTATTGTAGTAATCTGACTAATGACTATTATGTGGTCATTTGGGATTGTCCCGTCCTCCATACCAAGAGGCTGCGGATTCAGACACTCAACCGTTGCTGCTAAGCGAGAAAATAAATAACATTGGTGTGTAAGTGTGAACTGCATGCTTCCTTCGATTAGGTTTTCGTGTTTTTTTATGGCCGCAGAAAATGACAATCTGTATCAATCATACCCAGGTTTACACGTGCCCAAGTAAAAACATGTTCTCGGCTGTTTCGGGTATTTGTATGTGGCGCATTCACACAATTTGGATGAGTGAGTGAGTGAGTTTTAGGGTTTAACGCCGTACCAGCATCAATGGCCATATTCACGGCGGGAACAAATTTCATTCAACAATTTTTTATTTCATTTAACAATTAATGTGAAGAAGTTACAGTTTTAGAGGTGGGAGGAAAACCCCAGAAGAATATCCTGGGGAAAAACCCACGGAGTCAGGCAGGGACTGAAAACCCAATCCACATATTGGCCCAGGCCGGATTCGAACCCGGGTCATAGTGGTGGAAGGCGAGGAAAGAGCCGCTACACCAACCCGACTCCCCCAATTTGGATGATTTCTGTCGGTTGTTTCTGTACATGTACATTATGACATAAGCACACTTTCCCCATAGAAATGTGCGCAGTTTTGTCTGGACCTTTTGTAAGGGCAGGCGGGATGGTGGGTTGAATAATCTATTACACCGACACCTGGGTTCGAGTCACTCCTTTTGTTTATTCTGATAAAAGCAAACGGTGCGCAGGCCAGCGGCAAGGGAGACAGCATGTTGAGGAACTGCGTGTCGCCGCTTGGTGGCGCTTTAAATTACCGCGCTTGGTTAATCTTGGCAAAACGGGTTAGAATTTTTGGTATTGGCACATCCTTACACTTTGATATGAGTTTGTAACACACGGGGATTGACAGTTACACCAGATAACTGATTTGGTTTTTATGTTTAAAAGATGAATGACTGAACGTTATATGAAAGTAAAATTTTGAATAATGTTAATACATATTAAAGCAGTTATCGGTACACGGCGTATAAACTAGTGATTAGAAAAAGAAAAAAAAGAAAAAAACTTTAAATGTTTACCAAGTAAATTATAACTATAGGCCTATAGCTGGAAATAAAACATTAATTCGAGTCGGAATTGTTCCCCCGTCACCTATTGTAGCGGTAGTCGTAGCCATTTCATTACAATCAAAATAAGTTTGGATTTCGACCGAGTCCTCGCTCAACCTATGCTCAACCAGACAGAGCTCGTACAGGTAGTGGGCGCCTCTTGCTGATATGACAAAGCAGGGATGTGCATCCCGCCGAGACGCACAACGGTGCATTTGCACGGATCTTTGTACGGTAGGAAACAACAGGGTGGGGTACCAGATTGTGGGTTGCGCTCCGATCCGATAAAACAGACTTGATGGCACAAAACCTAACTTAGAGGTAAAAAGGAAACAATATTTGTGCACGAAAGTTGAAAGGGGTCTTCTATATACTTTTCTTTGCCGGGGCGACAATGGACGAGTTAAATAAAACTGGTCCCACAACATAAATTAATATATTAGTATTTGTGTATGACAGTACAAAATTAATCTCTTCCCAAAAAGATAATTCACAATGCAGTTTGTTCTACTGATCTGGATTTAGTAAATTGCAAACATTAAACAAGTTAATTACCAAATTATCACAAAATACTTTACTGGACTGTTAGGGAATGACAGTCTGAAGCATCCTGTAAAATCATTGCCTCTGGTGTGCTGACATTTTTAAGCGAAGTGGTATTTTTGTATCAATTTCCAACGGCGCTGGACTTCCGATCAGCGTTGAGGAAAAAACAGCCTTTTTTTCCAAATACTGCTTCTACTTTTTATTAATTAGTTATTCTGCATTTTCTTTACAATAATACGCCTGTGAAGGGGTACACATTAATGATTATCTAATCTTACAATTCCCCAACGTCTATACATTTCTCAATTTCTCAATTCCCATTCCTGTAATTGGCGGTTCCTCCGCTGTTGGAAGTGGTTAATAAATAAATAAATAAATAAATAAATAAATAAATAAATAAATAAATAAATAAATAAATAAATAAATAAATAAATAAATAAATAAATAAATAAATAAATAAATAAATAAATAAATAAATAAATAAATAAATAAATAAATAAATAAATAAATAGCGTTCATGGCGCAAGACGTGTTTCGTCAAACGCTCCTGATTCTCCGCTAATTTATTCGTCTATTTGCCAGAAATTGGCATCCAAAGTCTACTATTTTATGGGGTAAGTGCCGTAGACCAAAACGAGCCCGCATAGTAGTCATTTTAGACAATTTTGGAGGCTTTTTTCGGAAAGCTTCCTGTCAAGTTTTGGCCAAGGCAAACCACCGCCGAGGCCATCTTGAATCTCACCATGTTCCGGACGGGAACAAAAAACTATAGGCTTGATCGCCCGAACACAATACGCTTTAATGCAAGAAATTTGGAGACTATCGCAGCCAGAGATGTCTATGAGGCAATTGAAAAGGAGTTACAAACAATTGACACAATAAAGTGTATAGCGCAACTAGACAATGGATGGTACAATGTGTCTTTCAGTAATGAAAGACACTGCATGGAAGTAGCGAGGCGTGGCATGATTCTGCAGAACACGCTGGTCAGTTGTGAGCGGTCAAACGTGGAAAGATCTACAGTGGTTTACATCAAGGCGCCCTATGAAATGTCCGACATGACGGTGATGGGAGCCCTGTCCGAATTCGGCACACCCGTCAGCGCACGCAGACAGTTTCACCAATTCAACGGCGACATCGAGACGGGAGTCCGCAGCGTGTTGATCAAAGATATCAAGAAAGCCATACCCAGCTTCATAAAGATTGGTATTTTTACACTTCCTGCTCACCATAGAGGGCAGGAAAAGACATGTAAACTTTGCAACCGGCCTGGACATTTTGCCCGAGACTGTACCTACCGAGGTCGTTGCTTCATCTGTGGGAGTGAGGACCACCGGTCATCATGGCATCGGGGAGACGGGGGAGACGAGGGAGCCACGGGCACCATAGCTAAAGCAGCTGATGATAAACAACAGACGCCCGTACTAAAGATCCCAGACGCGGGCAGAGATGACGACGACACCGATGGTTATACAGGAAGCGAAGAAGGAACATCCGAATTTGAGGAAGACGGAGGTGAGAGTCTTAATCGGGGCAAGGAAAAGCGTAGTGATCAGGTTCGAGACACATCGACGAAGAGCCGAGAGACGGGAAAACCATCTACCCAACGCAAAGGGTTCTGGGATCTAGCACAAAAAGACGCAGAAAGTAGAAAGCGCAAGAGCAGAGAGGAAGACGATGTATCTGAAGGCAGAAAACAGGCTAGGGACGAGCCTAAAGACAAGGGTAGGGACGCGGAGCCGGAAGGCGATATGGAGGTTGAACATGAACCCGAAAGTCAGGATTTTTCGGATGAGGGCTCTTTAGTACCAGAAGACCAAGACGGAAACCAAGATTCGGACGACTTTGTCCTGTACACGAGGAGAGGAGTGACACGGAGGAGGAAAAAACGTATATCGTGGGAAAGAAAATCTCAGGATGGTGACAGTAAAAAAACACCAAAGACGAGTCCAACCTGTAAATCGACAATACCAAGCGAGGCTCGCGAAACCAATCAGTCTCGTCGAGACTTACGCCCGCCCAGTCAGTTTCGCAAGCCGAACCAGGACCGACAGTTGAACTTGGCCCGTCAGTCCAGTCAATCGAGCCACCAGTCCCGTCGGTCTAGTCAGCCCCACCATCCAAGCCAACCCAGCCAGTCCAGCCAGTCCAGCCAGTCCAGCCAGTCTAACCAGTCCAGCAAGATCCCTTTGCCTGCTCAGACCAGTCAACCGGACCATGACGATCGCCAATCAAGCCAAGCCAGCATCGACAAACGGACCGACCGACCTGGTGAGTCAAGTCAATCTCATCAATCTCGCCAGTCCGACCACGCCGGCGAGACTAGTAAGCCAGACCATGCCGATCAGACCAGCAAACCCCGCCAATCCAGTCAAGCTAGTAACGGCAATCGCGCCAACCGATCTAGTGAGTCAAGTCAGTCTCGTCGGTCCCGCTTGCCAGACCACGCCGGCGAGACCAGTAAGCCAGACCATGCCGATCAAAACAGCCAGCCCCACCAATCAAACGAGGCCAGTAATGGCAATGGGGCCAACCGACCTAGTCAGCCAGGTCAGACCGGTCAAACTGACCAGTCCAGTCAACCTGACCAAGCCCACGGGATCAGCCAGCCCCACACCCTGGAAAAACACGTTATCCTACAGGATTTCCAAGCCAGACGACCGAGTCAGTCAAACCAGACCAAACAACACGAAAATGTAATAAGCCAGGCGAGTTTAACAGGCAATTCCAGCCAAGTTTTGTGGTCGGACTATCCCGATCAGTCTGGCCAATCCAGTCAGACCAGTCAGTCTAGCCAACCCAGTCTGGCGACCCAATCAAGCCAGCCCAGCGCGTCCAACCAAGCCAGTCAGGAGAGTCCGTCAAGCCGGCCTAACCAGTCCAGCCAGTCCAGCCAGTCTAACCAGTCCAGCCAGTCAACCCAATCCAGCAAGCCACGCCCGTCAACTACGAGCAAGCCAGCGCCGTCATCGTCGCCAGCACAGAGAACGGGGAGAGGACGCGGGAGAACAACCGATAAAAAGTAGTCTTTCCTTTTTTTGACCAATAACGATGATTAAGTTGCTCTTTGCTTTATTTGTTTGCATGTCTTTTTTATCCATCGCAACTATTAATGTTAATGGCCTGAGAAGAGATTTAAAACGAAATGTCTTGTTTGATTATCTTATTAGGAAAAAATACAGTATTATATTTTTGCAAGAAACTCACAGTGAGCAAAACGATGAAATTACATGGAGCAGAGAATGGAAAGGAAAAATGCATTTTAGTCATGGTAACCGCCAATCAAGGGGTGTGGCAATTCTCACCTCTGAAAAATCGGGTATTGATATCAGTAATATTACTTGCGATGAGGAAGGCAGGTGGATCATGGGAGAATTCCAATGGGAAAACGAGGTTATGTCTATTGCTTCCGTTTATGCTCCAAATGATTTCTATGTTAGAGCTCAATATTTCGATGGGTTAACTGACTTGATTAATGACAACAATTGCATTATAGGAGGTGATTTTAATTGTAACCTTGATAGTGATTCTAGAGATCCGAGTAGAACTATTTTGCATAATGTTCTTAACGAAAAAGATCTTGTTGATACTTGGCGCACAATTCACCCAGATAACCCGGGTTACACTCATTTTCACAAAGTCCACAAGAAGCCCAGTAGGATCGATTATGTTTTCATTTCCTCCAAGCTTTTAAATAACATTGATAATGTTTCTTGCACCCAAACGGGCCTCGCTGATCATAAAATTGTTAATGTCAAAATTTACAACCCCTGTGCTGGTCATGGCAGAGGAAGGTGGATCTGCAATAACAATCTTCTAAAAGACAAAGATTGTATTTCAAGAATTAATATTTTTTGGCAGTACTGGATTTATCAGAAATGTGATTATGTTTCTCTGCTTGAGTGGTGGGATGTTGGCAAATTTAGAATCAAAGAAATTATTCAAGGCTATGGTAAAGAAATAGCTCGAAATGATAAGCAAAAATTCACCAATTTGCAAAAGCACTATGACTATCTCATTAGTCACCCGGATAGGTCTCATTCCGATACCTTAAAAAACCTTGAAGCACAGTTACAAAGCCACGAAGTTAACGAATGGAAAAAGGCTAAAATTAGAGTTCGTAATATTTCCAAGCACGAAGGAGAGAAACCCTCGAAATATTTCCTTAATCTAGAGAAACAACAAATTCAGAGTAACATTATCGATAAACTAATTACCCCTGATGGCGATTACGTCCATGGTTCGAACAATATTTTGAAGCTTGTAAATATTTTTTATGGTGAACTGTATAAATGTGATAATGTTTCCGATTTGGAGTTAAATTATATTACATCCAAAACTGAACGCGTGCAAATCTCTGATGAAAACCTTCTTGATCTCGAAGCTGAGATTTCCGAAGACGAAGTCAAAATCGCTCTTTCTCAAATGAAGAAAGACAAATCGCCTGGCCTCGATGGTCTGACAGTCGAATTTTACCAAGCAGTGTGGGAAATTGTTGGTCGTGACATTTTGGATGTGTATAATGATTGTTTTAAATGTGGGTTTTTGTGCAATACTATGAACTCGGCTCTCATTAGACTCATATATAAAAACTCTGGTAATAGACACGATTTGAAAAATTGGCGCCCCATCAGCTTATTAAATGTCGATTACAAAATTCTCTCGAAAGTGATCACTAACCGGTTAAAATTGATTATGCCTCTGGTCATTGGAGAAGAACAGACATGTGGTGTTGTGTCTAGGAAAATTCAAGATAACCTCATGCTTCTTAGAGATGTTGTTGACTATGTTAATTGGGAAAACCTTGAAGCTGCTGTTGTTAGCCTAGACCAAGAAAAGGCTTTTGACCGTATAAATTGGGACTATATGTTTGCTGTCATAGGTAAAATGGGAATTCCGTCTAAGTTAGTCAAGTGGATCAAGCTTCTCTATAGTAATCCCAACTGTAGTATTATTGTCAATAATTTTATTGGTGCTCCGATTCATGTTGAACGTGGTATAAGACAAGGTTGCCCATTATCACCTTTGCTGTACTCTATCTGCGCCGAAGGCTTAGCCAACCTAATAAGGACCAACTCCAGTTTAAAAGGAGTTAAAATTCCCTTCGGGGAAAAGAGTATTCGCCTCATTCAACATGCTGACGATACTAACCTTTTTGTGAGCGATAACAGTGAATTTGCTATTATTCAAGACATCCTCGATACTTTCTGCAAAGGAAGTGGTTCAAAACTTAACACCCAGAAGTCCAAAATTCTGTGGTTAGGCAAATGGTGTAACAGAGTAGACAAACCGTGTAATTTTACTTGCTGTACTAAAATGAAAATTCTGGGCATTGTGGTTGGTAACGAGTTAACTGCGGAAGATAATTGGAGTCCTAGAATCAAGAAAATGAAAGGTACACTGGAGAAATGGTCCAAACGAAATTTAACTTATCAAGGTAAAGCTGTGATTGTCAACACACTGGTTGGGTCGGGAATTAATTATCTCGGCAGTGTTGTTGCTTGTCCCGATTATCTAGCAAAAGAAATGAGCAAAATTATTTGGAACTTCCTTTGGGACGAGAAAATTGATAAAATAAAAAGAAACACTTGTATTGGTCCAAAAGAATTAGGGGGAATTGGAATCATTGACATTCAATCCAAATTATTGAGTCTGAAACTCCAGTGGTTACCTCGATACTTGGCTACCGAAGGGAATTGGAAACCTTTTTTTGATTATTGGATTAACAGAGCCAGCAGCAATAATTCTCTGGGTTGGTTTGTGTTCAACAATGGTAAAATTCGACCTAAAACGACATCTTTTTACATTGAGCTCATTCGAGCATTCCAAAGTGCAGGGGGCAAAATCAACCGCAAAATCTCGAGTGTTTTGGAATCGGGGGAGATACCTCTGTGGAACAACACCTGCGTCACTTTTGACGGTTCCGTTTTTGATAGTCCCGTTCTGAAGAAAGCTGGTTTCCACTATTTAAAAGATGTCGTTGTAGGTGAAAAATTGATTACGTTTCAAGAAATTGCTAACAGGTGTAAAATCAGGAACATCAATGCCGGTAGAATAGTCGGTAGATTGAGACAGCACATCGATCAAACACTTATTGATGAAGGGAGACAGGGACCTCCTAATCATATTTGCAATTGGATGGTTATTGACAATGTGAATGACATAGAGTCCGTTGAGATTTCTAGAACTAATGCGAAAGCCAGTTATAGGAATCTAGTTCTTCGTAAATTTGTTACGCCTAAAGTTCAGTATGTTTGGGGTAATATTCTCCAATGTATTAATTTGGATTGGATAATTATTTGGGGAAATATTCACAAGAATTTTTTGATGGATCCTGATGATAAACATTTTCTTTTTAAGTTAAAACACCGCATTTTGCCCACTAAAGATATCCTCCATAAAATTGGTAAAATTAACCATACTTTTTGCCCGCTTTGCCAAACTGAGCCAGAGTCCCATGAACATTTGTTTATTTTCTGTATTTCGACTTTACAGGCCTGGATTTTTGTAGAATATATTTTAAGAAAGTACACCGGTAACAATTTTTTTCATTTAAATGACTGTAACAGAATCCTTGGTTATAAGTTGAAGTCGGTTGAAGCTATAGTGATTGTTAAAATGCTGAGACAAATATGGATTATACGGTGCAAAATGGCTTTTGATAATTACACACATGCTTCGGATGTCGACATTATTTTACAGTTTAAACAAAGCTTGAAGCGGTTCCTCTTTTTGGAAAAGAGTAGAATGAATTTGGAGTCTTTTAAATCGTGCTATGCTAAAAATGATGCGTTGTGTTTTATTGATGAAGCTGAACTATTATGTTTTGATTATTAACTCTCACTCTAATATTCCAACATTAAGTAATTGTTCCTTTTTGTTTTTACTTGTAAATAAGTCAGGTTGTTTTTTTCCCTGCAATGCAATTTATAGAATGTCAATTTGTGTAATGTTTTTCATGTTTTTTGTATGTGATTTTTGTTTTGAGTTGATGTAATTGATTTGATGATGATGAAATAAACGGAGTCCTAAACTCCACATAGAGAAAAAAAAAAAAAAAAATAAATAAATAAATAAATAAATAAATAAATAAATAAATAAATAAATAAATAAATAAATAAATAAATAAATAAATTTCGTATTAAATGGAGCCATGGACTTGACCCAAAGAATATGGACTATTTCAGCATTATACGAACCAAAAACAACTCAATGTAACAATTTTTACTGTAACTATTAGAAACCCCAAATCCATTAAAACAAATTATACCGAAAGCAAATCTTGTACATATCCTTCAATGTTGAAAACGTAAACGTACCCGTCATTGCTGATGACATCAGAATCCAAGTTACTGCTCCGTCCATTCTCGCTCCCAGCTGCGCTGCAATGATCGAAAATCCTTTGATGGGAAATAAGCGTAAGTTCTTAGGTAAAAAATGGCGAACAAGCTAAAGTTATTCGAGAGACAACATTTTGGAGAGAACCAGGGTACATTAGAGAGACCAACTCGCCTTTTTTTAGTTCGGCAGATAGGTGATGCGATTGCGCCTTTGACGATACAAGCATGAAATTCGGCACATGCACCGTCAGAGTATGACATGAAAGGTATTTAGCTACAGGGCCATCGCAGATTAGTTTTTTTAAAGAAATGACTCATGAGGTAGAAAAACAAGCCACTTTTTAAAAGTTTGAAAAAATTGCTTTTTATTCTACCTACATGTATATTTTTTTGAATAGCAAATCTGCGATGGCCCTATATCAAAAAATCTTTCTCATGACATACTCTGAATCACGGTGTGCAAAATTTTATACTTGTATCATCAAAGGCACAAATCCCAAAATGTTTCCCTCATCTGTCTCACACTAGGCCTATACGTGTTCTATTTCAGTGCTGCGTTGGCTATATAAGCTATCGAGGGGTTTAAGCTGCTATAATGCATAATTGAACGATGCCCTTAACCATAAATTCATTATAATTAACGATGATACAATGCGGCATTATATAGATACGAAAGGGTTGACACAAAATGACACTGATACCTCTTATGGAGATGGTCCAGCGAGTAGACTAAAATGGCAGATGTAAAAAATTAACAGGGACCTTCAACAAAGCAATTAATAAATCACACTAAAAGAATAGACTCTATCCTGTAACCATAGTAACCATAGAAACCATACCAGTTTTGAAGAAACGCTTCTGTGACAGGTAATTCATATGGAATTCCAAAGACGACAAAACTGCGTCGCGTCGTGCCGTCGCCCCGACGGCACGACGCGACGCCACGACGCGACGGCACGACGTCACCGTCGCGTCGTGCCGTCGCCCCTTGGCGTCGTACCGTCGCGTCGAGCCGTCGTACCGTCGCGTCGTGCCGTCGTGCCGTCGCGTCGTGCCGTCGCGTCGTTATGTTGCCAGTTATTATATAATTGTATTCGTGGCGTCGCGTCGTGCCGTCGTGGCGTCGCGTCGTGCCGTCGTGGCGTCGCGTCGTGCCGTCGCCCCGTGCCGTCGCCTGTTTCTATGCTACTTTTATGCAGTATGCCTGCCGTCGCGTCGTGCCGTCGCCCCGTCGCGTCGTGCCGTCGCCCCGCCGAGTCGTGCCGTCGTGCCGTCGCCCCTTGCCGTCGCCCCGTGCCGTCGCGTCGTGCCGTCGCCCCGTTCCGTCGTGCCGTCGCGTCGTGCCGTCGCCCCGCGCCGTCGCATCGCGCCGTCGCCTTGTGCCGTCGTGCCGTCGCGTCGTGCCGTCGAGCCGTCGCGTCGTGCCTTTAAGCCGTCGCGTCGTGCCGTCGCGTCGTGCCGTCGCCCCGTCGCGCCGTCGCCCCGTCGCGTCGTGCCGTCGCCCCGCCGCGTCGTGCCGTCGTGCCGTCGCCCCTTGCCGTCGCCCCGTGCCGTCGCGTCGTGCCGTCGCCCCGTTCCGTCGTGCCGTCGCGTCGTGCCGTCGCCCCGCGCCGTCGCATCGCGCCGTCGCCTTGTGCCGTCGTGCCGTCGCGTCGTGCCGTCGAGCCGTCGCGTCGTGCCTTTAAGCCGTCGCGTCGTGCCGTCGCGTCGTGCCGTCGCCCCGTCGCGTCGTGCCGTCGCCTCAGACTAGTGGAAATAGGGGGCGCCCTTACAGACGTAGCCCTGTTCTCCCATAGTTTTGCCCAAAACTTCACGCGCGTAGGAACTAGGATTCACAAAATGGAAGAAATCCTCAGGTCCCTAGGATTGCAAACTGTAAATTCCCGACATGTTCAATTTACGTTAGGCCGGCCTTGCACTGCTGTTGTAAAATGCTGTTGTAAAATGCGCCCTCTATTGGCCCTGATCACAAGCCCTTTTTGCCGAGCCGGGCAGACGGCACGACGCGACGGCACGACGGCACGACGCGACGGTACGACGCCAAGGGGCGACGGTACGACGCGACGGCACGACGCGACGGCACTACAATACAACACGACGCGACGGCACGACGCGACGCCACGACGGCACGACGCGACGCCTTTGACACTGCATAAAAGTAATGAGGAACGAGGCGACGGCACGACGCGACGGCACGACGCGACGGGACTGTCGTGCCGTCGCGTCGTGCCGTCGGGGCGACGGCACGACGCGACGCAGTTTTGTCGTCTTTGGAATTCCATAAATTCATGCGTAAAATACTGAAGTTATAACACTTTTATTTTGAGTTGAATTGCGCAAAAAAATATTTCAAGTATGACATAAACGCGCAACTTTTGAAGAAAACGAAAACGGAGTTGGTCGCAAATAATGTGTTGCTGACGGTTAGCATTGCTTGTCTGTTGTTTCAGAATTGTGTCGGACATTCACTGGATCACTGTATTCCTTAAAAACAATCAAGTGCTTATAAGTGCGTTTACTCCCCGGGGTTTGGGCCAAACAGAATGCGATTTGTTCAGACAATTATATCAACTCGCGTTGGATCAGTGACGTCAAATTCCTCTACGTTTGTTGCCAAGGATGCGTAGTCATGCATGCAAACAATACATTGTTAGAAATAATAGGCGAGCGTACCATCTTTAAAACAAAATTTTCTTTACAACTCTCAACGCCAGGAATTCCACAAATTTACGACTTAGTATTCCACATTGCCAACCATTTTTAACTTCTAATATTGGTGTCATCTCTATCTACATGTTTTATATGAATAATGAGCAAGGCATAAATATTATTTGTTTTGAATGTCTAAGAGTATAGGCTTTATTCACGAGTCGGCCATATTGAATTGAAAGTGAGGCAACAATTTCGCGTTTCCAACTTGGGGATATAAATGACCTAAAGTTAATTTCCAATTAATACCAGTCTTCTCAGATGAATAATCTATTTTTTTGATTAAACATTTACCTTATGGTTTTATGCCACATTAAAACAAATTTTTAAAGTGAGGCTAACATTTAAAAATAGCCTGGCACCATCCCATTCAACAGTTCACAATTCACAAAACGCACACAGGAAACACAATCAAAATGGCTTCCTCGTGAATAAGGTCCATTGCATATTGAACGTTGTCACATAAAACTGTTACATTTCTTCTCTTTCGTAACTACTCTACAAGCAGTGCATAACAACGGCAATCCAAAAAATTAGGTTATAAACTTGATTACTTTTTGTTAACCTCTTTTCCTCAGTTTTCTTGAATAAGTGGTCAGTTAATCTGTCGAAATGAGCTATAATTATGCTATGGACAGTAAGGTAAACGTAGCCGTTACTCCAACAAAAATGTGCTCATACTCAATACGTATAGTATTCGGACTTCTACAAAAATGTACGTTTTTGTCAAACAAATATTCAAAATTAGTGGTACATTGCTTTTTTGATTTAGACTGTGCTAAATAGTCAATTTAATCATATTAAGTACCACAACTACTACTATTTGTCCATCAATTTAAGATGAACTGATATAGACGTGCAGAGAAAGATAAATATGATTCGTTTACGCGGTACAAGTATTTACATATTATGCATTTAGATAAACAAGGATAACAATGAAACACTGAGTAATTAAGACGATAACATTTTAAACTAAAATGGTTTTAAAGTAACCATTACTCCCAAATGATCTAGACCGACGTTCATAATCAGAATATAGTTTAGACGTCTTGTACGGAAAGTAACGTTTTTAAAATTAATACATAAATGTAACCCTATCATTACCGCGAGCGCCACCTGGGCTCAAAATTGCATGGACGTTTGCAACCAAAGAGCCTGTATGTCCCCCAATATAAAAGTCGTTACATGACCAGCGTTCTTTGTTGGCTCAAGCCGATAATGCATGCAACTGAAATGTCAACACTTTTGGCAGCTGTGTGGTTTATTATTGCTATTGGTTTCAAACTGGTTCAAAAGGACGCGCGCGTGCATGCATGTGATCACTAGCAGTTTGTCCAACCAACGCTATAAGCTGCGATCATGGCCGAAAACGCTTCCAAGATTTTGGAGGGAATCTTCGCAGATTGTCCGATATGTCCGATGATGAATCTTCTGTAGCAACATCTGACGAAAGTGATGAAGAGGCAAGGCAAGCCTCTTCAACTTCGTCTGGGAAACCAAATTACAGGTAGGATCGGGAGGTTACTAAAAACATACCGTTCAACTTGGCTATTCTCGAAATGTTTCGCATCCGACATTCATAGGCTACTTGTAATGTAACCTTTGCTTTTTGATGACCTTTTGCAGGGAAAATCATCAAAAGCACTGTACGTTTCAGTTTGCATTGCATAATCCGATAGAATCTAATTAGAAATTGATGAAAATATTGATTTGTTATTGATTTGTTATTGATTTATTGATTTTTTATTAATTTGAAAAAAAAAGAAAAACAGTTTTTGGTTTTTGTTTTTTTGAACCTTTTTTTTTGTTTAGATATTCTTAACTTTCTATTGATTGTAAATTTTTATCTATTTTTATATAATAATCTTTAAAAAAAGAGATTATATTTCTCGACCTAATTACAGAACTCGAACATAAGGGAAATTTCATTGTCGTGAACAATTGGTATACCAGCCCAGCTCTCATCTGCAAGTTGTCACAGTTAAAGTTTGGAGCTTGTGGAACTGCACGCTACACCACACTGGGGATTCCAGATTGTGCAAACCCCAAAAAGTTACACATGATAAGAGGTGCTGACCCCCAGTTTACACCAAAGCCGGCCAACTGTGCGTCGTTTGGCAGGATGCCAAGCGTGTAACTCTTCTCACAAATGTTGGAAACTGCAAAATCGACACGAAAGACATTCGGAGCAAAAACAGTTTGAGTGGACTTCGTACGATCAAAAAACTTTCTGTCGTTAATGATTATAATAAACACATGGGAGGAAGTGATCTCGCAGCACAAATGTGTCAGTACTACTCACACCCTCACAAATCGATGAAATGGTGGAAAAAAGTTTTCGTGGCCATTCTTGACATCTGCTTGGTGAATGCTACCATTGTATACAAGAGCATCTCTACAAATCGGCACTTGACCACTTTGGATTTGGGGGTCAAGGTGATAGAAGAGCTTATTTCCACTTGGAAGCACAACCCAGCTCAGCATGCCAGTCAAGTGTCACGTGGTTCCAGCCGCTTTCCGACTCATCACTATCCTGTAAAAATTTCTGCCGGCAAAAAGCGCAACTGTGTTGTTTGCAGTACCAGAGCCAAGCGGAAACAAACTTGCAGGATTTGTAAACAGTGTAACAAACCAATGTGTGTACTACCATGCTTTGAGAAGTTTCATAGTCTGTAATGAAAATTCACCCGAGCAAGTTTCATTGCGGTCCACCCCCCCCCCCCCCCCCCACCCCCTCCACCGCAATGTTGGAGTGATGGCGCACACACCGCCAACCCAACGTTGAGCTGGGGGGTGGCCTTCATTTGAACTTTTTAACTGCATCGATAGTGTACCCATTTTGTTTGTTTGTGCAATTACCTTCACAGTCCGGATTTCCTTGGAAAAACTTCTCACTCCTAAATTAGTGTTTCTTCATCAGATTTACTCTTCTTGGTAGTTGTCAAGTCATAGTAAGGGCAAAAAAGTGGGGGTGAGATATGGAATTCTTTCCACCCCTTCCAAAAAACTTCTCACAGGCCAATAATAATTAATCTAATAGTCATTGCTTTGTGGGTACTGTCAATCCATTATGATTTAACACCGCTTCAAAGAAAAGTGGCCTTTCATTACTTTGCCTTGCGAGGGCGCTATACCGTGACACTAAAACTTGGCAAAAAGTGCTTGGTCACTAACTGGTGATATCATGTATATTACTGTGGTAACCTAAGCATAGTGACAACATATGCCTTGGTACTGAAAGGGTTATGCACACAACGAAACCATGTGTTCACTGCACTAAATAGTATGTTTTAGTTTTAGTCGTATATAGTGCCACAATTCAGTAAATTTCGTCAAATAAGCGTCTAATACTTAACCACTGCATCGTTTGGTTTCGCGCGAACTTTAGTGCTGGTCTAAATATTGTTCAATTTTGTTGTCTAATTCCGCCCAAACAATACTCTTGCGTCATGCAATTTCAACAAAATAATCATCTAAATTATTATCCGCTCGAACAGCATTACAATTCGAAGGGAGAATCGATGCTATTTTGAAACTCTTCGTTGGCTCCTTTTAGGGGTAATTTTGACCCGGAAAAGTGTAATTGTAACCGAGAAAAGTTTCAGGCCCATATGGTACTCTGATCCGGATCAAATCTTACCCGGGACTTTTTGTTAAGTGTATTTCAGATGTTCTTTGTTTTGTTTTTTAGCCAAGATGAAAGCACAGGATGTTTAGCCGTGTTAACTGTGTCTAGGTAATATAAAACATTGCCCTCCGGCTCCTTCCTACCGCTTAAAGTCTATAGATAGTTTGGTAATGAATTTTAGTTAAAACCTCATTTTAATGCAATGTGCAATTAGTGCTCAGTTTCAGAATATCTATTTAGCCAAATTAGGTAGGGCGACATCCAAGCAACTCCAATTGCAGACGAACAAGAATTTGCCAACGAGTAGGCTCAATGCGCAGTACAGTGGCCACAACGCTCTCATCAAACATATTAGTGACAGCGTAGAAGCCATTGGTGTTACCATTGAACTCCTGCAACAAAAGCAAAGATTATACGTTTTATTATTTTGTATAAGCGGAAAAATACTGGAAGAGGGGAGCTAATTCCTCGAAATTATAGGTTTTCCCGGCTATGTTAAATCATTTTAAATTAAAATTCACCAACTATCACATTCAATTTCCTCACAGAAAAAAAAATCACACGCTTTAACCTTACCAATGCATTTATTTATCATTTAATTTTAACGTTTGATCACCCTTTGTAAACGCCATCTCGATAATATTTGTTATTACAAATCAAAATCGTCTAAGCAATAGCTTAGACGAATTTGTTCTGTAATGACGAATATTCCCGAGCCATTTACTCAATCCCACACTAGACTAATTTAGTTAGCATAAGGTTCGAAATTTATTTGAATAAAAATCAAATAAGTTGAGGGCCTAATATTTCGATCTTAACAAGATCTTCTTCCAATAAGAAGATCTTGTTAAGATCGAAATATTAGGCCCTCTTAACTTATTTGATTTGTATATTTCAGGTCATTCCAGCCAGTAAGCAGTTTGCAGCAGTTGTATCCTTATTCATTTATTGAAATAAGACAAATTTTGTTGGCGGCCTCCCAAATGGTTCGAGGGTGCTACTCGCGGTATTCTGGTGTTTATGACTTTTGATTAGCGCCCTCGAACATAGATACTGACAATTTGGGAGACCGCAAACATAGGTCAAAATAGCTAAGTTGGTAGAGCGCCAGTTCGGTATTCCGGAGGTCGCAATTTCGAGTCCCGTCTTGCCAATTTCTTTTGTTCACTTTATAATTTAAGGTAAACATTCTTGGTAGTTTTTCACCATTGGTCATACTTGTTAAAGGCGGCAACTGTTGTGAGGTACTACCAATGCCTTCATTTTCTGATAAAATTAAAGGTAAAATGTTGCGGGTCGAGGCAGCAACATAAAAAGACCATTACCTTGGAGTTTCCGTTTGCATCAGTCACGTGTTCAAGTAAAGATGTGGCATCTGTCTTATAAGACACCTTGTACTTCTTTACGTATGCATTGTAGTATCGGTCGCCTTTTGTGATGACACCAGACACCACTGTACTTTCAGTCAGGTCCACCTGGATCCAGGAATCCTCGTCACTGTGCACCAAGAGTACAGGGAGAAGAACAATGACGTGAATACACTCCGCAAACAAACCCGCGTTGATTAGGAGAGAAATTGGCAAAAAATGAGAACGATTAAACTACCGAAGCCTCTTCAAGACTTTTGATCTTTCAAGTTTTAATACACTTGAAATTAATTTTACCGGTATTTTTTTTTTTTAGGTTTACTGTCAGTGCTAGTTTGCCTTTTCTCCGTGAAAAAGAAAATAATTTTATTTGCTATTTTTTCTCGGACAAAATTTAATGTGCAAGAGTTAGAGAATTTGAATGAAGAAAAATTTTGTTTTTTTATAAATAGCTGGGACAACCTATACTACAGCAATAAAATGGTACTAAAATAGGGTAGTCTAAAAAGTAAAACAGAAATGTGGGTGTATGTGTTTGTTATGCTTAATATGCATTACGGGGGTGTCTAAAATCTCGGTGTTAGTACGCCCTCTGTAGTTTATCGCGCTGATCGAAATTTGACACGGAAAAAAACTTATTATGGGATAGCAGCGCGCACATGGCGCATGAGACAGTTTTCTCAATAAATTCAGCCTTTTTGAGGGGCTAAAGCGCCGAACCTAATGCATTGTTTTCGAGTGCATATGTTAACTGGTGAGTTTAATGTTGTAGTTGCTGAATGTTGTAATGATGTTTTAGATAAGTTAGTAGTTCTATATTGTTATGTAAATGATTTTGATCTTGCCACGTTGCAATCTCACCAAGTCGTGAAAGAACAAGATGGAATTTATAGTCCGTACAGTTCAGTGTTTTTATGATCAGTGTGCATTTCCCCGATTCCCACAATTATAGTGTATTAGATAATGCAGGGTCCCTGTCGTGATTGAAAATTTCATCGACATTTTAAAGGGTTCTTGTATTTGATTTGGCTTATAATTCACAGCTCTTGCCAAAACACATGTCACACTTTCCATTAGGTAATTTTTGAATATTCATGAACCCATGATCATATGGGTTTTTCCTTTGTGTAAACCTGAATTGTTTAGTAATTTGATCCGCTATACATGCTATGTTATTATTTCGTTTGATGTTTAACCGTACTTCTGTATTATTATGATTGATATTTCAGTAAGGAGAATCAGTCTCTTGATGATGTAGTCGCCCTTGACGAGTTAGAGACTTAGAGCGGTCACATTCACGTGAGCATTGTTCCGTGTTTTCTTGCCAACAGTAGATTTCTATCAGAACATGTTGACCTCACAATTGTACCAGTGACATTTCGAGTAAATGTATAAGTAGCTATCTAACTACAGTCGACTCTCGTTAGTAGAAAAACGGATATAACGAAATTCAGGTTATTACGAAAATTATCCTAGGTCCCGGTAAAACTGTGCACGTTTCTATGGGAAAATATTCGCTTATAACGAAAACGGATTTTACTCAATTTCTGTTACAACGAAAGGTTTTAGTAACCCCGTGAATAAAAAAGCATTGTTATTGATAGCAATCGAAAATCAAGAACCTTCGTAATGTTGTATTATTTTACACCTACACTTAACATTTTGCTTCTCACAACAAAGTTGTATTTTAAACATTTTATTACACAAACAACACTCATGTGTAAATTGTATTTCATTTGTGTTCCTATTGCAAAGGTGTATTTTGGTAATCACGTACACGTACGGGGTCTATACAAAGTGACAATGGGTTAGAAATCGTTGGGTCGGATAATACAAAATTCGGATATAACAAACACTTTGACGAGGTCCTATGGAGTTCGTTATAACGGGAGTCGACTGTATTGCGTAAGTTTGCACCGAGTTAAAGAAACTTATGTTGTTGCATGTTATGTATGAAACTTGGGATTTTATCAGACTTCATTTCACTTGGCATTTATCAGATCATGCTCTGGTACATGTATATCATTGGTTTAAGTTATTTGCATGTCTTCTGAAGAACTGTTTTTCTATTTTTTAATATTTACATGTGTTTTTTGTATTCCCTTTCTGTATTCAGTCACCGCACTATAGGTAGTCACCTGAACACGGTTGGAACCAAATAAATGTGTTAGAGTTTAACCGATGATCAACGTGTTGCCTGTTCGCGTTTGTGTGTTGTGATCCAAGGGCGTCCTTAATACTGGCTTCGAGCCCAAGAGAAGTAACACTCGGCATTGTGTGCGTACATCATTGGCGACTCCTTTTAGTGATGGGTGTTAATAAGCGACGGTTAACTACAGTTCCCTTTGATACCTACGTCATTGGTTTCCATACACTGCCAAGGTTTAGTCGTCCCTTCCAGGCACGACAACATGAGTCCCAACTACTTGACGCACTGATCTGATTATTGGTGATTGCATTACTCTGCATTCCAAGAGGCTCTGGACTCTGACACACAGCTGTTGCTGCCAAAAGAGAAAAATATAGGTGTATAAATGTAAATTTGTCCCCTCCCCCCACCCCACACCAACGGACTCAAAAATGGGCTCCTAAATTATTATATTATCAAAGTGCCATAGGCAGATGAAGCATTGTAGATTTCAAAACTTTCGGGAGATGTCCAGAACTCTTTTAGTAGGGGGTGTCTTCGGCGCACCCCCGTCTCCCCTCCCCCTCCCTCCCCCCTCCCTTCCCACGCCAATCCACCCCACACCCCAGCCTATTCCTATCCTACCCTACCCACGCTCAAAACTAGATCTGCGCATGCAACGGAAAGCGTGAGTATCATGTACTCGGTCCTGAAACGTAGTCATAATGCTGTAGTTTGTCCAACAAAAGAATAGTAGTTTTTTATTAAATTTAGTTTAGGCGTTCCTATTGGTCGAGAACCCGTCACGTGGCCGGCATTAAACGGACGATAAAGACATGGCTGGAAGTGTTTAAAACCAGCTGGCAACAAAACCCTGTCACGCGATGTCGCATTATACCCGTCCCCAGGGCTCACTTTATTTCCAACCGTACCTCGTTTCCAATAGTAAGAGCGGGTAGTGTTGGGCGCGTACAGCTCAACACGCTGGAAACGAGGTTGCCAATGGCAGTTATATAGTCTGGTTTATAGTAAATACGCTTTATCGCATGTATTGTATAGAGCGACAGAGGCGGGAACATGTCATTTGACACACACAGAATGCAAAACGGCGAAACACCAACATTTACTTGGGACAATTTTCCGGAATTTATCGGGGCTTTTTTGTCTGACTTTTACAAAAAAAAGTATTTATGAAGGGGAATAAATGTGTGTTCAGTCGGTATTAATCATTCTGTTTAATACCGCTTGGAGTCTGGGTGCTGATAATTACCCTCGCCTTCGGCTTGGGTAATTATAAGCACCCAGACTCCAAGCGGTATTAAACAGAGTGATTAAAACCTCTCGAACAAACATTTATTCCCTTATTGGATAACATCTCACTGTTCGCTGAACTCGCAGTGGCTGCTGGACTCTCAGGGGTTGCCGGGCTAGCCGTGGTCGCCGGGCTAGCCGTGGTCGCCGGGCTCGCCGTGGTCGCTGGGATGGTCGTGGTCGCCGGGCTCGCTGTGGTCGTTCGTCTACAGTTTAAGTTATCTGTGTGCGGTGGGAACCAACGGGGTGGGTTACCAGAGTGTGGGCTGTACTCCGGTCCGATGAAAGAGACTTTGTGACATGATGATGCCAGCACTTACGTATGCAAAGAAATGTGCAAATAAATATAAGCAAAAACATCATTAAAATTATGCTACTGGTATCAATAATCGGAAGGAGGAATGCTCCTAGCGATTTTGGGGCAAGGTATGCACACCCAGAGTTGGAAAATGTGTGATAGCATTGCAGCGTGGGCGGTGGCAGCTTTTTGGGTGTTTTAACTTCTTCCTTTTTTTTTTAAATGGCCGCCAATATGATTGTTACTGGATTAATTATGTGGTAACAAGCATTATTGGCGGCCATTAAACAAAACGAAAACAATGATAACACTCAAAAAGCTGCCACTATTGCATTGCTATCACATATTTTTCAATGAGGGGCGCATACCTTTTCAAACATCAACACGAGCATTATTCTCCTATTTTAAAACCGTAGCCAAGTGGCCAGGAAATGCCTCGGATTGAACCACAGGACATCTAGAATCTAAATCTAAATTCAGGGCACATTCTTTGATGCCGTCTAATAGTAATATCACCTGAAGCGATTACATAAAACAAAGTATACCTGCAAAACAAATTAAAACAAGTTCATTAAGTTAAAGTAAGAAGTTAATTTCAGTGACACTTGGAGGAGAAATTCAATTGGTCAGGTATAACCGCAACACACACAAATGTCACACTTTAGGACCCATCTCATTTAAGGACTGATGTTAGTACACGTTCTTTGTTCATGTACATGATTGGAATGATAATAATGAACAGGTTTCCATTCATTATTCCAATGGAGTCAATTGGGAACCAGCGCGTAGCTTCAAATTTTTACCAAACTTGGTCCCCGATCGCGGCGATTTCACGAGACCTATAAGTACTGTCAATAACCAAGCACGAAACTTAGTCTCCGGTCGCTGCGATTCGCGAGACTTCGTGGCGTAGCTGGTTAATTCCGCAAATAGCCAAATGTACAACGAGATTTTCGGTCGATGCGTCTCGCGAAACATAACAGCGCCACCAGCTATATTCGAATTCAATTAACAGGCGTGGTGAAGGGAAGGAACGACAGGGGTTCAAGTACTGAGATAATTTATTCAATTCTGCAAAGAATCACATAAGAAACGAAATCAACAGTAAAGCATGTATATACATCACCAGTAAATCACCAGTTTCAAGCAAACACAACTTTCATAGCAGATATAGTAAAATTCCTTGAAAGCCTGAATTGAACAGCTAGATGTTACCGCAAGACTTAAGTTCGTGCCTGGTCAACATTTCCACAGTACATGTACATGTACATGTACATGTAAATGCATAACTCAAAAAATAAGACTTAAGAGAACTGACTTTCATACACATGGCATAAGACCGTACACACTTTGAGTAAATCTGAACTAGATACAAACATTCTGGTATAGAATACAACCTACAACTTTCCACCCTATAACACTGTAACAATACAGTACATCATTACAGCAAGCAGTCACTTCAGAAAGACTCAGTAATGTGGATTTCAGGCTAACAGTTAGTCAAATCCAACATTCACTATGATTCAGCTAAGGAAAACAGAAACGAAATAATTCTGAAGTTTCTAAATACATACATATCCATGTGTACGTGTACCCCTAGAACTCTGGGTCTCCCGACGCCCGTAGGGCGGAGACCCATAGATAGAGAGGGTTTTTACAGGTTAACCGCCGTTAAACAATAGAAACAGTGCACAAATTTCGGGCAATAACTCCATCCTGCCGCACGGTCTACCCCAACCAAAAATTTGTATGAGTACTTTATCAACTGACCCAGCTGCTGCGAACCAAAAACCGGTCAAATTTCGGCCAATTTCTGTAAAAAAGGTGGAAACTATGCCCGTTCCGCAAACGCGACTGTTACAAGATGGCGAAAAACATCGTTCAGTGGGTGCTGTTTTCCAAAGCCTGGCTTCGGTCTATTGTGGATGTACCTCTGCGGCATTGCTAAACTGTACGAATAAGGCCGCATAAGATGAAGCTTGTGTTTCAAAAACGGCTCTGCGGCTTGAAATTACGCACGAGTTATCCGCCATCTTGTTATGTAACAGTCGCGTTTGCGGAACGGGGATAGTTTCCACCTTTTTTTACAGAAATTGGCCGAGTTTGACCGGTTTTTGGTTCGCAGCAGCTGGGTGAGTTGATAAAGTACTCATACAAATTTTTGGTTGGGGTAGACCGTGCGGCAGTATGGAGTTATTGCCCGAAATTTGTGCACGGTTTCTATTGTTTAACGGCTGTTAACCTGTAAAAACCCTCTCTATCTATGGGTCTCCGCCCTTCGTGTTCGCCTTTTGCGGACGTGTAAGAAGCCACATTTGTGCAATGGTGCCGTGTGCAATTTGTGGGAAGCACACAGCGTGTAAATTGTAAACTACATTAAATGAAAACGACTCAGGGCGCATGCGGTGGCGAGTACGCACTAAAAAGCCAGTCAGCGTCGTTTACGCATTCTTCACGGCCAGGGTTTGTGAAGGAACGCGCACGCACCCATGGAGTCGAGGCTGCTATTTGAGCTATGCTTGAAATGTCCTCGGATTTTACGGGTTCACGTGACCCTTGCGTCAAGACCACAGAGCTATATTAAACTTACTAGAGCGCTGGCTCGATGTACTAAGTAATGCGAGCTGGGCGCATCCATGTGTGTGCACGAACCTATGGAAACCTCAAAATTGTGTGCGGCTTTTGTACGGCTATTTGCATATCTGCGTTTGTATTCTATACAGTGCGTTACGATATACACGCTATGTGTTTCCTATAAATTGCACACGGCACCATTGCACAAATGTGGCAGACTTTTCGGCTGCCATGGCACCATGATACACCCGGAAATTCGTCGCCTTTTGCGGACGTGTAAGAAACCACATTTGTGGAATGGTGTCGTGTGCAATTTATCACACAGCGTGTATATTGCGACCGTGAACTACGTTAAATAAAAACGACTCAGCGCGCATGCGGGGGCGAGTAGTTATTTGAGCTATGCTTGGAATGTCCTCGGAATTTACGGGTTCACGTGACCTTTGCGTCAAGACCGCGTGAAACAAATCTCGTGGTAATCAAGGGCGCCCTCAATCATCCCGTTTTCGGAGTATTGATGATTGATGAACTGCATAGACGGACGGCGCGCGAACAAATGAACAACTCGGTCTTGGAGCAAGACTAGCCTGCTTAATGCTGACACAACGTCATATAATTTACTTAAGCGATTTCTAGCAAACTTTGAAATGATTTCGAGCACACGAAATGATTTCGAGTGCACGAAATGATTTCGAGCGCACGAAATGATTTCGAGCGCACGAAATGATTTCGAGCGCACGAAATAAAGTATTTCGAGCGCACGAAATGATTTCGAGCTCACGAAAAGATTTTTTTCGAGCGCACGAAATCATTTCGTGGGCACGAAATGATTTCGAGCTCACGAAATAAGTTATTTCGAGTGCACGAAATGATTTCGTGGGCACGAAATGATTTCGAGCACACGAAATAAAAAACTCTAATTATTTTGTCACGGTGATTTGTATTCGTCATATGTCCCTTTTAGGGGCTCCGTATTTATGGGCTCCGTATGCATTTGTTCATTGAGATGATATTAATAATACATAGACCTAGTTAACATTTGAGAAGCTTTGTTGATAATGATTTAATAATAATACACTATTAACGTGCAATTACTGTCTTCATGGCCGTGTCACGGTGATACACGTCAACATCGAGTGCGACTTATTTATCGATCTAGAATAGGCATAACGACTGGGTTTTTCTTTATATTTTCAAACAAACAGTATTTCTTGCAAATGGAGTACTATTTTAATACATGGTTAACTTCTATTTGTAGAACTCACGGCCGGCACGCTATGGCTTCATGGATTAGCTGTTGCCATGGTTGCTATCGTACAACACAAAGACAGAAGGTCATGTCTCTCAGCATCAAGATGTGGACAAGCAGCTTGTGATTATGAGGTAGGTCCCAACTTTTTTTGAAATTTAAATTTCTGATATGCATTGATAGTCCAGCTGCTAAGGCCCATAATGTGGGACAATTGTGCATTTTGTGGTAAAAGCATGAAACTTTCTACAGTTGTTATATATACCCTAAATGTCGTTTTTAGACGTGGACCCACCTCGGATCTTGCCCATTTTAGGGGCGGGGCTATGTTTTCTAAAAGTGGGGGGGGGGGAATAAAACAATTGACATTATTACAATATTAAGTTTTTTTCAAGCACATTTTATGACTGTAATACATAATAACAGTATAATGATCCTTTTGAAATCAATAGTTTTGTTTATTTCTGCCCCTTTTATGGGCGGAGTTACATTTTTGAAAAGTGGGAGGCATGATTTTCCGTTTTTCAGCTTGATTTGTATATGTTTGGTTTTTTAAGACCAAGGTCTGACTTAAGAGCTCCTTTAGATCGGGCAGGAGTCCAAGGAGTTCATCCAGCCTCTACCAATTTATCTTGCCAGTGCGTAGAGTAGGCAATTAACATTCATCAACATGAAAACTAGACAAAAAAGAGGCCGGCTGTAACGCCCATGACCATAACGGGCCCAGCTCAACAGGTAGAGCTAGGAAACCGGTAAATGGTGATCCTTCTGGTGTCGAGCCAAAGTATGACGAGCTGGGTCCAAAGTCCAAACCAGCAAGGAAGAGTCAGCTCTGAAAAAAGCATCACCAGGAACCACACGGATTTATGTATTTGCACCTATAATGTGAGAACACTGAAGTCAGAAGAAGACCTAGACACCCTCCTTGAAGAAGTAGAGAACGTGAAGTTGCACATAATACGGCTCGCAGAAACACGAAGACCAATCAAGCTACGTGGGTTTGGCCATACATTATTCACAACTTCTGCAACGAAACGGGGACTCAACGGAGTTGGATTACTGGTTAATAAGGACATTGAAAATAATGTACTGAAATATAAAGAAGTATATCAGACAGGTTTGCGTATTTGAAATTACAAATCAACAAGCAACACGCAATGAAGATTATTCAAGTTTATGCACCCACTACATATTATGATGATGAAGCAGTGGAAGATCTCTACACTGGCATAGACCGGATAATGACAACTGAATGTACATCCTTTACCATACTTATGGGAGACCTAAACGCAAAGGTGGGAGTGAGAAAATGTGAGGAAAAGAAAGGTGTAGGCCCATTTGGGACAGGTAACCGGAACGAGAGAAGGCTTCTGGAATATGTTGCAAGTAGAAACCTGTGAATTGGCAATACATGCTTTGAGAAACCAAAAGATAGATATTGGAAATGGGAAAGTCCAAATGCAGCAACCCACAACTTGATAGACTATATTATCACTGACCACAAAAGAAACTTAATGGACGTGGAGGTTATACCAACGGTTGACACAGGCAATGATCATACATTCGTCAGAGCAATAGTACGGATTAATACGAAGATGGAAAGGATTATAAGAATGAAGCAGTCAAAGAAAAGACATATTGATCTGGGAAAGCTTTCCGACAAGCAGCACCAATTGCAGCTTGAACTAAAGAATAGATTCTTACTTCTTGAAGACTCTGTGGAGGATTATCCAATTTATGTTGCATATGAGCAAGTCACCAGCATTATCATGAAGGAAGCACAGAAGCTAGCTAAAGGTCAAAAAGAGAAGGTAAACGCCACAAGTGGTTGCACAGAAGAGATCCGAAAGTTGAATGAAAAAAGATCACAACCCTTCACACAGACATCAGTGAGAAATCAGATCGAGTATACAGAATTAAACAAGACGATCCGCAAGATGAGACGGCAGCAAAAGAGACAACACAGAACCAAAATGGTGAAAGAGGTGCTGGAGAGCAATTAAAATGGCAAAAAAATATCAATAGAAAACTAGAGGGAGGAAAAAAACTGTTATCATCACTGAAAACAAAAGATGGGACGGGAGTTACTTACAAAACTAAAATCATAAAAAAACATTAAAGAGTTATATAAAGAGCTGTACAACACTGATAGACCAAATTGGAGAACAGAAGAAGACTGGGATAATAAGGCCGATAGTGTACAACCCATTATGAAGGAAGAAGTACAGAATGCTCTAGACCAAATGAAGAAAGGTAAGGCTTCTGGAGAGGACCAGTTAACTTCTGACATTTTAAAGTTGGGAGGATACTATTAAGATATTGACAAAATTGTTCAACAGGATCCTTCAACTGGAACAAGTTCCTACCCAGTGGAATAAATCTAAGGTCATCGTATTATTCAAAAAGGGGGACATGAAAGACATCAAGAATTACAGACCCGTCAGTTTGACACTGTACACAGTCTTTACCAAAATCTTTCTTGCAAGAGTCCAAAAACAGCTTAATGATAATCAGCCAAAAAGAACAGGCAGGCTTCAGAGGAGGATTTAGAACATCAGATCATCGACACACCTTACGTCAGATAATTGAAAAGGCGAAAGAATATCGTTTTAACATCTGCCTATAGGCTTCGTGGACTATGAGAAAGCATCTGATAGTTTAGACCATCAGTCACTTCTTGATGCATTGGAGAAACAGATCAGCAATGGCAAATATATCCGTCTCATCAAAGCTACAAAGATCCCAGTGCCAGAATTCATTCACCTAAACGCAAAGGTGGGAGTGAGAAAATGTGAGGAAAAGAAAGGTGTAGGCCCATTTGGGACAGGTAACCGGAACGAGAGAAGGCTTCTGGAATATGTTGCAAGTAGAAACCTGTGAATTGGCAATACATGCTTTGAGAAACCAAAAGATAGATATTGGACATGGGAAAGTCCAAATGCAGCAACCCACAACTTGATAGACTATATTCTTGCAAGAGTCCAAAAACAGCTTGATGATAATCAGCCAAAAAGAACAGGCAGGCTTCCGAGGAGGATTTAGAACATCAGATCATCGACACACCTTACGTCAGATAATTGAAAAGGCGAAAGAATATCGTTTTAACATCTGCCTATAGGCTTCGTGGACTATGAGAAAGCATCTGATAGTTTAGACCATCAGTCACTTCTTGATGCATTGGAGAAACAGATCAGCAATGGCAAATATATCCGTCTCATCAAAGCTATTTACAAAGATCCCAGTGCCAGAATTCATTTGAAAAATACTATATACCACCAGTGCTTTCAAAATCCTAAAAGGTGCCAGACAGGGTGATCCAATTTCTCTCAAACTGGATTGGCAATCGAAAGGAATTGCAATAAATGGGGAACATCTGGCTCATTTAAGGTTTGCACTTGCAGATGACATCATGCTTGTCAGTCATAATCCCTAGGAGCTTCAGATAATGATAAAGTTGAGTGCAGAGAGTAAAAGGCAGGACTCAAAATGAACATCAAGAAGACCAAAGTAATGTTGAGCAACAAGCTACAAGACAATACGATAACAGTTGATGGCACGACAATCGAGAAGGTGAATAGCTACATAAAAACAACACCCTTGAGAACAAAACGGCAGGTGAAGTGCGAAGAAGAATACAGTTAGCTTGGGTGAAATTTGGGAAACTCAGCATCATACTCAGAGACGAGGATCTCCCACTCTCCCTAAAAAGTCAGATCTTCAATCAATGGATAATTCTGGTACTATCCTACGTGACAGAAACTTAGAAATTGGAAAAAAAACCATATAGAGTCACAGAAAGAGCAATGGAGAGGATCATGGAAGAAGTTACAGGAAAGAACAGGGTCAGAAATGAGGACTTACGAAAGAAAACAAATGCTAGGGACATCATACAGGAAATAAAAACAAAGAAATGGAGATGGGCAGGCCATCTTGCAAGGCGTCATGACAACAGATGGACACATTGTATAACAGAATGGACCCCAAGACCACAAACGAGACGACGAGGCAGACAAAGTAGGCGTTGGATGGACGACATCAGAGAATTTAGAAGCGTTAAATGGATGCGACAAGCACACTGGGGCACTGTGGTCCAGTGGTTACCGTGTTTTACTCCTGTACGGTGGTACGTGGGTTCGAACCCTGGCAGGGAACATGGTGCTTGTGTTCTTGGGCAAGACACTTTGCTACAATTGCCTCTCTCCACCCAGGAGTAATGGGTACCTGTGAAGGTAGAGACCACATGCGCTGATCTTGAGCTGCTGCAGAAATGGTCTTGTTCCTGGTGAACAGGGATAATAGTTGTAAAGCGCTTTGATACACCCACACTGTGGGAGTCTAAAGCGCTATATAAAAAAAAACGAACGAACGAACGAAAAACGATGAAAGATCAAGGTGGAATGGTGATGACGAGGCCTTCCTTCTGCAGTGGAATGACATATAGGCTAGATAGATAGACATGCATACATGTACCCATATTAAGGCGTGTCTCCTAGTGTTTAAAAATCTAGCCCCACCCACAAAAGGGGGGTATAATAAGAGAAGTTTCATTTGTGATCAATTTCCATTTATTCTGTGCCTATTTGAGTAACATTAATGAACAAATAATAGTGATAATGCACAAAAGATACAATTTTGTTAAAATAAGGACGCCCACTTTTAGGAATATCGAAACTCCGCCCACAAAAGGTCAATTTTTGACTTTTAATATTACCAAAACAATTATTATGCTGTTCAAGCTTATATTTATTGCCAACAAACTTACAATCTTTCAATTCTAGAATAAGTTTTATCATTGTTTACATTTGAGACCCCCCATTTTATGCAAATGAAGCTCCGCCCCCAAATAGGTGAGACCCAACGTGGGTCCACGTCTAAAAATGATATTTAGCCTAATACCAAGCACCATGGCAAATTTCATGCTTTTACCACAAAGTGCACAATTGTTACCTTAGCAGCTGCACTATGAAAGGATTACAGCAATGACTGCTAAGAGTAAGAGTAACTGACAGACAAGAAAGGAACCAGGCAAAACAAGTCAACATGATTATAGGGAGGGGCTTAAGATTTGATGTTTTTTAACTTCCCCCCCCCCCCCCCCCCCCCTCCAGTAATTGATTGTGACATTGGCAAGTTAACTGAAATATGATAAGTGCAGTTAGAGGTATACATGTAGTATATGTATAAATATCAATCATGCATGGTGATAATATGAGGAAGAGCATGGCACACCCTTGAAGTTTTCAACTCGCTATTTTATTATAAGTGTTAAGGTCAGTTTTGGTGATGTATAAATAATTTTTATGTGTTTTTTTATTGTAATGATTAACAAAATTCTGGTGGTTTTTTTTCTATTCTTCTTAAAAAGTCGGCAGATCACTCCATCCGGGGTGCATTGAAGAATAAATCCACAAAGCAGCCTGCCCTTCTTGCATTCGACTCTAGATCACCAGTAAAGCAGATCCTACTTGTTTAACCTGGAGTTCTCAACATTCCTGACAAACTTCTTCATCTACCTAAAGTCTCAGGTATATGGCCTCAAATACATAGGAAAGCTGCCACCTCGAGTAACTGAAGTTGCAATGACACTTAATCACAGTAAATAATTTGCCCTAAAATCATGACCAAACAACGCCAGCTATAGGATGCTTTCCTTCGTTGCAAACGGTATAATTGTTCCCTGCCAAAGCATATATTTGCTAAAACTGTGAAGAAGTCTAACCTGGGCTATGAACACAAGCAATTAGATAAACCAAATGTGTTATTCAGTGATCAAGTAATTTCTGATGAAAATCATTGAAAATTGCAATTTTGGATGCAAATCACACTGGTTACAATATTTAAAGTTAAATTTCTTGTGTCACTAAGGGAAAAAAATCACTAAGGAGAATAGTCTAAACCTAAACATTTGACCAATTACACTTTTGGAAAGTGGATTTAGTTTTCAGGAGATATCTGTTCTTTAATTGTATTGGTAAAACCTTATTATCCATTAAATAATTAATTAAAAGAATGACTCATTACTAATGATTGTGATTTTGGATAAATCAAGTTGTTTCACCTGGTTAATTATTGTTTAATTCTTTCCTGTAATTTTTCCATTTTTATGTGACTGGTTTTCTGCTTAATTTAGGAAAGTAAATTTTGTTTACAAATGTACATGTACTTGGAAATCTTGACTATATTTTAGGTTTCTATAACCACATTTATTCTCCACCGCAAAATGAGTGTAAAATCAGTATTTTGGGGGGAAACTTAGTTAAAAGTTTGGTACTTAATTTGAATAGTATATTGACAATTTAAGTGGCTACACTTCGCGCTTTAATGCACCATTCTGGATGGAATAAAATAAAATCTGCGAGAGAAAAAAAAACCAACATCAAGCTTCATTGATTAAATTATCATGTGTTTTGGAATTATAGAAAAGTAGCACTTAGGCCAAATAAAAAAAAACGTGTTTAGCGTCACCGCCCGCTTCCTTTTGGGGGGCCGCCTCTTTTTCTTTTCTTTTTTGTTGCAAACAATAGGAAGGCTAGGGTGGGACGTGTAGTCATATACGATGCATATTTGATCGACCCAATCGTGGGTGAACCATGTTTGAATTTTAAATTTGAAGATAGGGTGTGACATGTTTACTGCATGACTCGAATTAAGATTTAGCCTTGTTTATTTTAGCTCCCTGCGAGTGCACATATTGAATCAGCTCATTTCACCTGAAGTGTATTATGAGTAGTTCTTTTTGAGTGCTGTTGTTGTAGCACTCATGAAGGTGCTGAATCAGCACAGCGCTTGCAGTCACTATACAAGCACCTGGAAGTGTAACTGTTTAGATCTTTATAAGAGCTAAATTAGCACTTTGTTGTTTAGAGTGTAACTTGTCCAGGCGATACAAAACATTGCCCTCCGGCTCCTTCCTAACGAGTCTATAGCGGTTAATCTTGATAGTTTGGTAATGAATTTTAGTTAAAACCTTTTAATGCAATGTGCAATTAGTATTAGGCGACATCCAAGCTACTCCAATTCAATAATTAGAACCCCCGAATCTATTTTTGTAAATTACATCCATAGCAAATGTTGTACATTCTCTTTAATAATGTTGAAAACTGAAACCTACCCGTCATTGCTGATGACATCAGAATCCAAGTTACTACTCCATTCATTCTTGCTCCCAGCTGAGCTGCAAAGTTCAAAATTAATTTGATGGAAAATGAGCGTATGTTCCCAGGTACAAAACACCACACCAACTCGTCTTGGCAAAGCTAGCTGCGCGCAACAACGACGAACGGGCTAAGGTTATTGGAGAGACAACATTTCTGAGAGAACCACGGTATGATTGGAGGGACCAACTCGCCTGTTTAGTATACGGCAGATAGGTGATGTGATTGCGCCTTTGACGATACAAGCATGACATGTGGCACATGCACCGTCAGAGTATGACATGAAAGATATTTAGCTACAGGGCCATCGCAGATTTATCCTTTGAAGAAATGTCTCATGAAGAAGAAAAACAAGCCAAGTTTGAAAATTGCTTGATCTAGACCAACGCTTATAATCAAAATATAATTTAGACGTCTTGTACGGAAAGTAACGTTTTCAACATAAATATGTTTATTTTCTCACAAGCTATAAGCACACAGCAAAACCATGTTTAGGGGCAAACCGCACTAAATAGTACATTTCAGTTTTAATCGTATTTATTGCCCTGGTCAATTTCGGCAAATATGCGTCTAATGCTGGTCTAAATAATTATTGTTTAATTTCGTTTTCTGATTACGCCCAAAAAACAAAATACTCTTGCGTCATGCAATTTCAACAAAATAACCATCCAAATTATTATCCGCTCGAACAGCATTCAAATTCGAAGGGAGAATCGGTACTATTCTGAAACCGAGTGCTTGCCTACAAGTGCATTAAAATGAGTCCAACAAATCCATTACCAAACTATCCAGAAATAGATCGACTCTGCGCGTTAATAAAGGTTTTTGGATCCTTGTGTAAAAACACTATCTTCCATGACCCGATGGATGTTGAAAGTGAAGTCACCACTCGCCATATATTAGGCCAACCAGTCCCTTAACAATAGAGCACCAAAGTCTGACGTCACCTATTTTTTGTTATTATTTAGGCAGTGGGCGGAGTCGAGCTCTGATCACAATTAAAAGATATCTTCGATCGTATAGATAAAGGAAAACGCAAATATCAATCATGGTATACGTGCAGCACTACATCTAACTGGACCCCCGTACGCCCCCCCCCCCCCCCCCCCTTTTTGTGTCGCCTATAGACACAAAGGATTAGAAAACAAGGGAAACAATGCCTCCTAAAGACGGTACAGTGTGTAACGTTTCCTTTAATATGGTAGATATTACAATTAGAAAATGACTGGCACCTGCTTAGAACTGTAACCAACATCAATACTTTATTATTCAGCGAAGCGACTGTACACCGCACGAAGGAAACTAAGAAGGCGCTCCATTCTGTAGTAACCCTGGAAACCTCTAGCGGGAAACACAAACCTTTGTAACGCGACAACTCATGTGTTAAGCGATGCCGCTATTTAATTAACCGACGTTTATTAAAACCTGATTCTTGCGCGATGTGTGCGTGGCTGTTATAAAACCGACTGGAAGAACCCAATCACAAGAAGCGTGACTTTTATACAAACATTATATTTTATATTTACAAATAAAAGGTATTCGTCTGTTCTAATAGAGATGTTACAGTGGGGAACTTAATTTATGTTGAACCAATAACCATGATTAGGGGGACTACTTAAAGGGATCGTATACGTTTTGTAATTACTCCAAAAATGTATGGCAATAAAAACTTACCTGGTAAGAAGTACAGCAGCTTTGAATAGTATAATGCATTTTTAGAAGTTTTTCACTTCGAAGTACTGCGGTTATGGAAAAGGTTATCACTTTTATCCCTAAAAAAATTGAATCTGAGAAGCGTTACTGCAGTAACGTTTCTCAGATTGTGTATTCTAATGCAGGTTATTCTTTCTGCGTGGACATAACCGCTCCAGATTTTCGGCAATATCTCCAAATCGCTACCACCTTTTGAAATGACATTTTTACAGGTTAGTTTTATGGTATAATATCTATAACTATAATAGATTGAAACAAACATTGGGTTCCAATTACCAAACGTATACGTTCCCTTTAAGGGGGTAGTATACCTTTTGCAATATTATTGACCAACCAAATTATTGTTCAAAGGTTGACTTGATGTAAAGATATTAATGACTCGGTCTAAGCACCCTGGGAAATTGTTACTTCTGGCATGCTGTCATTTTAAAGAAAATAATAAAAGAAGTCCAAATATATGTGTCTCACAGACGCACTTTTATAAATATTCATTTGTAGGACCTATAGTTGGTTCGAAATCAAAATCCATTGAATGTTATTTTCTCAGATTTTACAGCATTCACAGGGCTAAAACTTTGGCAGGTTAGTTGTCAAGAACCGTTTTTTATATTTAGAGAACTGTTGATGTTTTAACCCTGCGAGCTTGAAAGCAAAACACCTTACGTTTCTCGAAGTACACCCCCCCCCCCCCCTTTTTGTGTCGCCTAGACACAAAGGATTAGACAAAAAGGGAAACAATGCCTCCTAAAGACGGTACAGCGGGTAACGTTTCCATTATGGTAGATATTAAAATTAGACAATGACTTTACCATATAGTCTTAGCAGGGGCGGATGCAGGAATTTATGAATGTAGGGTCCTAGCCAAGGGGCGGGGGTTTTGGGGGCTCTCCCCCAAAATTGTTTTACAGTAGAAGCTCTGAGGTGCATTCTGGCACATTATGAGCCTATTTTTCTTATATATTTTGATCGTTTAGATCTATTAGAAATCTTGTACAGAAAGCACCACGCTGCTATTTTGCTCTGATATAACAATACATTAAAAAAACAAAAACAGGACATCTCCCCTGGACTCGCACTTGCTTAGAACTGTAACCAAAATCAATACTTTATTATTCAGCGAAGCCACTGTACACCGCACGAAGGAAACTAACAAGGCGCTCCATTTTGTAGTAACCCTGGAAACCTCTAGCGGGAAACACAAACCTTTGTAACGCGACAACTCATGTGTTAAGCGATGCCGCTATTTAATTAAACGACGTTTATTAAAACCTGAATCTTGCGCGATGTGTGCGTGGCTGTTATAAAACCGACTGGAAGAACCCCATCACTAGAAGCGAATGGCAGCTACGCGGGCGATAGATACGCATCAACAGGGGCCAATTTCACGAAGCTGCTAAGCACAACAATTTGCTTAGCATGAAAATGTTTCCTTGGCAAAAACAAGGTTACATACCAAATTTTCACGTGATCTTTACTGTTTTTGATTGATAATCAACTGGTTTTTTGCTTAGCATAAAAAACACGTAGAATTTTAGCTGATAACTTGTTTTTAATGAGCAAGAGTTTTTGGTGCTCAGCAAATGTTTGTGCTTACCAGCTCCGTGAAATTGGCCCCTGGTCAATAGTAGCGCCAACACGTGCGCAGCGCGTCAGTCGAACACTTGCGCGCACTATTTACGGACATTTCCAAAATGTCCCTTTCTGAGAATCACATTTGGAAATGGCACCTTTTTGAATTTTTTTTTGTTTAAATGACAGCATGCCAGATAGAATAATTTGTATCTTTACAGGTAAGCTTTTCAACAGTATTTGTTTGGTTATATTTTAAGGTATATTACCCCTTTAATACCCAAATCAATAATTTTGAAGGTTTTTGAACACATAAATACACGCAGCAACTGACACTATCAAAAATCCCTTCCAACTTCAGAAATAATAACTTTTTAGACTGCATTTACAATATTAAAAACAAAAACTATGTATTTGTTGAATTTCACTTTTTGGCCAAACTTTATTGTGGCAATTGTTTTTGCCGAGTTTCATACCAATTAAAAATTTATGAGATTGTTCTAGTTTGTATATCAACACACAAACGAGACAAACAAATAAGGATAACAATAATAAATATATTTTCAAAATATTATTTTTAAATAAAACCAAGAGGCACATTTCAAAATTATTGTCCATTCACATTAAAATAATGAACAATAAACAAAGGAAATAGATGTACATGTACATATACATATGGCACAAAGTATGTAAAACCAATGTTACTATGCACAAGAAAGAGAAAATATTTGGCATAATGAGGTCACAATTAGATTACAAGTTCAGAATCTACACACTTCCAAAACTTTGAGTAGTGTCTCAATTTAAGGGCATGGGTAAATAACAATTAAAAAGCAATAAGATAAAGATAAAAAATAATAATGAAAATAACATTTGTTTAATAAGCAGCATTTGTTCCCCATCAAATGTTTGATTGGATAAATCAAAACGGGGTCTGTCCATAAATTACGGGTCAAATTTTTCATTAGTTTGGTTTCCAGACCAAATAATTCTCAATATTTCTGATAAATTATTAGGTTAGGTAGCCGCCAAGGTCACATGACTAAAACTGGAGGAATTCCTCTAGTTTAGTGATAAAACCCTGACAACCTAATTATGAGATAAACAGCTTTGAAGTTCAGAAAAGCGTATTATTTCTATACACAAATGTTTCACAAAATTGACACAAAAAAACACACTTCTGGTAGACGGATTTTGTTCAAATTTGAGGAGATTGTAGATTAATAGTGAGTGACTTAGGAAAACCTAAAACCTCAAAATGGTAAAATCCATCCCGAAATGACTTCAGAAGTACATTGTGACAAAACACATTGTGCGACTTTGTCCAGGTTTCGTTGGAACAGGTCACAAATAGTCAATTTCAGTAACACTTGCATTGGAAACTTACTAGGTCAGGTGTAACAAGGACACCAACAAATGTCAGTTTTGAACCCCTTAACCAGTTCGCGCCAGGATTATTTTAACATCACCAAGCCGAGGCGCGGGATTATTTTAAAAGAAACTCGATCCGAGGCGGGTTCAGGCCGATGGTACCGGGAAGCATACCCACGCATTTCCGGCCTTGCTCGCTGCTGACAGACATTTCCAGTCTTGCTCGTGACGTGTTTATGCGTCATCCGTTTTGAATCTGGGGAAAACTGTGCGTGTACAATGTATATACATTGTACGTCCTCCGGCGCGAACCGGTTAATTATTGATGGACTAACCCATCCCTCTATTGGCTCTAAGGAAATGGAACCAATTAAAGTTAAGGGGATGGGTAGCAATTAAGGCCTATGGAGGCCAGAGAGATATTATAGCACTGTTACTTAGGTAACCAAAAATGGGCTTTAGAATAATATTTTGTGGATAACATATTAGAGATAAGGTGAAGGGTATGAGATTTTGCATATATGTAACCTGTCACCACAAAATGGAAAAAGACAAAATTTGAAAAAGGGGGAGGGGGGGGGGGGGGGGGGGTGTTTTCATGTGAACTTCAAACTGCAAGTCCTGTTTTACCTTCCTCCAATTTTGTTCTTCTGTCAAACATCTTTTATCCCCTTTTTAAAGTGTAATGCAACTGTAACACAACTGCAGGATTTTTAATGTCATTTTCTCAAGAATCATTTTTACCACTTCAAGTAAGTGGCTGGTCTGTATTTTCGTTATTGAACTCGGTTCCCATTAACGATGTATACCGTTGGAAAGCTCTTGTTATGTAGAATCTAGATATATAAACACCTCCATTTTTAAAAAGTTTGACCTTAAGCTCATTTTGTGGCCACTGGTCACATTATATAACAGCATCACGTCCCAGTTGCATAGACCGTTGAGTAGCGACTCGACTGAGATGTGTTCTGCTCCTTCAGCTTGTTGTACCATCTCGGTGGATCCTTTGAGGTCTGTTGAGAAAAAAAGGAAAAAGAATTTTGAGGAACGTCATCACAAAAAAACTGGAACAATCCAGGACACGGCAGCTTCAGCATACTGGTCCAGTAGGCCATACCACTAACAAAAATGACCAATCACAGTGCATGATTTTAAAGCCTGATAAATTGTTGCCCTTTTGTTCGAAAAATATTTGTCACTTCAGCATAGTATACTGCACACTTTTTTGTTGATTTAACGTTTTTTTCACTTGTACGCCCCGATTCCATTACCAGCATGGTTTTAGTCATAGTCACGGTTAAGTGGTGTTGTTATGTTAATTGTAAATCTAACTTCCAGTATTGTTAATATGTGACCCGCTCCATCGTAATAAGGAATAAGTCGCTGAGGCCGTTTTACGCAATCGGCCGTTAAAGTGAACGCATGAGTGAAAATCGTGACCAAGTCGGTTTGCTGAACATTGTATTTTTAGGAAGTGTAGTTATAACAGATTATTGTCATTAATGTATTGTATGTAAACACGATCAATAAAGATGAAAATGAAGAGGATTTGTGTGCTGTCCGTATGATTTTTGTTAATTTTGTTTATTTCAAAGCTGTTTTTCTCGGAATGTGGATTCGGTAAATAAATATACACCTGTCATCTTCATCAGACCATAACTCGTTAACCTAAACAGATACACACTTGTGATGGGTATCATTAGAAAGCTTATGAACATCCCTTTCTCACCATGTGCATATCTCAAAAAGTCATTTTGCGACTTATTCCTGATTTCGATGGAGCTGGTCACATATAGGGGAAAGGCAATTTTTAGCCATTTCCTAAGTCAAAGGCATCACCTACTTGTATGTAATTACACTAGACTTAGAAAGATTTGCGATAACACCATGTGAAAGGACCTCTTTTGAGAAGAGGTAGGGTGGTTCTGATAAGAACTGGTGGTTTAAAACGCCGTTTCCAGAACCACCCTACCTCTTCTCAAACGAGATGCTTTCACATGGTGTTACCGCAAATCTTTCTAAGTCTAGTCTCCACCATGCAAAGCTTCAAAGCTCATTTAATTACACTAGTTTGTAATGCACTGTTCAAGTGATCGGCCAGGCATGCGTCACACTACTAGGCAGTTGCTATGGTGGGTGTGGCCTACTGGATCCGTGGATTACTGAGCTTAATCAATTAAGTGATCATTTTCATGAGTCCTCCAACTTGGCTTTTTAAAAAAACTCACTGAAAATATTCAACATCTCACTAAAAATCTTTGGCAATGTACCTAGTCAGTTTCCTATATAAAATGGTGTATTGAAAAAGACGTATTCTCTTTGAGTAATCCCTGTTTGCTATTTCCCAGGTAAAGGCAACATTGCTAATGTTTTGAGTATATCGTGAATTTGGGTGTGATCCCTCGCCACATGGCAATTATGAGTTTGTGGCTTCTGACAAGCGCCCCTGAACAAAGATATTGGGGAACCGCCAACACAGGTCTGATTAGCACAGTTGGTAGAGCACTGGAACGGTAATTCTGAGGTCGCAGGTTCAAGTCCCGCTCCAGTAAAACAAATTATTCAAATCTAAAAAAAAAAAAAAATTACAAAAATAGTAGGAGCTGGTTTGTAAGAGTCAGCCCTGTGTTGCTTCGTTGGGCTGGATGCCGCCTGCTTGCGGATTGATGTATGCATCTTGGCTGGACCAGATACTTTCTCGATGTGTACAGGGCCTGGGTGTGAACCAGAGACCCTGGGTTGGTAGCGCTGGCTCATATTTAGGACCACCTGCTTCATGACTGCCATTTCCTGGAGACACAAAATATCAAAGAGAGTTTTATAAGACACAAATCACTGTGTGATAGAGTTTCCGTAAGTGCTTTGAATAGTAAAAGGCATTGACAATTTTAGAGGCAGGCATGGTACAGTTCTGATAAAGCATTTTTGAAATCACAGGTCCAAATCTGGCTTAACTCAATTTCTTTGTTACCTCATTTTTGGTATTTAAAGGGATGGTAGACCATTTGTCAGTCGTGCATTTTCATCGTTTGAAGCAGAAAACCCTGGAAACCTCTAGCGGGAAACACAAACCTTTGTAACGCGACAACTCATGTGTTAAGCGATGCCGCTATTTAATTAACCGACGTTTATTAAAACCTGAATCTTGCGCAATGTGTGCGTGGCTGTTACAAAACCGACTGACAGAAACCAACCACTAGAAGTAGAAGCAGGACTTTAATACAAACATTTGTGACCGTCCACGACGAAAGGGCTGTAAAGTAGGCATCTTGACATTTTGAGATTTTTAGAGAAATGAAATCTACAAGAAATAAGCTTTGAAATGATGTATTACAAGACATAGTTGGTATTTATGGTTAGCTACAACAAGTAACACTGAATATGAAAATTCTTAGTTTGTTATTGTTTTTCACATATTTTAATGGTCCTTTTCCTAAAATAAGCTCTGGAGACTTTACAGCCCTTTTGTCGTAGATGGTCACATTTTATTTTATATTTACAAATAAAAAGTATTTATAACCATTTATCTGCTCGAACAGCATTCAAATTCGAAGGGAGAATCGGTACTATTCTGAAACTGAGTGCTTGCCTACAAGTGCATTAAAATGAGTCCTACAAGTCCATTACAAAACTATCCAGAAATAGATCGACTCTGCGTGTTAAAAAAAGGTTTTTGGATCCTTGTGTAAAAACACTATCTTTCATGACCCGATGGATGTTGAAAGTGAAGTCACCATTCGCCATATAGGCCAACCAGTCCCTTAACAATAGAGCACCAAAGTCTGACGTCACCTATTTTGTGTTATTATTCAGGCAGTGGGCGGAGTCGAGCTCTGATCACAATTAAAATATATCTTCGATCGTATAGATAAAAGAAAACTCAAATATCAATCATGGTATACGTGCAGCACTACATCTAACTTGACCCCCGTACCACCCCCCCCCTTTTTTGTGTCGCCTAGACACAAAGGGTTAGGAAACAAGAGCAACAATGCCTCCTAAAGACGGTACAGTGTGTAACGTTTCCTTTAATATGGTAGATATTAAAATTAGAAAATGACTGGCACCTGCTTAGAACTGTAAACAAAATCAATACTTTATTATTCAGCGAAGCGACTGTACACCGCACAGAAGGAAACTAAGAAAGCGCTCCATTCTGTAGTAACCCTGGAAACCTCTAGCGGGAAACACAAACCTTTGTAACGCGACAACTCATGTGTTAAGCGATGCCGCTATTTAATTAACCGACGTTTATTAAAACCTGAATCTTGCGCGATGTGTGCATGGCTGTTATAAAACCGACTGGAAGAACCCAATCACTAGAAGCGAATGGCAGCTACGCGGACGATAGATACGCATCAACAGGGGCCAATTTCACGAAGCTGCTAAGCACAACAATTTGCTTAGCATGAAAATGTTTCCTTGGCAAAAACAAGGTTACAGACCAAATTTTCACGTGATCTTTACTGTTTTTGATTGATAATCAACTGTTTTTTTGCTTAGCATGAAAAACACGTAGAATTTTAGCTGATAACTTGTTTTTAATGAGCAAGACTTTTTGGTGCTAAGCAAATGTTTGTGCTTAGCAGCTACGTGAAATTGGCCCCTGGTCAATAGTAGCGCCAACACGTGCGCCGCGCGTCAGTCGAATATGGAACGCCAAACGTACCAATTTATGATGTTACGGGATACAAATTATTATGTGATGTAGTAAATATATTATGTGATGTGGTCAATCTATTATGTGATGTGGTCACTCTATTATGTGATGTCGTCAATCCATTATGTAATGTGGTCAGTGTATTATGTGACGACGTCAATCTATTATGTGATTTGGTCAGTGTATTATGTGATGTGGTCAGTGTATTATATGATGTGGTCAATCTATCATGTAATGTCGTCAATCCATTATGTGATGTGGTCAATCCATTATGTGATGTGGTCAATCCATTATGTGATGTAGTGAATCCATTATGTGATGTAGCGAGTCCATTATGTGATGTAGTGAAGCCATTATGTGATGTAGTCAATCCATTGTGTGAAGTAGTGAAACCAGTACGTGATGTGGTCAATCCATTACGTGATGTCGTCAATCCATTATGTGATGTAGTGAATCTATTATGTGATGTAGTGAATCTATTATGTGATGTCGTCAATTCCTTCACTCGAACACTTGCGCGCACTATTTACGGACATTTCCAAAATGTCCCTTTCTGAGAATCACATTTGGAAATGGCACCTTTTTGAATTTTTTTTATTTTAATGACAGCATGCCAGATAGAATAATTTGTATCTTTACAGGTAAGCTTTTCAACAGTATTTGTTTGGTTATATTTTAAGGTATATTACCCCTTTAATACCCAAATCAATAATTTTGAAGGTTTTTGAACACATAAATACACGCAGCAACTGACACTATCAAAAATCCCTTCCAACTTCAGAAATAATAACTTTTTAGACTGCATTTACAATATTAAAAACAAAAACTATGTATTTGTTGAATTTCACTTTTTGGCCAAACTTTATTGTGGCAATTGTTTTTGCCGAGTTTCATACCAATTAAAAATTTATGAGATTGTTCTAGTTTGTATATCAACACACAAACGAGACAAACAAATAAGGATAACAATAATAAATATATTTTCAAAATATTATATTTAAATAAAACCAAGAGGCACATTTCAAAATTATTGTCCATTCACATTAAAATAATGAACAATAAACAAAGGAAATAGACGTACATGTACATATACATATGGCACAAAGTATGTAAAACCAATATTACTATGCACAAGAAAGAGAAAATATTTGGCATAATGAGGTCACAATTTGATTACAAGTTCGGAATCTACACACTTCCAAAACTTTGAGTAGTGTCTCAATTTAAGGGCATGGGTAAATAACAATTAAAAAGCAATAAGAAATTTTTTTTAAATGAAAATAACTTTTTTTTTATAAGCAGCATTTGTTCCCCATCAAATGTTTGATTGGATAAATCAAAACGGGGTCTGTCCATAAATTACGGGTCAAATTTTTCATTAGTTTGGTTTCCAGACCAAATAATTTTCAATATTTCTGATAAATTATTAGGTCAGGTAGCCGCCAAGGTCACATGACTAAAACTGGAGGAATTCCTCTAGTTTCCGAAAATGGCCGAAGGTTTTTGAACACTTTCTATAAACGGTCGGGTATTATCGTTTACGTTTGCGATGTTTAAGTGATTCCTACCGTAAACGATAGTTATAAGGTAACAACGTTAACAGATAATGCCCGAGATCTCGATTCTTTTTTCTGGTTTGCATAAAATTAAAGCTCGCATTGGCAAAAGTTTATTCCAGACAAAATGCCTATAATATCACTTTTGAAGCCAATGCAGGCGTCGTGCCTTTTTGGGAAAAAACGTTATAATTTGAATTGTTGCATCGTCTAAAAATAGCTTCGCGGCCTACAGTCCGTCATGATCTGTTTTGGACACCAATGGCTACCTGACCTACAATTTATACGTCTGGGCATTAAAACAAATTGTCAAGTCAGGGGGGAGGGGGGGGGGGGGTGTTTTCATGTGAACTTTAATCTGCAAGTCCTGTTTTACCTTCCTCCAATTTTGTTCTTCTGTCAAACATCTTTTGAAACCTATTTCATCCCATTTTTAATATGTCATACATTCACTGTAACACAACTGCAGGATTTTTAATGTCATTTTCTCAAGAATCATTTGTACCACTTCAAGTAAGCGGCTGGTCTGTATTTTCGTTATTGAACTCGGTTCCCATTAACGATGTATACCGTTGGAAAGCTCTTGTTGTGCAGAATCCAGGAGCCAATTCCATAAAAGCATTCTAAGCCTAGTTGGTTGCTAACTTCCTTTCTATCTCTAGTTCCTTGCTAAATCTATTCCATAAAACCATTATACGCTTAGCAAGGTTCCTAGTTGCTTGCTGAAATTAGAATAGGTTTGGGGTATGTCTAAATCCTTAGCACCATTCTAAGTCACTTTCAATCTTTTATCTTTTGGGAATTTGTATTGACATCCTTATGCGCAGAGTCAAAGATAACCTTAAACTCCTCATAGCGTTCTGCAAGGAACAGATTTTCCGGACTCAAGTAATTAGGCTTCTTTTCCCCTTTTTGGAGTTGAAACACCCTCTGAAATAGCCATTTCTGAAACATGTGCTTAGGCCGATACAAATGTACATACCCTAAATAGGGTACAGAGGAATGCATTGACAATACAACCCACAGCATGACCTGATTTGAACTCTTTCCCTATTGTTAACTCAAACTAACCATGTACTTTGGCGATTATGCAAACCCCACACCATTCTAGCAAGCTGCAAGCAAGCAACTAGTAAGAATATTTGATAGAATGGTGTTATGAAATGCGATTTAGTTGATTGCTAGCAAGCAACCAACTAGGCATTTAGAATCATGCTAAAACCTAGTAATATACTAAGTTAGAATGCTTTTATGGAATTGGGCCCAGATATATAAACACCTCCATTTTTAACAAGTTTGACCTTAAGTTCATTTTGTGGCGACAGGTCACATATGTAACAGTATCACGTCCCAGTTGCATAGACTGTTGAGTAGCGACTCGACTGAGATGTGTTCTGCTCCTTCAGCTTGTTGTACCATCTCGGTGGATCCTTTGAGGTCTGTTGGGGGGAAAAAAAAGGAAAAAGAAATTTAAGGAACATCATCACAAAAAGACTGGAACAATCCAGGACACGGCAGCTTCAGCATACTGGTCCAGTAGGCGATACCCCTAAAAAATATGACCAATCACAGTGCATGATTTTAAGGCCTGACAAATTGTCGTCATTTTGTCCGACAGAAATTAGTCACTTCAGCATAGCTTACCGCACACTTTTTTGTTGATTCCACTTTTGTTTCACCAGCCTGGTTTTAATCATAGTCATGGTTAAGGGATGTTGTTATGTTAATTGTAAATCTGACTTCCAGTATTGTTAATATAGGGGAAAGGCAATTTTTTTGCCATTTCCTAAGTCAAAGGCATCACCTACTTGTATGTAATTACACTAGACTTGGAAAGATTTGCGGTAACACCATGTGAAAGGATCTCTTTTAAGAAGAAGTAGGGTGGTTCTGATAAGAGGGTGGTTTAGCACGACGTTTCCAGAACCACCCTACCTCTTCTTAAACGAGATCCTTTCACACTAAGTCTAGTCTCCACCATGCAAAGCTTTAACCAGTTCGCGCCGGATGACGTATATAAACGCAAACATTTCCCCAAATTCAAAACGGATGACGCATAAACACGCCAAGTTCAAGTTCGGAAATGTATGTCAGCAGCAAGCAAGGCCGGAAATGCGTGGGTGTGCTTCACGGCACTATCAGCCTGAACCCGCCTAGGATCGAGTTTCGTTAAAAATAATCCCGCCCCTCGGCTCGGCAATGTTAAAATAATCCCGGCGCGAACTGGTTAAATCTCTTGTAATTACACTAGGTTGCAATGCACTGTGAAAGTGATCGGCCAGGCACGCGTCACGCTACTAGGCAGTTGCTATGGCGGGTGTGGCTTACTGGATCCGTGGATTACTGAGCTTAATCAATGATCATTTTCATGAGTCCTTCAACTTGGCTTCCTACAAAAATCTCACTGAAAATATTCCACATCTCACTAAAAATCTTTGGCAATGTACCAAGTCAGTTTCCTATATAAAATGGTGTATTGAAAAAGACGTATTCTCTTTGAGTAATCCCTGTTTGCCATTTCCCAGTTCAATGCACAACATTGCTAATGTTGCAAATATCGTGAATTTGGGTGTGATCCCTCGCCACATGGCAATTACGAGTTTGTGCCTTCTGGAACCGCCAACACAGGGCTGGAAAGCACAGCCGGTAGAGCACCGGAACGGTAATTCGGAGGTCGCAGGTTCAAGCCCCGCTCCATTCAATTTTTTGTTAAATTAAAATCTGGGAAAAAAGAAAAACAATTACGAAAATAGTTGGAGCAGGTTTGTAAGAGTCAGCCCTGTGTTGCTTCGTTGGGCTGGATGCCGCCTGCTTGCGGATCGATGTATGCATCTTGGCTGGACCAGATACTCTCTCGATGTGTACAGGGCCTGGGTGTGAACCAGAGACCCTGGGTTGGTAGCGTTGGCTCATATTTAGGACCACCTGCTTCATGACTGCCATTTCCTGGAGACACAAAATACCAAAGAGAGTTTTATAAAGACACAAATCACTGTGAGATAGAGTTTCCGTAAGTGCTTTGAATAGTGAAAGGCATTGACAATTTTAGAGGCAGGCATGGTACAGTTCTGATAAAGCATTTTTGAAATCACAGGTCCAAATCTGGCTTAATTCAATTTTTTTGTTAACCTGATTTTTGGTTTTTAACCGGTTCGCGCCGGAGGACGTATATACACGCGAAGTTTTCCCCAGGTTCAAAACGGATGACGCATAAACATGTCACGAGCAAGTCCGGAAATGTCTGTCAGCCGCGAGCAAGGCCATAAATGTTTGTCAGTAGCGAGAAAGGCCGGAAATGCGTGGGTGTGCTTCCCGGTACCATCGGCCTGAACCCGCCTCGTATCGAGTTTCGTTAAAAATAATTCAGCGTCTCGGCTTGGTGATGTTAAAATAATCCCGGCGCGAACTGGTTAAAAGGATGGTATACCATTTGTCAGTTGTGCATTGTTATCGTTTAAAGCAAAACAAGTTCTCTAAATTTAAAGGAAGATGCTCGACAACTAAACCTGATAAAGTCCCGTGAATGAAATATGTTCCGAGAAAACAATATTCTAAGATTTTCATTTCAATTCAAAATTTGCCAAGGCAACGACAATTAGCATTCATGACAAGTTCTCAATCAGCTGAATGCAGCTAAATTAGACCGACGCATTTTTGGAAATAACATTCTTTCATTATTTTCTTCAAAATGACAGCATGCAAGAAGAAATAACTTCACAGTGAGTTTAAAGTCATAAATATCTCTTTCTGCTTTTGAACCGATTTTGTTTGTTTTAAAGGTAGGATACACCATTTGCAGATATCGAAAAAAATTACTACTGAATTATTAGAAAATATCTTACTTATTTGAAAGTAAATAATGATTGTAGGCATCCGGCAAAAGGATTGCGATAGATATCCTGAAAAATTGTATAAAAACAAATTCGCGATCGCCGGACGGCGATCGCGAAAAAAACAAGAACAACATGGAGAACAACAGGGAGAAGAAGTCAAACAGATAATTACTTAAGTCATACCTCTCTCTGATTTAAGAGTCTTTCCAGATCGGCAGACATCTGATTTCTGGCTTGAGTCAATTCATCTCGCTCCTGCTTCAGCCGTCTACAAAATTGTCCATAAACAAGAATGGCTTATGAATTCCGACCCAAAACTTGCAGTTAAACAACTCTCTGCTGTGGCTATGGGCCTCGTACACATGTAACTTTCTCAGCGAAAAGTGTCTGGTTAGGACGACACGCACAGAGACCATATTCCTTATGTGGGTTTTTTTTAGGCTCCGTTGTGCAGAATATTGTGTGCTCACAGCGCAATGAAATTGGGTCTGGGGCTTAACTCCTTTTTGTTTTCGAATTTTTCCTAAATTGATCGATCAGATGAAATTTGATAAGTTTTAGGAGTTTTCTAAGAAGGATAGGCCGTGTCCGAAACAGGTGTCTAGAGCTACAGCTACGGCTACGGCTATTGTCTGCGGCGGCCATATTGTAGCGCTGTCCGAAATGCCATCTACAGCTGCAGCTACAACATCACAAAAATCTAGTCTGAATTACAACTAGGCCTAGCCCAGGTGGACTCCCTAACCTCCCTTCATTACGGAGGGAGTCCAGGATACGAAGCCTCTAAACGTGGGCGAAAAAAATTATGATGAAATTTTCAATATTTTTACCTCATTGTAGACAATAATTCCACCCTCGCATATTATCATCGTGTTCTTATCTATGAGAACGGGAGGTTTAGAAATTCCATATGCTACACTGGATGACATTTTTCAGGAAATTAAACGCAAAAGCAACGTTACTCTCTTCATCAGTTTCATACCGACTCGAGTTCGTATACGACGTGCGCTGTATGCGCGATGCTGCGTACACGCTCAATATCAATGCGCGCAGCATGTATTAGCGATCGCGGATTCGCGGAGAGCCAAGGGCGCGCGTGTGCATATACACGCACACACGTACGAACTCGATGTGAAACTGACGAAGAGAGTCTACAAGTTTAACGTTGTTGTGAGTTTATTTTCCTGAAAAAAGCATAACATATGGAATTTCTTAACCCCCCGTTCTCATAGATAAGGACACATAGAATGCATAGACGAGAAATTGACTTTTTCGACAAGGTAAAAACGAGAGTAAAATTAGTTTCTTTTTTGAGTCGTATTGCACAGAGGTCTTAAATCCTGGACGTTAGTCGTAGTGCAATGAAGACGTCGTCCAACCTGAGCTACAACTAGGCCTAACAAACCGATACAGACGTCAATAATATCATAAGGTATTTCAACCGGCTGTAAGTTATTCTTACATCATAATTTAGCGAACACAAATTCAAGCATTGCTTGTTGGTGTTGGCTCTGCCGTAGCTGCGTCTGAATTTCATTTGCCTCAGCGCCTACGTAGATGTAGCTGTAGTTGACGACGTAGCCGTAGCTCTAGACACAACCTAAATCGGTTTTGTTTGTTTTTCAATCAGTTTCCAATTTCTGGCTTTTGCACTGTGCACCCCTTCAGAGGGCGCCCTTACTGTAAATTTGCATTCATTTCATCTTTACTCAAGTATTTTCCTGACTAAATCCGTAACTTACCCAATGTCTACCTCCAGTGTAGCGATATGAGACTTGTGCTTGTTGATCTGTCCGTCTCTGCTGCGTATGCTATCAATCAGATAGTTGTAAGGTTGCTGCGCCTGATCTAGCAGAGACGTGGCACTGGATAACTGTGTAAAGAAGGAAGAGATATTATACAAATACAGCATGGCTTGATGGGAAGTAGTGGGAATTACTGGTCCCGAGGTGTAGGTCAGCTCGACTACCTCCCGACGTGAAGAGGAGGGAGGTAGTCGAGCTAACCTACACCGAAGGACCAGTAATATACAAATACAGCTTGGTTTGAGGGAAAGTAGTGGGAATTACTGGTCCCGGGATGTAGGTCAGCTCGACTACCTCCGGACGTGAAGAGGAGGGAGGTAGTCGAGCTGACCTACACCGAGGGAACAGTAATATACAAATACAGCTTGGTTTGAGGGAAAGTAGTGGGAATTACTGGTCCCGAGGTGCAGGTCAGCTTGACTACCTCGCGACGCAGGTTCAGGTCGATAGTGCCGGGAAGCACACCCACGCATTTCCGGTCTTGCTCGCTGCTGACAGACATTTCCGGCTTTGCTTGTTGCGTGTTTTTATGCATCATCTGTTTTGAATCTAGGGAAAACTTTGCGTTTATATACGTCATCCAGGGGTGTGGCTAACTCACAAACAGCGATAGGTAAATTGCAGCTAAAGCCGATCAATTCCTGCACATCTCAACTTACAGAACCAGTTTTCAGTGCATAATATGGTATGATATTTATTTATTGTACATGAAGGTGTGCACTTCTTTCTTTTTTCAATGGCTTACCATGTTTCAATTCGTGACGTGTTTATGCGCCATCCGTTTTGAAAATGGGGAAAACTTTGCGTTTATAAACGTCATCCGGCGCGAGCTGGTTAAGGAGAGAAAGAGAGGAGTTATTAGGAATAATCAGGCTCAACTTATACCTCGTCTCCGAGTTGATGCATCTGCGTCTTGTTGTTGTCAAGCTCCTTCTTCATCGATGTGTTGATCCTCTCCAGTTGCAGAACACGTCTTGCCAGATGAACGCTGGTGAATCAAGCCAAGTCAAGAAAAATTTACCTCCAAAATTGTTCTGGAATAAAGTAAACGAGTATACAGAAACTCACAAAAGTCAAGGTCTAAACATATTTTGAAGTGAGGGACTTTTCCGAAGCTTGTTTTATCGGAGCTGACCTGTGTTGCAGTCTCCGCTTTGCCGTTGACGGAACATTGGCGCCGTACCCGTATGAGAATAACACTCTTTCCGCTGTCTCATCGTTATCATCTGAAATAAAAAACCAAATGAAAAGAACATTAATTCTTTCCTTACCAATGTCGAGTTTATTTGACCATTCCGCATATAGTGTTAACCAGTTTGCGCTGGGATTATTTTAACATCACCGAGCCGAGGCGCAGGATTATTTTTAAAGAAACACAATCTGAGGCGATTCAGGCCGATGGTACCGGGAAGCACACCCACGCATTTCCGGCCTTGCTCGCTGCCAACAAACATATCAGGCCTTGTTTGTGGTGTGTTTATGCATCATCCGTTTTGAATCTGGGGAAAACTTTGCGTGTATATACGTCCTCCAGTGCGAACTGGTTAAACAACGGCTTACTAAATTGGTTAAAAGGTAACACTGAATATGATTGTTTGTTTTACGGCTACGACTTTTTCTCCTATACTAGTTTTGTGGATAGTGGATAGCCCTAGCCACTGGCTTACTGTCAGCAGCCTGCATGACCACGTCATCTAGTTCCTTCTCCAGTTTCTCGTAAATTTCCAACTTGGCGCGCAGCTCAGAAAGCTGAGCTTCCAGCTCTGTGGCTTTGCGGTCCGAGGACGTCTGCATGCTGTAGTATTCCTTGGTTAAAACCTAGAAAAATAGAGGACAAACAGAGTAAAAATACTGGTATATTGAATTTGGTTCTTATACCACATGAGCTCTGAAAGTAACCTCTAAAGAGTCATAAAGGCCAAGTTGGGGGACCTGGGGCCAAGTTCATGGAGCTACTAAGCACACAAATTTGCTTAGCACAAAAAAGTCTTGCTCAGTAAAAACAGGTTTACCAGCCAAAATTCCATGTGTTTTTAATGATTAGCAAAAAACTAGCTGAATATCAATCACAAACAATAAACATCACCTGAAATCACCTGTTTTTGCCAAGGGCAAATTTCCATGCAAAACAAATATTTTGTGCTTAGCAGCTCCGTGAAATTGGCTCCTGATGCTCACGCGAAGACACTAAGGCTTGTGAACATTCAGAACAAAAATTTGCGGTGCACACTTTACGTGTGAAGAAGGTACAGTGTAAAGAGGTGGAAGGCGAGGGAAAAAAAACTACGCCAACCTGACTCCCCTGACATGCACAGAACTGGTTTACTGTGGAAAATGTGTATTTAAATCCATTTTTGAGGCCAAAAGTAACTGTAATGTAGTGAGCTTGTCACTAGCACAGGGATAGTAGTTGTTGCTTCGATGCTTGCTTGGTTTATTGTGACTCAATACATCTCTGTACATCACATGAGGTTCTATAGGCTTATCAAAGGGCTACATTGTTCTAGGGTGCAATCTGATCCAAGTTGGGGTTCATGCATTCCAATGTGGATGAGGTAATGTCTGGGTTTGGGTGTGTGGTTTCATATCACTAGGTGCCCAATATACACAGCTTTCATGCAAGGATACTACAGTAACGTTACCTGAATCTTCTTGCGGTGTTTATCCAGCTCTACCTGGGTCTTGTCCAAGTTCAGCAGTGTCTCCTCCTGCAGCATGTGAGCCCTCTCTGCCTCAAATTTGTGCATCCTGGCCTCTCCTAGTAACTCTGACGTCTTGTTGTCAGATGTCATCTGTAGCTGCCTCAAACTTAGGATAAAATCATAAGATGGAATTGCCATCGGGGTGATGTAAATTCAATACTAGATTAGATTGTTGCTCTTCGCTAACATATTTGTACACTGTATACCTGTCTCAAGAGATTTTTTAAAACTTTAACCCTGCCAGTCGCAGCACAGTGCATCAGGTAAAACAAGCCTGGTGCACTTTGATGCATTCAGCTGTCAACACCAGTGAATAAACGACCACAGTCTAGGACTATTGAGAGCTAATCCCCATTGAACCATGCAAGAGATGGATTCTGCTGCGTTGGGTGACCACAGTTTAGCAGTTTGGACTTAAAATTTTGACCTGATGGATTTTGCTGCACTGGGCAGGGTTGTCACTTTGACAAATGATGCATGTTGCTGCGTCTGGCAGGGTTTCTAGCTAAAATATCGTAGAAGGTATTAATCACTGACTCGGGTGGGGCTTGAACCCATCATTTACTGCTCTCTAGTGCAGATATCTTATCACTCGACCACTGAGCTAGCCTGGGTCAGCTGGCTGGTTCCAATCTGATTAGCAGCAGGTACCTTAACCAAATGAATCTATCTATGATTTAAGTCGTTGTATGCACCAAAACTTATTGTTACTACAACCAAAACCGATATTTAACTCAACACCAGGCATGGACTTTGTTAACATGATATATCACTTCATGTCTTAGCAACAGTAAACTACATTTCACAGAATTGACGACCACAAATTTCCTCTTTGTAACAATTTTCACCATAGTTTGTAAAAAAAATTCTTGCAAGTTTTCCAATACTACTGAGTCAACGACTCAAATGAAAACCAGTATTCAATTTGCATGGATGAAACTCAAAATTAAAGTTTTATTGGCTGTGCCGAATTTCAATCATGCAAGATGTTGAACTAATAATAATAACAATAATAACAACTGGATTTTTATAGTGGCAAATTGCCTAAGGATACAAGGTGCTGTGTCATTATTATCCCTGCTCATTGGGCCCACGAAACATTCCAAATACCATCTCAGCTCCCTGGGGAGTATACAGCTCAATGCTGCGGTTTCAGCGCAAAGCAGCTAATAACAACCATCTGTGCCCTCACAGGTTCCAATTTACTTTAAGGTGGAGAGAAGCAATGAGTGATAAAGTGCCTTGCCAAAGGGCACACGCACCATTTGACTCAGACCCACAACTTTACCCACAGACCACAAATTCAATGCTGAAGACCACGAGGCCACGGCGCTCCATGGTGTGCTGTTTATCCGAGGTACAGGTACTCACTCTGCCAGCAGTTGCTCATATTTGGCAGTGCATTCCTTCTCTGTTGCCACAGCCCTGTCCTTCTCAGATAGGGCAACGTCGCGATTCTCCCTCAGATTCCTGGCAAGAAATCCAACAAAATAACGTCAATCATTGAGAGACGACTGTGAAATACATACACTCTCTTGAAAACAGATTGTTAACGAGTTCGCGCCGGAGGACGTATATAAACGCAACGTTTTGCCCATATTCAAAACGGATGACGCATAAACACGCCACGAATTGAAACATGGTAAGCTATTGAAAAAAGAAAGAAGTGCACACCTCACACCACAGGCCGGAAAAGCGTGGGTGAGCTTCCTTGTACTATCGGCCTGAATCCGCCTCGGATCAAGTTTCGTTAAAAATAATCCCGCGCCTCGGCTCGGTGATGTTAAAATAATCCCGGCGCGAACTGGTTAAAGTTACGCAAAACATTCAAGCAAATGAAGCAGCAAGGCCGGTTAAGGATACTGTGTGCTGTGTATCTGGGTTGGGGTACAAAAACTATCCAAACATTAGTCGCAACACTATAGCACAAGCTTCCGAACACTTTCAAAAGCCGGTTTAACACTAGACAAACCTAGGGGTTAAAAACATGCAGCGTTTCACACTACAAAACAGTCAACCCCGCGCCAACCCCGAAATTGATTTTAACCCGGGTTGAACTCAACTCTGCTCCAGACCAGAATTGAGATTTTCAACCCAAGTTGTAACTCTCGCCCTTGATTAAAAAAAAAAAAAGTAACTTATCAAAATAAGTTTGCATGAGGCAAACTCAGTTTGCATGAAGCAAGTGTGAAACAATACAGGGTTGAACACAGGGGTGAAAAATTCAAAACTTCAACCAGGGGCGGCAGCGGGTTCACCCAGGGTCGAGCTCAACCTGGGTTAAGAGACTGTAGTGTTAAAAAAAGCTTAAGAACTGTTAGCTAAAAAAAATCAACAAACTGAAAAAAAGAAGCTTTTACGTGTCATGGAGAATTCGCAGGTGGGCAATTTTCGTAAATTCTGACGTGCACATCAGACACTTAAATGCCCTGCCATTGAAACGTGATACATCACTAATATGTGACATCTGATGAGCAAAAAGGAATTACAGACAAAACTAGGGTACGTCATGTGGTAGGACATAGGTTGTATATTACAGAATTTCCTATGTGTGAAAGGAGCACAGTCCCACATGTAGTCAGTCAACATAGGTAAAATTACCACTGACATGTATACCTGTTCTCGCGTTCAAACATCTCCCTGGTTGTCGTTTTAAGCTTGCCCACTTCGGTGTCTGTACGGAGTCTGATGGCATCGAGTTCCTCACGTAGCCGGCTCTCGTACTCGGTTTTATATCGATCCCTAAGAAAAGAGACACACACACAAGAAAGAGACTTAAATTGTACCTTTTCTTTCTTCTTATACGTGAGGCGTTCTGGCAAAATCAAACTAAACTTGGCACTAGCCGCAGTGGATACAAACAATTGTTTTATTTTTTGATTTATTCATATTTATAATCTTTAATATATCTACTGAAACATAGTTTTAAAATACATGTATGTGGAATAAAATAGTGTGGAAAAAAAGGTAAAAACAATTGACATGTTTACGAATATAAAACTTAAAACTTAAAGGTAGGATACACCGTTTGCAGATACTGATTTTTAAACAGCGATCGCGAAAAAAACAAGAACAACATAAATACAACCACCCGACGCCGGTTGAAAACGAACGCCGTTTTTCTTGCTTTTCTCAGCATTATAAAACTCCGGACAGGTCAGTTAAACAATATTTACTATAAAATACAACCCCCCAAATCCACCTATTCCTGATAATTTAAGCAAATACCAATGGTGTATCCTACCTTTAAATGACCGTTTTCTTGGTATTTTATTTTATGCCATGTCGATTTTTAATGTTTGATGTCCGATTGAAGTGCAACAAACAGTACTGTAGGAAAAATTATATTCTCTTTCCTAATACCCGCAAACCCTCATTTCAGCTTCTGCCCGATTCTGTCTCATTTTGCCAGAACGCATTCATATAAGGATCAAGGTAAGAAAATTAGGAAAGGTAGAAATTAGGAAAGGTAGAAATACTTGATGGCCTGGCAGCTCTCCATACCTTGACTCCACATATTTCTCATACAGCTCTTCCCGTGATCTTTTGGCATTCTCCAGGTCTGTGACGGTGTCCCTCAGTCGACTCTCGGCGTGGTCGTGCTTGCCAGTCAGGTCGTTGAGCTGCCTGTGTAGGTAGTCCTTGTCTTGCCTCAGGAGGGACAGCTCCTGGTTCACTGTGGACAACTGTAAAGTAAAAGACACAGGAAATGAAGAATCGCAAAAGAATTAATCAAAGAGATTGCAGAAAGATGAGACAATTGTCAGTCTGACATCTGGGTTCAAACAGGCATGCAACATAAAATGAGGATATTCATTGACTCCAGAAGATTTTGAACAGTTGTTTGGGTTTTGTTTTTTTTCAATTTTTAATGGCAGACAAAAACAATAGCAAATTCTGTCCTGGGCCAATATGTGGTGCGATCAAGCAAAATCAGTCGGAACTCGTCAATTCTTGTTTTGAGATAGGGCCAAAATATGTTTGTAGGGGCGGACAAATCCAAATTGAATACAAAACAGAAGGGGAAAATATTTTTCTTTTACATGAAAATACTCTTTTAACCAAATTTAGAAGGGAAGTGATACAAAAACTAGATTTTCTCAGTTTCTTTATTTTTATTGTGCTGGTGTTAAAATGGTTGTACTTTTTTAACCAAAGGTCGTATTCACATGGGGTTTTCACTGAAATGGAGCCTGAAGTACGCTACAAAAGAATATGTAAAAATCCCCCAAATTACCAGGGCCTACCTCAGACTGACTTTGCTTGATCGCATCACATATGGTCATCAGGCTTGTTGTTAATTATGATTTCAGTAGCATGTAATGACTGGGCAAATTTATATTTCTCTTGGACGCGATGCCAGTCCCTTGCAGATTTACTTCCCAGCTAATTCTAGGTACTCATTTATACTCCTAGGTGGAGAGAGGCAATGTGGCGAAGAAGTGGCTTGCCCAAGGACACAATATATGACCAGCAGCTGGATTCCAACCCCTGATCCTCTGATCATGAGTCACCAGCCCTAACTATTAGGCCACACTCCCACGGCAGACAAGAGAATTTAAAGGTAGGACACACCATTGGTAGTTGCTTGAATTATCATGAATGGGTGGATTTGGAGGATTTTATTCTATAGTAAATATCGTTTAACTCTCCGGTCCGAAGTTTTACAATCATGGATGCTGAGAAAAGCAAGAAAAACGGCATTTGTTTTCAACCGGCGTCAGGCAGTGATTCTTATGTTGTTCTTGTTTTTTTCGCGATCGCCGTCTGGCGATCGCAAATTTGTTTCTATAAAATTCAATTTTTCGGAACAATTACAGGATATCTAGCGCAATCCTTTTGCTGGATGTCTACAATCATTATTTACTTTCAAATAAGTAAGACATTTCCTAATATTTTGGTAGTAAATTGTTTTGATATCTGCAAATGGTGTATCCTAACTTTAAAATAAGACAGATTCCAGGATTAGTACGAATATAGCGCGAGTGATGCCTCTTACTTTCTTGGCTATGTCTTCCTTCTCGCTCAGTGTGTTCTTATACATGACGTCCAAGTAGGTATGTTGTTTCTTCAACTCCAGGTAGTCATGCTCCAAGTGGTCCCTCTCACTGGAAAAGAAATCAGATACATAAGGTCTATTTCTTTTGGCTGCTTTTCACAAAATGTACTCAGAAATTTACTCAAAAGTACCTGTCACACATGATTTTACGATTTGGGACCATAAACTATTTATCTTTTAGATATTTATTTTCCAAATTTCTTCACCGATGTAGACACAAGAGTGCCAACTGTTTGATAATAATTCTTTCTGGTAATAAAACAAAGGATCCCTCAATAGCACCTAAGGCACTGTAGCTAGTAAGCCTGATGAAACCTGTAGAGAGAAGACAATGAGAAGAAGGTACAGTTTTAGAGGTGGGAGGAAAACCCCAGAGGAATATCCTGGGGAAAACCCACGGAATCAGGCAGGGACTTAATACCCAAACCACATATTGGCCCAGGTGCCGGGATTCGAACCCAGGTCATAGCGTTGGAATGCGAGGAAAGAACCGCTATGCCAACCTTACTCCCTAATAATAATAATAGTTTTTCATTTATAGTGCGCCATGTCTGTCAAATTTGGCACAATCATCATTTTCCGTACTCATTGGGCTTACGAAATTACATTCCAAATACCTCTTCAGCTCCCTGGGGAGTATACAGCTCAATGCTGTCATTTTGGCGCAAATCAGCTAATAACAACAATCTCTGCTCACAGGTGCTCATTTTACTCCTGGGTGGAGAGAAGCATTGAGTGACAAAGTGCCTTGCCCAAGGGCACACCCACCATAGTCCTAGTCCTGATTCCTTTAAATTTTGGCAAGTTACTAAAACAGTAAAGTTAGTGAGGTTAAAGGGACCGTATACGTTTGGTAATTGGAAACCACTGTTTGTTTCAATCCTATATAGTTATAGATATACACCCTAAAACTAACCTGTAAAAATTTATTTCAAAAGGGAGTAGCGATTCTGAGATATTGCCGAAAATCTGGAGCAGTTATGTCCACGAAGGAAGAATAATCTGCATTGGAATATACAATCTGAGAAAAGTCACTGCAGTAACGCTTCTCAAATCTAAATTGTTGGGGACAAAAAGTTACATCTTTTTCTATAACCGCAGTACTTCGAAGTGAAAAGTTTCAAAAAATGCATTATACTATCCAAAGCTGCTGTACTTCTTACCAAGTAAGTTTTTATTGCCATTCATTTTTGGAGTAATTACCAAACGTATACGATGCCTTTAAACAGTTGTTGAGGTCCGTATCCTCAATGTATGTAATTCTTAGTGTACCTTTTGACTTGATCGTAGTTTTCCCTCTTATAATCCCCTTGCTGTATGGAGGCCTTGGTGTCTGCTAGCTGCAGCGTCAAGCGTTGACATTTGGTTTCAAATTCAGACCTCACGTTGTGCTCAGTGGTTAGAGTCTGTTAGAGAGTGGACAGTGAAATTGGCAGATGTGAGCACAAACAATGATGAATGGACCCAGCTAAACTGGAGTATACAGTGAATAGAGCAACTTCTTAACCAGTTCGCGGCGGTATTATTTTAACATTATCGAGCCGAGGTGCGGGATTATTGTCCTTAAAAACAACTGCCTGATCTTTGTCACTCAAGTAAAAACAACTTGTCACCGTGCCGATTTTAGTGCCTTTCATAAATGTCTTGTTTGTTCAGTCATCCATGGCAATGACATAATGAACCTTGTACCATTGGACAGAGGGCATTCTACCCTTTCCACAGACATTTATCTTTTTCTGAAAAATTCAGTAGTTTTACAACAATATTAAATTGAAAATGGGTATCCTTTTTTTATAGAAGACACCCTGTATAGTTGAGAGTTGCCATCACATGCACAGGCCGCACGTGGATAGAGATCAACTCGCGATAAGAAATATACGATCTATAGATAAGGTGGTTCTTTGTCTCGGTTATAAATATTCAAAATTACTGAAGCACAAGTTCGCATCGAATATCAACAACGGCGATCGTGTTTGGATATAAAGAGATCGTTCTTTTGAAGAAACTGCTTTGAATTCGTAGATGGAGGCTGTAATCTTCCAGCACTGTGGACTTTGAAGATAGCCATGTACGACTGAAGAACAATCGGAACAAACACTTTAAATTATTCTCCTTTAAAACCAAGATAGAGACCTACCTGTTGTAACGCGGCCAGGTCATCTTTGTACGTATTGACCTGTTGCTCCAGGGTGCTGTTCCATCCCCTGAGGTCCGTTAATTCTATCTGAAGGGGTCGCACTCTGTCGTATAACTTCAGCTGTGCAATAGAAAATAACAAATAACAGAGAACAGATACTTTTTTAGAGTAAAAGCATGTATTTTGTTTCAAGGTGCAAAAATATTTGAACATGTATTTGTGAACTATAAACAGATTTATGGGGGAGAGCTGATCCCTTTTGTCCTTACACACTGCAGACTATTGTTAACCCATCCCCCTAGATAACTGAAAGGAATTCCTGAGATTCAGGAAACACAATGACCAACAATGTTGGTCCAAGCACCTTTGTGGAAGTGCTGTGGCCTAGTTGTCAGGAGCATTGAATTCGGGGTCTGCGGGTACATGTAGTTCTGCAGGTTGGGGGTTCAAGCCCGGCCTGGGCTAGGACACTTCTACACATAATATGGGTAGAGGCATTATTAATGCCTTGCTGTGGACTAGTTACCCATCCCAACTCAATTCGTGCTGTGAAGAGATCAGATTGTCTTGTCTTGTTTCAGTGCAAAGGGCTGGTTCTTCCACCCTTTCCTCTAGTAGCCCACACCTTGAGTTGCCTTTGGCCTTGTGATGGGGAATATGTACATGTATTCAAAAAATGAAAAAAAAGATAAGTGGGGGGTCCTCTGCCTTTTATTTTGCTTTATATGTTGTGAACACCTAAACAAAGACACTGACAATTTTGGAGACCACCAACACAGGGTAAGATAGCTCAGTTGAAAGAGGGCCGGTCCGGTGTTCTGGAGATCGTAGGTTCCAATCTCGTTCCTGCGAGTTTTCTTTGCTCACTTTGATAAGATTGTTTTAATTATATACCTGTTGTAAGACAACAGACCCGGCTATTTCAAAGCCTGTTTTCTAAGTTGTGTAATTTGAACTCCAAGGAAGTAATTAATATGTAAACACGTCATACATGTATCTCCAAAATGAAAGGGGTTATGGCACTCTGTTATATACCAAATGGAAGCTTACGTTGTGGGCTTTTCAACCATGTATATAACTCAATTTCACATTTTGGCGACATAATACACCTTTTTTGTAGAGCCGGTCACGTTTGTGCATGAGTGTTTTAGGTTCATGATGTGATGAAGAACCCTAAACTATTAAAACAAAATTAAAACATATAGAAAAACAGTTATATAAACTCGAAAAAACAGTATTACCGCGACCACTCCATAGAGACGTGTGCAAAAATTTTGTTTCTTTTTTGTAACCTAACCCGTTTTTACCTAGAGCTTTTGCCACGAAATTAAAAATCTATAGGATAATGTACCCAAATCTATCGACATATTCAATAAAATTTAAAAAAATGTAATTTTATCGAGTACTTGGGCGCTCGGACGACCACCAAACGGTCGTCCTAACGACGGTGGTCATCGTAATGCCGTAAAATTACTGCGAACGGTCGACCCAAGCGCGCATAGTCTATAATTATTAATTGGTTATGATTTGTTTAAATTAAATCCTTGGTTATAATTATTACCGGTACTAAAATTCTAAAACTTTGAAACAGGATATCCAAAGTAACCTGTGTATCCACTTCTATCCACTATTTTAACTACATGTATCAATGTGTATACAAATGTGTACAAACAAACATGTAAATATCCTATGCACTAGGCTATGGAATTGTGTCTGCACCCACCCACAAAAGTGAATACACAAATATGAAGTATCAAACATTGTATGAAATCCACAAATGTTCTACTTACGACAATGGCAACACAAAGAAACCACCCTTTCTTCCTGAACTAAAAACCTGAGTTGAAGGTCCCTGACAGTGTGCAGTATACATGTAATAATCCATGGCCTTGTAAGTATGCACCGATAAGTTGGCATAGAAGGGAAAGTGATCTTTGTAGGAACTAGGAAACTGTCTGCTTATGAACTTCCTCTGGTAAAAAAAAAATTGTTTCTCTGAGTTTTCCTGCTCAAGGTTAAACACAAACATTTTTTTTCTTCTTTCTTTTCAGTAAAAAATTTGGATATAGACAGAGAGCTTGATTTTGCAATATAAAAAAACAAATCTAAGGCTGATTGCACTTATGAAATACAGTGACTGTAAGTGAATAATTACAGAACCTGGTGTACTGTCATTTACAAGAAAAGTGGAATTTTCTTATCAATTTCCAACCATCGTTGAAAAAACCGGACTATTTTTAAATATTTCCCCTTAATTTATAGTCAGAGGGGTGTTTAAAAAAAACCATGAGTCGATGTTGCTTCCGTGCACCATGCACTGCGTGACATCACATGTCGATGCAGGTAGCCCATGATTCAGTCCATGATATGATTTGGCCCCAAATTTGATGGGTGGTACCCTGAATCACACTGGTATTTTTGTCACACGTGCGGAAAGGAGCCCTGCTAATTTTCCTCAACATAGTTTTTATTTTGTGCATAAAAACAAATTTTGCTAGAGGCTTTTTTTTGGAAGCTTCTTGCAAGAAAAAAGTGAAAAATTCAGGACAAATTGAGAGAAACTGACTCGAAAGTTTGGACCCCTGTATATTTGAATGAGCCCCACTTAATTACACTTCCACCTCACAGCCCACATTTGCATTATTTTATTTATTTTTTATACTTTAATTTTTTTCAACACCCATCAGCACTATAGAGGATGGATATTAAAGTGAGAGAATACAATTGTAGAGGTGGGAGGAAAGCCCTAGAAGAATAATCTGGGGGAAAACCCAAGGAATCAGACAGGAACTGAAAACCCGATCCACATCTTGGCCCAGGTGGCATTCGAACCCCGGTCACAGCAGTGGAAGGCGAGCCGAGGAACAAACCACTTTGCCAACCTGACTCATTCTTGGATGAAAAGGTCTATTAAACACAGTGTTTTGAGTAACTCACAGCGACATAATCCCGCAGCGACAGCTCTTCCTCCGAGTGCACCCTCAACTCAATGTAGTCGGTCTCGCTCAGCTCCAGGTCTCGCAGGACGCTGCGTACGTCGCCGGCCCGGCGCTGCAGCTCTGCGTTGGTCCTCTCCAGCTGCTGTTGCCGTTTGACGATGGTGTCAAGGTTTGACTGCAGACCCTGCTGTCGCTGTCTGGAGTCCTGCTTGTGGATGTTGAGCTGGGCCTCCAGCTTGGCCTGATCAATAAATAAATTGTACATTTTTTGTGTGACTTCTACAGTCAATGATGGTTGTAGGAGCTAGGCTTAAAATCCTCAATCCATCAAACTCATCAAGTTTTTAATATGGAGGTATCCTGAATCTGCCAAAATTTTCGAAAACAGGAGTATGGATTTTGGGATTTTGTAAACAATCTGATTCCCCAGCTTACCAAGCCTGACATTGATAATATTCTGGACCTTTTACTCTTGGAACCCGACTATCAAATAGTCTGGTTTCAAGAGTGAAAGGTCCACAGTATTGTCAATGTGAGGTCACGAAAGTTGGAGATTCAAATCGTTAACTATCGTAACAATAGCTACGGCATTAAAAAACAACATCAATGCACTAAACAAAAGCGTTAACCCCAGAACCACCCTGAGTCCATCAAAATCCATTTCCTGTTTTGGAGGATTTAAGCGGATTCAGGATACCTCAATATTGAACAAATGGAGGAGTGTGATGGATTGAGGATTTTAAGCCTAGCGTTACTGCAGGAGTTTGATGGATTCAGGATACAGAAATTCAGGTGATGGACTGTGATGGACTGTGATGGACTCTATGGAGAAACGCACTGCAATTTTTTGTATGCCACCTAGGTATCCTGAATCTGTCACAGTCCATCAAACTTTTGCTGGTGGATTATGATGGACTCAGGATCTCTCCAGAGAATGCATACTGGTGGAGTCTGATGGACTCAGGACACCAGCAATTTTTGCAAACCGAAATTGGTGGACTGTGGCGGATTCAGGATACTTTCTAGTAAAAGCCATGAGGGAGTTACATTTACAATGTCTCCAGCGCTACATACGAATCTCCTGATGTCATGAGCTTTGTAAGCTGGAGTTACTCAAGCTAAAGTTAGTGAGTTCAGTGGATAACGTAAATACCAAGAATGTATCTGAAAGCATGTGAAAAATGGCTGAAAATATTGCGTTATTAAAAATAGTTTCCAACAAATATTTTTTGAACATACTGTATGAAAAGAACACTTGTTTTTTTAAATGATGGCCAATGCTAAATGTGAAATCTACGGTACCTTTTAACTCAACAAACATACTTTGCCAAAGTCATTGTTTTTGTGAGCTGCCACATTGTGATATGAAAACACATCACTTTCATTTTTTTTAGTTTTTTTAATAGGACCGATGAGAATCTTATTTTAGAAAGTCTACTACCCTTTTTTGGACACAATAATGACTAAAAAAGTGTTACTCTACTCTGGCACAATTATTCTAGGAATTACTCTGCCAAACTGTTCAATATCAAACATAATACATATATACACATGTTTTAGATTTCTTTTTAGATGTTTTAATAATGTTTTCTACCCTTTGTAATAGTTGAGTGACTGATGACATGAACCATACTATCTTTATACTAGTAGTACTACTTTAAAGGGATCGTACATGTTTGGTAATGGTAATTAGTCCAAAAATTAATGGCAATAAAAAAAAAAAATTTACTGTCTTAATCTTCTGTGTAATTATTTTAATCTGTAAAGCAAATATTGTTTTTATTTTTATACAAAATTCTCCTTTTTTTTTTTTTTTTTTAGATTGTGTTAACTGTACTGATGCCTAGAAGTGGCGGTTCACCGCTGTTGGTTTTCAGGAATAAATAAATAAATAAATACTACTTTAACCCTAACTCCCTACACAACAAAGGAAGTTGGAGGATTTTGAAGGAATTGTATTGTTCAATAACAATGGTGAGGGAGTTAGGGTTAATTGAGCATAACCTTTTATTGTTTTTTTATGTTTTTTCCAATAATGATAACAATCTTGTCATGGTTGGGTAAATAAAAGTTAAAAAACCACTGAACTCAGTAGTAATCATAACTTTACAAAATAAATTATTTCATGACATTGACAATTTTAATTCTAAATAAAAAGAAGTGAAAACCTCACCTGCAAAATGTGTTTTTGATGTCGTGAGTCGGCAAGTCGCTCTTCCAACTCCTCCACCTTACTGACATGCTCCGCCTTCAGGTTGTCAATGATCAAGTGCTTCTGAGACAGTTCGATTTTCAGCAACTGCAGGTCGTGCATCATCTGTTTGCGCTCAATCAACTGCTTAGTGATCTTGCTTTGTTTCTGGTGGAAACTTGTCCGATCCCGGCGCCGCCGGTCCGTTTCCGATTCGTCCTCCGCAGAAATCGACAAGTCGGTCGCCAGGGAGGTGCTGATGTCCCCTGTTTCCAGCTCGCTCAGCATGCTAGAGATATCTCGGGGTTCCATGGCTCTATTTTTAAGGTTTTATTTGCGAGAGAAAACCTAACGTACCGTATAATTTATAACGACCACTGAATTTTTGTACCCCGCGCGTTAATCGTTCATCTACGTCTGGTGCCCTAAAAACGATTGCGTAGAGTGGGTAGTGGAGAGGATTACAAATGGTACCAGACTAAGCACAGAAACCAGTCATTCGTCGTACTCGTCGTAGAGCGCCTATGTGGTTTTTTGTCGCTGCAAACACTACGTTCGTACAATTTTCCTGCATAAATTTAAACGCAGATCATCACGCAACACCCGTTTTGCCAGATACCAATCATGACCTAAAGTCTGCAACATGATGCAGTTGATGGGTCGATCTATCGTCTGGCTTGACTGGACAAGAAATATGGGGAGGGAGATAGTGTGTACTCGTCGCACTGCCCCTTCCCTGAAGTTAAATATTCTGTTGAGTTCATCTGCTGCAAGTGCAACACCTGTCACTGTCAGAATACATGTACATCGACATTATTCAAGTAGCAGGTAGGCCTAGGTTTAATTCAAGCCCCATTAAAAACATCACTGGGGTTTCTAAAACAAATGTTAAGTTATTTTCTAATGATCCTTCATATTTCCATTTCTTTTCATTATTGGGTGGTAAGGGGGGCCGGGGATGGGGGGGGGGGGGGGGGGGGGGGGGGGGGGTGATTAGTTATTGGGGGGGGGGGGGCATACTTAGAATTGCACCTACTACAATAAGTGCACCCACAACCAAATATAATCCACACAACATTGAAGAGGCTATTGAATGAGGATAAATTAGACCAGTTACCATGGTTACAAAGGATAAAGAGATGAAGGTTTTAGTAGTAACAGAAGACAACATTATTAGTTAGGCCAAATAACAAATATATAGTTATCACCCTTGCACATATCTTTTTTTAATGCTGCATCCAACAACAAAAATATTTTAAAAAATAAAGATTAAAAATGAAATAAATCAAGTCTTTTTCACATCTGACTAGAAGAAAAATGATACCAAGATCATCGATTCGGTCCAGTAGTTTACAATCTGGTGGCCTTTTTCTGGAACAAAGTTGGTGGTCAGTTGGACAGGTGATCAACAGAAGGGTGATAGCAATGAAAAAGCTGGCCTTGCCAATTAACCACTGTCTGTGTTCCAGAAAAATGTCCCTGGAATGAAAACTACTGGACCGAATTGACAACATTTACAATTGCCAGTAAGGATATAGCTCCCCATTGTTATTATTCACAATTGTACCCAAGATTTGTGTACCTTGTCACAACTGCCTTTTGGCATTTATTTCAGGTCTGTGCTGTCCAAACAAGAGTTAAGTTACTCCCACAATGCTGGATCCACCCCACTGATTGGGAAGACCATTGGACAAATCATGGATGAAACCACTGAGAAATACCCCGACAGAGATGCATATGTCTTTGTCAGAGACGGAATAAGGAGGACTTTTGAAGAATTCAGAGTGGAGGTATAAAAGGGAACATCTTAATTAAAACATGTTAAACTAAAATTTGTTTAGAGGTACGGGAAAAGGACCTTGGACGAATGGCCGAGGCTTGGAGGAATTTTCAGGATTGGGGAGGAGACTTGATAGAATGACGATTAAGAACAAATACATCAACTGAAAATTATCCTCCTTTTCCGATGAGCTGTAGCTCAATGATGTACAAGAACTTTATTGGGAACAGTATACTCTTCTTTTTTTTCTTTTTTTTATTAACTCAAATACAAAAAAAATAACAACAAAAAAATCCAAAATCTAAAAGTAAATCGACCAAATTATTATTCAAAAGCTTACTTTGTGGTACATGTATTAACAAATGTCATGCTAAGCATTTCTTTGTGCTAAGCGGGAAAAGCATTTCTTTGTGCTAAGCGGGAAAAGCATTTCTTTGTGCTAAGCGGGAAAAGCATTTCTTTGTGCTAAGCGGGAAAAGCATTTCTTTGTGCTAAGCTGGAAGAGAACCGGGAAGAGAACTGGGAAGAGAACTGGGAAAAGAACTGGGGCCAATTTCATGGAGTTGCTAAGCACAACAATTTGCTTAGCATGAACATCTTTCCTTGGCAAAACAGGGTTTAGTTACGAACCAAATTTTCAGGTGATTGTTCGTGACTGGTATTAACCTGGTGTTTGCAATTAGCATGAAAAGCACATGGAGTTTTGGCTTGCAACCTGTTTTACTAAGCAAGACTATTTTGTGGTTTTGTTGTGCTTAGCAGCTCCATGAAATTGGCCCCTGGGCAGTGCTATTGTATAGGAGACCCCTTGTGTAGATCACATACATGAAAAAGACTGTCCGTTAATAGCCATTCTCTAAATCAATTAAATACAATGTCTGTGCGCTCTTTTCCCCTCTTCAAGACCGATAGGGTAGTAACAGGCCTCCTAGCCCTTGGCATCAAGAGGGGGGATAGAGTGGCTATGTGGGGGCCTTCTACCTTAGAATGGGTGCTGACGCAGTTTGCTACATCACGCATCGGTGCTATCATGGTCAACATCAACCCAGTCTACAGGGTGCATGAACTGGAGTACGCTCTGAGAATGGTAGTATATTCCAGAATCATTTTCTTTAAAAAAACTAGAGATTTAGGTCTGTTTGATAAACAGAACATTTTATTCTTTCATTGTTCATTTCATTTTTGTATCAATTTTCATTTCATTTTTTAAAGTTTCCTGACATTAGGTCTTGTTCTACTTACAAATCCATTTTTTATGATGTCATCATGACATCACACACTTTTATCCAAAAATGTGTGGACCTAACAACCTGATTACCAATATAATTTTGAATTTAGCATGTTCCATTAATGAGATATGGCTTAAAGGTCCAAAACTGAATAATTCATAAATTCATATTCATATCGTTACATGATGTCACCTCAATTTTCATCTACAACACATCCTGGTCTACCCACATACCAAGTTTGAACCCAATCGGATTTACGATTCTCACAAATATCGGATTTATGATTCTCACAAAAATCTGGAAATTATTGCCTAGTTTCAACAGTCTAATGTGAGTGTTTCAGTTTATTTTACACACACAGATGAAATTAACCAACATTTTTTTGTTTTTAAAATTTACTTTTAGTTCAGTTTGATTACTTTCTTTTAATTTTCTATTTTTTAGTCTGAATGCAAAGCTGTTGTTTGTGCCCGGTCATTTCGCACATTAGACTACTATGCAATGCTGCAAGATATCTGCCCAGAGCTTGACATTGGCAAACCAGCACAACTCAGTAGTGCTAAGTTAGTTAGTTACTAATGTCAAAGTGAACAAAGAATGGCACTCTACCAACTCAGCAATTTGGGAAAATTGTCATTATCTTTGTTTGAGGGCGCTAGTCAGAAGTCATAAACACCAGAATTCCATGTGGCCAGGGATCACGCCCAATTTTACAATACAATCTGGGAAGAGACATTGTGGGGATCACTCAATGAGGATACGACTTTTAATCTTATATTACACAAATAAACCACAAGGGAAATTGACTAGGTGAATTTGCATAAATTTCAAAGTGGGCGTAATCCCTGGCCACACGGCATTCTGGTGTTATGACTAGCACCCTTGAACAAAGATACTGACAATTTGGGATACCGCCAACATAGGGCAAGTTAGCTCAGTTGGTAGAGCGCCGGTCACAGGTTTGAGTCCTGCCTTGCCAATTTCTTTGTTTACTTTTACCTAGTCAGTTTTCTTGTGGCCGTTTATTTGTGTATTAGTTACAAATGCTTAGAAATCAATGCTTCTTTCTGCTATTTCCAAAGCTGCTTAGCACTCAGCGAAAACTCTAAGTAAAAACAGGCAGCTTTGTTTTGCCTCAACCATTATTCCTCTCAAACTAACCAATGCTTAATTCCTTTCAATTTGTTTCCATTGTTATGTAACAATTAACATTTTTGTTGAAATTGGTGTGGTCTTCTCTGGGCCCAATTTAAAAGTCCTGCTTGTTAGCCAATTTTGTGCTAACGTACATTGTATGTAACAGAACCTCCATCTATTTCACTGAGACCGTAGCAGTAAGCGCTGCAAAAGCATGCTTAACCATAGAGGGAAAAAAATTGCTTAAATCAGTGATGTAACAATAGAAATCTCAATGCGTATGCAACCATAAATCAGTTCGCGTTGGATGCCGTGTGTACACGCAAAGTTTTTCCGGAATTCAAAGCAGTTGACGAATAAACACGTCACGAGCAAGGCAGGAAATATCAGGGTGTGCTACCTGCAGATACCGGCCTAAACCTGTCACGAGTCGCGGTTCCTGAAAAAAAATCCTGTGGCTGGGTCCGGTCAATCTCAAATTAATCCTGGCATTCCTGGCACAAAGTGTTTAAACAGCCCTCAGAAATCAACTGTTTGCACGGTTGCGTGTGAGAGCATGTAACGTCGCCATTTTCTGGGCTGCAACTAGCAAGAGGCTCAGGAATTGTACTTTTATCTAAAAAACGAAACATTGAAAACATTATTTTGATCAGCTGTAGAGATGTGTAAACTTCCGTGAATTATCTTTGAATTTTTTTAACCAGTTCGCGCCGGGATTATTTTAACATCGCCGAGCCGACGGGCGGGATTATTTTTAACGAAACTCGATCCGAAGCGTGTTCAGGCTGATAGTGCCGGGAAGCACACCCACGCATTTCCGGCCTTGCGCGCTGCTCACATAATTTCCGAACTTGAACTTGGCGTGTTTATGCGTCATCCGTTTTGAATTTGGGGGAATTTTTGCGTTTATATACGTCATCCGGCGCGAACTGGTTAAAAACAGTGCTTGTTCGAGCAGACTGCCCATTTGTCACAAAGCAAGATATAAGGCAGAGTAAACTTGTCTTGGTCATTGTGTTCCCGGAATCTCAGAAATTCTTTTCCGATATCGACAAGGGGGTGTAGTAGGTAACAATAGTCTGGAATGTGTATAGGGTATAAGGAAAAAAACAGGGTCCATTCTGCCTTAAATCGTGCTGGGTATATACTTGCTGTTTTTGTGAAGGAATAGTCAGTTTAGTTTGCCCAAAATGGTGTGTTTTGCAATGGAAAGAAACTGGCCTTTTCAAAAAAAAATTGCAATAAACTGCCTTGCAGGCTCCCTACTCTACAAACAGTTATCGTCAGGGGTGAGAACAATTTGCCGGGAACGTTCAACTTTCCCGACCTCCTTAAGATGGGCGGCAGCAATGAAGATAAACTGAGGGATGAATATGAGAAGAAGATACAGTTTGACGAACCTGTCAATATACAGTTTACCTCGGTGAGTTTTGGCCTTGATCAAAATAATATATGTTAGTTATTCAACCCCCCCTCCATACACATGTATGCATAGATGATATGACAGATATAACATTAATTTTTGAAAATTACATCAAAAGCAAATAGTGTCCTTTATGAATAGAAATTAGAAAATCAAACGATTGCAGAGTTAATGGATGTATTTTTGTGTGTTTTTTTGTTTGGTTGATGGCAGGGTACTACAGGTTTTCCAAAGGGTGTTACCTTAACACATCACAACATAGTCAACAATGCATTTAACATAGGACTGATGATCGGTTACCATGAAAAGGTAAAGTATGAGATCACTGGGGAAAAAACCAATGTAGGCCTAATGTGGGGTTTTTTTATATTAATTTTTTTCTTCATATTATTGATTATTTTTCAGAGAAATTATGGGAGAAACAAGAGATTTCTTTATATCAGGCATGCAACTTTCTTTTAGATCAGCTGATTTTTCTCATTTTTCACTTCACATCTATGCCATCGAAATTTAAAAACACTACAAAATTTTTTAAAGATTATAATTTTCTTGTTTGGTTTGTTACTTCCCAGCTGCATGCCTGTCTATTTTAAACAAATTGTACTGTACTGGTAAAATTTTCACGAACCTTTATCCAAGACAGGTTCAGGCCGGCATCTGTAGGAAGCACACCCTGATATTTATGGCCTCTCTTGCTACGAGCGGCATTTCTGGCCTTGCTCGTGACGTGTTTATCTGTCATCCGTTTTGGATCCCGGATAAACTTTGCATATATATACACGGCATCCGACGCGAACAGGGTCCGATTTCACGGAGCTGCTAAGCACAAAAGTTTGTTCAGCACAAAAAAAGTCTTGCTCAGTAAAAACAGGTTACCAGCCAAAATTCCATGTGTTTTTCGTCCTAAGCAAAAAGAAAAGCTGAATATCAATCTCAAACAATAAACATGACATGAAAATTTGGTCTGTAAAACTGTTTTTGCCAAGGGAAAATTTTCATGCTAAGAAAATTGTTGTGCTTAGCAGCTCTGTGAAATTGGTCCCTGGTTAAAACAGTGAGGATGTGTTTGTATTTTTTTGTTAAATTCATATTTTTAAGGCATCGCCCATGAATTGTTCTGATTTTTGCGTCTCACATTTCACACTGCAGCACCACCGCATTTGTGTCCCCGTTACGTTGTACCACTGTTTTGGCATGGTGTTAGGCTCACAGTGTGGGATGGTGCATGGGGCAACCTGCGTATTCCCTTCCCCTGGGTTTGAGGCCGGGGCAACCCTTGAGGCAGTCGCTGCAGAGAGGTCAGTCTCAGTATAATGTAACTAAGTAGTAATATAATAAAATTATAATACTAGGAAACAGCGCCACAGAACTAGGAGACTCAGAGCAACCGGAATTGGATAAAGAAGTTTTATTATCAACAATATTTCAAAAGAATATAATTGTTGTATAAATACAATGTATGTACAGGTTTCATACAAGTCAAGGTATGACAAATAAATGGAATTTAACGTAAGTCAATAAAACTTAAATGACAGTCAATTGTGGTAATAACCTGCAATCATAAAAGTAAATTACAATAATTACCACTGGGAATTCATTATATACAATTTTATATTAATATTAATATCAATAATAGGAAAGGGTACAATTGCCAATAAAGGTTCAACACTTGTACAGTAACCACAAGTTGTTTCTCTATGGTGAGCCCATGGAGATTAACATTAAGGTAATACCTTTTTTATTTACAACGGTTACTTTATTGTCCTAATACACATTTATAGAACCAATCTGAAATTATAACAGGTCATAATGAAATTGTAGGTCTTAACTAATTCATGTATCAAAATATTTAGTTTCCTTGCTCGATTTTAATTGAATACAAGCAGTAACACATACGAACAGCGAGTGACCTCGAGAACCTATAGTTCCAGTCCAAAGATGATAGAAGGTACAAGTTCATGTACATGTGGTGCAAAATAGGGTACCCTCTAGAGACAAGAACACAATGGGAGTGAAAAGGTCTCCAAAGGGTAATTTATATAGATAAATAGGTCTCCACTAGGAATTTCACGAATTAGATTTTTGGATTTTACCTAAATTACTCAAAAACTAGGGTAAGGATGTGGGTTAGGGTTAGTGTTTGGGTAAGGGTATAATATAGGGTATATTGGGTCAAATTTTCAACCCAGAAAAATAATTGTGGTTAAAATGGGAGCATTTTGAAAAACGTGCTCGACTTTCTAACCATTTTGTACACGAGAACAAAGCCATGTCTTCACAAAAATACGAATACACGTATTGATGATGCGTTAACTGAAATCAAACGGGACTAAACTATTCACAGGTAAAACATGTCATCTCTACATGAGCAATTTTGTTCTAGATATTTCCTAGCTGTCACCTCACTGCAGAAAATGTTCTTATGCAAGAGAAATGTTTTATCTTCTAGATTTTTTGGCTATTAAATACACATTGCTCCTGTTATGTACAAGTAGTTCATATTTTGCAACAAGCACAGCCTTTGGTCTTCATTAGACCAAATCAGTACGATATATTTCATTAATTTAATTCCAAAACATTAATAGATATGCAATATACAATTACTAGCGCCCGGAATTATTTGAATCATGTTCATGAGAGGGAAAGATAATCTTTTTAGACATGTTATTTTCTTCACCTGCCATTCTGACAAATTGCATGTCAGTGACAGTTCACTTGAGTTAAAACTCACAGCAAAGTGTAAATCATTCATAATTATACACAGCACAAGAATTAACGGGTAGTCATAAAAGTATAAACAGCAGCAAGAGCTATCATGCGTGAGGTTATCAGACCTAATTCAATATTCTACGCATGCCAAGGATATGCAATAATACTCATAATGTTTAAATTGGTACTGTGTATCCACCACAAGATATGTCACCAACTCTTGTATATACTCATCGTATGATATACATGTACGTGAAGACATGATAAAATACATGTAAAGTGAAGAACAATTTAAGTTGATACATACCACGCAGCCTTCCACGATATGTGACCTGTCATCACAAAATGAGCGTAAAGTCGCACGGATTGATTTCCCAGTACGGCCAGTCAAAGTCAAAATTTGAAAGGGTGGTCGATTTTGAGATTATAGGGGTTTTTTTAAGATTAAATCCCTAACAACCAATTCCCAATTTTTCAGGACGATCAGATAAAAACAAAATTTGTTTTCACAATTTCTCGCAAGAAATGCCCGTTTTCTCATAATCTCTTTATTAACACTCCAGACTAAAAAAAATAAATACAAAAAAATATTGAGTATCAAACCTCCAAGTGTTATATACCATTGGAAAGCTCTGTTTCCACAGAATTTAGAAATACCCATATCTCAATTTTTGATTTTGCCGACTTTACGCTCATTTTGTGATGACAGGTCACATATGTGCCACTCTCCAAATGCCACCAATTCTAGCACCGAAGGGGAACTCACGAGTGTGAATAAACACACGGCAAATACAGTTCACAACGAGTGTGAATAACAAGGCAAATACGTTGCAACAAGCGAACTGAAAAATAGCCAGTATTGTTTGTGTTGAGAGATGTGTTCCTCACGAAGCTCGGAGCTGCTCTGCCCAAAATTGTTTATTTGTAAAACAAGAAGGCTTCTGCCTAGTAGACAATGCATGGTGTTGCGCAAGTGCTGCTAACAAATGCAGGTCAAAAAGTAGAACGAAATTTACGTGACAAAAACGTAATTGCCAAACAATATAACAACATTTGCGTGACAAAAACGTGGATGTCGTTCGCAAGGCTGCTTTAGTGCACATATGCTGAATTTGGATAGCGTCGCAAGGAATTTATTTACAAAGAGCGCTATCGCCATGTGTTCAAATAAGTAAGAATGAATTTAACCCTAACCCTACCTAATGCTACTTTTTACTACTAGTAGTAAAAAGTAGTATGCAGTACTCTCACTGACTTGTGTGCAATGCCTGTAGTAATTTTTAGTATTGGGTACTTCACCCCTTATTGCACTCGTAGTACTTTTTAGCATTGGGTCCCTCTGCTTGCTGAGTGTGCATGGCCCATGTATGCTGTGTAAGATGTTCTAAACTCTACAGCAAAAATTGTCACTTGGGACACATTGGGTCAAGGCTGGACTACTGCATTTTTTTGCCAGGTAAGTATTACTGACCTGTATTGCCACTATTAGTACTTGTAGTTGGCAGTATCTGTACTCTGTCAGTACACACCCAATCATCAGTCACAGAGAGACCCAATGCTACAAAATACTAAGTAGTATTCTGTAGTACGCAGTTCTTTAGCCCAAAGTAAGGCCTAGGGGGTTAGGGTTAAATTATGCTCGAATTCAGCGTTCAGGGCATGTTCTTAAACTGCAGCTATGTGCGTGTCAATACTAACACCCACGCATTATGTGTGTCGTGTCAATGCTTGTGCGTACCACTCATGGATTACAAACCAACTAACGGAAATTGCCAAAGATGCATTTTTTTTAAATAGTTGGTTCAAAATCTAAGTCTTAGAATATTAGTTCCTCGAAATATAGATCACTGACAGAGCTGAAACTTTTTGTCAGGTTAGTTTTAGATTTGGAGAACTTTTGCTGCTTTAAACAATAAAAATGCACAACTGACAAATGGAATACTATAACTTTAAGTGTTTTGAAGGAAAACCAATTGACCTTTTTTCCCTATCGCATGTGCAAAACTCTAAACTTTAAGACCTTTTCCTTAACATTTTACTTTGGTGATATGTCAATAAATGCAAATTTTTAACAGGAATGACTTATTAACCAGTTCGCGCCGGGATTATTTTAACATCACCAAGTCGAGGTGGGGGATTATTTTTAACGAAACTTGATCCGAGGCGGGTTCAGGCTGATGGTACCGGGAAGAACACCCACGCATTTCCGGCCTTGCTCGCTGCTGACAGACATTTCTTGCCTTACTCGTGACGTGTTTATGCGTCGTTTGTTTTGAATCTGGGGTAAAATTTGCGTGTATATATACACGTCATCCGGCGCGAACTGGTTGACTTGTTAGGATAATTTTCTTGTCATTCTAAATGCTTGAAAACCCTTGTTTCAACCTCTGCCCAGTTCCGTCTTATTTTGCTAAAAACCCTTGTTCACAGGTGTACAACTCTCTACGGCACGCCTACCATGTTCATCGACTACCTGCATAACCCAAGGCTGTCGGAGACTGACGTTTCCAGTCTGTCTACGGGCGTCATGGGCGGGTCACCATGTCCCATCGAGGTGATGAAACAGTGCATGACACGCCTCAACATGAAGGACATTTCTGTAAGATTAAGATTTGTTTGCTTTAAGCCCAATTTCTATTAACCAGACAATGCCACTTGCCAGAATTAGGTGCTGAGCAAATATCTACCGAGAACCAGTCGTAAACAGTACACATGTCATGCAGTTTTGGCCGGCCCGGGTGACCTATTTATTTTCGCTAAGCAAGTGTTATCTTTGCTTAGCAGATTTGTATGGTTAGCAGGGGTCAATTTCATAAGTTGCCAAGCACAAATTTGCTTAGCATAACAATTCGTACTTGACAACAAAAGGGTTACAAACCAAATAATGTTCAGGTGATGTGTAGTGTATCGTTTGTAACATGATGTTCAGCTTGTTTTTAGCATGACAACGTTTTGCCCGGTATCCTGATTTTACTGAGCAAGACTTTTTTGTGCTAAGCAATTTTGTTTGCTTAGCAGCTCAATGAAATTGGCCCCAGCTCTGTGCCATTGATCCCCTGTTTGGTTTTTTAAAGTTTTTTTGGCCAATGTTCAATAAAAGCAAGAATATGCAACTTTTTTTGTGCAACAAAGTCAAACTTCCTTTGGGATTTTCGTATTTCAGATTTGTTATGGACTAACGGAGACGTCGCCAGTCATCACCCAAACTTGCCGGGATGACCCAATTGATAAAAGAGTTACCACTGTAGGCAAAGTAGCACCCCACACAGAGGTAAGTGTGTCTAAAATATTGCTTTTCAAAATTGTGTTGTTTTATTACACTCTTTTCATAGGTTCTCAAAATTTGATGCATTGATTCAATACAAAATTGGTATACAGATAAAAAGAAAACTCTTGCTAAATACAGTTTAGACACACACAAAAGAAGCACACTGCTGTATTCATAATCCTTTAAAGGGTAACTGAAATTCAAAACTTTAATATGGCGAAATATATCCTTTAATAACGCTTAATACTTAACAACTGCACAAACTTCATATTTGTTTATGTTTGCTCATTAATCGTGACCCTAAAATGAAAAGCAATATGCACCGTGCCCCGCCCACAAAAGATGACGTCACGGTAAGAATATAGCGTGGCTATACCAGGCTAAGCCTAGCCTTGAATACAAGGCTGCACTGTTTCCACAGCGTGGGATCATCGTTTGTCATAACACCAAATGTGTACATAGCCCGCAATGCATTATTATAGAGAACCAGCTGAGTATGTATAATAATGCATTGCGGGCTATGTACACGTTTAGTGTTGTGGCAAACGATGATCCCACGTTGCGGATACAGCATAGCCTTGTATTCAAGGCTAGGCTTAGCCTGGTACAGCCACACTCTATTCTTACCGTGACGTCATCTTTTATGGGCGGGGCACGGCGCATATTGGTTTTTATTTTAGGGTCACGATTAATGAACGAATAGAAACAAATATGAAGTTTTTGCAGTTGTTAAGTATTCAGCATTATTAAAACGTTTTTCTCGCCATATTAAAGTTTTGTATTTCTAGTACCCTTTAAAGTTAGTATACACCATTTGTAAATACAAAACAAAAAAATACTGAATTATTATGAAATACATTGTACCTTACTTGACTGTAAGTGAATAACAGTCTCAGTTGTGAATTCACGGCATCTGGTGTGCTGTGATTTTCAGGAAAAGTGGAATTTTGTATTAATTTCCAACGTTTGTCGGCCGGCAATCTTTGGAAAAATCTGACTATTTTCAAAAACTGTCCCCAATTGTGATGCGATCAAGCGAAATCAGTCGGAACTCGGCAATTCTTGTTTTGATATCGGGCCAAAATATGTTTGTAGGGGTGGAAAAATCAGATTTTACAAAAACAGATTGGGAAAATATTTTTCTTTTACAAAGTGAAAATACTCTTTTAACCAAGTTCAGAAGGGAAGTGATACAAAAACATGATTTTCTCAGTTTCTTTATTTTTAACGTGCTGGTGTTCAAATGGTAAATTTTTAACCAAAGGTCGTATTCACATGGGGTTTTCATTGAAATGGTGCCTGATGAAGTACGCTACAAAAGAATATGTAAAAATCCCCAAAATGACCAAGGCCTACTTCAGACTGATTTTGCTTGATCGCATCACAATTTATGAAATTTAGTCATTTTATTTGAAATACTGTTACACGTTCAAGAATGGGTGCCAGCAAACTAGTCTGATAATTTCCGGATGTCCACAAATTGTTCTGTTTTGTCTGTTTGGAAGTTACAGAACCAGACTACAAAAAAAGCATTACCGGTACATTTTTTTGATTTTTAAAGGAACTATGAACACGAAACTTTAAAAATGAGTCAGTGTCACTATGTTATGGACATTGAAAATAACAGTAAAAGAAAAGGGTGTATACTAACTTTAACAAGTTTTGTATTTAAAAAATACTTGAAATTGAAACACTCATCATTGGAAACAGTTGAAGATCATCGACACGCAAACAGGGGAGATTGTTCCACGCAACACGTCCGGTGAGCTGTGCAGTCGGGGATACACGACCATGATGGGCTACTGGAACAATCAAAAGAAGACGGACGAAGTTATTGATAAAACTAGATGGTTCCACACAGGGTGAGTACTAAGTTAACACACACAAGTTTTTTTAATGGTGTAAATCAAGGATTTATTTTGTTTCTCTTGATGATTTTCTTCTGACAGCTTTTATTGGTTTTGTACACGAATCTAAATCGAGGACGTCCTCGATTATTACACACCAAACCCCGATTCACCGACATGGGTCAGGGATGTTTCCTCTATTTACACCATAAACAAACCTATATATCTTTCTTGAATTAGTATAATTGCACCTGTTGGTGTATCAGTGTTTTGGGGTTTGTTTTTTTTTGAGTTTTTTTTCTTGGATAGCACTGACTGTAGCTCATAAGCCCCAGACATAATGACGTCACGCTTTGTTTTATACATGTGCGTTTTCACAGAGTTGTATCCGAGTCCCTGCAAGTCCTTTCACAAGTCCAGTCACAAGTCCAGTCACAAGTCCAGTCACAAGTCCAGTCACGAGTCCAGTCACGAGTCCAGTCACGAGTCCTTTCACAAGTCCAGTCACAAGTCCAGTCACAAGTCCAGTCACAAGTCCAGTCACAAGTCCAGTCACAAGTCCAGTCACAAGTCCAGTCACAAGTCCTGTCACAAGTCCTGTCACAAGTCCTGTCACAAGTCCTGTCACAAGTCCAGTCACAAGTCCAGTCACAAGTCCAGTCACAAGTCCAGTCACAAGTCCAGTCACAAGTCCAGTCACAAGTCCAGTCACAAGTCCAGTCACAAGTCCAGTCACAAGTCCAGTCACAAGTCCAGTCACAAGGCCAGTCACAAGGCCAGTCACAAGTCCTGTCACAAGTCCTGTCACAAGTCCTGTCACAAGTCCTGTCACAAGTCTTTTCATAAAGCCAGTCGCAAGTAACTGGTTGAACAATGACAAATAATGCTTTTGTTACAAGTTCATTTGAATAGCTAGTGACTTGACTTGAGACTGAATGACTTGTGGTGGACTTGCAGGGACTCGAATACAACTCTGCATTTTCAGGCCGGCATTTGTGGCTAGCACACCTTGATATATCCAGCCTCGCTCGCTGCGAGCCGATTGCTTACAGATAATTTTGGCCTTGATCGTGACGTGTTTATCTGTCGTCCGTTTAGATTTCCTGAAATTTTTGTGTGTGTATACACATTATCCAACGTAAACTGGTTAAGCAGTCATTCAAGTTTGGCATAGCCTTTCAAATCATTTTGGAAATATTAACAACTGGTTCACTTTTATGTTCTTCCCAACTTCAGGGATATTGCCGTGATGAACGACGAAGGATATGTATCAATTGTAGGACGCAGTCAAGACATGATCATCAGAGGCGGGGAGAACATCTATCCTGTAGAGATTGAGAACTTCCTGTACAAACACCCCAAAATTGCCGATGTCCAGGTACATTGTATCGCAGGGCTATCCTAACCTTGTTGTGTAGGAGTATTTTAGAGTTTTAATTAGTATACACCATTTGCTTTGGGTGGATATGAATTAGTGGATGCATATTTTAAAGGTAGGATACACCATTGGTAATTGCTTGAATTATCATGAATGGGTGGATTTTTTTTGGGGGGTTGTATTTTTCATATTAAATATTGTTTAACTGACCTGTCCAAAGTTTTACAATCATGAATTCCGAGAAAAGCACGAAAAACAGCATTTGTTTTCAACCAGCGTCGAGCAGTTATTTTTATGTTATTTTTGTGTTTTTTTGCGATCGCCGGAAGGCGATTGCAAATTTTTCTTTATAAAATTATATTTTTCAGAATAATTACACTATACAGGATATCTATTGCAATCCTTTTGCTGGAAGCCTAGAATCATTATTTACTTTCAAATGAGTAAGATATTTCTTAATAATTCGGTAGTAAATATTTTCGATATCTGTAAATGGTGTATCCTACCTTTAAGTATTGTGATCAAAGATGCTGGAAAAACCAAGAAACAAATGAATTCCTTCAGACAAAACAGAGTAATTTATCCGATTTTGGAATTATCAGATTAGGAAACTAGACTAGTTGATTTGAACCCATTCACGGAATATAGGGAGAATTCACAAGAAATATATAGGTACAATAACAAATTTCACAATTTTCAAAAATGTTATTTTACCTAGATATTTTTTCAGAGATAAATCTGCGATAGCCCTATATCCAAATATCTTTCTCATGACATACTCTGACTGTGTGCCAAATTATCAGAGTTGTAGTCGAGTCCCTGCAAGTCCGTTCACAAGTCCTTTCGTGAAGCCAGTCACAAGTCCCTTCATAAAGGCAGTCACAAGTAACTAGATGAACAATGACAAAGGAATGCTTTTGTCATTGAATTTTGCTTTTGAATTGGAACTGGAGGACTTGTGATGGACTTGCAAGGACTTGCAAGGACTTGCAGGGACTTGTGATGGACTCGACTACATCCCTGCAAATTGTATGCTTGTATCATCAAAGGCACAATCTGCCCTATTTGTCCTACTAAATGTATTTCTTTAGTAAGATATCAGCTTTTCTCCTCAGCCCAATTTCATAGAGCTGCTTTTAGCACACAATTTTGCTCAAGCACAAAAACCCTTGCTTAATAAATCAGGTAAAGAGCAAAAATTCCATGCGACTGTTAATGCTAAGCTAACAACAGCTAAGTACCAATCACAAACAATATCCATATCTTGGAGTTATGCTGGTAAGCTGGTTTTACTAAGCAATTATGTTTTGTGCTCAAGGAATTGTTCGCGCCGGAGGACGTATATACACGCAAAGTTTTCCCCAGATTCAAAACGGATGACGTATAAACACATCACGAGCAAGGCCGGAAATATCTGTCAGTAGCGAGCAAGGCCGGGAATGTGTGGGTGTTCTTCCCGGTACCATCGGCCTGAACCCGCCTCGGATCGAGTTTTGTTAAAAATAATCCCGCACCTCGGCTCGGTTATGTTAAAATAATCCCAGCGCGAACTGGTTAAGCAGCTCTATGAAATTGGCCCCTGGCAATATCAAGGATTCGTTCATCGATAACCACTGTCTATAACCACTGTTGTTATTTGTTGTATTGGCTTTTCTTTATAATGAAGGTGATAGGTGTTCCAGACGAGCGTCTTGGGGAGATAGTGTGTGCCTGGGTCAAGCTAAAGGAAGGACAAACAGCGACGGAAGACGAAATCAGAGACTTTTGCAAAGGAGAGGTCAGTGTTGATGTTTCTTTGTTGCAATTTTTTCTTTATAAATTTTAATTTTTCGAAATAATTACAGAATATCTAGTGCAATCATTTTGCTGGATGCCTTGAATCATTATTTACTTTCAAATGAGTAAGATATTTCTTAATAATTCGGTATTAAATATTTTCGATATCTACAAATGGTGTATCCTACCTTTAAGGTGAATTTATTCACTTTTTTTCACTTACAGTCAAGTAAGGTATTTGGATGTTTGCACCTTTAAGTTTTCTGTTCTGTCCTCGGAATCAAGACTAGATTTTTGTGGTGCAACGTAATTTGTGTGGTGCAACATATTTTGCTGTGCTCTCGACGGGTCTCGAGTGTAAAACCAGAGACTGTGGCATCGAGACCAGGACCTTCACATTTGAGACTGCCCCTCTGAGACCCGAGATTTTGCTAGGACAAGACCAAGACCGAGACTTAAAAAAAGGTCCCGAGACCGAGACCAGGTCTCGAGACATCCCGACATCACTGGTGGTTACTGAAATGACAGCAACCAACCTACCATTTATTACTTGTCCCTGCAGATTGCTCACTTCAATATCCCCAAGATCGTTCACTTCGTGTCCGAGTTCCCGCTGACTGTAACAGGAAAAGTGCAGAAGGTAAAAATGCGAGAAGAGATGGTTAGAATAATGGGCATTGTGTAGTATTTTAATTAGGGAATAACAGGGCGATGACCCGGTCATTACTGCGTGATAATTGACCGGGTTGGGCGATGACCAATCGGTAATAGACCGAGCCGAAGACCGTCCACGACGAAAGGGCTGTAAAGTAGGCATCTTGACGTTTTGAGATATTTAGAAAAATCAAATCTACAAGAAATAATTGCTTTAAAATGATGTATTACAAGACATAGTTAGTATTTATGGTTAGCTGAAACAAGTAACAAGTATTACGACCGAGGATTGTGACACAAAAGAGAACAACAGATATATTACAGGAACAAAGAATCCTGCTGAGAAATAGCCATCCATTCCTCCTGCAACAATTGTGCCAATTCAGCGAGAGTACATTCTTCATTGATTCCAGCATTCACAGAACGCTTCAGCTAGTCCAAAAGATGCTCAATGGGTTAAGATCTGGATGGCTATTCCCCAGCAGCAGCATGTGAGCAGACTCATTAATACTGTAATGTGCGCACATTTATGGGTTCACAAAGTTGTCATTTTGGATAATTACTATGTTCGCATAACTATTTAGTCATTTTTATGCTTTAGAAAATGTTATTGAATTATGGATATGTAAGTAGAATCACCAAAATAAACTTATAAATAATAATAATATACCCAAATATAGGAATAAATATATTACGCGGCAGGGATTACCGATTTATGCAAATTAGCCATATTTCCACCACTTTAATTTTTTGAGATTTTTAGTATGTCGTTCTAGGGAGCTTATAGAAGTGCACTGTGGTAAAAAATATTCTATTGCAGTTTGTGTGAGGTCAACAAAACAAAATTAAGTATTTTCCCTGGACTAAGAGGGGAAACTTACTTTTTGTGATGTGTGTAGATTGTCTGTCAATAGGTTTAGGGTACAAAACAATTTGCTTCACAATTTATTATCTCTGTCCATAATATACTCTTAATGATTCTTTTATCTATTCTTTGTTAAGATATCTTAAGTTTCCATTGTGAAAATAATAGTAGCTTAGAGAAAAAAATAACTTTCTTGTTTTGTTGGGGGATCAAGACTAAAAAGAAATGTGTTGGTGGATACAAGTGTAAAGCCGTGTTTCCATTGGACTTTTTCTTTCGCGTCCACGTGGAAACCTAAAGGTAGGATAAACCATTTGCAGATATCAAACATTTTTACTACAAAATTTTTTGCAAAATATCTTACTTTTTAAAAGTAATTAATGACTGTAGGTATCCAGCAAAATGATTGCACTTAAAATATCCTATAATCGTTTTGAAAAATACATTTTATGCGGAAAAAAATGAAAAACATAAGAACAACTTCAGACAGGTCAGTTAACCAGTTCGCGCCGGAGGACGTATATACACGCAAAATGAATGATGCATAAACACGTCAGGAGCAAGGCCGGAAATATTTTTCAGCAGCCAGCAAGGCCGGAAATGTGTGGGTGTGCTAAGGCCTGAACCCGCCTCTAATCGAGTTTTGTTACAAATAATCCCGCGCCTCGGCTCGGTGATGTTAAAATAATCCCGGCACGAACTGGTTATAAAATGATATTTACTATAAAATACAACCCCCCCAAATTCACCCATTTGTGAGAAATTGAGTAGTTACTATTGGTGTATCCCACCTTTAACACAACATTCCTTCAAGCAAATCTACCACGCATTCCCATTTTTTATCATTTTTTTAACACTGATGCCAGTGATTGGCAGAATGCCACATTTTGCACACGCTGTGCGGTAAGTTGACAGGGATGTCAATATCCCCATTAGATTTAATATTGTCCCCCAAAAAGGTGACAATATATGGTTTCAGTTGAAAGATAGAAAGATTAAAAATGAATTATAATTGTGAATGCGACTGAACAATGCAATAATATATGTAAGTGGAAAGGTCTTTATGTTTTATACTAATAAAGCAAAAAGTAAAGTATTTTGATTGTTAATTTTGATTCAATTTTCTCATGTACAACTAAATCAACTGAAAAGCTTGGCATATTCTACAAACAAGTTTTCCCAATGTTATACATTTTATAGATATTTTTGAATACAATTTATGCAAACAAAAGTTTGTATTTTTGTAATACATGTACTGGGAATTCTATCTTTAAAGGTATTTTATTACAATTAGTATTAAATATGCAGTATTAAATATGTAGTATTAAATATTTATGCAGAGTAAACCTCTTAAAAAACTGTTTGTCTCTTTGTTTTGGTCTAGTTTTCTGTGTGTTTAATTGTTTTAAGCTTGGTGTAGTGCAATACATGTATAGTTATTTTGGGGCACAAGGAGATAAAAGGTGGGTTCACCAAATTATTGAAATAGTGTAATTAATTAGAAAAAAAACCTCAGTATTGTTTGTTTAATTTGTTTCACACCACCTGAAATGTTATCTGTATACAGATAAAAACATTATTTTCTGGACTTGCTAGTCTCGAGCCTTCAATTTTTTACTCTTTTTTATGGCATACCTTGGCCAACGCTAGACCCCTATTTTATGTACTATTTGTCGGTTGTGCATTTTTATCATTTGAAGCAGCAAAAAGGTGCTTGACAACAGACCTGGGGCCAATTTCACGGAGCTGCTAAGCACAACAATTTGCTTAGCATGAAAATGTGTCCTTGGCAAAAACAAGGTTACAGACCAAATTTTCACGTGACCTTTACTGTTTTTGATTGATAATCAACTTTTTTTTGCTTAGCATGAAAAACACGTAGAATTTTGGCTGGTAACCTGTTTTTAATGAGCAAGACTTGTTTGTGCTAAGCAAATTGTTGTGCTTAGCAGCTTCGTGAAATTGGCCCCTGATGAAGTTGTTAGCTCTGTGAATACTGCATATTCTGAGAAAACAATATTCTAAGATTTCGGTTTCAATTCAAAATTAGCCGAGTCACAATTTGAATTGCGACCGCTGCGTTTAGGGTGCGTTCTCAGCCAGCGGATTGCAGCTATGCGCGTGTCACGCACTGAACAGACCAATCGTAGCCCCAACGCGTACCAGCGTGTCGATCGAATACCTGCGCGCACTATTTGCAGCCGCGTTCGCCTTGGACTTTTTTGGTAAAACCTACGAAGACTGTTGTCAACTTTAACCAAATTAAATCCAATGCGGACAGAGGGTAACATTTAATTGTCAAATCGTCCATTTTACCCTCCGCAACAGTAAGATCTACAGGCCCAAGCTTCTAGCGGAGGATTTAACACCGTTAACTTTGACAATCACATACGGTAACTTTTGACAATATTAAGTCCAATGCGAACGCGGCTAGCTACGACGTATGGTAACTTTGGACAATATTAAGTCCAATGCAAACGCGGCTTATTTAGATGCACATTTGGAAATGGCATTCTTTTGTTATTTTCTTTAAAATGACAGCATGCCAGATGGACTAATTTCAGTTTAGAATCATAAATATCCCTACAAGTAAGCTTATTTTTTTTTTTTTTTTTTTTTGTACTTTTGGGGTAGCTGCAAAAGGTATATTACCCCTTTAAATGACAACTTTTCCAGCTTGAGAAATGCCATTCGTTTTTAGGGGTGTTCTAGTTTGAGTGAGAATATCTTAAAAAGTCAACAATCAACCCAACAAAAATTGAAAAGAAATTGAAAGATGAGATATTTATCATCATTTTTCTGTAGAGCCTGAACATCTGTGACAGTTTTGAGTATTTTAAAAATAATTTTGAAGTAGGGCATTTATCACTGGTGTCTATTACACTTTTTATAAAAGAGGGTAATTACCATGGAGGATTCCTCCATGCTACAACTAGATTAAAATTTATTCATCGTGCATTGCCATTATACGATATTACGATCCATGCAGAATGATAGGGTACAACTACAAGGATAATGGGCCATTAAACACAAGTAAATCCGGGTTCATGGACATTTTTGCCGCGTCGATTCTACCCATGAACCTGGACGGGTATTTTGGGTAGTATCGCACTCTGCATTTTAGAAGTTTGTACCGCGATAATCTTTCTCTGCTCCGGCGGGATGCCGCTTAATTACCAGGCGCGGATCTAGGATTTTTTAGATGGGGGCACACCCCAAACTGGAAAATTTGAAGTCCCGGGGAAAAGGGCCCCGGAAAATTTTGGATTCTATATGGTTTTGGTGCAATCTGAGGCGATCCTGACCTCTTTCCTCTGATTTTTTCAGCAAAAGTTTTTAACATTATAATTATGGAGATAAAATGGAGAATTATGGAGATTATAAACATATTATAAATATATAATATATATAAGTTTATGAATGTGGGCCACACCCAAAACTGGAACATGCGAGAATATTTTATATAAATATATATATATATAATATAGCAAAACTGTCGCCAAAAAAAATGAGCTTTCGGACACTAGCTTGGGTAGGACAAACCATAGCTCCATGGACAAACCAACCAACTAACATTCTTACACAAGGTCATTAACAATAACAACATAAACATTTATCCAGATATACTGCAATAAAAGGGTAATTGGCAATGGAGGGGATAGTACTGCCAATTCAATGACCACATGTCCACCAGGCGCGGGATTATTTATCGAACCTCGATGCCAGGTAGTCCGAGTATCATACGTTGGGAGCCACCTCGATCTGATACCATCAAGCGGCTAGATGCACGCCAGGCGGGTTCATGTTGTCTTCTGCGGATAACACCAATGTCTGGCCTCCTTCTCTCGCTGCGAGTAGAGACCCTGAGAGGGCTTCATGATGTGCATGGAGAAATTAAACGGGTGCGGGTCGCAAACTTGGGTTCCATGGATTGATAACCCTTTTTTGTCATGCCAACAATAAATTATAGACACAGCAGATCCTCCGATCGATCCGATCCTCCTCCGATCGATCCGATCCTCCTCCGATCGATCCGATCCTCCTCCGATCGATCCGATCCTCCTCCCTTCCTTTTCTCTTACCTCTAGACCACAGGGCATGGCTGCAAAATGTGCTCAGAAATTGATTTCCTTGGCGCACCTCTTGAATCTAAGTGGAATCACTGCAGTCTGTTAGCTGGGATCATGTGGATCACGAAAAACCAAAATCCCCAATCGCAAGTTCACCAGTTAATTAAATATTTGCATTTTTAATGACCTGTATATAGAGGGCGCCCTCTATTGACCAGGATTGGAAAGCTGTGTACAATTTCAATGGGAATAATGATTGCTCATTGCTGTTGCTTGCTAAAAAGGGACTATACAGAGACAGAATTCGATTAGGAGGAATTAGGGTGTGGTTTGATGTCCCAATACAAATTTTCATTTTGTTATTGCCATATTTTTAACTTTTGGATAAAGTGTCATTTTCTTTTTTTCTTTTTCTGTTTTTTTATTATAATTTAATTTGTGTTAAGTATTTGTTGTTTTTTTGGGTTTTTTTGGGGGGGGTAAAAATCGAAATCTAAATTGTATAAAAAAAAATATATACACGACCAGAGGGTTTTCCAGCTTTAGCCTTTGATACATGTTTATTCTTAACGGTAAAACTTAAATTTGTCCATGTCTTTAACAATGTACATTTGAGTGGGTGAACAACAACTCGTACTGATTTACATACACAATTCTGTTATAACAAACATTTTGCCCATTTCCAGCTGAGTTTTTATTAAGGAAAGTCGGATGGAAAGCAGACTGTGTGATACAATGTTTCTGTGGTGACAAGATCCTTTTTCTCGATCTGTGAGAGCACCCACTGATCTTTTTTCCTCGCTGCTTCCAGAAGCTTTCTTGCAGTTAGCGTCTGGCATTGTGAAAGTTTGTCAAGGACAGTTGTTCGGGTCTTCTTGTCCAAACCTCCACCTCTGTCTTTTTGCAGATGATGCATATACGTGGCAGTATTGTGAAGTTTTTGTTGGTTTCTTGGAAAGAAGCCAAAGGTTGAACGCAGTTTTCTCCTTGGGGGCTCAGTGCTGCATTCGCATGTGTCTTTTTCCGTCGTATCTGCATCTGAGAATATTTGGAGGGGGGGGGGAGGGAAATGGGAATATTTATAAATAGAGTGCCCGATGAATTGAAATCTGGAGATAAATTAATAATGGGTAAAATTATACATACAACAACATCTAAAAATGTTGGACAGATATGCTTCACTCCACTCTATAAAGTGGAGCATATCTGTCCACAATTTATTAAAGACACAGGTATAAACACAAACATGGAATGCATTTTGTTTATGAGAAAAACATTCTTTTCAAAGTACAGGTTCCAGGAATGCCGTATTTTTCACATTGATTTAACTTTAAAACTATGGAACCCTGACTAAAACCTTAAATGTGTACATGAAGACTACATTGTATCTCCAGCCGACCCCTGCTCTATGTATTTTTATTATATTTTTCTTGCTCCGTCATGCAAAATATCCTTCATAAATGTTGCATTCTTGCTTCGCCTCGTAGAATGTAACATTTCTTCTTTCAACTCGTACTATTATACTATTCTGGACATTGTGTAATCACAGGAAAGTAAATAAATACAATTGGAGGGAAAAAACGAAATTTAAACAAAACATAAATATTGACAGTGAGGGGGTAAAGGAATACAATTAGACAAGCAGGCAGGTTTTTTGTTGTTTTATTTCCAGGAAAAAAAAAGGCAAGGAAATAAAAAATACTGACAAATAAGGACGTTATTATGAGCTTCCACCAGGTTAAGAATAGAAAAATGTACTGGAAAATGTACTATATAAATGTCCCTCTCCCCCCCCCCCCCCCCTAAATTGTTGTCCCCCTAATATAAAGTAATAACTGCTTTCAGTACTAGTGACAAGTTACATGTATATTTGTGTTCCTACCCTAGTTTCAATTTCCATGTGACCAAGTTGCATGCCTATTTAGAGCTGGAAGCAGAACTATTTTATTTTGCCCTTGTGGAATTGAAGAAGATCGCTTGAGGTATAAAAACTCTCTAAGAATTATGGGTTCCGAATTATGACCCGACAGAAATTGTCAACAATGGTCATAACTCTTTTTAATCTCCATTTAAAACATGTTTAGTGCAAATTACACAATCTATGGGGACATAGAAGGAATAGGTGGTTCTTGGATTAAGACAAATTAATGCTGAAAAAGCCCTATTCCTTTTTTTTAACGGAATCTACTCAACTACATCATCACATACCTTTGACACTGATTCCGGCCGTACATCAACCAGTGCGTGTACGATAAGCCACTTTGGAGTTCCGACTGCGCATGTGCACAACAAGATTCAACAATTTTTCTCAAGGAGGTCAAGTGATACAAACACGGCAGACAAATGCACACAAGGCTATGGGGGACGTGGTAACCAAATCCGCATTTTTTACATTTTCTTGTGAAATCGAAAGAAAAAAAATAATATTTGTTCGAACAAAAGTTTGGCCACACAAAGCGGCTGAAAACACCAAAACGTAAACAAAAATATGTTACTTAGTAACTTTAAAACACGGCGATCTCTTGAAATTTGCTGGTACCCCGCTATGCTTTTGCACGCAATCGATGAAATGTTATTAATTTATATCGAAAGAAATATCGTCAAGGGAAAATGTGCGCATGTGCAGTTGGAATACCAAATTGGCTTATTGGAATGCCGAGGATCATCTCTGCTTTTTTCGGCGATTTCTGCTTTGGTAGAAGTAGAAACATTCTTCCACCTATCGGCACAAGCGTGGAATTTGTTCCAACCTTTTTCAGTGAACGACAAAACCCTGGAATCTGCATCTGAAACGTGCATAATACACTTTTTCGTGTTCGAATCGCTGTCATCTGAGCAGCTCGTGTCGTCGGCCATCTTGCTGTAAACAGCGCCTACGCTCGCTCTATTTTACAGCGCCCGCTATTGGTCCATTTGCCCACTATTCGCACAAACGTACCGCACCACGACAAAAGGGCCTCGTTGATTGGTCGTTGAAAAATAATGACGTAATTGTTTACTGGGCAGTTTTGTGCATCGAAACGGGAAAAACATGAATTTTAAATGAAGATTTTATCGAGTACTGGTTCGCAGATCGTCTGGGGATTTTATTTGTGAGTTTCCCAACAACTTGCTAAGTAGTTTAAAGTAAGATTTATATAGATTCACGATATGCGTCAAGAAAGTGCAAGATAATCGGCCATGCCCTGTGGTCTACTCCCCCTCTTTTCCCCCACCCCCGTTTATTTTATTTTTTACTCATTTCACCCGGTGGCACGTCCCCCCCACCCTTAATATTAGATCCCCCTGGATCCGCGGCTGCTTACAGAACTACAAATCAACAATAGTAAATACGTGAACCTTGTGTAAACACAATTTCAGCTGGTTCGTACGGTGGCTCGTATTCGCCAATTCGTTTAGTCTTTGGGCAAGACGTTGCTTAATTTGCAGCCACGAGAGGGCGCTATCGCGACAAACCATCATCACTCGCCATCCTGTCCGTTACGGACAGGATGGCGAGTGATGATGGTTTGTCGCGATAGCGCCCTCTCGTGGCTGCAAATTAAGCAACGTCTTGCCCAAAGACTACAATTCGTTGCGCAGGTCTCTTTTTTTTACGGCGTTATATCGCCATACTGTTGCGTTATATCGCCGTACTATTGCGTTATATCGCCGTACTATTGCGTTATATCGCCGTACTATTGCGTTATATCGCTGTACTATTGCGTTATATCGCCGTATTTTTATTGCGTTAAATCTCCGTATTGATTGCGTTATATCGCCGTATTTTTATTGCGTTATATCGCCGTATTTTTATTGCGTTATATCGCCGTATTTTTTATTGTGTTATCGCCGTACTATTGCGTTAAATATTTTTTAATTTTAAAAGAATATAATGGACTCTAACAAATAAATGTGCTGGTTTGTATTGGCAGGCTTTATACAGTTTAAAAATCTTTAAAAAAATAAATAATATTAATGAACTTTCGCTCTAAACTTAGCGCGCAATTTGAGCAATGACAACAATCACTTTTTAAAACTGTGGAAAGGCCTGTCATTGCAAACAAGCAAAGCTATTCGTAAGAGTACATTATTAAATTCATTGATAAGGGGTAAGCCTTATATTTGTATGCAAATTAGGTCAACATATAATAATTATTATGCAAAAAATATAATTATGCAAACATGTCTTCATTGTCCCTTAAATTATTGGAAAAGGGGTTAGCCTTGCATTTGTATGATAATTCGATGCAAAAAATATAATTATGCAAAAATGTCTCCATTGTCCCTTAACTTCTTTTAAAATTCGTTCGAAAAAGAAAATCGGACACAAGCACGGACACACCAACTTGAACGCGAATTCGGAAAACTCGGAGATTGAAAAACGCAAGTTTCGAGTTTTAATTTAGGCGCCGCAATTTTGTTTTAACCACAAAACGTGAACGGCTATTAGGCGCATGCGCATTTAAAAACAATACCACTGTTATTTTAACTTATAATTGAATTCGCTGTTTAAATCCGTGCTAATCTTCTGCCGCTAAAAGCGAGAGGTGCAAGACGTGTTGAACTGTTGGCAAAAAGATGGCTGTAAAGATCTTAATGTATCCAGTATCTAATTTTGAGCAATTAATAAAATTAGACGGCCAAAAGTTTGATGTTAGTCGTATTCTAAAGGGACACGGCAGGTGTGCAACCACCCCTTGCCTTATAACTTAGTTTTAAAATGAACACTTCTAACGATGGGTGTGTGTTTTCGTCCGAAAGAGTGGGACTAAATATAATAATATGAGTTCTTAAGAGGGCCTTTCCTCAGCCAAAGTCAATTATTTGCCACTTTTCCGCTCCAACTAAGTTCAAAAACAAATTGATACCCATATTATTATAAAACCAAACAAATAATAATAAATAAAAATATACAATTCATAAATAAATAAAATTAAGCTAACAAAAATAATCCAAGATGATTTTAGCATCCCTCTAAATGAGGAATGTTGATGTTGCCACCGAAATAAATTATTATTATTAATATTTCTGGTGTATTCAAGCCCACTGTCGCTGAATTAAAATGGCAGTAAACCTAAGAAAATACATAATTGAAACATTATATTACCCTAAAGTAAACGAGTTTTACAAAAATATTTTTTTATTAGATAAAATAAAAAAGGCAATTAAAATCAGTGACTGTGTCATTTAATATCAATATGCAACATATAATAGAAGCGGGTATCGATCAAGACATGAGGGAATCAATTGGATGGTGTAAGCCACAGAAACTCCTTCCAGTCTGCATGAGGAAGATATAATTTTGAGAAATTTTGAGTGCTTGAAAAATATAAAGAGTCAAACATGGAACAGGTCAGAACTCTTTGTCCCAATATGTCCCACTATATATCCTAATTTGCATATTTCCAAGATGGCTGCCTTGCGCATAATAAGTGTCATATTATGTCAGTACCTAATGAGCCGATGTTTATGATTTTTGTGTCAACATTATGGTTTTCCGCGGCTGAATCTATTTTTAGTGTTTTACAAAATAATATTGTAAGTCAAGGTCACGTGATTTAGGCGAAGCTATTGTCCACATTATCCCAACTACCAAATCAATTAAATAAAAACAGATGTAGCGAAATAAGTACGGTGATATACATGTAGGCCCTACCACAAAAAACCGGCGATATAACGCAATAAAATACGGCGATATAACGCAATACAAATACGGCGATAACGCAATAAAAATACGGCGATATAACGCAATACAAATACAGCAATATAACGCAATAGTACAGCGATATAACGCAATAGTACGGCGATATAACGCAATAGTACGGCGATATAACGCAATAGTACGGCGATATAACGCAATAGTACGGCGATATAACGCAATAGTACGGCGATATAACGCAACAGTACGGCGATATAACGCCGTAAAAAAAAAAAGGCCTGCGCAACGAATTGGCGAATACGAGCCACCGTGGGTTCGGTTGTGTCCAAACATTGTGTGTACTGTACATGCAGTTCAGTTCCTTCTTATTCCTCCATAGTTCAGCATTGCAGATAAAAAAAAATAAAAAAAATGCGGGCGTATTTGGTGCGAGCGATCGGGAAGACTAGTTTAGAGTCGATCGGGACTCGTCGAAGTGCCCAGAAAGAAAATGCAGTGAAGAACCTGGTTTGTAAACAGGGGAAATTGCAATGGGGACCGACAGTTTCAACCCATCAAAGATATTTGTCCAGCAGGTATGTACAAAAGTGTGGGTGTATACACATATATTGTACGTGTGCATCGTTATTGCGTTGCACTGCCACCACTCACCAGTGTCATTGTATTGACATTTGATGGGTTCATTGGACCTCCACCTGTACTGTACCAAAATAAAGGGGATGGGGAGGGGGAGGGGGAGGAGGAGGGTGGGGTGGTCATTGGGAAGTTGTGGGGTGGGGGGTATTTGACCTTCAATTCTGTAAATATTATATAAATGGGGTCAGTCGTCGATCATAGTACTAAGGTTAAGTTAACCGTTAACCCTAAACAAAGTTACAGATTTTTGTTGATTTAAAACAAATTGTCATTTAAAGGACAGTTTCAATTAAAAAGTTGTGACTAAATATGGCTGTAATGTAGCATCGCAGAGTCGCGTGTATTTAAACAGCAACAAAAAAGGCATCGAAAATAGTGCATGTATCGCCGGCTTGCATGAATTAAACTGCCTATTTTTACGTCTGTTGCTGTTTGTTTAAGCTCTGTCTACTCCAAACAAGAGTTGAGTTACTTCCACAATGCTGGACCCACCCCACTGATTGGGAAGACCATCGGACGAATCATGGATGAAACCACTGAGAAATACCCCGACAGAGATGCACATGTCTTTGTCAGAGACGGAATAAGAAGGACTTTTGAAGAATTTAGAGAGGAGGTAAATGATAACAAGTAAAACGAATCAAACAAACAAACACCCCAACAAACAAACAAACACCCCAACAAACAAACAAACAAACAACAACAACACAATTTGTCTACATTAACCCTAACCCTGCCAGATGCATCAATCTGCATCATTTGCCAAAGTGAAAACCCTGCCCAGGTCAGCAAAATCCATCAGGTCAGAAATGTCAAGCTCAAACTGCCTCAGAGTCGCTAGTCACCCAAAGCAGCAGGATCCACCTCTGACATTGTTCAATGGGGACTAGCTCTCAATAGTCTTAGACTGTGGTGTAAATGCACTGGTGTTGCCAGCAGAATGCATCAAAGTGCACCAGACTTATTTTGCTGATGCACTGTGTTGCGTCTGGCATTATTGGGGTTAACTTCTCAACGTTTACATTTTTTGAGAATCATTGAGGTGTTGTGCAGTAGCACCGTTATTATTTTTGCCGTATGGTTCCAAGAAATTCTGGTAAGCTACATCAACATCTTGTAAATCCTACACCTTTTTGAATCACATACAGTTTTTGCAGGTAGCTGAGCTAAATGTTTAGCGTCACCACCCGCTTCCTTTTTGGAGGCCGCCGCCTTTTCTTTTTTTCTTTTTTTTGTTGAAAAAAATGATAAATGTTATTATCTTTTTAGAAAAAAAAAAAAAAAAAAAAATTAAGATTGTATTTTAGACTTTAGCATCACTGTGTACATGCTGTGGAAATATTATTTTTTTAATGAGAAGCTAGGATGTGACGTGTATGGTGCATACATGATAGACCCACATGAATTTTTGTAATCATGGGTGAGCCATGTTTTATTTTCAAATAGGAAGATGGGGTGTGACATGTTCACTACATGACTCGCATTAAAATTTGTCTCCTCTTAATTTTTCAGACCAAAAAGATAGAGCTCGGCCTCCTAGCCCTTGGCATCAAGAGGGGGGATAGAGTGGGTATGTGGGGGCCTTCTACCTTAGAATGGGTGCTGACACAGTTTGCTACATCACGCATCGGTGCTATCATGGTCAACATTAACCCAGTCTACGGGGTGCATGAACTGGAGTACGCTCTGAAACTGGTACAGTTACATCTTACTCCATTCTTACTCCATTCTGAATACTTTCTGAATACTTTCTGAATACTTTCTGAATACTTTCTGAATACTTTCTGAATACTTTCTGAATACTTTCTGAATACTTTCTGAATACTTTCTGAATACTTTCTGAATACTTTCTGAATACTTTCTGAATACTTTCTGAATACTTTCTGAATACTTTCTGAATACTTTCTGAATACTTTCTGAATACTTTCTGAATACTTTCTGAATACTTTCTGAATACTTTAAATTTGTACTAGGAGTGTGATAATATGTGTGCCCTAGCATGGGCCAATTTTGTTGTTTGTTTAACAAGTTCGCGCAGGGATTATTTTAACATCACCGAGCCGACACGCGGGATTGTTTTTAACGAAACTTGATCTGAGGCGGGTTCAGGCCGATGGTACCGGGAAGCACACCAACGCATTTCTGGGCTTGCTCCCTGCTGACAGACATTTGTTTATAAAATTGTATTCAAAATTAATCGTGTCACAATTTCAATTGCGACCATAATTGGCGATTGGGCGCATTTTCATTCAGCCGAGTGCAGCTACGCATGCGTCACGCACTGAACCGAGTAATGTTCCCACGCGCGCACGTGTGCGTTGTAACAAGGCTTTTACAAACCAACTACTGATGGAAATTTCTAAAAATGACGTCTCTGCAAACGACATTCTTTTATTATTTTCTTCAAAACAACAGCATGCCAGAAAGAATAATTTCTTTAGAGAATAATTACTTTAGAGTCAATATAGGCACAAGTTTGGGGAGACAATCCCATAGAGATATACACAAATTTAAAACAGTCCTAACTTGTTTACCCTAACCCTTTTCTCCAAGATCTTTGAGATTTATGCTATTTAGACCAAAATTCTGTCGTTCTAGGAAAAAAATAACTCCCCAATATTTTTTTTAGGGTACATTTGTAGCTAGACGCTTAGGGAGACACTGAAATGTCTCCCTAAGTGCCACTGTCTCCTTATTACCTTAAAACTTATGCTAATTTGTCTCCCTAAGTGCCTATTTGGAAGAATTAATATCTTCACATCAAGTAAGCTTTTCAACAGTATTTTGGTTGGTTACTTTTTGGATAGCTGCAAAATGTATACTGAGCTTTAACTTGAAGCATTTCAATTTCAAGCATTTTTGTATGTGTAGTCGGGCTGCAAAGCCATTGTCTGTGACCAGACTTTCCGGACATTGGACTACTACGCACTGCTTCGTGAACTCTGTCCTGAGCTCGACACTGCTAAACCGGGCCAGCTCGAATGTGCCAAGTAAGTGGATGTTATTTAAATACTTGGAATGGTATTTGGGGGTATATGACAACTTGTTCTTTTATGACAGCACATTATTTTGTTATTCATAAAAACCTGAAAAATCTTAGCTATATCTATTGGTTGAGAGCCCGATACATTGGCATGTTTAAACGGCCGATAAAACATGACGCAGCCAGTTTTGAATGCTTTTTCGGTGTCAAGTTAAATTTGGACTCCTTTGATGTTAAGTCCATAACCCATTTATTGGTAGAAACTTTGCATTGCATGCGCAATACTACCAATGTATACACATCACGCCATATCGAGCAGAAAGTGGAACACGCGCATTATTATCCACAACAGCATGTGCATGAGGAACATAAAATAACATGAGGGGTTTTCTTCAAAACAACAAAAATTGTAAATTTGTAAATTTGTTGAAATATTTTGACTATTTTACCTAGAGGTATTTATAAATGGAGATAAAAATGTGTTTGGCTAGTATTAAACAATTATGTTTAAAACCGGCTCATGAGCCTGAACATTGTTAATGCCCCCACCTTCGACATTAAAGAGAGAATACACCATTTAAAAAATATCAACAACAATTTACTATCTTACTTATTTGAAAGTAAATAAGGATTCTAGGCATCCAGCAAAATAATTGCAATATCCTGTAATTGTTGCGAACATTTTTAGTTTAATCTAAAAAATCACTATCGTCAGACGGCGATCGCCAAGAATAACAAGGACAACTGCCTGACGCCGGTTGAAAATGAATGCCATTTTTCTTGCTTTTTTTTCGGCATCCATGATTGTAAAACTTCGGACAGGTCAGTTAAACAATATTTACTATAAAATACAAGCCCTCAAATCCACCCATTCCTGATAATTCAAGCAATTACGAATGATCTATCCTACCTTTTCATTTCCTTAGTAAATTTATGTACAGAAAACAATAGTGAGTTGGTAATGATGGTATTGTAATATTAATTACAGAGTGCCAGATTTAAAGATCGCAATCTTCCGAGGCCAGGATAATTTACCAGGGACAATCAACTTTGCCGACCTGTACAATATGGGAGGCAGTAATGAGGAGAAACTGAGGAACGAATTTCAGAAAAAGATACAGTTTGATGAGCCCATCAATATACAGTTTACCTCGGTGAGTAAAAAGTAAAACGAAAAGTATAGTCTAAAGGCCGGTTCATACTTCACGCGAAAGCGAAGCGAATTTCATGACGTCAACAATTGAAGTTTCATTGTGCGTTTTTTTACGTTCTCCGTTACCTTAACAAATTTGATTCGCAGTGACTTCCGCGCGAAGTATGAACCGGCCTCAACCAGTTCGCTCCGGGATTATTTTCACATCACTGAGCCGAGGCGCGGGATTATTTTTAACGAAACTCGATCCGAGGCGGGTTCAGGTCAATAGTACTGGGAAGCACCCCCACGCATTTCCAGCCTTGCTCGCTGCTGACAGACATTTCTGGCCTTGCTCGCGACGTGTTTATGCATCATCCGTTTTTCGAATCTGGGGGAAACTTTGCGTGTATATATGTCCTCTGGCGCGAACTGGTTAATACAAGCCAAGATGGCCCACCAGGCCGGAGTTTATCTCCAAGTTTTATCTTCATGAACCAACTAAGAATATTTGAAGACTTCAAGTACAAAAGCTGCTAGGGGTAGGGGGCTGATATGGTATTTGGAATGTTTCAATGGCCCAATAAACTGGGTAATAATGATGTAGCGCCTTGGTAGATATCTGTGCTTCATTTGAAAATTCTTTTCTGTAATGAATTATGAAACAAGAACTTTTTTCTTTTCTTTTTGCAGGGCACTACAGGCTTTCCAAAGGGCGCCACTTTGACACATCACAACATCATCAACAATTGCTTTGATATTGGATGGAATATAGGCTTTCATGAAAAGGTGTCTTAATTTTTTTATTTTTACATCAAGGGGGTATAAAAGGGTTCACAAATGCAGAAACTGCAAAACAAATTAACTTAGAAATGTGTTCGATGAACACATGTTGCTTCGTGTGAGTATGGTTTGGTTAGGCATCGACTTCAAAAGTGCGCCAAACTCTACAAACTGCTTAGACCCCATCATAGAACAAGGTATGGGACTGTGCTTGCGTGGGGAACACACGGAGGTGGTTAAGTGCTCTAAAACAACACCCCCCCCCCCCCCAAAGAAAAAAAAGAAAAAAATTCATGAAATTAACCAAACAATAAAAAAATGAATGGATCATGGAGCTATAAAACAGTCCTTTTATACCTCCATGACATAGACATGGTTCCAGAACATGTCTGTTTGATGAACAGAACATATGTGACCCGCTCCAGGAAAAGGTGACATAAAATTAGAGTTATGTAGATGATTACAAAGTTCAGGATATAAGCTTTCATTTGGTATATAGTACAGCTCAATAGCCCCTCCCGTTCCGGTGATATGACGTTTTTGCATAATGAGTTTCATGGAATTTAAAATACACAACTGAGAAAACAGGCTTCGAAACGCAACAAAACTAAGAAAATACATTGAAACCATGCATTCTTAAAAGGTTTCGTTTCACTTTATTTATTGAATTCCATCTTTTTGTTAATTAAATCTGAAACTTTTGATATTAAAGATGTCATTTAAGACAAAAAATGAAAAAAAAAAATTGAAAAAAATATTTACCCTATTAACTTTAAGAGGCCATTACTCAGAAATGCATAGCGCGACTTATGTCACCTTTTCCCGGAGCGGGTCACATATATGATTATTTCTTGATAATGAACGAACCAATAAAAGCACCCATTCATGCGTCATTTGAAAGCTTGCATACACTATTTGCAGAAACACATCTTTGGAAATGGCATTCTTTTGTAATTTATTTTCAAAATGACAGCAGTTTTAAAATCATTACAACCATTAAGCTTCCTTAAAATATTTTAGTTGGCTACTTTTAGATAGCTGCAGAAGGTAAATTCCACCTTTAACCAGTTCGCGCCGGAAGACGTATATAAACGCAAACAAATTCCCAAAATTCAAAACGGATGACACATAAACACGCCAAGTTCAAGTTCGGAAATGTATGCCAGCAGCGAGCAAGGCCGGAAATGCCTGGGTGTGCTTCCCGGCACTATCAGCCTGAACCCGCTTCGGAAAGAGTTTCGTTAAAAATTATCCCGCCCCTCGACTCAGCGATGTTAAAATAATTCCGGCGTGAACTGGTTAAGTAATTTCTGCAGAGAGTTTGTATTGTGTTGTCATTAATTTGGTTCTTCCAGCACCATCGCATTTGTGTTCCTGTGCCACTGTACCACTGCTTCGGTATGGTCGGGGGTACGCTGTGCGGTATGATGCACGGTGCCACCGCCGTCTTCCCTGCCCCTGGGTTTGAGCCTGAAGCAGCTCTCCGGGCAATTGCTGAAGAGAGGTTAGTCTCAAAACAAATAGGATTGTTAAATTGATGATTTTTTATTTTTTGGGGGATACAGCATCATCGTATCTGCATCCCCGTTCCGTTGTACCATTGTTTTGGTATGGTCGGGGGTTCGCTGAGTGGGATGATGCATGGTTCGTGCTGCGTGTTCCCTTCCCCAGGATTCGAGGCCGAGGCAACCCTTGCGGCCATAGCTGCAGAGAGGTCAGTCTTGTTGGGAAAAAATATTATCTTGCACAAAATATGTCACACAATTCTCCATTTGGCACCAGCATGCACATTTGTTCACCTCGCACAGGATCCAGAAGGATTGAACTAGAACACCCTGTCTTCACTCATGCATATTCATAGATATCCAGGACTTATGCTATCTAATGATAGTCGACTCTTTTTTTTTTAATACAAACTCTGTAAATTTTTGTTATAACAAACATAAAGCCTCAGTCCCAACTCTAGATTTATGTGCACAGAGAATAGGAGCAGCACACCTCTTAACCCTCTTATGGTTTTACCTTTCAAAACCTTTCAAAATCTGCTTAATGGGCAAAATGGCTATCAATAAGTATGAACCTTTCAAAACGCTCCAGAATTTTTTGCTACTGCACTACTACACCTTTCAAAACCTTTTGAAAGTTTTTTTTTTTTTTCACAAAAGTTTGTTCAGAGAGTTGTTTTACATTTCAAAATCTTTCATAGGTTTTTTTGTCAGACAGTTTTCTCACCTTTCAAAACCTTTCAGTCCAGAAACTTGAAAGGTATTTTTTTTCTCACACCTGTTTCTTCAGAGAGTTGTTTTACCTTTCAAAACCTTTCATAGGTTCCTTTTGTCAGACAGCTTTCTCACCTTTCAAAACCTTTCAGTCCAGAAAACTTGAAAGGTTTTGAAAGGTCTGACAGCTCTATGGTAACTGCCCTGTATATAGGAGGGTTAATACAAAAACCGATATGTGACCTGTCGTCACAAAATGAGCGTAAAGTCGCACGGAGTGATTTCCCAGTACCGCCAGTCAAAGTCAAAATTTGAAGGGGTGGTCGATTTTGAGATTATATGTTTTTTTAAAGACTAAATCCCCAGCAATCAATTACCAATTTTTCAGGACAATCAGATAAAAACAAAATTAGTTTTTGAGACAATTTTGACTATGCCTTTCTTTGATTTTGCCGACTTTACGCTCATTTTGTGACAGGTCACAGGTCACATATAACAAACACTTTTGCTAGGTCTTGGCAGAGTTGTATGACTCGAGTCCAGGACTCGGACTCGAGTCCGTCTTGAGTCACAATTTTGGTGACTCGGACTTGACTCGAGTCACGTCGGCAAAAGACTCGGACTCGGACTCGGACTCGGACTCGACTACCATGACTCGGACTTGACCTCGAGGACTCGTGACTCGAGTCACGTATTTTCACCAACAATACCTTTTTTAGTTTTTTGTAAATATTAAAAACAATTCCAATGATCTGATCGTCATGCACATGTAGGAATGTTAATGTTTAGCACACGGAATAAGCAGTTACACTGATGTTGCAAGTAATAGTGTTCGTGATTACTGTGTTGCTATGGCCATGTAGTGTACAGCGCACGTACGTACATGTACATGTGTATGTTCAATACGCATAATAACAGTGGGATATATTTCTGTAAAAGCATTATTGTGCACGACACCAATATTAACGATGGTATTCTGTCAACCTTAACACCATAGCCACTGCTTGATGCATATTACCAGGGAAATAGGAATTCGTCTCCGGAGTCCGAATGACGGTTTTAGCTGGCTGTGGCTATATCGCTACCTCTTTTTAACGTTAAAACATAGGCGGCTTAACCATATCCACCACACACGCTTGGTCACGTCAGTTCGCTAGTCGCTACAACAATTTTTAAACCATGGCATCTGTCGTTCCTCGTATTGTTTCTTTTGGTTACACCAACTTTAAAACAAATTTTGAAACTTCAAAATCAAGTGCGATGTGCAAATTTTGCAAGCGAAAAATATAAAACTTGTTGGCTACTTACCTTTATGAAATAACTAAATCAGTATATAATTTGTTATTTTGAAGAAAAAATAAATAAAAAGATATTCTGGAGAAGGGGCAAGGAGTATTGGTAAAACCTTAAAAAAAGATCAATAGTCATCCAGTCATCTACGTGAACTGGCTGAACTAGTATTTTAACTATTTAATTATTTAAACAAGTGACTCGTGACTCGGACTGGGACTCGGACCAAGTGACTCGGGACTCGGACTCGGACTCGGACCAAGTGACTCGGGACTCGGACTCGGACTCGACATAGGTGACTCGACTACAACACTGGGTCTTGGTGAGTTTGTATTGAGAGTCAACTGTTAACAAGGCTGTTTAAATCACCAATACTTGATAAATAAATAAGGCTTCATCTTCATCTCTGACTCTACCTCCATTGCCAAACTGCATACGATATTAAGGAACAAGGCTGTTTAAATCACCAATATAACACTCACTTCATTTTCATTTGTGACTCTACACATCCATCTCCCTCTGCGACTCTACCTCCATTTCCCAACTGCATGCCTAAAGCCTCACAGAGACAAGGCCTGGGTTTGGAAAATGACTCAAAAATGACCAGAAGGCAGTGTCTGAATTACTTGGCTACGGCTTGACATTACACACGAGTCAATAGTAGCGACTGCAGCCACTTCTCATAGACTCTTGTGAGTTAGTCTTGCATACGCACTGTGGACCTCCAAACAATATAGGTCCACATGATGCGGGAAGAGGTTACGGTGTGTGGACTTGCACACGTCCACAATCCGTTTTTCAGTTTCCGAAAAAGAGCGCTAGAGGAAAAACGGGTTAGGGTTATATATAGAAAAGATAGAAGGGACAGCTGAGAGGCCCATAATCCAAATTTGAGGGTAAATTTGTTTTGGGGAAGCGAGAAAAATGAGTATTTAGTCAAAGTTTGTTAACTACACGAAGACAAAGGAATGTCCACAGTGCGTATGTAAGGTAAAGCTGGGTGTAATTTTGTGTGTAACTAATTACAAACTTTAGTTTTCTACCAGCCTCCCTCAATCATCACTTTTACACTCTTTGCTTTATACTCTGTTAATTAACCAGTTCGCGCTGGGATTATTTTGACATTGACCAGGCCCAGGTGCAGGATTGTTTTTTCAATCAAAGACGGGTTCAGGCCGGCATCTGTGGGTAGCACACCCTGATATTTTCGGCCTTGCTTGCTGCAAGCCGATCGCTGATACATATTTCCCGTTTTGCTCATGACGTGTTTATCTGTCATTCGTTTTGAATTCCGGACAAACTGTGCGTGTATACACAGCATCCAACGCGTACTGGTTAGTGAAACATTAGAGAGATTTCGCACACGAACGGATACGCGTATGCGTACGTTTAGCTATCCGTACGCGTTTTATATTTACTTGTAGCGAGCGAGATATCCGTGCCTTGTACACGGTTAGCGCATAGTGAAGAACTGTGACGTCATAAGTTTGCGAAAATTGATGACGTATCTGTTAAGCTAACCGTATCCGTTCGCAGGCGAAACCTCTCTAATAATAAATCAAATCAAATCAAAGTTGTTCTGCTATTTTCGTCCCTATTTATGACTGATCACCTTCCATAGATGCACGGCTCTCTATGGTACGCCCACCATGTTCATTGATATGCTGTACCATCCCAAACTGGCAGAGTTCGACGTTTCCAGCTTGTCGACGGGTATCATGGCCGGGTCGCCGTGTCCTATCGAGACAATGAAGCAGTGCATCGCGCAACTGAATATGAAAGATGTTTGTGTAAGAATACAAAGTGTTTTATAATCCAAGACTTCAGGCGCAACAAGCCGCCAAACGCCACTTCCATGAAAAATGATAACGATATCAAATAAAAACTGTCCGTGCCTGGTATTCGATAATCAAATAGTTTTTGCTTAAAAACTGCTAAATATAACACTTAAGCTATCTCAAAACAGTGAATTTGTTAAACCTGAACCTTAAAAACCGAATAAAGATTGCTAATTTTAAACAAAAGATCTCAAGTGGACTTGGAGGCTTTTGCGTCTGAAGTCTTCAATTGTTCACATGACTTAGTATTTGTAACACAGTGTATACAGTATGTATAATGAATGTTGCGGGTAAAACAATTTTTATTTTTTTTACTTTGCCCATTTGTGACCTGTCACCACAATATGAGAGTAAAATCGCACGATGTGATCATTCAAAGTCAAAATATAAAGGGGTGATCAATTTTGAGATTTTTCGTTATTTGGAAATCCCAAGTCCTCCTCTAAATGTTCCCATTTTTTGGGTGAGATCAGATGATCGATAACCTTGTAAATTACGCGATTTTGCAAAGTGTTTGTGTAGTTAGTGTTTGGATTAAAGTCCATTAGTGGTCTAAGTAATAAAATATGAAAATTAGGTCCTTATCTCACGTTTTTGAAATTTTGATATTTTGTTGATGTTTATTGTAAGATGTTTATTTGGTAAGTTTTCTCACAAACTTGTGAAACCCATGACTTTCTGGAGTGCTGTAAAATGTATTTATAGCAAAATCCCTAAGTGTTTCCAACCATTGAAAAGCTCTCTTTCTCAAATATTTGAAAATACCCATATCTCAATTTTTAATATTCCCCGACTTCACTCTCATATTGTGGTGACAGGTCACATTTGTTGACATGCCTTACCGGTAGCATTTGAATTTTCCTTTCATACTTTTGTCGTGGAGTATAAGCAATGTTTGAAAGGAATGTAGTATACTGCTGCCACTATTTTTGTTGTGTACAGATGAGGAGAGTCTATGGAAAGTCGAGTGCAATTTCCAAGTATTTTTTGTATAAACAAATTTGAAAATATTTCTCAGTCCCAGATTCATGTCTTTCTAACAAGTTCTTGCAGTGATTGTCTTTCATTGAGATGGTTATGATGGAGAAACCAAAGTGGCAGCTGGATGTTTGCACCAGGTCCGAATACTTGAAATTATGCTAGCGGCTATGCTTGCGGCTGCAGCTACATTTCATAGACTTGTGCATAATTTCAAGCCGCAGCCAAATAATTCGGACATGACCCACCAATCTTACGCATTGTTTTCCCCCTTGGTGCAGATTGCCTATGGATTGACAGAAGTGTCTCCTGTCATCTTCCAAACTCGCCGAGACGATCCCATTGAGACGAGGGTGTCGACCGTTGGGAAGGCAACGGCCCACAATGAAGTAAGTTGCGCCGGTGAACTAAAACAAATTCATCTAATATTTTTTCTTCTGGGATCATACACACCCACACAAGTGTGTATTTACCTCCAATCGGGGACCCTAACCTGAAAACCCCTTTGTCCTCTTTTGTTTGTACTTCAACTTTTTCGGAAGACCTACCATATGTTTTGTACCCGAATGCAGAAAAGACACACACGCGAACTATTATTGTTCACCCAATCGTACCTTCCACAGGTGCTGTGGACATTTCTTTGTTTTCAGGTAGTTAAGAAAATGTTGGCCAAATACTAATTGTTATCACTTTAAGAAAAATTGTTAAACCCCAAATATTGATTCTAGGCCTCACAGGTGTTCCCCTTTATTTTGTCTACAGATAACCCTAAAACCCCATTTCCTCTAAAGCTCTTTTTAAAAAAGGGCAAAACGGACTACGCAAGTCCACAAGGGGAATCAGGTTGGCGTAGCGGTTCTTTCCTCGCCTTCCACCACTATGACCCAGGTTCAAATCCGGCCTGGGCCAATATGTCGATTGGGTTTTCAGTCCCTGCCTGACTCCGTGGGTTTTACCAAGGATAATCTTCTGGGGTTTTCCTCCCACCTCTAAAACTGTACCTTCTTAGGGATCCTTGGTTTCATTACCAAAAATATATAATAATAATAATAATAACAATCTTTAACCTCTTCCCGTATCCTGTGGGCGTCAATTGTTCACAGGTCCACAGTATGTATGAAATGTTTGTACGTCCGTGTGTTCACAGTGTGAAAACCCGATTTTACCGATTACTAATTTTTAGGTGAAGATCATCGACACGCAAACTGGGGAGATTGTTCCACGCAACACGTCCGGTGAGCTGTGCAGCCGGGGATACACGACCATGATGGGCTACTGGAACAATCAAAAGAAGACGGACGAAGTTATTGATAAAACTAGATGGTTCCACACAGGGTTAGTAAACGATTCCGTTTTTGCTAAGCACGATTCATGGTCAATGGACTCTATGTTCTAGCCTCAACCAAGTTGTGGGCACAGATTCGTGTCCCCATAGCACGTTGGGTCTTCAGTAAAGGGGTTATTAGGTAAAATTGGGTCAGACTATAACGACAGAAAATGTAGAAGATAAATTAGGGTGATGTTGAACATTTTTAGAATTTTAGAATGTTTGAGTTTAGAGAGATTTCCCTTTGCACACAAACCCTATGGATTGTCCCCATAACGTAATGTACGGGAAAAAACGCTGTACATGTAGTATCCCTGTATTATCTGTGATAAGCAACCCCCCCCCAAAAAAAAAATATAATAATAATAAAATAATACAACTAGCAAAAATATAACCGACACCAGTAACCTCTGATTCCAAAGTGTTACAACTGTATGTAACCCGAATCCTTAAAAATCTTGCGTTATTTGTTACTGAGATCCAGTGCCCAAATCCTGCAAACAGAGTTGTATTCGAGAGTTATATAACTGGATGACAAAGGAATCCTCAAATCATCCTGGGGTGCTTTTGCAGATTCGTTAGTTTCATTATCAGAAATATTAATAACAGTGTACCATGATATTTGTACCTTTGCTTGTGCAGGGATATGGCCATTATGAATGACGAAGGATATGTATCAATTGTAGGACGCAGTAAAGACATGATCATCAGAGGCGGGGAGAACATCTATCCTGTAGAGATTGAGAACTTCCTGTACAAACACCCCAAAATTGCCGATGTCCAGGTACTATAAAGCTGTCTAAAGTAACAAACTAACACGTTGACTGCTCACTACGAGTATAGTCGTAGTTAGTAACAGGTGTACCGGGTTCCGCAACTACGAGTATACTCGTAGAAAATGAAAGGCTTTTGTATTATAAATTGAATACACTGGTACCAATGAGAACCCAAGAAATACGCCGAGGACATTCAAATGATTTTTTTTCCGTTTTTTTTTTAATTCAAACTACCTATTTAGTATGCGAATGCCTACAATGCTTTGTACACAGTTGGAAAATCCGTGTTCCCATTGGACTTTGTTTGGTTAACGTACCGCAACTTTTCTGTAAAATGAAAAAATTAAATCCAATGGGAATGCACGGTATACCAACATCCCTGTCAATTTACCGCAGCGGTGATGTAAAACTACCAGACCGAAAGTAGTCGCAAAAAAGGTTTTCGCTTAGCCGCGGTAAGCTATCAGGGACGCTGAAAAGTCCAACGGGAACAGCCTTGCCCTGTAGAAGTACCGCGACCACACGTAAACTGCTTTGTCTCGAGGTCAAATGTGAATGTGCACAGCGCCCACAATGTGTGACATTTTGCCAGTCTCGCGTTACATTGCAGTATAAAAGTCCAAGTGGGAATGCACAGTTGAATTACACAAAGGAATGTCGTGGTGTTACTGCGAGGCCATGGAAGAAAAAGTCCAATGAAAACCCGGCTTAGCGAGTTCGCGCCAGAGGACGTATATACACGCAAAGTTTCCCCCCGATTCAAAACGGATTACTCATAAACACGTCACGAGCAAGGCCGGAAATGTCTGTCAGCACCGAGCAAGGCCCGGAAATGCATGTGTGTGCTGCCCAGTACCATCGGCCTGAACCTGCCTCGGATCAAGTTCTGTTAAAAATAATCCCGGCGCGAACTGGTTAAGACCACTACGATATCCTGTCAGAGACACGTGCATCAAACGCTTTGAAATGCAGTGTATATGCAGGGCCCCTTTGTACGCTACTGCACGTGTGCGAAGTTGTTTAACCAGTTCGCGCCGGTTTTAACATCACATAGCCGAGGGGTGGGATCATTTTTAACGAAACTGGATCCGAAGCGGGTTAAGGCCAAAAGTGCCGGGAAGCACACCCACGCATTTCCGGCCTTGCTCGCTGCTGACAGACATTTCCGGCCTTGTTTGTTGCGTGTTTATGCGTCATCCGTTTTGAATTTGGGAAAAACTTTGCGTTTATATACGTCATCCGGCGCAAACTGGTTATGGGCGTGGCTAACTCACAAACAGCGATATGTGAATTGCAGCTAAAGCCGATTAATTCTTGCGGAGCTCAACTTACAGAACATGATATTTATTTATTGTACATGAAGGTGTGCACTTCTTCTTTTTTCAATGGCTTACCATGTTTCAATTCAGATAATAGGCATTCCAGACGAGCGTCTTGGGGAGATAGTGTGTGCCTGGGTCAAGCTAAAGGAAGGACAAACGGCGACGGAAGACGAAATCAGAGACTTCTGCAAAGGAGAGGTCAGTGTGACATTTGCTCTGCCTGAAATTTGAGATAACTTGAGATTTTAGAAGATTTGAGAAAAAAAGGGTCTAGATCGACATTGGGTTCCTTTACTAATAGATTTCACCATGGAGGAAGAGCATGATCTCACCTGCTGAACTGTACAAGTGTACGGAATGATGTGAATGCGTACAGAGCCTTTACAAAATCAAACATGTCAGATCTTTTGTCCGGTCAAAGGTGATACAAGATGACCGAAACTGCAGTTCATTTAAAATATTGTGTCACTTTTATGTGCCTGATGGTGCGAAATACGGTACCATCTGGAGACATGAACACAATGTGTACAATGGAGACAAAATGTCTCCGGAGGGTAAATTTCTATAGATGAATAGGTCTCCACTGGGAATTTCACGAATTAGATTTTTGGATTTTACTTAAATTACTCAAAAACTAGGATTAGGATGTGGGTTAGTGTTTGGGTTAGGGTATAATATAGGGTATATTGGGTCGAAATTTCAACCCAGGAAAAAAATTATGGTTAAAATGGGAGCATTTTGAAAAACGTGCTCGACTTTCTAACCATTTTGTACACGAGAACAAAGCCATGTCTCCACAGTGATACAAAAATGCGAATGTATGAAGCACTAAATTTGTGGTCTGCGGGTAATTCTGCAGGTTGTAGATTCAAGTTCTAGCCAGCTGGGGTTGTGGTGTTTGTTCTTGGGCAAGACACTTTATCACTTGCTGCTTCTCCCCACCCAGGAGTAAGGGCAGAGATGCACGGTTGTTATGACTGATTTTGAAACTGCCTTGTGCCAAAATGGCTGCATCGAGCTGGATGGCTCAATGATCAGGGGTAATAATCATACAAAGCAGTTTGATCTTAGTTAAAAGCGCCATATTGGGAATGGGTCATTTGAGAGACATTTCCGTTGGAGCGTTCACAACATTTGTTTAACTTTAATGTCGCCTAATAAACCCGAGTTTCCCTTATCCTACCCCCACAAAATTTGGTACTTTCATATTTTGGACCAAAAAGTATCAATAAATAAAACTAATTTGCTAAAGTAACATTTTGCGTCTAAATAGGAGCGGAGGGTTTAGTTTAGGGTTTAGGGGGGACACGGAAATGCCTCCCTAAATCTACATCTCCCCATGCCTTTAATAATCAGGCATATGAGTAATTACCAATATAAAAAAAAAAAGAGGAAATGAGGAAACTATGCCAGAAAAAATAAGAAAAGGATGATATTTCCTTTACTTTTGTTCACAGAAAGTGAAGAAAAAGGACGAGAATCAAAACCAAAACTGAGAAAATCAGCTTAAAAGAGGACATTTCACATGCCTGAATAATGACACCACCATTTCTTCCTAAGAGTACTGTTGCAGGAATATACATGTACATACTCGTTATAAAACAAATGACTTTGGATGACTCCTTTACAACTTGTTTGAAGACTTGTGACAACTTTATCAATTCTTTAAGAACATGCTAACCTTATTGTACATGTACAATGTACATGTAGTTAGAATGCTATTCACCTCTAACAACTCATGCTGTTTACAAATCCTCCTCCAAAATTGCTCAGGTTATTTGACACAATATCTTTTCATGTCTCTCGCAGATTTCCCACTTCAAGATCCCGAAGATCGTTTTCTTTGTGCCTGAGTTCCCGCTGACGGTAACGGGCAAGGTGCAGAAGTTTAAGATGCGGGAAGAGACGGCCAAAATGATGGAAAGCAAGTAATTATGCACAGCGAAATCAGCAAGCGAAAACTGTTAGAAAAAAAAGCTCAGGAAAAGTATACTTTTTGCAAATATCTAAAAAGTAACTGTTGTCGTCGTATGGACCGAAGTCCTGATTGACAGCTTTAGTTCGAGAGGTCTTTTTTTTTCTCTTAGCCGGATCACCACGAGAAGGTAGCTGTCTTGATCCTCCAGAAACACCGGGGCAAACCCCTTCTCTTAGAGATAAGTTTTTCTGGGTTCCTTTACGTGCATTAAACAACACACGGGACCTCCAGCTTCACGTCCCATTCGAAAGACGAAGAAATAGTGGTTTAATTGCCTTGCTTAAAGGTAGTATACACCATTTGCAAATATCGAAAATATTTACTACCGAATTATTAAGAAATATCATACTCATTTGAAAGTAAATAATGATTGCAGGCACCCAGCAAAATGATTGCGCTAGATATCCTGTAATTATTCCGAAAAATATAATTTTATAAAGAAAAACTCGCGATCGCCGGACGGCGAGCGTGAAAAAACAGAGATAACATAAGAATAACTGCTCGACGCCGGTGAAAAACAAATGCTGTTTTTCGTGCTTTCCTCGGCATCCATGATTGTAAAACTTCGGACAGGTCAGTTAAACGATATTTACTATACAATACAAACCCTCCAAATCTACCCATTCATGATAATTCAAGCAATTACCAATGGTGTATCCTACCTTTAAGGACACACGTGTCGACACCGGGACTCAAACTCACGATCTGCGGAACAGAAAACCAAGTTCTTAACCGCCCGGACACGACACTCCGTGTAAAGATATTCATGACTCTAAACTCCGTGAAATTATTCCTTCTGTCCTTTTTAACGAAGTCATGTCCGAAACGCATTTTTAGAAATTTTCATTAGTAGTTGGTTCAAAATTGTTTGTTTTTTACCGGCGTCGGGCAGTGTTTCTTATTTGGTTCTTGTTTTTTTCGCGATCGCCGCCCGGCTATCGTGAATTTTTTCTTTTTTAATTTGATTTTTCGTTACAATTACTGGATATCTAGCGCGATAATTTTTCTGGATGCCTAACATTTTTATTTACTTTCAAATAAGTAAGATATTTCTTAATAATTCGGTAGTATTTTTTTTTTATATCTGCATTATCTCCATTCCTGTAATTGGCGGTTCCTCCGCTGTTGGAAGTGGTTAATAAATAAATAATCTTGAGGTTCACAAATGTTATTTTATAATATTCATAAATTCACAATATTTTCAATATTTTGTAAATCGGAATTCTTTATTTTCTTTCAGAATACCCATTTATTGCCCTTAATCAAGTGGGTTGTCACGATGCGAAGAAAATGCAAAAAAAAAGAATGTTTAACATTGTAGATCCTATAGTGTATTCTCATAAAATCTCGAGGTCAACTTACATGCTCTATTTGGGGTTCACAATTTGAACAGAAAAAAAAATGAGCTTCATTTGTCCGGAAAGTGCACTTTTCCATAAAAGTAAATCAAAGAGCGATGTCAAATACGTTTAAGAGAAGTAGAAAGTTGCATGAAATTTGTTCCCGAGAAAAATTAACATTCCAGCTTTTATTTATTTTTTTAATCAGTATGTTTAAATTTATTCTGTTAAGATTAATAATAACTGAATTTTTTGAGTACCCTGTAACAGTAAATTATGAGAAATGTGTCTTCTCAATCTTTAGCTGATGTCATATTTTTTTCTAGAGAACATTTTAATTATTAATGTTTCCAAGTATGTTTCCATCACATTTTGTTATTACCCCCCCCCCCCCCTTTTGTTTTGTGGGGGGGGGGGGGGGGGGGGGGTGGTGTTTAACCAGTTCGCGCCGGAGGACAAATATACACGCAAAGTTTTACCCAGATTCAAAGCAAGGCTTGAAATGTGTGTGCTTCCCGGTACCCGAACCCGCCTCAGATCGAGTTTCGTTAAAAAGAATCCCAGCGCGAACTGGTTAACAGTAAATTATAAGAAATATGTATTCTATATCTTTATACTTGTGACAATTATTTTAATTGTTGATGTCATTGCTATTTACATGCATTTTTTACTGCATTGTGGTAAAATGTGGTTAACCAGTTCGCGCCGGATGACGTATATAAATGCAAAAATGTCCCCAAATTCAAAACGGATGACGCATAAACACGCCAAGTTCATGTTCGGAAATGTATGTCAGCAGCGAGCAAGGCTGGGACTGCGTGGGTGTGCTTCCAGGCACTGTCAGCCTGAACCCGCTTCGGGTCGAGTTTTGTTAAAAATATTCCCGCCCCTCGGCTCGTCGATGTTAAAATAATCCCGACGCGAACTGGTTAAATTGGAAGGTAATTTTGTTATCTGGGCAGAGTTGTATTCGAGTCCGAGTCACCTTTAACTAGTGAAGTACTGCGATAAGCTAACGGGGTAAACAGTTCAATTTTTACAGCTTTCCTCTACTTTAATGAACTGTCTAGATCATGTACATGTAATATGTCAAATAACTACTCTGTGCCTGAACGGATAATCCGGACAATCTCAAGTTGTATTACGCAGTATCACCGTATGTGGACGCCCGGAAACATGTTTCAATAGTACATTGATTTCGCTAGTCAATATATCGGAAACTAGTCTTTGGGCAAGACGTCAGATACGCGATGGCAGGTTATCGCGTATATCTAACATATAAACAAAGACTAATCAGTAATAAGCCAACCGCACACGCGTGTATTTCTAGAGATGCGTTGTGTCTCGTCAGATCTGCGTGAACAACCTTTATACCCTCTTGCTCAAACAAAATGTCAGTTTCTTGTTAAAAATAGTTGTTAATGAAATTTGTTGGTGGAGTGCGAGTTCAACTCTGTATGATCTGGGAAATGAATAAATTAACTAATGAAATACTCGGAAAGTGTAAACAAATAAGATGCAGCCTTACAAAACAAAGCAATGTACCGGTATATTTTCCAGTTACATTTGTATTTTTGTAAGAGTTAAATCAAGGGTAGAATAAACTGGAAATTACTTCGTGTACATTTTGGGTATATTGTGTGTACTTTCATTTGTATGACCCTAGTTGTAAGTTGTAAAAAGCAGCAAACCCCCCCACTCGCTAATTTTTATTTATTTTGTTGTCTTTTTTTCCCAAGAAAAATCATTAAAATACAGAAATATATGTGGGTTTATTGTGGATGGCATGAAATTGGTTAGTTTAAAACCCTTATGTCACCTAATACTACAAAATACCACTTGAGTAAATTGTATGTAGACCATACAAATGAGGGGAATAATGCTCATGATGATGATTTTTTGCAAGGTATGCACCTCCTGTAGTTGGTGATGTTAACCAGTTCGCGCGGTCGAGGGGCGGGATTATTTTTAACGAAAACTCGATCCGAAGCGGGTTCGGGCCGATAGTGCCGGGAAGCACACCCACGCATTTCCGGCCTTGCTCGCTGCTGACAGACATTTCCGAACTTGAACTTGGCGTGTTTATGCGTCATCCGTTGAGAACTGGTTAATGTATACAGTAGTCTTACTATGTAGTATTTTGTAGTACAATGTACTGCACTGGACATTAGGGTTTCAATAATCCTAAGGGTTGTTGAGGTTAACATGTACAGAAAGAACACACCCTTACACTTTATTCTACAATCATGTGCAAATGTGGGGCGGAATTACGGGATTACACCTACAAAAATGCAATCACGCCTGAAATGACCAGAATTTCAAAACATAGCTTTCAATATTTTATTTTGGTACAAAAATCAGGACCACGTTTTTGTTCTATCATTTTAATAATGAGATTAGAAAAAAAATGAAAATAAATAAAATTTCATGTACATGTATTTCATGCTGGTCCTTAGGACAAATTGTCTCTATCAATGGCAACAAAAAATCGCACACATAACATTTGATCAATTACTATGACGACTTAAAATTCTCGACATAATATACAGCGACGTAAAAAGCTCATACACGTTGACATGGTTACAAGTCATCTTCCGCATAACATAATATTTACAACTAACTGAATTGTAGGATAGAAACAATCGTTTCTTTTCTTAAATCAAGTCAATTGGATATATACAACAAAAATTATGCCAATAATTAAAAGAAAGAGAAAAGAGGACCAATTGTGGGCTGAATGGACTAATACACACATAATTACGACTGCAGGCTTTTAACCAGTTCGCACCGAGGCCCGGGATTCTTTTAACGAAACTCGATCTAAGGCGGTTCAGGCCGATGGTATCGGGGAAGCACACCCACGCATTTCCGGCCTTGCTCGTGACGTGTTTATGCGTCGTCCGTTTTGAATCTGGGGCGAACTGGTTAATTATAAGGCTGTACACTAAAGCATTCCAAATCTTTTGTAACCAGTTCGCGCCGGAGGCGTATATAAACACAAAGTTTTCCCCAGATTCAAAACATTTGATGCATAAAAACGCCACGAGCAAGGCCGGAAATGCGTGGGTGTGCTTTCCGATACCATCGGCCTGAACCCGCCTCGGATCGAGTTTCGTTAAAAATAATCCCACGCCTCGGCTCAGGGATGTTTTAAATAATCCTGGCGCGAACTGATCAAGAACAAGAGGATCAAAAATAGACTCAAAATAGGTGATTCAAGTGAACAAAGAAATTGGCAAAGCCGGACTCGATCCTGCAACCTCCGGAATACCGGACCGGCGCTCTACCAACTAAGCTATCTTGCCCTATGTTGGCGGTCTCCTAAATTGTCAGTATACATGTATTTGTTCGAGGGTACTAGCCAGAATTCATACACACCAGAATGCTGTGTGGCCAGGGATCACGCCCACTTTGAAATTTATGCAAATTTACCTAGTCAGTTTCCTTTGTGGTTTATTTGTGTAATATAAGATAGAAAGTCATCTCCACAATGTCGCTTCCCAGGTTGTATTGTAAAATCGGGCATGATCTTTTGCCACATGGCATTCTGGTGTTTATGACTTCTGACTAGCGCCCTTGAACAAAGATACTGACAATTTGGGAGACCCCCAACATAGAAAGAGCAAGATAGCTCAGTTGGTAGAGCATCAGTCCGGTATTCCAGAGGTCGCAGATTCAAGTCCTGCCTTGCCAATTTCTTTGTTCACTTTAAAATGTATGCAAATTTACCTAGCCAGTTTCCCTTGTGATTTATTTGTGTATTTTATTAAAAGACGTAATTTTGTCCATCTTTAATTTGTTATTTTTTTACACAAACCATCTCAAGTGTAGCTTGAAACAATATGAAAGCACTATTTGAAGTGAGTAAATTTGAGTTTACCTTCTCCAAATAGTGTTCTGCAATTGTGTCCGCCACATGAATGAAAACACTGTGGATATTATTTCAAATTTTGGATGCAATTCTGTGATTCAATTAAAAAAAAAAAAAAACTACACTAATTTTGTAGAAATTTGTAGAGTTTCTTAATCTTTGCCAATCTGTGGCAAGACATATAAAAATAGACATCCTGTCAGACAGACAAATTAAAAATATACATGTATATAACGGATAGGTCATCGGTGTGCTTTCATTAATACACATGATACGACAAATCACAAACTAAAAACAAACTCAACTTGGACTTATTCTTCTTCGATTCAATACAGATAAGTAACTAATTGTTGTTTTTAAAGAAGCCATTTGCTGCTGGTCATTTCTGAACTGGGGCTAATTTCATGGAGCTGCTAAGCACACAAATTTGCTTAGCATGAAAATTCTTTCTTGGCAAAAACAGGGTTGGTTACGAACCAAATTTTCAGGTGATGTATATTGTTTGTGACTAGTATTTAGCTGGTTTTTGCTTAGCATGAAAAGCATATGGAGTTTTGGCTGGTAACCTGCGTTTACTGAGCAAGACTTGTTTGTGCTAAGCAAATTTGTGTGCTTAGCAGCTCTATGAAATTGGCCCCTGGTGTTGACTAGTCAGGCAATGGGTAATGGGCTTCCTGCTCCAACATACACAAAAAGACTAGTCTATCTATCAACTTTATAGTTACATGTACATCTATGCAATGGTTTTACAGAAACCAACAGGAATTAAAGAAACAATCTAAACATTAAACAAACAAAAAAACAAAACAAAAGTAACAAAACAAAACTTACAAAAATCTGTCAAAACCTATTTTCAAACAAACAAAGTTTAAAATTGAAAAAAAATAATAATAATAAAAATAATCCAACCAGGAAAATAACACAACAATCAACCAGGAAAAGAATCATTTCTAAAAGGAGCATTCAAGCACCGAATGCAATTGTGTTTTCCTTCTGAAGATGACTTTCGTTAGGTCACTACTAAATACAAGCAGGAAATATTATTGCTTGCTCTGTTAAGAATGGGGAAATACTGGGCCCACCACATGGGCGGGACTTTTTTCCCGTGCCATTTTTTTTTTACATAGTTATTTGTTTAGAAGGAACTATAAACAGAAACTATGATATAACCAGGTGGTGGGCAGGAACATTTTTAAGGGGAAGTACCCGGGAAAGAAATCTGTCCATGAATCCTACCCACACGGTTTTCCGTTCTCACGACGGATCTCTGAATGTAGCAAACAAAACATGGACAAACCATTCAGTATTCTGACCGGGCTGGTGATTTTGCTAATACCCTTCAGAAAAAGAAAAAAAGAAAATAATAAAAATAATACATTCCTTGATCACATCAGCTTTGGTTTGTTTTCAAACACGCCAAGATCCTAACTCATTTTGGGAATCTTTTGTCACTTTTTTCATTCACACACAAAAACAGCCTAAACAGATGATCCCCTAGAGGCAAACTCGTTTAAAATTGAGTTTTGAAAAAAAAAAAAAAAAAAAAGTAGGGAACCCCCACAAAGCAGATACTGCACTGAATTTGTACTGTAACCATACATGAAAGGGCGATTAATAAGTTCTTGGCCTAAAATAGGAGTCAGAGGTCATGAAGAATAATGATCCCTTCTGTCTGGAAGTCTGTGATCAACAGCATCAATTACGTCATTATCTGCAGCAAAATGGCTTCCACCGAGCTCCTTCAACTTCGGGAAGAGGTCAGACGGTGCCAAATTATGACATGTGACTGACCAGTTGGAATCCACATTTCTGAAAGGCAGACATGACCACTGTGGATGTGTGGGCCGGAGCATTGTCCTGGTTGAAGAGCACTTGTAGCTGTTTCAGAAGATCAGCTTAAGAGGCTCTGGTGATAATGTGACCCTTTTCAAACTCATTTAACGCAAGCTCATCTCTTTCTACCTTTGGCCAAGTACTTATCAATCATCCCACAAAGATAGAACCACAAGTCATGCCACAGTAAGGGTGATAAACAAGATTCATTTGGGAATGACTTTTGCATGATTTGTCTCCACACCTTGTGACTTAACCTGGATGACTTGTGACGGACTTACGATGGGCGTGTAGAATCAATTCTGAAAATTTGCTCGGTCCCACCGCCCATCCTGGGTGCTGGGAAACGCTGATGCAGCTTACAAGATTCTAGTGAAGGAAACGCACGGCATTCTGGTAAACGTACCATGACCTTTCAAATTGCAGGCAGCGCAGCTGAGCTGCGAAACTGGTAACATTCAGTTTCCAGATCACACAAACTCTAGTCAATCAGAGCTCAATGGGCATCCAGTGCTTCAAAAGCGCCTAGTTCGGCCGGTGGACATGAGCGAATTCTGAAAATTATCAATTTTGTGAAAATGTAGTATAGGACTTCATTTGGAGTCTCGCTCACCGTGAAACTTCTTAGGTCAACTGGTAGTCTGCTACAGACCGGTTTCCCTACCAATGATCGTCTATCTCTGTTATAAAACCATACGCTGGTCATAAAACCTAACAGGAGACGATGACAACATCCTCTTTTATGCACATGAACAATTAAAAACTACCATGCAAAATTCCATTGATAAAATACTTAAAACTCTAAAATAAAAGAAGAAAAAAAGTAAAACTTACATAGTATACATATTATAAACATAAAGTTATCATTTATATAGCTACACGTAAATACTATCTTATCAACATTAAATCATCCGACAACAAAAAAAAGTTCCAAAAATGTACATTTACAGTTGTTTATTTTACTGACAACTACACCAAAAAAGCAAAATGTTTATGTACAACTTTGATGGATGACAAATGACTTTCAAAAGACTCCATATAAATTTGAGAAATGATCTATTTATACTATACAAATATTTGTCTTTAATAAAAATGTATTTAAACAGCCAAAAAGTCTCCCTTTTTTGTAGATTTAAGTTTTTCGTTATTTTTGTACAAAATAGTTTTTAAAAAAGCATCGACTCTTATTCTTATAACACGACAAATCTTTTAAGAAAAGGGTTATTAAAAAGTTTTTGTTGGACCAAAATTTTAAAAGTTGTCTAAAAAAAATAAAAAGTGGGAAATGTGTGACTTTTAGACAGAAAATAATGGCATAAAATTGATAGACTTATTTCAAGTCAATAATGATTGATTCACCTCTTTTTCTAAAAGATATTATTGCCATCAATACTTTTTTTATTATTTGGAATTACACACTTAAACTTCAGCCTTATAAAAATATTTTAACCAGTTCGCGCCGGATGACGTATATAAACGCAAACATTTCCCCAAATTCAAAACGGATGACGCATAAACACGTCAAGTTCAAGTTCGGAAATGTATGTCGGCAGCGCGCAAGGCCGGAAATGCGTGGGTGTGCTTCCCGGCACTATCAGCCTGTACACGCTTCGGATCGAGTTTCGTTAAAAATAATCCCGCCCGTCGGCTCGGCGATGTTAAAATAATCCCGGCGCGAACTGGTTAAGATCCTTGATGAAGCAAATTATTTTACTTCTTCTCATCAGGGGGGGGGGGGGGGGGGGTAAAAATGTTGTAGGCAGTCTCAATATAACTCCTATTGTACATACACTACTAATAATGATCCTATAAATGTAAAATAAAAGTAAAAATAAAACCCATTTTATTTGTTTGTTTTTGTTTTATCAGACAAACTTCTTTACAATGGTGAACATTACAATGGTGTATCCTATCTTTAACATACATTGTACATGTACAGCAGTCGTGGCAACTTGTTGTTGTACACACTACATTGTACCTGTACTTTGTCGACTTTGTAACTGTACTGAAATGACAGCAACATGGAAATCCATTTAGAATGCCAGTGACCACCAAACATTTGCCACGGTATCGGACTTTACATGTAACGTACGGTTAAATTAAGTACCCAGCAAGTTTGTTGTTATGGGTTTACAGTGTAGCAGTTCTTTCAATGCTGATCTGTACAAGGAACTGTCATTGCATATAACCAACTGTACATTGTACAAGTGTACATGTACTTGTACATGCCCTGACAACATGGCATACGGGAATAGTTCGATCCAGATAAACTTGGCCAGAATTTCAAAACAAATCATGGCAAGCACAGTTAACAAATTCACAAAACAGGGACCAATTTCATAGAGCTGCTAAGCACACAAATTTGCTTAGCATGACAATTTGTTCTAAGCTAAATAAAGGTTACTGACCAAATTTTCACGTGATCTTTTTTGTTTTTGATTGATAATCAGCTGGTTTTTGCTTAGCATGAAAAACACAAAGAATTTTGGCTGGTAACCTGTTTTTAATGAGCAAGACTTTTTTTTTACTAAGCAAATTGTTGTGCTTAGCAGCTCTATGAAATTGGCCCCAGAACTTCACAACCCAAGATACATAATTTACATCTGCGCCTCGGACATAATTTCCGAGTGGTTTTTTAGCTTTTTCTTTTTGTCAATGCAAGGAAACAAAAATGACAGTACATGTACTGTAGTATAATAGTTGTCCCCAGAACACAAAATCTGGGCGTCACTGAACTGAAGTAGGAATGCCTTAAAACAAATGTTTCCCTTAATAAATTACATGTATAACACACTGAGCAGAGCATAAACATGTCTTGTAATTTAAGTACATACCTCAATGGGTTGTTCACATTACAAGGTCTGTACACTTGTACAGTGCCCTAACTATGCAAAGTACATGTACATGAAAATGTATATTGCATGGCTTTAGGCTGTAGATAACCAATGAGTGTATTACATACATGTACATACTTGTACCGGTACATGTAGCAAGCTATCAATCACGCTGAATGAATCATTATGAACAAAATAACGATGAGTCTATAACCAAAGACTCAGAGCCATATTTTTGTTTTGAGGTAGATGGTGAAGAAAATTTGTGGGTTTTTTAAAATGTAAACTTAATTTTTTTTTTTTTTAAATCAGTAAAATGTAAAGGGTCTTGGGATGCTGATATGACTCATTCTTTTGTTTTGAGGATGTTTTCCAAGAGGTCCAAATCAAAGTTACTCATGGTGCTGTTGCCCAAGCCAACGTTAGTGTCTAACAGGTCCATAGGTAAGTGGCTGGAGTTGGCTGAAAAAGAACCGTGACGGGTGGTCGGAGTGGCAACCGAAGACATGGCGGTTACTATGGAAGGCTCACTGTGATTGGTCGGTTGCATGACCGAGGTGGTCACAATGCTCGGCTGGTTGGTGTAGCTTTGCTGCTGAAGCATGGCCTGCGTTGTCATGCTGGCGTGCAGGTTCATGTTCTGCCCTGGCATATTCTGCATGAAGGTCCGCATGTTGGTGCTGGTGCTGACGAGGTTATTGGGAAATCGTGTCACCGTAGAGACCTGATGGCTCTGTGCTGCTGGGTTACCGCCCGCCATGGCACTGGTCCCTTGGGGTTTGTGTGTGGACATCTGTCCTGGGGCCTGACCACTCATCTGCTGCTTCAAGTTCATGTATACCCCAGCTGCCCCTCCAATGCCTGCCAACCTATTTGGTCCCTGTACCCTACTCCTGCCAAGTTGATTCAGCATTGCCCCTGCCGGTTGGCCAGCCTGGTTGGCCATTTGCATATTATTTGCCGCCCCACTTTGGAGCAGCTGCTGCTGCTGTCTACGAATGTACTGGGCTTGAGCCTGATTGGGGTACATGCCCTGGGAGAGCTGGCTACCCGTGGTCCCAATCTGTCCAGTCTGGATCATTGTCTGATTGCTTCTTATGCCCTGATGGTGCAAGTTCCCTTGTTGTAGGGTTTGCTGCAACGGAGCCCCTTGTCGGACAGTTCCTGCCATAAGGGGGCTGTTGCCCATCCCCCCAGTCAATTGATTAGTGGAGGTGTTTGCTGCCTGCTGAATCAGCCCAGTCGAGTTGGCAAAAGTTGGGTTTCGATGCTGGGTCTCGTCATATCGTGGCGGCGGTCCCCGCTGGGCCATCTGAAACTCCTTCTGCTTTTGCTGGGCCATGAGTTGGCGTTGTTTATTGATCAGCAGAAACCGCTGCTCTGCGGGGAGCTTTGACAGTTGGCTCTGCTGCTGCTGTCTCAGGAGTTGCCGCTGCATCATCTGCTGTCTCAGTAATCGCTGGTTAGCCGGGGACAAAGTCGGGCCCTGCTGAATAAACTGCCCCAGCTGTTGCCTTTGTTGAGCTTGCTGAGGCAATTGCTGCTGCTGAGTCCCTGACATGCTCTGATTAACCTGCTGAATAGCTCCGTCAACTGGAAATGCAGCAGGTTGATGCTGCTGAGGTTGGGGTTGTGGCTGTTGCTGCTGTTGCTGCTGTTGCTGCTGTTGTGGCTGTTGTGGCTGTTGCGGCTGTTGCTGCTGTTGCGGCTGTTGCTGCTGTTGCGGCTGCTGCGGCTGCTGCGGCTGCTGCTGCTGTTGCGAATTCAACCTGTTCTGTGCAAAAATTTGTGCCATGCTTGGCAGTCTGCCAGTGGCCTGATCGGTGTGGGCAAATCTGGCTGTATTTATTACTGTGTTGGGGTTTGGAGTGCTGCCAATGGCCCCAGCTAATGTTTGGGGTCTCTGTTTTAGCTGATCATGGAGAGACTGTAGAGACCTTGACATCTGCATTCCAAACTGAGAACCTGTCGCAGTGATACCACCACCCTGCTGCTGTTGCTGCAGTGCTTGTTGCTGCTGCTGCTGCTGCAGCTGCTGTTGCTGGTTGGCATAATGGCTCAGTTGTGTGCCTGGACTTGGACCGCCATGCTGCTGTTGTGCACTGCGATAGTTGGACTGCAACTGAGCAATGGCCTTGTGGTTCACAATTGGTGGCGTCTGCTTTTGGTTCACAAGACTCCCTTGTCCTTTATTCTGCTGAAACTGAGCTTGCAGTATATTGGGTCCGTCAACAGTGCCACCGGCCTGAGGCTCAATCTTTATATTAGTTGCATCAAAAATAGCTGGATATTTAAATTCTGCGATGGCCGGCAATGGTCCTTCCTTGCCTGTGCGCGCATCTGTGGCTACCGTGTTTGGAGGTCCTTTCATCATGGGGTCGTACACTTCTGAAGATTCTGATGCGGAGGTTGTCATTTCGGTCTTTACACGCTGCTTGAGGCTGCCGTCCGAGGGGCTGGTAATAGTGGTGAAGCTCTGGGCTCCGCCTCCACGAACCATTGGAGCAACAGGCATCGTGGGAGCAGCTTGCTTATTGGTCAACTTGGTACCATCAGCAAGGTTAGGCATAGCTGGTGAGCCCCCGGCCATGGGCATGGTATCGCCGCTGGTGTTCATCTCCTGTGTAGGTTGGCTCTCCATGTTAGCCGTGTCGAGGAAGGGTACGTCGCCCAGATCTTGCTGGATCTTGTTGCAGATCTTATCCAGCTCGGCTTCAAAGACCTTCATTTGTTCGGGGTCATTCTCCAGCTGCTTCATGAATTCTTCCAGCTTTTCTGGGTCATCCAGGAGTTTCTCCAGGTACTGGCGCCGCTCTTCCGTGTACTCCTTGTGCTGCCCGTTGTTGTGGCTGACTGCCGATGGCAGTGGACACTCGGCCGTCTTGCAGCCGCCATTCTGCGACCTCAGATTGTTGTTGCTAGCCTCGGCGGAGCTGTCGCCCGACTGCTGGATAGTGGTGGTCACTGTAAGGTCGGTCTGCTCCCCCGTCTTCTGAACAATCTGAACTGATATTTCCGTGCAGGGACGCTTGTTGGATGGGTCTTCATATCCATTGGCCTGGGCATCACAGAGGTTTGGGGGATCTGGACCATTTGTCGATTCACAATGAGGTCGCTTTCGTTCCGAGTGTTTGTTCTGAAACAGAGAAAACAGAAAGAAATTTGTAATGAGTCTTTGTATTAATAATTGCAAATGGGTCATAATTTCCTGCTAATGAAAACAAGTAAAGAGGGCATCATAATATTAAATAATCTGAAACAAAAATGTGATTTTGAAGTAAACACCAGTTTTTGCTGAATTTGTACAATCATTCTACATGTACACCGATTGGTCTGTTTGTCCAAAAGCGTCTCTGACCTGGCAGCCATCCCGTTATCAGGGTTGTCAGGCAAATTAGTTATGGGAACAGAAAAATGTCCCCATAGCATTTTCCGTCCCCACAAAAATAGCGTAGCTAGGTGTATGTCCCCACAACCAGAGTAACAAAGGAAATAAATGCAAATTATTGAGATGAAGAAACAATGTCATGGATGATGCTAAACAAAACTTTCAAAGTTTTGTACCGCATGAGTTTATTACCAAGATTCATTCGGCTACAAAACAAGCCTTATATAAATCCCATTCTAGACTTAACAATGTGGCAATATTTTTTAAAGATTGCATAAAAGTATCAACTATCCTGGACATAAAATTAATTAAAAACATTTAAGGCCAACAAGTGCTAATTTCGAGCCTAAAAGCCTGACAAAAATGTAAAGGATGCTAAAAATATCAATACCGTACACGTGTACAAGGACACTATAAAAGCAGTTTCCATCACAAATTCTACCATATCACTCAGATGAAAGGCAATAAGGGTCAACAAGGGCTGTATATATTCTCAACTGAACAATTTACGAGTGGTAAGTATTACAACTGACCATTTTTGTTGTTCTGTAACATTTTGACAAAAGAAACTACATGTATCACAGCAAGTCTGTTTTTTCCGTCCCTTAACATTAACAAAGCATTAGCAAAAGCAGTTAAATACAAGTTTTTATAAACTTTTAACACCAACTCCCTACCCCATTTTTCTTACACATAACCTGAATCCTTAAAAATCCTCTGATATTTATTACTGGTGACCACTGCCTGAATCCTGCAAGTGGGTTTACCATTAAGCTATAAGCAGCCAAACATGGCACAAACTGCTGCTAATTAGTGCCCTATAACAACAAGGGTTTGCACACATGACCATTGGATGCATATGTTTCCTATCCTTGACACATAACTTACACCTTGACTGAAGCTCTATGGAGAATGTCCATAGAGCATGAGCAGTGTGAAAGTACAAAGTAACAAATAACCTCAATCCTCCAAAATCCTCATTTGGATAAATACCCAAGTAATTACCTGAAGTAACCTCAATCGTGCAAAATCATCCAGCATTTTAGTTTAGGCCTTATGACCTGGATCCTGCATTAAAAAAAAAAAAAAAACGCCCTCAATCCTGCAAATTCCTGCAAATTCAGGACAAGATGACTTGGGGAAAACAATTCATTCAGTGTAATGTTCAAACAATTTTATTCTGCAAAAACAGCAATTTTTGGAGATGTCAAAAGAAAGTAAACATACTGAAAATCTATATCGTAGCGTGGAGGAATAAGAGCAGTTACTCCATGATCGTAGTAAACGTCACATATGACGAAAAATGTTCCAACACCCCATTGTTCATGTACAATCATACATTAGCCTTTCAATATTTAACGGCCCGTGCAATGGCTCATATTTCACGCATGTGCGTAAATCCCCATTTAATAATTCTGAAGAAGTAAAGCACAGGAGAAACAGAAAGAAAGGCGAGAAGGCAAGAAAAAAGAAAAAAAGAAAAAAAGAAAATAGAACCGCCCAATCCCGACTCTTGACTTTCTCTCAAGTCAATAGCATTTATAAGGTGTCTCTCCAAAAGCACTGATGACTTCAGCCGGTAGTTTGATTTCGCTCAGGGTGACCTTTTGATATTAAAAAAGCCGGGAACAATGTTTCTTGCGACCATTGATATCGATGCTGAGAAATTGCTCGGCTTTTTTTTTACTTGTACATATGTAACTCTCCCTTTCTTCATATTTGTCCTGTTACTCAAGTGGGAAAAATAGGTCAGACTGCATTTTGGGGGATTTAGCAGGATTTAAGGTGGCAGAGGTTTCGCCTCAGTTTTTCCATAAACAGTGGCTAAATATTTCATATTATTTACCGTATGTAGATTGGGAAACTAGTTTACAATATTGTTTGTATTATTGCTTAATTTACCATACCCGTCGTGTTCATGCAGCCTAAAGTTATACACCATTTGTCAATTTCACATTTTTATTGTTTAACCCTAACCACCCTGAGTCCATCAAAATCCATTTCCTGTTTTGGAGGATTTTAGCGGATTCAGGATACCTCCATATTGAACAACTGGAGGAGTACGTGTGATGGATTGAGGATTTTAAGCCAAGCGTTACTGCAGGAGTTTGATGGATTCAGGATACAGAAATTCAGGTGATGGACTGTGATGGACTCTATGGAGAAACGCACTGCAATTTTTTGTATGCCACCTAGGTATCCTGAATCCATCACAGTCCATGAAACTTTTGCTGGTGGATTATGATGGACTCAGGATCTCTCCAGAATGCATACTGGTGGAGTGTTTGCAAACCAAAATTGGTGGAATGTGGCGGATTCAGGATACTTTCCAGTAAAAGCCGTGAGGGAGTTAGGGTTAAAGCAGCAAAGGTTTTCACGATTTTTAAGAATGGTGCTTAACCAGTTTGCGCCGGATTTATTTTCAAGTTACCGAGACCACTGGCGGGATTTCTTTTTTAATTCAGTGTATAGACATCCGTATACCCGGACGTAAATACATGTCAACCACAACAACCAAGGAAACCTTTGCAGCAAATATACACTTTTTCTGTGGAATTCACAACTGCTTTGCCCGACGGATTAACGTGTCATCTGTGGATAGTAAACAATTTTTTCGGGCCTTATTCATTATCTGTTTTCAATCTAAAAAAAATGCTGTTTATTCCGAGAAAATAAGGTCTTGAGACATTCTCGAGACTAAGGCCGTGCCGGGTACCCGGGTACCCGTAACCCGGCCGCTGATTGCGGGTACCCGGCTCCAATTTATCGATTTTATTACCCGAAACTGCCTTTGTAAATGTTGACACATTATTTCAGAAAGGCAAGCGTCTTTTATGTTCATTGCGTGCCGATAAATTGTTAGAAAACATCTGAGTAAAACGTCTTTACCAACAATTTCCCGATGTCTAGATAGCAGCCTAACGGATGATTGTGCTTTCTTTGTAGTCATTGTGATAAAAAAATGCCTTTGAAGTCTATTTACCGACAATTCTGACAGCTGCTATAACTTGCGGCTGACATTGTATCAGTGTTTTGTTACAGTTGTCCTTTGAGTAAGTTTTTCCGAGGTTTACTTTTTGGAAAATGTGCTGAATTAATTTACGATCCCACGGACCCGTACCTGGAATGTGGTTTTGAAACCTGATACTGCAGGAGAGGTATTTGGTTCTATTGTATCAACTCTGCGGCCAGCCCGGCAGATCTGCGGTCGGCTTTTTTGCTACATTTCGTGTCGGCTCACTCAAAGGATTTAGTTCATTGAACCTTATTTATTTTGGAAAAAGACGTGCCACTGTAGACGTGCAATTATGGGGAGCAGCAAGTCAATTTATTTACAAACATTTATTACAAGCTGAGAGTAAACTCCATGCAATACGGGATCGCTGTTGACAATCTGGCTCTGAAAACCGCGCACTTAACTTATCTTGTTTTTGTTTTTTCACTGGACCGCCAGACTACTTATATTAGAAAAGGGTTTTGACTGGACCGCCACTGTTTTGAGTGACTATAATTTGTTTGCGTCGAACCCTGAGTTGCAAAGTAGGCCCTTGCATTTGTTTAGTTGCGGAATGCAGGGAAGTAAGCACGCCATGCCAGCGTGGCAGTCGCGCTGCAGCTTGCTAGTGGAGTGAGCGGGGATGTACATGCACGTGCCGACGCGGTGTATACTTCCGGGTTTTTGTTATGATTCTAATAATAGTCACGGGTACCCGGGTACCCGACCGTGACGGGAATAGGGTACCCGGGTCCCATACTACCCGTAAACGCACACCCTTACTCGAGACCGAGACCATCCCTGCTAGTATCCATTCATTGCGTTCTTTGTTTTCTTCAATTCAATTAGCAATTTCCTTATCCTGGGTTGGGAAAGGGGCCGCAAGATTATGTAAATTCATTACATGAACATTGACTTGGTAAAGTACTGGAAAACAGTACAATGCAGTTGAAAGACTTTAACATACATGTTAGTCTTGGTTACAAAGTGTCCTAATCGAGGTATGCAGTGCGCGTGAGCCGCCAATGCGGGCGCCCTCTAACGTGTACACGCCGTCCACGCCATGACCTTCGAACAGACATTTTGGCTAACTGACATAAGCGCTCGAAAATTTCCTAGCAACTTTGTGTCACATTTGCATGCGCGTGTGACATTGCGCGTATAATCACATGACGTAACGTAGATAATCGCTGACTCATTAGTCAAGTTTTTCTTTTCGTCACATGCGCAAGCAAATGCAACACAATTCTGCTCAGAATTTTTTTTAACGATTAGGTTAGTTAGCCAAGATGCCTATTCGAAAGTCATTGCGTTGTCTACGGCGTACATTAGAGGGCGCCTAAATCGGCGGCCTACGCTCGCTGCATACCGCAATTAGGACGTCTTGCAACCAAAACAAACTATATCGCTGCAAATGGGAATGGAAATCTTTGTAAAAAACGGTTTCCCACTTTTGGAAATAGTGTGAAAATCGGTTTCTTGTGTGTGAAAATTCCTCTTTTTTGTGTGAAAATTGTGTGAAAAAAGTGTGAAAATCGTGTGGAAAGATTTGAAAGTTGTTAAAACAGTTTCCCACTAAAAAGTGTAAAAACGGTTTCCCAATTTGTGAACATTTTTGAAAATCGAGTTTTCACTTAAATTTTTTTTTGAAAACTGAATTGAACTAAACTAAATTGATGTTTGAGCTTTGTAATCAACAGTTAAGTTGGTTTAGAGCTAGGGGCTAATAACTGTATTGTACATTTTGTTGCACAGGAAACATTGATGTGTGTATAACAATCCAAAACAGGAAAATGTTTTCTTCAGATTCTGTGTCTGTTAATTATCTTTCTTTGACAATTCACGTAGTTGGAAAGTGTAAACTTTACTACTGTTTGACCCTTATTGACTTTCATCTGAGTGATAATGTAGAATTTTTGCTGGAAAGTGCTTTTCTAGTGTCTTTGTAGGTTGATGTTTTCAGCATTCTTAACTTTTTTGTCAGGTTTTTAGGCTCTGAATGAGCACTTGCTGGCCTGAAATGTTTGATGAATTTTATGACCAGATTAGTTCATACTTTTATGCAATCTTTAAAAAAAATCTACTTTTCTTGAAAATGACAGCACACCGGGTGCCATGAATTCGCAGAATGCTTATTATTCTCTCACGTTTGTTTAATACAGTTAGTTACCTTAAAGGTAGTATACACCATTTGCAGATATCGAAAATATTTACTACCGAATTATTAAGAAATATCCTACTCATCTGAAAGTAAATGTTGATTCTGGGCATCCAGCAAAATGATTGCGCTAGATATCCTGTAATTATTCCAAAAAATTGAATTTAAACAAAGATAACATAAGAATAACTGCTCGACACTGGTTGAAAACAAACGCTGTTTTTCGTGCTTTTCTCGGCATCAAGGACTCTAAAACTTCGGACAGCTCAGTTAAACGATATTTACTATAAAATACAACCCCCCAAATCTACCCATTCATGATAATTCAAGCATGGACCAATGGTGTATACTACCTTTAAGTAAGAGTTATATATCATTCTCGAAAAAAGAAAAAAGAATAATACAAAAAGTAAAATGTGCAGGTTTTTAACAATGACTTTGCTCTTTCCCAAAGCAGGCCCTGCCTTTATGAGTTTTCCTGTCCCGCAAGCAAAGATCACCGTTGTCCGCTAATGAAAAATATCCCCTCCCTCTTGGCGAGACAATAACGGGTGCTTCTATTATACACAACTGGACTGGCTCAGGAAGTTGTCAATGTTAAGGTAAAAAAAAGGGAGGGGAAGGGGGGGTTAAGAGCTAGAGCAAAGAAAAAAACAACAAGTAGGGATGGATCATATGACCCTAGGAAGAGTAGAGAGTTGACACACCCACAGTAGATTACTCATTGCAGCTAGAAGGTTAGGACTAAACTGTGCAGGCAGGCAGTGGCTACTGTGCTTGTATCTCGATCAAGTTTTGCAACACGTTTTATAAATTTCCTTCTAGTGTCACAAAAACACGTGGACATAACTATTTATGCCCGTGGAGTATGTGCATGCAATTTACATGTATACCGGTTTCAATCGACTAGCATGGAAGTTAGGGGAACACTTTCGGTGAATTTGTGAACAAAGACCATGTAATGGTGTAGGTTTCAATTGCGTATTGTACAAATGACACTTCATTCGTGTGAGGAAGGCATTTTAAAGTGATTGTGAAAAAAGGTCCCTGCTCTCAGATACACATTGGTACAACATGATGTACATGTACATGCTCAATACCTTGTATTATTACCAAATTTGAGACACAAAAGAGAGACTCTACTCTATTGTTATAAACTATTCAGCTGTGCAATCAACTGCAAGTAATTAGAAACATTTACTACTATTTCAGCCAGTAAATGCTAAGCAGTAAAACTTTATTTTATTCATACGAATTGAAGCATTTTCTTTTTCTTAATGCTTTTATTACAAAGTAAATGCTTACTTACTTTTTGCTTGTACATGTATGTACATGTACCGGTACATGTACACATGTATACATGTACAGTGTACATGTACTTTGTATTCATACGACCTAATGTTCTATCTAATAATCGTCAAACAGTTGACCAATTAACAACATGAAGTACCTGTATTATCACATGCAAAAACTTTGACAAGAGTTATGGTAGGTCAAAGTTTATAATGCAAATTACCTGTCATTACATTGTGCAGTTGATCAACATACATGTACTATTGACCTTGCCACAAAATTTGTGAGGCATTCTTGCAAAATGAGATGAACTGGCACAGGGCATAATGGAAAAAATAATGAGTGGCCGCTTCTTTTTATAACTTTCAGATTGATTGATATTCGTAATCTTTGGTATGCCTATGGTACTTATTTTGTTAAGAAATAGTATGGAAGTAATGGAATAAAAGGGTTTTAATGAAAAACAATAGCCATTATTCCATTATTACCATAATGTACAAAACTCAAAACTTCAAAGGCCTTTTTCTCAACTTTTTACTTTTGTGACATGTTTAGACAGGCGAACTTTAATATAAACAGTTATAACTTATTATTGTAAGAAGAGTTGTTTTATCTTTTGTGATGCACAAGAATTCTCATTTCAAGCTCTGCCCAGTTACGTCTCACTTTGCCAGAACCCCTCACTTTAAAAGTACAGGGTAGTGGTACACATGTACCGTACTGGTACTGGTATACCATACCTGTAGGTACCAGTAGGTACACACATGCATACAGTATACATGTACATTGTACATGCAATGACATGTATGTACCAGTACGTTGTCTGTGAACACCCCTGGTATCCTCACCCAATGCCTATAGTATAGAGGTAACCCTTGAACTCCAAGCTATCAGTTCAAGGTCAAAAGACAAACAGCTTGCAAGAACATGATACACCAGTTAGATACTAGCAATGAATGCTAAAGCTGGTGAACATCAATTGTGAAATATTTTGTGGTTTTGGATTTTTGGGAGAGAGAATTTTGTTCAACTCTAACTACAACTTACAAAAAATACACCCAACTGCATAATTTTTGATAACTTTCACCGGTACATGTAATTTGTTCTCATGACAAGACTTATAGTACAGAATAAAACTTTTTGATGTAAAATACATGTAAATCATTAGACATTTACAGGGCATTTTAAAACCCATAACATAAAATCCCATGACATTTTAGGTACATGAAAGTCAACTGCAGGATGCTTCAAAGGGTTCCACTACATGCAGTTCTTTAAACTTCCTTATTAAAGGTACAATTGGTAATTGCTTCAATTATCAATAATGGGTGGATATGGGGGGTTGTATTTTATAGTAAATATCTTTTAACTGACCTGTCTGAAGTTTTACAATCATACATATAGATGCTGAAAAAAAAAAAGATAATTCATTTTTTCAGAATAATTACAGGATATCTAAAGCAATCATTTTGCTGGATGCCTACGGTACAATCATTATTTACTTTCAAATAAGTACGATATTTTGTAATAGTTCGGTAGTAAAATTGTTCAATATCTGCAAATGGTTGTATCCTACTATTAAAGGTAGGATACACCATTTGCAGATATCAAAAATATTTACTACCGAATTATTAAGAAATATCTTACTCATTTGAAAGTAAATGTTGATTCTAGGCATCCAGCAAAAGCATTGCGTTTAAAGATATCCTGTAATTATTCCGAAAAATATAATTTTATAATGAAAAATTTGCGATCGCGAAAAAACAAAGATAACATAAGAATAACTGCTCGACGCCGATTAAAAAAAACCCGCTGTTTTCCGTGCTTTTCTCGGCATCCATGATTGTAAAACTTCGGACAGCTCAGTTAAACGATATTTACTATAAAATACAACCCCCCAAATCTACTCATTCATGATAATTCAAGCAATGACCAATGGTGTATACTACCTTTAAATCCTAATGTCAACCATCTACAAAATACTACTTGAGTAAACTGCAGTATGCAGTAATCTCACTACACTGGTCTAGATGAGAATTGAGTAGTATTTTGTGGTAATAGTATTAGTAATACCTAGAAGTTAGGCCTTAATAATTCTTGATGTGATCTGGGAAAACCGTTCACATGGTGAAATATTTTGTTGTCATCAATTCCGCTGCATACAATATTGAAATGTCATGGTACGCTACCCAGAATGCCGTGCGTTTCTTTCACAGAAATCTGTAAAGAAACATCAGCGTCGCGGCTCAGATGCGCTGCATACAATTCAAAAAGATGCACAACAACAATTTTACCATGTGAAGGGTTTCCAAGATCACATCCCATTTATCAATCCTCAATCATCAGGCAAGTAACTACCAATGAAAAGAAAGAAATTGAAGAAGAACAAACAAATCTAAACCAATTAAAACTGAGGAAATCAGCATAAAAGAGTTAATTTCACATGTCTGAATCATGCAAAAGCCTCCAATGGCCACAATGTACTGATACATGAACCAAAAACACCGGTTTTAGCCTCAACCTTTCACATTTTGTTTTGTTCAGTAGAGGGGTGACCATTAGCTCAATCCTTTAAATTGTCTCCACCTAGTATCACTGTAATATGGGTTGAGGCAGTGCCGATGACATTTAGCAGCAGTGCGGGGGATGTCCAGCATAATGCAAGGCTTAAATTATGCATGGCTGAGCATAAACAATGCAGGGTTTCGCTGACAAATTCAACACAGTGGCATCCTGCAAAATCAACCGGCATTCTTTGCCATTCAGCCTTAATTCTCCAAGAGATTTAAGAGGACCGAGAAAGGTTAGAGTTTAAATGATTCTTTGTAAAAAGGAACTCCAACGCAAAACTATATTCCCATTCCCATTCCAACCCCCTTCCACCCACTAACTTGCAACATGCCTAGCCTTCAAGCATTCTTACATTTGAAGTGCACATGCATGCATTTTGGCTGAAGTGCTTTACATTGCACACTTGTACAGCCTGCACACAAGCAGGTGCTACATGTATGTAGTGTAATGGATTCTATGTACAAACTGTTGTCAATGGATCTGTAAGCATTGTGTATTATGAGCTTCTAAGTTCTATTTGAGTCCCTGCAAGTCCCTGCAAGTCCCTGCAAGTCCATCACAAGTCTTTCAGTCTCGAGTGAAGTCACTTGCTATTAACATGAATTGTTAACAAAGGCATTCTTTTGTCATTGTTTAACCAGTTACTTTGTGACTTGACTTTGTGGCTTGACTTTGTGGCTTGACTTTGTGGCTTGACTTTGTGGCTTGACTTTGTGGCTTGACTTTGTGGCTTGACTTTGTGGCTTGACTTTGTGGCTTGACTTTGTGGCTTGACTTTGTGGCTTGACTTTGTGGCTTGACTTTGTGGCTTGACTTTGTGGCTTGACTTTGTGGCTTGACTTTGTGGCTTGACTTTGTGGCTTGACTTTGTGGCTTGACTTTGTGGCTTGACTTTGTGGCTTGACTTTGTGGCTTGACTTTGTGGCTTGACTTTGTGGCTTGACTTTGTGGCTTGACTTTGTGGCTTGACTTTGTGGCTTGACTTTGTGGCTTGACTTTGTGGCTTGACTTTGTGGCTTGACTTTGTGGCTTGACTTTGTGGCTTGACTCTGTGGCTTGACTCTGTGGCTTGACTCTGTGGCTTGACTCTGTGACTTGACTCTGTGACTTGACTCTGTGACTTGACTCTGTGACTTGACTCTGTGACTTGACTCTGTGACTTGACTCTGTGACTTGACTCTGTGACTTGACTCTGTGACTTGACTCTGTGACTTGACTCTGTGACTTGACTCTGTGACTTGACTCTGTGACTTGACTCTGTGGCTTGACTCTGTGGCTTGACTCTGTGGCTTGACTCTGTGGCTTGACTCTGTGGCTTGACTCTGTGGCTTGACTCTGTGGCTTGACTCTGTGGCTTGACTCTGTGACTTGACTCTGTGACTTGACTCTGTGACTTGACTCTGTGACTTGACTCTGTGGCGTGACTCTGTGGCGTGACTCTGAGGCGTGACTCTGTGACTTGACTGTGTGGCGTGACTCTGTGGCGTGACTCTGTGGCGTGACTCTGTGGCGTGACTCTGTGACTTGACTCTGTGACTTGACTTTGTGACGTGACTTTGTGACGTGACTTTGTGACGTGACTTTGTGACTTGACTCTGTGGCGTGACTCTGAGGCGTGACTCTGAGGCGTGACTTTGTGACTTGACTTTGTGGCTTGACTCTGTGGCGTGACTCTGTGGCGTGACTCTGTGGCGTGACTCTGTGGCGTGACTCTGTGGCGTGACTTTGTGACTTGACTTTGTGGCGTGACTTTGTGGCGTGACTTTGTGGCGTGACTTTGTGACGTGACTTTGTGACGTGACTTTGTGACTGGACTTTGTGACTGGACTTTGTGACTGGACTTTGTGACTGGACTTTGTGACTGGACTTTGTGACTGCATTTTATGACTGGACTTACACAGTTGCAGGGACTCAAATACAACTCAGGCTTCTGTGCATAAGAATTAACCCCTCTAAAGTAAGAACGAAAGGAAGAGGGAGACCACACTTTTGCACTTATACGACGAAAGACAAAGTGTCAAGTCTTGTGCACAACGTTTCTGTTCACTGAGTGTCCATCAGGCTCTGACAAGTGTTAACAAGCCCCTCTCCAGCATGTGCTGTGTGCTCTGGGTGCCCACAGGCAATGACCCTTCCTATGTACTTGTACCTATTAATGCCGGATGTGTGACCCAACAAAGCAGAAATAACCCAGTACACCCCTTCCTTCCCCATAAGTGCCTTCAAAGGAACTTCCCAACTTAAATTTCTCCTTTTCACTATGCAGTGACATTTAAACTCCTCTGTTTGCTCCTCCAGTACAAGTTGATAATACAGGGACTGCCCAAGACAATTAACAGTGCCGAGTTGAAGATACATGTAACCTACCGTACATAGACCCAGCGACACACAATACAACGCACTCTTATGTAACAAGTGATCGCGAATGGCGCCTTTTCCTTAGGTCGATCCCCAGATGTTCTGTGATCTTTAAATGACAACCTCAAATGACCCCTACATGACCTTTGACCTAAGGATCACTCTATCCAAGTTCCATACTCCCATTATAATCCATCTACAGAATCTAATTCTGTAAACGGCGCCTGCAATGTGTGAGATTCGGCCAGTTTTGCACGCCAATTGAAATGTTATGTACAGTACGTGGTATAAAATGCCTAAGTGGGAACGATTACACCAAAGTATGTCACAGTAAGTTGCCGCGAAAGAAAAAGTCTAACGGGAACACCGCTCTACTGTTTACCTTTTCAGTAGTTTGCAATGTGGTTGCTAACCAAAATGCTTGTCTACTGCATTATTGTGGCCAATCATTAGGAAACTGAATGGTAACGTTGGTACGTTGACATCATACGATCGGAGCCTATTGCAATGAATTCATTATCATGGTATCTATCACCTTTGAGAAACCAGTACTTGTATAATTCCTCTAAGAATCAGATAAACGATAAACTCTTTAATTCATTATTATACAACATGCTACTAGACACTGTCAACAATAGTACACATCATCTAGGCTTTAATGCAACTTCATTGTACGGTATGTAACAAGCTAAGTTTGAACAATGTCCAAGGCCAAGTTAGTACTATACAGCATTTTTACTACAAACATACGGTACATACGGTACATGTGTTGTTTTTCATCACACTTGTACTTTGATCACAACAAATAACTAGGCGTTACAGTGAAACTTCCCATACATGTACGTCCATGTACACGATGTACGTACATTTGTGTGTACATGTACAGTGTACGTATGTACATACAGTTAAAGGTAGGATACACCATTTGCAAATATCAAAATTGTTTACTACCGAATTATAAAGATATATCTTACTTATTTTAAAGTAAATAATGATTCTGGGCATCCAGCAAAATAATTTTATAAAACGGCGATCGCGAAAAACAACAAGAACAATTGCCCGACACCGGTTGAAAACGAACACCGTTTTTTTTAATTCTTTTCTCAGCATCCATGATTGTATAACTTTGAATAGGTCAGTTAAATAATATTAACTATGAAATACATGTACAACCCCCAGATCCACCCGTTCCAAGCAGTTACCAACAGTACATACGACCTATAAAAGTTGGTTTCGACTGAGCACAATATTTATTCAAACAAATGATCGATACCTGTACATGTATGTTCTGTAATTGTGTGCCTTTTTTAATGACAACCTTAAATGACGCATAATGACCTTAGACCTCCTTTTTCGAATGAACCCCCACCTAAAGGATCACTCCATCCAAGTGACATTTTGTAAAAACATTTGAGCAATGACCTCTAATAACCCCTACATAACCTTTGACCTCAGTAATCCAATAAAGAATTGTGTTTTCGTACCCAAGGGTCACTGCATCCAAGTTTCATCAAAATCCATGAAAACATTTAAGCATGATTATTTTTTTTTAACTTATAAGGTAGGATACATCATTAATAATTGCTTGAATTATCATGAATGGGTGGATTTGGGGGGAGGGGGTTGTATTTTATAGTAAATAGTAAAAAAAAAAAAATGTCAACTTGCGTCAGGCAGAGATTCTTATCTTATTCTTGTTTTTTCGCGATTGCCGTTTGGCAATCGGATTTAAAAAAAAAAAAATCAATTTTTTGGAACAATTATATAATATCTAGCGTAATCCTTTTGCTGGATGCCTAGAGTCATTATTTACTTTCAAACAAGCAAGATATTTCTTAATATTTTTCAGTAGTAAAAAAATTCAAGATCTGCAAATGGTGTATCCTACCTTTAACCAGTTCGCGCCGGATGACGAATATAAACGCAAAAATTTCCCCAAATTCAAAACGGATGACGAATATATACGCCAAGTTCAAGTTCGGAAATATATGTCAGCAGCGCGCAAGGCCGGAAATGCGTGGGTGTGCTACCCAGCACTATAGGCCTGAACACGCTTCGGATCGAGTTTCGTTAAAAATAATCCCGCCCGTCGGCTCGGCGATGTTAAAATAATCCCGGCGCGAACTGGTTAAGTAAGACGGGTCCTTCCAAAAATCAACATCCAAACAGTTTGTGCTGATGTAGTTTGAGCCTAAATATGCATGCACTTCACGGTTTACTTTGGTTATAAAACTCAACGCTCTTGTACAAAATGTCACGTGTAAAGGTTGATAATAATCAAGAAAAACAACAGCACTGGGGAGAGAAAAAAAGCGGATGGGTGGAGTAATTACATTACATGCTCTGGGACCAGAAGCAATGCTGCAGTTTAGTGAAATGTTGTACTGCTAGAAAACAAAGGTCAACTTTAGGCAAGTTTATATACAAAAAACCAGCAAAACCTAAAAGTAAAAACTTTTATGATATATTTTGCCCAGGTAAACAAATATTTATTATCTATTCTCAGTTACCAGGTTCAAGAAAATTTCTGACCATAACAAAGGAAAACTTATAGAGGAAAGAATGTAGTATCCTGACGCTACTTCAGCGGTTGTGTACAAAGTATATGGAGAGTCAAGAAGGTTTTCCTAACAAAATTGGAAATGTTTCTAAGTCCAAGATTTATGTCTCTTCAACATTTTTGCACTGATTGAACTTCATTGAGATGACATATGAAGAAAAAGCAGCGTCAAGTTGCAACATTCTTTCCCTTCTAGCAAATTTTCACATTTGTGACCCGCCATGGCAAAACCAGTCGCATGTCGCATGACCTAATTACACAGTACAATGCAAAAATGTGTTAGAAACCTCTATCTGGTCGATTTTGAGTTATCATAAAAAACTAATAATAACAAAGTGTTTTATCAAGATTTTAGTATTTTCATATTTTATCAATATGGCTGCCAAAATGGCCGCCAAAATGGCCGCCAAAATGGCCGCCAAAATGGCCGCCAAAATGGCCGCCAAAATGGCCGCCAAAATGGCCGCCAAAATGGCCGCCAAAATGGCCGCCAAAATGGCCGCCAAAATGGCCGCCAAAATGGCCGCCAAAATGGCCGCCAAAATGGCCGCCAAAATGGCCGCCAAAATGGCCGCCAAAATGGCCGCCAAAATGGCCGCCAAAATGGCCGCCAAAATGGCCGCCAAAGGAACCCCATGGGACATTATTTAATATTGGGAACATAAAAATTTATTGACTAGACACATTGAGGATCACAAAAATGTAGGTTAGAAATTATCCACACGGTACATGGTACTTCTAGACTAATTAGACCATGGTTGCTATGCAGTTTTAAGTGTAAAACCTCTGAAAATGAACAACAAACTTTAATCGCGATTTTCTCAAAACTGCGTATTTGTGATTGAGCATCTACAATTTGCTCTAACTCGGTCAATTTTTATCCGAATTCAATGAAATATGCATCACATTGAAAGGAATTTTGTGCAGATTTGCCTCATACTAAAAACTTCAATTGTCAAATTTTGGACAGTATGTGACTGGTTTTGCCATGGTGGGTCACATTTTTGTACAGAATGCATGAATTTGATGAATTCTTTCAAATACCCATTGAAAATATTTTTGTTAATAAATCTGTAAATGCTGGCCTTCTATAAAATCATGGGCAAGTAACCCTTTCCCTGAAAGAGTTTCCAATCTGACTAAAGTTCAAAGTTCATGTAACACTTTCACTTTCTGTAAGCAAATTCAAAGAATCGCCTAAGAACATTTATTAAATGGCCCTATTCCTGGAATGTCTACAAAATATTTCTGCCAATTCAAACTGTCATATTACATGTACCGGTACATGCATTCGCATTTTTGTATCACTGTGGAGACATGGCTTTGTTCTCGTGTACAAAATGGTTAGAAAGTCGAGCACGTTTTTCAAAATGCTCCCATTTTAACCATAATTTTTTTCCTGGGTTGAAATTTCGACCCAATATACCCTATATTATACCCTAACCCAAACCCTAACCCACATCCTAATCCTAGTTTTTGAGTAATTTAAGTAAAATCCAAAAATCTAATTCGTGAAATTCCCAGTGGAGACCTACATGTATTCATCTATAGAAATTTACCCTCCGGAGACGTTTTGTCTCCATTGTACACATTGTGTTTATGTCTCCAGAGGGTACCGTATTTCGCACCATGTATACATACCTACATGTAATTGGAGAAAAAAAAACGAAAAAAAAAAACACTGGTTGATTACACATGTCAACAATTTAGGGCAAATCAATTCAAAAAGATGTAGTCGATAATATTCCTGATTCAGTACATTGTGTTAGTGAAAACTGTACATACATGTACATGTATTTGTTACCCACTGCACAAAAAGGGTAATCGAGCTACATGGTTAGAAAGCCCACAGCATAAGCTTTCATTTAATATACAAAAGAGCTCCATAGCTCCTCCCATTCTGGAGATATGACATGTTTACATATTGATTACTTCCTTGCTCTGTTGTACAATGTAGTACCATACCATACAACAGAACAATGCACACAAAATAATATTCTACTGCATTCATCAACATCAACATTTCTTTAAACGGAACCTGAAACTGTAGATTTCAATTTTGACCCAACTAGAATGTCCGAATGGAAAATCCCAAAAATGTGTCTCTGAGATGCATTTTTGGGCTTCTTTTTATTGTTTTCTGGATTTCTTCAAAATGACAGCATGCCAGAAGAAATATTTTCACAGAGAGTTTAGAGTCACTAATATCTTAAAGGTAGTATACACCATTTGCAGATATCGAAAATATTTACTACTTAATTATTAATAAATACCTTACTCAATTGAAAGTAAATAATGATTCTAGGCATTCAGCAAAAGGATTGCGCTAGATATCCTGTAATTATTCCAAAAAAATGAATTTTCTAAAAAAAAATCGCTCTCGCCGTCCGACGAGAGCGAAAAAACAAAGATAACATAAGAATAACTGTTCGACCCCGGTTGAAAACAAACGCTGTTTTTCGTGCTTTTCTCGGCATCCACGATTGTAAAACTTCGGAAAAGTCAGTTAAACGATATTTACTATGAAATACAACCCCCCAAATCTACCCATTCATGATAATTCAAGCAATTACCAATGGTGTATACTACCTTTAACTCGAGTAACCTTTTGAACAATAATTTGGTTGGTCACTTTTTTGATAGTTGCAAAAGGTGTACTGTCCCTTTAATATGAAGAAACTTTGTAAACTTTGGATAGAAGCCATTTTGTTGTCTTTAAAACTTACAATAGGCAGTTCAGGGAGAGTTCAGTCCAATAATATTGCGCCATCCAGGAGTCTTACAAGCCAGGGCTCTATGCATTACAGGGGTCAGGATAATCCCTGGTTAAGTGTAAAGGAAGGAATCTACAATTACATATACTGGTCTAGTGCATGGTGAGTCCTGTAATTGCATGCAAGTCATCAGCTGGGTCACCTGATCAACACATACTGGTACAACACTATGCTCATGCATCAACTCTCCCAGCATCAACTCTACATGTACATGTACCAGGTACATGTACATGTATGTATGTATGTATGCAGCAGACTTGTTACCACAGAACTGTGTATAAGTTTAATTAATCAATTTTCAGACTCAACTTCTAAGAAATCATTGCTTGTAAATTGCGTGCATCAGTGATGTGAGATACATGCAGTGTTGTAGTCGAGTCACCTATGTCGAGTCCGAGTCCCGCGTCACTTGGTCCGAGTCCGAGTCCCGAGTCACTTGGTCCGAGTCCGAGTCACGAGTCACTTGGTTCGAGTCCGAGTCACGAGTCACGAGTCACTTAAGTTTAAATAATTAAATAGTTAAAATACTTCAACCAGTTCACTTAGGCATACAAAAAAAAAATTATGTTGGCGTAACGGGCCCAAAAAAATAGGGTAGGTAGGTAGGGATTTTTTTTTTTTTTTTTTTTTTTTCCCTCCCAGCAATGAAAATGATATGTTTTCTAATTGTACATTACATGGCCATAGCAACACAGTTATCACAAACACTATTACTTGCAACATCAGTGTAACTGCTTATTTTGTGTGCTAAACGTTAATATTCCCCAATGTGCATGACGATCGGATCATTGGAATTGTTATTAATATTTACCAAAAAATAAAAAAGGTATTGTTGGTGAAAATACGTGACTCGAGTCACGAGTCCTCGAGGTCAAGTCCGAGTCATGGTAGTCGAGTCAGAGTCCGAGACTTTTGCCGACGTGACTCGAGTCAAGTCCGAGTCACCGAGTCGAGACGGACTCGAGTCCGAGTCCTGGACTCGAGTCATACAACTCTGGATTCATGTACATGTACAGTACACGCAAAGGCGAATGCGAACACAAATTTGTGACATCAAGGGAGGTTTTCCTGCTGAGATTTCGCAAAAGTTGAACACATTTCAACATTTCAACTCTGACAAATGTTCGCAGCAAATTCTTTGTGACGTCAAATTCGCACCGCCTTTCCTTTCGCTTTAGCGTGATAATGAAACACGTGCAGACCTAAACCTCACTAAACTACATGTATATGGGTGGTGTTACGCTGACACGTACGCTTCACGCATTCTTAATATCCGTAACCCTTCAAAATTCTCCCAAATCCTCCAAAATCAATTTGATTTTGCACACACCCTAGGGAGTTAGGATTTTAAAGGTACATGTAGTAATATACATCATTTGCTTTTGCTGTAATTTTCGAAAAAGGACAGTTGTAAGGGATTCTTATTTTTTTTATAGTAAATATTGTGACGATACATGTACCTTTTTGTACAATTTTGTTTTCATAGAAGCTGCAAAAACCCAAGAAAAAAAGTGCTGTTCTTGCAGTCTGATTTATTGACTTCCTTCAGACGAATTTAATAAATCGGGGGCAGTGTTTGAAAATAGTCAGGGTTTTTACAACGATTGCCGGCCGGCAATCATTTAAAACTGATACAAATTTCCACTTTTCTTGAAAACCACAGCACATTGGGTGCCGTGATATCATCATTTAATAGTTTTGTTTTTTGATATTTGCAAATAGTGTACTAAAGGTAGGATACACCATTTGCAGATATCGAAAAATTTTGCAACCAAATTATTTTAAATATCTTAAAGTATGATTGTAGGCATCCAGCAAATTATTGTGCTACCGGTAGATATCCTGTTATTGTTCCGGGGAAAAAGAAAAAAAAAAACCAGCCAGACGGCGATTGCAAAAAAACAAGAACAACATAATAACCACTGCCCCACTCTGATTGAAATTACCAATGGCCCACTCTGATTGAAATTACCAATGGTGTATCCTACCTTTAAAATTTGTTTTAGAAAATTATATTTATCGGAATAATTACAGGATATACATGTACCTGTAGCGCAATCATTTTGCTGGATGCCTAGAAACATTATTTACTTTCAAATAATTATGATATTTCTTAATAATTCGGTAGTAAATCGATATTTGCAAATGGTATCCTACCTAAATTAAAGAAAAACGGGCGCGCGCACACACTCTGCGTTCCTTTGACAAATAAGGTTACCAAAAAAAAAAGGCTTCTAATTTTGTTCAGTGAATGACACTATTGAATGACAAACTACAATGTACATCTATCATCACAGCACCAACTCTTCCAGAAAACAAAATAAAGAACAACCCTGACAAAAGTATAAATTTGACATTCAGTACACAAGCCCTTGCAGCGCTCAGCAAAATGCATCACTGCTGGTGTATTGGGTCCAGGTAACTTGGCCATCCCTGACCCAGAATGACCTCAGTTGCCCTGGGCAACTGGGCCAGGTGACACCGTGGCAGTGAGCAATGTATAGCACATTGTTTCTGGTTTACAATTGTGAACTCTACCTACACAGTTTAATCTACATACTACAGTAGTACATGTACAATATTGTTTACCACATGGTACATGTACTGTACATGTACCCATTTGTGTGCACAGTTCATTGCCAAAAATTGTAAAATCTTTACAAAATACTGCAATACAAATACCTAGAGAAAATTAAAAACTATAATTTCTCTGTCTTAAAGGTAGGATACACCATTGGTCATTGCTTGAATTATCATGAATGAGTAGATTTGGGGGGTTGAATTTTATAGTAAATATCGTTTAACCGAGCTGTCCAAAGTTTTACAATCATGGATGCCGAGAAAAGCACGAAAAACAGCATTTTTTTTTAACCGGTGTCCAGCAGTTATTCTTATGTTATCTTTGTTTTTTCGCGCCGTTCGGCGATCGCGAATTTTTCATTATAAAATTATATTTTTCGGAATAATTACAGGATATCTACCGGTAGTGCAATCATTTTGCTGGATGCCTAGAATCAACATTTACTTTCAAATGAGTAAGATATTTCTTAATAATTCGGTAGTAAATATTTTTGATATTTGCAAATGGTGTATCCTACCTTTAACGCAGTGCATATTCTTCAGTAGGGCCCATGCATAATAATTTGGAATACAGTGTTACACAGTCTTTTAAACCCAAAATGTGGACTTGGTTTTTGCATAACCTGTGTTTGGTATGGTCAATTAATTAAGTATGGTCAAATAATTAAGTACACTGTGCTGCGGTCCCAGCATTTTTTTAAATAAAATAAACAGGGGTCAGTGCTTTGCAATAATTCCTAAATAAACAATTATATATTCACACACTATGTAAATGCATGCATTACAATATCCAGATGAACCCTGTGGGAAAAATTGGTTGGCTTTTTTTTTTTTTTTTTTTTTTTGGGGGGGGGGATTTTTACAAGTACATGTACACACATTCTGTACATGGGTATCATGTACCAGTAATTAATGCCCCCCCCCCCCCCCACCCTCCCCCTGTACATTTGTACGTATATATATAGTTCATTAGTGACTAAATTGCAAAAATAATGGCTACAAATGTGTATAATCATGCAACCAAAAGTAAAATCCGAAGTTTTACAATCATGCATGCCAAGAAAAACGGCATTTGTTCTTGGGTTTTTTTTTCGCCATCCCGTCCGGCGATTGTACATGTAATTTGTTTAATTTTTATTCAATTTTTTGAAACAATTACAGAATATTACAAATTCTCCCAACAAAAAATGTGACCCAGTAAAATTTGAACTTTCACAGCCCCAAATTCCCTAAAATTTATGCAAGACACTAGAACCATGAAATTTTGATTTAGTATCCTTTTTTTCTTTCTTCTTTCTAATGTACTTTGAGTAAATGATCAAAGCTGCTCAAGGCACACATACCAGAATGCGTCTGAGCTGTGATAATCTTACAAACACAATAACTAGTCAATATGTAAACGCATAACGGTAGCCGTACATACACAATTGTCGCTATGCATATAAGGAGCCTCGGGCTAGACATTACTTCACTGCGAGATGAGCCAATACTGATGCGTGTTTCCCTACCGCGCGGTGCATACAATGTACTTCTGTCTCTCACAGTGTTAGGAGAAAAAGTGAATTTATTATCCGAATCTGGGGTCTGGTTGAAAGAAAAAGAAGGAAAAGAAAAAATGAAGCAAAGTGGCTTATTATTGAATTACACCGCGAAGTGTGCGACTGATCAGGATGAGACACTGAATATTTCATGAGTTGGGGATATTTAGTGGCCGTCTTGTTTTGATCCTACGCTAATGTGTGCGAGTGGATCTCACTGTATTGGGATCTCTCATGACACACACAAAAAAGCGATAATCATGAATATTTGTAGAGTGTAGGGCTTATGATTACATGTAGACTGGTAAGGCAGTGAAAGTACAGTACCTGGTGAATATTAAAGGTAACGGTAGGATACACCATTGGTAAATGCTTGAATTATCATGAATGGGTGGATTTGGGAGGTTGTACATGTATTTGATAGTAAATATCGTTAAACTGACCTGTCCGAAGTTTTACAATCATGGATGCTGAGAAAAACGGCATTTGTTCTTGGGTTGTTTTTTTGCCATCCCGTCCGGTGATTGTAATTTTTTATTTTTTTATTCAATTTTTTTGAAACATTTACAGAATATCTTGCACAATAATTATGCTGGATGCCTAAAATCATTATTTACTTTCAAATAAGTAAGAAATTTCTCAATAATTTGGTAGTACATTTTTTTATATATCTGCAAATGGTATATCTACATGTACATTATGTATCTTTATCTTTAAATAACTGTTTTTTATCATACCGGTAAATGATGTAAAAGCTTTAACAATTATGATAATTGGTAATTGTTGTTATTTTATTTTTTCAATTACACAATCACATACTACAGATTAAAATGAAAGCAAATTTATTGGCAAATGATTGTGAGTGTCCTGGTTAGGTTTGTCACTCACAAATCGGAAGGTCAGAAGTTCAAATCCAGCTGCTGGTCAAATGTTGTGTCATTGGGCAAGCTACTTAAAGGAAACATGTAATAATTTTTTTTTTGTGCTTAAATCAATAAAGTTTAATGTTGACAACAACATTATGTGTGTGGTTGTGTTTATTTTTTGTCAAACCACTCTGCCCCTCGAAGGGAAGCCTCGATAACATAAAACCTCGCGAAGGAATATGACGAAAATCGAGGCAGAGACTCGCCGCACTGCTACCCGGCCTATCGTATACTGACTGCGCGCATTGGAACAAGTGTCAGTGTGTACATGTTTTTTTATTCTGAATCAGAGTAAAAAAACAACAGTTTTCGGTCATGTCGACTACATGTAGGTGTGTAGCTGCTAGGTGTAGCAAAACTACTAAGGATGGAGTAAGCTAGCCTCTATTTGCAAAGTAAAGCTTACCAGACCGAAGTGGTCCGGGCCTAGTGATATTCGGTGAAATTACCACACTAAACGTACACTAGAACCAGTTTTGCTTTTTATTCACATTTAATACACATAAACCTATTAATTTAAAACAAAAATTGCGTAATGAAAATGTTACACTGCATGTTTCCTTTAACCCCCCTTACCATTATTGGTTAAACCCAATCAAGTGACTGACATGACCGGTCACTCTCCTAATTTTCTACTAATTATATTCACTTTTGAGGCATGTGCAATACTACCAATGAGTCTGTATTTCATAGAGTCCGATATTCACGCTACACTAGTATTCGCTGGGGAGTAACCTGTGATACCCTACCCTACCCTACCGTAGCATCCTGTCCAAAGGGAATAGAAATATTCTCATTCATTTTATTCTACTGAAACAGGAGATACTGGTGAATGTTGGACATTGAATCATGGCAGACTTTAAAAGGTAGGATACACCATTTGCAGATATCTAACAATCTTATTACCGAATTATTAAGAAATATTTTACTTATTCGAAAGTACTGTTATCAATGATTGTAAGGCATTCAGCAAAATGATTGCGCTAGATATCCTGTAATTGTTCCGAACAATTTAATTTTTGAAAAAACAAAAAAAAATCGCCATTGCCAGACGGCAATCACGAAAAAATCAAGAACAAAATCAAGAACAAAAACTGCCCGATGCCAGTTGAAAACGAACGCCGGTTTTCTTGCTTTTCTCAGCATCCATGATCAAAAACTTCGGACAGGTCAGTTAAACGATATTTTACTATAAAATAAAACCTCCCAAATCCACGGAAGACACTTAATACTAACGGGTGTAGCGGTTCGCGATATTTGTTTTCAGGAGCTGAGTGGTGCGTGGACATTCATGAGAAAGAGCAATGGCAACTCATATACATTAAAGAATTATTAATCATTATAAAGAACGGCTTCCTCAACCAACTCGCCAATAGCATAGTTGGTAGAGAATAGAGCTATGGATCGAAAGGTTTGTGGTTCGAATCCGATTGTCGTTAACCCTAACTCCCTCACGGCTTTTACTAGAAAGTATCCTGAATCCACCACAGTCCACCAATTTTGGTTTGCAAAAACTGCTGGTGTCCTGAGTCCATCAGACTCCACCAGTATGCATTCTGGAGATATCCCGAGTCCATCATAATCCACCAGCAAAAGTTTGATGGACTGTGACGGATTCAGGATACCTAGGTGGCATACAAAAAATTGCAGTGCATTTCTCCATAGAGTCCATCACAGTCCATGATCACCTACATTTCTGTATCCTGAATCCATCAAACTCCTGCAGTAACGCTAGGCTTAAAATCCTCAATCCATCACACTCCTCCAGTTGTTCAATATGGAGGTATCCTGAATCCGCTAAAATCCTCCAAAACAGGAAATGGATTTTGATGGACTCAGGGTGGTTAGGGTTAACGTTTGTCTTTTTCTTTAACATATTTTCTTATGGGTTATTTTAATCATAGAACAACGGTTGAAGGAAAAACCGGGTTAGGGTACAAGTTTCTTGAAAAACCGCTACACTAGTTAGTTTTAAGTGACTTTCCAAATCCCCTCAATCCTGACAATTCAATCAAATACCAATGGTGTATCTTACCCGACGTATGGCAGTACATGTACATGTGTATGTATTGTTTGTTTGTTGAAGTTGTGTGCAGATCCACGTACCCAAAGAATACACAATTATGTGTGGCATTCGCCACCAACATTGTAAGACAAAACATTGACAGACAATAGCTAGTGCCATTGTTATCCAGGTCAATTCTGCAATGCGTCTCGTGACCAAATGGAATTGTACAATCCAAAATAAAGGAATTGTTAAAGGGACAGTTAAAGGGACAATAGACCATTTGTCAGTTGTGCATTTTTATCATTTAAGGCAGCAAAAGCATATGAAGCAAGATATAAAACAGAAACCCCCCCCCCCCCCCCCCCTCCTTTGTGGTAGTCATTGTTCTCAGAAATTATTTTTAGTTTTTTTTGGGGGGTGGTTGCGTTAGGTAACAATAGTCTAGAAAGTGTATAGGTACATGTATGGGGGACTAAGGGGGGGGAGTCCCTCGGTCTCATATCGCGCTGGGTATAAGCACTGTTCAAAATTTAAAGAATGGTGTTCGACAACTAACCTTGTAAAGTTTAGAAAGGAACGTCGGTTTTTTTCTTGCTTTTATTAGTATCCATGATTGTAAAACTTTGAACAGGTCAGTTAAACAATATTTACTATAAAATACAACCCCCCAAATCCACGATTCAGGATAATTCAAGCAATTACCAAACGGTGTATCCTACCTTTAAATTACTTACTGTTTGTTCATTGTTAAAAAAAAACTAAAAAAACATCAACTACAAGATCGATTATCATACGTTTGAGACATTAGAAGAAATGGCCAGGTGCGTGGGATGTGTTTTGTACGGTACTTTAGGCTTTATTATATTGTTTACATGCATACTGTATGTTCGCTATTCAGTGGGTTGCAAATGGGTTCTGGAAGCATCAAGAAAAAAAGGCAAAATGAAGCAATAAAGAGATAACAACATTTTGTGTTTCTTCCTTAACCAGTTTGCGCCGGGATTATTTTAACATTCCCAAACCGAGGCGCAAGATTATTTTTTACGAAACTCGATCCGAGGCGGGTTCAGGCCGTTGGTATCGGGAAGAACACCCACGTATTTTCGGCCTTGCTCGTTGCTGACAGACATTTCCGGCCTTGCTCGTTGCTGACAGACATTTCCGGCCTTGCTCGTGACGTGTGTATGCGTCATCCGTTTTGAAACTCGGGAAAATTGTGTGTGTATGTACCGGGTATACGTCCTCCGGCGCAAACTGTTTAACGTGAATACTTAAAGTGCTCTTTCGACATTTACATGTATTCGTACATTTATTTTTTAACTTGTGATCAATTTGAAAATCTACGTTGGGTAAATTGATAAATACATGTACCAAGTGCTTTTTCGCTGTTAGCTACTAATAAAAATAGGCTGTGAGAATGAGCTATTGCCTACTGTACACAGCATTGGTTTTCTGATTTAATTATGTCCTAAAGTTGGAATAAAATACCAGTAATTACATTAAATCAATACAACATAAACAAAATTTATTTACTTTAACCCTAGCTACCTACAGGGTGTGTGCAAATCATATTGATTTTAGAGGATTGAATCAAATTCTCAAAGATATTTATAACTGTCACCAATGTGCAACCATTCGTTGATTAATGAATATTAAAAGTCCACCTACCGGTACACTGCACAAACCTGTGCAAAATACTCATTCATATAAAGTCCATTTAATTTCAAGCTTTCTAATAAGGGAAAACTCTTCTAATAAGGGAAAACTCTTCTAATAAGAAAAAACTCTTCTAATAAGGGAAAACTCTTCTAATAAGGGAAAACTCTTCTAATAAGGGAAAACTCTTCTAATAAGGGAAAACTCTTCTAATAAGGGAAAACTCTTCTAATAAGGGAAAACTCTTCTAATAAGGGAAAACTCTTCTAATAAGGGAAAACTCTTCTAATAAGGAAAAACTCTTCTAATAAGGAAAAACTCTTCTAATAAGGGAAAACTCTTCTAATAAGCGAAAACTCTTATAATAAGGGAAAACTCTTATAATAAGGGAAATCTCTTATAATAAGGGAAATCTCTTATAATAAGGAAAATCTCTTCTAATAAGGGAAAACTCTTCTAATAAGGGAAAACTCTTCTAATAAGGGAAAACTCTTCTAATAAGGGAAAACTCTTCTAATAAGGGAAAACTCTTCTAATAAGAAAAAACTCTCCTAATAAGGGAAAACTCTCCTAATAAGGGAAAACTCTTCTAATAAGGGAAAACTCTTTTAATAAGGGAAAACTCTTTTAATAAGGGAAAACTCTTTTAATAAGGGAAAACTCTTCTAATAAGAAAAAACTCTTCTAATAAGAAAAAACTCTTCTAATAAGAAAAAACTCTTCTAATAAGAAAAAACTCTTCTAATAAGAAAAAACTCTTCTAATAAGAAAAAACTCTCCTAATAAGGGAAAACTCTTCTAATAAGGGAAAACTCTTCTAATAAGGGAAAACTCTTTTAATAAGGGAAAACTCTTTTAATAAGGGAAAACTCTTTTAATAAGGGAAAACTCTTATAATAAGGGAAAACTCTTATAATAAGGGAAAACTCTTATAATAAGGGAAAACTCTTATTATAAGGGAAAACTCTTATAATAAGGGAAAACTCTTATAATAAGGGAAAACTCTTGTACCATGAGAAAACTCTTGTAATAAGGGAAAATCTTGTAATAAGGGAAAACTCTTGTAATATTGAGAACACTCTTCCAATATTGAAACAATTTTGTTGAATTTATGCCAGTGCTCCATAAAGTTTTTTAACAAGATTAATTGACAACGATCACTTTATAATAAAGCATCCAACTTTTTACACTTGGGCCTAATTACAGAACAAAATGATGAAATACAAATGTTTTAGTAATGCTTTGGAAGACTTACGTAATTATTTAAAGTCCCTTCCTGCATTTCTGGACAAAAGTTCACCCAAAATTGAAAATGACTAAGAATTTTAGTTTTATTACTTGTCTACACCCCCAAACTCATGTGGATTTCTGCAACCTGACACCACCAAACGATGAGTCCAAGTCTACAGTACACCCACACATTGTTTTCCTTCTTTACTTCCTGTTTTTGAACTGGGTAGATTTTGTACACCTCTTTTAAATATATCCAGAAACCTTCACTTCCGCTTGTGTGTGGTTGGTATGGTAGATGACTGCCCAGACTTTAGGTTACTTGAAAAGAAGTGTGTTGCCCACGCTTACTCATGAGCTTAGAGCACAATGAACTTTGACATTTAACCTGTGCAAAGGTGTACAATGTACGTGTACGTGTACGTGTACGTGTACGTGCACATGTAGGTAGGGTACATGTTTAGTGGTGGGCAAGTACAAAATGTACACGTATATTGAGTGGAATAGGAGGAATATTATCACAAGGGTAAAATCTAGACTTTTCCATTTCATGAGGCGAAGCCGAGTGAACTGGAAAAGTCTAGATTTTACCTCAAGATAATATTCCTCTTATTTTACAATTAAAGGGATCGTATATTAAAGGGAACCCACTGTTTGTTTCAATCCTATATAGTTATAGATATCATAAAAACTAACCTGTACAAATTTCATTTTAAAAATGTCCGCGCAGGAAGAATAATTTGCATTGGAATACACACTCTGAGAGACGTCACTGCATTAACGCTTCTCAGATTCAATTTCTTTTTGATAAAGAGTGATATCTTTTCCCATAACCGCAGTACTTCGAAGTGAAAAGTTTCTAAAAATGCATTATACTATCCAAAGCTGCTGTACTTTTTATTGCCATTAATTTTTTGAGTAATTACCAAACGTATACGATCCCTTTAAAGCCACTCAATATTTGTTTTATATACATGTAACTGAAATACAGATTCGCAAACTTTGGCTCATCTGTTGACGTCGCTGGCCACCATGATTCTTCCCCAGGTTTCGGAGTGAGGGCCGACTGTTTAACAGCCGTAGGAACGAGGATTATCCTAACTGTTGAATCATCATGGGCGAATGAGACTTTTGGGGAGTAATAATGAATGTCACCTGTGAGTTCCAACAATCAAATGAAAAGGATCTGTACAGTATGTCATTTTATATAATATTGTACATATACAAGGTCTACTGGTGTATCATCACCAGAACAGGTTACTGTAACCTTGTATCAGTGCATGAATCCAATGCACAGATGGCAACACTGGACAGATATCCAGCTACTGTAGTTCCCTGAATTTGACACAACCTAATCAGAGTTGTACTGACTCACTGCACAACAAAATGGGGAACCCCACTGACTGACAATTTAGACAAACACTGCACTGCAGACAGTGGATACAGACTGTTGCAAGGGCAATGAAAGAGGAAATGCATGTGTTTCAATGGCCATTTTAAAAGTTTTGTTCAAACCCATTTTGAAAATATTGCTACACGTAAACTATGCCCAAAGGGATCGTATACGTTTGGTAATTACATGTACTCCAAAATTTAATGGCAATAAAAACTTACTTGGTAAGAAGTACAGCAGCTTTGGATAGTATTAATGCATTTTTAGAAACTGTTCACTTCGAAGTACTGCGGTTATGGAAAAAGATATCACTTTTTATCCCCAAAAATTTGAATATGTGAAGCGTTTACCCCAGTGACGTTTCTCAGACTGTATTCCAATGCAGATTATTCTTCCTGCGTGGACATAACCGCTCCAGATTTTCGGCAATATCTCAAAATCACTGCCACCTTTTGAAATGAAATTTTTACAGGTTAGTTTTATGGTATCTATAACTATATAGGATTGAAACAAACAATAGGTTCCAATTACCAAACGTGTACGATCCCTTTAAAGTATACATGTACATAATGTACATGTTGGAGAAAAGTATGGATTACTATACTACGTAAACCTGTACATATTCCCATGGGAGTGAAGATAAATTTGAGGTCAACATGTGTGGCCTAAATTACAAACATATTTATGTACAAATGTATTATTTGTAATGATGTTTCAACGATATTTTCAAGATTTTGAGAGCACTATGAAAAGACAAGCAACATTCAAAAGAATAGTTTGTAAAGCTGTACATTTAAATGCATCAAAAAAGGTTGTTTTTAAATCAAATGAGTATGGCATATTGAAAAACCACATTGTAAATTTGGCAACAGAAAGAATACTCGACTTTTCACCCAAACACAAATTTCCAAACAAATTTTTATTTTTGATAGCTTATCTTCACTTAATAAAACTGCCTGGCATGTATGCCAGAATTAATGTTCTTCTTCAAAGATAGTCAGCGTGAGCTTCATGCTTGGGATGGAAACTAGTTCATCAAATCAGGGCCAACAGCATTTTTGGGGAGAACAAAATTATGAAGGATGAAAACTGATCTCCCAGAGTTTTGACAAGGGTCTCCAGGGCTTGACGAGGGCTCCGAGTTTGCTGGACTCTGACACTGCAGCAGTTGGGCATGTGAAAACCTGGTCTTTTTTCTTGCGCACGCCTTGTGGATGTTTTCGAGTATCAGATGAAAGAGAAAAGGGCAGCGGAAAATTTACAAAATCTTCTAAACTACATGTACCGTACAATGTACGCATCACAACAACAGATACCGGTTTGGGTAAAACAAAAGGGGACAGGGAGTTCTTTCATTTGGGTAGTGCACTAATGATATGGAATGTAGAAAGTGGGATTTTCTTTTGTCAACAAATCTGGGTTTTTTTCTTTGAAAAAAACGTTTACAAAAATGGGTAGTTAATTTGGCACCTTGTACCGGTACATTGTACAGTGTACCGGTACATTGTATGTACTGGTCCCATTTTTGGTCCCATCAGTACAAATTCGCCTCCTAAATTACCAAAAGGTCCACATTTTCCGGGGTACATGTACATGTAGATAATGGTATTTTGATGTAGAAATAGTTGTACTGGCACACGAAAAATTTTGTTCCTATTTTTGGTCCCATCAGTACAAATTCGCCCCCCAAATTACCAAAAGGTCCACATTTTCCAGGGTAAATAATGATATTTTGATGTAAAAATAACGGTACTGGCACACACACATTTTTTGTTCCATTTTTGGTCCCATTAGTACAAATTCGCACCCCCCACAAATAATAATAATAATAATGCCTAACTTTAGTATGACTAAATAAAAAATCTTGCGTGCGGGCCTGATGTATAAGAGTACTATTATTGTGAGTTTTTTGTGTTTAGAGAGCTTGTGAAACTCCACAATGTTTAGTCTTCAGGGTAGAGCATGTGCCATCTACTATTAAATTAGAGTCCAATGTCCTACAGTCATACTAAAGTTAGGCATAGCCCTGGTCTATTATAGAGAACCATCATACACTGTATGTTTATTGGGACCAAATATGCGCATAATCTAAGCCCAGGCAATGCTGATCCATGTGACTACTAGAGGGTTCATGAGAATGCAGTTTATATTTGAGACATTTGCATGGCGACGATATTTATTAGTTAACTTGCCCAAATCAAAGTGCGGATTCTGCAAGTTAAATTCTTCCAACTTAAAAAAAGCTGAACTTGAACATGATCTTATTATGGACGTGAGAAAAAAACGATCTATAATAAGGATTTGTCAAAATGGAACAACTTGTTAAAAACTGATTTGGGGCCTAATGTTTTAGACAAATTAAATATCACCTTAAAGGTAGGATACACCATTTATTTATTTATTTATTTACAACCATCTTTAACGAGGGTAGCCCATCCAGCAGAAGCTGATCATTTGGGGCCCTCATGAACAATGAGAAGAAGGTACAGTTTTAGAGGTGGGAGGAAAACCCTAGAAGAAAATCCTGGGGAAAACCCACGGAGTCAGGCAGGGACTGAAGACCCAATCCACATACTGGCCCAGGCGGGGTTCGAACCCGGGCCATAAGGGTGGAAGGCGAGGAAAGAACCGCTGCGCCAACCTGACTCCCCCAATGCAGATTTCAAAAATGTTTACTGCCGAATTATTAGGAAATATCCTACTTATTTGAAAGTATATAACTATTGTAGGCATCAAGCAAAACAAAATTGCTAGATATCCTGTAATTGTTCCAAAATATTTAATTAAAAAAAAAAATCTTGCCTGCCCAAAAACCAAGAACAACATATGAACCGCTGCCCGTCGCCTGTTGAAAACGAATGCCGTTTTTTGTTCTTTTCTCAGCATTCACGATTGTAGAACTTCGGACAGGTTTTACTATAAAATACAACCCCCCAAATCCACACATTCATGATCATTCAAGCAATTACCAATGGTGTATCCACCTTTAATGAAAGCTGGCTGAATATATCATTATTATTTTTCAAATTTCCAAATGCGTATAAACCAGGTATTATTATTATTATTATTATTATAATTTATTATTAATATTTATTCGGCCAAATTGCAAACACACAATCAATTCACAAAATGAACTGAATTATAACCAATTCAAGCTGGCCAGGATTGACAAAGGTATAATAAAACACTGACTCGAAAGCCTGTCAATCCTATATTATTAAATTTAAACTCAATCATTTATGGTCTGGTCCTAACTTCCAAGGCACTTTTTGATAGGGCCTATTGGTAAAGAAGGAACAATTCTCAATCCCACAAAATCCAAAATGCTACCCTGTTAGTAAAATGAAAAAATTAAAAATTTAGCATCCATCCTCCAAAATATGTTATTTCTTGAATTTGGTTAGTGGAGGGGTGATCAATGCCTCAAACCTTTGAAATAGCCTACTGGGTGCTTTGTAAATGCACTTGACTCTTCATAGACTTAAAGGTAATGTAGGATACACCATTTGCAGATATATCAAAAATATTTACTACCGAATTATTAAAAAATATCTTACTCATCTGAAAGTAAATAATGATTCTAGGCATTGAGCAAAATGATTGCGCTAGATATCCTGTAATTATTCTTACAAAAAACACAAATAACATTAGAATAACTGCTCGACGCCGGTTGAAAACAAACGCTGTTTTTCGTGCTTTTCTCGCCATCCATGATTGTAAAACTTTGGATAGGTTAGGTAAATGATATTTACTATAAAATACAACCCCCCAAATCCACCTATTCATGACAATTCAAGCAATTACCAATGGTGTATACTACCTTTAACACACAACAAAAGAAAATAATGCTGCAATATTACTAGTGGATAACTTTGCTGTCAATTGATACAGTTTAGTACATATAATAAGTAGACAACAAACTGGAGTTGAAAAACAATTTTAAAAAACCCAACAGTTTCCTGAAGAAAACAACAGAGTTGTCGAAGTATTCATTATACAAAGTATTTAAAAAGGGACTTCCTGTACTACTCATGGAGGAATAAGTATAAACTGGAATATATTGATGACCTCGACCAATGTTAAAGGTCAGAAATGGGTGGATTTGGGGAAGGGGTTTTATTTAATAGTAACTGTCGTTTAAAGGTAGGATGAACCATATCAAAAATAATTACTACCGAATTATTAAGAAATATCTTACTCATTTGAAAGTAAATGTTGATTCTAGGCAACCAGCAAAAGGATTGCGCTAGATATCGTGGATTCTGAAAAATATAATTTTATAATGAAAAATTCGCGATCGCCGTTGAAAAAACAAAGATCGCCTTTGAAAAAACAAAGATAATATAAGAATAACTGCTCGACGCCGGTTAAAAAACCCCGCTGTTTTTCGTGCTTTTCTCGGCATCCATGATTGTAAAACTTCAGATAGGTCAGGTAAATGATATTTACTATAAAATACAACCCCCCAAATCCACCTATTCATGATAATTCAAGCAATTACCAATGGTGTATACTAAACACACAACCAAAGAAAATAATGCTGCAATATTACTAGTGGATAACTTTGCTGTCAATTGATACAGTTTAGTACATATAATAAGTAGACAACAAACTGGAGTTGAAAAACAATTTTAAAAACCCCAACAGTTTCCTGAAGAAAACAACAGAGTTGTCCAAGTATTTATTAGGTAATGTACAAAGTATTTAAAAAAGGACTTCCTGTACTATAACTGGAATATATTGATGACCTCGTCAGAAATGGGTGGATTTGGGGAAGGGGTTTTATTTAATAGTAACTGTCGTTTAAAGGTAGGATACACCATTTGCAGATATCAACAATATTTACTACCGAATTATTAAGAAATATCTTACTCATTTGAAAGTAAATGTTGATTCTAGGCAACCAGCAAAAGGATTGCGTTAGATATCCTGGATTCCGAAAAATATAATTTTTTTATAATGAAAAATTTGCGATCGCCGTTGAAAAAACAAAGATCGCCTTTGAAAAAACAAAGATAATATATTATAAGAATAACTGCTCGACGCCGGTTGAAAAAACCAGCTGTTTTTCGTGCTTTTCTCGGCATCCATGATTGTAAAACTTCGGACAGCTCAGTTAAACGATATTTACTATAAAATTCAATTCAACCCCCCAAATCTACTCATTCATGATAATTCAAGCAATGACCAATGGTGTATACATACTACATTTAACTAACTTGTTTGAAGTTTTACAATAACATATGCCGAGAAAAATGCAAAAAAAAACGGCCTTAGTTTTTAACTGGAGTCGGGCAGTAGTTCTTGTTGTTCTTGTTGTTCTTGGCGGCTATAGCGATTAAAACAAATAAAATTGGTGTATCCTGTCTTTAAATCACATGACATTGCAGTTTTCAGTGGAGGTCACTACCCTATGCTCACTTTTACTTTTAATATTATGTGCAGAATGCAGATGCGAATGGTTTTTAACCAAAGGACAGTGCAGTTTTACCGATGTCAGCCGTGGAAGATAACGTGTTGGACGACAAATGATTATTAGGCCTACTGTGCAGAGGATTTTCTCGGGAGCCACGGAGTCTAAAAATGACTGTGGAATTTGGAAATTGCCAGCATATGCAAACAATATTTGTATACAACTCGAGCCTTGGTGGTGACACCCCCTCCCCCTTTGCTTTGGAATTAATGTTTGGCCTTAGTCCGAGTTACTGGACTCTAGTTATCGCTTTTTTAACATTTTGACATTATCTGGTGCTACTACTTTACTAGTGCCAGATAATGTCCAAATGTAAAAAAAACGATAACTAGAGTCCAGTAACTCGGACTAGTTTGGCCTAATATCCAGACATCGCAAACATTTTCTAATAAAACGAGGAATGTTTCAGTCCTAGATTTGTGTCTTACTAACATTTTTGCAGTGGCTGGCCTTCATTGAGATAGGCCTATTTAACAATGAAAGAAAGTTGTGTCATTGTCGGGAACTCGGGATGCAACATGGATGTACTTTCCAAAAAACAAGGGCAAGGCCCAGTAACATTTACTCGTAATTGTTGATGAAAAACTTTGCATTATTAACTGCCAATTTCTTGTTAGTTTCAATTAATAAACATAATAATTACCAACTAACAAATATTGTCAAGTCGGTACTTTCAGTGCTCATCTACAGTGCTCATGCAATGTCTGCGGCGATGGTGTAGATGATGTACACACATTGGCCAGCTACAGTACAGCTAGCTGTGTAAGTTTCTGTATAGCGGACGCCATATCAATGAGCCACATCCCCTCGGTAAACAAGTGACAAAACAACAACTCAAAAGAGGCAAACTCACCGAGACCGCCTGCCTGCTGCCCGGGCCCTCAGCTCCCCCGACCCCCGTGGTGTTCCCCTCGCTCTTGGTCTTATTCTGCCCCCCGTCCTGCTTGGGACCTTTAGGTTGTCGTCTGCTCCGGTTGTCCTGGTAGCGTTGGTGGAGTATGTCTTTCTCCTGTCTTTCCTGCGACCATCGCTCGTCACTTGTCGAGTCGAAACGCGACAGGGACAGTTCCTGGTGTTTTCGGCAACGCTCCAATCTCTCCCGGATCCGATCCCTGACATGCTGTTTCTTGGGGGACATGAAATCCCCCATAGTGTCTGCTACAACCACAATGGTGCCGGTTGGGTCTTGACAACTACCCCGAAAAATGGGGGTTTTGGCGAATATCTCGGCTGAACCCAGCTCAAGCTTGACTCACCACGTCGTATATGAAATGTACACAGATTCGATATGAAGTGTATTGAAATAGTCTTTTCGCTGTGTAAGTTCCGGCCGACTGTACTAGCGCTAGGGCCGGGGCTATAGCGCATATGCAGCTGTGTGTGCTATCATCGAGCATTGGATGAACACTGTACAAGTACAACAACATAAACAACATAGGCAAACGCACGCACGAATATTACGCACACAGTACAGCTAGCTAGCTGCTGCGCTGTATGGCCGGCCAAACATGCAGTATAGTATATCCTAGTAGAGTACAGGCGACAAGTAATATTAGCATAAATATGAATATACTGACGTTTCCATCCGGCTTTACAAGTTTCTCTTTTTAGCAGATAAGCTCCGCCCTGTTAGAATATTATTAATGAGATTTTTCTGAAATCAAAAGTCGGATCTTTTCCCCCGAATGACATCATATTTATATCGGACCGGATTAAAGAGGGACATTTTGTCGGATTAGCTCACAGACATTATTTACGGAAGTTTCCACATCAAAATATACAACAAATCACGGCTCTAGTCTAGTTTCGAAGCGAGTATAAAGAGTCGGTCGAGTAAAAAAAATCTGGGATCTTCCCTCATTCAGAATAATCAAGCAACCATTCCCAGCCCATTCCAACCAAAACTGTGTTTCACAACAACAAAATGCACGCCGACCTTATTCATTTTTTCCTCACCTAGATTTCGCCAGGAATCCTGGAAAATCCCGAAATAAAGGTAGTATACACCATTTGCAGATATCGAAAATATTTACTACCGAATTATTAAGAAATATCTTATCCAATTCAAAGTAAATAATGATTCTAGGCATCCAGCAAAATGATTGCGCTAGATATCCTGTAATTATTCCGAAAAATAAAATTTTATAAAGAAATATTCGCGATCGCCGGACGGCGATTGCGAAAAAACAAAGATAACTTAAGAATAACTGCTCGACGCCGGTTGAAAACAAACGCTGTTTTTCGTGCTTTTCTCGGCACCCATGATCGTAAAACTTCGGAAAGGTCAGTTAAACGATATTTACTATGAAATACAACCCCCCCAAATCCACCTATTCATGATAATTCAAGCAATTACCAACAGCAAGTTAAACCATAGACATGGATTTGTTTTGGTTTTTTTCCATGTCTATGGTTAAACAAAAGTCACGTTTTACGCGCCCGTATTTTGGGACATTATGGGGATGGTTGGGCCCGATCAGTACTACCCTGCTATTTATTGTTTTGGAAGTTTGGCAGTTTTTATTATGATTTCTGCAGGACGGTTTTCTACATTCTTTATTCAAAACGTTATTGCGGTTGACGTGATTTTTTTTCCGATTCTATTCTACAAATACTTTACTTTAAGTTGTGTTGTGTCACATTTCGTTTTTAACAATCGAAGGAAAAAGATTGATAAACGTTTGTTTGGATTTGAAAAAGTTGTATTATAATTATATTTTATATTTTTTGTGTCTTCTTTTTTAGATGAGCTGAGACAGAAGTCTCATCGATGAAAAATTATTTTAACAAATCCTAATAATAATTATTATTATTTGTAATTGCTGTTATTACTCATACTTTCTGGTAATGAAACCAAGGATCCCTCAAAAGCGCACAAGGCACCGTAGCTCGCAAGCCTGAAGAAACCTGTAGAGAGAAGACAATGAGAAGAAGGTACAGTTTTTAGAGGTGGGAGGAAAACCCCAGAAGATTATCCTGGGGAAAACCCACGGAGTCAGGCAGGGACGGAAAACCCAATCCACATATTGGCCAAGGATGGATTTGAACCCAGGCCACAGTGGTGGAAGGCGAGGAAAGAACTGCTACGCCAACTAGACTCCCCTATTAAGTCTTGATATTAACAAAATGTGCTTCGGCCGATGAAGGAAAACAAAAAAAATATAATTCCCTCAATCCATGTTCTAGCTTCATTTGCCCACATGGCTGTGACTCAACAGGAAGGAAATGAGGTCCCTGTCCTGTTTTTCTAAATTTTTCTAAATATCCATTTGCTGTGATGATTTACATTTTGTACACAAGTGCCGCAGTAATTGCTTAGCATTTTTGTTTCATTTTTCTGTAATGTCATTTATTCACCTTTTATTGGGAATGATTGTCATATTTATTTTCTCTGTTTTAAAACCCTTTACTCATTCACGGATCGACATGGTAACAGGATACGACCTAAAGGTAGGATACACCATTGGTAATTGCTTGATTTATCAGGAACGGATGGATTTGGGGGATTGTATTTTATAGTAAACATCGTTTAACTGGTGACCTGTCCGAAGTTATCCTGGATGCCGAGAAAAAAGCAAGAAAAACGGCGTTCATTTTCAACCGGCGTCGGGCAGTTGTTCTTGGTTTGTTTTTGTGTGTGTTTTTCGCGATCGCCGCTGGCGATCGTGACTTTTTCCGGAAAAATTACAGAATATCTAGCGGAATCATTTTGCTGGATGCCTAGATTCTTTATTTACTTTTAATTAAGTACAAGATATTTCTTATTTTGGTAGGTTTTTTTCTTCGATAGGCCCTATCTGCAATTGGTGTAGGCCCCCCTATCCTAACTTTAACTTGTGTGCTCTTGATATAAACGTGGTTGCTAAAAAAACAAAAGCTTTGCTAGATAGAGCCTTGAACAATTATTCTCGTTGTTGATGTCTCCACCCTACCAACAAAGCGACAAATAAACAGGGCTCATAGGCTTTATTTTTGCCTGCGTGCCACGCGCGCACGACGAAGCAGGAAGAAGGCGCTTAGCAAATAATACAGTCACGGAACGTATACAGTACAGTCACGGAACTTATCAAGAAGAACTTTAAAAGAGGGCGCTATTACTGAATAGTGGTCTGTGCAAGTATGGCTAAAAAGTTTGTTCCGCGCGAGGAAAAAAACACTTCCCCCTTTTTACTTCATTTTTGATTCCGAGTATACTAAACAACATGATTATCATCCAAACTTATTACATAAATTTGAGTTGCTTAGTAGATGTTGGGCCCCATTTAAAAAATAAAATAAAATGGGGGAGGTGTTTTTTCTCATCCTTAAATTGAAAGAACGTTACAAAAAAAAGTGAAATAGAAAGAAAAGAACTGTTTCTTCAGGCTTGCGGGCTACAGTGCATGGGGCACTTTTAAGGGATCCTTGGTTTTATTACCAGAAATTATTATAATAATAATAATGAACCCTGAACTTCACAGTTATCAATTACTTTAAAGTTATCCATTAACATTCCTTTCCATAATTTTAGTTACAAACAAAATGGGGTGAATTGAAGTTAATATTGGAATACAATCTCAAAGGCTGAACTCCTGATTTAAAACCAGAGTTCGTACCGGTACTTGTACTTTGTTTAATTATTAACATTATTAACGAAAGGCGTTATCGACAACTGGTACGGTTTCTACTAAGGTACAATGAATAAACAGCAATCCGTAAATGACCTTTTTAGCCCCAGTGTAATTTCTACAAATCGGTGAATAAATATCTCCTGGATTTTGTTGTCTCTCTTGGTGCATAAACCGACTGTAAATTGCTGAATACTAGCAGTCTTAGCAAGATGGGGACATTAATTTCACAAGTTGTGTTGATAATTTGTGTAGCATGTATCACATCGGTTTATGGCTCAATGGGTAAGTGTTACATTCATTTATTGTTTATTTATTGTTGTAGACTTTGTTTTAGATTATGAGATGAAAGAGTACTGCATTATGTACTTTTCAGTGTTCATAAATATGTGTCCCAAGCCTAATTTCCACAATGGAAATTAGGCCGATTTCCACAATGGAAATTAGGCCGGGAACCTAAGGTAAAGGTCTACCCTGTCATCACAAAATGAGCGTAAAGTCGCACGGAGTGATTTCCCAGTACGGCCAGTCAAAGTCAAAATTTAAAGGGGGAGGTCGATTTTGAAATTATATGTGTTTTTTTAAGACTAAATCCCCAACAATCAATTCTCAATTTTTCAGGACGATCAGATAAAATAAAAAAATGTTTTTGAGACAGTTTTGACGATGCCTCTCTTTGCGCGTTCACGCAATTTCTCGCAAGAAATGCCCGTTTTCTCATAATCTCTGTATTAAGACTCCAGACTAAAAACAAAAAAATAAAAAAATATTGAGTATCAAACCTCCAAGTGTTATATACCATTGGAAAGCTCTGTTTCCACAGAATTTAGAAATACCCATATCTCAATTTTAGATTTTGCCGACTTTACGCTCATTAATTTTGTGATGACAGGTCACCTATGGCTAGCATTAGACAAAGTTGGCAGTTGCGTGAAATGCTTAAATTCACCTATTTCGATACCTATAATGTGGAAATGGAAATCAGGCATCTGATTAACTACCAATAACAAAATGAGAAAACAAGAAAACTAGGCCAGAATAAAAAAGGAAAAGATTATATTTCCTTTTAAATCCTAAACGTTTGTATGCAGAAAGTGAGAGGAAAAAAAAGGCAAATCAAAACCAAAACAGAGTAAATCAGAGGAGATTTCTCATGCCTGAGGAAATTTCTCATGCCTGAGAAATAGGTATTTTTATTTGTCAAATGTTCCACAAATGTTCCATAAAAATTGTGTGGGGGTGGGGGGTAGCCACCTTACCCCCCCCCCCCCCCCCCCCCCCCCCCTATATCCGCTGTTGCTTGTATGAATTCATTTAAATCGAGTTGTTACATGGACATAACTGGTACATTTGTACACAGAAATCATAGTTTATTTTGTACAACACAAATCTGTTTACATTTCTTTGGCAGATGGGGAGGTAAAGTTCCTTACAGACGACGGCAGTAAGTTTAACCCCAAATATGAGGGCGTGGTTCAAGTGTCCCGGGAAGGTGACTGGGGAGGGATTTGCTTCAACTCAGTCCGGGAGCAAGAAGCCACTGTTATCTGCAGGTCGTTCGGTTTCCGGTTCGCCACAAGATGGGTGAATGCCAAGACGGACTTCCCCGATCATGAGAACAAGGAAGTGAAACTGTCATCTCTGTACTGCAGCGGAGACGAGCCAAACCTGAACTCGTGCACAATAACCTGGAACACAGGCGTGGATAGCTGTTCCACTAGAGATGTCCTTGCTCTGGCTTGCAGCCCCGTTATAAGTAAAAAAAATTGGTATAAATTATATTATAACTAGACTTTAAACCTTGAATATTTACTACACTGTAAGTGTAAACTTGTTGTTCTAATAAAAATAAAAAACTATTCTATAAGCACATTTTAATCAAATAAACACAAAACAACAGAAAAACTCTCCAGAAATCCAGCCTTGCTGGATAAATATAGGGAGTTTCTCTTTTGATTAGTGGTTATTTGATCGAAAAGTGCTCAGTTGTTTTCATTAGAACAACAAGTATTAGGGGGCCTTTTTTTAGTTGGGTGTATAGTAATTTTTGTTTTTAACTTTTATTTCTTACTGGCGATAAAACCAAGGACCCCTTAAGAGCCCCTTATAGGCACCGTAGCTTGCAAGCTTGAAGAAACCAGTGGAAAGAAGACAACTAAAGTAGCATAATTAGTCTGGGGATTAAAACTTATGAAATCAGATAGCAACTGAAAATCCAATCCGCATGACCAGGGCAATAATCGAACCTGGACCACAGAGGTGGTCGACGAGGAAAAAGACAAATTTTGCAAACTTGACTTCCCCGTTGTTTTATTGTTCTTAGTTTTAACCAACCTTAGTAGATTCTGAATAAATACCAAAATTGTTCAGAATGAGAATAAGATTAGGCCAATACACAGATGTCAATAACAAACCTTTTGAACCAACATTTTTAGTTACATCTTCTGAAACACTGCAAACCCCTGAAGGTACATGTATATAAGCTTACAATTGATACCTCCAATTAACCATTCATCTCTTGTGAGTTGATATTATTATTATTGTTGTTATTTCTGGTAATGAAACCAAGGATTCCTCAAAAGCGCTCTAGGCACTGTAGCTCGTAAGCCTGAAGAAACCTGTAGAGAGAAGACAATAAGAAGAAGGTACAGTTTTAGTTAGAGGTTGGAGGAAAACCCCAGAAGAATATCCTGGGGAAAACTCACGAAATCAGGCAGGGACTGAAAACATAATCCACATATTGGCCCAGGCCGGATTCGAACCCGGGTCATAGTGGTGGAAGGCGAGGAAAGAACCGCTACGCCAACCTGACTGATTGAATGTAATTGAAATGTTTTTTTGCAGATTATGCCCTCCGCCTAGAGGGAGGTACTACCTGGTATGAGGGGCGTGTGGAGGTCTACCATGAAGGCTCTGGACATAATCACTGGGGGACAGTCTGCAATGATTACTGGGGGAAAGCTGATGCTAAAGTAACTTCATTGAGATCCATCCACATAGACGATGTGCCCTCTGACGTCACGTGTTTACATCTGTATTCAAATGTGCCCAGCAATAATGTGCACACATCGTGTTTTGCATAAAATTTGGTTGAGGAGTGACGCCACAGGTCAGACCACCTTTGAATTATATGACCTCTGATGTCGCCTCTTAACCAAATTTATGTAAAACACAATACGTGCGCATATTGACGGACAAATTTGAATATAGATGTAAACAGAGGGAGCATGGTCTATAGGGATCATTAAATGACTATTGTGACCCACTCTGCAAAAATGAGTCTAATGTCGCCAAAAACAGTTTCCAATACAGGGCTGTTTAATATCAGAGATAATTATTCTATCAACAAATCATCTATTTTTTTAAGGATTTTTGGTTTCTCTGATATCTTGATTTTCAGATCAGATCGATTGCAAAAGTTGTTTTGATCTCTAAAGCAGATTTAATGAAGGTTTTTGTCATTCTCTCACCATAGCATCTAATGAAGCACTACAATTTTAAATCTTCATTTCTGTACAAGGACATTGTTATTATAATGGAGAAAAAGCACATTTCAATTTTTTTTTAAAACCAACTAATTACACTACAGAGTTGTGCCATATATCAAATAAAAGCTTATTTTCTGCTTGTTCTGACAAACTGTAAAACTTAAAAAAATATTTGTAACACATCAGACTTAATTTTGCAGAGTGGGTCATATTGTTCTGTTTTGAAAATGCTGTTTAAATGCTTTATGTGCTCTTTCTAGTTAGATGTCATAACAGTGTCTCAGTATTTATTCTTAATTTCGAGACTCCTATTGTAATTGGTACAAGACAAACTGTTTTGGGGAGAAAAAAACCAGTTTGAATATGAATATAATGGTACAGGTCAAACACAGCAAACATAGCTTACCACCTATTTGATGCTGACTATGAAAATTATAAAAAAAAAAAAAATGCACAAATATTAGCAATATGTTGTGTTTTTTATAAAAGACAGTCTGGAAAAAAAAGCAAAAGAACTCCAATCATACCAAAACTTAAGGAGTCTGTTAGAAAAAGATAATTTATTCTTAAACTACAATGAAATATCCTCCCAAATCTCAATGGCACATGTGGGAATAGAACCCCTAAATAAACATTTTTGGAAACTAATACAGACCCACTCAATCTGAAAACTCTCTGGATGGACTGGAACCTGGTTCCCAACCAGAGTATATAATGTCTGTAAAATTGACTGTTTTGCACAAATTTACAATTTTGTAAGTTTTCTTTTAACTAGTTCGCGCCGGGATTATTTTAACATCAACGAGCCAAGGGGCAGGATTATTTTTTAACAAAACTCGAATTGAAGCGGGTTCAGGCCGATAGTGCCGGGAAGCACACCCACACGTTTCCTGCCTTGCTCGCTGCTGACAGACATTTCCGAACTTGAACTTGGCATGTTTATGCCTCATCCGTTTTTAATTTGGGGAAATCTTGCGTTTATATACGTCATCCGGCGCGAACTGGTTAAAAATCTGTATAATTAAACAGAATTATACAGGGTGGCCCCAAACTGACAAGCTCACCACCTTCCTGAGGCCAAAACTACCTATGCCGATAGATGGAGAATCCTTCTTGAAAAAAAATTGATATCCAGAAATCCCTATTCAGTATAGTTTATGCTCCAGATCCTATCTTGGTATCATTGTTCTCAGTTCCAGAAAGACTCCCCATCCATTACACCAATTTGGCCAGACACAGGGCAGCGGAAGCACTCTTGCCCGTTTTGGTTATTTGACAACTCTGTATAATCTAGATATTTTTTTGAATGAAATAGGTAGTATGCCGCCAATTGGGGTACGGAGACCCTGACAAGGCCCGTGCAAGCAATGGAGACTATTACAAGCCGGGATCAGGAAGCATGCCCGTCCTGCTTGACGATGTACATTGCAACGGAGTTGAGAATTCCCTTGGCGACTGTCCTTCCAAGCCCTGGCACAGTGAAAACTGCTGGTCCAACAAAGAACTTGCTGCTGTCATATGTGAAACCGCAAGTACAAAGTTGTTCTTTTATGTACCGCCAACTTAAACTGCCCCTGCATCTTAGTTCCTATATTATATACAAATATTGAATGCTTCGAGTTGTGTAGTAAAACTAGATTCTCGAGGTGATCCATGGAGCATTCTGTTTTCTCGAGGTGAAGCCGGGGAAGAATGCTCCATGGGATCATCGAGGGTGGCTAGCTTTACTACACCTCAAGATAAAGCATTCAATATTTGTATAACACCTCACCCACAGAGACTGCTTGGTTTAAAAACAAATTATGATTTGAATCTCCCATACCGCGATTATAGGTCGTCTTGCAAACAAGACTATAGGCCTATAGGCCTACCAAAGGTAGCAGTATTGTATTTCAAGTCCTTTACTGTTTCTGCAAGTCCATCACCACATACAAGTCTTTCATTCTCAAGTATTTGAACGAACTGTAACAACGATATTTCTTTGTCATCCCATTTTGTTCTGGTGGGCCATTTAACCAGTTCGCGCCGGGATTATTTTAACATCACCAAGCCGAGGGTCGGGATTATTTTTAACGAAACGCGATCCGAAGCGGGTTCAGGCTGATAGTGCCGGGAAGCACACCCACGCATTTCCAGGCCTTTCTCGCTGCTGACAGACATTTCCGAACTTGAACTTGGCGTGTTTATGCGTCCTCAGTTTTGAATTAGGGGAAAACTTTGCGTTTATATACGTCATCCGGCGCGAACTGGTTAACAAATAAAGGACTTCATACATGGACTCGATTACAACACTGAAAGGAGTCCGATCGATAGTTCAACAGTTCGATAGTCTAAAGATCTAGGCCTATAGTTAAATAGTCCCAATACGAAACCCTCCGGATCCACCAAAATAGCAAAAGCACTGTATATAGTATGCTTTTATTGAATTGATACATGCTTTTCTCTGTAAATGTTCTCATCTTTTTAGCTCAAACTGGAAAACTGACTACAGCAGGCATTGCAGGCATTGTGATTGCCAGCCTGGTCGGCCTATTCTTCTTCCTAGTCCTGTTCTGCCTGTGCTACAGACAGAGCAAGAACAAGAAGCGAAACAACAGAGCAGCCGCAGTCGACAATTCTGGCGGGGCGGGAGGCGGCGTCAGTCACATCAACCAGGGTGGGGTTGGGGTTAGGGCTGGGGGCGTGACTTTCATCTCTCCCGGGCAGGGCCAGCAGTCTCAGCAGCAGGTGCAGTATGTCATACCGGGGGCGGCATCAGCCTATCCGCCCCCGTATTCCCCACCCGGGGCAGCATATGGGGGCGACATTGGATACAAGCATGACAGTGCTAATCCAGGCCCAACCAACAACTAAACTCTACATCCAAATTCCTCGGCTAGCTACGACTGGTTATTACACATGTGCCTATGAAGCAACTGAATCTAATAAGCCATTTGCGCGTGACCCCGAGTTAAATTTGAATAACATTTGGTACACTGACTTGCTCACACAGCTTGGCACAGTTTAACTTTAAATCCTCCAGACCAAAGACGCTGTTGCTACATGTATATCACGTGATTCGGGGCAAGCTTTACGTGTCATACGCTAGCAACCCCCAGCTCTGGAATGGTCTGGTGTCTTTTTGCCATTCTCACCCATTGTAAACAATGTATTGGTGCTGAGCGTCTCTTACCTAACTATGCAAAAGCTTGCCCCGAATCACGTGATATAGCAACAGTGTCTTTGGTCTGGAGAATTTAAAGTTAAACTGTGCCAAGCTGTGTGAACAAGTCAGTGTACCAGATATTATTTAAATTTAACTCGGGGTCACGCGCAAATGGCTTATTGATGCTTCTATAGCTCTACGGTACTAGCTGTCACCAAGTAATTTGGATATGCCATTTACTTTATGTCTACATCACTTAATTCACTACGGCCACGTCCAATTTACTTGGCTACTGCTAGTAATAACACACAGGTCTATGGGAAGCGGCTGCATCTGCGCTTCCATAGGTCAGTGCATAATTCACAGCTACTTTATTTAGACATATGGTTCTGGTCTTGGTTGCCAGATGTCCCACTCACGGTATGTAAACCGCCGATACTAACATACAACATAGACCACGCCATGACCTTCAAATAGAACATCTTGGCTAACTGACATTATAGTTGCTCAGAAAATTCCGAGCAGAATAAGCCATTTGCGCGTGACCCCGAGTTAAATTTAAATAATATCTGGTACACTTACTTGTTCACACAGCTTGGCACAGTTTAACTTTAAATTCTCCAGACCAAAGACACTGTTGCTATATCACGTGATTCGGGGCAAGCTTTTGCATAGTTACGTAAGAGATGCTCAGCACCAATACATTGTTTACAATGGGTGGGAATGGCAAAAAGACACCAGACCATTCCAGAGCTGGGGGTTGCTACCGTATGACGCGTAAGGCTTGCCCCGAATCACGTGATATAGCAACAGCAACTTTGGTCTGGAGAATTTAAAGTTAAACTGTGCCAAGCTGTGTGAGCAAGTCAGTGTACCAGTACCAGATGTTATTCAAATTTAACTCGGGGTCACGCGCAAATGGCCTATTGTGTCGCATTTGCATGCGTGTGACGTTGCGTTCATAATCGCTGACTCATTGGTCAAGTTTCTGTTACGTCATGTAATTATGCGATTATGTCAGTTAGCCAAGACGTCTTATTCGAAGGTCATGGCGTGGTCTACAGCATACGTTATAGAGTGCCCGCATTGGCGGCCTAAGCACGCTGCTAAAGCCCCAGTCACACCGGACTCCCGGACCATCCCAGACCACCCCGGACGTGGTCCGGGGCAGTCCGGGGTCCGATCCTTGTTGGGTCCTTGTTCGTCCGGGGCGGTCCGGGATGGTCCGGGATGATCCGGGATGATCCTTGGCGGTCCGGGAGTCGGCCCCGGACGTTTTAAAATGTTTAAAACATCCGGGGTGATCCGGGGCGATGGCTTAATCCGGGGTGGTCTGGGGTAGTCCGGGGCGGTCCTTGTTGGGTCCTTGTTGGCTCCGTGTTCATCCTTAGTGCCTCCTTGTTCATCCTTGTTCATCCTTGGGCATCCGGGATGGTTTATTCGGACACGGCAAGGCTACGGATGACCCCGGACGAACAAGGACCATACAAGGTTCATGTTTTGATAGGGAAAATGCTGTGGTCCGGGGTGGTCCGGGGCGGTCCGTGTAGCATCCGTGTAGCATCCGTGGCAGTCCTTGTTGAGTCCGGGGCGGTCCGGGGTGATCCGGCATAGTCCGTGTCTCTTCCGTGCTGGTCCGTGCCGGTCCGGGGTCATCCGTGTAGACACCGTGTGCGGTCCGTGCTTGGTCCGTGTCACCTCCTTGTTGATCCGTGCTCATCCTTGTTGACTCCTTGTTCGTCCGTAGTGCTTCCTTGTTGGGTCCGGCGTGAAGGAGTTTTGACGGTCGTCGGTCGCTTTTTCGCTCCGGACCACCCCGGACTGATAAAACTGTGGTCCGGGGTTGTCCGGGGTGGTCCTGGGTGGTCCTTGTTGGGTCCTTGTCCGGTGTGACCTAGGCTTTACCGCGATTAGGATGTTTTGCAACCAAGACTAACATTATCTCCTGTTTTAGAAAATTTACATTTGAAAGCATCAATTTTGATGAAGCTATACGGCTTTGCGTGAATCTGACTTTGCGTGAATCTGACTTCTTGAAAAACATTTCCTACCTCCATGTTGAAACCTTTCCTTGAAACTCCTATTTTCTAAAACTTTGTGTAAAAGCCTTTGGTCTATAAGTTAAGCGGACCCATGTTTTTGTTAAACCTATAAAGTAGAATTAAGATAGTGTTGTAGTCAAGTACAATTCCATGAGGATAGGTGCAAGTTTTTTGCCGTGAGTATGCACAAGGACGGGTGTACAGGTAATATTAATCTCGTAATAGTATTTTATGAGTACGAGTACACTCAAGGAAAAAAGAAACGCACCACTGATTTTTTTATATAGTTTTGCCCGAGTTTTGTGAAATCAAATGTACGTGTTTGAATCGCTACAAATAGGGTTAGGGTTAGGGGTTAGGCGGGTTAGGGGTTAAGTTGGCAGACACAAGCGTCGGCGTACCGCTCGTGGCGTCTCCTGTACACCCGCTCCCTGCCAGCACTGGAACCTCTTCTCGTCACTGAAAACCACCTGCGACCATCTCTGTAATGTCCAACGGCGGTGTGCTGTCCGTCAACCTAACCCTAACCCCTAACCCCTAATCCTATTTGTAGCGATACATACATTTGATTTCACAAAATTCGGGCAAAACTATAATCAGTGGTGCATTTCTTTTTTCCTTGAGTGTATATTTCAGGTACGAGCACACGAGTACCTCATGAGTACAAGTGTCTCATGAGTACAAGTGTCTCATGAGTACAAGTGTCTCATGAGTACAAGTGTCTCATGAGTACAAGTGTCTCATAAGTACAAGTGTCTCACGATTATGAGTGTCTCATGAGTACAAGTATCTCATGAGTACAGCAAGTATATCATGAGTACAAGTATCTCATGAGTAAGTATCTCATGATTAAGTATCTCATGATTAAGTATCTCATGATTAAGTATCTCATGATTAAGTATCTCTCATGAGTACAAGTATCTCTCATGAGTACAAGTATCTCTCATGAGTACAAGTATCTCTCATGAGTACAAGTATCTCTCATGAGTACAAGTATCTCTCATGAGTATAGTATCTCTCATGAGTATAGTATCTCTCATGAGTACAAGTATCTCTCATGAGTACATGCGTATCTCTCATGAGTACAAGTATCTCTCATGAGTACAAGTATCTCTCATGAGTACAAGTATCTCTCATGAGTACAAGTATCTCTCATGAGTACAAGTATCACATGAGTACAAGTGTCTCTCATGGGTACAAGTGTCTCTCATGAGTACAAGTGTCTCTCATGAGTACAAGTGTCTCTCATGAGTACAAGTGTCTCTCATGAGTACAAGTGTCTCTCATGAGTACAAGTGTCTCTCATGAGTACAAGTGTCTCTCATGAGTACAAGTGTCTCTCATGAGTACAAGTATCTCTCATGAGTACAAGTATCTCTCATGAGTACATGCATCTCATGAGTACATGCAAGTATCTCATGAGTACATGCAAGTATCTCATGAGTACATGCAAGTATCTCATGAGTACATGCAAGTATCTCACGAGTACAAGTATCTCACGAGTACAAGTATCTCATGAGTACAAGTATCTCATGAGTACAAGTATCTCATGAGTATCCCTAGATTATGAGTACACGCAGAAATGCACTGCTACACATAAAATCTATTGCCGTTTATTTACACACATGTAATATGTACAATTTATAATTCACCAAAACAATATGCTAAAACAAATTAAAACTATTAAATAAATGATTTACTCATATTATGCTTAATTTGTTGGCTTCATGGGAAACATGGCATATTTCTAATTTTAAATGAATAATTATATTAATAAAGTATAAATCATGTAAAGTGAACAATTTTAAATTATTAATTCTTGTTTTTTTATACACGAGTTATATTGAAATTATAGTACTGACAAGTTTTGAAATTTCATAATTATCCCAACATATATAAAATAAAAAATTATATCATTGTACAATGTACATTTTTTTATTTAAAGGACCCATGTAATGTATCCAATTTTATCCAATGCAGTCCTTAAAAATGTATCTTTATTTCTCATTTATCTTTATTTTCGATTTTTGTTTTGTCATTTTGAGGATATTTCTGGTTTTTATGCTAATGATAATTTCTATATTTATGAGTATTTATAACTTGATGTGAATTCAGGCACTAACCTCAATGTTAACTGTTATTTCGATACAAAGAGTTACCAGAATTTTGGCAATTTTTTCATTCTCAATTGTTTTTTCTCTGTAGTGTTAATTAGTTTTCATTGTTGTATGTGTCAGTATGCTGGCAGTAAAAGCCAAAAAAAAAAAAACCTTTCTCAAAAATGAGCAAATTAATTTGGATCAAAGTTTGAAAAGAAAAGCCCCCTCATCATAGAGACAATGTGCCCTCTGATGTCACAGGTTTACATCTGTATTCAAATGTGCCCGGCAGTATGCGCACACATTGTGTTTTACATAAAATTTGCTTAAAGAGTGACGTCGGAGGTCAGATCGCCTTCGAATTATGTGACCTCTGATGTCATCTCTTAACCAAATTTATGTAAAACATGATGCGTGCACATACTGCCAAGCACATTTGAATACAGATGTAAACAGATGGCACATCGTCTATACCTTTATACAAATATCCAAAAATGTAACCAACCAACAAACTGCTTACTTGTAAAGACATTAATGATTCTAAACTCTCTGTGAACTCATTTCCAAATGTGCCTCTCGGAGACGTGTTCGAATGACGTGCGGCGCACACATTGGAGCTACTATTGGTCAGTTCAGTGTGTGACTCATGAGTATATAGCTGGGGCCAATTTCATAGAGCTGCTAAGCACAAAAATTTGCTTAGCATGAAAATTTGTCCTTGGCAAAAACAAGGTTACAGACCAAATTTTCACGTGATCTTTATTGTTTGAATGATAATCAGCTGTTTTTTTGCTTAGCATGAAAAACACGTAGAATTTTGGCTGGTAATCTGTTTTTAATGACCAAGACTTTTTTGTGCTAAGCAAATTTTTGTGCTTAGCAGCTCTATGAAATTGACACCTGCTGGTTGAGAACGCGCCCTGAATGCAGATTGTGGTCGCAATTCAAATCTTAGAATATTGTTTTCTTTGAATATTGTTTTCTTTGAATATGCATCATTCACAGAGCTAAACATTTACAAGGTTTGTTGTCAAATACCTTTCTTCATATTTTGAGCACTTTTGCTGCTTCAAATGATAAAAATGCACAACTAAAACAAATGGTATTGTCCCTTCAAAGAAGTGCAGTTTTCAGTCAACCTAAAATACACCCAAAATGGTGCAGTACAAAGTTACACGATATATTCTTTTTGAGAAATTGTTATAGTTTTACGGAAATAGAATTGTCGCCAATCTTAATCTTACAATTTTAAAACCACTTGTAAGTTAAAACATACAAAAATACATACAATATTTGAGATATCTGAGTGATACGTCATACTTGATACGTCATACATTATTAGTTAATAAAATGCACGTTTTGCAAAGTTGTATTTTTTAATTTTTTTTGAGTGGCAGTTTCAGGTTTAGCTGTAATTATATAGAGATGTATGAATTAAAAAACCTAAAACTTTATCAAGAATTTTGAATACCTATTCATTTAAAAGTCTACCAAACTTTCAACTTGTACAAAATTCTTTTTTTTAATTAAAAAATTAAATACAAAATTACAAATTTTAAGATCAGGGGCCAATTTCATTTTGTGACCCACTCCCACGAAACCAGACATAAGTGGTTTTTTTTTAAAGTGAGATATTGTTATTTGTTATTATTTGATTCCCATAGAATCGCGTGTACATGCAGTCTTAAAATCCTCATACAATTGGAAGTATGTACAGGGTGGTCCAAAAAAAACTATACCCAACTTTGGAGGCCATTTTCTCCTAGATGATAAAATATTTTAGTAATTTGGTTTGCATATTATTAAAGCATATATCGTTGAGCATTATTGGTGAAAATAGGGAAGATATTACATTAATATTTTTAGAGATATTCCTATTTTTAGCGAGTATGTGTAAAAATGGCTTTTCCAAGGGAGCTGTCAATGCATCAACATGTTTGAATATGATATGACACAATAATGTAATGACGCGATAGTCCTTTGACAAATGTTTTTGTGAGAGCTTCTTTTATTTACACTAAAATGGATAAATAATACTTTTTAATAGACAGGCTTCTGGTTTTGTTCATTTCAGTTAGTTCAACAAATGATATAATTTCATTTCAACAGAGAACGCAGGAACAGACTTTAACTTATGCAATGACGATATTATGTGCAAAAAATCATGACAATTGTCTATTGATGTTCCAGATACATGAAATTATATCATTTGTTGAACTAACTAAAATGAACAAAACCAGAAGCCTATCTATTAAAAAGTATTATTTATCCATTTTAGTGTAAATAAAAGAAGCTCTCGCAAAAACATTTGTCAAAGGACTATCGCGTCATTACATTATTGCGTCATATCATATTCAAACATGTTGATGCATTGACAGCTCCCGTGGAAAAGCCATTTTTACACATACTCGCTAAAAATAGGAATATCTCCAAAAATATTAATGCAATATCTTCCCTATTTTTACCAATATTGCTCAACGATATATGCTTTAATAATATCCAAACCAAATTACTAAAATATTTTATTATCCAGGAGAAAATGGCCTCCAAAGTTGGGTATAGTTTTTTTTTGACCACCCTGTATGGTATAAAGGTGGTTTTGGTACCAAATGAAAGCTGAAGATGTGTACTAAATGGAAAAACCATGATATCTCACTTTTCACAAAAAACACTTATGTCTGGTTTTGTGGGAGCAGGTCACATTTGCTTACGGCTTGCGGGTGGCTTCAAAACTTTCAAAGGCACTGGCTTTTATAAAAGGCAATTCGTTAGACATGAAGACCCTCAAGTCATTGGCGCTTGATTTGTAGAAATGACATCTTCATAGGCGGGTGGCAGCTCATCCAGAACTGGAAAAGGCGCCACAACTGCTCCAAAATCTGGTGGAGGGTCGTAATAATTATCCGGGTTCTCTAGATATCTTGGTAGCTCGGCCGGTGGTTGGTACCCAAGTAAGTCTGATTCCATGATTTCTCTCTGTGCGGATATACTCGGTATCCGTCCCTGCTCCCCCAATTCTCCCTGTGCTGCAGAATTTGTCTCATTCTGAGCTTTTACACTGGATACAAAACAGCAGTATCGACAGCAAGTTATGATGCACGAGAATATCACAAGACCACAAACCGGGAGAAAATATTCATACACAGTTGAAGACATTCTGACTGTTTGAACGCTTCCTATATTGAGAGTAAAAAAGAAGAGGGAAAAAATGTTCATACTACTACAAATATGATATTATTAACTTTTTATATTTAAAAGGTAGGATACACCATTGGTAATTGGAAGGCACTCACCCGCCAAAAAAAATAATATAAACAAAATAAAAAAAGTGAGAAATAAATATAGGGCGAAATTTTATATTGTTTTGTTTTTTTTAAAGAAAAAAAAAGGCATAATATTGCCCCTTACCCTCAGGGAAAAATATAAGTTTAGAATTAGTCCAGGAAAAATAAGTTTTGACCTCAAACAAATTGTAACAAAAAATATTTCACCACAATGCATTTCTTAAAGGTCTCAACAATGACATTAAAAGTCTTTAAAAATTCAAGTGGTGGAAATATGACTAATTTGCATAAATCTTTAATCCCTGCCGCGCATATATTTAATCCCATATTTGGGTATATAATATATTTTTTTTAAATGAAAAGTTTATTTGGGTGATTCTACTTACATATCCCTACTTCGATAACATTTTCTAAAGCGTATAAGTGACTGAATAATTATGAGAACATGGTAATTATCCAAAATAACAACTTCCTGACCCTATAAATGTGCGTACATTACACTGTCTCTAGATAACATCAAGTAGTCAGTATTGGTGAGCTTCAATTTCACCAAGTTGCTTACTGGCACAGTTATCATATTAAAAGCTTATGGAAAATCATATGAAAAATGATAACATTGTGATATTTAGTCCAGCAAACCAAAACTGGGGGAAATGGTTTGTTTATAAACTGGGCGAAAAAGAAGTTAAAGGGTTACCTAACATATGGGAGACTTGAACAAGTTCAAGAAAATCCTCAAAATACATTCTAACGTAGATATGATTATTGTAAGCAACAAAAATCTTTAATTTTGGGGGTTTCCTTGAACTTGTTCAAGTCTCTCACCTTAGGTAACCCTTCACCTACTTTTTAGCCCAATTTATGGACACACGATTTTCCCCCAGTTGTTGTTTGCTGGGCTAAATATCACAATGTTGTCATTGTTCATAATGATTTTTCATAAGGTTTTAATATGATAACTGTGCCAGTAAGCAACTTGGTGTCAAATATGAAGCTCGTCTAATGTATCTGGAGACAATGTAAATGCCTGCTAATTATAGGCTAAAATTATAGTCATTTTGAACCATTACTCTATTTTCTAAATTTTTCAGATACTTACATGCTTTAGAAAATGTTATTGAAGTAAGGATGTGTAAGTAGAATCACCAAAATAAACTTTTCGAAAAATAAAAATAAAATATATACCCAAATATGGGAATAAACATATTACACGGCAGGGATTAACGATTTATGCAAATTAGACATATTTCCACCACTTGGATTTTAAAAAAATTTTAGTATGTAATTCTAGGGACCTTATAGAAGTGCACTGTGGTTAAAAAAGATTTTTTTACAATTTGTTTGAGGTCAACAATACAAAATTTTGTATTTTGACTGGACTAAATGTGCTGATAAAAAAACCCCAAAGATTTGGTCATTTACTTTTATGACTTAATTCTGTTAAACAAATTTGTAACCGACGAGGGTTCTGTAAATCATGTGATGTCTATCACCCCCTCCATTTTTGTCTCCGACACCAGGTGATTTCTGCCTCTGCTGATTTCTGGTGAGAAGCCCAGGGTAAAATTTAGGGGTGTTTTCCGGTGTTTATTGTTTTGGGGGAGTTGTTTTCCGGTAGTTTTCTAGGAGTCTTCCCGTATTTTCCTGTACTAGTTTTCCTGTGTTTTCCAGTAGTTTTCCTGTGTTTCCCGGTAGTTTTCTGGTGTTCAGTGTGTTTTCCGGTATTTAGTGCGTTTTCCCGTAGTTTTCCGGTATTTTCCCGGTGTTTTCTGGTTGTTCATTACCTTCAGGTTGTTTATTACTAACCTGCGTCCGGTAGTGATTCTTATGTTGTCCTTGTTTTTTCGCGATTAACGACCGGCGATTGTTATTTTTATTTTTTTATTTGTTGTCGGAACAATTACAAGAGATCTAGCTCAATCATTTTGCTGGATGCCTACAATTATTTTTTACTTTCAAATAAGTATGATATTTCTTAATAATTATGTAGTAATAATTCTGCAAATGGTGCATAGTTACCTGTAATACAATTGTAGATTACTACAGTTAAACCTGCGTTGTTAATTATTCACATGTACATAAGATGCCTTTGTATCATTAATCAATGTCATTAACTTGCATCACATCCTTAACCTTAGAAATAGCATAGAGCATGGAGCAATCTAGTTTATTGCTCCATGCATAGAGCATGGAGGAATAAGAAGGAACAAGGGAAATAGTAACTCAATTCGTCCAACTAGTACTAGTACGTCATCATGTAATACCAGCCAAATGTTCATAGTATTTCGCCACGTAGGGATAACCATTGTACTGGTCAGTTGGAAAAATAATTCACACTTCTGCTACTAAATAATTGATCACTTTTTGCATGATGAAATGTTATGAAAAAAAAAGAGAGGATATTTCTTACCTCCACTGCTCAATCGTGTAGATTTAACTTTATTAGCTATGGCTGTCAGGTAGTATTTTCAGGAGCCATGCAAGTTCATTGAAATATGGCAGCAAGTTCATTGAAATATGGCAGCAAATTGTGGCTCAAAAACAAGACCTACATCCGTCATGTAGAGAATTGTGCATGCAGTTTCCTAGTAAAGTTGTAGTTTGCCCACTCTTTTGTCAACTTATAAATAGAATAAGCCGTTACACAATGCCGATACCTGGCTCCGCTAGGTACACACAAACACTCAGTAGTAAACTTTGAACCCACTTTTGTTCATATAATTATCATCTCAATAGAGCAGAGGTCAGCCGAATGCCGAATCATGTCGAAAAAACATGAATCTAACATTTCCAATTTTGTTGGGAACTAAAATTGTCTTGACTCTTCAATTCATAGACTACTTGTACAGAAACGCAAAAGGGGTGTCAGGATAGAACATTATTTCATTTTTTTTACAGAATTTCACACATTTAGTCTAAATTATGTATTATGGCGCCTGTTATTAAAATCCTTCACCGCCAAGGTTAATTTTGGTAACAATAAAAACACGATCATGACCTACATGACCCACGATCAAAGTTTATACTGGTTTCCTGGTCCACTTTTTGACTTCCTCATTCCCTCGGAAATGGCTCAAATGAGATTTATGGCTAACCTTTTCCCAAGTAACTGGCGCTCCATGTATAACGTACTGGTCGGTTTTTTTATACAAGGTATACGGTCGGCCGATTTAGTACAATTAACCATAGAGGAATACATGTACAAACGGTACATACAACCGACTAAAATCAAACTTTGAATAGACCTGCTTTCTGGATGAGCCTCAAACGAGTCAAGTGATGAAATGTATAGTAATCCTAGCTGTCGCGACTTTCTTTGGTTGTGTACAAAGGATAAGGAGAGTTGAGTGCATTTTTTTACGTATTTTCTAACAAAATTGTAAAAGTTTCTTAGTCCAATATTCCTGTCTTTTCAACATGTTTGCAGTGACTGTGTTTATTGAGACGACAATGATGAAAGTGGCGTCGGGATTGCAACATCACCAGTTTGTTTCTTTCAAAGTCGCACATTAACCAGATTAATCACACCATTCGTCAATCGGAATTGACTTAGAAGTTAGAAAATATCGTGCAAAAGTTCAACTGCCAGTGCAAAATTACATTAATGTCGCGTCAATAAACAAATGGGGAAACACTTGTCTGACTTTGCACGGCATGTACTGTAGTAGCTCACTTCAAAAGAAAATGCTTCTTACTTAAAAAATACTGAGACAAAACGGACGGATTTTCTAGGTACAAATTGCAACGCCAGCGCGCGGTTCGTGAACTTATTTCGTACGGCAGACGGGCGCGTCACATGACAAACATGACAGGTCCGCGTTCGCACGCCAGCAAAAAGTAAAAGAAGATTTTTAGACGAATGCTTCAGTTGACAACCTTGAGAATATATACTTTTTCGAAACAAACTGTTAAAAATCTGCTTCGTTTGCAAAATAAATAAAAATAAGCACCCTCACACGAGTACTACTTTTATATTGCGCAGGGATACATGCACACCTAAAACAATAGGTGCGACGTAACCTGCCGATGCAATTAACTTGTTTTACTTTGAACCAATGGGAAAAAAGACTTATGATCATAGAAACCTTACCTTGGAGTTTTGGCGGTTTCCCTCTCGAAAACCTCTGCTTGTTTTAATGACTTGGAAAGGAGGGTGCATGGAAAAATGCTTGATTTTAGGAAAACCGAATTATATAGATATGACATCAAAGTTAGAAACATCGATCCGTGTTTGGAGAGTAGAGAATTCAAGTTGGGTTGTCCGTGCTTTTGAAATTTTTATTTTCTTGTCCGAACGAATATTTTTTAATTTTTTTATTGGCAAGCCTTCACATATTGTTAAAAAGAGTTTGTATTTATCATGCTCGCTTCAGTTCACTTATGCGTGCATACTTGGACCAATTTTGTTACGTGGGATGTTTCAATCAAAAGCTCATGACAGATACAATGCTAGAAAAATTCTCAATTCATTTTGAAATCTATTTTTCAGGGTGCAACCCCCTAAAAGCACGGGCACACCAACTTTAAATGTGCAGTAGGACTATTTTTTCTTCATTTGTGCATTTTCATTGTTGGGTGTGATCAAAATCAAAAGAAAGGTGCTTGACAACTAACATGATGAAGTTTATAATTTTGAAAATGCTGCATACATGTATTCCAGTAAAACATTTTGATTTAAATAAAAAATGTCCCGAGTCCTAATTTAAATCGCAATCAAAATCAGCATTTGATGCATCTTTTTAAATTACCAATATGATAAGAACAAATTAAGCCATCGACAGGTTAACCTGCCAACTGAAGTTGAATTAAAGTTCTGACAAGTTTTTATTACACAGATAAATAAAGACACATGTTCATATAAAAAAACTTAATATATTTCGAATATGATAAATGTTAAGTACTTTTTATAGATCAAAAATGAATTGAAATGCATATCGATAAATTGAAGAATGTAAAACCGTGATTGCAATGACAAAAATGTTTGGATAGACAAATATTTTACTATAGAAATAAAATAATCCAAATAAAAGTAATACATACCGCCCACCAATGCTAATATTAATAAACTGAAAGACTTCAAGTATTTGAAAAGTAAAAATTTTTTAGTCCACAAATTTACAGAACATTAAACCTGAATAGATCGAATTGAACTTATTATGGAATCAACCCCTTCACCATTGTATTTAAAGCTTTTAAACCTTCCTCTATGAGGGCAGATCACCGTATGGCAGTAGAACATGCCAATTCACTCCAGCTGCAGTGCTTTGAACGATTGTTTGCATGTACAGTGACGAGTACTTCTTAAATGGGCTTGGGCTTTGCTTACAAAGTGTAATACAGTGACCATGGCCTGATTTGAAGTGCCATGTATAAAACATAGGGCTTTTTTAAGGTGACTACTGAAGTGATTTGGAGTGTAAACAAGATAATACATGATAATACTTTTTTTTCAAAATGAACAAAGAAAACTAGGAGGAGTGAGATTTGAACCTGCACCTTCCGGAACACTGTACTAGCACAGGCCTGTACTAGCACTACACCAACTGAGTTATCTTGCTCTATTTTGACGATCTCCCAAATTGTCAGTATCTTTGTTTGAGCGTTCTATTAAGAATTCATAAACCCATAAATTCTTGTCACTTCAAAGAAAATGGCTCAAAACTGATTTGCAACATTATGTAGCTGATTTTGGAGTACCACAAGGATCAGTGCTCGGTCCCCTGACATTCACTACCTACATTGCACCAGTTGGAGAAATTGCTCGAAAACACAATATAGACTATCATATATATGCTGATGACACTCAATTGTACACATCATTTAATCCTCGTGTGCCTGGTGATCTCGATGCCTCTCTTACCACTCTTAACGCCTGCATATCTGAAATTCGTTCATGGATGTCAGTAAATTACCTCAAACTGAATGACTCTAAAACAGAGTTTTTTTGTGGCAGGTTCAACCTATAGTCTCAGACTCCTTCCTCCATTGAAACTCACTATTGGTACATCAAATATTAAACCTTCCGACGTTATTCGAAACCTGGGAGTCTTCTTCAATTCAACTATGTCATTCTCAAATCATGTCAACCGTCTCCGCCAAACCATCAACTTTCAAATCAAAAACTTATGGCGTATCCGTAGATTTATTGACATTGACACCTCCCACCATGTTGCGCGAGCTTTAATTACATCACGGCTCGACTACTGTAATGCCCTTTTCACTCACTTGTCGTCTAAAGACACTACTCGCCTTCAGCGTCTCCAAAATAGCGCTGCGAGGGCCGTTTATGCAGTTGGGAGAAGAGTTGAGGTGGCACCTTTACTGAACGAGCTCCACTGGCTTCCAATCTCTAAGCGGATCCTCTTCAAAGTTTTGCTGTATGTTTTTAAATGTTTAAACAATCACGCCCCATTGTATCTTTCGGACTATTTCACAAAATATGCTCCAGCTCGCCCACTAAGATCCTCTATGGACTCCACCCGCTTGACTATGCCAAAAGTCAGTAACTCAGTATTTGCAGAAAAAAGATTCAATATCATTGCTGTTAAGGCCTGGAATGGACTGCCTTCTGCCATCAGAGCTGCGCAATCTGTTGACAGTTTCAAGAAACTTTTGAAATCATATTTATTTTAATCATGTGTTCTTGAATTTATTAATGGTTGACCTTTGTACACGCTTTGGTACTCTTGTGTAAAGCGTTCTAAATGCCTATTATTATTATTATTATATTCAATGATACTCCAAATATTCACATGGAATATAAATACATTGTAAATGTACATGGTAACCCATCACTTTTATTGAGAAAAAAAAAATAGCACGAACAAAAATGTCATCGCATGATTTTTGAATTATGGACATACTTGAAGCCCCTGTCACACTTGTTCGAATCGTCACTCCGTTCATGTTCCGATTAAAAAAATGTGGATTCGGTGTTTAATCGGTTTGAACTGAACTCAAACGGATTTCCCTCGGTTTCCCTCGGTTTTCCAACGCTACATACTCGTGTACATTCGGTGATGCACTGAGGAACTCGGAGAAATTATTGAATCTGTTTAATAATTCTTGTCGCAAATCTTAATCTTACAACCACTTGTAAGTTAAAACATACAAAAATACATTCAATATTTGAGATATCCGAGTACTTGATACGTCATACATCATTAGTTAATAAAATGCACAATGTTTTGCCAAGTTGTATTTCTTTCTTTGAGTGGCAGTTTCAGGTTAGCTGTAATTATATAGAGATGTAATTATATAGAGATGTATTTACATGTGAATTAAAAAAGCTAAGCCCAATATCCAGAATTTTGAATACCTATTAATTTCAAAGTCTACCAAACTTCCAACTTAATAAAAAATAAAAAATAATAAAAAAATGAAATACAAAATTACAAATATTATAGAGCTGCAAAGCACATTGCTTACGGCTTGGGGTGGCCTTAGGGGGTTTCCCCAAAATTCCAATTCATTTGCAAACTTTCAAAGGCACTGGCATTTATAAAATGCTATTCGTTATCCTGAAGACTCCCAAGTCATGGTGCTTGATTTCTGGAAATGACATCCTCATAGGCGGGTGGCAGCTCATCCAGAACTGGGAAAGGCGCGACAACTGCACCGAAATCCGGTGGAGGGTCGTAATAATTATCCGGGCTCTTTAGATATCTTGGTAGCTCGGCCGGTGGATGGTACCCAAGTAAGTCTGATTCCATGATTTCTTGCCGTGCGGATATACTCGGTATCCGTCCCTGCTCCCCCAATTCTTCCTGTGCTGCAGAATTTGTCTCATCCTGATCTTTTACACTGCCTACACAACATACATGTAAGTATCGACAGCAAGTTATGATGCACGGGAATATCATGATACATGCACGACCAAACAAGAGAACAGTTGAAGTCATTCTGACTGTTTGAACGCTTCCTATATTGAGAGTAAAAAAGAAGAGCAAAATTGTTAATACTACTACAAATATGATATTATTAACTTGTTATATTTAAAGGTAGGATACACCATTGGTAATTGGGAGGCACTCGACCCCCCAAAAAATCCCCCAAAAACACCCCAAAAAACAACAACAACAACAAAACCAAAAAACAATATAAACAAAATTAAAAAAGTGAGAAATAAATATAAACAACATTTTAAAAAGGAAGAAAAAATATAAAACAAATATAAAAAGAGAAAAAAAGAAAAAAAGAGAAGGCATATTGCCCCTTACCCCCAGGAAAAAATATAAGTTGAGAATGTGCTGGTAAAAAAAAACCAGGGAAACATTTACTTTTATGACTTAATTCTGTTTTTAAAAAAATGTAATCGACAAGGGTTTTGTAAATCGTGCGATGTCTATCACCCCCTCCATTTTGTTTTTTGACACCTGGTGATTTCTGCCTCTGCTGATTTCTGGCGAGTGCTTTGTCCCCCTCTCGGCAAATCTTGGTGACGCCCATTGGGCTGGGGGGGGGGGGGGGAATTTCCCGGTATTTATTTTAAATTTTGTTTTTATGGCGGTTATTAGTTATTTTTTATTTTTTTGGAGGGGGGTGTCTTCCTGTTTTTTTAATTTTTTGGGGGGGAGGCGTTTTCCAGGAGTTTTTCAGTAATTTTCAGGTTTTTCCGGTATTTAATGTTTTGAAAAATTTTTCAGGTAGTTTTCTGGGAGTTTTCCCGTGGTTTTCCTGTGTTTTCCAGTAGTTTTCCGGTGTTCAGTGTTTTTTCCGGTATTTAGTGCGTTTTCCCGTAGTTTTCCGGTATTTTCCCGGTGTTTTCTGGTTGTTCATTACCTTCTGGTTGTTTATTACCAATTGGCGTCCGGTAGTGATTCTTATGTTGTCCTTGTTTTTTCGCGATTAACGACCAGCGATTGGGGCAAGTTGTGTTTTTTTGTAACAATTACAAGATATCTAGCTCAGTCATTTTTGCTGGATGCCTACAATTATTTTTTACTTAAAAGTAAGATATTTCTTAATAATTCTGTAGTGAAAATATTGATATCTGCAAATGGTGCATACTTTACCTGTAATACAATTGTAGATCACTACAGAATACACCCGCGTTGCTAATTATTCACATGTACATGTACATAGATGCCTTTGTATCATTAATCAATGTCATTAATTTTCATCAAAGCCTCAACCTTAGAAATAGCATAGAGCAAGGGAAATAGTAACTCAATTCTTCCATTAGTTCTAATACTAGTAATACCAGCCAAATCTTCATAGTATTTCGACACGTAGGGAAATAACCATTGTACTGGTCAGTTGGGAAAATAATTCACACTTCTGCTACTAGATAAGATCACCTTTTGCATGATGAAATGTTATGAACAAGAGAGACCGTATTTCTTACCTTCACTGCTCAATCGTGTAGATATAGCTATGGTTGTCAGGCAGTATTTTCAGGAGCCACTTGTAAGTTCATCGAAGAATATGGCAGCAAATTGTGGCTCAAAAACAAGACCTACATCGTGTAGAGAATTGTGCATGCAGTTTCCTCGTAAAGTTGTAGTTTTCGTTTGCTCACTCTTTTGTCCACTTATAAATAGAATAAGCCGTTAATGCCAATACCTGGCTCCGCTCGGTACACACAAACATTCAGTATAGTAAACTTTGAACCCACTTTTTTTCTTATAATTATCATCTCAATAGAGGTCAGCAGAATGCCGAATCATGTTGAAAAGACATGAATCTAACATTTCCAATTTTGTGGAAACTAAAATTGTCTTGACTTTCCATAGACTACTTTGTACACAAACGCAAAAGGGGTGTCGGGATACAACATTCTAAAACAATATCATATTACCAATATGATAAGAACAAATTAAGCCATCGACAGGTTAACCTGCCAACTGAAGTTGAATTGAAGTTCTGACAAGTTTTTATTACACAGATAAATAAAGACATATGTTCATATAAAAAAACTTAATATATTTCGAATATGATAAATGTTAAGTACTTTTAATAGATCAAAAATGAATTGAAATGCATATCGATAAATTGAAGAATGTAAAACCGTGATTGCAATGACAAAAATGTTTGGATAGAAAAATATTTTACTATAGAAATAAAATAATCAAAATAAAAGTAATACATACCGCCCACCACTGCTTATATTAATAAACTGAAAGACTTCAAGTATTTGAAAAGTAAAATATTTTTTAGTCCACAAATTTACAGAACATTAAACCTGAATAGATCGAATTGAACTTATTATGGAATCAACCCCTTCACCATTGTATTTAAAGCTTTTAAACCTTCCTCTATGAGGGCAGATCACCGTATGGCAGTAGAACATGCCAATTCACTCCAGCTGCAGTGCTTTGAACGATTGTTTGCATGTACAGTGACGAGTACTTCTTAAATGGGCTTGGGCTTTGCTTACAAAGTGTAATACAGTGACCATGGCCTGATTTGAAGTGCCATGTATAAAACATAGGGCTTTTTTAAGGTGACTACTGAAGTGATTTGGAGTGTAAACAAGATAATACATGATAATACTTTTGTTCAAAATGAACAAAGAACCTGCAACTTCCAGAACACTGTACTACATGTAGCACTACACCAACTGAGTTATCTTGCTCTATGTTGACGATCTCCCAAATTGTCAGTATCTTTGTTTGAGCGTTCTATTAAGAATTTATAAACCCATAAATTCTTGTCACTTAAAAAAAAATGGCTCAAAAATTGGTTTGCAACATATTCAATGATACTCCAAATATACACATGCAACAAAAATACATTGTAACCCATAATTTGTATTGAGAAAAAAAGCAAAAATAGCACGAAAAAAGATACCATCGCATTATTTTTGAATTATGGATATTTCTACTTTAACAACTCTTCTCTACCCAAGGATACTTGTGTTGCTGGCAAGATGAAGGACCACATCACGTTGGCAGATCACACACACACAGTTTGGTTGGCACTTCCGTATCCTTGCATTTCTCAAACTGAGAGTAGCTCGTCATGCGCTCAAAGCTGAGCAACTCTATGAGTAGCGACGACTCGGTCTTTTCGGTCTGGAGGACTATGAATATGACTTCTTCCGCATTACCCGAGTTCATTCCCGACTCGAAATGAAGATCCATCTTTATGATTGTAACATCAGACTGGGTAAATTAAAAAAATTAAAACATTAAAATAGTATACTTTTTATTAAAAATGTAGATTAATATTTGTTTCCCAAAGAATTATTAGAGTAAGCCATTATTCAAATTTGGAAGGGCATTTAACACACATTATTTTCTCACGCGATCTGGCCACACTACCATGATGGCCCACCTTGATCAGCTAGGACCAATTTCATGGAGCTGCTAAGCACCAATATTGCTTAGCACAAAACGTCTTGATCCGTAAAAACAGATTACCAGCCAAAACTCCATGTGTTTTTCATGCCAGGCAAAAACCAGCTGAATACCAGTCACAAACAATAGACATCACCTGAAAATGTGATCTGTAATTCTGTTACAAATGTTTGTGCTTAGCAGCTCCATGAAATTGGCCCCAGGTGCACGAATTCGCCTATACAGTTTGTTTAGATGTTAAATAAAGCTCAACTACTCTACCTTTGGGTGACTTTCTTTGATGTTCCCAAACCACTTCAACTCCAGCTGTTTGCAAGCCCCGTACGCCTTCCTAGTGGTACCCGCATTGGCGTTTTGTAGTATTACCTCGTTGATCTCATGCACAATGGCTTTGGCTATTTCCGCCCGGCTACTGTCATTGGCTACGGCTTTTTCGTAATCGTCACATATGCAGACATTGGGATTGATTCGTGGAATCGAGTCACAGGATCTGTTTGGTGACACAGGCGTTAAGAGTCCCTCGGGGGACAAGTCGTATGCTGCAAGTTCGGGAGCAATGGCAACAGGACCACCGGGAGACAGTGATCGAAGTGTGTAGTGCAAGTCTAAGATGCTCACTAACCGGTCTTGGTTGAGCGAGAGGGCTTTAAGTTTCGCAGGGCCAAGTCGCTTGGCGACATTTTCAGAAATGAGTATAACGAAGACCGGGTGAAACATCTCGATTCTGGCCTCGATTGTCTTCTCCATGAAGGCTCCGTACGCGTTTCCGTGGTCTGCTAGGAGAACAGTCACCATGTTGTCCTGGGTGGATAGGAATTCAAAGTAGTCTGCAAGGTCACCATCCAGCGTTTGCACCCGCCTCCCAGTGTCTTCATGAGCGACGTTGGTAATTGTGAAGTGAAAGAACGGCTGCCGTGCCGCGTTGAGTTGTGCCTGCTCTTTCTTCAAGAACTCCAATGTGTAGTGATGGTGATGCCTTTGGTTGTAGCAGACAGCAGAAGGCCCATGGAATGTATCCCTGATTCCATTGGCTTTTAAGATCTCGCAGCTGGCTAGAGAAAAGTTGAGCCCGTCGATTCCAGCCTGCTGGAGGACTTTTCTAAGTTTCTTCCAGCGGACGTCTTGGTTCTCGCCTGGATTGTGGACCACCATGTTTTTGGCAATGCCCCACTCCCAGGTCCAGCACAGATCCTCAGTCCACATAGTCCGATAGCCAGCATCTTTCATACTCCTCAGCAAGGTTCCAATTTTCAAGGCCGTCGGAGGCATATCCTGAACCCCGAAGGGATTTTTAGGATTGTACAGCTCTGCTGCGAATAAAGCTTGAAGGTTCTCGTAGGTGCGCCCCTTCAACGACTGCATCAGATTAAAGTTGAACACGGATGCGTTTCCAGATTTCCTGATCTGACGCAGTTTGTGAACACTCTTTGGCAGAGAACGGAAAAAGTGACTGTGCGACACTGAATCAAGTAAGTACAAGTTGAAACTTATCTTTGGCCTATTGTTGGAAGTTTTCACCTTGGGTTTGGAGAAGTGCCTCGGTAGAAGGAGTAGCTGCTTTGGCAGCGAGTCCAAAAGGTGAAAGTCATAGTGAAGGTCAACATAATCTTCGTAGTTTTGCTCTTCCTTTGATTCTGTTCCCTCCCTCTGTTCATTGCCGTTATCTTCCTTCTCTTTCTTCTTCGGAAGACACCGGATGAAACAGAAGTCATGGTGATGTTGATGATGGATACTGATTAACAACTTGATTTGGTTTTCGAGATCTGAGGATTTGCTGTACTCCTTCCACTTAAGGATTCCGAGATCGGGATCAATGGTACCCAGGGAAAACCCTGCTTGGCAGTGTTTGGAATTGCAGTGAACCTCGTGGGGATGTTTGTCTCTGGTCTGTAGATAAAGTAAAAGAGAAAAGTTAAACTCTCAAGACTTCACAGCCCCTTGCAAAACCACTTCTGCCCATAGAGTTAGCATCTACACTTTAAATTCCTTGGAGGTAATATTATGTGGAACATTGATAAAACAATCTCTTCACAGTTCTGGTTATAACCCTAACCCCCTAGGCCCTTCTGGCTAGAAACCATCCTCAATCCTGCAAAATCCTCCAATATGTCAAAATTTGATTCATTTTCAATCCTCCAAAATTATCTGTTATTTCTTGAATTTGTTCAGTAGAGGGGTGACTACTGCCTCAATTCTCCAAGATCCTCTTCCAATAACTGCTATTGGTCGAGTCAGTACCAATGAACTTCAGAAGCAGTGCAGGTTATGCATGTCTAAACATAAAGAATGCTGGGTAAGGCCTACCACTTCAACCAATTGCATCTTCAAAAATCAACAGGCAATTTTTGCCATTCATCCTCAATCCTCCAAATCCTCCAAAACTGCAATGATAATTTTGGAGGATTTAGGAGGGTTAGGGATAAAGTATATGATTAAGCTCAGGGCAAGCAGGCAGATTCAGTGAAGTTTCACTGCTCTTTACAGTAACGTTCTCGTGCAGTGACTCTCATATCCCTTTACTTGAAATTGACCTGCAGGGTTTTAAAGGATAACAATATTGTTTCGAATATCGAATTTCCCAAAAACAACAACAAGAAGGTTACTGCATATTTTTCTTAGTATTTGCCCATCAAGATAATTTAGAAGAACAGGCCAGATGAACCTAGCTAGCTAGCATAGTTGTTGTTTCTCATAAAAAGAGGCGTGACCTGGCACCACGAAATGGGTGAAAAGTCGCGAAATTAAAAAGTTGATATTATTACATTTCTGGAAGAAGAAGTTTTTAGCTTTTAAATGATGTATTGTGTGTTGCTGTAGCTTATTCCTAGCCGCCGCTATACTCTTTTAAAATTGCTGAAGTCATGCTCCCTTGTTTTGAACCATGCCAACTACACACTACCAATCAGTGCAATTCAGCCACCAAAAAACACACTTTAGCGTTTTAATTGAGCCATACAATTTTGGGATATAATAAAGAAGTTTTGTTTGTATGTAAAAACGTTAAAAACTCCAAAACAACTTCCCACTTAAAAAAATTGACATTTCGGCCAATTACTCGTTTCGTGGTGCCAGGTCACATATTTAAGAAATATTGGAATTTGTGTAATTGAAATAAGAATAACAATATTATGAGACAAAAATCAATGGTCAAATGTTTTTATAAAGTGTGTTAGACAAGGTTCAGAAGAAATAGCTTTTAGAAAAAAAACTAGGGCCAAAGTCGGGCAAAGACTTGCTACAATGTTGACTCGTCTGCTGTCAGTTTCAGATCAACTCACCGTAATTTGGCAAATGCTGAGCTGGACTTCCCCGTCACACTTATCGGGCGGCTTGGAGGAGAAGAGACTGTGGGCAAGCTGGCAAGAGTTTGGCATGGGCTTTATCCGTCGGCAGTGGACGTTGTCATCGGGGGGATCTGAGGGGTCTAGGCGAGGCAACTCGCACTTTTGGAAACGTCCTCCCTAGCGGAAAAATGAAATTAAAGAATGCCGGGGGAGGAATGGTGAAATTATGAAACTATATGAACTCTTCTATTCAAATATTAGAATACAAATATTATACAGTTACAGTTTACAAAACTGGTTGTCACAGGTAGTTTCTGAAGTGAAAGGGACCTTGCAAATGTACAGTGATTATCTATACTTTAACCAGTTCGCGCCGGATGACGTATATAAATGCAAAGTTTTCCACAGATTCAAAACGGATAATGCATAAACACGCCATGAGCAAGGCCAGAAATGTCTGTCAGCAGCGAGCAAGGCCCTCCTCGGATCGAGTTTCGTTAAAAATAATCCCGACGCGAACTGGTTAAGGGTTAAGGGGGGAGGGGGGAACTTTACTCATGAGGTAAAGACAAGGTTCTCACTCAGTATTTCACCAGCCAAGTTTAAAGTCTCAAATCAATTTTAAAGGCAAATTTGCACTCAAAAGAAAAGCCACATGGTTTCATTTTGAAGACTAAGACTAGACTTATGCATGCCCATCTATTTGACCAGACTGATCCTTTCAGTGGTCTGATTCCGGTACCACATACATGTACAGTATGGTTCTTTTGACGTGTGCGGTTCACTGACTCAGCACTAAAGGCGTGTTGCACTGAGAGTTTACAAGTGGCAAACTACCTCTTGAAATACCCGGTGGGCCCTCTGACCCATCAGCAAATCGTCGCTCGGATCCACAGCGCCATTCTGGATACCTTTCAAGAGCAGGTGAAAGGAGGCAGCCACCAGGAACACTAGGCCTAACTTCAGCATGCAAACACTGCCGAAGCAGGACCGTCTGCAGCTGCGGAAAGCAAATGGCATGGCATGGAGTCGGGGCTGGGGCGGTCGGTGGCCGACGGTGAAACGGATCGGGCTGGTGGGATGGTAGAATTTAGCCATTTACTGGTTGGAAATGGTCGCGGAGTGTTGCCGCCATGGTAAATCTGAAAGGCAAATGTTTTATATTGTAATCTTTGTAAACAAACAGTTCTCTTTGTATTTTCAAAGCGCCATTGTTATGGTTAAAAGTCAAAATAAAGAAAAATTAAAGTCTCTATATATATATAAAATAAATAATTTTCTAATTTGTGATATTAATGCCAACTTTTGAAAAATCTAAGAAATATTACTATATTAGTATTAATATGTAAAGCTGCAGCCATTACTTACTAATCAGATCATGATTATAATCAATAATTCAGTCCGAATCCACCTGGATCCAGAATAAGTAAAACTAAGACTAAATTCTAAATCAAGTTGGTTGGGATTTACTATACAGTAACATTAATTCGTCAATATAAGCCTACATACAAATTGTACAAAACCGATGTACATGATGTATGATATGATGCCACAGTGGGCCTGGGAAAAAAAGAAAAAAAACCCAATGTGTCTCGATTTTGGCACACAGCCAGGGCTAGGCATGACAGGAGGTATACGTGCGACCATTTCTCCATGGTGCGACAGAAGGAATACAAAAATGTGCGACAGTCAGTTTGGTTTTAACATGGAGGAAGGAAAACTAGAACTCTGTGGCTCGTACAACTCACCTATATATCCATTTGAACTAGTGCTAGTACAAGCAAGGGAGTTTTTCCAGCAAATCTTCACTTCAATTTTTGAATGCATCATGTTTTTACTTGAAGTTGAACTTGAACTAGATCATAAAGTGGTGGCGCACTTCATATTTCACGGCTCGGACGGACTATTCAGTCACTTTTTGGTGTTGACACCTAGACTTCTGATACATTATTGTCAACACAATTTACCAAGAAACCAGTCTATATATAGATTAAGTCGCGCGCTTTACGTATTACTAAATCCGCCGTGCGTGCCATGTGTTGCTGTTGTTTAGATTTCTTGCAGTTGCAGAAGTACGGGTAACATCGGTGATCAACTTCGGTATTTTAATTATGTAGGCTTTTTAATACTGTTGAAATTGTTTACTAAGGCCCCACCCAGATGCTAATAATTAAATTATCGTTTACAACAAGCATTCAATACTTTGTGGACCCATGACCATGTCATGTGTCCACACACTCAGTAAACACCTTCCAACCCTGGCGCGGCCTGCCCCTCTTTTTTTTTATTTTACACTTACAGATGTACTTTGAACGGCTTACGTTTTTGGAAGGCCTTTCATAGGTTTTGTACACGATTTTCAATCGTGGACTTTCTGTCAATCGTGGACCATGTCCTCTATTGTACGTTCACTATTAATGCGGATACAAATCTGAAAAAAAAACAAGTTTAGAGAAAAATGGGGTTTAGGGTTATCTGTCATGTCTGAGGAAGAATGCCTTGGCTAATTACTTTAGCTAAAACATTGTTTTGATGCGAGAAAAATGAGTATTTTGGCTGAGAATTCCTAACTACACGAAGGAATAGCCATAGGCTATGTTACTGTAGTCATGTGTTTTTGTAAGTTATCAACATAACTGATTTCAACAATAAACTGTAGTTGATGTCTGTTTTATCTACATGCTGTTTAAACGTCCATGTTGCCTGAGGCTAGGCAGAAGCCCAAAAGTTTGGGATATTGAAATTGAAATTCTGGGATACGAACATGACAAATAAATATGATCATGCCTAGTAAGGGCCCACTCACAACTCTCGACTTTATTTACCCTAGGACATAGAATGGACTGACCCTAACCCTTACCCTTACCCTAACTCTAACCCTTACCCTAACTCTAACCCTAACCCTATATACCCCAATACCCATAGAATACAACCTGGGCCACTCAATTCTATGTCATAGGGTAAATAAAGTTGAGAGTTGTGAGTGGGCCTTGCTGGGCCCTGCATTCTATAGTTAAGCCCTCTAAAGTTCCAGAGTCATTTTTTTTATATATTTTTTTTAAAATTAATGCAGGATTTCAAATGGCAGTTTTACATTTCTACAATAGCCCCGGCATACAGGCCGGGGCAGCCGCGGCGTGTCTGAAACGAGTCAAATCTCTGCTCAAAGACGCAGGTCGGGTGGAGCTTAAGACAGAAATATGCTACAATGTAGAAGTCCCAGACAGTGGTAAGAAGTCTTACAACTCATTTATGTAGAGATGTTCGGCACGATCGGTCGGTGTGTACGATCGGTCAATCGCGTTGCGCTAACGCTCGATCATAAAGCCATCGGTGTATCGCGCTGCAACCAGTCAAACACCTTTTTCTTTGTAACTCACAGTTGTGGAGGATTTTTTGTTCAAAGGTTTTTTGGTCAAACATAGATGATGTGCCCTCTGTTTACAAATGTGCCAGGGGCCAATTTCATAGAGCTGCTAAGCACACAAATTTGCTTAGCATGAAAATTTGTCCTTGGCAAAAACAAGGTTACAGACCAAATTTGTACGTGATCTTTATTGTTTTCGATTGATAATCAGCAGGTTTTTGGATTAGCGTGAAAAATCCGTAAAATGTTGGCTGTTAACCTGTTTTTAATGAGCGATACTTTTTTGTGCTAAGCAAATTTGTGTGCTTAGCAGCTCTATGAAATTGGCCCCTGGTGGTATGCTCACGCATCGCGTTTTGCATAAAATGTGGTTGAGAATTGACGTTGCAGGTCAGATTAAATTATGTTACCTCTGAGCAGGCCTGCAGGCATGGGGGGGGGGGGAAGAACTATACATCACAAGAAAAAAAAAACACTTTATGCTTTAATAGTTATGGGTTTGACAGATGGGGGGCCAATTAATCACATTGGGGGCCCAATTAATCACCGGGGGGCCCAGCTCCTTGGTGGCGGGCCTACCTTTGAGGTCACTACTTAACCAAATTTATGTAAAACATGATGCCTTTAGCTACCTGCTTCTAGATTATCATTTCATACACAAATAAACCCAAAGGAGGTCGCTGGTTCGAGTCCCGACTTGCCAATTTCTTTGTTTACTTTGAAGATTATCATTTCAAAATATTGTCAATAATAAAGAATGCATACATTATTTATCAAAATTTCTCTTAAATCGGAAGATTCTTTGAAAGAGGGGGACCTACAAGTGTTAAACTGGATCCTAGCTACTCCGTTTGAGAGCAACACTTTGGCTTCTAAATCCATCCTGGGTGATGGCAACACTTCAGAACATGAGGTTATCATTGAAATAGGTCCAAGGTTAGTTGATTTGGTCATTTAATTCACAACCGGAAAAGTCTTAGTTTGAACCAGACTGAATGAGGATATTAATTAACTCTAACAATCCCCATCCAATCAAACTCTAACACAGTGGCCAATTTCATAGAGCTGCTTAACCGAAGCGGGTTCAGGCCGATAGTGCCGGGAAGCACACCCTCGCTGCTGACAGACAATTCCGAACTTGAACTTGGCGTGTTTATGTGTCATCCGTTTTGAATTTGTGGAAAACTTTGCGTTTATATACGTCATCCGGCGCGAACTGGTTAAGCATAAAAATTGCTTAAAGGGATTGTATACGTTTTGTAATTACTCAAAAAATTAATGGCAATAAAAACTTACTAGTTACTTGGTAAGAAGTACAGCAGCTTTGGATGGAATAATGGATTTTTAGAAACTTTTCACTTCGAAGTACTGCGGTTATGGAAAAAATATCACTTTTTTATCCACAAAAATTTGAATTTGAGAAGCGTTACTGCCGTGACGTTTCTCAGATTGTGTATTCCAATGCAGATTATTCTTCCTGCATGGACATAACCGCTCCAGATTTTCGGCAATATCTCAAAATCGCTGTCACCTTTTGAAATGAAATGTGTACAGGTTAGTTTTATGGTATATATCTATAACTATATAGGATTGAAACAAACAGTGGGTTCCAAATACTAAACATATACGATCCCTTTAAGCACAAAACAATCTTGCTTAGTAAAACTTACCAGCCACAACTCAATGGGATGTATATTATTTGTGATTAGCTGTTGTTAGCTTAGCATAACGATCAATGGAATTGTGGCTCCTAAATTGATTTACCAAACAAGGGTTTTTGTGCTTAAGCAACTATTTGTGCTTAGGCAGGTTTTATTGGAATTGGTTACTGGACCCCTAAACTGATTGTCTTTTTACACTGGGTTAGGCATACCTCCAGAATCAGAGTCCAACAGTTTGCCATGTATACACTGAACCAAAATATAAACGCCCACAAAAATATAAACGCCCACAAAAATATAAACGCCCCAAAAATGGTTATTTGTCTTGATTTGTAAACAGATGTGGGTGGAATCACTGCATCACTGAGCAATTCCTTAAATCCTCAATTCCTCAAATAAAGACAAATAATCATTTTGGGGGCGTTTATATTTTTGTGGGCATTTATATTTTTGTGGGCGTTTATATTTTTTTTCAGTGTAAAAGGGTGGGTATGGTTCCTAGTAAATTATACTAGGGAGTTAGGGGTTAAACTGTCAATTTATGACTATTAGTTAAACTCTGGAAGCCAGTGAAACATTTTTGTGTGGATTCTTGTTATAAACCTAAAGCATATTTTACACAAGCTACTTTTGCAAATTCCTACAATAACATCCCGAGTCAGTTCAAAGTGAATATTAAAAACATATCTTACCTTTATATAAAAGGGCCACATAAGCAAGTAAATTTTTTAATAAAACTCTATAGAATTTATAGAAAACTACATGTATAATAGAAAATCTATAGAATCTATAGAAAACTCTAAAGAAATTATTTGTGTATCTATAGAACTTGGTAGAATTGTTTTATTGAAAATGGTAGATTTAGGACTGTCGACTGTTGATGATATGCCATTAGGCCTAATGTTTAGCATCATCCTTTTTTTTTAAAGGAAGGAGGAAGCCCTTTTTCTTTTTCTTTTTCAAAATGGCCGCCCGACACATCTTAATTCGAGTCATGTAGTGAACATGTCACACCATATCTTCCAATTAAAACTAAACATGGTTCACCCACGATTACAAATAAAATTCATGTGGGTTGATCATGTATGCACCGTACACGACTACACGTCACACCCTAGCCTTCCTATTAGAAAAAAATATATTTCCAGAGCATGTACACAGTGATGCTAAAGTCTAAAATACGATCTTAAAATTTTATTATCTTAACAAAAATAATAATAATAATTTTGTTTTTACCAAAATGGTCAAATTTATCATTTTTTCAAAAAAGAAAAAAAAAGAAAAAAAAAGGAGGCAGCCCCTAAAAATGAAGCGGGCGGTGACGCTAAACATGTTTTATTTTTTATATGCCATTATCTTCCGACAGGCTCAATTTCTCTACGGCCTGGTCGACCAATGCTGTCTCTATGTGCCAGTCAGCCGGTCTCTGTCAGATCACGCGTATTGAGTGCTCTCTTCGCTACTGCTTGAAAACAACAACGGCCGACGATGCCCCCATGACAATCCCACCAGGCATTGTGAAGGAAATCATCGACAGCCTACACGATCGCATGACGGAGTGTCGATACGCTGAACCACTGGATAGCTTTGCAATTGAGGTAGAATCGCCCCAACATGTTACGCCACTGAAATTATTCAGCTTTGCAAGAAATTGCAACAATTTTGATTATTTGTGACCCAGTCTGCAAAAATGAGTTTGATTTGTTAAAAATTATTTTTTAAGTTTTACAGTTGGTCAGAAAGAGCAGGAAATAAGCTTTTATTTGATATATGGCACAACTCTGTAGTGTAATGCATTTGCTTTTTCTCAGTTATATTAAAAATGTCTTTGAACAGAAATGTAGATTTATAATTGTAGTGCTTCATTGGATGCTATGGTTGGAGGATGACAACAACCTTGATTAAATCTACTTTAAGGATCAAAACAACCTTTTCAAACGATCAGTTCTGAATTAAATAGATGTCGGAGAAACCAACATTTCTTAAAACCAAAACTTTATTTGTTAAAAGAAAAATCACCTTTGCATGCAGTCCTTTGCATGAAAATGTATTATGCAGATCAGACTCATTTTTGCAGAGCGGGTCACATTTGTGGTTTTGTTTGAACTGCTTAACTTACGTTACCCCCCGGTTTGACCATTGTCCTAACTAAAGATTGACCCGTACCAACTTGGGACAGCCCAAACTCAAGTTGGTACAGTTCCAAGTTGGGAGAGATGGTCAAGTTGGTGTGTGACGCGTTTGGTTAGGCCCAGATGCTGAAGATTGGATTTGTTGCAGCTACTTGTTCCACCTCAGTAAATTAATGCTCAAGAATGATTATTGGTTTAGACAACTTCCCAAAACTGGCCGTAAATAGAAAAATATTTTGGAAAATACGTCATTGAAGGGTTGTACTGTTATTTGAATACCTCCGTATGAACCTCATGATGCATCTAAATAGAAATTAAAAAGGAGCCCTAATCTTAAAGGTAGGATACACCATTAGTAATTGCTTGAATTATAATGAATGGTGGATTTGGGGGTTGTATTTTACAGTAAATATTGTTTAACCAGTTCGCGCCGGGATTATTTTAACATCGCCGAGCCGACGGGCGGGATTATTTTTTAACGAAACTCGATCCGAAGCGGGTTCAGGCCGATAGTGCTGGGTAGCACACCCACGCATTTCCGGCCTTGCGCGCTGATGACATACATTTCCGAACTTGAACTTGGCGTGTTTATACGTCATCCGTTTTGAATTTGGGGAAATTTTTGCGTTTATATACGTCATCCGGCGCGAACTGGTTAACTGACCTGTTCGAAGTTTTACAATGATACCCAGCTTGATATGTGGCAGAGGGGTACCCCCCTCTTATCCCTATACCCTATATACACAATCAACACTCTTGTTACCTAACACACCCCCCTTGCAACATAAAAATAATTCCTTAGATTCCGGGAACACAATAGTCGACACAAAAGAGGGTGGGGGGGGGGGGGGGAGGGTGGGGGGGGGGGGGGGGGGGTGGGGGGTTCTCTGCCACATTCATGCTTCATATGTTTACAATCATAGATGCCGAGGAAAGCGAGAAAAACGGCGTTCGTTTCCAATTAGCGTCGGGCAGTGGTTCTCATGTTGTTCTTGGTTTTAAATAAAAGTAAATTAGTTATCTAGCACAATCATTTTGCTGGATGCCTACAATCATTATTTACTTTTAAATAAGTAAGATGATTCTTAATAATTCAGTAGTAAAAATTTTGATATCAAATGGTGTATCTAGCTACCCTTAAAGACAATGTATTAGGCCTTTTCTCAAAATGTTTGATTCATTTGCTGTTGTTTTTGACAGGTGAGCCCGGTGCCCATATTTGATGTGGATGTTATAGGAGAGGGACGGAAAGCACTGGAAAAGGCCAACAAAGAATTAGGTAAGATGATAGAAGGCAACCATCCAGGAAAATGATTGGTAGCCATCTTGATCCCAATGCCCTACTGACAGTGTTTATACAGTGAGTTCACAAGGACTCATCTCATTTGACCCCTAGATGACATTTGTGACCTGTCATCACAAAATGAGCGTAAAGTCGGAAAAATCAAAAATTGAGATATGGGTATTTCTGCTTTCCAATGGTATATAACACTTGGAGGTTTGATACTCAATATTTTTTAGTCTGGAGTCTTAATACAGAGATTATGAGAAAACAGGCATTTCTTGCGAGAAATTGTGTGAACGCGCGAGGAAAGGCATAGTCAAAATTGTCTCAAAAACTTTTTTTTTTGTATCTGATCGTCCTGAAAAATTGGGAATTGATTGTTGGGGATTTAGTCTTTAAAAAAACAATATAATCTCAAAATCGACCACCCCTTCAAATTTTGACTTTGACTGGCCGTACTGGGAAATCACTCCGTGCGACTTTACGCTCATTTTGTAATGACAGGTCACATTTATCCTCAAATGTCTCAGGTCATCTGAAGACCCCCTACCCAAAGATTATTGTCACCAAGTGTGGTTGAGATTGAAGTCTGACTTTTCATATGACGGTACTAAACAATTCAACTCACCAAAATCAACAATGACCTCTTTTGACCCCTAGATGACTTTTGACCTTAAATGTATGTTAGTCTGAAGACCCCATACCTAAAGATCATTGTCACCAAGTGTGGTTGAGATTGAAGTCTCACTTTTCATATGACGGTACTAAACAATTTAACTCACCAAAATTAACAATGACCTCATTTGACCCCTAGATGATCGTTGACCTCAAAGATTATTGATGTGAAATTTCAATTGTAAATTGCAACTATACATTTCCTTTGTTTTCAGGACTGGCTTTTGATGACTGGGATCTGGAGTTTTACACGGATCTGTTTCGGAACAAGGCAAAGCGTAACCCGACGAGCGTGGAATGCTTCGATCTGGCGCAGTCTAACAGGTGGGCACATAATTCATCCAAATAGGCACTTGGGGAGACAAATTAGCGTAAGTTTTTAAGTAATAAGGAGACAGTGGCACTTAGGGAGACATTTTAGTGTCTCCCTAAGTGTCTAGCTACCCTAAAAAAACTATTGAGTTATTTTTGTCCTAGAACGACAGATTTTGGTCTAAATAGCATAAATCTCAAAGATCTTTAGAGAAAAGGGTTAGGGTAAACAAGTTGGGACTGTTTTAAGTTTGTGTACGTCCCTATGGGATTGTCTTCCTAAGTGCCTATTTGGAGGTATAATTATTATTATTATTATTATTAACTCCAAATGGGTAAGTAGGGAGACTTTAACATAGAGACGTGCACAACATTTTTCTCTCTTTTCTGTCACCTAACCCGTTTTTCCACGAAATTAAGTATTTATGCATTTTGGAATTTGCTCTACAGATATAACCCAGAAGTGTGTTTTTTGTTGATTTTGTAAAACAATTGTGTATAGAAATGATATGCTTTTATGAGTTTCAAAGCTGTTTATCTCATATTTAGGTTGTCAGGGTTTTATCACTAAATCCTTCCCCCAGGAGAGATAGGGTGGGGATATATATGTAAATGAAATGAGAATTTGAAACTAAAATTGTCAACTTTGTCCGAGTTTTGCTAGAGCAGGTCACATCTAGTAGTTCCCACAGCTTTGACATACTAACAGAATTCTTAATTTCAATATTGGGTTCTGCCCTTAGCCAGTGCATTTATAAACACTTTTTTCCAGAGAGATTATTAGAAAAAATTCACTCGGGTGGGATATCACCCAGACGCAAATGCCATCGGATGAAAATTACTTAACCAGTTCGTGCCGGAGGACGTACACATGCAAAGTTTTCCTCAGATTAAAAAAACGGATGACGCATAAGCACGTCACGAGCTAGGCCGAAAATGTCTGTCAGCAGCGAGCAAGGCCGGAAATGATGAGTGTGCTTCCCGGTATCATCGGCCTGAACCCGCCTCAAATCAAGTTTCGTTAAAAATAATCCCGCGCCTCGGCTGCGTGATGTTAAAATAATTCCGGAGAGAACTGGTTAAATTGTTTTGGATCAAAATTATCATATTGTAATTACTTGTGTTTCAGTGAGCACAGCCGACATTGGTTCTTCAAGGGCTGCATGGTGATAAACAAAGAGGAACACCCGCTGTCTCTGTTCAAGATGGTCATGAACACACAGGCAAACAGCAACCAGAATAACGTCATCAAATTCTCCGACAATAGCAGGTGAGACCAGATAATTTCTCAGGTGGCAGAGATCTTTATAAACCAATCCAAGCACGCTGTCAATTCTAACTACAACAGGGCCTCCTTCAACGATGAAAGCATTGTTCCAGCTATTGTTAAGATAATCCGTCATGAGAAAGTATACCAAGCACGATATGAGACCGAGGGACTCCCCCAATAGTCTCCCAAACCTATACTCTCTCTAGACTATTGTTACCTAACACATTCCCCACCCCCTCCCCCTAAAAACCTATACAAAAATCCTGAGAAACCACAACATTCAGCAAGCACAATGACTACGACAAAAGAGGGGGTTCTCTCCGTCACATATATTGCTTCGTATGTTAGAAAGTAGCTTTTTCTATATTCGTGCCAAATATATATTGCTCTGACTAATATACACGTAGAGTTTTTGGTATTCTGTGTCTTCGCTGCTCAAATTCCACTTCAAAGGCCCGTTCATACTTCCTGCAAATGTGACGCAAATGTTGACATCACAAAACATTCGCTGCGAAATTTGCCAAACTTTTGCAAATTGGCAAAACAAAAACTTGCTTTGAATTGTGACGTCACAAATTTGCATTTGTTTTCAGAGTTATATGACAGAATGCATTTGTTTTCTTCAGTTCGGAATTTTGTGGGTAGCAACGGTGTAAAATTAAGCTTACTTTGCATAATTCAGGCAGCGGTCACCAGTAATAAATATTTGAAGATTTTACAGGATTCAGGTTACATGGAGTTTTAACACTTTGGAAATGCAGGTTTTTTTCAGGAGCCAGGTTATGTGTAAGGAAAATGGAGTAGGGAGTAATAGGGTTAAAGGAAATGTTTTATCTTTGACAGTGCAATCCAAGGGTTCAGGGTACAGACACTGGTGCCCGAGACGCCCGGCATCGGTGCTTCGTCATTCAGAAAGCAAGAATCCAAGAGACATATCATATTTACCGCCGAGACTCACAATTTCCCAACAGGTGAGAAAATATGTGTCAGGAATATGCGGATGTTTTTGATACTGGAACTCTGAACCAAGGCAATGCTTGTATTAGGTAGGGTATTAAAAAAATTGGCTTGAAAAAAAAAAATTACAAACGATCATAAGGTTGTACAATATTTACTGCAGCAGGATTTGAACCTGGGACCTCTGGAACACAAATTACATGTCTTTGTTCAAGGTGGTTCAAATCACAACCGTGTCAAATTTATTTGCTAGTAGAAATTACAAACGTGTCAGTTATGACACCTGTCGATATAATGTGTACAAATTTAGTCTGACAGTTATTAATAGACCAGTTCGCGCCGGGATTATTTTAACATAACGAAACTCGATCCGAGGCGGGTTCAGGCCAATAGTACCAGGAAGCACACCCACGCATTTCTGGTCTTGCCCGCTGCTGACAGACACCTCCGGCCTTGCTCGTGGCGTGTTTATGCGTCATTCGTTTTGAATCTGGGGAAATTTTTACGTTTATATACGTCATCCGTCGCGAACTGATTAAGCTGATCTAGTGTAAAGGATTATGCATGAAAAGTATTTCTTAGCCATGTTTTTTCTAAAAGTCTTGTTTTGTTTGTTTGTTTTTTTGGGGGTTGGGTCTTAAGGTGTAGCACCATTTAGCGGCGCTACAACAGGCACTGGTGGTCGTATACGGGATGTGCAGGCGGCAGGCAGGGGTGCCCACGTTGTGGCTGGCACAGCAGGATACTGCTTCGGAAATTTACACATTCCAGGTAATGCAAATATAACCCTTGCTCTCCCAAATCCTTCAAAATCCACCATGAGGTTGTCCAGATTTCATAAGGCCGGGTATAAACGCAGTGCCCCTCCTTCGTTTAATACTTTACATAAGAATGTCTCGTCGGTTTCGTGCAGTTTGAAAGACTTCGGAAGGTTCTTTAAAAAAATTCCCCGGTAGCGAGATAATTGTATTAGTTGTATTGAAGATGTTTTCATAATGCCTCATATTAATTGGAATAACCTGATATGAGTTAGCATATTTTTTTTAGGATCCAAATAATCAAAGTAATCACAAAGGCCGTAAACAAAATTCTCAATCCTGTTGAAAAAAGGAAAATCTAAATTTGTGAAAATATTGTTTTCCTTATTTTTTTTAATTTTTTTTCTTCTCTAGACTATGAGCTTCCTTGGGAAGACGCCTCATTTGACTACCCATCCAACATGGCTCCCGCCTTACAAGTAGCCATTCAGGCTAGCAACGGGGCCTCCGACTACGGCAACAAGTTTGGGGAACCGGTGCTGACCGGTTTCGCCCGGTCGTTTGGCATGCTGGTCGGCGACGGCGATGGCGACGGGCGGAGGGAGTGGGTCAAGCCCATTATGTTCAGTGGCGGGATTGGCTCCATGGAGTGTGGTCATGTGACCAAGGAAAAGGCAGAGACTGGCAAGTAATAGTTCTACGAAATAAATAGCTGCAAACTTTAGATTTGCTGGGGCCAATTTCATAGAGCTGCTAAGCACAAAAATGTGACCCGCTCCATCAAAATCAGGAATAAGTCTCAAAATGACTTTTTGAGATATGCACATGGTGAGAAAGGTAATTTCATAAGCTTTCTAATGATACCCATCACAAGTGTCTATCTGTTTAGGTTAACGAGTTATGGTCTGATGAAGATGACGGGTGTATAATTATTTGCCGAATCCACATTCCGAGAAAACCAGCTTTGAAATCAACAAAATTGACCCAAATCATACAGACAGCGCACATAATTCCTCTTCATTTTCATCTTTATTTATCATTTTTACATACAAGACATTAATGACAATAATCTGTTATAACTACACTAAAAATACAATGTTCAGAAAATCAACTTTGTCACGATTTTCACCCATGCGTTCACTTCAACGTCCGGTTGCGTAGAACGGCCTCAACGACTTATTCCTGATTACAATGGAGCGGGTCACAAATGTGCTTAGCATGACAATTTGTCCTTGGCAAAAACAAGGTTACAGACCAAATTTTCACCTGATCTTTATGGTTCTGGATTGAAAATCAGCTGTTTTTTGGCTTGGCATAAAAAAACCACGTATAATTTTGACTGGTAACCTGTTTTTAATGAGCAAGACTTTCTTGTGCTAAGCAATTTTGTTTGCTTGCAGCTCCATGAAATTGGCCCCTGGTGTGGTGATGCAACAGTAGAACAATTTTCCAGAATACCTGGGTATCAGCGTGTCTAGATGGAATACGCTTTAGATTGGCAAAAATCTTGGATAATGCAATTCTGCTAACCGTTCAACTTCATCAAATAAGGGTCCATTATCCCCACACAAATTGACTTTGTGAAATATTTGTGCTTTCTTACCCTCAACCTCTTTAGTCAGGTTCTTAATGTACATATTGAAAGTTTCTTTCACTTTTTCTTGTAGATTTGCTAAACTATACATTTTTGGAAACGTTAGGATATACTCAACATGAAAACCAATGTTTTCAGGTTCTTTTGATAAAAATGACCTTTAATGTGACGTGACACATGAAACGTCATTGGGTGTCACTTTAAAGGTTAATTTGTTTCAATGTCCTATATATCTGGAAATATAAGTCCGATTGGGTTAAAACTTGGTATGCAGGTATGGCGGGATGTGTTATAGATAAACATTGAAGTGACATGATGATGACGTCATCGTGTGATTTGTTATGATTTTGTTTCATTTTTTTACCTTTAAGCCATATCTCATCAACAAAACATAATAAAATTTAAATTCTTTTTGTAATATATTTATTGGCTTCATCAAAATGCCATTTAAAAAAATCCAAGATGGCCACCATTATAAACCTGAAAACAAATGTAAACATTGGTTTTCATGTTCAGTATATCCTAACGTTTACAAAAATGTATAGTTTAGCAAATCTACACAAAAAGTGAACGAAAATACATAAGAAACCTGACTACTTTGTGTAATTTACTAGGAATCGTACCCATCCTTGCAAATTCCAACACCATACGATAAACTCTACACTCAACTAGTGGACTCTGAACACAATCTGTGTCTAAGGAGACAGTACCCATCCTAACAGACTCTAACAAAACATGTTTGGTTTTGACAAGTTGAGTTTGGTATAGGATTAGTACTTTAAAACACAGTTTAATATAAATAGCCTGATTAATTTGTAAGCATCCATTAAACCTTAAAGATCGGAACTATTTTTTTTTTTACAAAACCAACTCACTTTTGTGAGTTAGTCTTACATACGCACTGTGGACCTCCGAACAATTGAAGTCCACAGGATGCGGGAAGAGGTTACGGTTTGTGGACCTGGACAGGTCCACAGACCGTTTTGTCCTTTCTGAAAAAGAGCTTTAGAGGAAAAACGGGTTAGGGTAATATATAGAAAAGGTAAGGGGAACAGCTGAGAGGCCCATAATCAAAATTGGAGGTAATTTGTTTTGGGGAAAGCGAGAAAAATGAGTATTTAGTCAACGTTTTTCACCTACACGAAGACAAAGGAATGTCCACAGTACTTATGTAAGGTAAACCTAATTGTGTGTACCCCCAGGAATGAAAGTGGTAAAGCTCGGCGGTCCAGTCTACCGCATTGGCGTGGGCGGCGGAGCGGCCTCTTCCATTCAGGTCCAAGGGGACAACACAGAGGAGCTGGACTTCGGTGCCGTGCAGCGAGGGGATGCAGAGATGGAGCAGAAGATGAACAGGGTGATCCGTGCCTGCATCGAGATGGGGGAGAACAATCCTATAAGCAGTATACACGACCAGGGGGCTGGCGGAAATGGTCAGTATATACTCATTTCTATTAACCAGTTCGCGCCGGAATTATTTTAACATCACCGAGCCGACGCGTGGGATTATTTTTAACGAAACTCGATCCGAGGCAAGTTTAAGCTGATGGTACCGGGAAGCACACCCACGCATTTCTGACCTTGCTCGCTGCTAACAGACATTTCCGGCCTTGCTCGTGACATGTTTATGCGTCATCCGTTTTGATCCTGAGGAAAACTTTGTGTGTATATACTGGCGCGAACTGGTTAAAGATATCTGCAAAACGCCCCCCCCCCCCCCCCCCCCACCCCTGTCTCCAATAGAATTTAAAAAAAAAAAAAAAAAAAAAAAATACTGATTTTTTATAAAATACCTTACTTGCCTTTAAGTAGATACAAGCGTTCTGTCAAATCAAATTACTTCACCTGCCACATGATCACACTCCGATAATTTTGTTAGGCAATGTCTTGAAGGAGATATCGGAGCCGACTGGTGCCCTGATACGGGCCAAGGAGTTCCAACTCGGGGACCCGACCATCAACACTATGGAGTTATGGGGTGCCGAGTACCAGGAGAGCAATGCCATTCTCATTCCAGAGGGAGCTTCCAAGACGCTGAGGGATATTTGCCGTAGGGAGAAATGCCCGGTGTCGTTTGTGGGCGACATTACAGGGGACGGAAGGGTGAGTTTGGTTGTAATAGTGAGAATTGTATACAGCGTTGTGACAATTATGCTATTTGATGAAGAATCTGTGGTTATTTTAAGTAAGCATAAGCCCCACTGATTAAATTATACTATGTTGGTTACATATCAACCAAATGCTTGTTTAGCGCCATGGTGGCCAATCATGAGGAATCCAGACAGTCATGTGGTACATTCATTCATTGACATTACGTGATAGGAACGTATTGGGGAGTCAGGTTAATGTAGCAGTTCTTGACTATGACCCGGGTTCAAATCCGGCCTGGGCCAATATTTGGATTGGGTTTTTAGTCACTGCCTGATTCCGTGATTTATATATTTCTGGTAATGAAACCAAGGATCCCTCGAAAGCGCTAAAGGCACTGTAGCTCGCAAGCCTGAAGAAACCTGTAGAGAAAAAACAATGAGAAGAAGGTACATCTTTTGAACCCCAGATATTGATTCTAGGCCTCACAGGTGTTCCCCTTTATTTTTTCTACGGATAACCCTAAAACCCTATTTCCTCTAAAGCTCTTTTTTAAAAAGGGCAAAAAAGACTATGCAAGTCCACAAGGGGAAATCAGGTTGGCGTAGCGGTTCTTTCCTCGCCTTCCACCACTATGACCCGGGTTCAAATCCGGTCTGGGCCAATAATGTGGACTGGGTTTTCAGTCCCTGCCTGATTCCGTGTGTTTACCCCCAGGATATTCTTCTGGGGTTTTCCTCCCACCTCTAAAACTACAACTTCTCATTGTCTTCTCTCTACAGGTTTCTTCAGGCTTGCGAGCTACTGTGTCTAGGGTGCTTTTGAGGGATCCTTGGTTTCATTACCAGAAAGGAATAATAATTTTTGTTTGTGACACTTAAAACGTTATTTTACAATAATTTTCAATTATTTTCTCTATCTGCTGGCAGATCCGTCTAGAACTAGAAGAGGATGGTTTGTTGGAAAACGGCAGTGTGAACGGGGAGTCTACGACTAAGAAGAAGCGATCGTGTTCTTACCCAGTTGATCTGGAGTTGGAGTGGGTCTTAGGGTCAATGCCAAGAAAGGTCAGTTCTGCTGTTCACTTATTGTGATCGAATAATATCTTGCGTGGTCATCTTTGTCCCCAGTATTAGCTATCAACCACTACGCGTCGGGTGACATATATATGTGACCTGGCACCACGAAATGAGCGGAAAGTCGCACATGGCCAAAACGAGTTATTGCCCGAAATGTTCATTTTTCAAGTGGGAGGTCGGTTTCGAGTTGTTAATGTTTTTACATACAAATAAACACCTTTTTTATCATATCCCAACATTTTATAGCTCATTTAAAACTCTAAAGTGTGTTTTTTGTGGCTGAATTGCACTGATTGATAGTATAATTGGCACGGTTCACGGACTTTAAACTCTGTTTTCTCAAAACAAAGGAGCATGACTTCAGCTATTTCAAAAGACTATAGCGACGGCTAGGAATAAGCTACAGCAACACACAATACATCATTTGAAAGCTAAGAACTTTCTAAAAATGTAATAATGTCAATTTTTCACCCATTTCGGGGTGCCAGGTCACAGATATGTAAAGTTTTTCCTAAGATTCAAAACGATGTATCTGTGGGCGACCGGTTCGCAGCGAACAAGACTGGATGTGCCACCGATTTCGGCCTGAACCCGCCTCGGATCGAGATTCGTGAAACAGAATCCAGCGCCTGGGCTTGGTCAATGTCGAAATAATCCTGGCGCGAACTGGTTAAAACCTTTCATCTCCGAGTTCCAAAATAGAGACCTTATAATAACTCATAAGCTATGAGAGGAAAAGGGGTTCGGTTTTTTCTTATAGATTCTGATAATCATAACAGTAGAAAGGTTTTAACGCTGTAAAATATGGCAGTGAACGATAAAACATAATATTTAATTTACATCACGCGACAGAATTTTTCTTCTTTCTAGCTTATGAATTGGCATTGTAATTTTGTATTAAAATTAGGGAATTTAATTGACCACTAAGTGAAATGTTTTTGTAAAGCCAAGAGACACAAATATTTGCTGAGCACAGAAATATTTTGCTGAGAAAAATAACAAATTACCAGCCGAAATATTTTGAATATTGTATCAGGCATGAGATTTTTCATCTGAAATCGGACTTTTTGAATTATTAGCATAGAAAGGTATGCATCTTTCAGACATTTCAACAATTTTCAGACTTTTTTCTTAACCAGTTCGCGCCGGATGACGTATATAAACGCAAAGTTTTCCCCAAATTCAAAACGGATGATGCATAAACACGCCAAGTTCAAGTTCAGAAATGTATGTCAGCAGCGAGCAAGGCCTGAAATGCGTGGGTGTGCTTCCCGGCACTATCAGCCTGAACCCGCTTCGGATCAAGTTTCGTTAAAAATAATCCCGCCCCTCGGCTCGGTAATGTTAAAATAATCCCGGCGCGAACTGGTTAATTGACAACCACATCCCTGTATTGTATGTAGCCTGTTCTCAATTTTGTTTAGTGAATCGCGTTAATTTGCAAAGCATCATTTTCTGATTTTGTATTGGTACACCATCTGAAAAAAGAAAATTCACTAAAAATGCTTTCATCCTAAACTTAGGTTTTTAACATGGAGCGTGTGAAGCCCAAACTGAAGCCGCTAGACTTGCCTGCAGATCTCACCGTCAGGGAGGCCGTCAACCGAGTGCTGCGTCTTCCGTCTGTGGCCAGCAAGAGATACCTCACTAATAAGGTGAGCTGCTAACGTGTTGTCTGTTTGACCGAAACAAAGTATACTCACCAAAGCATAATTCTCTTGCATTCCATGCAGAAACTTGTACTTTTTTGTTGTCAAGGTAATATACTTTGATTAGATTTTAACATCTTGTACCTGAGCATATTACCAACAAAAGAGAAGGTTAATTATGCTTATGCTATGCAGCTGCTTAACCCTTTAAACTCAGGCCTGTTTTCGAAGATTTTGTACGTGTTGCTAGTTTGTATATACAAATATCATTTACAGTGTACAAATCCCATATAATTATGTATCATTGGAAAGCTTACAAATAGGGCTATATTTTGGGGGAATATTTGGACCCCCAGGAGCTTTTAAGGGACTTATAAGTCAGATGTAGCGTGGGGCCGAGTGCAAAGGGTTAAGGCATTTCGGTTCTGGTTGCTTCTGATCCCTATGAAGTTGAACCTGCCGGCTGACCCGTACAATCTGAAGTAAATAAGGCATCTGTACTTGTAAGCAGGAGCTTATGGGTTCGAGTCCTTACATGAGCACGCTTACAAGTATTTCTACTTTTCCTTGCTCTTGTATTTAAAGGTAGGATACACCGTTGGTAATTGTTTTAATTATCATGAATGGGTAGAGTTGGGGGGTTGTATTTTATAGTTAATATCGTTTATTAAACTGACCTGTCTGAAGTTTTACAATAATGGATGCTGAGAAAAGCAAGAAAAACGGCGTTCGTTTTCAACCAGCGTCGAGCAGTGGTTTTTATGTTCGCGATATCTAGCGCAATAATTTTGCTAGATGCCTATTTATTATCATTATTTACTTTCAAATATGTAAGACATTTCTTAATAATTTGGCAGTAATTTGTTTTCGATATTTGCAAATGGTGTATCCTACCTTTAACCCTGATCCTACTTTTCTTACTGTTTTTTTTTAAATTTCTTACTTTTTGGTCCCACACCTCTGAAAAATTTAATCTTTTTGAATATTTTGTATAAGTGTTACATACTGTCGTAAGTAAATCACACAATGAAGGGCGGGCACAGGAGTACTGCAACTGCATTTTTAAGAGCTTTAGTTGAAAATAGAGCATAAGTGTTGTGAGAACAGAACATGCCAAATGAGGCTCATGCTGTCCAAATGGGCGAGTATCAATGAAAACTACTCCTAAAAGCCCTGAAGTTGTCCTCCAAAGTCCTACGGTTTTTTTTTAAGCCACTATATTCTACTTTTTTACCTGGGTTTGCTTTGTGAATCTTCTTTCACACAAGTTCTGGGAAAGCACTTGGTGTATAATGTTTTACTTTGGTGAGGAGTAAAAACCTGAATATTAATTACCCAAAGAAAATTTCAAAATCTTCTATCTTAGGTGGATCGTTCAGTGACAGGATTGGTCGCCCAGCAGCAGTGCGTGGGCCCCCTCCACACCCCCCTCGCCGACGTCGCAGTCACGGCCTTGTCTCATTTTGACACCGTCGGTGCGGCCACGGCAATCGGCGAGCAGCCAATCAAAGGCCTGGTTGATCCGGCTTGCGGGGCCAGGATGTCTGTTGCGGAAGCCCTCACCAATCTGGTGTTCGCGAGGGTGTCGTCTCTGAAAGTAGGTATTGTTTGTTTTTTGAAATGGCCGTGCCAGAACTTTAATTAGGCAATAACAGTGCGAGGATCCAGTCTTCACTGCGAAATAATGACTGGGTTTGGGGGATGGCTACACCGGTCATCCCCCAACTCGGTCATTATCACGCAGTGAAGACTGGGTCCTCACACTGTTATTCCCATTAATAAATACCTTTTTAACAAAATAAAAATGCTCCAAATTTTTACAGACTTTTGTGTTCATGTTTAGGGCCATATTTTAGCTTTTTGGTACACTGTCTCTTTAATATGTGTTGTTATTATTACTCATATTTTGACACCAGACTGAAAAGCTCACAACCACTGATCTATCTCGTGCAACGCCCAAATGAAACATACGCGCATAATTATAAAAAATGCTGCACTGTACAAACATACTATATGTACATAAAGCACTCGCAGTATCAAGATTTGAATTGCTTTATTCACGTACACGTACTGCTGTATTGTTACAAGTTACTGTGTGACTGTTTTATTTGGCTAATCGTTAGCTGATATGATGCTTGATCAATATTGGTTCAGGGGCTATTTATTCACTTGTTCTTAACCAGTTCGCGCCAGAGGACGTATATACACGCAAAGTTTTTCCGAGATTCAAAACAGATGACACATAAACACGCTACGCCAAAGTCGGAAATGTCTGTCAGCAGCGAGCAAGGCCAGAAATGTAATGGTTGTGCTTACCGATACCGGTTGTGCGGCCTGAACCCGCCTCGGATCGAATAATCCTGCGACTCGGCTCGGTGAATGTTACAATAATCCGGAGCGAACTGGTTAAAGCCGGTCTTTATATCACTTTTAATACACTCCCACGTGATCGAGTCTCGACCATTCAGAAGCTATCTACTCTGAATGGTATTTATTAATACAAATTATTAACTTTCAAAAATGCTCATCTTTTCCTGCAGGATGTGAAATGCAGCGGTAACTGGATGTGGCCGGCCAAGCTACCAGGCGAGGGTGCAGCACTCTTTGATGCCTGCGTCGCCATGTGCGATACCATGAAGCAACTAGGAGTGGCCATCGATGGAGGGAAGGATTCCCTCAGTATGGCCGCCAGGGTTGGCAAGGAAACCGTCAAGGCTCCTGGTGAGCACAGTGTCCGTATAGACCTTGGCCCAATTTCATAGAGATGCTTAACGGTAAGCAATTTGTTTTGCTTACTGTAGCAGAACAATTTGCTTAAGCGTAAACGTATTTCACCAGCGGTTGCTGCACGTAAACAAACCGCGCGCAATATTTTAGATTGTCTGCTTAAGCAAAAAATTCCCCAAAAATAAAATAAAATAAAAATGGCGGACGAAACCAACAGCGTAAAAAAAGTTGCGCCGGGCGGGGCAAAGCCCAAATCGTCGCCAATAACGGAGAAATGGATCTGGCACTGGCTACTTCATACATCGAGGAGAAAGCAGTGATTGAAGGGTCCTGAAGGGTTCCCTTTTGACATCGAAACACAAGATAATTTGAATTTCACGTCGCCTTTGAAGAATAGCCGCCATTTTAACTGTTGCTACGTTAAGGTTAGACCTTGCTTAAGCAAACAAATGCGGTGGTTAAGGCTCCTTTTTCTTTGCTTATCGCTTTAAGCAAAAAATTTGCTTAACGGTTGCTATGAAATGAAAATTTGCTTAAACACCCCGCTTAAGCAAAAAATCGTCCGTTAAGCAGCTCTATGAAATTGGGCCCTTGTCTGAATCACTGTGGCCAAAAAGCAAAGTCTGTCCCAAGCCAACATGGCTCATCAGGCCGGTGTTTAACCAGGTCTCGCCGGGATTATTTTAACATCACTGAGCCGACGCGCAGGTATTTTTATCGAAACTCGATCCGAGGCGGGTTTAGGCCGATGGTACCGGGAAGCACACCCATGCATTTTCCGGCCTTGCTCGCTGCTGACAGACATTTCCGGCCTTGCTCGTGGCGTGTTTATGCGTCATCCGTATTGACTTTGGGGACAACTTTTCGTTTATATACGTCATCCGGAGCGAACTGGTTAAAGACCGTTTTTCATTCACTACCAGTTGCTTGTGCATTTATAGTGACTGAACGTGTAACTGGCTCAACGAAAACAACGATCCAGGATTGCTCTACAGAACTTTCTGCATCATTATAATACCATTATATTATTTGTCTCAGTGAAATTTATCACAAATCTGCAAATAACTCACTTGATTGCCAAGAGCGCTCCTAGATTTTATATACGTCATCCGGCGCAAACTGGTTAACTCCGGTTTTCAGTAGCATGAAACGACTGAGAATATTCCCCCCTGGATGGGATGCTAGTCCATCGCAGGTTACTCCCCAGTGAATGCCGGTACCCATTTATACTCCTTGTTGGGGTGGAGGCAAGCAAGTGAGGGTGAAGTGGCTTGCCCAAGGACACAATTATGACCAGCTGGATTTGAACCCTGACCCTTTGATCACGAGTCACGAACCCAAACCATTAGGTCACACTCTCACATTTTGCCCCAAAGTAACACATAAGTGGCTGCAGCCGCTAGCCAGTGGCATCCACAGAAGCGTGTTATTCCTGGCTATAGCCATGAGATTTTGACACAGCTTTAGTAAGGTTCTCTTCAATGTCTTTGCACTTGTTGTCCACCTAAGAATGGATGACCTAAACAAATGTATTTCTATTGTGATTCACAGGTGCGCTGGTTATTTCTGCCTATGTTGGATGTCCGGATATAAGAGCCACTGTCACTCCAGATTTCAAGTGCCCGGAAGGCTGTGGTAAGTTTGCTTAACCAATTTTTCGCGCCATTACTTTGACATTGACTGGACCCAGGTGCAGAATTGTTTTTCACGGGCCTCGATCCTAGACAGTTCAGGCTAGCATCTGTGGGTAGCACACCCTAATTTTTATAACGACATATAATTACGGCCTTGCTCGTCACGTGTTTATCAAAACAAAAAAAATCTGACTCGAATTGGTTAAAAATTGATCCCCTTTAGTAATTAATTTGGAAATGGAAATACTCAACGCAAGATTGATTTTTTGGGGTATCAGGAGGCAGGACGTGCTGGAAAGTAGGGACGTCGGGAAAAGGAAAGTGGTTTGAAAAGAAGGCAAAATTAACTCTAACAATCCTGAATCCTTCCACAACTTTTTAGCTACTCAAGATGGAGGGTCTACAAGGTTTTAGAAGGTTCCTCGGGGTCTGATTTGGGGCCAATTTCATAGAGCTGCTTAAGCACAAAAATTGCTTAAGCACACAACTTTAATTGCTTAGTAAAATGAGCTTAATGGTAGTATACATCATTTGCAGGATGGCGATCGCGAAAAAACAAAAATAACAGAAGAATAACTGCTCGACGCCGGTTGAAAACAAACCGCTGTTTTTCGTACTTTCCTCGGCATCCATGATTGTAAAACATTGAACAGGTCAGTTAAACGATATTTACTAGAAAATACAACCCCTAAATCCACCCATTCCTGATAATTCAAACAATTACCAATGGTGTATCCTACCTTTAACAGCCACAACTTCTTGTGATGTACATTATTTGTGATTTGGTATTTAGCTGTTTTTAGCTTAGCATAACAATATTGTGGAATTTTTGCTTGTAACCTGATTTTACTAAGCAAGGGTTTTTGTGCTTAAGCAAATTTGTCTGCTTAACCAGTTCGCGCCGGGATTATTTTAACATCGCCGAGCCGACGGGCGGGATTATTTTTAACGAAACTCGATCCGAAGCGTGTTCAGGCCGATAGTGCTGGGTAGCACACCCACGCATTTCCGGCCTTGCGCGCTGCTGACATACATTTCCGAACTTGAACTTGGCGTATTTATTCGTCATCCGTTTTGAATTTGGGGAAATTTTTGCGTTTATATTCGTCATCCGGCGCGAACTGGTTAAGCAGCTCTATGAAATTAGCCCCTTGAGTTGCCGCTTGTTTAATTTATTGTTCTCCATTTACATTTTAGAACTTGATTTATGACCTTACCCTTTCTATGATTCTTACAGGGAGCGTCGTGTACGTGGACTTGAGCTGTGGCCATAGTCGTCTCGGGGGCTCAGCACTCGCCCAGTGCTACAAGCAAATCGGTGACACGGTGCCAGATCTTGAGAGTGCACCCATGCTGGCTGAAGCCTTCAACGTCACCCAGGAACTTCTCGCAGGTTGGTGGCGTACTACATCCAGTCAAATGTTGACTCGGTTTCTGGAACAAAGAAGCGACTTTAGTTTATGTTGTGGTTTGAGACTGCTAGCTTTGGCGAAGTTTGTCTTATCAGATTACTGAGTTCCTTTATCTTGTCTGTGTAGAGTCCCCTTTCAAGAATGAAAGAATTCACCTCATGATAATTAGGGCGACTTACTGATACGTTGGGTTTATACCTATGTGGTTCTTTCTTTTTCAAATCTCTTCACATTGTGTATCTGCAAACTGCCAAGAATAATGAAATTAATGTAGCATTAAGTTTTGTTTTAAAAGTAGGATACACCATTTGCAGATATCTAAAAATGTTACTACCGAATTATTAATAAATATCTTACTTATTTGAAAGTATATAATGATTCTAGGCATCCAGCAAAATAATTGCGGTAGATATCCTGTAATTGTTTCGAAAAATTGAATTTTATAAAAACAAATTTACGATCGCGGGACGGCATCCATGATTGTAAAACTTCGGACAGGTCAGTTAAACAATATTTACTAAAAAAACAAAACCGCCTCAAATCTACCCATTCATAATAATTCAAGCAGTTACCAATGGTTTATCCTACCTTTAACTGACAAAACTTCTTTTCTTGCTTTTGATGTATCTAGCTCTTTTTGGATAATTAACCAAAACAATCTGAGAAACTGATGCAGACGAATCAATGTAAATATAATTTGACACTTTCTCCCCAAATTTCTTCTCAACTTGTTGTCGCATTGATTCTGCTTTTAAACTTGAATGAATTTGCATAATTGTTGTTGACAGAGGGTTTGCTGACTGCTGGTCATGATGTCAGTGACGGGGGACTCATCACCTGCCTGCTGGAGATGACCTTTGCAGGGAATTGTGGGATGGAGGTCAACATTCAAAACAATAACACGGGTCAGTCCTGTTAATGTTTTATGCGTATTCTTGGTTTAAAAAAAAATGTATACCCTTAACGTTCTAGGCATTCATTTAAAAGTAGAATACACCATTTGCAGATATCGAAAATATTTACTACCGAATTATTAAGAAATATCTTACTTATTTGAAAGTAAATAATGATTCTAGGCATCCAGCAAAATTATTACGCTAGATATCCTGTAATTATTCCGAAAAATAGAATTTGATAAAGAAAAATTAGCGATCGCCGTACGGCGATCGCGAAAAAACAAAAATAACATAAGAATAACTGCTCAATGCCGGTTGAAAACAGACGCTGTTTTTCGTGCTTTTCTCGGCATCCATGATTGTAAAACTTCGGACAGGTGAGTTAAACGATATTTAATATGAAATGCAACCCCCAAAATCCACCCATTCATGATAATTCAAGCAATTACCAATGGTGTATCCTACCTTTAAGAGAAATTACACTATACTACAAAATACAGCACGGTTTCTCATAGGCTAGTGTAGTAAGAGTGCTGTATGCTACAGTTTACTAAAAGTAGTATTTTGTAGCTTTAGGGTTAACAAGCATTATAACAAAATGACTGCAGATTTAGTAAAAAAGGAAGAAGATCAAGCCCAACTAACTATAGAGCACAGAGTTTACTTAAATTATGTAATTAAATTGAACTCCAGTAACGCTTTGCCATAAAAAACAAATATTTCACTCTTTATGTTTTTAAGTCTAAAAAAATAACAACGGCAAAGGAAAACTGACAAGGTGCGTTATAATAATTGAAGAATTATAATAATTGAAAGAAGTAAAAAAAAGAGGAGGATTAGGAGGATTATGAGGATTATGAGGATTAGGAGGATTAGGAGGATTATGAGGATTAGGAGGATTAGGAGGATTAGGAGGATTAGGAGGATTAGGAGGATTAGGAGGATTAGGAGGATTAGGAGGATTAGGAGGATTAGGAGGATTAGGAGGATTAGGAGGATTAGGAGGATTAGGAGGATTAGGAGGATTAGGAGGATTAGGAGGATTAGGATAAATGTTTTGAAAACAAATCTATTGTAGCAATGCTCGGATTAAAGTAAAAATACCAACACATTTTGTGTGATTTTTTTTAATTTTAATTTTTTTTCTTAATGTCCAGCGTCATCCTTGGAATTACTTTTTGCGGAAGAGCTCGGTTTGGTATTGGAGGTGTCAACCCAGAATGCAGAGGCAGTGTGTCAGAGGTACACTGGGAAGGGTGTGCCGTGCTCTGTGATTGGTCAGTCTTGCGGACAAGGACCAGACTCCATGGTAAGATTTGTATCAAATTTTCTTTCCTTCAAAATGTTAGGCCAGTGGGCGTAATACTCCCGGTTCATTTACCGGGAGCCCCTCATGTTACTGTGCGAGTCGAGTGTGGGACACTTCAAGCCAAAGTGGAAGACGGTTCACGCATGAAAGCACACGGTACGGTCATGGTGATAGTTGTCTGTGGGGCATTGATGTCTACAGCCAGACAAAAGATAAGTCATTTCTTGTTAAATGTTTATTGCCTTCTTTAACCAGTTCGTGCCGAAGGGACGTATATAAACGCAAAGTTGTCCCCAGATTCAAAACGAATGACGCATAAACCAACAAGCGAGCAAGGCCCGGAAATGTCTGTCAGCAGCGAGAAAGGCTGGAAATGCATGGGTGTGCTTCCCGGTACTGGCGGCATGAACCCGCCTCGGATCGAGTTTCGTTAAAAATAACCCCAGCGCGTCGGCTCGGTGATGTCAAAATAATCCCGGCGCGAACTGGTTAATTCCTGGCAGTTCCTTTGCTGCTTCAAACGATAAAAATGCACAACCTAGAAATGGCCTACCATAGCTTTAACCAGTTCGCGCCGGGATTATTTTAACATCACCTAGCCGAGGGGCGGGATTATTTTTAACGAAACTCGATCCCAAGCGGCTTCATGCCGATATTGCCGGAAAGCACACCAACGCATTTTCGGCCTTGCTCGCTGCTGACAGACATTCCCGGCCTTGCTCGTGGCGTGTTTATGCGTCATCCGTTTTGAATCTGGAGAAAACTTTGCGTTTATATACGTCATTTGGCACGAACTGGTTAAGGTGTGAAATACAGAGCATACTTTTGTGTATCAGGTTCGAGTCTCGGTGGACGGTGGTGAAATCCTGACAGAGAAGATGGCGGTCCTGAGAGATGCTTGGGAGGAGACTAGCTTCCGTCTCGAGGCCCTGCAGGCCAACCCAGAATGTGTGACTGAAGAGAGACTAAGCCTAGGGCAGCGTGTGGCTCCTCCATACAAGCTGACCTTTGACCCCAACAACCATCCAATAGATGCAGGTAAAACAGATGGTTTTAATTAGATTCATTTGGAGTGTCGTGGCCGAGCGGTTAAGAGCTTGGTTTTCTGTTCCGCAGAGCGTGAGTTCGAGTCTCGGTGTGGACACGTGTGTCCTTAAGCAAGGCAATTAAACCACTATTGCTTCGTCCTTCGGATGGGACGTAAAGTTGTAGGTCCCGTGTGTTGTATAATTTATAATGTGTGTATATATCTTTCCCATTATAACATTATAAAATTGTATAATGCACGTAAAAGAACCCAGAACACTTATCGCTAAGAGAAGGGGTTTGCCCCGGTGTTCCTGGCTGACACAGCCTCTGTCTACGGGTTTCTTCAGGCTTACGAGCTACAGTGCCTTGAGCGCTTTTGAAGGATCCTTGGTTTCATTACCAGAAATTAATAATAATAATAATAATAATAATAATAACTAGTGTTAATTATAGATGTTGTTCAGACATGATAGATAGAAAAACTCAAAATGTGACACTTCTGGGTAAAGCTTAAAATGGAGATAAACCCTACAAATATGAGTGAGGTGATTTAAAAAATATTGTTTGTCATTTTGGGCAATAATGTGATCTAAATTTTATCCTATGTGGCATAACAGTTTTGAATCTGAAGGCAATTTTTTGTAATGGTGTTTTTAAATTCGGTACCCTGTGGAAACCTGAACACAATGTGGACAATGGGTGTCGAAGGGTATTTCACTGGGTAATTTCTATACATTTCTATATAGTTTATAGAGGTCCCCACAAGACCTTTTACGAAATAGATTTTTGGATTGTACTCAAATTACAAAAAAATAGGGTTATGATGTGGGTTAGGGTTAGTGTTTGGGTTTGGGTATAATATAGGGTATATGTGACCCAGCACGAGTAAATGAGATACTTTGAAGCAAAAATAAAATTTGAGATTTTGATTTCATCATTTAAAGCTAAACAAGCTTTAAATGATGAAATCAAAATCTCAATTTTTATTTTTGCCGCAAAGTGTCTCATTTACTCGTGCTGGGTCACATATTGGGTCGGAATTTCAACCCAGGAAATTAATTGTGGTTGAAATAAGAGCATTTTGAAAAATGTGCTTGACTTTATAACCATTTTGTACACGAGAACAAAGAGATGTCTCCGCAAGGATACACATTTGAGGATGTATGTATTTATTCGTTTTTAAGATGATTTTACTTTTGACATCACTTATTTTAGTTCTAAAGCTCATTAGAAACTCAATCGAGATATTTACATTATTGCTTATTCAGAGCTGGTCAAGCCGGGTTTTGTTCGTCCCAAAGTCGCCGTGATTCGCGAGGAGGGCAGTAATGGCGATCGCGAGATGGTCGCTTCGCTGTTTGCCGCGGGTTTCGAAGTCTGGGATGTCAACATGCAGGACCTTGCCACGGGAGACGTCGTCCTAGACCAGTTTAGAGGCGTGGTCTTCGTGGGTGGATTCAGTTATGCGGACGTGTGTGGATCTGCAAAAGGTAAGCGAAAAAGTTTGTTAAAATTCTTTTTAAATGGAAGTTTTGAAATGGCCTGTGATTTTGTGTGTAATGGTATAGGGTTCATCCAACCCCAAGGAGGTTTGTGTTCTTGGGCAAGAGGCTTTACGACAATTGCCCCTCGCCAAGAGTAATGAGAGAAACCAGTCAGGTTGAGACCAGATTGCACTGATGTTGAAATGCTGCGAAAAACTGGTATCATGGCCTGATGAACCAGGGTAATAATGGTGCTTTGATGCATCTGGTATAAAAGCCTTATAAGCAAACACATTTTTCCTAAAGGTAGGATACACCATTTGCAGATTTCAAACATTTTTACTACCAAATTATCAGGAAATATCTTACTTATTTGAAAGTAAATAATGATTGTAGGCATCCAGCAAAATAAGTGCGCTAGATATCCTATAATTGTTCCGACAATTTTAACTTTAGAAAAAAATTAACACGGTCGCTGGATGGTGATCGCAAAAAATACAAAAACAACATAAGAACCACTGCCCGACGACGGTGGAAAACGAACGCCGTTTTTCTTGCTTTCCTCGGCATCTTGATTGTAAACCTTCGAACATGGAAGTTAAACAATATTTACTATAAAATACAACCCCCCCCCCCCCCCCCCAAATCTACCCATTCATGATAATTCAAGCAATTACCAATGGTGTATCCTACCTTTAACTCCCACTGCCTTTTACTAAAGTATACAGAACTAAATCTGCTAACATCCATTACTCTGCTTCTTATATATGGGATAATGGAACCACCACTGAAGTGCTGGTTCGTATTGATGGACTTTATAGTGAACATGGTTTATGATGTACAAAATCAATTGGATTTCCCTGTCCACATTTATTCCCCGTGGTCCTGCAGAACCCAGTCTCACAAAATCTGCCAAAATGTGAATGGATTTCGATGGATTTGGGAATGTTAGGATTTTCGCCCTTTAAAGGATATGTTCCAGCAAAATTGCACAAGTTGTATTTATTCCTAAAGTTGCCATTTCTGTAGAGTATGCTTAAAGTACCTGTTAACTTTTTTTGGGTAATATCACCTTCATTTGTTTCTGACAGGTTGGGCAGCTGCGATCCTGTTTAATCCCACCGTGCGCGCTCAGTTTGATGCATTCCGGGCCCGAAGCGACACTTTCTCATTGGGCGTTTGCAACGGTTGCCAGCTGATGGGGTTGCTAGGCTGGGTGGCCCCGGACCATGGACAAGGGATGCCAGATGCAGGTACACCTTAAAAACAACCTATAACATTCTATATGCAAACATAGGGCGCAATTTAGACACATTTATTTCATCTTTGTGACATATTGGTTAGAAGCGACGGCTTTAGACAAAAACCTATATATTAAGATTATCTTATATGAAAAAATTATTGACAATTTTAACCATCAACATAAAGCTTAGTTGGTAGAACACCAGAACAGCAGTACAGATGATACTGGTTCTAATCCTACTTCAGTTCATTTTTTTGTTTAACCTAATAAAGATATTTTCATAAGTTATAAGCTGCAGCCAAAAACAGTTCATAGAGCAAATAGCAATTATTTTGTGGGAAAAATGTAGTATCCTGACGCCAATTTAGTGGTTGTGTACAAAGTCTATGGAGATAGAATTTATGTTAACAAGTATTTTTCTCAGTCAACAATTTTTGCACTGATCGACCTTCATTTAGATGATATATGTGACCCGCTCCATCGTAATCAGGAATAAGTCGCTGGGGCCGTTTTACGCAATCGGTCGTTGAAGGGAACGCATGGGTGAAAATCGTGACCAAGTCGTTTTTCTGAACATTGTATTTTTAGGAAGTGTAGTTATCACAGATTATTGTCATTAATGTCTTGTATGTAAAAACGAGCGATGAAAATGAAGAGGATTTGTGTGCGCTGTCCGTATGATTTTTGTCAATTTTGTTTATTTCAAAGCTGTTTTTCTCGGAATGTGGATTCGGCAAATAAATATACACCTGTCATCTTCATCAGACCATAACTCGTTAACCTAAGAATATACACACTTGTGATGGGTATCATTAGAAAGCTTATGAAATTCCCTTTCTCACCATGTGCATATCTCAAAAAGTCATTTCGAGACTTATTCCTGATTTCGATGGAGCGGGTCACATATGAAGAGAAGGGTGGCGTCAGGTTGCAGCATTCTTTCCATTTAAAAACAATTTTTCCTTCACAGATTCTGCTTCCTCTAAGCAAGGCGTCTTCTTGACGCACAACAGATCTGAGAGGTTTGAATCGCGGTTCGTCAGCGTGGGGATCAGTCAGAGCCCTTCCCTACTCCTACAAGGCATGGAGGGGTCTGTTCTGGGCATCTGGGTTGCCCACGGAGAAGGTAAAAAAATACAACTGAAATCGATCATAGTATAAATCTCTTAACCAGTTCGCGCCGGGATTATTTTAAAATCACCGAGCGGAGGGGCGGGATTATTTTTAACAAAACTCGATCCGAAGCGGGTTCAGGCCGGCAGTGCCGGGAAGCACACCCACGCATTTCCGGCCTTGCTCGCTGCTGACAGACATTTCCGAACTTGAACTTGGCGTGTTTGTGCGTCATCTGTTTCGAATTTGGGGAAAACTTCGCGTTTATATACGTCATCCGGCGCGAACTGATTAATTAAGAAGCCTTTTGAAACTTCAAGTTTATTGACTAAAAGAACCACATGTGAACTAGGTTTATGACAGTTGATATGCTAGTAAATAAATGGTGGGAAACTTAAGATTGAGGCCGTTTTCCAAACCCTAGCTTAGGCTCAGCTTAGGCTCCAGCTTCATCATCTAACTACATGAATGGAGCTAAAGACGGAGACGAATCTGGGGTTTGTCTCTGTCACATGCAATACATGCAATATGGGGAGTCAGGTTGGCGTAGCGGTTCTTTCCTCGCCTTCCACCACTATGACCCGGGTTCGAACCCCGCCTGGGCCAATATGTGGATTGGGTTTTCAGTCCCTGCCTGACTCCGTGGGTTTTCCCCAGGATATTCTTCTGGGGTTTTCCTCCCACCTCTAAAACTGTACCTTCTTCTCATTGTCTTCTCTCTACTTTGTAGGGTGTCGTATCCGAGTGGATAAGAACACCGAACTCAAGCTCTGGTGTTCTATTCACCAGAGTGTGGGTTCGAGTCCCGGTCGTGACACTTGTGTCCCTGAGCAAGACACTTAACTATAATTGCTTCTCCCCACCCAGGGGCAAATGGGTACCTGTGAGGGCAGAGGTGGTTATTGTGATTGATTTAGCCTAGTAGCGCATATATTGCAGCACAGGCTGTATACTCCCCAGGGAGCTGAGATGGTTTAAGGATTGAAAATGGCCCAGTGACCAGGGGTATTAATTAATTTGTGATGTAAAGCGCATTGAGTGTTCTCCAAGTTCAGAAATGCGCTATAAAAGAATGTATTATTATTATTATTATTAATACACTTCCTTTCATGACACTAAAAGTGCCCAGCAGTAGTTTTAAAGCGTGGTCTTTAAAGGGAAACTCCACCCATAGTTTATAATTGCATAATGTTAAAGAGTGTCAATTGCCATTGTGACTTGATTTTTATTTCATTTTTATCGGTTTCGGTAATCATATAAAACAGATTTTCTCGCACTGCGCTTACCGTCATGCGAGCCGCCATTTTGTTTTGGTTTATCGGTACATCCAAGTTATGTGACGTAGTGTCTGCACCATCAGTACGCGAAGCCCGATCGATAGCGGCCCTCCACGCGCAAGGAATGCAAGTGAACCTTTTTGTGTACGGCATGATGTATACACAATTTGTACTGTACATGTTAATGTCGACTCAAAATCATACGGAGAAGGACCTGATGCCATAATTACTAGCTCACAGATTTTCTATTCTTCTCAGAAAATACAAAAATAAACGATAGTTTGTGGCGCGTCAAGTCGATATTCTGCACAGAAATGCAATACATGTACTCGCAATAGTCGGGCGCCGTACAACATACGTCTGCATAATGTAGTTGGCCGCGTCAAGGTGGGATACCAGTGCGAACAACAGACAATAAAGCGATGTGCATTGAGGTGCAGACACTACGTCATAATTTCCCGGGCGAGGCGGGAAATTTGAAAATTATGGCCGCGCCCTTGTACTCCTGAATGGCAAGAAATCGTGAATATAATAGGCGCGTGTGTCGTTCTCGATAACGAATCAAAACAAATTCTCTGCGGAGTCAGTATGTTACCATATATTCTTTTAGACTAGGTAAAATATTATTGAGCCTGGAATTTCCCTTTAAATGTAAATTAAGCTGTTTAAGTGAACCTTACGTAATCATTCTGTTTATCGTTCATACCCCGTTACTTGTGATGACTAGTCTTGAAACTCATCCTTCAATGGACACGAGGACTGTGTTCAAGATTCTTTTTCATGAAGCATCTGTGTAACTTCATTAGACTTGACATGATGTTTAAAATAACCCACAACCTTACCAAACCCAACTCGACAGGCTTCCACTTGCCTACATGCAAATCCAAGTCGGCTCAGCAGTTTACGCAATCATCTTTTCCCTCACACTCACTAGAACATCATTTCTTTTGGTACATTGCGTTATGGGGACAACCCATAGGGTTTGTTTGTAAACTGAAATCTCTCTAATCAGAACACTCTGAAATTCTAAAAATTTTCAGCATCACCCTAATTTGTCCTCTTCTTCATTTTCTTTCATTATACCCTAACCCAATTTTCCCTTGTTCTACCTTTACTAAAGACCCAACGCGCTATGGGGACTGTCCCCACTACTCGGTCGGTCTTTTCCAAACAAAAGAGCCTGTCCCCATAACTAGGTGGAGGCTCGTACAGCTTACCACATTTGATTCTAGACATCACAAATTATAACAGCTTCAAATCTGCAGTGAACAACCACCTCAAGTAAACTTTCTGCTTCGGTCCAGTCGTTAAAGGTCATAGGTCATAAACTTTTATGTGATGCAGGTTTTCTGTTTTGTCGGAGAATAACGATCCAGATCCAGAATTAACCACTGTTTTTTCTATTATTTAACTCTTCCCCCAGGCTACATGAAGTTTGCCTCGGACTCCATCCTCGACCAGGTCACTCAAGACAACCTAGCACCCCTACGCTATGTGGATGACAGGGGAAAACCCACCACCCAGTACCCGCTTAACCCAAACGGGTCCCCGCAGGGCGTGGCAGCCCTGTGTTCCCCAGACGGGCGACACTTTGCCCTCATGCCCCACCCAGAGAGGTGTACGTACACATGGCAGTGGGCATGGATGCCCCAGAAATGGCGAGGGGAGGTTCAAGTGTCGCCCTGGATGTACATGTTCAAGAACGCATGCGCCTGGTGTCAACAAAATAGTTAAGGGGAATTTAGTTGGAAAACAAAAAAGGGTTGAGAATCAATACAATTTTGGAGAATAAAAAGCACGAAAATGCAAGTATTTTTTGTATCTTAATCCCAAGTACTGGATCAAATCTGCCAAAGTCCATCACTCACTGATGGACTTTAAAAGTGAACACGACCAATATGGCTTGTATGACAACAGCAGTACTGCACAATTGACCAATTGCGTGTTAAATTTAAATGATATCTGGTACACTGCTAAGACTTGTTCACATAGCTTGGCACAGTTTAACTTTAAATTATCCAGACCAAAGACATTATATATCGTGATTCGGGGCAAGCCTTACGCTAGCAACCCCCAGCTCTGGAATGGTCTGGTGTCTTTGTGCCCTTCTCACTCATTGTGAACAATGTATTGGAGCGTCTCTTACGTAACTATGCAAGAGCTTGCCTCGAATCACGTGATATAGCGACTGATCCAGTTGCTATATCAGGGTTACAAACCAATTGTTTAGGTAATGTTTTTTGTTTGTGACTGGTATTTAGCTGGTTTTCCTTAGCAAGAAAAGTACTTCGAGTTTTGGCTGGTAACCTGGTTTTACTGAGCAAGACTTTTTTTTGCTAAGCAAATTTATGTTTTATGAAATTGGCCCCAGGTCTTCAAAAAACTGTAACAGGGTCTTTTCTTATGCTAATTAAGAAAAGAAAAAAAGTACTGAAATTCATTTTTGTTAACTGAAATTCCAAGAGTCGTATTCTTTTATTCGTCGTTTATTCTTGAGATGCGTAACGAGACCTTAACATGTTTAAATTAAGGAGTTAATAAAAGCACTATAATACGGATTCAGGATATCATCTCTTTCTTATTCTTGTGTTCTTTGTCAATGTAAAAGCACAACAAAAAACAAAAGTACACACACGCACACAAACAAATGAGAAAATAGATTTTTGAAAATTTGTATTTAAATAAATCTTTAAGCAGGGAGGATACACCATTGGTAATTGCTTGAATTATCAAGAATGGGTGGATTTGGGGGGGTTGTATTTTATAGTAAATATCGTTTAACTAACCTGTCCAAAGTTTTACAATCATGGATGCCGAGAAAAGCACGAAAAACAACGTTTGTTTTCAACTGGCGTCGAGCAGTTATTTTTATGTTATTTGTGTTTTTTCTTGATCACCATCCGGCGATCGCAAATTTTTCTTTATAACATTTTTCAGAATAATTAAAATATATCTAGCGCAATCAGGTTGCTGGATGCCTGAATAATTATTTACTTTCAGATGAGTAAGATATAATTCGGTAGTAAAATTGTTCGATATCTGCAAATGGTGTATCCTACCTTTAACTTCTGAAATTCCTAAATTTTCAAACTTCCTTTCTTTGCTGTTGAAAACTGGACAACAAAGTATAATTTGTTTTGGAACACGACATTTTCAAAAGATTTTGGAATACATTCGGACAACTCAATACTGATACTTCCGATCTGTGAAGTAGAAAATCAGATTACAACCAGATATTCAAATATACATGTAAATCAAAAGTAATGTACGCAAAAGAAACAAAATTATACAAAAGAAATTCAAATAAAATTTAACAGAAAAAAACAAAATAACAGTTCGAGCCGGGATTATTTTACCATTCTTGAGCCAAGGTGTGGGATTATTTTTAACAAAACTCAATCCGAGGCGGGTACAGGGCGACCGAGTAGTAGTAGTATCAGGAAGCACTCCCACGCATTTCCGGGCTTGCTCGCTGCTGACAGACATTTCCGGCCTGGATCGTGAAAATTTTACGTGTATACATGTCCTCCGGCACGAACTGGTTAATCAGTTCGCGCCGTATGACAAATATAAACGCAAAGTTTTTCCCAGATTCAAAACGGATGACGCAAAAACACGCCACGAGCAAGGCCAGAAATGCGTTGGTGTGCTTCCCGGTGCTGGCGGCCTGAACCTGCTTCGGATTGTGTTTCGTTAAAAATAATCCCGCGCGACGGCTCGGTGATGTTAAAATAATCCCGGCGCAAACTGGTTAATGAGGTCCGATTTAATTCAATATTTTTCATTAATGGTTTTCTTTAAGAGGTTGAAATACAGGATCCTATGATTACGAGTGGAGAGGGTTCTCAAACTCAAAATTACTTTTTGCAGTTGAGAAATCCATATCACTTTATCGACAGTTATTAACAAGCTATTAGCGACAAGGCTTATTTGGCAACAGAGGTTAGGCTAGCAAGATTGCTGGCACCCATGTCGGTGTTTATCCGTAAATTCAACAATTTTTGTCTCATGATATTTGCCTCATCGAAAGCACAGACTTCAACTAGACGCGTGTCACAATTACGCCATTTTCTTCTCTCGCCCTCAAACTCTCCTCTGACCTGTTTCATTTTGTCCTCGCTGGAAGACCCTGCACTACTACCATTGCTGGTTATGGGTTCTGCATCGTGGCCCTGCACCATGGCTAAAGAGCTGGCGGCTAACAGCTGCTGTAACTTTGAGGAAGTGTTGAGTAGTTCCTTGTCAATGGCTGCCGTGACGGTTGTCATGGCAGACCAGATTTGATTGGCTGGTGAGAAGGGCTTGATCATGACATCATCGGGCAGCAGCTGGTACAGGCGTTGGCAGAGAAGGAGGAGGTCCGATTGATTCCTAAAATAAAAAAAGAGAATCATAACAAAATGCTGCTAACTGTTTAATAATTGGATTGACCTGAAATGTACAATTTTTAAAAGGCGTTCCAGCTTTCAAGCAAAACCAGGGTGAAAAATTAGAAGAAAATTAGGGTTAAATTTGTTCGAACAAGCAGGTTAAAAGTAGTACTTTTGCAGGCTTTCAAGAGTAGTTTTTGTTGATACAAATGTCCACAGAGCATCATAAGACATCATAAGGCATGTTCTAGAACTCACAATACTTGTGCTCCATCATCAAGCTCTTGGAAGTACAGTTTTAGTACTCCTGTACCAAAGCCCTTCATTGTGTTATTTACAATTGATTTGTGGATGTCTTTCGATTGGCTTGCGACTGACTTGAGACTGGCTTGTGGATGACTTGCGACTAACTTGTGGATGACTTGCGACTGGCTTGTGGTTGACTATGAATGATTTGTGACTGGCTTGAAGATGACTTGCGACTGACTCGACTGACTAGTAACCGACTTGTGGATGACTTGGGATTGGCTTGGGACTGGCTTACAGTTGACTTGTGACTGACTTGTGGATGACTTGTGATCGGCTTGTGGATGACTTGTGATTGATATGCGACTGGCTTACAGTTGACTTGTGACTGACTTGTGATTGGCTTGTGACTGACTTGTGACTGACTTGCGACTGACTTGTATATGACTTAATCACAAGTCTGACACAACCTCTTACCTACTCCACACTGTCATTGCCATCTTGTTAGGCCCCTCCCGAGAAACAATCTTAACCCTCGTCATACTGAAAGCTCCATCTCCGATCATCATCCCATCGTGCATTGCAATATCCTTAAACCTCATGGGGTCTTTTAGGGTGCCTTTCACACACCGCAGGTTGCTGTGATTGGAGGTAAGTAGGAGGGGCGTGGTCAGCTGGAGGGTATCGAGAGCTTGCATATCGTGCAGACGCTCAGAGTCTGTATCAAGAAATTCATTTGGCATAAATATTTACAAAATTAGCAAAAGTGCATAAATGTCGTTTTAATACTTGTTGGGGTAAATATGAACCTTTTTGCTTACTACTAATAATAATAATGAGATTTGTAAAGCGCACATATCCACCCTGCAGGGTGCTTACTCTACAGAGTATCGGTGATTTTTCTTAATAAATCTACAAAAACTTAACTGTGCTTGCTTGATTTTAACAGAATCAGGTCAGTATATCCCAAATCATTTTTCCAGTGTGGGTTTAATGGAAAAACCTAATATACAAGTTATAAACTCTGTTCGCACCGGGAATATTTTAACATCATTAGGCCGAGGCGCGGGATTATTTTTTAACGAAACTCGATCTGAGGCGGTTTCAGGCCGATGGTACCGGGAAGCACACCCACGCATTCCAGCCTTGCTTGCTGCTGACAGACATTTCAGGCCTTGCTCGTGACGTGTTTATGCGTCATCCGTTTTGAATCTGGGGAAAACTGTGCGTGTATATATACATGTACGTCCTCCGGCACAAACTGGGTAAAAATGCAAGCTTTACAGATTGCACTAATTCTCAGATGGAATGAATGGTGTGAGAAAACTAAACATGCCGGTATCTGCTATGCACATAGTTTAAATGAAAAATGAACATAACTCATAACCTGGTTTTGTGGGATCTAGCAGGTTTATCTGTAGTTTTCCTGTCGCCACATCCGAAACATGCATGCATGCAGTGCCACAGGTAAGCCATCTATCGACAAAGCCATCTTGGTCAGCCTTCGACCTAGCCTTGGTTTCTACAGCTGTGACGACAACGTTTAGGTTGTCATGGTGATATTCTCTCCAGTTCAGAACCACAGTGCGTGCAACCACAGGTTGCGAGACGAACCCTGGGATCTTGGTTACACCCACCACTGTGGTCTTCGCTCCAGGCTCCAAAACTTCCGTTCTCAAATCCTGGTCCAGCTTTATTCTCTTTGCCATCGGTTCTCTGTGGTCTGATGCGACTGCGGAGGGGACTACTGATTTGAAGTTGCAGGTGGATGTGCTTGAATGGAGACTAGTTTGAGGAGTGCTTGCAGGAATCAGTGATATGCATACATCTGTAACTGCCCTGAAAAAAGTAACAAAATAAACAAGAAATGTCCACTACTCATTCTAAATTGTAACACCGCTTCCCAACCCAGTCCTAAATCCTCCAGTTTTAATAGGAGTTTGCACACACCCTTGGGAGTTCGGGTTAACCAGTTCGCGCCGGAGGTCGAATATACACGCAAAGTTTTCCCCAGATTCAAAACGGATGACGCATAAACACGTCACGAGCAAGGCCGGAAATGTCTGTCAGCAGCGAGAAAGGCTGGAAATGCGTGGGTGTGCTTCCCGGCACTATAGGCCTGAACCTGCCTCGGAGCGAGTTTCGTAAAAAATAATCCCGCGCCTCGGCTCGGTGATGTTAAAATAATTCCGGCGCGAACTGGTTAAGTTCAAATAAAAGTGGTCAATACAATTAAAAGTAACTACCGGATAACTGATGTTTATCACCACAAATCCCTCTTAAAGCTCAATTCTCTTAAATAAACTTGTTAACCCTGTTGAGCTTAGAAGGCGAGTTCAATATTTGATACTTTAAAACTGAACATTCCACTGTGTCCATTATAAACCTTTATAAGATATAAATTTGAAAAAAAAAATTAAACAAATCAACCGTCCTGTTGTGATTTTGGGACTCATACCTCTCAGTCTTGTTTGCCACTTCTACTCCAATGATCCAGCAGTCATCGGCAACACGCTGCCAAGCACCCAGAGATCTTAGCGTTGTGTTCTTGTCGGCGTTAGCAGTTTCTTCCTCGACTACTTCTGCGCTGTCTTCTCCAGAGAGGTCACACAAGCATGTCAGTGAAGTCTGCCATGACAGGTTTAACGTATAGTATACCATTTTGTAAGTTGTGCATTTTTATCGTTTGAAGCAGCAAAAGGTACTCACAATCTGAAGAATAGTGCTTGACTACTAAACCTGACAAAGTATAGCTCTGTGAAAGCTGTGTATTCCGCTGAGAAAACACTTTCTAAGATTTCAATTCAAATTTTGCAGTCACAATTTAGCTACACGCGCGTCACACATTGGACTGACTAATAATAGTACCTGTGCTAAAAATGTGTTTGTAAGATGCATTTTTGAAAATTACTTTCTTTCATTATATTCTTCAAAATGACAGCATTCCAGAAGGAATAATTTCACAGGGAGTTTAGAGTTATTAATATCTAGGCATCAAGTAAGTTTTTGAACATAATTTGGTTGGTTACTTTTTGAATAGCTGTAAAATGTATACTCTCTCTATGAGTATGATAAACAAATATTCGATGACTAGTGCAAGGGCTTGAGTTTGAAGAACAAATTCTACACCAAATGATTTTAAACTCACAGATTTTGGAGCTTGTATAGGTCATGAAAACATTGAATGGAACTTAATACTTACTAAGCTCAGTTTACTAAAATTATTAGCTCTTCATTATTATTATCCCCAATCATTGGACCAACGAAACATTCCAAATACCATCTCAGCTCCCTGGGGAGTCTACAGCTCCATGCAGCCATTTCGGTGCAAAGCAGCTAAATCAATCACAATAACCATCTCTGCCCCCACAGGTATCCATTTACTCGTGAGTGGGGAGAAGCAATACGTAACAAAGTGCCTTGCCCAAGGGTGCACGCACCGTAGTCCCAGGCCAGACTCGAACCCACATCCTGTAGCTTTACCTACAAGTTAATACCAATTCAATGCTCCAGACCACGAGACCACGGCACTCCATGACTTTTTATGTAGGCTATCATATTTTTGTATCCAATTTTATTTAATGATGTATGCAGGGCCCCAATAACAAAAAAAAAATTTCTCCTTGGGCACACCCTGGGTAAAGAATAATAGATAAATACCTAAAAAATAAAAAAATTACTTACTCAAAAATTCCCTAATTGTTGGACAAAAAGAGTTGGACTTACACCAGGTGATAGTACACATAATGGTGGTGTTGGTCTGGCCATCTTGTACAAAGCATCCTGGGATTGCTTGATGAGTTGCGCCTTCAGACCACATTGTGTTTCCGAAGACCTGAGTGCTGACATGCCAGTCTATGTGTTTAGGGAAATGTAGTAAAAGAAAGTAAAGGAAAAAAATTGGAGTTTTGGAAATTTAAAGGTAGGATACACCATTGCTTGAATGATCACGTATAGGATTTGGGGGTGTTGTATTTTTATAGTAAATATCGTTTAACTGACCTGTCCGAAGTTTTACAATCATGGATGCTGAGAAAAGCAAGAAAAACTGCGTTCATTTTCAACCAGCGTCGGGCAGTGGTTCTTATGTTGTTTTCACGATCGCCATCTGGTGATCGTTTATTTTTATTTTTGAACAATTACAGAATATAGATGCCTACAATCGTTATTTACTTTCAAATAAGTAAAATATTCGGTAGTAAATTCGGTAGTACATTTTGTTGATATATATCTGCAAATGGTGTATCCTACCTTTAACCCTAACCCTTACTTTGGGCTAAAGAACTGCGTACTACAGAATACTACTTAGTATTTTGTAGCACTGGGTCTCTCAGTGACTGATGATTGGGTGTATACTGACAGAGTACAGATACTGCCAACTACAAAATACTAATAGTGGCAATACAGGTCAGTAATACTTGCCTGGCAAAAAATGCAGTAGTCCAGCCTTGATCCATTGCTGTGTCCCAAGTGACAATTTTTGCTGTAGAGTTTAGAACACTCTACACAGCATACATGGGCCATGCACACTCAGCAAGCAGAGGGACCCAATGCTAAAAAGTACTATGAGTGCAATTAGGGGTGAAGTACCAAATACTAAAAATTACTACAGGCATTGCACACAAGTCAGTGAGAGTACTGCATACTACTTTTTACTACTACATGTAGTAGTAAAAAGTAGCATTAGGTAGGGTTAGGGTTAGAAGAAATAAACAAAATGTGTGAGTGAAAATACAAACTTTGTAACAATCATAGAGATATTGCATCAAGCTATTTTACAATTATCACACCTGTATCTGTGATTCCAACGCCTGCACAGCAGACTGGAGATTGCCTGCACAAACTGAAGTTCTGCCTATACTGGAAATGTCATTTTCCTTAAAATAAAATAAGAAATAATTTTAGTAAAAAAAAATTTACACCAAAATAAAAGTTTTACAGATAACATTACTACATTACTACTAAACTAAACTATATCAACAAATGTATTTCATGTTTTCCAATGTATTTAAATTCAATTGTTTAGCAATTGAATTGTATTTCTTTAAAAAAAATGAAAACCTTCTTAAAAATGTCCGATACCTTGGAAGACCAGTTGCACATCCCAAGGTCCGTGAGGTGGAAACTCTTTCGAGGGATATCTTCACCGTCTCCAAGAAGTAGAAGTTGGTCGGACCCAGAGAAGAGAAAATCACCCACAAGAACTGTGTGGAACCCTGTCCATTCTCTAGCCACCTGGGGGAAATTAAGTAGGGATTTCTTGTTATACTTCTTTTTTTCCCATTTTTTTTTTTTTTTTTTGGGGGGGGGGGGGGGGGGGGGGATATGGTCAGGGAGGACACAAGGTTCTTGCTTCAAGACTCTGAAAATGCATAAAACCAGTTGAAAATAGTGTGAACAATGGAAATTTTTACCGACTAATTTTCCTGTAAGAATAAAAATGGTGTGCACAATAGACTTTTTTACCAACTGACTTTCCTGAAAATGCACATGAAAAAGTTAACTTTGAAATTGTAAAACATTTCGAAAGAATCATTATTTGTGGTTTGAAACAAGGAAAGGACAAGGAATAAATGATAACATAAAATTTCAAGTATTAAAAAACTCAACGTGCCTCAAAATTCTTCCTCCACACGACACAGACTTTACCGCCAGCGGAATGCACAACAATCAATTCCTCTCCTCCCGTTACCATGGCAACAGCAATCTCGCAGGCATCGTCAAATGGAAGGTTGCAAACACGTCTAACCATCCCTCCACAAACTTCAACCAATTGGGATTGGTTTGTAGAAGCAAGAACCAATGAAGCTCCCTTATCTATGCTGTGGTCACTGCTCCTGAAGAAGCTGCCTCCTGATTGGCTGATGCTACAATGGCAAAAGTGGAGACAGTTGACAATGTTTGAATATTCATGAGGCAATGGTGCATTCTCGTCTGCCATTGGTGCATTCGGTTGTGCAGTTTTATGCACAGGCAGCTTAACCATTGTCCAAGTGTTGCTCAAGTAAAAAAGCCTCTCCTCTTGTGAACATTTCTGACTGGCAGACTGCTGTGTTCCCATGGCAACTGGATCACCATTTATCACACCAACCCACTTCAAGGAACTAGATGATTTCCATAAATGTTCACCCAACTTCACAACATTGACCTTGGTTTCGTTTGATAATCCTAAATCTTTTGTGAAGTAAACACCTCCTTTGTGTTCCCAGCAAAGTGTTGGTCCATCTCGGAGAAACAATTTTGTCGACTTCAGAGAATACCCCAATGTGAAAACACCACGTAGCAAAAATGCCTTCTTTCTCAATAATAAAAACAATATTGATACACGATACATCTCAGAAATTGCAATCCCATCTCCAGCTGCAGAAACAGGCACATTACGTTTTTCACCAACTTGTTGTTCTACAATAATGCATGGAATGTTCAAGCCAGTTCGACTGTCAATAATTTTGGCCAGTGCAAGGAGTCTTAAGTCCGTGCTATTCCCGAGTGTAAGCGTAACATTGTCACTGATTGGTTCAAAGTTGCCTCTTCGCGTAGAGAACTGAAAACTTTCCGCCAATAGCGTTTGCCCACTGTCCATTGTTTCAGGTGCCATTGCGCCACCGCACGTTCCATTCTGAAGCTGCAGACGACAATCGTTTTTCGAACCCGGAAGCCAGGATATTTTGACAAGTTGACCATAAACGAAAGTGTACAGAGAGACCGACATACTACTGAAGTGGCTATCACCAAAGAAACATAAGTGCGTTCAAAATCACTCCATTGACGACTTCACGGGTGAAATAGAGCAGTTTTACTTTCCATTTATGATAAGAAACTTTACATTTTTCTAAAATTCCCGGCATTTAATGGTGATTCAAAATAGCGCCCTCTGTTCACGGCCACGTTTGTTTACTTTTTTTTAATGGCGGTCTAAATAGCGCCCTCTTTTTTGAACGTATTTTCCGATCCCGTGCATTTATGTCAATACAACTCGAGGTGCCGGTCCGTGTTATGATAATTGTTATGACAAGTTGCGTTCGAACTTCGATTGTGTTTATGTGTCGTCTTTCATTTATTTTTTTAATCAGATCAATGCAGATCGGTTCAAGAGAAGTTTCTACTGTGATTCCTGACGGAAACAACAAGTCAATATCATCATGCCGGGACCAAGACCCCTGGTAATGAAACGGAAACAGCAAAAATATGTCGGGAGTACTTAGACCCTAAACTGAAAACCTTTCCGAATGAATGACAAACAAGCAATGCAGTTTATCATGCACTAACAAAGCTATGGTCAGATGGTATGGGAACGGCCGTAGTACTAGTTGATATTGTTTCAACAGTTACATGTATTACAAATTCAATCTTTAAAGAGGCATAACTATGCAACGACTAGATATTTAATTCTGTTTGCGCCATTGCTAAATTAATATTCTCTTTATTTATTAATTAGTGATCACCAATTTACCAATGCTTAACATAACAATAAGCCAGTTCGGTATTCAAACTGCGCATGTGCACAACAAGATTCAAAAATTTTTCTCTTAGGATAAACACGGCAGACAAATGCACACAAGGCTATGGGGAACGTGGTAACCGAATCCGCATTTTGTGCATTTTCTTGTGAAATCGAAAAGACGATGGGAACTTTGTTCGAACAAAAGTTTGGCCACACAAAACACTTGAAAACACCAAAACGTAAAAAAAAAATGTTACTTAGTAACTTTAGAACACGGCAATCTCTTTAAATTTGCTGGTACCCGCTGTGCTTTTGCACGCAATCGATGAAATGTTTATCTCGGAAGAAAAATCGTCAAATCGTTATGTGCGCACGTGCGGTGGGAATACCGAACTGGCTTATTAACATTGATTTAGGACAGGGCTATATAGGCCTAGCTCTGAATTAAATCGTAAATAATATTTTGTTAACTTAAGAAATGAGAACAAATGGTTAATATTATTGTTTTCTATTATCAGCTTGATGAGGATATGGTGGCCCGTTTCAGAGCAGAATTCCTTGAGCAGTACACTGAAGGTTTGTATAGCTGCATCCATCATTTTGCTTACCCCTAGAACTATGGGGCTCCCGACGCCTGTTAGCCTTTTGTCAAGGCCTTCGTGGCTGGGATCCCAAGCGACTGGAAAGGGAGACCACGCGCGCGAGTCGAGTGGCGAAGCCACGAGGGCCTTTTCCAACTTGTTTGCGGTTTGTTTTGATGAATTATTCATAGAGTATGATACATGCATTATTCATTACTTGTATGCAAACAAGTAAAGTGCTGAACGATTAACCAATCATAATTTGTTAATGTATGCTGACCCGCTGACCCCCGTCGCTTCTGATTGGTTTGGACTTTTGCTACCGTTTTGGGTAGCAAAAATCGAGATTATAAAGAAACACATAAGAAACCGCAAACAAGTTGGAAAAGGCCCTCGTGGCTTCGCCACTCGCGTGCGTGGTCTCCGTTCCGGTCGCTTGGGATCGCAGCCACGAAGGCCTTGACAAAAGGCTAGACGCCTGTAGGACGGAGCCCATAGGTTTTTACATGCAACCAACTGTAAGAATAAGGCCTCGCAAGATGAAGCTTGTGTTTAGAAAACGGCTAATGCGGCTGCGGTGCGGCTTGAAATTACGCAGTGCTGGCATGGTGAGTTGTTAAAGTACTCATAAAATTTTTATTTATTTATTAACCACTTCCAACAGCGGAGGAACCGCCAATTACAGGAATGTGTTTAGAGGTAGACCGTGCAGCGGTATATGGGAGTAATTTTGTGCAGTTTGTGCATGGTTTGTTTTGTTTAACGGCGGTTAACCTGTAAAAACCCTCTCTATCTATGGGGCTCTGACCTACGGGCGTCGGGAGCCCCATAGTTCTAGGGGTACATTTCGCTTAGTTTGAGTACTTTATATAAAACTGCCCGACGCCGGTTAAAAACAAACGCTGTTTTTCGTGATTTTCTTGCCATCTATGATTGTAAAAACTTCGGACAGGTCAGTTAAACGATATTTACTATAAACGATAAATACAACCCTCAAAATCCACCCATTCATGATAATTCAAGCAACTACCAATGGTGTATCCGACCTTTAAGTGGGGTTTGGAAACTAGACTACAAATCATGATTGGTTTTCTTGATTTGTCCAGCATCTACGAACCCAAAACGTTAAGTAAGTCAGTTTAACAATCTTTGCTATAACATACCAACCCCCCAAATGCATCCATTTCTGAAAATTACAACAAAAGCAAACGATGTACATTCCCTTAAACTACTTAAAGTTTTTGAGACGTGGCTGTGAGTTCGGATCTTCTCAACTATAAACAATAAATCCTTCGTAACCTTAAACTTTAGTCGAGGTTTCCATGGAAGGAATGTAGTATCCTGATGCTACACACTGTGTACCCAGTTTGAGGAGAGTCAAGAAAACTGTTTCTAACAAAATTGAATAAGATTAAAACTGCTGCAAACTGCTTACTGGCTGGAATGACCTGAAATATACAAATCAGATAGTTAAGAGGGCCTAATATTTCGACCTTTAACAAGATCTTCTTCAGAGACATAATGGCTGTGTACAAGAAACAAACATATATAGGGAAACATACAGCATGAAGCTCATCATAGCTGGCGGGAGAAAGACAAAAGAAAAAGCATGTACAGAGTTCTGTGGAACAACAAAAGGAGGATTAGGCTGAAGGGTTGAGGGGAAAGGTCAATTGAAAATATTTCTCAGTTCCAGATTCATGTCTTTTCAACATTTTGGCTCTTATTGATGACCATCATTGAGATGATATATGAAGAAGAAAAAACAGCGTCAAGTTGCGACATTCTTTCCGATCCCATTTGATGAAATCCATGAAAAGAATTTAATTAAACCAGTTTGTGCCGTGATTATTTTAACATCACCGAGCCGATGCGCAGAATTATTTTAACAAATCTCGATCCGAGACGGGTTCAGGTCGATGGTACCGGGAAGCACACCCATGCATTTCCGGGCTTGCTCGCTGCTGACAGACATTTCCGGCCTTGCTCGTGACGTGTTTATGAGTCATCCGTTTTGAATCTGGGGAAAACTTTGCGTGTATATACGTCCTCCAGCGCGAACTGGTTAATATCCTTTACTTAAAATTGGTTATACGTCTGGGTTTTATTTCTTTTTTTCTTCATTTTATAGATGGGCACAACGAGGCATATGATCCGCGAGACGTTGAAAAGCTGCGGACTTGCGACAAGTACGTCCACAAATTCCTGATGATCGCTAAGATGGATTTCAAACTCACGGGGGAAAAAATCAACACGGTGTTGAAGTGGAGAAAGCAGTTTGGACTGAATGGTTGGTTGCGAAACGAACGTCTCCAAAAATACCCAAGAAAACTTAACCCTAACAAACCCCATCCAGTCAAATTGCAACACCAGGTTTTGTTGGAATCTGTTGGGATGGGTACTGGACCCCTGAACTGATTGTCTTTTACACTGGACTAGGCATACCTCCAGAATTAGAGTCCATATGTGACCTGTCACCACATTATGAGAGTAAAGTCGCACGATGTGATTGGGAGATATGGCCATCCAAAGTCAAAATATGAAGGGGTGGTCAATTTTGAGATTTTTCGTTACTTGGAAATCCCAAGTCCTCCTCTATAAATGTTTCTATTTTTTGGGTGCGATCAGATGATCGAAAATCTTGTAAATTACGGGATTTTGCGTAGTGTTTGCGTAGTTAGTGTTTGGATTAAAGTCCATTAGTGGTCTAATTAACACGGTAATTAAATTTAAAAATAAGGTCCTTGTTTATACTATCTCACATTTTCAAAATTTTGATATTTTTGTATAGTTCATATGTGTGGAAAGTTTCAAGAAGAAATAATGATTAGAACATAGCTGTTGCTACGTTCAACCGAACCTTACTTGTCCTGTTTCGCAATCTTTTGCGTGTTTTGTTTAAGATGTTTATTTGGTAAGTTTTCTCGCAAACTTGTTTTTTGAAACCCGTGACTTTCTGGAGCGCTGTAAAATGTATTTATAGCAAAACCCCCAAGTGTTGTATACCATTAGAAAGCTCTCTTTCTCCAGAATTTGAAAATACCAATATCTGAAATTTCAATTTTCCCGACTTTACTCTCATATTGTAGTGACAGGTCACATATACGAAACAGAATCTGTGTTATTTATTTGTGCATAATAGACATATAATTACTACAAATTCATGTTTTCTTGTGGCTTTTGTTTTTTGTCGTTTAGATATGACCTTTGATAGTTTTGATGACGAGGTGCTGACCCCAGGTGGATTTTACTCTCACAGTAGATGCAAGATTGGCAGAAGAATAGGTAATTGTTTAATTAAAATATTGATTGCCTATAAAATCATGACCAAAAGAACATTTCATGTTTTGTTTTTTACTGAAACAAAACCCCTTTAGGCATTTCTGCAATGATATTTCCTAAATTCTTGCGTGCACTACATGTATTTGCGAAAATGTCCAAAATATTTGGAAATGGCATTCTTTTGTTATTTTCTTCAAAATGAGAGCATGTCAGCTGCAATAATGTCACATGGAGTTTAGAATCATTAATATCTTTACAGCAAATAAGCTTTTCAACAGTTTTTTGGTTGGTTACTTATTGGATAGCTGCAAAAGGTATATTACCTCTTAAACCCTAACCCCCTAGGCCCTTTTTGCTAGCAACCGTCCTCAATCCTTCAAAATCCTCATTTTTTAATAACCTTTTAGCCTCAATCCTCCAAAATCCTCCACACTTGAAACAACATTGTGCCTCAATCCTCAAAAATCCTCATTTAAAAAAAAATACCATTCATCCTCAATCCTTACAAATCTTTTAAAACTGCAATGAGGATTCTGGAGGATTGAAAAAAGTCAATTTTCCAAAATCCTCATTTTCCAGTTGAAAACCCCATTCAGCCTCAATCCTCCAAAATCCTCATTTTTGGAAAACCCCAGTCAGCTTCAATCCTCAAAAATCCTCCACACTTTAAACAACATTGTGCCTCAATCCTCCAAACTCCTCATTTAAAAAAAATACCATTCATCCTCAATCCTCAAAAATCCTCCAAAACTGCAATGAGGATTTTGGAGGATTGAGGGTTAACACGTTGACTGCTGGGTATAATTTCTCAGGGCGCCCCCATTTGCAAAGCATTGTACACATGCACATACCTAATAGGTACTCTTTTTTTTTAAACAGAAAAAAACCACAATTGAACATAAACATGTATGTCCTCATCACCACTACCAGCAGCATATTTGTTGCGTTATCAGTGATGCCAGTGTATTCAATTTACAATACAAAAGCCTTTCATTTTCTACAAGTATACTCGTAGTGGCAGAACCCGGTACACCTGTTACTACGACTATACTCGCAGTCGGCAGTCAACGTGTTAAAGGAAGGATACACCATTTGCAGATATCGAAAATATTTACTACCGAATTAATAGGAAATATCTTACTCATTTGAAAGTAAATAATGATTTTAGGCATCCAGCCAAATGATTGCGCTAAATATCCTGTAATTATTCTGAAAAATAGAATTTTATAAAGACAAATTTGCGATCGCCGACTCCGGTCAAAAACAAACGTTTTCGAGCTTTTCTCGGCATCCATGACTGTAAAACTTCGGACAGCTCAGTTAAACAGTATTTACTACAAAATATAACCTCCTAAACCTACCTATTCATGATAATTCAAGCAATTACCAATGGTGTATCCGACCTTTAACTTGAAATCATACAACTGTGTGGTTTTTTAGTGTGGTTCAGGCTTTGTAAGCATAAGAAGGACCCATCCAGGACTCGGTTAGCCAAGCAGTACATGGCATTCTGGTTGAACAAGATGGAGAATGAGGCGATGGGAGAAGATGTGGTCATACTCATGGACATGACCAACGCTGGATTGAGTAATCTGGTGAGTATCCCTCACGAGTGTTTCAAGGACTGGAAATCAAGGACTCGGTCTCAATATTTGTGTCGCGGGCTCAACTCACATTGGCTAAAGTCTCAGACTCTAACTCGGACTTGACCAAAAAGAGTTGTGACTCGAAATTGAACTCTACCCTAGTGACTCAGGATGTGAGACTGGGACTCAATTTTGGTGTTGCGGAATCGACTCGAGTCACATTGACTAAAGACTCAGACTTTGACTTGGACTCGACTTGAATGACTTGTGACTCAGAATTGAACTCTACCCTAGTGACTCAGGATGTGAGACTGGGACTCAATTTTGGTGTTGCGGAATCGACTCGAGTCACATTGACTAAAGACTCAGACTCGGACTCGGACTCGACTCGAATGACTTGTGACTCGAAATTGAACTCTACCCTAGTGACTCGGGACGTGAGACTGGAACTCAATTTTGGTGTTGCAGACTCGACTACAGTCACATTGGCTAAAGACTCAGAATTTGACTCGGACTCGACTTAAATGACTTGTGACTCAAAAATTGCACTCTAACCTAGTGACTCGGGACGTGAGACTCAGTGTTGCGGACTCGACTGGAGTCACAAAAGACTCAGACTTTGAGTCGGACTCGACTTAAATGACTTGTGACTCAGAATGGGACTCGAACCTAGTGACTCGTGACTCTGAACTCAAGTGACTCGATCACAGCATTGCTGCGCACTGACAAATTTTGAAAATTTTCAAAAAAATTTCAATTTCAATTTGGTTCTAAGCAAAACCTTTGTAAAGTCTGAAAGTCATTTGCCATTAGAGAATTAGATTTGTTTAATTTTAGTTTTTACTCTCTGATCTTTGTTTTTTCAAACTTTTCTGTTGCCCAAAAATAGTACATTACTGTCGTAACAAAAATGTGTTTGGATTCTAGGCTTTTAAAAATATTTTTTATGATTTACAAAAAACAGTTTGATAACAGAAAACAGTAAACAAATTATAACTTTATAAATTATTTTTACAAGAAAGGTAAATGTTGTTATCATATTCAAGAATTATATTATTTATCTCTTTTTTTTCAGGACATGGATGTGGTTAGATTTATGATATTGTGTTTTGAGTTATACTTCCCTGCGCTTGTTGGTGAGATATTGTTCTTTTTATAATGCTCTCGTGACAATTACACACTGTGTAATCTTAAGGGTACTATCAGAAAGAAATATAATGCCTTCCAGTAGAGAAAAAAACAAGACAAAAAGTCTGAATTTTTTTTGCAATTGTTTCTTGTCAATGCTAAAGAAACACTTTATTAAAAAAAAAAAAGTAACAAAAATAACTTTAGATGCATTTAATTTATGCAAACAAATCATTGTATTGAATTTATTATAGGATATTCAGACTTTCTTCATTTGAATTGATATCTTCTTCTTATTATATCCTACTTGCCTCAAGCATTTTTAATATATTTTTTTCTCTTTCTAGGAATTATGCTGGTATATGACATGCACTGGGTGTTGAACGGTGAGTGTGCATTGTTTAAAGGTAGTATACACCATTTGCAGATATCGAAAATATTTACTACCGAATTATTAAGAAATATCCTACTCATCTGAAAGTAAATGTTGATTCTGGGCATCCAGCAAAATGATTGCGCTAGATATCCTGTAATTATTCAGAAAAATAAAATTTTATAATGAAAAAGTTGCGATCGCCGTCCGGCGAATAAAAATAAAAATAAAAATTTAAAATTATTAAAATTCTATTTTTTCACAAAGATAACATAAGAATAACTGATCGACGCCGTTTGAAAAAACACGCTGTTTTTCGTGCTTTTCTTGGCATCCATGATTCTAAAACTTCGGACAGCTCAGTTAAACGATATTTACTATAAATACAACCCCCCAAATCTACTCATTCATGATAATTCAAGCAATGACCAATGGTGTATACTACCTTTAATCTGTAGACATTTTTTCTTCAACATCAACTTTAATAAGCTGGAAGATTTTATTGTAGTTTGTGTTATTATAAGGGAATGAAAAATGTGGTTGGCCGATTCCAAAAATGCTACCCTGTGGAGACGTGAACACAATGGGGACAATAGGAGTGAAACGGTCTCCACAGGGTAATTGCTATAGATGAATTGGTCTCCACAAGGTTTCACAAAATTAATCTTTGAGGTCTAAGGGATTTTGGGTTAGGGTTAAAGCCCAGGTAATTAACCCTTGTTAAAATAGAACCACTATGAAAAAAGCCCTTGAAGTTCAGAAAATGTACACGAGAACAAAGCGAAGTCTTCAAAATCGGAATTCACGGTTTTAACCAGTTCGCGCTGGAGGACGTATATACACGCAAAGTTTTCCCCAGATTCAAATCTGATGACACATAACATGTCACGAGCAAGGCCGGAAATGTCTGTCAGCAGCAAGCAAGGCCGGGAATGCGTGGGTGTGCTTCCCGGTACCATCAGCCTGAACCCGCCTCGGATCGAGTTTCGTTAAAAATAATCCCGTGCCTCAGCTTGGTGATGTGGAAATAATCCGGGCGCGAACTGGTTAAACAAGTATGTTTAAAACCGGCTCGTTGGCCTGGATGCTTTAATGCCCGAGTCGAAGGCGAGAGCCGGCCAACCACTTTTTTATTCTCATTTATAAATACCTTTCAGACAAAAAGTCAAAACAAGTCAAAAGTTTTTGTTCAATAATTTTACCACGTGTTTTGAGGAAACACCCCTCCAGCTATTTTAATAGTATACCTGTGCCTCGTTACCTACACATACAAGGTATGAAAACATTTGGATGAAATCTTATTCATTTTCCCCCAGCAATTTGGAAGTTGATAGAGAAACTGCTATCCCAAGAGTCGAAAGACCACATCAAGTTTGTAAGAGGACCTGCTATCTTTGACTTGATCGCACTAGATCAGCTTCCGCCATACATGGGGGGCACGGTGAGTTGAGTGAATGGACGGAAGTCTGTGGATATCCAACAGATTCAGCGATTGATTGTGCAAAACAAGACTGCATCTTGACCTCAAGATTCTGTCCAATCGGAACAAAACTGCATCTTGACCTCAAGATTCTGTCCAATCAGAACAAGACTGCATCTTGACCTCAAGATTCTGTCCAATCAGAACAAAACTGCATCTTGACCTCAAGATTCTGTCTAATCAGAACAAGACTGCATCTTGACCTCAAGATTCTGTCCAATCAGAACAAGGCTGCATCTTGACCTCAAGATTCGGTCCAATCAGAACAAGACTGCATCTTGACCTCAAGATTCTGTCCAATCAGAACAAGACTGCATCTTGACCTCAAAATTCTGTCCAATCAGAACAAGGCTGCATCTTGACCTCAAGATTCGGTCCAATCAGAACAAGGCTGCATCTTGACCTCAAGATTCTGTCCAATCCGAACAAGACTGCATCTTGACCTCAAGATTCTGTCCAATCAGAACAAGACTGCATCTTGACCTCAAGATTCTGTCCAATCAGAACAAGACTGCATCTTGACCTCAAAATTCTGTCCAATCAGAACAAGGCTGCATCTTGACCTCAAGATTCGGTCCAATCAGAACAAGGCTGCATCTTGACCTCAAGATTCGGTCCAATCAGAACAAGACTGCAATTTGACCTCAAGATTCTGTCTAATCAGAACAAAACTTCATCTCGACCTCAAGATTCTGTCCAATCAGAACAAGACTGCATCTTGACCTCAAGATTCTGTCCAATCAGAACAAGACTGCATCATGACCTCAAGATTCTGTCCAATCAGAACAAGACTGCATCTTGACCTCAAGATTCTGTCCAATCAGAACAAGACTGCATCTTGACCTCAAGATTCTGTCCAATCAGAACAAGACTGCAATTTGATCTCAAAATTCTGTCCAATCAGAACAAGACTGCAATTTGACCTCAAGATTCTGTCCAATCAGAACAAGACTGCATCTTGACCTCAAGATTATGTCCAATCGGAACAAGACTGCATCTTGACCTCAAGATTCTGTCCAATCAGAACAAGACTGCATCTTGACCTCAAGATTCTGTCCAATCAGAACAAGACTGCATCTTGACCTCAAGATTCTGTCCAATCAGAACAAGACTGCATCTTGACCTCAAGATTCTGTCCAATCAGAACAAGACTGCATCTTGACCTCAAGATTCTGTCCAATCAAAAGGCCCCTTCTATCGGGTGTTCGTTACCTCGTTGTTGTTTAGGATTTAACAAGTCTTCTGGTTTGGCAAATGTTTGGTAAACCACATTTTCCTTGAATAGGATTGTGATAAATAGATTGAGCTTTCTGATCACATTACTTTCATTCACACATAAGGTGGTGGGGGGGGGGGGGGGGATTTTCTCTTAGTTTGTGGTGAATAGGGGGATTTGTTTTCAGTGTGCGTGCTTATTGTTTGTGGCTACACTGGACTGAACCGCTCTTTCTAATACCGGCTAACAGCACGCCATCGATACTTAGCCGCCCGTAAGCAAGAGGTATTGTGGCGACCAAATTTGATATTTCGGTTAGTTTTAGACCTAATTCTGTCATTTTGGGGGGTAGGACACGTGGGAATGGACCTGGCCGCTACCAGCAGAGGAGAAAGACGTCCTCTTGGAAATCGAAGATGACCAACCACCACACGACGACAGCATGTTCTCCATCGCAAACGGAGACGTGTCTCAGACAGAGGACGGTACTCCCGAACCCTGCAACTCGCCCAAGCCAAAGAGGGTGCATTTTGCCCTGGGGACAGGGGGGAAGCGACAGGGCGTGGCAGACGAGGGGGACGGGCTCGCTAGTGAGAAGAAGCGAATGGTAGGAAATAGAAATAAAGCTTTTGCAGAAGGGTATCTCATACTAGTATCTCACCTTCTGATCAAATTAAAATTAAATGCCAATAGGTTTCAGGATAGTGTAGATTTTTTTATGGGGTGGGATTCTATGTTGCTTTCATAAATCTTTTTTATTAGTGAAAAGTCATGGGTGAATACAAACAAAATTAAGCATTTCATTAAATCGAGCATATATATATTATATATATATATATTTCACAAACGTGACTAGCAAAATGCAACATTTTTGCCCTCCTTCTATTCAATAATTGATTGAAAGAATATAAATGATATTTGTATGATTGAATTAACCCTAACGCTCCTCAATCCTCCAAAATCCTCATTGTGGTTTTTGAGGATTGAGGCTGTATATGGTTTTTAAAATGAGGATTTTTTAGGATTGAGGCACAATGTTGTTTCAAGTGTGGAGGATTTTTGAGGAATGAGGCTGAATGGGGTTTTCAAAAAATCATAATGAGGATTTTGGAGGATTGACTTTTTTCAATCCCCAGAATCCTCATTGCAGTTTTGGAGGATAAAAAAAATGAGGATTTTGGAGAATTGAGGCTAAATGGAGTTTTCAAAAAATGAGGTTTTTTAAAAAAATGAGGATTTTGGAGGATTGAGGATGGTTGCTAGCAAAAAGGGCCTAGGGGGTTAGGGTTAATATAAATAGTGCAATTTAAGGATAGGAATCTATTTTAGTTTACAATTGACTTAATAGTGGCAAGTTTGCTGTGAAACTGAATGGTTCTGTTTATCTTGTGGTGTTTCTTGTTTGTTTTTTCCTTTTAGCCAAAAAGAACGCCAAAGAAACCAAAAATTAATATCCACATAGGAGCGCTCCTGGCAATCAAGTGAGTTATTTGCAGATTTGTGATAAATTTCACCGAGACAAATAAAAGAATATGCGGCTTGGTATTAAAATGATGTAGAAAGTTCCTTAGAGCAATCCTATATCGATGTTTTTGCTGAGTCAGTGACAAGTCAGTCAGTCACTATAAATTCACAAGCAACTGGTAGTGAATGAAGAACGGCCTTGAAAACACTTCATTTGAATGACTTTACTGTTGTGATTATATTATACACATATGGACTGGCAATAAGGTCACTAGAGCACGTCTATTCCCCCGAGGGACTGTGAGTCACCAGAAGGGGGACCTATTTTCCAAAGCCGAAGGCCGAGGGAAATAGGTCCCCCTTTTGGTCACTCACAGGCTCGAGGGGGGATAGACGTGCTCGAAGTGACCGAATCATGCTAGTCCACACGTGTTTTCTAACACACCTCGATCCAAAATATAAAATAATCGTGATCCGATCCAGACGCCGCCACTTTTTATCTTAAAATGAGCCTGGCAAACCTCTTGAGGGTGCTGTAACCAGTCAAAAATGTTAAGTCTATTGCCCGCTTCGGGAACTATTTCCTGCAAATTCACGGTGGCGCAAATCTTATGCACTAGCCTGAATTAGTTAACCCCACGTGACCGTGTTTCAGCCAACCAGAATACAGAACTAGCAAGAGGTGTGTTATAAAACAGAATATCTCAAAGCATATTAACCTCCTGGTCGGGCAATTGTAGTAAAGTGTCTTGCCCAAGAACACAAACACTGTGTTCCTGTCGGGGTCCAATCCCTGGTACCATGCACATTGTAAGCCAATTAACACATGTAAGCCTTCTTTACCTCGAACGCAGACCCGGTGATCAACTTGTCTTTGAGGAGCCCTCGCAGCCTGTAAACAACGAACCGTCCCTGGTTATGAGTCTGACCAACACTACCGACCAACGAGTGGCATACAAGGTAAGGGTCGGTAAATATTCAGATTGAACTAGTGGTGGGATCTAAAACAGAATTGTTTTAGAATAAGCCATTTGCGCGTGAATCTGAGTTAAATTTGAATAACATCTAGTACACTGACTTGCTCACACAGCTTGTCACCGTTGAACTTTAAATTCTCCAGACCAAAGACACTGTTGCCATATCACATGATTCGGGGCAAGCTCTTGCATAGTTACGTAAGAGACGCTCGGCACCAATACATTGTTCACAATGGGTGAGAATGGTAAAAAGACACCAGACCATTCCGGAGCTGGGGGTTGCTAGCGTAAAGGCTTGCCCCGAATCACGTGATATAGCAACAGTGTCTTTGGTCTGGAGAATTTAAAGTTAAACTGTGCCAAGCTGTGTGTTCTTGTCTTGCATTACGATCGAGGATCGAAACACAAAAGAGAACAAAGGGAACAAAGGATCCTCGATCGACGGTTTGCTTGTCCGAATTCTGTCCTCGATCGACGGTGCAATGGCAAAGCAATGGGGATTGGGTTAAGTAAAGGAAGAAAGGAAAACACAATATCGATCCTCGGTCGTTATGTGGTTCACGACTGTGTGAGCTAGTCAGTGTACCAGATGTTATTCAAATTTAACACGGGGTCATGTGCAAATGGCTTATTGTAGAGTTTTGTGGACGAAATTGCATTTCGTGATCAAAAAGTTGTGCATGGATTTTCCCTTTTTTTTTTTGAAAAGTTAAATTGACTGAGCTGAATGTTTAACAGGTTAGGTTTTAAAAATTAACAAAATACATTAACAGCATGTAAAGGCCGGTTCATACTTGGTGAAAAGCGATCGCAAATTTGTGGCGTCACTGGGAGTTTTCACTCTGTAAAGGTATGGAGTGCCGTGGCCTCGTGGTCTGGAGCATTGAATTTGTAATCTGTAGGTAAAGCTACAGGTTAAGGGTTCGAGTCCGGCCTGGGACTACGGTACGTGTGTCCTTGGGCAAGGCACTTTGTCACTCATTGCTTCTCCCCACCCAGGAGTAAAATGGGTACCTGTGAGGGCAGAGATGGTTATTGTGGTTGATTTAGCTACTTTGCGCCGAAATGGCAGCATCGAGCTGTATATACTCCCCAGGGAGCTGAGATGGTATTTAGAATGTTTCATGGGCCCAATGACTGGGGTAATAATGTAAAGCGCTTTGATACACCCACATTGTGGGAGTCTAAGGCCGAGTTCGGGCGGCCTGTTCTTGACACGCGAACTCTGTTCTCGCGCTCGAACGGCGGGAACGCGACCCGTGAACATTGCACTCGGAACAAGAACACACACCACCTCTCCATCAGGGTTTTGCAAGAACACACACGCGTGTCAAGAACAGACCGCCCGAACACGGCCTAAAGCGCTATATAAGAACTAACATATATAACATATATTGAACACATTTCAACTCTGGCGAACTTTCACAGCGAATAATTTGTGATGTCAAATTCGCTTTTGCAAGTATGAACCGGCCTTGTTTCTATATGCCTTTAAATCTCATCTTGTCTCGTCTTTTGTTTTGCAGATAAAAACCACAACGCCCGACAGGTACAAAGTGCGTCCCAGCGCCGGTCCCGTTAATCCCGGCGCGTCCATCAACATAACGATCACGCTGCTCTCGGGCGACAAGGGTTCAGTCTCCCGGGACAAATTCCTGGTGATAGCCACAGAGTTGAAAGAAGCCTTGCGGACGCAGAGCGAACTGACAGAGTTCTGGAAGAGAGTGGATAGGGATGATATCATCGAGCACAGGTGTGAAGACGGGATATTGTTTTTGGCCTTTTTTTAAAACCAGTTTGCATCGGAGGACGCGTATACACGCAAAATTTCCATATTTCAAAACAGATGGTGAATAAACACGGAAATATCTGTCAGCAATTGACTCGCAGCAAGCGAGGCCAGAAATATCAGGGTGTGCTACCCACAGATGCTGGCCTGAACCCTCGGATCGCGGTTTGTGGAAAACAATTCTGCGCCTGGGCCCTAGTCTGTTTCAAAATAATTCTGATGCGAACTGGCTAAGTTGATTAGTTTTTAACTAGTTCGCGCCGGATGACGAATATAAACGCAAAGTTTTCCCCAGATTCAAAACGAATGACGCATTTAAACACGTCGCGAGCAAGGCCGGAAATGCGTGGGTGTGCTTCCCGGCACTATCGGCCTGAACCCGCCTCGGATCGAGTTTCGTAAAAAATAATCCAGCGCGTCAGCCTCGGTGATGTTAAAATAATCCCGGCACAAACTGGTTAAATGCGACTCTGTCTGCATACGTATCTAATAAATAAAATAAAAGATGTCATGACTCCGTGTGCCAACCTGTTATTATTTGCTTGCAGGGTTCGATGTGTGTACCAAGAGTCAAAGAAACCAGAGCTAGACACGGCTGAGCTGAGGAGAGATGTGACGACTTTAAAGAGAAAGGTATTAAAGCCGTATAAAAACTCTTTGTAATTCGGTAACAGTGATGTTGAACGACAGACCGAATTATGTTTTGACTGTGTTAAAATATACAGGCTTTAAATTAGTGCTGGGCGAGTAACTCGACTATGTCACTACTCGTTAAGCTACTCGCGGTTTTTCAACTATTCGAGCACTCGTGCCAGCCCGAGTAGCAATAAGTACTCGGGAGTAGTGATTGTTAGCGAGCGATGATTGTTGACAAGTACCGATTAAGTTGTGGTCGTAAGATGCAACGACATGAAATTAATTGATTTGCCGCTCCCCACAATTGCACGCCTACAATGGCACGTCTTTTTCCAAAATAAATAAGGTTCAACGAACTAAATCCTTTGAGTGAGCTGACACAAAATGTAGTAAAATTCGTCGACCGCAGATGTTCCCGGACAGCTCTCTTACCGCAGAGGTTATACAATGGAAGCAAATACATGTACCTCTCCCGCAGATATCAGGTTTTATAACCTCGTTCCAGGTTTGGGTTCGTGGGATCGTAAATTAATTCAGCAGTGAGTTAAGTCAGTGATATAGTTTCTTTCTAGACAACGTAATTAGACATAATAAAGTTGACTTAATATACGCAAGGGATTTTTATCTTTGTGAATTGGAACTTGAGCGATAAAGGAAACCAAATTGCTGCAAAAATGTTACCCCTTGCGAAAAATGGGACAACTACTCGCAAGTACTTTCTTCGCGAGTACTGGAGTAGGAAAAATCACTACTCGCCCAGGACTACTTTAAAGTATTCCTACCTTTTTTTCCTATTTTTTGTGTCGCCTAAACTAAGTTTTGGGGCACCTACCAGTTCTAGATTCTGTATGATGTATGTATCATTCCGTGATAAACATTCAGGTTAAGTTTTTGAGTAAAAATTGTTTAACTTCTACATACTTTCATGGATTTTCATAAGACTTGGATGCAATGACCCTTGGGTGGAAAGAGACAATTCTTCATCGGATTACTGAGGTCAAAGTTCATTTAGGGGTCATTTGGAATCGTCGGAACATTCAGGCCTTGACCACGGGAAAAGTTGACACTCTCAAATCGAGGATCACTTGTTCTATCTTGCTCCTACTTTTCGAACACAAGTCCTTTTTTGGTACTTGTATTAACCAATTAACTAGTTTGCACCGGGATTATTTTAACATTACCGAGCCGAGGCGCGGGATTTAAAAAAAAAAAAACTAGATCCTAGGCGGGTTCAGGCCGATGGTACCGGGAACCACACCAACTCAATTCCAGCCTTGCTCGCTTCTGACAGACACATTTTTGGCCTTGCTCGTGACGTGTTTATGCGTCATGCGTTTTGAATCTGTGGGAAACTTTGTGAGTATATACGTCCTCCGGCGCGAACTGGTTAACCAAATCAACGTATGCTGATATTTTTTCGTGTAGGTTGACAGCTTGACGCAGCAAGTGGCCACAATCACAGACAACACAACCAAACTACTACGACTGGCGCTGTGCCAACTTACCCTCCTACTGTGCCTTGTCATGTACTACTTTCTCTTGAGCAGTAACGGCGGTGATGAGCAGCCGTCAATGCCTCATGCTAAGGACCAAGGAAGTTACTGTCAGGTGGTGAGAGATCCAGATTGCTCGCCTATTTAGTGGATCTTTATTTATTTTACAATTGTAACTTTTCAAACGGAGGTGGATCAAATTGTTTACGATAATTTAGGTGACTCTGTGAAAATGAGTCAGATGTCGCACAGTGCGCTTACGAGATTTGGGTGGTTGAACGCGGAGAGGGAGGTTTTTGTACGAAAATTCGATATTCCTATTTCATCATTTTCAAATAGCCTGTGCGACTTATGTCAGGTTTCGTAGGACAGGACACAAATGTGTAATGCTTGAAATGTTTAGCCATGTCTAAATTTGCTGTCGGTGGCTATGACTATGACCATTTATACTCACTATAGTATACACCCATATACTTAATACTCATTTTGGACATTATGTACTTAGAATATTGCCTGCTCTTTTTGAGTTATTCTGTAAATTTGTAACAAAATACTCAATAGATTTTCAAATTCAGTATTATCATTTTTGTACAAGCTAGTTACATGTAATAGACGGAAAATGTAAGTTAAATATGCAATGGCTAATACTATGCATTAAATGAGTTGAAATGAGCTGTATTGTACTAAAAGCTGTGAAAATGTTTAATGTTAATGAGTAGTGACATTATTTATTTGGGGAAACAAATATTACTAATACTAGGGGTGTCATACACACCGTGCAGACCCACTAGACAACGAGTAACAACATGAGAATTTGCAGATCTCATGAAATGTATCATCTGAAAAAGAAAGACTTATATGAACAATATGAGCAACATACATACTAGAAAAGATGATTTGAAATGCTTGAAAGATGTAAATAGAATAAATGAGATGGTTCAAAAAACACTTTTTAATTACTGTTGCTTAATACGTTTGTTGTCTAGGAAAAAGCGCAATCTGAAAAGTTTATCGAACCATAACTTGGCAACGCTTTGACCGATTTTGAAAGTTGAAAGGGATTTGCAATCTACTCACCAAGCCCTTCAAGAAATAGTCCCAAATAACTTCCTAAAAGCAATATTAAAATTTGTATTGTCCCCCCTACTAATACTGTACATGTATTTGCAGATATCAAAAATATTTACTACCGAATTATTAGGAAATGTATCTTACTCATTTGAAAGTAAATAATGATTGTAGGCATCCAGCAAAATAATTGCGCTAGATATCCTGTTAATATTCTGAAAAATAGGCGATCAAGAAAACAAGAAGATAACATAAGAATAACAGCTCAACGCCGGTTGAAAACAAATGCTGTTTTTCGTGCTTTTCTCGGCATTCATGATTGTACAACTTCGGACAGGTCAGTTAAACGATATTTACTATAAAATACAACCCAAAAAATCTACCCATTCATGATAATTCAAGCAATTACTACTGGTGTATCCTACCTTTAAATGTTGTTAACACAGGTTTGTTGAAATTTGTGGAAATTGTGTTAAGCTGGGATATTATTATCATTTATTTGTTTTGTTAAGAGTTTTAAGTTAATCCGCAAATGTAAAAAAATTAAAAATCATGGCAAGTGGAGTAATATGAAACTTGCTTTCGAAAATATAATTTTGGTCAGTAATATATGGATTAAAAAAAAATTAACCTCCGATATACATGTAATGTATTTTTTACAAAACTTTACAGTCATAATGGTCTTATTTTTGGACCAAGCAAGGGCCTTTTTCCAAACTCAGGCTCCATCACCATTGCCAAACTGCATGAATAAAGCCACAGATGGAGACTAAGCTAGCTGTGGTTTAAAAAAATGGCCAAGACTTAAAAAGACAAATCGTCCCAGTAAATAAATTAACAGCAGTAAATGCACAAGAAAACAACTGTGCCTTTGGAAAACTGTAAATTGTTTTGAATGCAGTGAACAAAATTGTGAAACTTGCCTCCAAATCTCTATGCAAGTCTTCCTGCGTGCAGCATGTGCTTCTGATTTGAAAATCACAGACGTGTTGTAATAAAAGGCACACCTGGATTTATCTAGTCGTGTAAATGTTCAAGGCGTGTGATTCTGTGGTCCAACCTGAGACTAAACAATACTTGGCAATTTTTTAATAATATTTATCTTGGTTAGTTTACAGTAAAGCCATTTTCTCTTTAATGACATACCTTTTTTCACAAATTATGTAGTATAAGATGTAGCCAAGATGTGGGATTCAGGCGTGCGATTGTTTGCACGACTCGTGCGATGGTGTGGGGGTGCGATCGCACGCCTCAAATCAGGACTGCTCCATGCTTCAACCATATGAAGCAGGATATGAGATGTGGGAAACACCCCCTCTCCTCTGTGGCGGTCATTGTGCTTGCGGAATGTTGTGGTCTCTCGGGAATTATGTTTAAAGGGGGTAGGTGCGTTAGGTAACATTAGTCTAGAGAGTGTACAGGTATGGGGGACTATTGGGGGAAGTTTGTTGGTCCCATATCTTGCTGGCTATAGCTTCAACCTAGGCCAAGTTCGATCAAGGAACTATAGTTAACTAGTGGTTAGTTCGTGACGTCATTAGGGCATGCGTACTGAAGTTGAAGTGCGAACGACTCGAGTCGAACTATTGATAACTGCCAAACTAGTCGTCTCTGTACTGTGCTATTAAAGCGGCTATTGGTTACCATCGATGCGACCAACCACGGTAGGCTGGTCGTGAATAGTCGACTAGACTAGTCCAACCATCGTCGACTAGCCTGAGTTCGATCAGAGTTAGTCAAACTATAGTTAACTATAGTCCTTGATCTAACCATGGAGCTATGAAGAGGCCCTACCAACAGTGCTTGAATAGCGCCCTCATGCTGCAACTGCACAGAATGTGACATGACTGTAAAATGAGTCCTAAAAGGACAATTTTTCAGGTTTTATTTTTTCACATGCAGTAGAAATAACCTCATTGGCTCTTCGTTTTTGTGTATCACTCAGGTTGACGTGACACCTTATCGTGTTGATATTTTCGATGTTATAACATCTTGACAAAGTATCAGCAATCAAGTTATCTTGAGGCCATGGCCTCGTGGTCTGGAGCATTGAATTTGTAATCTGTAGGTAAAGCTACAGGTTGTGGGTTCGAGTCCGGCCTGGGACTACGGTTCGTGCCTTGAGCGAGGCACTTTGTCACTCATTGCTTCTCTCCACCCAGGAGTAAATGGGTACCTGTGAGGGCAGAGATGGTTATTGTGGTTGATTTAGCTGCATCGAGCTGTATACTCCCCAGGGAGCTGAGATGGTATTTGGAATGTTTCATGGGCCCAATGACCGGGGTAATAATGTAAAGCGCTTTGATACAGTCTAAGTCTAAAGCACTATAAGAACAAACATTATTATTATTTATTATTATCTTTGCCTTTTATATGGCAAAGATAATCGTTATAAATCGTGTTATTATTATATAATATACAGATGTTATTTGGGTGAAAGGGTCCACCCTTTCCATTGATTTCTATTGTGTGGGTTAATTTTAGGCTTATTACTCCATAGTAGATCTGGTGACTTGCCACTCATTCGGTTGTATTTGGGTCACAAATGTAGTGTATGTATCCTGAATTATCAGCTTTTTCTTATGCAACACGCAGTTGATGCACATTCGTAATCGGATGTTTAGCCAACAGAAATAGAAAATTTAAGTTTTGCCAATGCAGTTAATGTATTTCTAAAAAAAATAGAAGGAAAAAAATAATCCTAGGATGAAAAGTGTAGATATCATTAAGTCTGTATAAATTTAACAATGTATATTTTGTATACGGCTGGAACTGGTTAATGTACTTTGCCCAATTTGGTTAAATGCCCTTTAATAATTTATCAGCTGGATACATGAAACTGCTTCTGTCACAATGAAATAAACGACAGTTCAGATGAGAATTCTATGAACTGCATTACGACTTTATTTTGATATTTTTGGGATGGGCCTGGCTTGACAACATTTTGATGGATTATGATGGACATAGGCCTATGAAGCACTGCGTGGTGAATCCGATTGAATTTGTTAGTGCTGGGACTTAAAACCAAATGTTTTAATATTCGGTTTCAATTTAGAAAACCGAATATTCGAAACCAACCCAACAAATTATAGTCTTCCATTTTTGTTTGACACAGACAATTGTAACATCTTCCAATTTGCTCCATGGTCTTCGATTGTACTAGTGGTTCCATTATTAGCCTGCCCATTAGACTTATTTGTGAGTTCCCATTCATTTCCCCCCACATCAAAGTTCTGGGGTGTTTTTGTAAAGACCCAGTAGTCACTGAATCCTCCCCACTATAACCAGTCATTGAGAGGGCATTTCTTGTGGCACCTCACTCATTACTTTTTGCTGGTATGATTGTGAGCTGGATGAGTTCTTCTGTTGAAATCAAATAATCGGTATTCTGTTTTAATTAATTTTTTTAGGATAACCGGATTTCCAAATCTCAGATTTCTCCCACCACTAGAATTTGTCCATCATGCAATTACCGATGTTGTCATCATAGGCCTTGTGTACTCAATCCAGCATCAGTGATAGTTCCATAATCCCATGTATAAGGCCAAATAAAATAAAAAAATGTTTAGCGTCACCGCCCGCTTCCTTTTTGGGAGCCGCCTCCTTTTTCTTTTTCTTTTCTTTTTGAAAATAATAATAAATTTGACCATTTTTGGCAAAAAAAACTTTTTTTAATTTTTTTATTTAAGATAATAAAATGTTAAGATCGTATTTTTTAGACTTTAGCATCACTGTGTACATGCTCTGGAAATATATTTGTTCTAATAGGAAGGCTAGGGTGTGACATGTAGTCGTGTACGGTGCATACTTTTAATTTTTAATCGTGGGTGAACCATGTTTTAATTTTAAATTGGAAGATAGGGTGTGACATGTTAACTGCATGACTCGAATTAAGATGTGTCGGGCGGCCATTTTGAAAAAAAGAAAAAAAGAAAAAGAAAAGGGCCTCCCGCTAAACATTTTGTTTTTTTATTTGGCCTAAGAAACAGAGTGAGAGATGGATTTTGACAGATTCAGTAGGAAGTTATTAGGGTTACACATCAAACCAGAAATTCAGCAACCACCACACTCCAATGGGTTAAATACAAATTTAGGTCATTTGTTTTATTGTCTTCTCAAGTTAACTTCAAACAAACATATTGCTAAACATCTTTATCTCAAATTGTAAACGCACAACATCAACATGATGAGTTTTAAAACTACAGAATATATATATATTTATATATATATATATATATAAGGATTGGTTTTTTTTTTTTTCATGAAAGCAGTTTGTGAATGTGAAAGACCCATCCAAAACTTTGACAATTTCCAGCACTGCCAACACAAAAATGGCGGAACCTGGGTATTATTACAACGAACTGTTTCTGGTTTACTATTCAAAATTATTCAACGATTAACACCAACAGTAAATGCAGCCCCCAAAATATATGTACATCCATATATATTCTTTAATAACCATTTCACTAGTTCCCCAAATGACATAACCTCTACTCTTTCAAAGCCCTTAAATAGTCGGATCCAAAACCCGACTCATTCATCTGACTTCGCTCGTTCCCACCCCCCATACTGGGCGCTGGACAATTTCTGTCAAGATTTCTGTGAAGGAAACACATGGCATTCACGTACCATTACCTTTCGAATTGCACGCAGCGCAGCTAAGCCGTGGAACTGGTGACCTCTTGTTCACAAATCACACAAAATCTATCCAATCAGAAATCAAAGCGCATCAGCGTTTCCCAGCGTCTACTATGGACGGTGGGCACGAGCGAATTATATGACATGCCACACATGGGCAGGGCCAATATGAGCAATGGGCGGGGCCAATATGAGCAATGGGCGGGGCCAATATGAGCGATGGGCGGGGCCAATATGAGCGATGGGCGGGGCCATATGTGCAGTGGGCGGAGCCTAATGTATTGATCTGTTTTTCGGCAAAACATGGAATTTCGAGGAATCTAAAAGAAGTGGGCAAACTGCACTGAAGAAAAGACTTCGACTGCTTTCAGTTGACAAAAGGTAATGTCAATTCCATCATAGTCTTTTCACGTAGTGCACGCGCCCGGTGCGTTAACGACACGATTATAGACCAGCATCTTACTGACATATTCATCTTTGCAAACTCGATCCAGCAGTTTTCCTTTTCCTTATTTATCTGCAGGCTCTCCTAGGAAGTCAGTGATCGCAGAATGGCGGTTGTTTACATACGCGCAATACATACTTACTACGCCATCGCACGACATTCCTTTGTGAAGCAGCGCGAATTAGATAAGCAACACAGGCCAGCGCGACTGCTGAATGGGTAGTTGACTGCGGGAAGAGGCAGTGCATATTTGAATGATCGATGATTGAAAAGGTCGCCCCATTTAACCAGTTCGCGCCGGATGATGTATATAAACGCAAAGTTTTCCCCAAATTCAAAACGGATGACGCATAAACACGCCAAGTTCAAGTTCGGAAATGTCTGTCAGCAGCGAGCAAGGTCGGAAATGCGTGGGTGTGCTTCCCGGCACTATCGGCCCGAACACGCTTCCGATCGAGTTTCGTTAAAAATAATCCCGCCCCTCGGCTCGGTGATGTTAAAACAATCCCAATTGGGTAAAAGGGTCGACCGTCTGTTTGCAAAGACGATAGTGCGAGTTAGGGAGATGGACTAATCGTGTCAGTAGCGGGTGCACAGTGTGAAATAACATGCACAATCAAATATAGAATACAGTTGTCTTGGGCAAAGACTAGTTCCGTCCTTGATAAAAATGTAGGTAATCATTGTTGTCTAGAAGAAAATGCAAAAAAGCAATGACGACAATATTTGAATTGTAACAAATTGTTATCTTGAAGAAAATGCAAAAAGCATTGAGGACATGTAATTTTTGTGAAAGAATTCCATATCCCAATATCAGATATGATGAGGATGTCTCAGTTTTACTGCAAAGGATGCTTACATTTCGGAAGTTGGATAACACCGTTTAGGAATGAGAAAACTAAATTACTCCTTGAAAATACTTTTTCTCTGGTGGCCCATAGGTTTAGTACAGAAGAAATCGAATGATGTCAGAAAATATGGAATTCTAAAAAGAAATTATCGTGCATTTAATTGTTCATCTAACCCGAATTCTCCACAAACATTCAATCCTCACCAATATCCTCTAATAATAATTGTTTCTACATTGTCAAACATTTTATACCAATTTAAACTGTATAAATAGAAAGAACTATCGGTTTTCTTCTGTGCAACTTTTGTCTATTGTAAGGTCCCCAAGTTTTTTATCAAAAGGATGATTCGAAACGTTCTTATATTTTATCAATCGATATAAAATATCACCTCATATATATGGATAATACTTCTTTTTTTTCCTAAAAATGAACAATCATTTTCATGTAGCTAAACATCTTCAAATAGTAATTAGTACTAACATTTTGTATAACATATATCGTTGAAAATAAATAATGGTAAAATAGGAATCAAACAATAACTTGAAATAAATACTGATATCACTAAGCTCAAACTTTGAGCTTGAACTATACACTTTGTCATTGATCAGCCAATCCCATGATTTAAAGGGGGAGGGGAGGAAATAGACCACTAAAGCCCTTTTCACACTCGACAAATCTTGGGGTTGACGCAGGGTTTAAAGTATTTCACACTTGTTTCACACTTGTTTCACACTTGTTTCACACCTGGGTCAACCCTGCGTCAACCCTAGGGTAACCCTGCGTCAACCCTAGGGTAACTCTAGGTCAACCCTAGGTCAACCCTAGGTCAACCCTAGGTCAACCCTAGGTCAACCCTCCTTTAACCCCAAAATTACTAACACCAGGTTAACTGAGCGAAATAAGCTCAGTTTGTGAAACAATACAGAGTTGAACACGGGGTTGAAAAATCCAAAACTCGACCCTGGGCGGCAGCAGGTACGCCAAGGGTCGAGTTAGTACAACCCGGGTTAATTAGAGGCTGTAATGCGAAAAGGGCTCGACACTTGTATTCAAGTCCCTGCAAGTCCGGTCACAAGTCCTAATACATAAAGCCAGTTGCAAGTAACTGGTTGAACAACGACAAAGGAATGCTTTTGTCAAAGCTCATTTGACCAGCCTGTGATTTGATTTGGTACTGGAGAACTTGTGATGGATTCGAATAAATCTTCTGCTTAGACATCAATAGATTCTACTTTTTAGCTCATTCTTTAAAATAAAAATATTTGGATGACATGATTTTTCTGTGATATAATGGTGGGATACAATGTGGGGTAAGACATGCATATTTTACATGTACACAGAGAAAAGGGTTGTTGTAATATAAGTTATGTGTACTGAAGTCCATTAACATCAACCATGGGTCAATTTCATCATGGAGGAATAAATAGTTAAGCACACAAATTTGCTTAGCACAAACAAGTCTTGCTCAATAAAAACAGGTTCCAGCCAAAACTCTAGTTTTCATGCTAAGCAAATTGTTTGTGCTTAGCAGGTCCATGAAATTGGCCCTAGCACTTCAGTGGTGATTCCATTATCCCATGTATAAAAAGCAGAATGACTGATGGATTTTGGTGGATTTGGTCCTGTACTTAGTAAAAAGGCAAAAGGGAGTTTTAGGGTTAACATTGCTCAATTGGGCAGCCCCAATAAAAGCAGTCTCACACATCAGCCATCTTGGCTCAGGTTCCTAATGGCAAGACAATGCTAAACACTTGGTGGACGGTTACTGTCACCAGCCTAATTACTCATATTTTCAAGGTTCACTTCAAAACTTTGTGATTTGTATTGATGACAACAGAAATTACAGTATATTTTGAAGGGATGCATTTGGCCTTTGCATAATTCAAAATTAAAAAACTTACAACACGAACCCCGATTTTCTATTTTGATGCTCAACTATTTTGAATTTTTCAACAATTAACATCAAAGCCGGGAAGAACCAATTCATTTCAGCTAAAATATAGTACTATTTCATTTCTGAAAAAAAAAAAAATCTCATCACATTAATAAAATAAGGAAAGTCGTCAAGCGAAAACTTTAAAAGCAAACTTTATAAAATCCAGTTTTTTTAAATGAATTTATATACCGAGAAAGTTGAATGAACTCTATACATGCTGTGGCCCTCTGTATTGATGATTTCACCCAATATTTACCAGACGACATTGCAGTTTTCAATGGGAGTCACTGTTCGACGCTCTATAATTTTACGTGCAAAATACTGACACACAAAATACTGACACACAATCGGTTTTAGACCAAAAGACAGTGAAATGTGCAGTTTCAAAACTGTCGGTCATGGAAGATGATAACAACTTAAGAAGACTGGAAAAAATGTATAATGCGCAGAGGAATACCCTCAGAAGCCACAGAGTCAAAAAATGAACGTGGAAAGTGTCAATGCACGATAGGAAAATTTACCCAGTGATGTATTGCGGTAAACAGTGCATAACATCTTCCTTTAAAGGGATCGTATACGTTTGGTAATTACTCCAAAAATTAATGGCAATAAAAACTTACTTGGTAAGAAGTACAGCAGCTTTGGATAGTATAATGCATTTTTAGAAACTTTTCACTTCAAAGTACTGCGGTTATGGAAAAAGATATCACTTTTTATCCCCCAAAATTTGAATCTGAGAAGCGTTACTGCAGTGACGTTTCTCAGATTGTGTATTCCAATGCGGATTATATTCTTTCCGCGTGGACATATTCTTTTTGCGTGGACATAACCGTTCCCGATTTTCGGCAATATATCAAAATCGCTACCACCTTTTGAAATGAAATTTTTACAGGCTAGTTTTATGGTATATATCTATAATTTATAGGATTAAAACAAACGGTGGGTTCCAATTACCAAACGCATACGATCCCTTTAACCGCCCTTTAACCAATCAAAAGCATACCATGTCATGCAAGCAGCAGCCTGCTTTGAATAAAACCTGAATTATGAACCTCAGCCATTAGTCAGGCTTTTAAGCAGACCCGGGTGACAAAAGTAGAAATTTAGAAGACAAAATCAGGATAAAGGTAGAATTGTTGTTGATACCTATGTAAAAATGACTCAGATTTTGGTCTTTTTTGTTTGTTTTTAATTTTACAAAAATGGATGCGCACAAGGAAGAGAAACAATGTTTTTTTTACTTGGCATAATTTAAATCTGTTTTAAAGTAAATACCTGTCTTTGCCAGTTAGTTTTCCTGTAAGGTTAGTCTATAAAAAAAACTAACTGCCCCATAACTCTTAAGTAATTTGAATAGCAAATCGTGCTATTATCTCAAGTAAAAAAAAATTTTAAAATTCACAAAAACTCTTCTAGACATCAACCACAACAAACCAAACCGAGACAGCTCTTGTGCAATGCATTTTGCAAATTTCCATTAATAAAAATCGAAAAAAAAAAAATTTTCCTGATAAAGTTCACCCGAAAACTCTCTTTGGTTGTTTTCTTGGCATGAAATATAAATATGATTGCACTCTGATAACTAAATGATTCTGATTTTTTCTTTTACAATTATATACATCTAAAATATTTGAAACACGTACTGCACAGTTTATCCGCTGGCCAAACACAGGGAAGTGCCACAGCGCCCTCAAGAGGGACCGGAAGAAAGAGAGAACCATAGCCAGGGGCCTGTTTTTTGCGACTGTGACAACAAACATTTTTGTGACAACCAGAAAAATGTTTTGAAAACGAAAACGAAAACGCTCAACCAATGACCAAAGCCAAAGTTTGTGGTAACGGTCGCAAAAACCGGACCCAAATTTCATCAACTTTTTGTGTGTGTGCAAATGTTTTAAGTTAATGCAACTTCTATAAAATATAGAATATACGTACCAATATTGATACAGTTGAACAAGTAATTGTTGGAAGAAGTTGTTTCAATATAGTTGGGCTGATAAAACCTTCCAGTTGAAAGCCGAAGATTTAACGCTGCAGTGTAGACCAGTAATTTGCATAATACTGCTTGAAATTGGACCGAATACAATCATGGATCACAAAGATTGTATTTCAAAGTACAGCTGTTTTTCTCTTTGCAAATTAAATTTTTCGGTTTTAAATCGTCGTGATTGTCTTTTATATTTCTGAAGAAATTTCATGTATAGGCTCAATTAGTTTGGCTAAAATAAGTCACCCTACCTTCAACACTGAACGTACAATACTTGTCAAAATGACAATACACAGAAATAACTCCTGTCCAAACTATATCATAATATATCCTAACACTTTTATAAAAAAACAAACTTTCAGAATCCATTAATGATGATAAAATGTATCAAGTTTTGAGCAGGCAAAAAATTGTCTGCAACAATCGATAATATCGTAAAAGGTCAACAGCAACGCACCAATGATGATGGGAACTTGGAAGTATTTGCAATTTCAATAAATAAAGACAGTTGGTTTTCATAAAGTCAGGCCTCCTTTATGAATAGCCGTTCGTCGGTCTGCATTACTCGATTCAGGATCGCCGACGTTGACCGTGAAGACGTTGTCTTTTTTCTCGCAGTTCAGTCCGAGCAAAGGAGCAGATTGCCTCCAGAAAGGGGTAGCAGATCCTCTGCCGCTGTTCTTGGGAGGTTTATCCAGCTCCTCGCTGTCTGACACAGTCCGTCTTTTACGCTGCTCTCCAAGCGACAGCATGATAAATTCGTCGAAGCTCTGGTCTAGGGTCCGCTGTTGGGGCGAGTGCTGTTGCGCGAGCTCTATCCCAGCATCGGTGAACCGGTTCGGCTGCGACACACTGCGCATCATGGACTCCTCCATGGTCCTTTGGGGCGGAGGAGTGCGGTCGCGCGTCAGCACGTCGCTGGACTGCGACTGCCGCACAAGAGGCCGGCGATAACGTGGTTGATCAGTGGAGCCCGGAGTGGACAATACCTCGTCCGAGTTGGTTGTCGTGCTCATGACGTCGGTTTCCGGGACGCTTTGGAGCTCGCGCATCATCGGCGTGAAGCTGGAGTACCCGGCGAGCAGCGACAAGTCGTGAGTCTGCTGCTCCCCGCGGAAGGGGCTCTTTGGAAACCGCACATTTCCAGGTTTCGGCGAAGCAGGCTCAAGGGGAGGTGGCACCTCCAACGGCAGAGACTGCTGTTTCCTGTGAGCCAGCTCCACCTCTAGATTCTCAAACATCCTTTCGACATCCTCCACAACTTGGGCTTTTAGGTCCGGACTGATGATGTTTGGTTCCGGCTCATACAACCGCCGACTGGGTTTTGCATCCACGTGCCCATTTTCTTTCTTGGGGCTGGCGAGTTGAACCTTGGCAGTTTTGACGGGACTCCTTCTGTGCTCCGCTTCGCCTTTGTGCTTCCCTCGTTCCTTCTCGTTACTCGCATTTTTATCCAACAAAGGTTGGTTTTCCGTAGGTTCCGATTCACCACTTTCCTCGCTTAGACTCCTCCGCCGTTTAGCAGTCTGTTCACTAGTTAAAGAGATTCCGACATGTTTTCCCACGGGAATCCTCTCCGAGACTAATCCATCCACCAGGTGGATCCCGTTGGTTTTGGGCCGGTTAGCGTCTTCCGATTTCAAAGAATGATTTCGTCTAAGGCCGACTCCCAAGGACACTGCTGGTATGGTCTCTTCAGCCGGCGTCAAACCCACGTCATGGTGTGCGATGACATTAGACATCTCGTACTGTTCCAGATGCTCGTCGTATTCGCAATCAGACACCACCCCCATGAATTGGGTGATGCCCTCGCGGTCCACGTCCCCTCCTTTCTCGTCCATGGCGCGCAGGAGGCTTGCGTGATCTGTCCGCGGAACGTGCCTCGGTGAAGAACTTTCCTCCTCGGCCTCACTGGTCCCCGACTGATCGATAAACTGCGACGATTCGCTCACCGACGTCCCTAGCGACAGCCGCGAGTTGTGTAACGAGGACCGCTGGGAGGAATGCTGGGAGCTTTTCCGGAGCTCCTCGAAGCTGAGGTTCAGGTAATCGTTTTGGGACTGCGGCGAAACTGCCGAAGCGTTGTTGTTCTTGGCAGCACCTGCGTTTAACGCGCTCGTCCCGCTGTCCACTTGGCTCGTCTCCATCTGCAAGACGTCGCTGCTCGACATACTCGGCGAGTGGGTGCAGCTCAACGCTTGACCCCTCATGGTCAAGACCAACGAGCGAAACAGCTGCCAGTCACCAAAGTTCATTTCCAGCACATCTTTGAGTTCGTCCAAGTCACACTGAAGCAGGACGTGTCCATTGACATTGTGCTCGGCTATCCTGGTCTGGTAGCGGGGAATCGAATGCTTGTCGATTCCTTCCAGTTGTAGTAGACGATCGCAGACGTCCTTGACCGTCAGAAAACCGGGACTAGGAGTTCCGCTGACTGCTGGACTTGGTATCTGAGAAAGAGAGAAAAACATTTAATCAATTGTTGGGCTTTATTCAATGCCTTATAACAAAAACTTTAACCGAAAGATTATTGTCAATAGCAGGGCCAATGTCATAGCTATTCAGTAAATGTCTTAGCAGGAAACCAGTAAATATAAATATATAATTCAAGGCATTTTGGTTTTCAAACATACTTTGCTTGTAACAAATATTTCTCTTGCGCTAAGCATTAGCCAGTTCGGTATTTTAATGAAGTACTCCAGGTCAAAGGTCATCAAGGGTCGACATAAGAGTCGTGCATCTTGTAACTACAATGGGATGTAAACAGCCATTGTGCTTGCAAATAACGTTGTACATGTGCCTTCGAAAATTATTCAATTATCCCGAATGACCATATAATTGCGGGCATGTGCAGAAATACCGAACTGGCCTATTCTCGAATTTGCAGCATCGTGACACTGGCCCAACTTTGACATTTTAGCTTGCAATTTTGGACAAAAAGGTCTACCAAAACGCGAGGTGAAATGTTAAGATTAAAAGGTATATGTTGTCAACAGCAGTCGGGGCAGGTTTGGGAATGGGGCTAATATTAATTGGTTAATTGTTTCATTATTTATATAAAGAACGTCGAAAAAAAAGAGTTACTCTATATTAAACCCTCCAGGCTATTTTGGCTAGAAACATGCACTATTTTGTCAAAATGACTAGCTTGCCCAGTGCGGCAAGATTCATCAGGTCAAAAATCTCGAAGCCAAACTGCCTCAGAGTTACTGGTCACCCAATGCAGCAAGATCCATCTCTGGCATTGTTCAATGGGGACTAGCTTTCAATAATCTTAGACTTGGCTGTTTAATGCACTGGTGTTTAAAAAACTAGGAATGTTTATTACAAATTAAAAAAACAGTAAATGAAATCAAAGTTATTATAGACTGAATCACAAAATAACAACTGAAATAAATTAACTTTGAAAAAAATATTGCTTCTTAAATTAAAGAATAAAGAAAATTCTGAAGTAGAAAAGAGGATGCTTGATTTCAAAGTTTAAAGTTAAACGTATATGAAATTGCAAAATATGGTCCATTGAAACCAATACTTGACTTATCCAGTCTAAACACTTTCCTGTGATTAATACAATACATTTTAAATATTTAAAAGAAAATCTTTAAAAGAAAAGATGCCCTTAATATGTGATGTGATCTGGGAAAAGCCTTCACATGGTGAAAAATTTGTAAAAAAGTAATTACTAAAAAAGCTTCCTTTCTCAATAAGGTCATAACAGGTTTTTAGAATTTTCGAAGAGCATAACTCAAATTATAGAAAACCTACAATCGTGAATAAAACGGTTTTGAAAACAGCACAGTGTCATTGTTTTTTCGATGTACACTAAACAAAAATATAAACGCCCCAAAATGGTTATTTGTCTTGATTTGTAAACAACATTTGTGTCTATCTCTGCCAGTGAGGAATTGCTCAGTGATGCAGTGATTCCACCCACAATCACTACATTACTGACCAATTCCTCACTGGCAGAGATGGACACAAGTGTTGTTTACAAATCAAGACAAATAACCATTTGTGACCTGTCATCACAAAATGAGCGTAAAGTCGCACGGAGTGATTTCCCAGTACGGCCAGTCAAAGTCAAAATTTGAAGGGGTGGTCGATTTTGAGATTATATGTTTTTTTCAAAGACAAAATCCCCAACAATCAATTCCCAATTTTTCAGGACGATCAGATAAAAACAAAATTAGTTTTTGAGACAATTTTGACTATGCCTTTCTATGCCTCTCACACAATTTCTCGCAAGAAATGCCTGTTTTCTCATAATCTCTGTATTAAGACTAGACTGAAAAAGAAAAAGAAAAAATATTGAGTATCAAACCTCCAAGTGTTATATGTTATACCATTGGAAAGCTCTGTATCCACAGAATTTAGAAATACCGATATCTCAATTTTAGATTTTGCCGACTTTACGCTCATTTTGTGATGACAGGTCACATTTTGGGAGCGTTTATATTTTTGTTCAGTATATATAACATAAAAATAACTAATGTCACCAAGTGAAGGGTTTTCCCAGCAGATCACACCACTAATGGCTGAACACAACGAACGGGGATAAAGTGAAATAAGACGGGTAGAAGGGGTCTGAAAACCCAAAAATTTGATCAGAGTACATAAGAGTCAGTGAGAATAGAACTAGAAGCACCAGCTCATGATCTGAAGAAGGGTACGGGGTCAAAAACTCACACAATTCAAAGAGGAAAAAGTTCAGAAAGTTTTGGAAGTAGGGTTAATAATGGGGTGGTCTCCACATCAAACGGTTTGGTTTTTATAATTTGAAAATGACTGGGTAACGTTGGGATCCATGGTAGGGCGACGGTACCAAAATTGATTGGGGGTGTGGTGGGGGTGGAGTGGGGAGAAGGTCCCTCTTGGGGTAGTTGAGGAGTTTTGGAGTTTGGAGTTTTGGAGTTGGGGGAGGGTCAGGGGAGTTGGGGGAGGGTCAGGGGAGGGAGAGGTGGGAGGGGGAGGGTGGAGTGGGTAGAGGGGAGGGTGGAGTGGGGCGAGGAAAGGGTGGAGAGGGGAAAGTGGAGTGGGGGGGGGGGGGGGGGGGGGGGGTGAAGAAAAGTATGGGGGCAGTCAACAGTCAACAATACAACATTCTAAGAGGTGGCATATTACCTTAACTACTGGTATTATAACAATTTCAGGCTGGATACAAAAAAATGATGAAAACGAAACATAAATAGTTGTGAAAAATGCTAAGAGGAAAAACAAAGGCAAGCTTCGTAAAACATTAAAATGAACTTGATAAAAAATCTCATTTCGGGCGGCCATGTTGGGCTATACTACAACATGAACAGGAAAGTAAAAAAAAATGAAAGAAATAAAACACGAAAATAAACAAATGAGAACCAGACAGTTTTTCCCAGACTAATACAACGGTGATTTTTTTAAAATTAAGGGCTATAAAAAGTACTTTGACCCTTTTCCCCCTCTACCAATGAAACAACTTGAATTATAATATTGTGACCCAACCCAACAAAATGAGTCGCAAGTTGTCAGAGTAACATGCTTTTTAACAGTGTCCTACACTTATAAGTCAACCCTTTTACATAAATAAAATCTGTATTTTATAAGATGTCAATAAATTGAGCAAGTTGTGCTTTGTAATGCATGTAAACAAACTAATACCTGAAAACTTGTCATTACGACTCATTTCGAGGGATCAGGGAACAGTTTGCATAAAGCACTCAGAAAGAATTCCATATCTGGACATCACTCCAAATTCGGTGTACAAAACCCAACAGTTATGGGTCACGACAAAAAAGTATTTCTCCAGAAAGTTTCTCATTTCTAAACATTGTTCTCCAACCAGAATACTAAGCGTCCATTGTGTCCAAGATTGGACCTCCTCAGCATAACAACATCTGATGTCCAGATATGGAATTCCTTCTAAGGACTCATGTATATTCATGAGGTAACTCGTTTTTTCTCCTATCCGTGACCCACCTTTTTGGAGAAGGGATTAAGGGCAGCCATCTGGTAGCTGAGACGGGAGGGCGTGTCGCTTAGGGCGGAGTAAACCGACGAATGACTGGAGATCTGGTTGGGGAAGTTGCTGCCAAAACTCTGGGGGCGGGGCAGGGCCGAGATGTTAGGCAGGGCCCCGGCCATGTCTTGACTCTCTAAGGAATCTGCAAGTAGGAACCCATTCAATTTCAAAACATTTTGGATCAAAGGTGTTTTTCATCATACCAAAATGACTATCAATTTACAGTTTACTTAACTTAACTCAACTCTACGGAAACAATTTTAAGTTTAACAATAGAAAATGCAATTTTCTTATGCATTTTGCAGTTGATGTCTTGCAAATCAACACGGTTCACGTTCGTCTTGGATATCATCATTTTTTTAAATTGTGTGTTGCATTTTTGTTATATTGATCATCATTTTAACCCAAAAATTGCCCGCAAAACATCAAAACTCTGCCATCTATCTAGAACATACCTGTTTATTTTGTTTTGTTTTTAATGTTGCAAGCTAGTTAGGCAAATCCGATAACTAAAAAGGGGATTTTGTTCTCTAGTAGGAACGGGGCCCATAACTACACAATCACCACATTTTCAATCATTTAGCATTCAAGCTAAAAAACTAACTAAGTTACAATGTCTCAAAGCTTTGATTGAATGTATAAGCCAAATAAATTGGACGTCTTTATTCACAGATTACAAACCAACTACTGATGGAAATTTCCCCCAAAAAGGGGCCCCGGAAAGACGCATCTTTTGAAATGACATATTTGTTGCCTTTCTTCAAAATGACAGCATACTAGAAGTTTAGAGTCATTAATATCTTTACAACAAGTAAGTTTTTCAACAGTATTTTGGATAGCTGCAAAACATCTACTTTGAGTAGCTTGAGGTACCGTACCTTTGATTTGCTTGCGCAGGTAGGGGTCTAGATGGCAAGCGCAGGGCAGGAAGCGCCGGAGGTCACCGACGGTCAGTACCGGGGTGTGCTTGGTCAGATAGACCAGGAAACTCCGGCCGTCTTGGTCAAGGTCCAGCAGGGGCTCTATCTCTCGGCTGGCTGGAATCTCATCCTGGATTCTGCTCACGAAGACAAGGTTCACAAGTTTCACAGGTGAAGGGCACAATTTGTAAAATTCTCATTCAGAGATTTGATCCAGACACACGTCCAAAGATTTAGCCGAACTCTGGTGGTGTTATAATCACTATCAGATTACAAAATGATTCTGAAGTTCTCAATGTGACAAAACTCATGAAAACAAACAAATCAACTAGCTTGCCTTACAAAATCAGGACACTGCTAAAGAAAGTAACACAAGCAGTGCTAAAAGTAAAAGAAGGGGACAAAAAAAACAACCCCAAAACAAGAATGGTTCTTGATATCTCGCCCACTGTTGCAATTACCCTTTTTTTACAATTTGACCTCAAATGACATTTGACCTCAGTACTTGACCTTTGACCTGACCATATATAAAGGTTTCCATATTGCATGCATGACCCAAGTTTGATTGCAATAGGACGTTGAGTTTGCATATAATACACATTTTTCTAAACTTTAACCAAAATGACACACAGTCGTGAACCACATAACGACCGAAGATCGATATTGTGTTTTCCTTTGTTCCTTTACTATACCCTAACCCCATTACTTAGCGCTTGCCCCAACGATCGAGGACCGAATTCGGACAAGCAAACCGTCCTTCGAGGATCCTTTGTTCCCTTTGTTTTCTTTTGTGTTTCGATCCTCGATCGTAATACGATACAAGAACATACGTACATGTACACGGACTACGTACATTGTTCATGTACCTATCCAGATAACGTACATGTATACGAAGGGACTACATACAGAAATAGTGATTGTATAGTCTCTTTCTGAACTTCGTTCAGGCGGGACAAAAAGCGAGTTGCGAACCTCTCATAGACTGCCTTAAGGGGCAGCTCATCATCAAATGATTCCTCGTTGTCCTTAGAGAAGACAGCCAACCGGGACGTCCGGTAGGGCCACTTCTCGGTCACGTTCACCCAGGAGGCAAGACGCTGCCATTGGAAGCTGATGTTGTTGGCTCGCAGGAGACGACCTGAGATGTGAAAACAACAGCGTCATTTTCTCCGGGCTGCTTAGGTTTTAGCAAAAAGAAGCAGAGATCTATCTAACATAACAAATAACAAATTTGTCATGACAAATCTTCAAGTGGAAAAGTCAATAACTGTGTAACAACCAACACAAATTTAAAAAAAAATGAAAAATGCAGGGAGAGCAGTGAAGTAAATAACTGAATATGCCTGCTTGCCCTGAGCTTGACCACAAAAGAACTGTGCTGGGATTTGAGGTATTGTCCAAACATGATCCACACAAGAATAAACTTAATCTATGGGCAAAATGGTTTTGCAAAACTTCAAGGGTTGTGTAATTCGGAAGACTGCCGTAGGTTGGTCAAATGGCCTGATGTTTTGATTTCCTGTGAAAGACTTGAAACATTTGTCCCCCATTAAAAATGTGTACATTTCAGGTCATCGAGTTGTATCAGTAGTTTGTTACTTCTTGCATGCTTAGTTTAAAGGGATCGTATACGTTTAGTAATTACTGGCAAAATTAATGGCAATAAAAACTTACTTGGTAAGAAGTACAGCAGCTTTGGATAGTATAATGCATTTTTAGAAACTTTTGAATTTGAAAAATTGAATCTGAGAAGCGTTACTGCAGTGACGTTTCTCAGATTGTGTATTCCAATGCAGATTATTCTTCCAGCATGGACATAACCGCTCCAGATTTTCGGCAATACATGTATCTCAAAATTTTACAGGTTAGTTTTATGGTATATAAGAGGGCCTAATATTTCGATCTTAACAAATCTTCAGAGACTGAAGAAGATCTTTAGTTTCTGAAGAAGATCGAAATATTAGGCCCTCTTAACTTACATGTATTTGATTTGTATATTTCAGGTCATTCCAGCCAGTAAGCAGTTTGCAGCAGTATTAATCTTATTCATGTATATATATATATAACTATATAGGATTGAAACAAACAGTGGGTTCCAATTACCAAACGTATACGATCCCTTTAAATAATTTTTTTAATATTAGATTTTGGTCCTTCACCAATGTGTATACTTGATTATAGTGTTGTCCCGAGAGTTTCTTTTAAAAACAAAATCACTGACTTGAGTGGGACTTGAACCCACAACCTCCTGCTTTCCAGTGCAGATATCCTACCACTCGACCACCGAGCTAGCCAGGGTCGGCTGGCTGGTTCCAATCTGTTTGCAGAATCTCTCTCTCAGATTTAGGTCGTGTTCGAAACGGGTGTCTAGAGCTACGGCTAGGTCTATTGTCTACGGCGGCCATTTTGTAGCGCTGTCCGAAATGCCGTCTAGAGCTACAGCTACGGCTACAACGTCACAAAAATCTAGCCGTAAAAGAAGTTGTCTAGCTCAGTCAAAACAAAATGGCGGCAGCACTAACGTTAATTTTGGAGCAAATTTTAGTTTATTTTTCAATGATAGTGCATTGAATTGAAACTAACAGATCGACAATTACGTCAATATCCTCAGGTATTTCGACTGTAAACAAACATTGCGTAACATCTAGCGAACGATAATTTTTGTAAATTCTTACATTGTAATTTTCAAACACTAATTCAAGCATCGCTTGGGGGCGCAATAACTAGCCATAGGCTCTACCGTAGCCACGTCCGAATTCCATTTGCCTTGGCGCATACGTAGACGTAGCTGTAGCTGTAGCTGTAGACGTAGACCGTAGCTCTAGACACTCGTTTCGGACACGGCCTTACTCAAGCCTAGATAATTTACCGGTGATGGAGACTATGTTGAGCAGGCGGCTCATGCTGCGTGGGCTGAGATCACTAAACTGCTCATCTGAGGCCAGGAGCTGCGAGACGTCTCTGGTCGTGCCGGTGTTTATCCGCCCCAGGGCTTGGCTCTCGATGTCTTCCTTGAGGAGTAGGGAGGTGATCTGATGATGGTCAGGTCTTGGGGAGTGCGTACCGGCCTGCTGGGATGCCTCGGGCTATTGAAAGCACGAAGAAAATTCAACCTTGGCCTAATTTCGTTGCATTACTCAGTAGAAAAATATTCCTCAACACATTTGTGCTTTGTGAAGAACCTGAGACCAATTTCACCAAGCTGCTAAGCACAAAATATTGCTTAGCATGATAATTATACCTTGGCAAAAAGGGGGCGAGAAACCAAATTTTCAGGTGATGTATATATATTGTTTGTAACTGGTTTTCAGCTGGTCTTTGCATAGCATGTTGTTGTGGTAAGCACATTTTAGTGCTCAGCAGCTCCATGAAATTGGCCCCAGGAGCCAATTTCATAGAGCATCAAAATTGCTTAAGCACAAATCATTATTGCTAAGTAATACCAGCTTACCAGCCATAACTCCATGTGATGTATATTGTTTGTGATTGGTACTTAGCTGTTGTTAACTTAGCATAACAATCGCATGTTATGGCTCCTTACCTGATTTATTAAGCAAGCGTTTTTGTGCTTAAGCAAATATTTTTGCTTAAGCAACTGCATGAAATTTGCCCCAGATCATAACATGAATCTTAGATTTACATTTTGGCTTCTACATGTATTCATTTTTGTTTTTGTTTGGTAAGCAAATATTTTCCTGCTGATTACCAATTTCTGAACTCTGCAAATGCCAGAACAAACTGTATTCTTTCTTTGTTTACAACTGTCATGCACCTCATTTAATTACTGTTTTTCACAATTGTAGAAAAAAATGTAATACAGTAAACCGGAAGGTAAATCAAAATTCTATACAATGTGTCTCTCCTAAAAGCAGACTCTTTCCTTTTAGTAAATTATATATTCCCCAAGCTTTGGACCTATGTTAGAATCATGTCTTGACTATCTCATTTTTAAATTTGAGCAAAATCGGAAAGAAATTAATGAACAATTTGCCAGTGTGTAAAATCTTGAAGTCATGTCACCCACTAGCACTTTTCCTCATGCTTGTAAATTGTCCATCAAGTATCCAGAATCGACTGCATAGAGATTCACCGATATTATTACTTTGCGGCAGGGATGTAGTTGAGTCCATCACAAGTCCCTGCAAGTCCATCACAAGTCCTCCACTTCCAATTCCGATCGCAAGCTATTCAAATGAGCTTTGACAAAAGCATTCCTTTGTCATTGTTCAACCAGTTACTTATGACTGGCATTAGGACTGGACTTGTGACTGGTCTTCTGTCTTCTGAAAGGACTTGTGCAAGGACTTGCAGGGACTCGAATACAACTCTGCTTTGCGGCATTCTTCCTTGGCAGCTAACTGTTAGGTGTTAATTTAGTTTCCTTGACTCCTGTTAAACTGTATAACTTGAACAAGTAGTTCCATACCATGCTTGGGCTTTATTACAAGCGTAAACTGCTCCAACAAAATGTGGGTAAAACTTGGGAAAATTCCTTTTAGTTTTAAAATAAATGGATCTTGAAAAAAGAGAAACTCACTTTGCACTTAATTTCAACAATGCTGATACTGTGTTCTTCAACAGAAACAAGTTATCCTTTGTTGGTCACAAATAACTGGGTGCTTAACCCCAACCCCCTAGACCTTTTTAGCTAGGAACCATCCTAAGTCCTGCAAAATCCTCCAATTGTAAGAATTGGATCCAACCTCAATCCTCTAAAAAGGTTAAGGTTGAGACTCATTTTGCGGGAGCAGGTTGCGATATATAATACACAATCGAACACGCTGTAAACAACAAAATGCACGTGACCACATGGTTCCCATCACTATCTTGCCACCAAAATATACATGTAGATTTTGTTCACTCATGAAAAATGGGAACACAAATTTGAACAAATTGGAGCAGTTAATTATTTGCAGTTATTTCGGGAGGCTAAATTTTAATATAAAACAGTACACATGCAAAAGCTATACCATCTTATTTATGTAAAGTGTGTTGTCGGAACTTCCATAACTGACACACAGCGAGATTCTAGATTTGATATATACCAACAAGCGAGTTGTAACGAACAACGTATATTCAGATCATGACATGACATGACATGACATGAGGTGACATGACATGACATGACATGACATGACATGAGGTGACATGACATGACATGACATGACATGACATGACGTGACGTGACGTGACGTGACGTGACGTGACATGACGTGACATGACGTGACGTGACGTGACGTGACGTGACATGACATGACATGACATGACATGACATGACATGACATGACGTGACATGACGTGACATGACATGACACGAGGTGACATGACGTGACATGACATGACATGGCACGAGGCGACATGACATGTCATGACTGAAAGTAAGATGTGTTAATTAGTACAGATGCAGACAATTGTATTCAAGACGGCTTATACCGGTACTAGTACATTTGTATGTATTTTTGTATATGTTGGTACCAAAAATCTGTTCTAAAAAGATTTCTCTAAAAAGGAAGAGGAAAGTAGGGTTTCTTGGAGAATGACAAATATATTTATTTAAGTGACTGTTGATCTCCTTTTCACATGTTGCAAAGTATTTTTTAAGATGTACACCTAAGAAAATTTACAGTGCTAAAAGCTTGAAGCATATTAATTAAAGTTTGTAACTTCAACTTTCATTCTCATTGATTCTTCTTCTTTTCAACCCAAAATAGGAGGCATCTACCAAATTGTTCTGATCCATTCTAAAAGCAAAGCTCAAGAAAATGCCCAATCTTTTATTTAGAATTAGGTAAAGTTTGTTAAAACAAAAAGGAAAAAGAAAAACCCAAGATTTTAAAGTACATGTATTCCTGTATTTTACAAAATCGAATCATTTCAAACCTAAAATCTGCGAGGGGCCCCCCTGTTCCTAAAACAAATATTGTTGTCCTCTAACGTAGAGCACTTTGTGTTTTTTCCCCCTCAAGTTCCTTGCTAGAGCAAATGTTAGACCTCAAATTTCACAGCGAGTGAAAATTTAATCAAGCTTTAAACATTCGTTTTCATAAATTGATAAGTTTACCGAGCTGTTATAAACTAAACAGAGACATTTATTTTGGTGTGATTTTCCAATTTTATTTTGAGGTGCAAAATGACATCTTGAAAAAATACGTCAAAAGATGATTTATCAGAATTTCTAAGATTTATTCAAGTGCACCTCGTTACATTGAGAATACTCGGCCGATTTTGTGCCCAATTCCCGAACGTCACTGTTTTAGAATTTCGGGCTAAATTTCAAAATTGTTCACGAAGGTTCTACAGCAAGGGAAAATGAATTTAACTGAATGAATTTGAAATTTGTCAGCAAATAGGATTGGCAACAATGCATGAGGAAAGTCGAGGGAAAACGTCGAAGTGCTCCACATAGAGGGATGACATGGTTATTGTGTTAGAATCAAGCATTCTTGATGTAAGGTTAAGGGTCGGCATTCCATGGAACATGCTACATGCCTGCATGATGCATTATCACCACCAAAATAAAGAGACATTCTCTTATTTATTTGTTGTTATTTTCTCCTGTTTTTACCCTGATTTTCTGTGTAAATCTGACTGCTCGACGACCGTTATCATTTTCGGGCATTTCGGGGATGCTCGGAAGGCCCCATCGTACTTGCTGTGCACAGAAAAACAGTTATAACGCTGTAATTTATGTGTTCAAATGTGTTCATGAGTAGGTGCCGTATGCAAAAATGATCACAGGTCAAAGCAAGAATGAATACAAGCTCTTAGTTGATTTCTTAAAAGGTAGGATACACCATTGGTAATTGCTTGAATTATCAGGAATAAGTGAATTTGGGAGGTTAGGGGGGGGGGGGGTGTATTTTATAGTAAATATGATTTAACTGACCTGCACCCGATTTCACTAAACTCTTCGTAACTTACGAGGCATCGCAGCCCTGCGACGCGTCATATCTCTAAGACGCGTCGCAGCTGCAACGCGTCGTAAAATCCATTTCACGAAACATATCGTACGTGCGACGCGTCGTAGGTGTATTTATAGCACAAAACAGTGACTGTTGTATGTACCTATTCAACGCACAGTAAATAGCCGTCTGGTATTCAGCAAAGAGTCGTCGAATCTCTTCTCGGAAAGCTTCAAAAATGTAAATCAAAATGGCTGACGTCTGATGCATTTTTTACGAAAAACAAGCTTGCTGTGGACCTCTAGCAAATTTGAAATTTCAAGTGCACTATTCAAGGTTTATTCATATGTTTCATTTACAACTTCCCACACATTGTCCAAGTATTCTAGTCTCGTTTATTTCATTTCTGTGGCGTAAAACTGGCTATTGAAAGACGCATCTTATTTTACGACGACCCAAATACACTTCGTAACTTACGTCGTGTTACTTGCCGTTGTCAAGGTAATTGCGACGCATTGAACGCTTCGTAACTTTAGTGAAATGGATTGTACGAGGCGTCGAGAGATGCGACGCGTTACTCTTCGTAACTCGAGTTGCGATGCGTCACAAAGTTTAGTGAAATCAGGTGCTGTCCTAAGTTTTACAATCATGGATGCCGAGCAAAAAGCAAGAACAAAGGCATGTATTTTCAATCGGGATCGGGCAGTTATTCTTGTTGTTTTGGGTTTTATTTGCGATCGCCATCCAGCGAGAGCATGATTTTATTTTATAAATATAAAATTTTCTTAACAATTACAGGATATCTAGCGCATGGATGCCTAAAATCATTATTTACTTTAAAAAAAGTAAGACATTTCTTAATAATTCGGGGATAAACATTTTCGATATCTGCAAATGGTGTATCCTACCTTAAAATCAAAAAGGTAAATTGTATAGGCAAATGGTTATTTGTATTGGTAAATAGTAATTAGAAATGTTCATTTTTTTACAGCAAGCTTTCCAACCATAATGTACCAGGTAATTGCCTTTTTATAATTTAAAAAAAATTTTTTTTTTTAGAATTTAAAAGTATTTTTAAATTAACTTGAATGGCACTTAACCAGTTCGCGCCCAGATTATTTTAACATCACCGAGCCGACGCGCGGGGTTATTTTTAACGAAACACGATCCGAAGCAGGTTCAGGCCGCCAGTACCGGGAAGCACTACCACGCATTTCCGGACTTGCTCGCTGCTGACAGACATTTCCGGCCTTGCTCGTGGCGTGTTTATGCGTCATCTGTTTTAAATCTGGGGAAAACTTTGCATTTATATTCGTCATCCGGCGCGAACTGGTTAAAGACACCACATGTACCAGTATACATTTATTTTTGACTAACAACATAGTAAGTAAAGCCGTGTCAGAAACGGGCTTCCAGAGCTATGGCTAGGGCTTTTATCAGCATTTTCCCACATACCGTACGGTACATAGTTGTAACGGGTGCACACCTAGACAATAGCCCTAGACAAGAGTTTTAGATGTGGCTTCAATGTGAAAATCACCTTTATTATACAAAATTTAAACAATTCATGACATTTTTCAACAGAGTTTTAAAGTTTGGGAAACAATCCTGGAAGGAAAGGCACCAGTATCAAACAACTACAACTGTACATTGTACATTGTAATGTGACTATTTTTTTAACTCGCCACTACGTGAACTGGAAAACGAATTAAAAAAATTGGGTCAAGGGGTCAAAGGTGAGTATGCAATGATTGTGCAAGGGTCAAGGGTCAAACAAAAGTGGTGTGATGTCAATTGACCATTTGCGTGTGGAATTTGAATAATATCTGGTACACTGACTTGTTCACACAGCTTGGCACAGTTTACATTTAAATTCTCCAGACCAAAGACACTGTTGCTATATCACGTGATTCGGGGCAAGCCTTACGCTAGCAACCCCCGGCTCTGGAATGATCTGGTGTCTTTGTACCATTCTCAACCATTGTGAACAATGTATTGGTGCTGAGCGTCTCTAACGTAACTATGCAAGAGCTTGCCCCGAATCACGTGATATAGCAACAGTGTATTTGGTCTTGATAATTTAAAGTCAAACTGTGCCAAGCTGTGTGTTCTTGTCTTGCATTACGATCGAGGATCGAAACACAAAAGAGAACAAAGGGAACAAAGGATCCTCGATCGACGGTTTGCTTGTCCGAATTCTGTCCTCGATCGACGGTGCAATGGCAAAGCAATGGGGATTGGGTTAAGTAAAGGAAGAAAGGAAAACACAATATCGATCCTCGGTCGTTATGTGGTTCACGACTGCGTGAACAAGTCAGTGTACCAGATATTATTTAAATTCCACACGCAACCGGTCAATTGGTGCTTGCCATGTTGATTCTGGTGTGCGAGGGTTTTTCTTACTGAATAATCCTCAAAATGAGGGTTGAATACAAGCTCCTGTTTACACAAACCAATTTAGAAATAATGACGCACAAGTTTGGAGGCATGGAATTAAATGAATGAAAGAAATGTGACCCGTCACCACAACAGTTTGAAGAACAAAGGGCAAAATTTGTTTTTGTATATTATTTTTCATGTGAACCTTAAAAGGTAAAATACACCATTGGTAATTGCTTTAATTGTCAGGAACTGGTGGAGTTGCAGGGGGAGGGGGGTGTATGTCAGACTTACTTTAAGCAGTTCGCGCCGGGATTATTTTAACATCACCGAGCCAAGGCGCGGGATTATTTTTAACGAAACTCGATCCGAGGCGAATTCAGGCAAATAGTACCGGGAAGCACACCCACGCATTTCCGGCCTTGCTCGCTGCTGACAGACATTTCCGGCCTTGCTCGTGACGTGTTTATGCGTCATCCATTTTGAATCTGGGGAAAACTTTGCATTTATATACGTCATCCGGGGCGACTGGTTAACCAGTTCGTGCCGGAAATTTTTCCCAGATTCAAAACAGATGACGCATAAACACGTCACGAGCAAGGCCGAAAATTTCTGTCAGCAGCGAGCAAGCCGAAAATGTCCGTCAGCAGCAAGCAAGGCTGGAAATGCGTGGGTTTGCTTTCCGGTACAATCGGCTTAAACCCGCCTCGAATCAAGTTTCGTTAAAAATAATCACGCGCATTGGCTCGGTGATGTTAAAATAATCCCGGCGCGAACTGGTTAAAGTAAGTCGGTGGTCTATATATTTGCATTACTGAAAACAATATCCATTAATGTTGTATACCATTGGGAAGCTCTTGTTTTGAAGAATCTAGAGATATAAATATCTAAAATTCTAAAAAGTCTGACTTTAAGTTTATTTTGTGAGGACAGGTCACCGATGTCATTGAATACGAGTCTTGAGCCTGTTTTTTTAATTTTGCAGTTTCTGTAAACAAGAGTTTGGCTAAAATCTTAAGACTTTTTGTTTACCTTTGGGCTTGAAAGTGGGATGTGATTGGCGGTCGGACTGGCCGTTTCTGAATTCTCCCTCAGCTTGATGCCGACTTCGAGGTAGAATGGAAGATGGACCAGGTTCCTCAGGTAGTCATGGCCCCTGATGTTGGACTCCTTGAAGACGGTGTGGAGGTTCTGATCGATGGCCTTGGCGATGATGTACGGGTCGATGGCGAGCACGGTAATATAAGGCGAGTCAGGGGAGGAGAAGAGAGCCTTGATTGAGTCCAGGAGCTGCAGGATCTGTTCCTGCTCGCAACTGTCTAACCCATCCACGACAACCACCATCCGGGTCTGGGAGCCCTGGAAGGCGTCCACGCAGTGCACCAGCTGTGCCAGGGTGTCCGCCTCGTTCTTAAGAGGGGCCCGAGCCCCGTGCCGCAGCCGTAGCTTGGGTGACCAGACCAGGTGGTAGAAGAACTGGGCAAGCCAGATGGAGTTGGCCAGGAGGGCCAGGCCCACAAGGGAGCCTGTCGTAATCATGGCGATGAAGATTTGTTTGCGGGTGGTGGTCCCCTGGATCGCCTTGGCATTGAGGAAGTAATAGAAGAGGAGGACGAGGAAGGCGACAAAGCAGGCGAGGACGAGGAGCGTCAGGAGGAAGCAGGGGATGCAGCAACAGCGCTTCCATTTGGCAAGACCTAGAAATGATGACATACCATTACAGTAAAAGAATCAGACTGAAAGACTGAGGTCCAATTTCCTCGTGCTGCTAATAAGCACACAAGTTTCTGCTGAGAGATCTAGGCCCATTGTCAGCCTGCTCACGCGTAGTTGTATTGGACAAAGACCTAGACAATAGCCCTAGACAAGAGATTTGAATGCGGCCTTACCGTCTGCAAATTTGTTTCTCGTGACCCTGAAGACCCGTGATGCCATGAAGCCTAGATCTCTCTCTACCGCCGCGCTGAGAGACGCGACTGCCTTGGATAGCGGCGTCTCACCCCCGATGTTGGACAGGTGTAGATGGTCCCCGAATATAAACCTGTTTTGGTGACAGAAAGAAATTGAGAAAAAGAAAGAAACTGGGGAAAAGTAACGCTACCCCTTGCTCAATAAGCATCGTCACGGTTATATGTGACCCGCTCCAGGAAAAGATGACATAAGTTCCAGTCTTCCATGTTAGGCAACCCTTTAACTACTTTTTAGCCCAATTTATAGACACACCATTTTTCCCAAGTTTTTGTTTTCTGGGCTAAATATCACAATGTTATTATTGTTCATATGATTTTTCATAAGGTTTTAATATGATAACTGTGCCAGTAAGCAACTTGGTGAATTTGAAGCTTACCAATACTGACTACTTGATGATATCTGGAGACAGTGTAATGCGCGCACATTTATAGGGTCACGAAGTTGTCATTTTGGATAATTAATGTGTTCTCATAATTCAGTCACTTATATGCTTTAGCAAATGTTATTGAAGTAAGGATATTTAAGTATAATCGCCAAAATAAACTTTTCAAAAAATAAAAATAAAATATATACCCAAATATGGGAATAAACATATTACAGAGCAGGGATTAACGATTTATGCAAATTAGACATATTTCCACAACTTGGATTTTTGTAGATTTTTAGTATGTAATTCTAGGAACCTTATAAAAGTGCACTGTGGTGAAAAACAATTTGTTGCAATTTGTTTGAGGTCAACAAAACAAAATTATGTATTTTGCCTTGACTACATGTGATTTTCATGCTAAGCAGAAACAGCTGAATATCAGTCAAAAATGATAAACATCAGCTGAATATTATATTTGTAACCTTGTTTTTACCAAAGGAAGAATTTCCATGCTAAGCAAAATGTTGTGCTTACATTTTTTATGAAATTTGACCCTGATCAGACACGGTTCATCTTTACCTGATGGGGAGGGTCTTGCTGCTCTGAGGGGGTTGCGGGGGAGGATTGCAGTAGATCATAGCAAGGAGAAGGCGGAGATAGTTCAGCTGCTTGGCCAGCCAAGACGACGTGGCTCGCATGCCCCGCCACTTCTTGCGATTGCCTAGGTACACAACGCCTGTCCGAGGGAAAGACAAAAACGGAAAGAAAAATATCAAGAAGATTGTTTCAATGCTTTGAATTATTTGTTTCCCAGTCGGTGAAAGACAAGTTTTCATTAATTAATGTTTTTTTCCCCCTTTTTGTATTGTAGTAAGTGTGGGACTTGGTTTGAGTTTAGTGTTTGTATCGTCTGTCGTCCTGTCCATTGCACCAGTTCTTTAATTTCTTAGGACTTTGCATATCTATTAGCCGTGGTTATATAACACTAAGGTGTTTATTCATGCGTACCAGGGCGCGATGTGCGGGAATCTGGTACAAAGCAGAAGCTTGTACAAACTCAAACCGACGAGACGCTTTAAGCGATAGCTGCTAAATCTTGTCCAAACACATGTGCTTGCAATTTTGCCACATTTTTGCTCAGATACTAAGCTCAAAACGGTTAAGTAAACTTGACATTGGTAAAGAGAGAGTTGAAGGTCACATGTGTAGGGGCCACCCTGTCTATATGCTTTAATCCCAAAAGTAAACATTTTAAACTCTTACCTAATAGAAAATACAGAGAGACGAAGAGGGCGAAAAACACCCCGATTGACGCCCCTGGGGCTTCGCTAAATATAAAGAGGACGGCTGCGCTCAGCACAGCACTGAGTAGAAGACAGACGATGAAGACGAGGCAGGAGAAACGAAAGACGGGTTTGCTGGTGTGGTTGGTGAACTGTCGCATCTCATCTTGTGAAGGAAAAAAAACAACAGAAGGTAACACAAAGGTGGTTCACATACCACGGGTCTCGACTACCGGTACTTTCGCGATTACAACTTTTTACAACTTGACCTAAAATAACCTTTGACCTCAGTATGTGATCTTTAATATAAATATCACATGCAAGTTTCCGTATTGCATCTCGGACCCAAGTTTGATTGCAATTGAACTGAAAGTTTTCAAATAAAGCCGTGTTCGCACTGGATAAACATTTTGGGTAACTTTACCATGACGCCGGTAAACATTCCGATGGGTTAATCTTCCCACCGTCCGCACTTGGATTTAATTGACACGGGTAGAATTGCCGAGACCATGGGTATACTAACCGAGCTGGCTTCAAAACAATAAAGAGGGCGCCCTGCGTGACCTACCGGTATGACCGCGACTTGACGACCGGATCGTCTGTTCCCGACGCTAGCTCTCAACATTATTTTCTTACATAATGGGTGATGGATGATTTAACCGAGACGTCGCGTCCGCACTAGATTTTCTGGCTCGGTTAAACTGACCTGGTCAATCTTCCTGGGCACCTTTGGCTCGGTTAAACTACCCACACGGCGTGGGTAAGTTACCTGTGAGGAAAGTTACCCAGGCTGTTCGCACTGGACTTGAATTGGGTAAGTTACCCATTGGCTTGGTTAGTTTGCCCAAATTAAGTCCAGTTCGAACAGGGCTTAAGACCATTTTTACAATTCTAGCCTCTTTTAAAATTTGACTTCAAATGACCGTTGACCTCAAATTACCTTTGACCTCAGTAATTGACCTTTGACACAGCACCATATAATGGTTACAATTTGCATGCATGACCCAAGTTTGATAGGAATTGGACTTTGCATTATGAGATCATTTTTTCAAAACTTAAAAAAAAATGACAGATACATGTACATACAGATGGACGGACTAAGTACAGAAATAGTGATTGCACGATCTCTTTCTGAACTTTGTTCAGGCAAGACAATTTTGTAAACATGCCACACATGTTTACAAAACTAAATGCTGTGCTAATGTGACACAAACTTCTACCCAAAGGGCTTCTCACTACAAATTAACTGAGTTTTGAAAGGTTTTTCAAACTTGACTGAAAATTTCCAAGGTAAATTATACCCTCGGATAAATGGTTTAAGGTTGCCCTATGTTTTAACTCAAAAATCCAACTTTATACAAGAGTACCCTAAGGCAAAAAAACAAAAAAACATGTTTAGCGTCATGCCTTTTTTTTTTAAGGAAGGAGGACCCTTTTTTTCTTCAAAATGGCCGCCCGACACATCTTAATTCGAGTCATGTAGTGAACATGTCACACCCTATCTTCCAATTTAAAATTAAAACATGGTTCACCCACGATTAAAAATCAAAATTCATGTGGGTCGATCATGTATGCACCGTACACGTCACACCCTAGCCTTCCTATTAGAAAAAATATATTTCCAGAGCATGTACACAGTGATGCTAAAGTCTAAAATACGATCTTAAAATTGTATTATCTTAAAAAAAAAATAAAAAAATAAAAAAGTTTTTTTTTACCAAAATGGTAAAATTTATAATTTTTTTTAAAAAAGAAAAACAAAGAAAAAAGGAGGCGGCCCCCAAAAAAGAAGCGGGCGGTGACGCTAAACATGTTTTGTTTTTTATTTGGCCTAAAACTGTTTGTAAATTGTTTTACTTATTTTGACTTTTTGATCAAAAGGTATTTATGAATGGAAATACAAATGTGGTTGGCCAGTTGTGGTTTAAAACCGGCTCATGGGCCTGAACATTGTTATTGCCCTCGCCTTCCAAGCCGAACATTAACGCGTCAAAGCCCATTAACGCGTCCAAGCCCATTGACGCGTCCAAGCCCATTGACGCGTCCAAGTCCATTGACGGGTCCAAGCCCATGAGCCGGTTTTAAACATACTCTACTCGCCAACCATATATTTATTCCTTTATTAACCCTCCTATATATAGGGCAGTTGCCATGGAATTGTCTGACCTTTCAAAACCTTTCAAGTTTCCTGGACTGAAAGGTTTTGAAAGGTGAGAAAACTGTCTGACAAAAGGGACCTATGAAAGATTTTGAAAGGTAAAACAACTCTTTGAACAAACTGGTGTAAGACAGAAAATACCTTTCAAGTTTCTTGGACTAAAATGTTTTGAAAGGCGAGAAAACAGTCTGACAAAAGAAACCTATGAAAGATCTCGAAAGGTAAAAAAACTTTCTCAACAAACTGGTGTGAGAAAAAAAAACACCTTTCAAAAGGTTTTGAAAGGTGTAGTAGTGCAGTAGCAACAAATTCTGGAGCTTTTAAAAAGGTTCATACTTATTTACAGCCATTTTGTGAAGTAAGCAGATTTTGAAAGGTTTTGAAAGGTAAAACCATAAGAGGGTTAAAAGACAATCTCCCAATTCCTACCTTGCAATTTCTTGAGAATGAAAGACTTGCCGCTGCCCCAGCGTGCGTACAGGCCCACTGTGATGGGCGGGGCTAAGGTGGGCTCGCTGAGTATGTCGGCGATGGCACTGCTGCATAGATCACTCATCTCGCTGTCCACCTCCTCGCCGGGGGTGAAACTCCCTGTAATATGCCAAAGACATGTGAAACTACACATCAGTCTATGGAAAAGTGGTGGCAGCCGCTACCGTAGACATGTGTGCAATTTCTAGCCAGTTAACCAGTTCGCGCCGGGATTCCGTGAGCCGAGACGCGGGACTATTTTTAACGAAACTCGATCCGAGGCGCGTTCAGGCCGATGGTATTGAGAGGCACACCCATGACATTTCTGGCCTTGCTCGCTGCTCACAGACATTTCCGGCCTTGCTCGTGGCGTGTTAATGCGTCATCCGCATCATGCGTCATCCTTTAAATCTCTAAAAAAAAATTGCATGTTTATACATGTATGTATTCCGGCGCAAACTGGTTAATTCGGACACGACCTAAGACTTCAATTTGAGTAAAAAAAAGAAGAACAAAAGTTTCAGGAAAACAGAACTGACTTGCTCCGAAGATCTGCGTGAGGATCCCCTTCTGGTGGTTGCAGTCTATGTTGTATGGCGTCTCCCCTTCCTTGTTGGGTTTGTACAGAAGGCGACCATCTTTGGGATTGCGGAGTAGCAACTCCGACACTTTCTTGTCCCGGAAACGGATGGCTATATGCAGTGCAGTGTCACCGCGCTGTGGGATAATCAAGTATAACACAACTGTCATGGCAACACCAACAAAGCCAATTTTAAAAATAATTCTTCAATAGTGTTAACCCTATCCTTTCAAAATCCTCCAAAATCCTCTTTGCTAAGTGGAGAAAATTTGCAGTGTCGAGGCTATATGGCAAAACTGTATTGGCTGATTTGAGCAGGATCCACTGTGTCGTGGTCTAGGCTGTACCTTGTGTTAAATGCTTAAGTCATGCATACAATTAGGCCTCGATTGTGTTTTAGTTTGTAAATTTATATTTTGTCTTCGCATCTGTCGTTCGTTGTGAGTAAGTCTGGTGATTAATTTGTCATGTTTTCGTCGTTTGTTTGATAGTTACGTTAGAGACGCTCAGCACCAATACATTGTTCACAATGCTTGAGAATTTAAATGTAAACTGTGCCAAGCTGTGTGTTCCGGCACCACATAACGACCGAGGGGCGAGACACAAAGGAGAACAAAGGAAACAAAAGCCCCTCGGTCGGCGGTATGAATGGAAAAATTCGGTCCTCGATCGACGGTGCAAGCGCAAAGCAATGGGGATTGGGTATAACGTAGGAATAAAGGAAAACACAATACCGAGCCTCGATCGTTATGTGGTTCACGACTGCGTGAACAAGTCAGTGTACCAGACATTATTCAAATTCCACACGCAAATGGTCAATTGGACTGACTGTTGTTCTGGAGTGGACCGCCATATTGAATTCATCGTTAGCAAGTCATGATGCATCGGCATTAACTGTTGTAGGTTGATATTGCTCATTATTTTGCAATGTCAGTTTCAACCCTGCCTGGCTTTTAGTAGAACCTACGTGTTTGCCTTTTCCACAAATAATGGACCATTTTCAGCGACTGGTAAGCTGTTAACATTATCAACCCAAGACTCGATCGTTCCTGGCAGTGGCACTTAGGGTCACAGGAATCAACATTTAATAGCGTGACACATGCAAACAATGTATCCAGCAATGGGAATGTTGCAGAAAAATGGCAAAAACATGGCTACACTTTTATGTCTTCCTCGGATCGAGAGCCTCCTCTTCTTGACATTACAATTTTTAGCGATATACAGACAAATCCAGGTCCGGATATGGGTATTATTAACAAATGTGACCTGCTCCCACAAAACCAGACATAAGTAGTTTTTTTTAAAAAGTGACATATTGTTATTTGTTATTATTTGTTTCCCATAGAATCGCGTGTACATGCAGTCTTATATTCCTCATACAATTGGAAGTATGTATGGTATAAAGGTGGTTTTGGTACCAAATGAAAGCTGAAGATGTGTACTAAATGGAAAAACCAATATCTCACTTTAAAAAAAACCACTTATGTCTGGTTTTGTGGGAGCAGGTCACAAATATGTTCAACAACAAGCCCCTAAAATAACTACTTGTGGTGTAATAATCATAATAATCTGTAACTATCAAGTGAAATATTCACCATAGTATTCACTCAAGATGCTATGTAATTTTTACCCTTGCTCATCAGTTTCTTGTGGAATGGACAGCTCAATACTACCATTTTTTTAAAACAAAAACCAAGTGGGTAATGTATAGTCACAAATAATTCTGGTCTTGCAGTTAATACCTAATAACTCTAGGGTTTGCAGAAACAAGTTTTGACAAAGTGGCTTGCCCAAGGAAACAAAAATACCACATACCCCATAAGGCTGGACCGAAACCTGTGTAAACCTATTCCCAAGATCAGGAGATCCTATGCTCAAAGACCACAAGGCCAAGGCACTTCACACAGCAAAAAAGCAGAAAAAAAACCGGACGGATAAAACAAAATGCTCACCTTGTCTATTGCAGAGACTTTAGCGTTCTTGTCCAACAATATCCGGGCGATCTCTCGATTTCGGTTGCGCGCCGCTCTTAGCAACGGCGTTTCTCCGTCCTGAAAACAATATAATAATAATAATTTGGAAAGCTAATCAACCTTACTCGCAGCTGGTGTGCTGAATTGCAAAGGACGCGGCTACAACGTGGTTGAGCCGCTGGCACATAAGGTGCCTCTGGCAGCCGGCCACATCGACTCATATTCGACTATGGAGCACAGCCTGAGATCGAAAGTGTTTGATTTTTCCAGAGGGAGACAAACCGGAGGACCCAGAGAAAAACCCTCATTGCACAGGAGAGAACCAACGCACAACTCTACTGACATAATGGGAATCAAACCTGGGCCACATTGGTGAGAGGCGAGCATTTTACGCACACGCCACCCCTGCCACTCATCCCCAAGATCAGGAGATCCTATGCGACAAGACCACAAGGCCATGGCACTTCACACAGCACAGGGTCTATAACAGGGTCTCAAAAGCGACGTTTTAACTGAAATTTATTCTCCTTTAGTTTCCACACACACATTGCGAAGATTATTAAGAAGAACTGAAGAGAGGAGATGACTAGGAATCTTAAACACTTCAGTATGAATTGTTATTTACGTATGGTATGATTGGTAACATAATCATGAAATGCTTCTCGGGACAATTTGTATAACCTTTGAAAAAAAGAAAAAACCTTAGCAAATACTTATTCCACTGCAAGATAAACGTGGCAATCACTAATATCCCAAAAGCTCCAATGTGTTTTTCCCACTAAAGCCCTGTCCGCACTGGACTTAATTTGGGCAAACTAACCGAGCCAATGGGTAACTTGCCCATTTCAAGTCCAGTGCGGACAGCCTGGGTAACTTTCCTCACAGGTAACTAACCCACGCCGCGTGGGTAGTTTAACCGAGCAAAAGGTGCCCAGGAAGATTGACCAGGAAGATTTAACCGAGCCAGAAAATCCAGTGCGGACGCGACGTCTCGGTTAAATCTTCCATCACCCCTTATGTAAGAAAATAATGTTGAGAGCTAGCTTCGGGAACAGACGACCCGGTCGTCAAGTCGCAGTCATAGGTCACGCAGGGAATGTTACCCGGCGTCATGGTCAAATTACCCAAAATGTTTATCCAGTGCGAACACGGCTTTAGTCTCCCCTAATGGTTCAAGTAGCGTGGCTCTTCAAAAGCATGGCTCTTTAGAAATGTTGCGTCAATAGTTGGAGATTTTTTAAAAAGACTTGCCGAAACTTGATATTTTTTTTAATTGCCTTAATAAGATGTTGATTAAAAAAATTGCTTCTGTCCTTCGTTAGCATCATGCTGCAACACCTCGAGCCAATTTCATGGAGCTGGTATAAGCAAAAATAAAAATGCTTAGCATTTAAATTCTTCATTGGCAAAAATGGTTACAAACCAAATTTTTAGGTGATGTTTATTGTTTGTGACTGGTATTCAGCAGTCTTTTACTTAGCCTAAAAAGCATGGAGTTTTGGCTGATAACCTGTTTTTACTGAGCAAGACTCTTTTGTTTTTAAGCAACTTTTAGCAGCTCCATGAAATTGGCCCTCCACTGCTCAGTAATTGTGAACTGCTTGTCTGACAAGGTCTGACAAGCTCAGAGGTGGGATATCAACCATCATTTATGTGAGGTGTTCTGTCAAAATGAGACATAACTGGGCATAGCAGGGTTTGCAGGTATTAGGAAAGAAAAACAAATCTCCTTACAATATTCTTTTTGTTGCATTTCAATCAGACATTCCATTTACAAGTATGGGTACTAGCTGTTTAAAGTTTGTATTTATCGACATGCCAAAAAAAGTAAAATACCAAAAACAAGTCTTTAAAGTTTTTGAGTTTTGGGTATTCATTAAAATGAAATATATCAGTTCTTTATTCCCTATAAAGTGTAGTAGACATATCAAAGATTAAAAATATCAATAAAGCTGAAAATCGATAATAAAACCCCCAAATTTTCCCCCTTTTCTCAATACTGTCTGTGCCTAGTTCCTTCTTATTTTGCCAGAACGTCTCACATATTTCTGCCTTAGTGCTTGTCTCAAAGGACCTTAAAAGCTCAGGTAGGATTCGAACCCACGACCACCAGCTCACTAGTCCAGATATCTTAACCGTTGCTCTTAATCTTCAATGCTTTGACTGATAATAAATGCTGCGTTCAAAGATGAAAATATCCTACCTTGTTGGGTATTTCTGGATTTGCGTTGGCGTCCAACAGCACTTCTGTGATATCCACCAGACCCTTATCAGCAGCCCAGAATAGCGCAGACTTTTTATCCTGTTTGCAGTTCAAATAAAAAAAAAAGTAGTTAAAATACAATGTTACTAAGAATAAATACTCATATTAGCATTGCAGATAGGTAATGGGATTTTGCCTTTGATGACACAAGCATGGAGTTTGGCAAACAGTCTGAGTATGTCATGAGGAAAGATATTCTGATAAAGGGCCAACGCATATTTGTCCTCTAAAAAAAGATATCTGGAATAACAAGCAATTTATAAAATTTTCAAAATGGCTGTCATTGATTGTTATTCTACCTAGACAGGGTAATTTTTCAAAGGACAAATTTGCGATGGACCAATATATCCAAATATCTTTCTCGTAACATATATTCTGACTGTGTGCCAAATTTCACGCTTGTATCATCAAAGGCACCATTCCCCCAAATATTTCTCCTATCTGCTTCATCTTTTTTGGGGGGCAGCTTTAGGAACAGAAATATCAAAGATTTGAAGCCCTAAACTGTCATGCACTGAACTTCAAAATCACCTAGCTCACAAAATGTTTTCACGTCAGTTATGTCAACATGTGTCGTATATGCATAGAATTCTTCGAGTCAAGTCAAATATACATGTACATCCACCCTGCATTACAGAAACTTAAAGTACACTTCTATTAACTCTGTATTCTATTTTTTTTCTCCAGAGAAATGGAATTTGCTCTCATCAATTACAATGTTTGAATGTTTTTTTGTGTAAATTGCCACACAGCGAGTGCATAGTCTCTTGCTAATGTGACCTTCGTTCTGTAGATTAGTGCAGAATAGTTGGGCTATACTTGAGGTAACAATTGCATGTATCACTATAAATGTGACCGGCTCTACAAAAAAGGATATTAAGTCACTATTAAGTTCACTATCATGTGATGGACTACTCAAAATGTGATTTACATTTTTTGCCATTAATGACATCTTTAACACCAATATTTTCAGGTTTCATTCAAAGAAATGTTGATTTTGATGATTAAAGTGAAAAACACGCCCATTTTGTGTTCAGCGTTCTGTTGTTCTACAACAAAGTCGGCTTTTTCAAAGCCTGTTTTCACAGTTGTGTAAATTGAACTCCAAGGAAGTAATCAAAAGCAAACATGTCATATCTCCAGAATGGGAGTAGCTATGGAGCTCTATTATATACCAACTGGAAGCTTACGCTGTGGGCTTTCCAACCATATACATGTAACTCATGTAACTCATTTATTTTGTGACATAAATACCCATTATTGTGGAGTGGGTCACAAATGGTCTGATGTTCAAAATACACAAATTGACATTTAAAAGGTAGGATACACCATTTGCAGATATCAACAAAATTGTACTACCAAATATCTTACTTATTTGAAAGTAAATAATGATTGTAGGCATCCAGCAAAATTATTGCGCTAGTTATCCTGTAATTGTTCTGAAAAATTGAAATAAAAAAATTAAAATTCACTATCGCCGGATGCCAATCGCTAAAAAAAGAAAAGAAAAAAAACATAAGAAAAACTGCCCGACGCCAGTTAAAAACGAACGTCGTTTTTCTTGCTTTTCTCAGCATCCATGATTGTTAAACTTTGGACAGGTCAGGTAAACAATATTTACTATAAATGCAACCCTTTAAATCCACCTATCCATGATAATTCAAGCAATTACCAATGGTGTATTCTACCTTTAAATTCTGACACTTTTTTTAAACATTGTTTGACAGGTATTCAGTTCTTAGTGTTTTTTTTATCATGAAAAGCACATGGAGTTTTGGCAAGTACTGTTTCTACTAAGCAATAATGTTTCTGTGCTTAGCAAATGTTTGTGCTTAGCAGCTCCCTGAAATCTTTCACGCTAACCTGTTAATGGTTTTAAAAAAAAATTAAAACAAAACAGAAATAATATCTCCTATTTCTCTTAAATGCTTTGAAAATCAACCATACATCTTCGAACTATTAAATTTGTCATTTCCTTTGAATCGTTTCAAAATCTAATAACAAGATACGACTGTTTTTTCCCGTGTAACAGACACATAAAAAAAACAAAAAAAACCTGCGATTAAATTATACGAGCTCGAAAAATATTTGTCAGTTTGACTGGTGCGGGCAAGCAACGCAATCACATTTATTTGATTACTAGAGCAAAGTGTTGTGTGTCAGACACCGGTAGGGCCCCCCCCAAATAAATAAAAACCCAAAACAGACAGCAATTATAGCTGTGATAATTTGCTCGTTTTCCTGGGGGGGTGGGGGGGGGGGGGGGGGGGGGGGGGAGGGAAGAGAGATTGGCATTTTAGTTTACCTTGCACTGATCTGTCTGGTCAACAGAACAATATATATATTTTTTTTTCAAGACAGATCAGGTGTTTGTGCTGTAATCACTCGTGTCTTTGGCCTTGTGTGCGATTGATTCAGGTTCTTGTTTTTTTAAGCTGTGTGCGCCGAGTTTTACTCCTCGAGCGATTCTCATCTTGTTCGGCTTCACACCTTGCAAATTCAACTGCAAATGCATTAAAGGTGACTGAGATTTGCCGTAAGGCGACAGTTTCGAAGGCATCTGTCGAACGCACATCACGACTCAGTTTTCCCCGTCGTACATTATATACACTTACCGGTACATTATATCGTAAAAACAAATTGTTTTTGTCAATCTATATAATGTTTTCGACCCTAATTTTTTAACATCACCCTAAATATGTTTTCCTCCCCGTTTCGAAGGCATCTGCCAAACATACATCACGACTTAGTTTTCCCCCGTTGTAGATGAATATTATTTTTTATTACCACTGAACAAACTATCATTACTGTGAGACACACATAATGGACATATAATGTACATGTAGTACTGACAATAAATAATGCAGCCGTTCTTATATACACTTACAATATATCATAAAAAACAATTTGTTTTGTCAATCTATAAAATGTTTTCGACCCAAAATTTTAAATATCACCCTAAAGCCGTGTTCGCACTGGATAAACATTTTGGGTAACTTTACCATGACGCCGGGTAACATTCCGATGGGTTAATCTTCCCACCGTCCGCACTTGGATTTAATTGACGCGAGTAGAATTGCCGAGAACATGCTCCAAAACAATAAAGAGGGCGCCCTGCGTGACCTATGACCGCGACTTGACGACCGGATCGTCTGTTCGACCGGGTGATGGAAGATTTAACCGAGACGTCGCGTCCGCACTGGATTTTCTGGCTCGGTTCAACTGACCTGGTCAATCTTCCTTGGCACCTTTGGCTCGGTTAAACTACCCACACGGCGTGGGTAAGTTACCTGTGAGGAAAGTTACCCAGGCTATTCGCACTGGACTTGAAATGGGTAAGTTACCCATTGGCTCGGTTAGTTTGCCAAAATTAAGTCCAGTGCGAACAGGGCTTAATATGTATTCCTCTCCATTTACTTTCATTATACAATAACCCAAAACTGCCTCTAGACCACCCCCCCCCCCCCTTACAAGAATATTACTGTTCTCACTTTTTCAAAGTGTTCTCACTTTCCACCTTGTACACTGAACAAAAATATAAACGCCCACAAAAATACATTACTCATTATACATTATACAATTGCTCAGTGATGCAGTGATTCCACCCACAACACAGATGTGGGTGGAATCACTGCATCACTGAGCAATTCCTCACTGGCAGAGATGGACATCAATGTTATTTACAAATCAAGACAAATAACAATGTTTGGGGCATTTATATTTTTGTTCAGTGTAGGTGTTTTTGTACTCCCTTAGACAAGAACTCGTTCAATACTTTTTCTAACTGTGGTTCAGGAATTGTTGGGGTTATTTTGCAAAATTTGACTTTTGACCCACACCACAAGGCAAAATCAATAAACTGCTGAAGGGAAAAAATAGTGCAATGTCCATTAGCTGTGAGGAGAGCTGAGGTGATTTGCACTATGCAAGAAAATTTGTTATAAGGAAAAAAAATGGGTCTGCTGAAATGCAAACTGGGAATATCTGATGGTAGAATGCAAACAAATTAAAACACAGCAGTAAAAACGAAGTCCGAATGGCCAGCTGCATTATATTACCCCGTGTCATATTTGTTTAAAAATACATGTAGTCGGTTATGGTAAAAGGCCAATATGCATATATTATTACCCTGCCTCGGGTTCAATAGTCAGTCAGGGTATAGAGCCAATACGCATACATATTACACGTGCAGCAGTTTAGTTGAACTCTAATGTATATTTCATGAAACTGTACATGTACATGTACGTTTGTTTATGGTGTAAATCAAGGAGTTTCTTTTGTTCCTCTCGATAATTTCCTTTGTTTGTACTCAACTTTTTCCGACATCTCTCATTGGTTTTGTACACAAATCTCCATCGAGAACGTCCTCGATTCTAACCCCAATTCACCTTCGTGTCGCCAGGCATGTGTCTTCCATTCACACCATAAACAAACGCATGTGTGTATTAACCGAGAGGTACCGGTACATTTTCAGAAATGTGCAAACCATATGCAGGTGTTTTCGAAACATTGGCTTTGTCTTCGGCTTCGCCTCCGACTTCCTATTTTACTGAGAAGCAAATAGAAATGGAAACAAATGGAAATATTGGAAAGTTTGGGTTCATATCAACCGATTGAATGTTACTAAAGCACAATATGACTGGAGTTTCTGCAGTTTAGAGTCTAAAATTACCTTATGCCCAAGACAAAGATGAAGCCAAGGATTTTAAAAGGCCCTATGTCCCACGTATAGGCAATAATTAAGCATTTCGCTCGAAAAGTACTTACACTGTAAAACTTGAAAATAAAACTTCATGGGTCTTGCGTAAACCTGAAATGTTAAGTAATTTTTTCCCCCTGAAATTTGATCACATGAATCAAAAGGAGATGAAAAACAAACAAATGCACTTACACAGCCCTGGATGTCTACATCTGCATATTTATCTAGGAGAAGTTTCACAATGTCCAGATGACCTCCTTTAACAGCATGGACTAAGACTGTCTCATCATTCTACAATGGAATATATACAGTAAAGAATAAAATGTTAGCATCATAAACAGTTTCATTTAAACAGTACATTTTTTAGTGTTAAAATGATATAAAAATTGTTAACATACTTGTATCTTAAGCATTCATGCCAATGTCCACTGTGGTAGAGGGTAGGGGTGCGGTAGAGGGTAGGGGTGCGGTAGAGGGTAGGGGTGCGGTAGAGGGTAGGGGTGCGGTAGAGGGTAGGGGTGCGGTAGAGGGTAGGGGTGCGGTAGAGGGTAGGGGTGCGGTAGAGGGTAGGGGTGCGGTAGAGGGTAGGGGTGCGGTAGAGGGTAGGGGTGCGGTAGAGGGTAGGGGTGCGGTAGAGGGTAGGGGTGCGGTAGAGGGTAGGGGTGCGGTAGAGGGTAGGGGTGCGGTAGAGGGTAGGGGTGCGGTAGAGGGTAGGGGTGCGGTAGAGGGTAGGGGTGTGGTAGAGGGTAGGGGTGTGGTAGAGGGTAGGGGTGTGGTAGAGGGTCGGGGTGTGGTAGAGGGTCGGGGTGCGGTAGAGGGTAGGGGTGCGGTAGAGGGTAGGGGTGCGGTAGAGGGTAGGGGTGCGGTAGAGGGTAGGGGTGTGGTAGAGGGTAGGGGTGTGGTAGAGGGTAGGGGTGTGGTAGAGGGTAGGGGTGTGGTAGAGGGTCGGGGTGTGGTAGAGGGTAGGGGTGTGGTAGAGGGTAGGGGTGTGGTAGAGGGTAGGGGTGTGGTAGAGGGTAGGGGTGTGGTAGAGGGTAGGGGTGTGGTAGAGGGTAGGGGTGTGGTAGAGGGTAGGGGTGTGGTAGAGGGTAGGGGTGTGGTAGAGGGTAGGGGTGCGGTAGAGGGTAGGGGTGCGGTAGAGGGTAGGGGTGCGGTAGAGGGTAGGGGTGTGGTAGAGGGTAGGGGTGTGGTAGAGGGTAGGGGTGTGGTAGAGGGTAGGGGTGTGGTAGAGGGTAGGGGTGTGGTAGAGGGTAGGGGTGTGGTAGAGGGTAGGGGTGTGGTAGAGGGTAGGGGTGTGGTAGAGGGTAGGGGTGTGGTAGAGGGTAGGGGTGTGGTAGAGGGTCGGGGTGTGGTAGAGGGTAGGGGTGTGGTAGAGGGTCGGGGTGTGGTAGAGGGTCGGGGTGTGGTAGAGGGTAGGGGTGTGGTAGAGGGTAGGGGTGTGGTAGAGGGTAGGGGTGTGGTAGAGGGTAGGGGTGTGGTAGAGGGTCGGGGTGTGGTAGAGGGTAGGGGTGCGGTAGAGGGTAGGGGTGCGGTAGAGGGTAGGGGTGCGGTAGAGGGTAGGGGTGCGGTAGAGGGTAGGGGTGCGGTAGAGGGTAGGGGTGCGGTAGAGGGTAGGGGTGCGGTAGAGGGTAGGGGTGCGGTAGAGGGTAGGGGTGCGGTAGAGGGTAGGGGTGCGGTAGAGGGTAGGGGTGCGGTAGAGGGTAGGGGTGCGGTAGAGGGTAGGGGTGCGGTAGAGGGTAGGGGTGCGGTAGAGGGTAGGGGTGCGGTAGAGGGTAGGGGTGCGGTAGAGGGTAGGGGTGCGGTAGAGGGTAGGGGTGTGGTAGAGGGTAGGGGTGTGGTAGAGGGTAGGGGTGTGGTAGAGGGTAGGGGTGTGGTAGAGGGTCGGGGTGTGGTAGAGGGTCGGGGTGTAGTAGAGGGTCGGGGTGTAGTAGAGGGTCGGGGTGTAGTAGAGGGTCGGGGTGTGGTAGAGGGTAGGGGTGTGGTAGAGGGTCGGGGTGTGGTAGAGGGTAGGGGTGTGGTAGAGGGTAGGGGTGTGGTAGAGGGTAGGGGTGCGGTAGAGGGTAGGGGTGCAGTAGAGGGTAGGGGTGCGGTAGAGGGTAGGGGTGCGGTAGAGGGTAGGGGTGCGGTAGAGGGTAGGGGTGCGGTAGAGGGTAGGGGTGCGGTAGAGGGTAGGGGTGCGGTAGAGGGTCGGGGTGCGGTAGAGGGTAGGGGTGCGGTAGAGGGTAGGGGTGCGGTAGAGGGTAGGGGTGCGGTAGAGGGTAGGGGTGCGGTAGAGGGTAGGGGTGTGGTAGAGGGTAGGGGTGTGGTAGAGGGTAGGGGTGTGGTAGAGGGTAGGGGTGTGGTAGAGGGTAGGGGTGTGGTAGAGGGTCGGGGTGTGGTAGAGGGTCGGGGTGTAGTAGAGGGTCGGGGTGTAGTAGAGGGTCGGGGTGTAGTAGAGGGTCGGGGTGTGGTAGAGGGTAGGGGTGTGGTAGAGGGTCGGGGTGTGGTAGAGGGTAGGGGTGTGGTAGAGGGTAGGGGTGTGGTAGAGGGTAGGGGTGTGGTAGAGGGTAGGGGTGTGGTGGAGGGTGGGGTTGTGGTGGAGGGCGGGGTGGAGGGCGGGGTGGAGGGTGGAGGGCGGGGTGGAGGGTGGAGCGGGGTGGAGGGTGGGATGAGGTGGAGGGTGGGGTAGAGGATGGGTGGTGACAGTGGGAAGGAGGTTATAACTCAAAATCAATTCCGTGATGAAAGGATTTGTCCACAAAGTCACAAGACCGTTTCTCACATTGGTCTAATCCTTCAGCCCAGATGGCCTTGCGCTGCAGGCAATGCCAATTAAGTCTGATGGCAGTATCATGCCACGACTCCAGTTGAAATAACGGGCCTCCAACGCCGTCTACAGTAACACCATCCCAGACATCGGCCTGAATTGGCCCCGATACTCGGGGGAAATCTGTCTTTGAGTTTGGATAACATTTCCGAGTCAGCCGACTGTGATTGTTGACTTAGGCAAAGCTAAAACAATGAGGTAGAGGAGGGGGGGGGGGGGGGGGGGGGGGCAATCTGTAAGAGCGCAAACAGATAAAACTGAAGTCGGCAGTGTTTTGCTATTGTCGCAAGGTATGGATTCGTTGGATCGGATAGACTAGAGGGATAATTGGCTTGGGAATAGAGGTTAGGCTTCCCTTTTTTTTCATGTCTGAGCTGCTTTTCCTGGGCACTCACTACTTTTGCGAGATGTGGTCTACAATAAATATTTTTGCAAATGTTTTTTAAATGTCCCTATGGTGTTAACTAGGACGGGGGAACCTGATCGATGTTGTCCATTATGCAGTACTGCTATTGCCCTGTACATAGTTATGCATATCAAGTCCACCAACAACCACCCACCACTTCAGTGGTGGTTAAATTAACCCCTTGACGTCGGATTTAATTCCTCACTGCACCGGTTTATGGGCATGACTGCACAGCACCTGCATTGCACAATGGACCTGAGCGTGCAGATGTCACACAGGCCGTGTTCTCCAGGGTAGCACAGCCAACAACATTCCAGGCACCGGATTATGGGCATGACTGCACAGCAGCCTCTGTTCAGCCTCTGCATTGCACAATGGACTCGAGCGTGCAGATGCCACACAGGCCATGTTCTACAGCAGAGCACAGCCAACAGCATTCCAGGTGGATTAGCGAGAGGTGGATTAGCGGGAGGTGGATTAGCGGGAGGTGGATTAGCGGGAGGTGGATTAGCGGGAGGTGGATTAGCGGGAGGTGGATTAGCGGGAGGTGGATTAGCGGGAGGTGAACTAGGGGAAGGTGGACTAGCGGGAGGTGGACTAGCGGGAGGTGGACTAGCGGGAGGTGGACTAGCGGGAGGTGGACTAGCGGAAGGTGGACTAGCGGGAGGTGGACTAGCGGGAGGTGGACTAGCGGGAGGTGGACTAGCGGGAGGTGGACTAGCGGAAGGTGGACTAGCGGAAGGTGGATTAGCTGGTGGTGGATTAGCGGGAGGTGGATTAGCAGGAAGCAGATAAGCAGGAAGCAGATTAGCTATAGCTGCTCCCTGGCATCAAGGTGTAAATTCCATATATAGGAGGCAGCGTGAGTGATGGATTTTGGTGGATTTTGTCCAGTACTCACCTTGTCCTGAATGTTCATGTATGCCGATTGTTCCAGCAGTAACCTCACTGCCTCTATGTGACCCTCTTTAGCAGCACTGCAAAGACTTGTCATTCCGTCCTTAAGCAGGCAAAAAAATACAGACACAAATTAAAAGAGAACAAAAAAAAAGAAGTGGTAAATAGACACACAAATTTTCAACGCAACTTGATGAACTCTTGAAGGAATGCGCTGCTTTCTGCATCACATGAATCCTTCCTGCCAAACATGGCCAAGCGTCGAGTGATTCTCACCTTATCCACAGCATTAACGTTGGGCTCCTCCTGCAAGATGATTTTGACTACCTCGGTGAAGCCGCCCCGTGACGCTACGATCAACGCCGTCCAGGCATTCTGAACAATAAGACAGACAGACAAACAAAAATTGACTGTGCTTTTAATGTTCATAAACATGATAATTTAATGACTTTAAAGTTGTAGTTATATCATTTGTCAGTTGTGCATTTGTATCATTTGTGACCCACTCTGCATAAATAAGTCTGATGTGTTAAAAACAATGTTTTAAGTTTTACAGTTGGTCAAAAAGAGCAGGAAATAAGCTTTCATTTGGCATATGGCACAACTCTGTAGTGTAATGCATTGGTGTTTTACGATTGTTTAAAATTTGCTTTTTCTCAGTTATTTAAAAAATGTATTTGAACAGAAATGAAGATTTATAATTTTAGTGCTTCATTAGATGCTATGGTTAGAGGATAACAAAAACCTTGAATAAATCTACTTTAGGGATCAAAACAACCTTTTCAAACGATCAGTTCTGAAAAAAATAGGTGTCGGAGAAACCAAAATTCCTTAAAACAAAAAAATGATCTGTTGAAAAAAAAAATCACCTCTAAGACAATAAACAGTCCTTCATGTGAAAATGTATTATGCGACATCAGACTCATTTTTGCAGAGCGCGTCACATTTACAGTTCTCAAACTAAACTATAAACCTGACACAGTTTTAGCTCTGTGAATGCTGTATAATCCGAGATTGCGATTTTGAATTAACTACTAATGGAAATTTTATCAAAATCTCTGAGACGCATTTTTTGGACTTCTTTTATTATATTCTTTAAAATGACAGGATGCCAGAAGGAATAATTTCACAATTGTTACAAAATTGTAATAATGATAATAAAGGACACTTTTAGAGCACCAAAATCTGCCTAAAACGATGGTTAAGACGATTTGTGGTTTTATCATACTTCATAAAATACAATGGTTAACCAATCGAATGCAAACTACAGATCTGTTCTTTGTCGTCAAAAGTTTGACTAAGAATATTATGTTGAAAAAAATACAAAAATTGTACATTTTGTATCAATGATAATTATGAAACAGCTAGGTAAAAAGCCGAGCACACTACTACAGAATCCAGTTGACAACCTCTGGGAAAAGAATACCCTATCTGGACAGCACCCCAGTTCCTGTGTACAAAAAGATATGGGCCACGAAAAAAATATTATTTATCAAAGAAGTTTTCCAATTTCTAAACAGTGTTCTTCAACCCGACATATGTGACCGGCTCTACAAAAAGGTGTATTAAGTCGCGCTGTGCACTATCATGTAATGGCCCGCTCAACGTTGAGAGGGTAAACATTTCATCAAAAGGTGATTTTCATTTTTTGTCATGAATTACATTTTTAATACCTATAGTTACAGGTTTCATTCAAAGAAATGTTGATTTTGCTGAATAAAGTGGGAAAAATACCATTTTGTGTGCATCGTTCTGTTGTAGTACCGGTACAACAGAGCCGGATATTTCAAAGCCTGTTTTCTCAGTTGTATAATTTGAACTCCAAGGAAGTAATCAATATGTAAACACGTCAAATCTCCAAAACGAGAGGGGCTATGGAGCTATATTTTATACCAAATGAAAGCTTATGTTGTGGGCGTTTTAACCATGTATATAAATCAATTTCTTATTTTGCGACATAATACACCTTTTTGTAGAGCCGGTTACATATAAGCGTCCATTGTGATGGGACCTCCTCAGCATAACAACATTTCAAGTCTAGATACGAAATTCTTTCAACATCTGGATTTAAAACCTCTGTACAATTCACAGACTCCCGTAGTCCCAACCACGTCCCCTAGACAAACATTACAGACAAACATTACAGACATCCTGCCACACTCGGATAAGCCCGATAATGCGCGACATGGTAGACTGCAGTGGAGCAGAGAACGGAGGTCACTCGCTGCAGAAGTGCAAGTGCAGGAAGTCTGCGAAGGATCACGCAAGAATCGCATTATCGACGTCCCTATAGCAAAAAAGACAACACGATTGCCTGCTGTCTAGTCGCTTTCAAAACACTGCCTTAATCAACTCTGGGATATTGAGCCAGAGAGCAGTGAGTGTGGTTATTGACTAGGATCTCTCACATTGGGTCAACGATTTCAAATGTATCTAGCCACACTGCATTCTAAACATAGAGCTATATTAAATTACTGCTAGAGCACTAACACCTCATTCTTACGCGCAGATGTACTAGGAACGGGAATGATGTGATTTTGCATTCAAAGCAAATACAATCATTAGCAGGAAATGATTTCAGCAAAAGATTTGAAAAAAAATCACATCCAAATTGCTTTAAATTCACATCCTCAGTCCAAATTCCTATCCTGGGTAAAATCGTTAGAATCCAAATGCACATCTAGTGGATGTGCATTTGGATCTTAACGACTTAACCCATGCTGTGAATTTGGAAAAGTATGTTGCATTCAAAGCAGACACATTCATTAGCAGGAAATGATTTCAACAAAAGATTTGAAGAAAAAAAAACACGTCCAAATTGCTTTAAATTCACATCCTCAGTCCAAATTCATATCCTGGGTAAAGTCGTTAGAATCCAAAACCCAGGCTGTGAATTTAGAAACGGATGTGAATTTAGAGCATTTGGATGTGATTTTAGAAACTTTGTTGAAATCACATCTTGCTAAGGACCGTGTCCGCTTTGAATGCAAAATCACATCATGCGCATTTCCTAGTGAGATGTTTTGGAGCTGTCCTGCGCACAGACATTTTTTTAATTCATGTGCGTCTTTGTCGAACATAATAAAAATTAGATGGAGTGAACTTTGAAAGTGCACTTTGGAGTGAAATCATCTGCAGTGGGTATGGCCACATGTTTGTGTTGTTTGCGTAGAGCAAAGATAAATGCTAATTTTACCTATTGTGCATTTGGGTTTGAGGTGTATTGGTTTCGAAAGCGCACCTGTATAGAATACAGACGCAGATAGACAAATAGTCGTACAAAAGCTGTATGCACCTAGTCTTTGCAAAAGATGACAGTAATCGCTAGTGTGCACGTCGCGTACAATCTTTCACGCAGTGCACCTGCAAACGACACGGTTATAGACCAGCTCCACTACTCTTACTATCGTCTTTGCAAACCTGCTAAAACCTGCAGGTTTGCAAAGACGATAGAAAGAGTAGGGAAGCTGGTCTATAAACCGTGTCGTTTGCGGGCGCACTGCGTGAAAAGATTGTACGCGATATACACACTATCAATTACTGTCATCTTTAGAAAAGATGAATAAGATTAAAACTGCTGCAAACTGCTTACTGGCTGGAATGACCTGAAATATACAAATCAAATAAGTTAAGAGGGCTTAATATTTCGATCTTAACAAGATCTTCTTCAGAGACAAAATGGCTGTGTACAAGAAACAAACATATATATTGGGCAACATACAGCATGATGCACATCATGGTAGGCGGGAGAAACACAAAAGAAAAAGCACAGAGTCCAGTGGAACAATCAACAAAAGAAGGATTAGACTGAGGGATTAAAGGGTGAGGTCCCTGTGGGTAGGATCAAAGACAGACCAGTAAAAGACTAGTATGTGCCCAGCACGCATCATTTTGTACGTCAAGTCAGGGCTCTAGTAAATTTAATACAACTCTATGATCCCGGAATGATCTCTTCTTTTAAAGTAGTCCAGTTGGATAACAGGCACGTAGAGTAGCAACCAATATAACTGAACACTGCCTCGATCAACTCTAGGATATCGAGTCAGAGAACACCGAGTGTGAATATTGACAGTAATTTTTGACAGTGGGAAAACGATTTGAAATGTATAGAGTAGACACACTGCATTCTGCATGACATCGCCTTCTACCAGTAATCTAATCAGAACGCAGACACGTAGACCAGCAATACAACCGCAGTAGAAACCATTTCAGTAGCAACCAACTGGAGTCAGAAGATGTAATTTAACATTTGTGACCTGTCACCACAAAATGAGAGTAAAGTCGCACTATGTGATTCGGAGATATGGCCATCCAAAGTCAAAATATGAAGGGGTGGTCTATTTTGAGATTTTGTGTAATTTGGAAAGCCTAAGTCCTCCTCTACATATTCCCATTTTTTGGGTGAGATCAGATGATCGAAAACATCCTAAATTACGCGATTTTGCAAAGTGTTTGCGTAGCTAGTGTTTGGAATAATGTCCGAAAGTGGTCTAATTAACAAGGTAATTAAATATGCAAATCAGGTCATCGTAAGTATCCCACGTTTTCGAATTTTTGATATTTTGTTGTTTATACAATAGTTTGTATGTGAGGAAAATTTCAAGAAGAAATAATGATTAGAACATAGCCGTTGCTATGCTCAACCGAACCTTACCTGTCCTGTTTTGTAATCTTTTGCGTGTTTTGTTTAAGATGTTTAAAGTAAGTTTTCTCACAAACACGTTTTGTGAAACCCAGGACTTATAGAGCGCTGTAAAAAGTTTTTATCGCAAAACCCCCAAGTGTTATGTACTGTTGGAAAGCTCTCTTTCTCAAGAATTTGAAAATACCAATATCTAAATTTAAAATATTTCCGACTTTACTCTCATTTTGTGGTGACAGGTCACATTTACCCACGACTGATTAAATTGTATAAACCACCATGTACTCAATACAACCCAGTAGCTTGGGGAAAATACACAATCTTGCTAGAGTTGCTAGACTTAAAGCTTCGGTATACTATACATTTTGCAGCTATCCAAAAAATAACCAACCAAAATACTGTTAGTAAAGTATTTACTGGTAGTAAAGGTATTATTGACCTAAAGGTAGTATACACCATTAGTAATTGCTCGAATTATCATGAATGGGTGGATTTGGGGGGTTGTATTTTAAAATAACGTTTAACTGACCTGTCCAATGATGCTGAGAAAAGCACAAAAAACAGCGTTTGTTTTCACAATCGGCGTCGAGCAGTTATTCTTATGTTTTGGGTGGTTTTTTTCGCGATCGCCGTCCGGCGATCACAATTTTTTTGTTATTAAATTCAATTTTTCGGAATAATTACAAGATATCTAGCGCAATCATTTTGCTGGATGCCTACAATCATTATTTACTTTTAAATAAGTAAGATATCTCCTAATAAGTCGGTAGTAATTGTTTCGATATCTGCAAATGGTGTATCCTACCTTTAAACTCTCTGTGGAATTATTCCTTCTAAAAATAAAGGATGTCATTTCTAAACTACTAATGTCAACTTTAAGGTATTAATTATTCTAAATTCCCTTTGAAATTATTCCATCTGGCATGCTGTCATTTTGAAGAAAATAACAAAATAATGCCATTGGTCCGAGATGCATATTTATAAATTTCTGCAAAAAGTGTTCAACGATGCGGCGCACGCGTTGGCGCTACTCTTGACACACGCGTAGCTGCAATCCGCTGGTTGAGAACATGCCCTTAACGCAGATTGTGGCTGCAATTCGAACTCAGCTAATTTTGAATTTAAATCAAAATCTTAGAATATTTTTTTATTTTTATTTACAGCATTCAGAGCTAAAAACTTCATCAGATTGTTTGTCAAGCACTTTTAAAAATATTTTTAGCACTTTTTTCTGCATCGAACATTAAAAATGCACAACAAATGGTATATGGTTTCTTTAAGCCTCATTTTGTTCGAACCATCAATACAATAACGTGATTGGCAGCGACACACTTTTAAGCACTCACCATGCCAGCAAGGTCCACATTGGCGCCGTGGTGTAGCAACGCCTTCACGCAGCCTATGTGACCCTTTCGGGCAGCCCACACAAGTCCTGTCGTGCCATACTACGAGGAGATAACAATAAATGAGAGGAAATAAGACAAACACCCGTCACAGTTATTTTTTAATAACAGACGGTTGAATGTTTAACCAGTACAATTGGAATTATCACATTGCAAATGACGATTGAACAAATGTAACTTTAACAACAATTGCAAATACACTAGTGTAGCACTGAATGCTTAAGGTAGTATACACCATTGGTAATTGCTTGAGTTATCATTAATGGGTAGATTTGGGGGTTGTATTTCATAGTAAATATCGTTTAACTGACCTGTCCAAAGTTTTACAATCATGGATGCCGAGAAAAGTACGAAAAACAGGGTTTGTTTTCAACCGGCGTTGGGCAGATCACCGGACGGCGATCGCGGTTTTTTTTTTTATAAAATTCAATTTTTTGGAATAAATTCAGGATATCTAGCGCAATCATTTTGCTGGATGCCTAGAATCATTATTTACTTTCAAATGAGTAAGAAATTTCCTAATAATTCGGTAGTAAATATTTTCGATATCTGCAAATGGTGTATACTACCTTTAACCCTTCCTCTATAAGAGTTCTTTACTGCAAGTCAGTGGTACATGCCAAATCACCCCAGCTGCAGTGTGTTTCAGGATAATTTTAGGATATCAAAAAGATGTAATCCCTCTCTAGTACATGTAGTATACGTTCAATTTTCGAGATAAACATTTATTGTGAAGTATCTCAATTAAAATCTTAGAGCTGCTGCAATTTGCGATCACAGGAGTTGATTTCTCAAAACAGATTACAATGCGATTTTTTTGTTCATATTTGATTAAATTCTGACAAAAACAGCTGCCCAAGCTTTCTTGTCAGATCTTCGAGTGAGTGAAACTTAAAGCTCTTGTGTTTGTATGGTAGGATACAAATTTCTGAGAAAAGTTAGCTTATTGCCAATAACAATTTGCAAGTCGGGATGGTTGGTGAGAGCATGGCGAAATAAGTGGATGGATACCTTATCAGCCGAGTTGGCCTTGGCTCCATGATTCAGTAGACATTCTACGACACTGGTCTGGCCTCGGCCTGCTGCCCAGATAATAGGGGTAACTCCATGCTGAGGGAGAAAAAACACAAACAAGAAACACTGTATAATGAGACAAGGTTTTATGGGTACCAGACTATGAATGTTTTTGAAAAATAAAAGTAATTGTTCAACAGAATATGGTGTAAGTTAACTTTAACCAATTTGCGCCGGGATTATTTTGACTTTGACCAGGCCCAGGCGCGGGATTGTTTTTTCACGAACCTCGATCCGAAACAGGTTTCGCGAATACCACAGAAGCCCTGGAAGTTGATCTTTGATGCATATGTAGGCAGATTTAGGTGATTTTAAGGTATATTGTTAAGTTTTGTCGTGATATTTGTAGTGACGTTTTTTAGCTGGATGTGAGACGTTCAAGCTGTTATACCCTTAAACTTAAAGTGGGGCTCTAGTTCGACAAACCAAATAAAAAAAAGAAACAAAAAAGAAACTAAAAAAAAGAAGGAGAACTTTATAGAGCCCTACATGTAGTTAGATGGTCTAGCCTTTTATATGTACCTGCAGCACTGTACGATCATTGCCTACTACATTGGCAAAAGTCAGTAGCTAGGGCCAATTTCATAAAGCTGCTAAGCACAAATATTGGCTTAGCAAAAATATTGGCTTAGCACAAATATTGGCTTAGCACAAACAAAGTCTTGCTCAGTAAAAACAGGTTACCAACCAAAACTCCATGTGCTTTTGAAGCTCAGCAAAAACCATCTCAATTCCACTCACAAACAATACACAACACCCGAAAATTTGGTTTGTAACCCTGTTTCACCAAGGAGAATTGTTTTATGCTAAGCAATTTTTGTTGTGCTGAGCAGCTCCGTGAAATTGGCCTCAGCTGATTGTAGTCCCGGAGCCCGAGACAGTCCTAAAAGCTTTGAACGGTGTAAATTTACAATTCACTAGAGGTCCATGCATATTGTACACTTCGACACAGCATTTATATATATACGAACCCTTCTTTGTATCATAGCAGTAACGCAAGAAGCAGGCCCCTATTTATCCCTTGACTGAGTTGGAAATGAAATATTTTAGGGCCGGCTCTTCTGTATTACATTAGTGGTGGATTCCATTGGCCATGTTTTCCTTCCTCCATGATTGGCCCCATTTGCATCACAGATACACAATGAAGCAACCCGAACTGACCCTGATTAAATCTTTGGCTTTGAGATTATACACACACTCAAGATTACCATACACCTCTCTGGTTGAATCATGAAACTGCAATCATGAAACTGCGGTGTGGCTCGTTTGTGGTTGTGGGGGGGGGGGGGGGGGGGGGGAGGGGGAGGAGGAGGTGGTGGGTTTGGGAGTTCGAGAAGGACATCAATGAACAAGTGACACTGCTAAGAGCTGTCAGTAGGGTTTTAAATTTTGTTGTATTCATGAGTTAGTCTTGCATACGCACTGTGGACCTCCGAACAATATAGGTCCACACGATGCGGGAAGAGGTTACGGTTTGTGGACTTGCACACGTTCACAATCCGTTTTTCAGTTTCCGAAAAAGAGCGCTAGAGGAAAAACGGGTTAGGGTTATATATAGAAAAGATACATGTAGAAGGGACAGCTGAGAGGCCCATAATCCAAATTTGAGGGTAAATTTGTTTTGGGGAAGCGAGAAAAATGAGTATTTAGTCAAAGTTTGTTAACTACACGAAGACAAAGGAATGTCCACAGTGCGTATGTAAGTGTGTCTTCCGAGAAAACAATCCCCTGCACAGTAATCTTCTTTCCTAGTTTTATATTCCACAACTCAGTGACAGGGCTGAAACTGCACATTTCATTGTCTTTTGGTTAAAAACTTATTGTATGTCGGCATTTTGCACGTCGTTAACCCTCCTATGGTTTTACCTTTCAAAACCTTTCAAAATCTGCTTACTTGACAAAATGGCTGTAAATAAGTATGAACCTTTCAAAACGCTCCAGAATTTGTTGCAACTGCACTACTACACCTTCAAAACCTTTTGAAAGGTATGTTTTTTCTCACACCAGTTTGTTCAGAAAGTTGTTTTACCTTTCAAAATCTTTCATAGGTTTCTTTTGTCAGACAGTTTTCTCAACTTTCAAAACCTTTCAGTCCAGGAAACTTGAAAGGTTTTGAAAGGTCAGACAGCTCTATGGCAACTGCCCTATATATAGGAGGGTTAAAGTATAGCGAGCGTCGAGCGGTGACCCCCACTGAAAACTGCAATGTCATGCGGTAAACATTGGGTCAAAAATATCAGCTGACGAGTGTCGCACTTAAAGATAGGATACATTTGCAGATATAAAAAAACTGTACTACCCAATTATTAAGAAATGTCCTACTCATTTAAAGTAAATATTGATTGTAGGCATCCACCAAAATGATTGCGCTAGATATCCTATAATTGTTCCGAAAAATAAAATTTTATAAAAACAAAATCAATAAAAAAACCAGAACCACTGCCCGACGCCGGCTGAAAACAAGCGCCACTTTTCTTGCTTTCCTCGGCATCCATAATTGTAAAACATCGAATAGGTCAGTTAAACGATATTTACTATAAAATACAACGTGTATCTGTGTGCTTTATCATTTTGATAACAACTGTTGTTTTGGAGAAAAATGGCGTTCGTTTTTAGGCGGGGTCGGGCAGTGGGACTTATGTTGTTCTTGTTTTTTGGGCGATTGCTGTCTGGCGATCGTGAATTGTTTGTATAAAATTCAATTTTTTAAAACAATTGTAGGATATATAGCGCAATCTTTTTACTGGATGCCTACAATCATTATTTACTTTCAAATAAGTAAGATATTTTTTAATAATTCGGTAGTAAAATTGGTTGATATCTGCAAATGGCGTATCCTACCTTTAAAGGTAGGATATACATCTGTAGATATACATGTACATTTATAAAGGTACATACATTAGTTAGATACATTATTAATTCTAAAACAGCTGATATGAATTTTGAAGAGGAAACAAAATCCATTGAAAAAAATGCGGATTATTAAACTGCAAAAATTATCCAAAACAACACTTGTTATCAAAATGATAAAGCATATGTACGTGTGGCCACAGGCCATGTGTACAGCGCATTATGAATATTTATTGTGGTCACATAGAAATGACTGAGTGGTTTCCCACACGTCAAAGCGAATCATGATGCTCACTGAGCATGTGTAACAATGTCCGGGGGAGGGTTAAAGGTAGGATACACCATTTGCAGATATCAAAAATATTTACTACCGAATTATTAAGAAATATCTTACTCAATTGAAAGTAAATAGTGATTCTAGGCATTCAGCAAAAGGATTGCGCCAGATATCCTGTAATTATTCTACAAAATTGAATTTTATAAAGAAATATTCGCGATCGCCGGATGGCGATCGCAAAAAAACAAAGATAACATAAGAATAACGGCTCGACCCCGGTTGAAAACAAACGCTGTTTTTGTGCTTTTCTTGGCATCCATGATTGTAAAACTTCGGAAAAGTCAGTTAAACGATATTTACTATGAAATACAACCCCCCAAATCTACCCATTCATGATAATTCAAACAATTACCAATGGTGTATACTACCTTTAAGTGCCAACGAAAAACATACTTAAAAAAAAATACGAACACGTTTTTTTGTTTTCAATATTGGCCTGCACTCAAAGCAGCCCTTACCGCTACAGAGATTATTCAGATCGTTTTCAGATGCTCTTGTTTCAATCTTGGCCTCTTTTCAGAAGAATATGCTAATTAATTTGGTTTTTAGTCGACCTTTAGTCTTCCTTTTGCTAGCTCAACTTCAATGTTAAAGGTAGGATGTATTTGCAGATATCGAAAATATTTACTACCGATTTATTAAGAAATATCTTACTCATCTAAAAGTAAATAATGATTCTAGGCATCCAGCAAAATGATTGCGCTAGATATCCTGTAATTATTCTGAAAAATATAATTTTATAAAGCCGGACGGCGATCGCGAAAAAAACACAAATAACATAAGAATAACTGCTCGACGCCAGTTGAAAATAAATTCAGTTTTTCATGCTTTCCTCAGCATCCATGATTGTAAAACTTTGGACAGGTCAGTTGAACAATATTTACTATAAAATACAACCCCCCAAATCTACCCATTCATGATAATTCAAACAATTACCAATGGTGTACCCTACCTTTAACAGGGAAAAAGTACTGAAAATGATGTGTTCAATTCAAATGTACACACATACAAAGATTGTTAACACAACTAGAAACAGTCTAGAATAGATGTGTTCAAATTTATGTCCAAATCATTTCTAATTTTTTAACTGGTCGACCATATTTTTTAAGAAGTCATTTTACTAGTTTAGAAATGTACACTTTTATGTATCATTAGTGTTTTTGTTAGGAACAGCTGATTATCTCAATGGATTTCAAAGAGATTCAATGAAAACAATGGTACTGATTATGGGTACAGAAACTCGGAACAAAACTACAGATTTTTTTTCAAAATTAAAATTTCAACTCAATAGTAGAAAGAACATTTCCTTAAAATGATGAAATTTTCTTAATGGTCAAGTGGTTGTGGTGTGTGACCAAAGAGCTATATTAAATTATTAGAGCGCTAACTCCTCATTCTTATGCGCGGAGACATTTTGAATTCATGTGCGTACTTGTAAAACAAAATACAAATAGATGGATTGAATTTTGAAAGTGTACTCTAAATGCAACGCGCGTGCAAGTCGAACAGATGCAAACAACTTCTGCGCGTCATGCCAGTTAAAAAAACCTCTGCAGCGTGCAGATACGCACACACATTTGCACTCATTTGCTGATCGTGCTTTTTTGGGCGTATCGGCTTCGGTAATGCACTGTATAGAATACAAACGCAAATATGCAAATAGCCGTACAAAAGCCGTACAAAATGTTGAGGTTTCCATAGGTTTGTGCACAAACATGGATGTGCCCGGCAGGCATCACTCTGTACATCGAGCCAGCGCTCTAGTAATTTAATATAGCTCTATGTGTGTGACTCATGTGCGATGGTGCATGGGTTCAAAACTCTGCTAGAAACATGGTGTTTGTGCCCCTGGGCAAGACACTTAACTACAATTGCCTCTCTCCACCCAGAAGTATAAATGGGTGCATCTGTGAGTGTTTTATAGGCAATTATAATTATTATTATTACCAAGCCACGGAGTACGCGACAATAGGGCCTTGACCCTCACAGGTACCCATTTATACTCCTGGGTGCAGAGAGGCAATTGTAGTTAAGTGTCTTGCCCAAGGGCACAAACACCATGTTCCTGGCAGGGTTTGAACCCAGCGGGGGTAATAATTGTAATTGTAACGTGAAGTGTTATGACATGCGAAGATTTTAAAAGCAAAAATCTTGATACGAACAAGACCACAGATAAAACTTGTGTCAGGTCAAAAAGGCAGCACCGTCTAGTGTTGCTTAATGTTGTTTTCAAATATCACATTTTCTTATTTCACTATACAGCAGATCAGAATTAATTATCAACGAGTACATATATTTTTTTTTACAAAATCCAAGGGCAATCAATTAAATTTTTTAATAAAACCAAGAAGCCGCTGCTGTATGTTGTCATTCAGAGCTGGTAACACCAGATGCAAATTGATTCCAATTAAAGATTCATAAGGAAGCCCAAAGTACATGTAGCTAAACCGGATGACGTCATCAAACCGATGTCGATATTTAGACGACTCAAAGCGATATAACGGTAGAAAAAAATACGGAGGCTAATGGACACAGCATGACAAATTCCAAACTCTACATATTCCAGACAACATCTTTTCCTGGATAAAATAGGAGAGAAAACAAGGGGCCTCCGTGCCGAGATGATAACAACTTCGTAAATATTTCCCAGGAAGTGCTACGGGCATATAAAAATCGGAATAATTTTTAAAGAGGTGTTTTTTTACGGGTCGTTTTTTTGTTACCTGGATATTCGACACATCATGTCCATCGACCGTCGGGAATGTCTATGATATTAGGTTCTTTCGTTCCCGATCAATCTAGCACTTTCGTCATCGTTGTGCGGTGACGTACGAATGCGCTCATTGGGTGGGTAATGTATACATTCGCCTTTTGGGCTCATGGAGAAAAAAAATATCAAGTGTTGCGCTCGTGGGAGGAATCTGACATTTTAAAAGGCCCATCACGGGATGAATGTTGGGGTGTTTTTGATGGTTTAAAAGCCAGATACTACGGTAGATAAATAAATGCATTCTTCACTTCAAGATTGCTCTGATGAGTGAGTGCCGTATGTACGTTTGTTTTTCCCAGAACCTGTCAACTAAAATTTAAAAAAATCTTGTTTAATGAGACAATCTACCATGCCACTTTCGAGAACATTTTTACCGTGGGATTAGAGCTGTGCATCAGGACCAGGTACCCAAGTACCCGACTGTGGAAACAGAAACCGATTACAGATTATGAAATCGAGTACAGTGGAACACCGCTATATACCAAACATTCGGCTACACCGAACATGATTCCTGGCTCCTAATTTTGGTGTCCAAACATACCAAACGTTGTTTAGTCCTTAAATTTAGTCCTTACATTTTGTGGATTACTTAATTAAAGGTAGTATACACCATTTGCATATCGAACAAAATTACTACCGAATTATTAGGAAATATCTTACTCATCTGAAAGTAAATAATGATTCTAGGCATCCAGCAAAATGATTGCGCTAGATACCCTGTAATTATTCTGAAAAATTAAATTTTATGAAGAAAAATTCCCGATCGCCGACAAATAACATAAGAATAACTGCTCGACGCCGGTTGAAAATAAACGCTGTTTTTCGTGCTTTTCTAGCATCCATGGTTGTAAAACTTCTGACAGGTCAGTTAAATGGTATTTACTATAAAATACAACCCCTCAAATCCACCCATTCATGATAATTCAAGCAATTACCAATGGTGTATCGTACCTTTAATACTCAGAAAGCCTTTTCACAACTATCGTCTAACCCCTCATCAAACCATCATCTGTCTAACCCTTCCTCAAATCATATAAATCAATGACCGAGAGGAGAACAACACAAATTGTTACTCTCCGATAAACAAACTCCTAATAAAAAAAAACCCACGCAAAAGAGACAAGCCTGCTTTAAGTATCTCTCGTCCACTTCTATTTAAGAACGCGAGATTTATCACCGCATCCCCGTGGAAAACAGTAAAATCCTGTATTGGCCAACAAGAATCTTGATAAATATTAGTTCTAAATTCCTCATCCCTCCACTGGGAGAGATAAGCTGAATAGATATATCCGGTAGACCTGAAAGGTCTGAGCATGGATTAAACTACCGAGAAAAAAACCCTGTCTGTTCTGAATGGGAACACAGACAAGAAATGACGTGCATGACCCAGTTTATTTTTAGGCGATTGTACTATTAAAGGTATGATACACCATTGATAGTTGCTTGAATTATCATAAATGGGTGGATATAGGGGATTGTATTTTATAGTAAATATCGCTTAATGGACCTATCTAAGTTTTACAATCATGGATGCTGAGAAAAGCAAGAAAAACAGCGTTCGTTTTCAACCGGTGTCGGGCAATTGTTTTTATGTTATTCTTGTTTTTTTCGCGATCGCCGTACAGTGATCATGATTTTTATTTTTTTTGAACAGTTATAGGATATCTAACGCAATCCCTTTGCTGGATGCCTAAAATCTTTATTTACTTTCAAATAAGTAAGATATTTCTTAATAATTTGGTAGTAAAATTCTTTGATATCTGCAAATGGTGTATCCTTCCTTTAAATTAGGATCCATGCTTTGCAATATACCGGTGATTTTCCGTGGTGTGATTTTGTTGATGTTGTCTTAATTATTATTCAATGATTGTGCATACTGTTGTTTTTTTTAATTTTTTTTAATTTTTTTTAATTTTGAAATATTGACTTAAATTTAGTCCTAATCTGTGGATTACTTTTTCTGTAACCACTGTTGACCACCGTGCAGAGCAACGCGCCAGCGTTAACAGACGACACGTGCATTTTGAAAAATGCTAGGCGCTCGATACAATCATTCTACGTGTACATTTATAGCGAGTACACTATCGAGTTTTGATGCATGCTTGTTACAAGTGACCATAGGACTGTTGTATTTATCCAATCATTGGCTTACGTGATGCTTAAAGGGATCGTATACGTTTGGTAATTACTCCAAAAATTAATGGCAATAAAAATTTACTTGGTAAGAAGTACAGCAGCATTGGATAGTATAATGCATTTTTAGAAACTTTTTACTTTGAAGTACTGCGGTTATGAAAAAAAATATCACTTTTTATCCCAACAAATTTGAATCTGAGAAGCGTTACTGCAGTGACGTTTCTCAGATTGTGTATTCCAATGGAAATTATTCTTCCTGCTTGGACATAACCGCTCCAGATTTTCAGCAACATCTCAAAATCGCTACCACCTTTTGAAATGAAATTTGTACAGGTTAGTTTTATGGTATATATCTATAACTATATAGGATTGAAACAAACAGTGGGTTTTAATTACCAAACACATACGATCCCTTTAATTAACACCCTCCATGTGACCGAGTCTCGACCAATCAGAAGCTATCAACTCTCCAAGACATTTATGAATATTTGATAATGAATGTTACCGTACTTCATCACCTTTACACATGTTTGACAATGTTTATGGTTCAATTCAACCTACGTGTGCTTGGACATTGGGTGATGCTCCCTGCTCTAGTAATTCTTCCGCAACATCAGAATGGCCCTTGTAACTTGCCCACATCAACGACGACCAGCCATTCTGTCAAAAAACAAACAAAGAAAACAACTTTGTTATCGAATCAGAAATCAACACAACTACTTTTTTGGGGGGTGGGGGTGGGGGGGGGGGGGGGGGGGGGGTGGATATTAAACTAAATTCTTGGACTGAACAAAAAGGCAGAATACTATAATTACTTTCAGGTGTATACATGTACGTCATCATGTGTTTATGCCATTAGCAAAAAGAAAATTACGGCAATCCATTTTAAATTTTCATTAACCCGGCTTCCATAAAAAACCACAGGTCAACTAGGTGTATATCCTTCAACTAGGTGTATGTACATGTATATCCTTCTTCTTTCGTGTGGTGAGCAGCTTAACTTGTTTTGACGGTTTGATGACATTAGTGGAAATATATACATTCACCAACTACAGAAGTGCAATTCACTGTACACAGAAAGAATCATTCAAGGTACTCCAGCTGAAGTGATTTTGCATACACACTGACTTCCCATAAAGAAGTCTTATAGAGGAAGGGTTAAAATAGCCTAATCACTGCCTGCTAAAGCTGTGCATCGAAACCGGGTACGCAAGTACCCGATCGTTGATGTCAGGAACCGGCACCAGATTATGGAATCGACTACCCGTACGTAGCCAACTTTACAAATTACATAATAACTTCGGACTATTCAACCACATGGGCTTAACATCCAACTAGGAAATGATTAACTTCTATTTTTTCTCCATTTGTCATCTGTTTCAGATTCATTCCTTGCCAGAATTTTGTTTTTGTTGTTGTTTTTGTTTGTTCTCACTTCTCTGGTTTTCCTCAAACCCCCCCCCCCCCCCCCCCCCCCCCCCCTCCTTATTACTCCTATTCATACTTATTTGTTAGTTCTTCCCTTTGATCTCCACCCTGGACCCCTTTCCTTGTGGCTTTACCCCTTCTGTTTTTGTTCCTACCCCGCCTTTGATCCTACCCACACTGACCTCACCCTTTAATCCCTCAGCCTAATCCTCCTTTTGTTGTTTGTTCCATTGAACTCTGTGCTTTGTTTCTTTTGTGTTTTTTCAGCGTCCATGATGTACATCATGCTGTATATTGCCCTATATATGTTTGTTTCTTGTACACAGTCATTTAGTCTCTGAAGAAGATCTTGTTAAGATCGAAATATTAGGCCCTCTTAACTTATTTGATTTGTATATTTCAGGTCATTCCAGCCAGTAAGCAGTTTGCAGCAGTATTAATCTTATTCACGTTTACATAATAACTTCTCGGACAATGGAAAAGACAATGGAAAGAGAAAGGCGATCACCTCAACAACCCACTATTAGTTGTTGCATACCTTTTTAGGGTTTCACAACCCTCGATTCCTGCAAATAAGGAATCGCTACCTATAAACACCACTCTTTTCGATATTTCACAAATAAGATCTCGACATAGATAACCCAAACCATGCCAACTCACTCAAGATTGAACTCCATCCATACCTACATGTAGTTCTTCGGTATTGTTTGGTCTTTAAAAATACCGTTAGAATACAACGGAGCAGCAACTTCCAAGATTTGAACTTTAGGGTTGGGTTTAGTTTTTGACAGCCAGATACTCATATATTTTTTAATTAAGTACCCGATTCCCAGTTCGAGCCAAAGGACAGACTGTATACACACAAAGTTTTCCCCTGATTCAAAACGGATGACGCATAAACACGTCACGAGCAAGGCCAGAAATGTCCGTCAGCAGCGAGCAAGGCCGGAAATGCGTGGGTTTGCTTCCCGGTACCATCGGCCTGAACCCGCCTCGGATCGAGTTTCGTAAAAATAATCCAGTGCCTCGGCTCGGTGATGTTAAAACAACCCTACTGCATACACATGAACGTGTGGCATGGCAAACAGGTTTTTATTAGGGAAAAAAAATCTCAACAATTTGGAAGAAAGATTGGTACAGTTGGTTTGACGCACCAAGAGGAAGAGGTACAAGTACATGTGCAGACATGGCTATAAATGTAAACACTCTTTGACATTCATGTGTACGACCATCTGGTGGATATGTATTTCTCGAATGTCAAGCAGCTAATTTCATAGATAAATATTTATCATTTCTTTTCAAAACATCACAAAATTCTGACATAAACCGCAATTTGGATTTGGCCCCGAACAAACATTACCATGTTTAAATCGGGGACGTCCAAAATTACGGCTGATGTATTTTTTTGCCAGACAGACTTCCTACCAGTTTGTTATTGTTGGCAAGGCTTGCAACCAAGTTCACGTGGTCAACTGATTAATAGGAATGCCCAGCTCCCCACGCCCCATTCCCGCTTAGCAGGAAGTCGTATTTTTGAAACGATGAGCAGACAGAAGCATAAAATTGGATTTGACAAGCTGCGGGCACGCTGGGCTTAATTAGAATCATAACTCACGTCAGAATAGTTTCTCCACATGATTTAAAGACATCCGATGATGACAGGTAACCAGAAGAGGTTTTATAACCTCTTCTGGTCTACCTGTCAAGTCTTTAAATCATCCAGCATCATTTTGCTTTTCATACATTTTGTTCATTTCTAATAATAATAATAATAATAATAATATTTTAAAAAACACGAACACCTAGAGAGACAATCCCATAGGAATGTACACAAACTTAAAACAGTCCTAACTTGTTTACCTTAACGCTTTTCTGTAAGATCTTCGAGATTTATGCTATTTAGACCCTAATCAATCGTTCTAGAGCAAAAATAACTCCCAAATATCGTTTTTTTAGGGTAGCTAGACACTTGTTTACCCTAACGCTTTTCTATAAGATCTTCGAGATTTATGCTATTTAGACTCTAATCTGTTGTTCTAGAGCAAAAATAACTCCCAAATGTGGTATTTTAAGATAGCTAGACACTTAGGGAGACACTGAAATGTCTCCCTAAGTGTCACTAGTCTTTATAACCTAAAAACTTATGCTAATTTGTCTCCCTAAGTGCTCAACACCACACAAAATAAATGTTACAAAGTAAAATAACACACACAAAATATTCCAAATGTTGAGCCTTTTTCACACTACAGCCTCTCAATCCGGGTTGAACTTAACCCTGAAGAACCCGCTGCCACCACGGGTTGTGTTTGTAAAATATTTTAACTTTAAAGTTAAACTGTTTGTCGTTTCACACCTGCTTTGTGCAAACAGCATTTTTGTTATCAGTTACTACTATGTTAAACCCAGGGCGAAAGTTTCAACCCAGGTACAAAATCTCAACCGAGGTTAAAAATCTCAACCATGGGGCCAATTTCATAGAGCTGCTAAGCACAACAATTTGCTTAGCATGAAAATTTGTCCTTGGCAAAAACACGTGATCTTTATTGCTATTGATTGATAATCAGCTGGTTGTTTGTTTAGCATGAAAAACACGTAGAATTTTGGCTGGTAACCTGTTTTTAATGAGCAAGACTTTTTTTGTGCTAAGCAAATTTGTGTGCTTAGCAGCTCTATTAAATTGGCCCCTGGTCTTGAGCAGGGTTGACATCAATCTTGAGGTTGGTGCAGGGTTGCAAATGTTTTTATAACCCTGCGTCAACCCCAAGTCACTTTTGGGAGAAATCAGAGAAATCCCATGCAGAACAATTTGATAACAAAATGCGCTCTACTTAAAAAATCTTTCAATCGATGGGAAGCCTCTGAAGACATCAAGCCAGATGGAATTATTCCATGGGGCGTTAGGTACCAGTACGATCTTTAGTCCAAGCAAGCTTTTTTTATAAGAATTGGAAAGGCTAGTTTTGGGATAGTAAAATTGCCCTCGATCCACTATGCCTGTAACATGGAAACAAGTCACATTATAAATTTTAAGATTGGCTTATTTTAAACGACAAAACAAATTTCATCATTTTGACTTTTGAATAAGATTATACTAATTATAAAGTTGAACAATGAATTCAACTGAAGTGGAGTTTATTTATTTATTACATTTCTTTACCCATCAGGGTGTGCTCAAACGGTTTAAAAACTGGTTTCCATTGGGGGCCTGCATACATCATAAAATAAAATTGGATTAAAAAAAAAATACATAAAAAGTCATCAACAAAACCGTACATCTGTTTAATATACTAACAATAATACATAGAAAAACCAGAAAACATTTACAGACAACTACAAGGACATTTATACTTGGGTAAGCCTGTACATTAACTTTTACAACAGTCCTGTTTATGGCCAATTCTAATTAATGAGATAGGCAAAAACCTGCCCAAAAACATTTTAGGGAGAAAAAATGAGAAGAAGAATTTCTCATTCGGCTCCACATTACAGTGACAACCAATTTATAACTCTGTAGATCAGCGCAATTGGCAGAATATCTAACAGATAGCATTACGGCATTACAGGTTGGAACCTGCGACTGCCGTCCCGGTGCTTGTTAATGCTCGGTTTACACTGGGCCACAAGGTCCACGATCTGCACGATCTGCATTTTTTGCATTACTTTTTTCTTTTTCTACACTTTCAGACGCTTTCTTACTCTCTTAGTACATTTTGTTACGATCTGTAACGCTTTGTTACGAAGCCAACACGATTCTGGTCAAGGTCTGCCACGATTTTACGTTCTGTCACGTTCTGTTGGGTTTTGTTTAGATCTTTCACGTTCATCAAGTTCTGTTAAGATCTCCTACGATTTATGAACACAATTTGAGCAAGATTGCCACGCTTGGAGCACGATTAGGGTATAAAAAGGAGGCAGGGGATCACCCTCCCCTTCTCGCTAGATCCCAAAACTATAGCTGGTCAAAGCTGAAATGTTCTGTGTAGAGTGTTAAAAACGCAATGAATCTTGGAGAGCGCTGGAGCCCTTCCATACACATCGTGGGAATTGCGCGGAAACTTATCAGAGCGTGACAGAGCGTGGGAGCCAATCGGGATGATCGTAGCAGAGTTGGTAATAGCGTGATGAAATTACTCACGCTCCTCAATGTATCTTGACAAATCGGAGTAGAGCACAAAAAAAACGTGGTGGGATTGTGTTGAAATTCTAAGGAATCGTGTTTTAAAATTTACCAAGATCCTCTACGATGTCGCATCAAGGTCTGTTACGCTCTGCTATAAAGGTCTGTTAAGCTCTACTACGAATCCCACGTTCTATCACGGCTCTCTCAAAGTTTGGCGTCAAATCGTGACAACATTTTTGACATTCAAAAATGTTGTCACGATCATCACGATTCCACCAAGTTCCCTCAAAATTATCACGATTCGATTCCACGACCCCCACATGCTCATCACGATTCTCTCAAATCGTGGCAATCGTTGGAATCGTGGCCCAGTGTAAACCAAGCATAACTCAGCTACATGTATTCAGCCATAAGTTGGCAGTTCCCCTTTTTCTCAATGTCTTTGTTCAGGGGACGCTAGTTAGAAGACAAAAACCTGTAATTGCCACGTACATGTAGCTTTATAGGATCATGCCCAAAGTCACGATGCTAGCAACATTAGCAATGCTAAAATCCCGGGAAAAAGCAAACAACGATCACTCCGATTCTGAGAGGATACAGCTTTTTATCACAAATTTGTAATTAAAAATAAACTAAAAATAATTAATTGAGACTCGGCAATGAAAATTCATAAAAAAATTAAAATCAGTACGGGAACATGTCTAATGCTAGGTTCCCACTGTCGTGTGATCCGTTACGAACGCCACGATTGGCCATTCGTAGCTGATCGTGAAATTGTTGTTTCCTTTTCTGAAATTTCACGTTTGGATAAGAGTTGATGCTAGTCGATCGATACGTTCTGGTACGATTTAGTGCTTTTGGATGCGATATAGTCACGATTGGTCAATTTCAGGTGACACGATCTGTCACGATCTGGTCTCCCGGTTCAGATACGATCAGATACGTTCCGATAGGATTGTCCCGATCGAGTCCACGATTGGGTCTCGATCTGACACGAACAGCACGATCGGGGTCCCCCGATTTAGGACGATCTGGTACGTGTCGATACGTTCCGATACGTTCCGATATGATCATCACGAACCGATGCGCTCTTTTGCAATCGGATACGATTGTGGTCGCGATGGTCAACAGAGGTTGTGTTTGTCTTGTCCAAGGTTGATCCCGATCACCACGATTTGGAAGCACGATTAGATGCGATCTGTCGCGCTTTGTTACGATCCATTACGATCTTATGCGATGATTACGATTAAAAATTATCGTGTTGATCGTAGAAAATTGTTGAACCGTCCAAAAATTGTCTATGATCAACACGATTGCCACGACTGACCTCAAGATCTGATAAGATCTGATAGGATCACCACGATTACTCCATGATTAAGACCAAGATTTCAATCGTGGCGCGAATCGTGATAGTGGGAACCTAGCATAATACATGTACCTAGCCATATTGAAGTAGTTTTTATTAGGTCAAAACCTGCGTGCAAGCCAAAAGCCAAAATAAATTACCAAATCAAAAATATTGTGAATAAGACTAAGATATGAAAAAAGCAGCCGGTCTACCAGTAGCATGTTATTGAATGCCTAACCCAAAATCAATATGCTATAATAAATGACATGAAAACATGTCAAGCGCACACGAGTTGCATTATTAATAAACTCATCTCGATCAGAGGCAAATTAAACACGTCATGAACACGCATCCTCTTAATAATACAAGCTGAATGCATTGACGTGTACACAAATTCCATACGTACATGTACTGTGGACCTGCGAATAATTGACGTCTACAGGATGCGTAAGGAGGTTATACGGATTATAAACATGTGCTTAAGATGAAAAATAGAGTTCTAGGAATATCTGTAAAAATAAATAAATAAAGGGACCACCTGAGTGGCCCAGAATCAAAATTTGGGGTTCAACTAAATTTCTTGAAGCAAAACAAAAAAAATGTGTATTTAGCTAACATTTTTTCAACTACATGTACATGAATACAAAGGAATGGTCACAGTACGTATGGAAGGTACCGGTACGACTGTTTGGTTTTGTAGGAAAACGGAGAGTTGCCACGAATGTTCAATTGTGGATTAATAATAACCTTTATTTTATAATTTGTTATACTCGCAGCAGACATTATGAGTTCTTGAATAATAGAATTGCAGTTTCACCCTTAAATAACCGTGAAATCTCCGTGAATTTTCACGGTGTTTTAAGGGTAAAACTGCATTTCCATTGTTCACTAACTCATAGTTTGAGAAGCTGAATTGCAAAGGATGTGGTTACAACATGTTTGAACCAAAGAAAAAAAATAGCACCTCAGGTTGTTGCCATTATGACCCATGTCTGACCATGGAGCACAGGCTGATCAATAGTGCTGACTTTTACAGAGAAAGGAAAGCCAGAGAACACATAGTGCCTTTTCGAATCCCTGGCTTCGTCTTCGTCTTTGGCTTAAGGCGATTTTTGACTCCCAACTGCAAGATCTCCAGCCACATTCTGATGCCTGTTGTACTTCAGAAACATTCACTCGATTGATGTGAACCCAACAGTTAGATTTTCTTCCATTTCTATTTGCTTCTCAGTATTTCGGAATTCGGAGGCGAAGCCACAGCCAAAGACGAAGCAACGGTTTCGAAAAGGCCCATAGTAAAAATAAATACCTACTGGCACAGGAGAGAATCAATGAACAGCTCAACTCACATACATTGTATTATATAATATTGTAATGGTCCGAGCCAGGAATAGGGCCATGTTGGTGAGAGACAAGCGCTTTTATAAACTAGCCACACATGCCACTTTGTTTTTGTACCTGTTTGATTTTTGTTGTTGTCCTAAGGCACCTCTAAAACTAGACATTTCTTGTAATGGTTTTAAACAGGCTCTCAAGCTACAGTGCGAGAATACAACAACATTGAGGGCCCATTAATTATAATTGGATTGATTAAACCGTGGAATATTATTCCAGGATTTTTTCCCTCCACCTCTAAAACTGACCATCTCTCCCCCTTTTCCCTCCAGGTTTCGAATTACCATCCCAGTAACGACCGACTGTGCCGGAAATAGAAGCCAAGGACCAAAGATGAAAAAGGAAGACGAGAAACGACGATGATGAATCGTGTCGATGACGTCCCTACCCACTAACAAAACCTTTCCCCTGAAACCGTCACCCCATGCCACACTAATTACACCGTTCTCTGACACATTCACAAGCTTCCTAGCAATGACTCCCCTGAAGATATGCAATTACGGCTCCTCGCGGGCCTTAACGAAAGACGGACTTTATGGGGCCTTAGATGGCCCCGGTCTTGAGATGTCTTCCATTTTTCAGATGCCTCTCTGAGGAATTAAGAAGTGCATTCCGGTACAATGGCAAAAGACACACTGAATACGTATGTGGGAGGTATATTGTACTTAGCAGTGACATAGATCTGCGAGTCAAACAGATACTGACAATTTGGGAGAAAGATAGATTAGTTGGAAGAGCGTCGCTCCAGTATTCTGAAGGTCGCAGGTTCGAGTCCCGCCTTGCCAATTTCTTTGTTCACTTTGAGATTGATGCAAATTTACATTTTGTTGTTTATTTGTGTATTATAAGATAAAATGTCATATCCTCATTGAGTGATCCCCACAATGTCGCTTCCAAGGTTGTATCGTAAAATCCGGCGTGATCCCTGGCCAAACAACATTCTGGTGTTTATGACTTCTGACTAGCGCCCTCGAACGAACAAAGATACTGACAATTTGAGAGACTGCCAACATAGGGCAAGAGAGCTCAGTTGGTAAAGCGCCGGTCCGGTATTCCAGAAGTCGCAGATTCAAGTTCTGCCTTGCAAATGTCTGTGTTCACTTTAAGATTTGAACTAGAGCAGTTATTACAATTGATGACCAACGTTTGATATCGATATAACAGGAAGATGCTTGATGAAATTAATTTGTTGACATTCCCTTCAGTACCTGCCATTATTTTATTTACAAAATAAATACCTTTAGCCGATGGAACACAGCACGAAAGTTAAAGCAGTGCAAAAGCGGCACATAGCAAATATTACACAGTTAAGCACCAAAAATAGTTGAGCATAACAATTCTTCCTTGTCAAAAAAACAGAGTTACAAACAACATTTTCAGGTGGTGATTTTTAGTTTTTGCTTGGCATAAAAAGCACATGGCTGGTAACCTTTTTTCACCGAGCAAGACTTTTTCGTGCTTACATGAATGTAGCAAATGTTTGTGCTCAGCAGATATTTGATCTTTACTCTACATGTAGTCACGTGTCTAGCCAAAAGTAAAAATGTATAAATATCGAAAATGTAAAAAGAAAATTTGTATGTGCTCTTAAAGGTAGTATACACCATTGGTAATTGTTTGAATTATCATGAATGGGCAGATTTGGGGGGTTGTATTTTATAGTAAATATCGTTTAACTGACCTTTCCGAAGTTTAACAATCATGGATGCCGAGAAAAGCACAAAAAACAGTGTTTGTTTTCAACCGGTGTCGAGCAGTTATTCTTATGTTATCTTTGTTTTTTCGCGATCGCCGTCTGGCGATCACGAATTTTTCTTTATACAATTCTATTTTTCGGAATTATTACAGGATATTTAGCGCAATCATTTTGCTGGATGCCTAGAATCATTATTTACTTTCAAATGAGTAAGATATTTCTTAATAATTCGGTAGTCAATATTTTCGATATCTGCAAATGGTGTATCCTACCTTTAATCTCAATAAAAATTTACATCCAACCTGATAAATATTTTGCTCTTTGAATGCCTTATATTCAGTAAAAAATTATATTCTAAAATTCTGATTTTAAATCAACCAAATTTAAGAACAAAAATTGTCTAAAGATGCATCATTGGAGTTCTTTCATTTTTTTTTTTTAAATGACAGCTTTGGAACAATAAATCATTTGGTTGGTTACTTTGTTGATAGTTGCAAATAGCATATGAAGAGTTTAGGCGCAAAACAGCTAAATGCAACTTCCATGAAAAATTATTTCAACAATATTAAGTATCTGTATCTGTATGAGTACGTTGTAGTAACCAATTCTGGCATTAACGCAACGGAAGGAGAGGGTGCACCAACGCACTGCCAGGAACACCGGGGCAAACCCCTTCTCTTAGCGATAAGTGTTACTGGGTTCTTTTACGTGCATTATAATGATTATTATTATACAATACACGGGACCTACAGCTTTACGTCTCATCCGAAAGACGAAGCAATAGTGGTTTCAGTGCCTTGCTTAAGGACACAGGTGTCGAGGCCGAGATTCGAACTCACGCTCTGCGGAACAGAAAACCGGGTTCTTAACCGCTCGGCCACAACAGCTCTCAGAACTCCCTAGTATGTGATAATCCAATACTTTTGGCTGGCATTTAGCAGCTTTGAGTGTAAACATGTACTTTCCCTGTAAAATCATCAATCATCAATATCATTTGGCTATCCATTCCATCTTCAAACACAGATGAATTAAAAAAGCATGCCTCCTACTTAAAAAAAAGATGACATTGATGGATGAATTCTCTGCATAAGAAGCTATAAATTAAAAATTCAGTACACTTAAGTGACAGATTGATTCACATAGCTCAAGGACGATGTTTTCATCATCATGTACATGTAGTGGTACAGCACCCATTAGATAACCCTTACCAGTCCAACAGCTATTAATTATTAATGGTCACTGTGTAATGGTCTGTGACTCCCGCAGCTGTTTATTTAGATAGATGAGATTATGACAAGCCTGGGCAAATTGGTGTCCAGATAAATGATGAGGTTCTTTGGCTCGTTCGTTTAGCAGCGCGAGATGACACTGGGGTAAGTCACCGGGGACAGCGCGTGTTTGTATAGAGTGATTGGGAGAAAGACGGGAGGCGCTGAGCGACAATGGCATTAAAATAATCCAGCCAACTTGACTCCCACAGGAACGGGCAATCTTGCACATATATAGTCTTGGTCCGGATTTGAATTTTTAATTTCTCCTATCTTGCAGCTAGTCCCGTGACAATCCCGGTAAAGATGCTGCGGCAACGAAGGTCTCTATCAACAAGATGGAATCAAATCCAGTCATGGCAATATTGGCAGCGCTACCCAGAAAAGATCTCCGACCAAGCTAAATGCAGGCATGCAATTTCTCGGGTAGCGTTGCCAATATTACCAAGACTGGATTTAATTCATTTTTTATGATCTTGCGAGCGTGCTGGTCACTGACCAACTGGTCTGCGACCAAGACTAGCATATGTGACCCGATCCATCTAAATCAAGAATACGTCTCGAAATGACTTTTTGAGATATGCACATGATGAGGAAGGGAATTTCATAAGCTTTCTAATGATACCCATCGCAAGTGTGTATCTGTTTAGGTGAACGAGTTATGGTTTGATGAAGATGACAGGTGTATTTTTTTTGCCAAAACCACATTCCGAGAAAAACAGCTTTGAAATAAACAAAATTGACCAAAATCATACGGACAGCGCACACAACTCCTCTTTATTTTCATCTTTATTGATCGTTTTTACATACAGGACATTAATGACAATAATCTGTGATAACTGCACTTCCAAAAAATACAATGTTCAGAAAATCGACTTGGTCATGATTTTCACCCATGTGTTTACTTTAACGGCCGATTGCGTAAAACGGCATCAGCGACTTATTCCTGATTACGATGGAGCGGGTCACATATGAAACGAGGTGGATGTGACGGTGGAGGTGATGTGAAAGGGTTATACATGTCTGTGGCGGTGATGGTGCATTTCGTCCATTGAACTAGCTGTGTTCCTCCTTAATAAATGAAGCCCCCAAAATGCAGGGAGTACGTTTGGTCGAAAGAAATTCTTGACAAAAGGAGACTAGAAAAGTGATTTGGACTGGAACCTATCGGTGAATCTCTTGAAATAATGTGGCTACTTTTGCCAACAATTCTGTGCTTTCCGTTGTGAATACATAATTCGTGGGTGCCTACAAGGCTGGTAAAATCTACTAAAACTACTTAAATAAACGCGATTTTGCCTGTGTTGGGTATCCAGAAAATGGCGTCTTACAGCGCCCTCATGCGGCCCAAAATACAGCGCATTTACTTGCTTGTATTGTCAGTACAGAATGGTGATCGTGCATGTAAAAGTGTGGAATATTGTCGGTACGCAGAGCCATGAAGCTGAGGGACCTTTAGGCACACACGAGATGCTCTTCAGATGATAATAATGACTAGTCAATCAGACTCCTATGGCATTTACACATGTACATGTAGGTCACTGGGTTGTGAGCCTGAGCTATCCCATGTTGGCGACCCAGCCAAGAGGTACATGTACATGCATGTTGTTGATTTTTTTTTTGGGGGGGGGGACCACAACTTCCAGCATCAAACTACCCCTAACACATGTTCACTGACTGATGGGGGGGGGGGGGGGGGGGGGGGGGTGAAAGAGGAAGAGCGTTATTTGGCAAGGGAATACATCTGTGTAGTCAATCTCGGACCTTTAGCTAGCAGGGGTTACATGGGAGTGTGAAATTTTGTTTTTGTTTTTTTGGGGGGGATGAAAGGTATGTGGTAGGTAGGATCATTCTTTACAAATCTGTGTCAATCTTGGCAACCTTGACCAGCAGTGTCTTGGGGAGAGAAGGGAAGGGAGAGAAGGGGGAGGGGGAAAGGGGGGGGGGGATTTACTGTTGGATTCACTGTTTCGACCTCAGAACAAAAGATGTCCACACAATCACAAACAGAAAATGCTGCATGGACTCGCACACATGCATGTTCATGTAACCGCGCATATGGAGACTTGTGGGGAAGACCTTTGTTACCCTCTTTTGTTTTCCTTTGTCCTATTGTAATATTTCACGCTATTGCATTTCCACTCTGGGGTAAATAGATTCCTAAGGAATTTCGCTCTCGGGTAAATTTATCCTATTGTCCTATTGTGTTACCTTCACTATAGGGCTGCGTGTATACGAGCATATAGTTTCACGCTCTTTAAAAAAAAGACTTTAGAGTAAACATTAAAAACACTTAAGGGGCCACAATTGAAATTTTGGGGGTGAAATAATTATCTGGCTGCCAGAAAAAATGATTATTTATAGGTCAACAATTCCTAACTACGTAAATTCAAAGGAATGTCCACACATGGCATATAAGGTCGGCCAGTATAGAAGGGGGGGGGGGGGGGGAGCGTGAAAGAAAGAGGGGTGCGAAAGGAGGGGGGAATGAAGGGAGGGGTGTGAAAGGGGTTATGTGAAAGGCAGGATCGTTATTTTCCAAATCAAAGTTGAAATGAGAATACTTACAATATCTGTGTGGTCAATCTCGGAACCTTTGGCCAGCAGCGACTTGACAATATCCAAGTGGCCTTCCTTGGCCGCAAATATCAGGGCCGTCCATTTGTCCTGTGTCATAAAATTAGCAATTAAGAAATGTAACCTAATTTAGGATCACCCTGAAAAAAATAATAGGTCTCTACAAAATTAGACTGGTTGGCAATAGCCTTGGGGGGAAATATTAAACGCAGAAATTTAAACTAGTTATAGAAGCAATACTTGGTAAATATTCCCGATAAATGAAAGATATTTTAATTCATTATATATGTTTCTTATTGTGTGGAGAAAAAAATTGTCAATTATTTTGACGCAGTGCTGATAACGGCTTGTGTCAGCTGCACTTAGTACAGCTCTATTTTAAAACTCTTTGATCTCTCTTAAACTATAAACTCACAAACTTGACAAACAGACTTGAAGCGAAACTCCAGGTGCTCGTAAAATGATACTTGGATTCTTGGAATAAAATTATACATGGTCAAAATGAACCAGATATTGTCCAACCCTAACCTCCCTAATGGTTCCCCAGGACAAGCCTGCTAAATCCAAAAAACAACTGGAACAATAATTTCAAAAATGGGTTTTGCCATTTACTGACCTACATTGTAAGTAATAAGCACTGTATTTTCTTTTTTACACTTGGTGTTGTGTGGGAGCTTACAAACTTAAAATATCACTGTGGTGGGACTCGAACCCGCAACCTTGTGCTTATTAGTGCAAGTGTCTTCCACTGGACCATCAAGCTAAACTATAGGTCAGCTGGCTGCTTAAGATTGCAAGAAACCCAACAATGACCATGTTCAGACAGCGTTTTAGCTAAAACAGTAAAAGTTAAAACGGTCGCTCACCACCGTTCAGACACCGTGTTAAAAAGATAAAACGGTCCGAGGTTTAGCTAAACCCTCCCTCCGAGGCGTTTTAAATCACCCTTTTAGAGGCGAGATAAAATTGATTCTGTTAAAACTAAAACCGTTCAGACATCGTTTTAGCTAAAACTATTAACCAAATCGAGTTGAACTTGTGTTTTAGGCGTATTTAAAACGGTGTATGAACGCACCAAATGACACAAAAACTGAATCACACCTACAAAATGTCCAGGCAATTAACTGACCTCATCTATGGCCTTGATATCAGCACCTCTGTCTAGCAACTCCTGAACCAACTCCAGCTTACCGGCCTGTGCGGCACACATCAGGGCAGTTTGGCCTCCCTGGAAAAAAATTGAAAAAAAATGCAATCAATATAAATGAAGCCTTCAACCCTAACCATCCAAAATCCTCCCAAATCCTTTTTTGCAAAATGCAGGATTGAGGGCACTTGAAAGTTAAGGACCATGAACAATGCCCATTAAAAGAAACCACAAATTCGTGCAAGAGCCTCGTTGAAAGGGTATGTGGTACTTTTTGTAGGTAGGATCATTCTTTACAAATTTGTGTCAATCCTGGGGAGAGAAGGGGAAGGGGGAGGGGGAGATTTAGTGTTGAATTAACTGTTTCAACCTCAACAAAATATGTCCGCACAATACACAAACCGAAAATGCAAGATTGAGGACACTTGAAAGTTAAGGACCATAAACAATGCCCATTAAAAAAACCACAAATTCCTGCAAGAGCCTCGTTGTTGGTGACTAAATTGCCAAAATCGTGTATCCCTCTTAACTAGTTCGCGCCATATTTTTTTTAAACATCACCGAGCCGAGGGGCGGGATTGTTTTTAACAAAACTCGATCCGAAGCGGGTTCAGGCTGATAGTGCCGGGAAGCACACAGACATTTCCGGCCTTGCTCATGGCGTGTTTATGCGTCATCCGTTTTGAGTCTGGGGAAAACTTTGCGTTTATATACGTCATCCGGCACGAACTGGTTAACAGCCACAAAGTACTCGTGGGAATTCCTGTTTTATTAGACCTCTGTTGCAGTGTGGCCCAGACCGAGTTTGAGATAGTTAATAGCATGGCAAAGACCTTTGTGCAACAGCGACCCAGACCAGAGAAAGTTAATAGCTTTGAACAGAATATTTCCCAGCATCATCAGCATCATCATCATGTAACAAAAAAAACCAGGGGCTAATTTCATAGAGCTGCTTAAGAATAAACATTTGCTTAAGCACAAAACTCCTTGCTTGGTATCAAGTTATAGGAGCCAAAATTCCATGTGATCGTTATGCTAAGCTAACAACAGCTAAATACTAACCACAAATAATATTGCGTGGAGATGGGGCTGGTAAGCTAGTTTTATTAAGCAAGAATTTGTTGTGCTTAAGCAATTTTTTCGTTTTATAAGCAGCTTTATGAAATTGGCCCCAGGCTCTTATAGAACCCTGCCAGCGACGACGCAGCTAAAAAATAAACAAAAAAACGCCACGGTTGAAGTACCAGGCTTCCGTAATCAACTGCCATGTTAGTGGAGTACAATTACCCAATGTAAATGACATGCATCTGTACAGCTAAACATGTAAAAACACTCGATATCAAGCACGGGATGCGAGTGACAAACGTAACCGACGTGGATGTATAACTTGCTCCCGGCAAGAAAACAAAACCAATGTTGAACCAATATGTGACCTGTCACCACAAAATGAGAGTAAAGTCGGAAATATTGAAAATTAAGATATTGGTATTTTCAAATTCTTGGAAAAGAGAGCTTTCCAATGGTATATAACACTTGGGGGTTTTGCAATAAATACTTTTTACAGCGCTCTAGAAAGTCATGGGTTTCACAAAACGTGTTTGTGAGAAAACTTACTTTAACCGTAACTCCCTCACCATTGTTATTGAACAATACAATTCCTTCAAAATCCTCCAACTTCCTTTGTTGTGTAAGGAGTTAGGGTTAAACATCTTAAACAAAAACACACAAAAGATTACAAAACAGGACAAGTAAGGTTCGGTTTAGCATAGCAACAGCTATGTTCTAATCATTATTTCTTCTTGAAATTTTCCACACATACAAACTATTGTATAAACAACAAAATATTAAAATGTCGAAAACGTGGGATACTTACAAGGACCTGATTTGCATATTTAATTACCGTGTTAATTAGACCACTAATGGACTTTAATCCAAACACTAACTATGCAAAATCGCGTAGTTTAAGAGGTTTTCGATATCTGATGTCACCCAAAAAATGGGAATATGTAAAGGAGGACTAGGGCTTTCCAAATTACGCAAAATCTTAAAATTGACCACCTCTTCAGATTTTGACTTTGGATGGCCATATCTCTGAATCACATTGTGCGACTTTACTCTCATTTTGTGGTGACAGGTCACATATGGCGGTGTGAGTAAATTACAGTGTGCACCGTTATACATTACATCTACAAACTAAATTAGTGCAATATCTAAATCTTAGGCCATTTGCAATAAAACAATATTAATCTCAACATCTGTTCCCTATGCATTAATACAAAATGCCAAATATTTTTAATTTGTTTCAATTGCCCTTTCATTTACATAAATCCTTATGCCACATGAAATATTTGTGGGTCGAATGCAAGTGGACATTCAACTGGCAGAATTCTTTAACGGGTTTATGATTCAATTATCAAAATCTCATTACGGAAAGATGAAAATAAAGCTTCCTCTTTCGAATCTCGTTAACAACTCAATGAGATTTTTTTGAAAATATTTGTCAATAAGTGGTTTATTTTTGTTTCCTTTTTGGAAGTGAGACACCTTTATGTATGTATGTTTACGGAGAAAAAAAAGTCAGTGTCGTAGAACTTATTCCATATCCTCCATGACTACAGGCGAGAGTATTAACAGCAGACCTAGATCTCAAAAACCCCACGGACCAAAATTATTCAGTCACAGATTCATTTAATTAAGGCGATGCATGCATCAAATCAAGGACGCAATGTATTCCGGACGTATGGCATACATCACGGTTTACTTGAACAGTCAAAACGCAGTGCTTCAGTGAAATACCAAAAATGCACAGAATCATTGCCATTAGGAAGAAAGATAATAATAAAACATGGCCCTTCTTAAAAAAAAAAAAAGCTGACGTGATAATCTGGCATTCCTTAACATCATCGTTCTGTTGTGTGTGTCCTCCTAGAAATTGCAAACACGATTTTCATTTAATGCGTTGTGTTCTATCAATGGTGACAGCTGAATTCTCAACTCGCAATGCTGGGGTTCGGCTAGCTTGGCCACTTCGGTCACGATTGCAGCCTGTACCCGCTGAGCTATGCGATTAAATTTCACCACTATGAACGGGCCATTGACCGTTGCATGCATGGATGTAAACATGTCTACGAAATAACTCCAGATTTGATGGTTATATGTGACCCGCTCCAAGTAAAGGTAACATTAGGTCGCAACAACGAAAAATAGAGTTATGCACATGATTGAAAAATCTAGGATATAAGCTTTCATTTGGTACATAATACAGCTCCATAGCCCCTTCCGTTTTGGTGATATGACGTTTTTGCATATTAATGATTGAATTAACTGAGAAAACAGGGTTCGAAACACAACAAAACTAAGAAAGAACCGTGCACTCTTGAAAGGTTTCGTTTCACTTTATTTGAATAAGATTAATACTGCTGCAAACTGCTTACTGGCTAGAATGACCTGAAATGTACAAATCAAATAAGTTAAGAGGGCCTAATATTTTGATTTCACTTTATTTATCGAATTCCATCTTTTTGTTAATTAAATCTGAAACTTTGGATATTAAAGATGTCATTCAAGAAAATAACATTTTGACAAAAATATTTACCCTATTAACTTTAACAGGCCATCCATCATAAATGCATAGCGCGAATTATGTCACCTTTTCCTGGAGCGGGTCACATACATGGGATATACTCGTTGGAAGACAAAAAGGTTTTTTTCTTGTCCTCCCAGTCTGAACCGACCTGCTGATCCTGACAGCCTTTTTGAGAGTATGGTACTGTACATGTAGTTTATTTCCACTGGGATTTAGTACAAAATTCAAATTTCAATACAATGCAACAATTATTTCATTGGTTTAAGGACTTCCTAATTATTATCAACACATATTCAAATGCAAGTGAAGGCTTAAGATAACAGCTCAGGCATATTTGTAGAGCCAATATTTATATTTTATTATTATTATTATTATTTTGTAATTTGTATTATCTTGGAATACGTATACCCTTTAGGAGACCAACTTGCGTAAGTTTTACAGTATTAAGGAGACCAGTGTCATTAGGGAAACATTTCGAGGTCTCTCTAACGTTCCAACTACAAGAAGGAGATACATTTTTAAACATTTAACAGTCCAGATCGATAGAACAGGGTCCAAAATGCATAAATATGAAATTTCGTCGGAAAAGCTCTAGGTAAAAACGGGTTAGGTAAAAGAAAGAAAATTGTTGTGCACGTCTCAATGGAGATGTCTCCCAAATGTACCATTTTCGGTTATTATTATTATTATTTTGTATTATTATTATTGTAATCATATCATGTAACAATAGGGAGACACGTTAGGGTAAATAATTCGGTAATAGGGAGACTTTTCCAAATAGGGAGACCTACGGTAATAACTAAAGGTATACAAGGCTTATTGTACTTTTAGCTTTTACATGTACCGGTACCTCGTGTCCCCCCCCCCCCCCAAAAAAAATAAAAATAACAAATAATAAAGGCGAGTGTGCCCTAATGGTTTGGGTTCTTGACTGGTGATCAGAGGGTCAGGGGTCAAATCCAGCTGCTGGTCATATGTTGTGTCCTTGGGCAAGCCACTTTATCCCACTTGCCTCTCTCCACCCAGGAGTATAAATGGTAACCGGCATTAGCTGAGAGTAACCTGCACTAGACTAGCATCCCGTCCAGGGGAAATATGAATATTCCCAGTCGTTTTATGCTAGAAAAACCTGAGTTAAACACCGGCCTGATGAGCCATGTGGCTCTGGACAGACTTGACTTTACTTTACACATGGCTTTTATATGTCACCAGCAGTACTGCACAATGAACAAAATCAATTGGATTCCTCTGGCAGTGCTTCAGGCCTCCTGGCCCAATTCCATCATAATCCATACAAATTTAGTCACGTCAGTGCTGCAGGACCAAATCCCCCAATATTTTAATGAATTAAGAATGAGTCACTTGACATTCATGTCTCATATTTACATGTCCCATATTTACATGTCCCATATTTACATGTCCCATCTCCCCATTTAAAAAAAAAATTAATAATTTTTGTTTTAATAATTTTTTTTTTTTGGGGGGGGGGGGGGGGGGGGGGGGCGGAGTCCAAACTACATATCTTAAAAACTAATTTGATTTGCTCCCAAATTCAAAAAGTGATAAAGCCTACCTCAAACCAGAAGCTCTCATCCCATGCTATATCCATTTGGCTCCGAGGTTACAGTCAGATGTTGAACAGATGTTGAACATCATGAATGTTAATCCCAGGTGCTTTAAATTCATAACGTTGGTTTCCCCTCTGGGCCAATATATATTCACCAGTCGGCTGAATAAATATTTTCTGTGGGGGAAGGAGGGAGGGAGAGAGGGAGGGGGTTGGGATCTTTCCAGAGCGAGTTAGGAGTTCTTCTGGAAATGTATGTGCAGTCACGACACCTGTTAAACGTGTCCGACTGCCGATGACACAGACACTGTGCTTCCAACTTCCAACGTATTATTCTGCATTTGAAGAAAACCACCACAGACTGTGATACATCGACTGGATAGCAATGCGAGCTTCTGATGTAGAAAACCCACTTTGTCAGAGTTATTAGAAGTAGTTCATCCGAGTAGAAGTAGTGAAACAGTTAAAGAAGGAGAAACACCACATTTCAAATATACTGTTTAATTTTTTTTTTCATCTAATATAAAATCTTCGAAGACATCCACAAGTCGTCAGATATCTCAAAAGTTCAAAATTACACTTTGAATCCAGTACACATCCACGATAACAAAACGCTCCAAAGTACATTTTGTTGAGAATACATGTCCATTTCAACTGTTCTGCATGTACATGTACATGTAGCTTACAGTTTCTGTTTCGTCACAGCAAAACAAAAAAAACATCGGTCCAATACCATCCAATATCTTAAAGTACATGTAGGCATTTGGCAGATGTCTGGTTCTGCTGCTAGAAGTTACTCCGTTTTCACAACTTCACTCGGAGTGTCCAAAACGCATACACACAAGAAACGTCAGATCCATCCTCGCCAGTCTAAACGCTGGGTAATGTTGGTCGGGCATGTCAAATTTCATCACACTGCATGCATATCAATCTTTCCGCCAAAAAATATGAAGAACGGAATTGTTAATGAAACATCCCCCTCGGTCTCCTACGGTAAAGGTACATGTCTGTCTGCCACTGTTTTACTGAGAACAAACTCATACGGAGGAAGTGCCGTTAGGTCCTCGTGGACCCAAACAAAATCGTCCCGAGTCTGTGGGACCCGAGTCGACGAATCACCTGCTTGCCCGCTGGATGCGATGCGGTACAAACTAGGAGTGTTTTGTGTGTGGTTTTTTTGTGGCTGGCAACGCCTTCCGTCCTCGCATCAGGGCACTCAGGACCCAGAGTGCAAACAAGAAGTCACGGCAGAGTTCAACACATAAACCGTCTCAGCAACTCACACAAACAACTGGGACTAGAGGTCTTTAAAAAAAAGCACGGGCCACATTTGGCGGCTCGCGCTCTTCCCTTCGACAGAGGGAGAGAACAGGCTCGTAACTCTTTGGCAAATGACCGTGCCCTGATCAAAGATTATCTCTTCTCTTCTGGGAAATTATTTACCACAGTTAGAAGTGGTTAGCGGTAATGGAAGTGGAAGGGGGGGGGGGGGGGGGGGGGAGGGGGAGAAAGAAGCAACCCACGTTTTAATCACACGGAGTGATATTGGACCGCCATGCATAACAACAAGCTGCACGGTGGTACCCGGTAGTAACCTGATCGCGTCGTCTCCGTGAAGACTCACTCTCTTTCTCTCTCTCTCTCTCTCTCTCTCTCTTCAAGCCGAGCCCGGACGATAACTAACACTATCTGACGGGTGGCCTGGGTCGCATGCTATGAAAACACTGTACACCACTTGCGGTGGGAGCCGGTGTTCGTCAAGTGCTCGTTTACCAGTGATGGTTTATTAATGATTGAATTAATGGTACCCTACACGGTATCCAGTGAACACTAAGCTAACTCGTCAAAGGAGAACGTGACACTGTGCGTGTAGCTGATACGCACGAGTGAAAAGGAAAAAAAAAAATCTGACGTAAAAGCTAACGTGTATAAACAAGCTAAAGAATTGGCGATATATTAGTTTTTGTTTTCCAAGGTCGGACAGCTTGTTATATATACAAACATTAGTAATTGCACCGTCCATATGTATGTACCTGTAATTGTAAAAACATACTGGTACATTAAACTGGAATCTCATGTAAACTATAACCTGGATTGTAACTGGAGAATTTGACACTAAACATGATGAGTCTGTGGGCAGGCTCACATAACCAATTCAATTAAACTGACACACAACTAAGCAAGCTCGGTTTACCACCGGATACATGTTTAATTAACCATAGATCTACACTTGTAGTTTTACGACCAGATCCACAACACACAGTTTGGTGCTCACATGTACTATTGATAGCTTTGGGATTGCCTTTCTAATACCACATAAGGAGAGGTCATGGCAGTCATCGTTACAATGACAGACGATCGGGGCAGATTTATCTACGCCCCAAATGCAGATAACAATTACCGAGCTGGCTGAAATATTGTTCCATTAAAAGTTCTCTTCAACAAGATAATGTGATTTATGTTTGTAAATTGCATGCACTTGATAGTACATATGTACAAGAGATTATAAAGCTAGGACCAAGCTGTATGTAGGGATTAATGGGCTGCTTTAGTATCTCTGGTGACAGACTTTTTTGTAGGTGGCACCAGGCTCACATGAGTTACGCTCGGGTAAGGCCGCGTCCGAATCTCTTGTCTATGGCTATTGTCTAGGTGTTCGCCCATTACAAATACACGTGAGCAGGCTGACAATAGACGTAGCCGTAGCTCTAGAAGCCCGTTTCGGACACGGCCTCATACACACTTCGGGCTTCTTTGACCAATGGGCTTCATGCACAAGTACCCCCTTCACAGAAAAAAAGAAAGAAAGTTGGAACGCTTCACCGATGAAGGCGCTATGGCTTTTTAACGGTCATTTTATAAAATAAGGGTCATTGCATCCAAGTTTCATAAACATCCATGAAAGCATGTAAAAGTAATACATTTTAGGACTGGTAAGTGTTCCCAAAACTTTATTTAAGTGCCGGATGGTGCAAACTATGGTTATTGTCCATTGTACATGTAGCTGCAACTACCGGTAAATGTATAAAGAACTAAACGTATCTTGACAAAAACTCTGGAGGAAATGGAACGGGATTTCGGACCCGAGTCTCTGCCACATTTAACAGGGCACTTTGAAAAAGATTCCCAAATCTGATAATCTGCATCAAGTGCTGGCAGGCAAATGAGAAAATGGAAGTCATCAATCAGACGTGTACTCTAGGCTGCGCCCACAGAGCAACCTCCAATCTCTTCATCAGTCCCTGCTTTTTTCTGTTTGATCATATCTCAGACCTGAAGCCTTTTTTTTCCTTCTTCATGAGCGGGTTTTCAGAGCATTTTGTGTCTGTTGCTTGTTTAGGCCAACAGTTTGTATCTATGTACATGTAGGTTAACCAGTTCCCGCCGGGATTGTTTTAACATCAGCGAGCCGAGGCGCGGGTTTATTTTTAACGAAACTCAATCCGAGGGGGGTTCAGGCCGAGGAAGCACACCCACGCATTTCGTGCACCCAAGCACACGCACCGTAGTCCCAGGCTGGACTCGAACCCACAACCTGTAGCTTTACCTACAGATTACAAATTCAATGCTCTGGACCACGAGACCGCGGCACTTGCAGGGACTTGAATACAACTCTAATAATTTCAAGCCATAGAGTCAAATAATTCAGACGCCGCCTTAGTGCCAGTCTGCCAAACAGTGCCTTAGGTAAAACAACAAATAGTTTAAAATCTACCTGGGCCGAATGAAGCGATATCAGTATAAAGACGGTTTGAAGAGAATGGTCTCAGTAGTCTGCCTACACTACATGTAAATGTACTTTTTTTTATCTGTACTACTTGTACATAATATGTAAATACCATACATGGCTTTTGTGTATTAACCCTTTAAACTCAGGCCTGTTTTCGAAGATTTTGTACTTGTTGCTAGTTTGTATATCCACTGTACAAATATCATTTACAGTGTACAAATCCCATATAATTATGTATCATTGGAAAGCTTACAAATAGGGCTATATTTTGGGGGAATATTTGGACCCCCAGTAGCTTTTAAGGGACTGATAAGTCAGATGTAGCGCGGGGCTGAGTGCAAAGGGTTAAAAAGATATTTTGGGAGCTGTCGCAGACTTTAATACTGAGCTTTTATGAACTTTTGATAGTGTTGATGAATAGTCATCATGTCTGCTATCATCCTTGATATTAGAAGTACAACAATCAGACCATGATTATAAATGGGTATCCTCAAGAAAATGAAAAAATGTCCAGCTACCGTACCGTAAAATCTGTCAGTATAGAGAACTGAATCTGTCAGTAGAGTCAAAGTGTACACTGTAACTGAAACTTGGTACATGTATCTAGACGGTGTACCATCTAGACATTTCCCTCTCCACCATCTCACAAATCGGTTGGGCCCGTTTGGTTCCTTGGAACCGGTAACGTGTTACGGCAAAACAAAAACTGCACCTTATAATCTTAAGTCATGTGTCTAACCAAAAGTAAACATGGAGATGTTTACGTAAACACGTAGTTTTGTTAGCCACCATTTTGAATCCCACACTAATGCCTCGCTTCAGGTCCAATATGGTCATTGCATGCAAAGCCGAAGGCTTGGTATCCACACTGGAAATGCTTTAACAATGCCGACCTACAAAGTTAAGTTAACATCTCACTCTATCCATTTTCCCGTCCTCTGCAGTAAACCACCTGGTAGAACTAATGCCATTGATTCCTGCTGTCAGTCAGAAAACAAAGAAAGGATTTGAGTTTATTGGGGAAGACAGCCCCGACTTATCAAAGAGAACTCTGGAAGATCAATGAAGCTAATATTTGTGCTAGCTGGAGGGGTCCAAGACAGCTGCAGAAGCGAACTAAACATCACCGGCAACTCGCGGGTCACAAATTTAATCTGGCAGAGACGTGAGAAAAAGGTGGCTGTGGGTTATTTCTAAGTTACATAACGAGGATGCTGCGTTAATATGGTATCAAGGGTTATTGACAATGCCGCGCCGGAGGCAGGAAGGGGCTCTCTTCTCGAACTCCTTGGGCTACTCGAGACATTTTCTGCAACCTTGTGTATATCTACTGGTTTCACTACATGCCCTCATCACACCGTGGCATTTTATGCAATTAGGTTTTTCAGTTTCCAAGCATTCAAAAGACTTTCCAAATTAAAAGCTTGTCAAATCTAACTTGAATTAAATATTGTGTGCAATGTGTGCCAGATTCCTAAACTATACCGTGTACAAAGTCATTGCCTTTATTGTTAATTAGAGGTTCGCATATATCATGAGAGATTATCATATTCATGGTTACAAAACTTTATTCTCAGATGCATTTTACAATCTACAAATGCTACGACAAAAAACTTGTAAGGCACATGATGAATTAAACTGGCTCCAAAAAATGTATACAAAATAATACAAATTCTTTATCAAAATAAAACAATAAAACTAATATCCCCGGTACATACATAACACCAAAGGTTTGTTCAGCTGCTTCTGTGTCGAGTATTATTTTGTTGGTACTGGTACACACTGTATGTACATGTACATGTACATGTACATGTACATGTACATGTAAAGGCATTACATTCACTATGTGGACCTCTGAACAAAAGATGTCCAGTAGTTGTGTGAACTTTCCTACATCCACACAAGGTTTTCCCTCTCTAAATATGAGCTTTATGGGCAAAACAAGGTTTGGGTTATCTGTAGAAAAATGAAGAGGAACACTCACAGGAATGACGATAACAAATTTGGGTGGAAAGAATTTCCATGGTGTGAGTAAAATGACTAAATGAGTATTTTTGTCAGGTTTTCTTAACCAGTTTTTTTTTAGATTCAAAACATATGATAGATAAATAAACAGGGCACAAGCAAGGCCAGAAATATTTGTCATCAAGCGAGGCCAGGTGTGCTACCCAAAGATGGCGGCCTGAACCCACCTTGGAACGAGGTTCGTGAAAAACTATCCCGCACCTGGGTCCGGTCAATGTTAAAATAATCCCGGCACGAACTGGTTAACTACACGAATACAAAGGAATGTCCACACCGGGTACCGGTATGTACTGGTAACTCTAACTTGGGTTAACTCTAAACAGTTAGCACAATTGTTTCTCAGAAGCCGTTAACTATTTAACTGAGCAGAAAAGAAAAGGAAAAAAAAAATCACCTCACAAAAGGGGGCATCATCTTCAAATTGGCCGACATCCGACGGCCTGTGAAACACACTGAACGATGCAGAGCGCAACGAGTTACGCACAAACGACATCCTGCTTGATGTGTCGCACACCGCGTGCAGAGGTGACTATTACTCCAATGTGCACTTATAATGGGAACACAGGTCAGAATTTACATCATTGACCGATTCAGTTCACACAGCAATGGGCACTGTTCATATCTAATGATAATGCGGTGCCTTTACGCTTCCGTGCCAAAGTCCCAATCTGGTCCCACAATGTATACTTCCAAATGCCGATATCGTTCCACTCTGCACAACTAACTCTTCACACTCGAGGCTTAACGGTAGGATACACCAATTCCAGACATCGAAAATTGTTACTACCAAATTATTAAGAAACATCTTACTTATTTGAAAGTAAATAATGATTCTAGGCATCCAGCTAAATGATTGCACTACATATCATGTAATTGTTCCGAAAAATTGATTTCTGCCAAAAAAGTTCTCGATCGGCAGACAGCGATTACGAAAAAACAAGAACAACAAGAACAAATGCCGGATACCGGTTGAAAACAAACAGCATTTTTCTTGCTTTTTCTCGGCATCCATGATTGTAAAACTTCAGACAAGTCAGTTAAGCAATTTTTACTATCAAATACAATCCCCCAAACCCACCCATTTCTGATAATTCAAACAATTACCAATGGTGTATCGTACCTTTAAGTAAGTTAAAAAATAACGACTCGTGATGAGAATTTACTGGCTGAATCAGCTGGGCAACTGTTGACTTTGCCAACTGTTCAACATGATGTCGGGACTCTGCTGTTGTGGGTTCAGCATAGGACAGTCACCCGAACGACAAGCAAAAAAATGTTGCCTGTATATTAATGTCTGCTTCCTGGCAATTAGGGAGGCAGGGTGAAAAAAAAAATTATTTACCGTGAAGTTCATGACAGACTACTGATGACACCACTGCCACTGGCAGCCAAGTAAATGATTACATTTATGACCTGGACAGACATCCTTATCTGTTGCTAATGTTTACCTCCAAAGTCTGTGGTTTTCCTAATTATTTTATTACGCAGATACTTAAACAGATTAATCATTGGAAGGGACCACCAACACACAATGACTTTGTTTGGGTGGTTTTCTTTAAAAAGACAAACAATTAAGTCTTTGTCAATGGCTGTCCTAAAAAAGCTTGAAGCAAAAGAAAAATATTTGGTTTTCGGAGAAATGTCAACATGGCAGGAGTGGTTAAGAATTGTTTGGGTTAAAGGTAGAATACACCATTTGCAGATATCGAAAATATTTACTACCAAATTATTAAGAAATATCTTACTTATTTGAAAGTAAATAATAATTCTAGGCATCCAGCAAAATGATTGCGCTAGATATCCTGTAATTATTCTGAAAAATATAATTTTATTTAGAAAAATTTACGATCGCCGGACGGCGATCGCGAAAAAACAAAGATAACATAAGAATAACTGCTCGACGCCGGTTGAAAATAAACGCTGTTTTTCGTGCTTTTCTCGGCATCCATGATTGTAAAACTTCGGAAAGGTCAGTTAAACGATATTTACTATAAAATACAACCCCTAAAATCTACCAATTCATGAAAATTCAAGCAATTACCAATGGTGTTTCCTACCTTTAAATACAGCCTCCTTAAAAATGCAATACAAAGTACGGGCTGTATAGGCCTATACCGGTAGGTTGATTTTCTACCCTAAAAATGAAATAGCAGTAGCGAAAGTTAGAAGTTGACGTCACATGCGAAGGGTCTAGCCCCCTGAAATAATTGGCTCTGGAACTGTGTCACCTGGTGTACGGTGAAGTTATGTACACAACTGAATTGTCTACATATTTATTTGGATCTCCTTTCAAATTCCTGATATTTACTGAGTTACAACCAAACCAAACCAAACCAAACTCGTTCAGTCTCAGCTCTCCAGTATCTATAAACAACACTGAATGACGTCTGTGAGCGAATCTGATTTCTTCTAAAACATGAGTGCAGTTTAAAATTTGCAGAGAGAGAAAAAAAAAGGCCTTTGAAGACTTCCTCGTCGCATGCACGGAAGTGATGACGGAAATCCCTGGGCACGTGCGACTAAAAACATTCGGCGTGTATTGATTTTCTCCCCCCTTCTCTGTTTAAAGGAAGATCACTAGCTCTGTTCAAATTAATAAAGGCAATTATGTTCGAACAGTTTGTCAAAAGCACACAAAAAAGGGCAGAGGATTTAATTAGAAACATTGCTTGGCTTGTGCACATACTGTAGTATGTTAGATTGCGGATGGCTTCAACTTAAATGTAGATGTGAATTACACAAACAAATGTTCCTTTAACTATTAAATTAAGATGGCATTTCAATTTAAAATATCTAAAATTATGTACTGTAGAATTGCACTGAATTCCCATTTTAAGAGATAAGAGATCTTATGCTTATTCGTTGGAACAACTCGAGTCAAGCTGCGTCCCGCAGCGTCAGAGCTTGTGCGTCTTCCGCATAATACTTGCAGTTCTGAGAAGAGCCGTGAGCCGTCTTCTGTAGCAATTCCATTTTCACAGTCGTGCCGATCTCGTTGAGATGTTTCTCCAGGAACCTGGGAAATGATACCCAGGGCCCCCTACAACAGGAATGACCTTCACTTTGACCTTCCACAACTTGTGATCGCAACAAAAAAACCAAGAACAACATAAGAACCACTGCTGGACACCGGTTGAAAACAAACATCGTTTTTTCTTGCTTTTCTCAGCAGTCAGCATCCATGATTGTAAAACTTGGGGACCTCCATGGTTCAACGATATTTACTGTCAAATACAACCCCCCAAATTCACCCATTCATGATAATTCAAGCAATTACCAATGGTGTATCCTACCTTTAATGGATGAAAACACAAAACAAGAGTATTGAGCTTCATACAAAACACCATATACTCCTTGTCTTCATTACACTTTAATTCTGCTTCCAAAAGAAGGGCACGACGAAAATGTACAATTTTTTTTTTTCAAATATTTTTTTTTTTATCTAATTTTTCCATTCTTGGCAAAAGTAGACATGCTTAAAAACTGGAAAATGCACAAAATCATCTGATAACAAATAAAACCAAAAAAGGGTCAGCTACAGTCACCCTTTTTTTACGTAGCTTCGCCCCACCATAATCGCGTACCACAAAGATGGCAATTTCTGACGTTTTTATGGAATGTTAATTTATCATATGTTAAATGTTTTTGTGCAAACTTTAGGCTACCTCATAAAAGCGGTGGTCACATCTTACGGTCACGAATGTAGTTGAGCGTAGTGTTTTTGACCGTAGTTGACCGTACTTCGACCGTAGTGCCGTGGTTACTACGGTCAACTTTGGTCAACTACGGTCCACACTTAGTTATACGGTCCACACTATGGTCAACTAGGGTCAACTACGTATATACTAGGCTCACAGTACGGGCATTCAAGGTGACCGTAGAATTATTCTCAACATGTTGAAAACTTTTGGGCTAACTAACCACCGTCAAATGATGGCTTTCCTCAAGGTCTAAGTACATTCAGAACTACAGTCCACTACAGTCCACTACGTTTAAAGGTAGTATACACCATTGGTAATTGCTTGAATTATCATGAATAGATAGATTTTGGGGTTGTATTTCATAGTAAATATCATTTAACTGACCTGTTCGAAGTTTTACAATCATGGATGCCGAGAAAAGCAAAAAAAAAACAGCGTTTGTTTTCAACTGGCGTCGAGCAGTTATTCTTATGTTATTTGTGTTTTTTCGCAATCGCCGTCTGGCGATCGCGAATTATTCTTTATAAAATTATATTTTTCAGACTAACTACATGATATCTATCGCAATCATTTTGCTGGATGCCTAGAATCATTATTTACTTTCAGATGAGTAAGATATTTCCTAATAATTCGGAAGTAAATTTTGTTGATATTTGCAAATGGTGTATCCTACCTTTAACTACGACTTCTAGGGTCTACTACGGTCAACTACGGTCACACCATACTACGTTCAACTACCGGTACGTTCATGACCGTAAGATGTGACCACCGCTTTAGCATAGCTCTGTAAAGTCAAACTGACAGATCTGACCATGGGTACAAATTTAATTAACAAAATGTGGAGAGTTATGTTTCAGAGACGACGCTGATTGAAATCAATGATAACTCATTTAATAGGTCTGCAGTTCTGCACAAGGGGGAGAACCTTGTTTAATTTGAAGCACTGATTAAATCTCTGCATTAAATTTAACCATGAAAATCATGAAGTTAAAACATTAATAACTTTTTAGATGCATGGTATTTTAATAAGAGAAAAATGTCTGTCAAATGGATGCCTTAAAAATGTTGCGAACAAAATACACATGTAATGGTTTTCGGCGGCAATGCAATTTGATGAGAAAGTCCGAAGGATATTGAATACCAAAAGCATGATGACGTATGTAAATGTGATTATACTCATTAAGTATATTGCCAACCACCAGATGGCAAACATTGGAAGATCAATCAACGTTGCTAAAACAAAGACAAGTTACACGTGAAACTGTTTTAGAAACGTCTATAGAAAAACATGGTTAACAAAACATGTTAAATGCTTAGGTGAGGTACCGGTAGGTTAGCATTTCACCGCTGTGACCCGGGTTTGAATCCCGCCCGGGCCAATATGTGGATTGGGTTTTCAGTCTCTGCCCGATTCCTTGGGTTTTCCCTAGAATGTTCTTCTGGGGTTCACCTCCCACCTCTAAAACTGTAATTTCTTCACATTATAAGTCTTCTCGTTACTGGGGCCCATGGGAGATCAGTGAATTACACTGAATGGGCTACCCAGTTAAAATAAGAAATAAATAAATAAAATAAACATAAACAGCCTCAATTTATTGAATTTGTCTAAAGGAAGTCAAGAAAACTGCAAGAACTGTTTTTTCCCCCCTAGCTTCTATAAACACAAAACTTTAAACAGATAAGCATCACAATGTTTACTATAAAATATGAATCCCCTAACACATTTATTTTCAAAAATGACAGCAAAAGCAACTGGTATACCTTTTATATGGAGCATGCTGCATACACATCTACAAACTCAGTTCATCCCCAAAAAACAGCCACGTTTTCCCCGAATATATGATCGTCCTTATCTTGGGCATGCAAGTCAAATGAAAAGCTGGCGTTGCTTAAATCAATAGCCATTATATCTTGAGCTGAGACTAGCGTACAGTTAGGCTGAGGTGGCATTCAGCAAATGATCAATCGTGCGGTAATGCAAGTGCTCAGAATGTGTCTGGCACATAATGATTACAGCGGCGAATCAAATATGTTTCCTGCTACCGTCTCGCGAGTGGAAAGCGTACGAGAAACCCACTTTATCATGTGGTGGCCGCGTGGTTGAATAATCTAGGCGAAATCAATAGTATGACTATGATGAATATGGTAATTAGGGCCTAATTGTCTATATCGAATGGACAAAAATGGTAAATTTGATACACTCGAGCTGTATACTCCCTAGGGAGCTGATGAGATGGTACATTCTAGGAATGTTTTGTTGTCCCAATGAGCAGGATTTATAAGTTATAATATAACATAGTGCCTCGAGTATCAGTCCTGGTAGATACATGAACTTTATAAGAATTTGGTTATATTGCTAAATGTACCCTTAAGGAGATTGTTTAGCATAAGTTTTATGCTATTAAGAGGACAGGTGAGATTAGGGAGACATTTTGATGTTTCTCTAGTGTCCTAACCCCTAGAAAGAGAAACATTTTTACTGTCGAAACAGTCTAGATCGATAGAGCAAAGTCCAAAATGTATATATACCAAATTTCGTAAAGAAAAAAGATTAGGAAAAAACGGGTTAGGTGACAGTAAAATTGGAAACAAAATAAATACAGTTATTTATATGTACATATGTACAAAATTCCTACTTGTAGTAGTTTTTACCTCATTGTCAATGTTCAAATATTCAAATAATCCACAAATAAAGCACAACAGAAACTGACTAGGTAAATCTTTTATAAATTTGTTAAATTTATTTTATTCAACACCCAACAGCACTATAGCGCCATTTGCAGGATTGATAAGTGAGAGAAGATAATGTGAAGAAGTTACAGTTTTAGAGGTGGGAGGAAAACCCCAGAAGAATATTATGGGGAACCCACGGAATCAGGCAGGGACTGAAAACCCAATCCACATATTGACACAGGCGGGATTCGAACCCGGGTCATAGTGGTAAAAGGCGAGGAAAGAACCGCTGGGCGTGAGAGCATGCATCATTATACCTTAGTTATCTAAAAACCACATCACAGTACGTTTTTCAATCAAAATAATATATTCTACAAGACAAAAAGGGGTAGCAAGAAGCTAAAAGTGACATTACTTGCACCAATAAGCACTGATTGATTTCTTCCTAAACGTCATCCAATACTACAAAATACTGTACTACCTGAGTAAACTGCAATATGCAGTACTTTAATTATACTAGTGGACTGTAAGAATTGACTTGTACGGTATTTTGTAGTACTGTGTACTGTACCAAATGAATGCCTAGGACATGGTTAAAAAATTAAGAATCAAGTGTTTGTGATTCAAGACTAACATAAATAAAATAAAAAATACATATGAACATTTTAGCAGGTGAATCCTGAATGACATTTAGTTCCTCAAAGAATACCTGAATATTGATGAATCAGTGAGGATTGTTTACAATTTGTCTGGCTTTTTCACATTACTTTATTGCTTTTACAGTATTAAAATCAACACAGGCCCACCTTGTAAAGCAGATTCCCACCCAACACTGATTTGCAATCACAACAGGAGCCAATTTCATGGAGCTGCTAAGCACACAAAATTGCTTCAGCATGAAAAGTCTTGCTTGGCAAAACAAAAACAAATAAACCAGATTGTTTGTGACTGATATTCAGATGGTTTTGCTTAGCATGAAAAGCATATGTTTTGGCTGAAAACCTGTTTTTACTGAGCAAGACTTTTTGTGCTTAGCAGCTCCATAAAATAGAATCATACGAAGAATTCAAAATGACCTATAACAAACCCTGTGTACAGCTCTACGGAAGTCTTACCTCGATTGGGGCAAGGGGTTGGGGTTCCTCCCCGTGGCTAAGCAACCGTTTGAACGATCGTTTGGTATAGGAGCGGAGAGTTGAGAAGCTAGAATTGCGCCGCATGCCGGTATGGGGCTGTAGCAAATCTGATGCATTCTGGGTGGCCACGGGCATCTTAGATGATGCATTGATCATTGGGGTGTCTTCGATAGGTTACTAGTGCCGAGGATTCGGAGCAGTGCTCGTAGAGCACCCTGGATTTGCTTGATCCACGATACGGCAATGAAAATTCATCTATAGTTACATGTATGTTTTTTCGGTCTTCCAAACTGCACTTTTTGAATATTCAAAAAGACTTGTTTTGTTCTGAATGTGCGCAAAGCCAGTGTCTTTGCCTGAGCGTCAGTCATCATCTTCAATGCCTTTCAAATGTCTTTCCAAGTGGTCTCCCTCAACTCTCCCTTTCTTACCGTTGATGAGAGGGTACTTGTTCACCGAATCCCATTTTGCACTATTTTGTACGCATATAACGCAACTTGTTTTGTTCTGAATGTGCGCAAAGCCACAGCGTCTTTGCTAGAGCGTCAGTCATCATCTTCAATGCCTTCAAATGTCTCTCCAAGTGGTCTCCCTCAACTCTCCCTTTCTTACCGTTGATGAGAGGGTACATGTACTTGTTCACCGAATCCCCAAAACAAGGCGTGGACATGCGTTTTGATGCATGCTCCAGTTAAGTCTTCCAGTCGACAACACAAGTTGAAAATACTTTAAACTTGAAGACTATTTCTAAAGGCAAGAAGCTTGTTGGTACATGTAGCATTTATCATTCTACAATACTTTATTGATTGCTTCGGAGATTCGGGCACCTCCTGAGAAAAAGGTTCAACTGAACTGATTAAGGATGAATTCTGAAACCCCCTTGAAGGAAAAAAACTTTATCAGCTGCTCTTGTTTTGGTCTCAGGGTTAAAAATAAATAAAAAACCAGTCGCACAATAACAGTGTGACCCCACACAAACCTCAGGCATGGTCCGCCCACCCTCATAATAATAAATAAAAAGGGTCTGATGGTTAACAATGGGTACAATGTACTTATTGAAGGTACTGGCATGTCATACCAGTAGCATGCTTGATTGCTGCTGACCAGCTGACTATTCTTGACCCACAATGGGTACAAAAGGGTACAAAAGGGTACAAAAGGGAATATGGGGGAATAACCACTGGCCTAGAAGAAGATGATCACCCCTCTTCCTAAAAATATACTCTTCCTACTAGTTGTCAGTTGGTTTTTTAAGGTAACAATATTCTTAAATAAAAATGGATTAATATTGTTCTTTGTATTTAGAGGAGAGGAAAACCATGTCTCTGTTATATGCACATTCAGTTTAGTTTAATGTATGCAGATTATGTGATTAGTCAAATTAATGCGGAACTGTCCATTCACACCGAGGGGTGTTGCTTATCAATCTAGGCATGTGATCAGGTTCTGACCATCACATGGTCCCAGTTTATAACTGCATGCGGTCAAGGCGAGAGCATTGACCAGGCAGATAATAGCAATAGAGGACGGATGAGGGTCAAAAGTTCTGCAGTGTCTCAGAAATAAATATATGAAATAAATGTAAAGTTGATCACATGGGTATCACATGATCCTGTTTCGGGGGAGGGGGGGGGGGGGGGGTGTTGCTAAGAACAGCTTGTACCAATCTTTAGAATTTACTAACTAGTGATGAATTTTTGAAGTTACAAGGATATTTTTTTGGTATCTTTGTGAAGAGTGCATTTTGGCAGCCTCCATTACCAAGAGCGGATTGTGATGTCACAATTTTAACCGGAAACAAATAGGTATAATGCCTACAAACGCACGACTGCGAATTGGTCATCACACGTACAAGGCCCAATGTTACAAGCAACTTAAAGGTAGTATTTGCTTGAATTATCATGAATGGGTGGATTTTTTTTTGGGGGGGGGGTTGTATTTTTTAGTAAATATCGTTTAACTGACCTGTTCGAAGTTTTACAATCATGGATGCCGATAAAACCACAAAAAACAGCGTTTGTTTTCAACCGGTGTCGACCAGTTATTATTATTATTTTTTGTTTTTTTCGCGATAAATTCTAAATTCTATTTTTCAGAATAATTTCAGGATATCTAGCGCAATCATTTTGCTGGATGCCTACAATCATAGAAAAATATATCCTAATAATTCGGTAGTATTTGTTTTCGATATCTGCAAATCTTTACCTTTAAGTAGCAGATGAGAACACTCAGCAGTCGACAGCATTTGTTTTCACTGTTTGCTCTGCAGGACTGTATTTGCTCATATTTTTCGAAAACAACTCACAACAACTACATGTATAACAGTCTATATTGAATTATTAACACTTTTTGAGTTAATTAGGAGTAGACATTACACGTTAACAAGTTGTTTTTTGTCATGTTCTTCAGTCAATTCAATTGATTGCACATTTATTGGACAGACTTACATGGCATATTATAGAAACTTCCAAAACAGGTGCAATCCCCAAGTGTACTGTGACATTATGGAAGACAGGTGACTTAGTAATACAGTAAATGCATCTGCAGTTCTATCAAGGGAGCCATATTCATTGTGATGACAGACTACCCTAACAAATTCATCTTTGGGGATTTGACAGATTAATCTATATGATCTCCTTTTACCTTCCCCTTTTACTGTTTTATTCGACCAGCAAGTTTTATCATTTTTGTGGACACAACAGGTTTGACAATCATAAGAAGTGGAATATTTGTTTAAAGGGATCGTATATGTTTGGTAATTACTCCAAAAATTAATGGCAATAAAAACTTACTTGGTAAGAAGTAGCAGCTTTGGATAGTATAGGGCCTAATGCATTTTTTGAAACTTTTCACTTCTAAGTACTGCGGTTATGAAAAAGATATCACTTTTTATCCCCCAAAATTTGAATCTGAGAAGCGTTACTGCAGTGACGTTTCTCAGATTGAGTATTTCAATGCAGATTATTCTTCCTGCGTGGACATAACCGCTCCAGATCTTCGGCAATATCTCAAAATCGCTACCACCTTTTGAAATGAAATTTTTACAGGTTAGTTTTATGGTACATAGGATTGAAACAAACAGTGGGTTCCAATTACCAAACGTATACGATCCCTTTAATGAACAGTTTTAGAAAGGTACTTGTAGCTTGCAAATTACGTCTTTATAATTGACATTTGTGGTGGGCGATTACATGCCGGAATCAATTCTAATTGATTACAAACTCTGATTCAGAATCACGATTCCCCTTTTTTGAGGAATCGATTCCTTCGAAGTGGTCGATTCCATTCTGGAAAAATTCAATTCTAGAAAGCGCCTAACGATTCTGAAAAAATGCCGACTCAGCAATCCAAGTAATTCTTAAAGAAACAACGTGTCAGTAAAGAACTTTAGCGCGCGCGGCATCATTTATGTTGCTTTGTCTGCAAAACCACGAACGGCACTGCATGGTGATGTCCACATGGCCTCATTGGTGTTGCTTCGTCTTTGTGTCTTAATTTTAATTTTTTACAAATTTACACAGGTCATCCCAGGTCATCTTTGTCACTCACATGTAATACACCTTTGGTTTGATACTTTGATTCCTATAATTCATTGTTCTACCCTTATAATAAAATATTGAGAGAAATTGAAAAACAATGGAATCGCGATTCCGGGTGGAATCGCGATTCCGGGTGGAATCGCGATTCCGAGTGGAAATGCGATTCCTCTTGATGGAATTGGAATCGATCCCCAAATTGCTGGAATGAGACACAACTAATCAACAATTGTTTGAATGCACAGCATTCTGAATTATATGTAACCCCTTGACGCCTGGGAGCGGCTATGGCTACGGCCCGCTAATCCGTCCAGAATGCTGTTGTCAGCAGTGCTAATATAGCCATAGAACATGGCCTGTGTGACAGTTGCATGATCGGGTCCATTGTGCAGTGTAGCTACTAGATACACACACATGTACGTATAGACGTTCTAGCCTCCACCTACATGTAGTTGTAGGGACAGGTCTTTTTGTTTGGAAAAAAACGAACCGAGTGGGGAAATTTTTCTGTTCCCATAGCGTGTTGGGTCTCCAGTAAAGGGGTTTAGAGGTAGATTTGGGTTTAGGGTATAATGAAAGAAAATGGAGAAGACAAATTAGGGTGAGGTTGAACATTTTAGAATTTTAGAATGTTCCGAGTTTGAGTTTGGAGAGAATTTCCCTTAGCACACAAGCCCTATGGATTGTCCCCATAACGCAATTTACGAAAATAATTGATGTGCAGTCATGTGTTTAATCAGGTGCAGCCAAGCGTGTGTTCATGATTTATTTCGGCTTATGTTTGAATACGTCTTCACAATTTTGAATCAAACTGAATTGAATTGAAATAAATTGAATTGATTTGAACTGACGATGTCTCAGTTCACATTTCATCCGTACATAATGTGCTCACAATGTGGGCATCGAACTGACGGCGAATCTAATAATTCACAATTGTGTTTAGCGAACTGTATTGACAAACGCATCTTACTGAATTCGACCCATGAATGGTGGAAGTCCCGAGTCCGTGAAATCGATGTGAATTTTTCACTTCAGCACCGAATAGCCCAGATATGAAGTGACAGCAAATAAATGAAATGGAATGCAAACTGCTAGCATGCCTGCAATGCAGTTGGTTTGACCTCGATTCCGAATCTATGTACATGCATGACATGTAGACCAACTGATTTTTGTATTGCCTATAAACAAAGTTTTGGGGGCAATAACCAATCCGAAATTCTGTATGACTATAGCTTCGTAGCTCCGTACATGTATGTACATGTATGTTAACCAGTTCGCGCCGGAGGACGTACCGGGTATATACATGCAAAGTTTTCCCCAGATTCAAAACGAATGACGCATAAACACGTCACAAGCAAGGCTGGAAATGTCTGTCAGCAGCGAGCAAGGCTGAAAATGCGTGGGTGTGCTTCCTGGTACCATCAGCCTGAACCCTTTTTTTAGAGGGGGGGGGGGGATTGTTATTATTTGTTTTATTCTGGGCATCCAGCAAAATGATCGCGCTAGATATCTTGTAATTATTACGGCGATCGCGGAAAAAACAATAATAACATAAGAATAACTGCTTGAAAGGCGGTTAAAAACAAATGCTGTTTTTCGTGATTTTCTCGCCATCCATAATTGTAAAACTTCGGACAGGTCAGAAAAACGAGATTGACTATAAAATACAACCCCCCAAATTCACCCATTCATGATAATTCAAGTAATTAAATGTACCAATGGTGTATCCCACCTTTAAGTTTAATAACAAAAAAATGTATAACATCTGTATGCTTTCATGGATTTTGATGAAACTTGGATGGTGACCCTTGGGTAAAAAGAAAATTGTTCATCAGATTAGGTCAATGTAATGTAAGGGTCATTTGAGGTCGTCGTTAACACATGTGCACAAAATTTGGGATTGGGATTGAGTGTGGGTCCTATGGTACAAATCACTTGCACATCTACATCCATGGTGGACAAATATTGTAAGCAGGGGTGAGGCTGGGGGAGGGGGAGGGTTGAAAATGATAGCGAACATAAAACCTAAATCCCTACTGTGCGTTTATGTGTACCCTGAATGGGACCGGTGTCGAGTAGATTAAACTATAAACTTTACAAAATCTGGACTAATTGATAATTAGTAGAGACGTGACCAGTCACGTGACTGGGTTTAACCAATAATAGAAAAAAGGAGTCCGATTTTCATATGACACCGGCACTTCACCTACCGGTATATAAATTCTTTATACAAAATTTCAGCTTGGCTGAGTTTTACACTTGTAAAATGGCCCGGTGAAATTCTTTCAAATCATTGTTTGACCTAAAAAGAAAACAAAATTACATGAAAACTTATAATTTTACCATACATGAAGGCTTTAAAAAAAAACTGAAATTTACAACATCCTTAAAAAGCGAGACAAATTAGTCATGACATTTACAGCTATATGTTTATTAATTATAATGTGTATTGAAAATGGAGCCTTATAAGCAACTATTTCGTATTCGGTACACGATACACATTAACAACAACATACATGTTTGAAAAGGTCCTGCGGCCACAATCAAAACACGCATAATTCCTCACGGCATTCTTTAATTTGAGGTGCGCATGCATTTCCGCAGTCCTGTTGGTTGAAGAAGCATGGGCTGGGTTTGAGCGGGCTGAGTATGAGCGGGCTGGGTTTGAGCGGGCTGGGTTTGAGCGGGCTGGGTATGAGCGGGCTGGGTTTGAGCGGGCTGGGTTTGAGCGGGCTGGGTTGGAGCGGGCTGGGTTTGAGCGGGCTGGGTTTGAGCGGGCTGGGTATGAGCGGGCTGGGTATGAGCGGGCTGGGTATGAGCGGGCTGGGTTTGAGCGGGCTGGGTTTGAGCGGGCTGGGTTTGAGCGGGCTGGGTTTGAGCGGGCTGGGTTTGAGCGGGCTGGGTTTGAGCGGGCTGGGTTTGAGCGGGCTGGGTTTGAGCGGGCCGAGTTTGAGCGGGCTGAGTTTGAGCGGGCTGTTCTCGACAAGCGATACTCGTTCGTGCAAAACCAATGGATACGTGGTGTGTGCTCCGAATCTGGGTGCAATGTTCTTGGGTTGCATTCTCCGCCATTCGAGCGCGAGAACTAGTTTCTCGTGTCAAGAACAGTCATGGAATATGCACATGCATGTAATGTGCGTCAGCAAAACAAATAAAGCATGAAATATAAGAATTAGTTGGATCGTATAAGAAATCTTACTTTAGACAATATAGAATCGCAAAAAAAAAAAATATCAAAACAAATCCTGATCCCTAAAATATAAAAATATAAAAAAGTCAGGCATTTTTATTTATTCTTATTTTTGTTTAAATAAAAAAATAAAAAAGTTTGAGTGTTTAGCGACCTACCTAACAGTTAGAATGTGTCAACATTGTAAATGTTTGTAATGTTTAGAGCTTGATGACATTTTACTTACTGTGAAATTTGAATTATTGGTAACAGTATCCTGCAAGACACTAGAGACAAAACTAATCAAAGTGCGGCACATGAGTGGCCGGCCGTGCAAATTACTCTAACCCTCTAATGGCTCCTCAAAATCCCCCCCCACAGTAGTGTGGGTGGGGTCTACTAGCTCATACTTACCTGTAGAGCGAATTACTACATTTGCATATTCCCTAGACCGGCAGGTGTAATCGCTAAGAGTTTGCCAACAGCGCCCTCCAGAGGCCGCCCATAGAGCCCGCACATGCGTGCCCCGTGAACGTCCTCTTTTCTCGAGCGCCACATAAGGATACGGACACCCAGAGTCATCGAGGATAGTGGGGAAGGAGGGCGGGACGCTCTACAGGTAAGTATGAGCTAGTAGACCCCACCCACACTACTGTGGGGGGGGAGTCTACTGCGCTCATACGTTACCTGTAGAGCGAATTACTACATTTGCATAGAATCGCACCGGATTATGGTGGAGGGTCTACGAGATGCAGCAATTAGCAGAGGGGCACGCCAACGGTAAACCCCAGGGCCTGGAGCAGCGCCCGCGGGCGCCGTCACGGCCCTAAACAAGTGGGACGCGGACCCCGTCAAGGGTGCGCGTGCACCGGACTGAGATAACATCGACCGAAAAACCCGCCGGAGCGCCGGAGCGAACGGGGGAAAAAAAGAACATGTCAATGTTAATTAGTATATCATAACAATGAATACACATGCCAAAGCAGAAAAACGGGAGAAAACACACCTATTGACGGGAAGGTCCCGGCTGAGGTGGGTCGTGCCGTTTGGTAGGAGCCCGGCTAGTCGTTGTCAGGACTGCCCTTCCAAACCTGCCCTCTGACTGAAGTACATCCCGAAGGTAGCAGTCAGTAAAAGTATTTGGCGTCTTCCAACAGGCAGCCTGGGTGATGTCACCTAGGGATATGCCGCGGAAAAACGCGAACGATGTCGCCACGGCCCGGATCTCGTGAGCACGAATAGGCGCCGCCGACGAGACGCGAGCGTCCGAGCGGATCGCTGTAAGTAGCCAACGGCTAATCGTATCCCGCGACGCCGGCCTGTGAGGCGGGGTCGAAGTCACGAATAGGTGGGTACGAGTCGTACGGAGTGCCTCCGTGCGACTAATATACCATTTAAGGGCCCGGACCGGGCACCAAAAACGATCCTCCGCGACAGATGATCGTGACTTAATGTCTGGGACAAAGATGTCCGGAGGAACAAATGACTCGGACTGGTTCTTTACTAGGAACCCGGCCCGGGGAATGAGGCGGACCCCGTCAGGTTCCCACCTGATGTGGCCCGCCTCGGTTGACAATGCATGGAGCTTGCTACGTCGGCGCGACGTGGCGACCGCCAGCAGGAATGCCACCTTGATGGACAGGTGGAGCAAGGTCGAGCTGCCCATCGGCTCAAAAGGAGGCCCCGCTAGCGTTGATAGTACGCTAGGGAGGTCCCAAGCCGGTACCAGCCGACGCGTGGGGGGTCGAGCGACAAACATGCCCTTCAGGAGTTGGCTGAGGGCCGGGTTGTCCGACACGGAGGTACCATCAGGGAAACCCTTGTGGACCGCTCCAATTGCCGACCGGTAATTCCTTACCGTGCCGATCGAGAGCTCGCTCTCGAATAGATAGACAAGGAAGTCGGCCACATCCCCTAGAGATGAATCGGTGGGACGAACAGGCCGCCGTCTGCACCATCTAAAAAAGTGGCGTAGTCGGCTGTCGTACACCCGCCGCGTGGAGGCCCTTCGACTGCAGGCTGCGATTGACGCAGCTCGCTCAGAAAGGCCTGCCGCACGGAGGGATTGAGTGACAACACCCAGCACGTCAGGTGTAGATCCTGAGGAGCTGGGTGAAGAAAACCCGATCCCGGCTGGAGGAGGACATCCGCCTGTCGGGGCAAGACCACCGGGCGGTGGACCAGCAGCCTGATCAGCCGCGTGAACCACGGCTGACGAGGCCAAAATTGGGCGATGAGGAGGACTTTGCAGTCCTCCTCCTCCAGCTTTGCGAGAACCCGAGGGACCAGCGAGAACGGGGGAAAAGCGTACGCTAGTAACCCGTCCCACCGGAACGACAGGGCATCCGTCCGCCATGCGTTCGGGTCGTGAGCCCTTGTGCAATAGGTGGGGAGCTGGTGGTTGAATCGTGAGGCGAACAGGTCCACATGTGGCCGGTCGATCAGTAGGAACAGCGACTGAACGATCTGCGGCCGGATGGTCCACTCCGTGGGGCGGATCCACCCCCTGGATAGGGCGTCCGCCTCCACGTTCTCGTCGCCGGGAAGGTACACTGCCGAGAGGTCGACCTCGTTTTGCATGCACCAGTGGAAAAGCTCCCACGTGTGCGCGCAAAGCCGGGGGGAGTGGGTGCCCCCCTGGCGGTTGATGTACGGTGTGGTGTTGTCGCACCGGATCTGCACCGCCCGTCCCGATACTAGGGACTGAAACTGTTCCAAGGCATTGGTCACGGCCAACAGCTCGAGGACGTTTATATGGGACGAGCGATGCTCGGGGCCCCAACAGCCCGCCGCCTGGCGGGGGTGGAGGGTGGCCCCCCAACCGGAAAGGGATGCATCGGTCGTGACCGTCAGGGATGGGCGGGGCCTGCGAAAAGCCTTGCCCCCCATCAGGTTGGCCCGGACCAGCCACCACCGCAGGTGAGGGACCAGCCAGGCCGTGACTGGCACGGGATGACTGATGTCGTGTCGGCTGGGCCGGTAAAACATGAGTAGGTGCAGCTGGATTGGCCGCATTCGCAGCCTGCAATAGCTGACCAAATCCACCAGGCTGGCCATCAGGCCCAGCAGCCTGAGCCAGGCCCGTGCCGGGGCCGTCTCGGCCGGTAGAAAAAGAGAGACGCACTGCTGAACATTCAGCAGGCGTTCCTCTGTAGGGCGTGCCAGCCTCGATCGGAGACCGAGGGCCGCGCCTAAGAAGGTGGGGAACTGGGTTGGCAACGGGTGCGACTTCTCGGGATTTATCAAAAAACCGAGGTCGGCCGCCAGGCGCAAGGTGTGTTGAAGCGCCCCTGCTGCTGAGTGCCGCGACTGGCCCACCACGAGCCAGTCGTCGAGGTACATAAAGACCGAGACCCCTTGTTTCCGCAGCGCCGCCCCGACCGCCCGAGCCACCCGGGTGAATACCCGAGGGGAGGTCGAGAGGCCGAAGGGGAGCACTGTGAATTCGTAGCGTGTCCCGTCGTATTGGAACCGCAGGAATTCCCAGTGCTCCCGTCTGACAGGGACATGCAAGTATGCGTCCTTCAGATCGAGGCTGGCCGCCCATGCTCCCGGTTGGAGGGACTCGAGGATGGTTCTGAGTGTCTCCATCCGGAAGCGCCTGGGGCGGATGAATTTGTTCAGCCGCTTGAGGTTGAGAATTGGGCGCCATAAGCCGGCGTCCTTCTTGGGGACCAAGAAGAACGTCGACATAAACCCCGACTGCGCCCGCTGGGCGGGAAGGACCCGCACTGCGCCCTTTTCGAGGAGGGAGGAGATCTCCCCCTCGAGGGACGCACGTTGAGCCGGGTCGGTCGGGATTGGTGTAGGCCGAACCACCATGTCCGACGGGGGGGTGCTCGTGAACTCGAGCGCGTAGCCGCGATCTATAGTCTCGAGCACCCACCGGTCGGACGTGACGTGAGTCCAGGACCCGATGAAGTCGTGCAGACGGCCCCCCACGGGTCCAAGGGTGGGAGGCCGCCACCAGTCTACAGAGTCACTTGCGCCAACCCCCGGGATAGCGGGGGGCAGGCGCACGGAAACCGCGACCGGCTTGTCTTTGCTGGCCAGAGAATGGTTGATGCTGGGGGTGGGCGGGCCGCACACCCGACAGGTTGTCGGCACGGCCACGAAAACTCCCTCTGTTCGCCTTCACAGGTCTGCGTCGGGGGATGGTGAACGACGCTTTCTTAGGCTGGGAGGGAGGCTTCGCGGTTGAAGGTTTCTTGAGATTGATTTTCTCTGTCATCTTCAAACGCTTGGCCTCAGCCTGCATCAACTCTTCGAACTGGCCTGCGAAGAGATCCATGCCAGCGAGTGGGAGCTCTTCAAATCGTCTGCGCGCCGCAGGGGAGGGCAGGAACATTGAGTCCAGCACATTCCCGCGACGGGCCGATGTCATCAGGGTGGAGATGCGTGTAAATTGGTCGAGGACCACACGCAAACCCAGGTCCAAGCAGTGGAAAGCAGCCTGCAGCATGTCAGCTGGGACGCCTCCCTCCTCATCCAACCCCGAGACCAAATACTCCGAAAGGAGTAGCAGGAACGAGGTGGAGCGCATACCGAAGCGGGAGGCGGTGTCAGATTTACGCAACGTCTCCTCAAACTTCTCTCGGACCTTGTCTGAGAAGATGCGTTTCCCTGTTGCAGCACCCGCATCAGCGGCGAGCTTGTCCTTCGCCGCATCGGGGACAGTAGGCACGGCGAAAAAGTTTTCATAATCCGCCGGCGGGAACTGGTAGTAGTCCTTGGTCCGGCGGGTGACGGCGGACCACTTGTCTGCTTTCATGATCTTTCCCATATGTTCAACGCACACCTGGTCCAGCGGGAGGACGGGAAAAATTTTCTCCGAGCTCACCGCCGGCCCAGTGCGCCGCTTGAACGACCTATGGTCGGGCTTCGGTGCTGGCTCCACAAGGGGCAGTTGAAGCACGCGACACATGTCACGCTGGACCAGACGCAGCTCCGTTTCCGCGATGGAAAGGCGCTGCATATGGACGACCTCATCATCTGAGGCCGAGCCCCCCGAAGGCATGGGCCGAGTTGACCCCTGAGACGGTGAGCTGGCCGGCCCCTGTGGCGGGGCAGGCAGCGCCATGTCACGGTCCGGTGGCTGGGCCGTATCCTCAGGCACAAGGGACATCGATGGATGCAGGCTGAGGGCCGGTGGGGACGGCGGCGCACGGCTGACTGTGTGCGGTGCGTCCCTTTGTACTTGAGCCACCCAACCGTGACCGATAACAGACGGCTGGGCAGCGTATCCCAACGGTGCCACTGGGCCGTCCACCGCGGCCCTCTGCCGGGGGGCAGAGAGGGCCGCCAGTGAGGCCGAGATGGTTTGGAACGCCGTAAGGAACTCGGTCCGGGAGACGTTGTCGCCATGGCGACGCTTTCCCCGGCGGCCCGAAGAGCTGCTCGAGCTGGACGAGGAAGGTGAGCGGCGGGAACGCCGGCCAGACTTCCCTTTCTTATGTTTCGAGCGGACCCGCCGGGAGGATTCCGAAAAATCGGATGACTCCTGGGGGACCACGACCCCCGAACACCGGGTAAAACCCGATGCGGTGGTCGGCCCTTCAGAGTGGGGGTCGGCCAGCAGTCCGGGGGCCCCCGGGAAAGACTGGTCCACACCCCCAAACCCCTGCCCGGGCGGCAGCGCCTCCAGCCCCACAGGGCGGGGGTCGGTTAGCAAGCCCGGGGGCCCGTAGGCCTGTCCACCCCGTGACTCTGTGGCGTACACTGCCAGTGAGCTGGGGGGGCGCGGGGGGTTATGGCCCACCGAGCTGCGTGGGCTCGTCACAACAGACGGCCCCGAGCTCGGAAACGAGGCGGGTAAAGCGTGCGGGACCGTGACAATGGACCCTGGCTTTTTATTCCCGCGCCCCTTCCCGTTTTTGGCTAGCAAGCCCGGGGGCCCGTAGGCCTGTCCACCCCGTGACTCTGTGGCGTACACTGCCAGTGAGCTGGGGGGACGCGGGGGGTTATGGCCCACCGAGCTGCGTGGGCTCGTCACAATAGACGGCCCCGAGCTCGGAGACGGGGCGGGTAAAGCGTGCGGGACCGTGACAATGGTCCCTGGCTTTTTATTCCCGCGCCCCTTCGCGGGCTTGGGTTTGGTTCCGACAGCGGAGTCCGCCTTGCGGCTCTTGCCGGAACTACCCTTACGTTTAGCCGTCCCACCGACGATGCCGGGGGGGGGGACCGTAGCTGGTACTCCCCTGCCCGATCGGTGGGACCGGCAGCGCCCACAGCTGATTGTGGCTGTGAGTGCTTGCTGGGGGAAGAATTAGGGAACGGCGCAGCGTTTCCCGCATCAACCCCCGAGGCTCCCGGCTGTCCCGAGTGAGTACAAATTCCCTCGGTTATGACAGACGGAGCTCTCGCCAAACGTCTCATCATCAAAACAACACTCTACAAAACTCTACAATATCTTTTCTGTTGAACTCTCTTGCGAAAAACGCAGTAATTTAAGTGTAACTGGGAGACCCAGAAAAACACGTCTTACCGCGAGCACCGCTAAGAGAAAAGAGGACGTTCACGGGGCACGCATGTGCGGGCTCTATGGGCGGCCTCTGGAGGGCGCTGTTGGCAAACTCTTAGCGATTACACCTGCCGGTCTAGGGAATATGCAAATGTAGTAATTCGCTCTACAGGTAACGTATGAGCGCAGTAGACCTTGCCTGTTAAATCAGTCCATTTGAACTTGTCCAACTGAACTTGTATGACTTTACTGCTCAATCCAACACAGTCCAACTCGCCAAGTTGTTGGGTACCGAAAATGACTTGCCTGCTAAATCCAACAGGATCCAACTGTGTCTTATTTTGTGTTTGATGTTGGTTCCAACAGAGTCCAACTTGGTGTTATTATACTAGTAACCATTGTAACCCAACAAATGACTCGCCTGCTCAATCCAACAGGTTCCAAACCAAATGTCAACTGGTTGGATCCTGTTGGATTCAGCAGGGTTAGGGTTTTAAGCAACATCATGTACCGGTACATACCGGTAGCTCACTTACTGTTTTGGTAAATCCGTTTGTCCTCTGGCAACATTACATCCGTTATGGCCCTGACTTACATGTAACTGAAACACACCACTTATGGCTCAAGTGCCCCTTCACCAAAATAAAAAACTTGCACCAGTAATTCTTGTCTGCGTACTATTGACTGTGTGCGCATCAACCCACAGTGCGTTAATCTTCATTTATGAAGTCTGCACTTTTCAGGAAGAAGAAGAAGAAAACATCCCCCTTAAACCCTAACCCTAATAGGGTAGGGAGTTGTAGGGTTAATGCAAACAGAAATGTCTGTGTTGACACTACACCTGCCTGGGGAAAGGACAGCCGTGGGGGCTGACCATCAGTAAACCCTGCCGGATGCGACCGATGGCCAACGGTTCAAATGCCTACAGTACTGTAGTAACATCTGCCCTGCCTCGTATCTTTAGCGAGGAGGAAGACGATCGATTCTGTCACCGGCCCCAACAGGAGGTTTTTCACCCTCTGTGTTTGGATTGCGTGTCAGGTTGGTATTTTGTCTGCATTTCGTTTTTAGAGCCAGACCTGCCTGCCTTCTAGCTCAGCATCTCTTGATATGTGTGGTGGCCGGTGAGAAAATTCAGCAAATCCCTTACTCAATTAGTCACTACTACTCTTTAAAGGTACGGTAGGATATTATTATTATTATTATCATTTCTAGTAATGAAACCAAGGATCCTTCAAAAGCGCTTGAGGCACTGTAGCTCGTAAGCCAGAAGAACCCCGTAGACAGAGGCACGCCAGCCAGGAACACCGGGGTAAACCCCTTCTCTTGGGTTCTGGGTTCTTTTACACCATTTGCAGATATCAACACAAATTTACAATCGAATTATTAAGAAATATCTTACTTATTTGGAAATAAGTAATGATTCTAGGCATCTAGCAAAATAATTGCACTAAATATCCTGTAATTGTTCCGAAAAATTGAATTTTATTTTAAAAAAAAATCACAATAGCCACACGGCGATTGCCAAAAAACACAAGAACTGACCGACGCCGGTTAAAACAAACCCTGTTTTTCTTTCTTTTTTCTCGGCATCAATGATTGTAAAACTTCCGACAGGTTAGTAAACATATTTGCTATAAAATACAACCCCCCCAAATCCACCCAATCCTGATAATTTAAGCAATTTAATGATGTATCCTATACCTTTAAGATCGAGTTACAAAACTAGTTCCCATGACAACTTCAAACACATCCCTGATTGAGATTGCAGATTGCCAAGGAGTAAACTCGACAACTGCAGATTAAAATGCCAAAGTAAAAGGCTCTTTAAAGGGATTGTATAAGTTTGGTAATTGGAACCCACTTTTTGTTTCAATTCTATATTGGTTATGTTATGTCCACGCAGGAAGAATAATCTGCATTGGAATACACAATCTGAGAAACGTCACTGCAGTAACGCTTCTCAGATTCAAATTTTTGGGGATAAAAAGTGATATCTTTTTCCATAACCGCAGTACTTCAAAGTGAACAGTTTCTAAAAATGCATTATACTATCCAAAGCTGCTGTACTTCTTACCAAGTAAGTTTTTATTGCCATTAGTTTTTGGAGTAATTACATGTACCAAACGTATACGATCCCTTTAAAGGATTTTGTAATTTTGCCAAATTACATGATGTATGTATGTAGGCCTTCCGCCTCGGTCCAAAAATTGAGCCACCGGTATTAAATAGTTGAGTGGATAAAGTCAGATGTCGCACAGTGTGCTTTGGGTGGTTGAACGCGGAGAGGGGGGTTTTCGTACGAAAATTCAATATTCCTACATGTATTTCATGATTTTCACCTTGGTTAGGATCTATATTTCTAATTTCTACATTAAAACATGCTGAATTAAATCAGATTTAGTGAGAAAAAACAGTTTTGTATTCTATTGCATACATCTCCTAAAGGGAAATAATTTTTTGAATGCATGATTTCTCATGAATGGGGTTTTTCTTTTTAGATTTCGCAAAATCGTCAAAATTAAAATCGGTGTATCACAAGAACGCAACATGCTTCAGACCTCCAACATATATCAAATTAAAGAGGACAGTGCACTCTTTCTAATGGTATACATAACTCTGTTTGTCCAATTTTCGACATCTGACTCATTTTCACAGAGCAGGTCACATGTAGTAACAAGCATATTGGCGGCCATTAGAAAAGAAACCGGTGCTATAACACCAAAAAGGCTGCCACCCCTGCAATGCTATCACATATTTTCAAACTACAGGGGTACATCTTTGCCAAAAATTACCATGAGCATTAATTATCCCCCCTCATTTAATAACAACAAACCCCTCAGATTGTTGGCCTAAATAAAATACGAACATCTTCAATGGTAATATCTCCTGGATCCTTTTCAAACTCTAAATGTGACCTGTCACCACAAAATGAGAGTAAAGTCAGAAATTTGGAAAATTGAGATATTGGTATTTTCAAATTCTTGAGAAAGAGAGCTTTCCAATGGTACATAACACTTGGGGGTTTTGCGATAAATACTTTTTACAGCGCTCTAGAAACTCATGGGTTTCACAAAACGTGTTTGTGAGAAAACTTACTCTTAAGCATCTTGAACAGAAACACACAAAAGATTACAAAACAGGACAAGTAAGGTTCGGTTTAGCATAGCAACGGCTATGTTCTAATCATTATTTCTTCTTGAAATTTTCCACACATATAAAATATTGTATAAACAACAAAATATTAAAATTTCTAAAACGTGGGACACTTACGAGGACCTGATTTGCATATTTAATTACCGTGTTAATTAGACCACTAATAGACTTTAATCCAAACACTAACTACGCAAAATAGCGTAATTTAAGAGGTTTTCGATCATCTGATCTCACCCAAAAAATGGGAATATGTAAAGGAGGACTAGGGCTTTCCAAATTACGCAAAATATTAAAATTGACCACCTCTTCATATTTTGACTTTGGATGGCCATATATCTCTGAATCACATTGTGCGACTTTACTCTCTTTTTGTGGTGACAGGTCACATATTCCCGACTCTAACAAATTTTGAGGCGCATATATTTCCCGTACCTACACTGTACATGTAGTGGTCCCTACTGTATCAATTGGTTGCTACATGGACATGTATGTCTTTGTGCTGAAACCATTCCGTCTAGCCTTTTAATCTAATTAGCCTCGTTTTTCAAGCACGAATACAAATATAATGGTCTTGCAGATTTGTGCTAGATGCAAATATTGAAATTAAATTGACCTTGCATCAAAGGTCGCAGCACAATAGCTGATTTCCAATTCTACATTTTCAACTTTTTTTTCAGGCACTGTGGGCAAACACACATTCGCATTTTTGTATCACTGGAGACATGGCTTTGTTCTCGTGTACAAAATGGTTAGAAAGTCGAGCACGTTTTTCAAAATGCTCCCATTTTAACCATAATTGTTTTCTTGGGTTGAAATTTCGACCCAATATACCCTATATTATACCCTAACCCAAACACTAACCCTAACCCACATCCTAATCCTAGTTTTTGAGTAATTTAAGTAAAATCCAAAAATCTAATTCGTGAAATTTCCAGTGGTGACCTATTCATCTATAGAATTTTCCCCTACGGAGACGTTTTGTTTCCATTGTACATTTAACAATTGTTGCCTGCTGTGACATGGTCCATGGCGTTTTGTACACCCGAGGGGGCAAATGGCACCCGAGGCGAAGCCGAGGGTGCCATTTGCCCCCGAGGGTGTACAAAACACCATGGACCATATCACAGCAGGCAACAATTGTTTTGTTATACCACGGTAATAGATTACAGCAGGCAAGAATTGTTTGTTATGGGTCCGTTCCCGTTGCGGTGCAAAATTGCCGAAGTAGTCGCACTGAATGTTCCGTGTTTTTCTTCGTACTGGCGCTGTCTTGCTCGAAAATCAAATTTCTGATCTCCTCTTTTGAACGAGACAGAAATCGCTTCTTTGGAGGTGACTTAATGCTGTCGTCTGCCGACATTACGGAGAAAATAAGGCAAAATTGGAACAGAAAAAAAGCAGACGAACAGCATAAACGAAAGCCGGTGTAAACAACAATGGCGGTCGTTAGTCGTTGCCGAAAGTGCTAACTTCACTGTTCCCTGTTTACATCGCACAGGAACATACATCAATTTACGTAGTACCAGCTAATATAACACAGCGTTGCTAGACTCTAATATCAGTCGCTTCCATGGTATTTATCACAGAAATGGCCGGCCAGGCGGCCGGCTATGCGCTAGCGTGTAAAAAAAGATTCCGCGGCCTGGAAAAAGAAAGTTCATGTACCCCGTGGGGTACATGAACTCATGTACCACGCGTACTCGGCGTACATGCTCATACATCGGCACACTCGGATACATGCGTTTTTGTGGCATGTCACGTGAACGCTTCTCGACCAATAAAAATTCACAATCTATTGCCGTGGTATAACAAATTGTGTTCATGTCTCCAGAGGGTACCGTATTTCGCACCATGCTTCCTAGCAAGTGTAAATATGCTAAACCCACTGCTACGGTAGATTGCAACCTACTACATAAAAATTCAGAGAAGAGCATTCAATTTAGTCTGAGTATAAATTCTGAGTATTTTTGATGAATTATTATCGTACATGTATGTCTAGTAGACGCCGGTTTCCGAAAAAGTCCGAAGTTTTTTCAAAAAAAGTTCATTAACGGTCGGGTATTATCATTAATGTTTGCGATATTCGAGTGTAGCTTCCGGGAGTTCAGTGGCTGTATAAAGCTAAACAACGATAAGAAATAATTTGCCCAATGATCCAGATTCATTTTTCTGATTTGCATAAAATTGAAGCTTGGTGGCAAAAATCAACAGAAGGGAAAATGAATACTATTTAAAGCCAATGTATAGCAGTCCTTCCGATTTGAGGCGTGCGATCGCACCCCAACACCATCGCACGCCTAAATACTTCCTGAGAAGTGCTAATAATTGCACGCCTGAATCCCACTGTACCGCACACCACGGCGTACATTATGTCATATATGTGACCTGTTCCAACGAAACCCGGACAAAGTCGCACAATGTGTTTTGTCACAATGTACTCCTGAAGTCATTTCGGGATGGATTTTACCATTTTGAGGTTTTAGGTTTTTCTAAGTCACTCACTATAAATCTACAATCTCCTCAAATTTGAACAAAATCCGTCTATCAGAAGTGTGTTTTTTGTCAATTTTGTGAAACATTTGTGTATAGAAATAATACGCTTTTCTAAACTTCAAAGCTGTTTATCTCATAATTAGGTTGTCAGGGTTTTATCACCAAATCCAGACCCCAGGGAAGATAGAGTGGGGGTACATATGTAAATGATACATCATTTTAAAGCTGAGTACCTAGAGAATTTGAAAAAAGCAAAATCTGAAAAACTAAAAAGTCGACTTTGTCCGGGTTTCGTTGGAACAGGTCACATATACATGTATACTACAGGGGTACATAGTTTGTGAGAAACAAAATGGGTCATTAAAGAGAAAATAGCTTTACTGTAAACTAAACCAAGATAAATATTACACAAAAATGCCAAGTACATGTATTGTTTAGTCTCGGTTTGGACCACAGAATCACACGCCTTAAAAATGTATACGCCTAGAAAAATCCAGGTGTGCCTTTTTTAACACGCCCTTGATTTTCCAATCAGAAGGACTAAATACGTTTTGTGGCTTTTGGAGGAAAACCATTAGGCCCTATAATTTAAATTGTCTAAAAATAGATATGGGGGCCTGCAGTGCGTCATGATTAATTTTGACGCCGGTAGCTAAGGTATACATGTTCTGTACCTGACCTACAATTTTGATGTCTAGGCATATAATTAACACAAATTGACAGGTCAGGGAACCAGACTACATTCGATTTCCACAAAAACTATGCCCACCTAAACCCTAAAAGGGGGGAGGGGACAAAATTGTAAGGCGTTCTGGCAAAATGAGACAAAACTGGGCAAAGGCTGTAAGGGAAAAAAAGACTAGGAAGCAAATTGCGGTGTTTTAACCCTCCTATGGTTTCACCTTTCAAAACCTTTCAAAATCTGCTTACGGGGCAAAATGGATATAAAAAAGTATGAACCTTTCAAAACGCTCCAGAATGTGTTGCTACTGCACTACCACACCTTTCAATACCTTTTGAAAGGAATTGAAAGGTAGACAAACTGGGCTATGGTATACCCTATGATAAAGGTATGGGAAGTCTATCAGAAAACGGCCAGACCTTCCAAAACCTTGCGAAAGGAAATGAAATGTGGAGCTATTGCTCAACCAAATATCAGTACAGTTGCTATGCATACATGGTTTGACCTTTCAAAACCTTTTGAAATGTTTTGAAAGGTAGAATTACTCCCCAGCACATTATATAGAATATCTCTCACAGAAAACAGCTAAACATTTCAAAACATTTCAACTTTTATTTGGTATGGTATGCCCCTATGATAAAGGTATGGGAAGTCTATCAGAAAACGGCCAGACTTTCCAAAACCTCACACCAGTTTGTTCAGAGAGTTGTTTTACCTTTCAAAATCTTTCATAGGTTTATTTTGTCAGACAGCTTTCTCACCTTTCAAAACCCTTTAGTCCAGGAAACTTGAAAGGTTTTGAAAGGTCTGACAGCTCTATGGTAACTGCACGGTATTTAAGAGGGTTAAAATCTATTGGTTTTTGTATTTTTAGATTTATTGGTACGTATGTATTTGTAATATTTGACATGTCTACTGCACATGTACGTTAAAGAAATATATATACCCGGTACATGTAGTATACAAATCTTGGAATAGAAGAGTTTTTAGTGGACAAAATATTAGCATCTTTCATTTTCACGACTACAAACCAAGAAACTCTAAAGGCTTTTTCTCAGTAATTATTTTATAGAAAACTAATTTAAACGGCCATAACTTGCCATCAGAATGTCCAATTGAACCGTAACAAATGGTATTGTAAGGAGAATTGTATTCCCTTTCCTAATACCTGCAAATTCTCATATTGACTTCTACCCAGTTCTGTTTAATTCACAATTGTTCTTAGTTCTGCCTTACCTCATCTCGGCAGTCCACATTGCACAGCCTGCGGATGAGCGGAAGGGCAGCCGTGGAGTCGCCATGAGAGATCTGAACAAACAGGTCGTGAATTCCCATCGGTAAGTCCATGGTACTCCAACAACACCGTCTCTCTCTCTCTCTCTCTAGCTCTGTCTGCTACGTATACATGCGAATTGGGTTAAGTACTGCCGGTATCAGCTGCGAGAAAAGAATGGAAGAAACAGGAATAAATCAAGGGGTTTTCGTAGGTATGTTTGTCGTGGGGAAGCCAATTTAGATTAGTATTTTTCAGAAAAAATTTCGTGTACATTGTCATGGGGAAGCCATTTTAGATCAGTATTTTTCTAAAGAATTTCATGTACATGTACATACTTTATGTATGAACAAAATGCAGTTTCTTTTAATTCTACATATAGGGAAACAAGTATTACACTTGTTTCTGACTTCATGACAAATTCATCCCGACAAATTCAATTCAATTATCAAAAAGAAATTTTGTGACGATACTGATCTTCATGTATGAGATGGATTTGTGGGGGAAGCAATATTTGCTTCAATTGGTTGAAATTGTTATGGGGGGAAAAAACACACAATATGTACATGTAGCTCTTTTAGAAAAGCTTCTTTAGAAAATTTCTTCATGAAAAAAACAAACCTCAAAATGCAAATTTTACGTATACATGCTAACTGCCGGTTTCAGCTGCAAAAAAAAAGAGAAATAAACGGGAATAAATCAAGGTGTTTTTGTAGCTACGTTTGTCGTGGGGAAGCCATTTTAGATCAGCCTTTTCTGAAGAATTTCATGTACATAAATGAACAAAATGCAGTTTGTTTTAATTTTAGGGAAACAAGTACATGTACTACACTTGTTTCTGACTTCATGACAAATTCAACCCGACAAATTCAATTCAATTATCAAAAAGAAATTCGTGACGATACTGATCTTCATGTATGAGATGAATTTGTAGGGGAAGCCATATTTTCTTCTATTGGTTGAAATTGTTATGGGGGGAAAAAACACACAATATGTAGCTCTTTTGGAAAAGCTTCTTTAGAAAATTTCTTCTAGAAAAAAACAAACCTCAAAATGCAAATTTTCTTAACAGTATTTAAATGTGGGGTGGATGTGTAGAGAGAAAGCCATTTTGGTACCCAATTTGTTTTAATTGTTTTATTTGCACAATAATAAGTTTCATTTTCTAAACTATATTACGCAAAGCTACTTGTTTAACCCTAACCCCCTCAGCTCTTGCACTGGAAAGCAAACCAAACCTAACAAACTTCAACAACTGCACAAATGTTCAGTTATTATTGGTACTGAACCTAACAGTACTAAACTTGCCAAACTGTTCTGTTGAAGTTTGATCGACTTGGTACAGATGGGTCTATGCATTGATCAGTGTTCAGGATCGGGGCTGTGATGACTGGCCATTGGTTGGGTGTATATTGGGCTGTGTTTGAGTGGGGACACACGGGGTGTACACACATTTGACTTACAGTTGACCACAACTGTACTGTGACCAGCCCTGCAGCTCACCCACGAATAAATGCAGATGCATTTTCACAAGCATCCACATTTTTACAAGTCTCGTGCCTTTCTGCCCTGTACCTCATAGAATTCAACAGGGTATCCCTGGGCCTTTTGTACTGAGTCAAACAAAGTCCAACAACAAGTTTCTAACAATTGGTTGCTAAAAATTGGTACCAAACATGCCAAAACCTAACAAACAAAGTTTAACAACAAATGTTTAGTACCAAACCTGCCAAAACCTAGCAAAACATGCAATTGGAGTTTGATGGGCTTGGGGTAGTTAGGGGTAAGAAATGTGTTTGTGGCTAGGACTATAGGAAGTCGCCATTTTGAAATGTAAACCATTTTTGTACATTACTTGTTTCAACTATCTGCTTTATTTGGCCTAGATTTTTGTGGATAAACAATGAAAACAACTTCTTTGACAACATTCTTTAAAAAACCATAACAAAAACCCTGCAACTTCTAGTTTCATAAATATCAATCAATCAATTAATCAATGATATTTCTAAAGCTCCAAAATCAAAAGTTTGCTCGAAGGTGCCGAGGCACAAACTATTAACAGTATAAGTATTAATGGGATTGTACGACGGGAAAAGCAATTTTGGACCACACAACCACTTGATTTGCTAAATTCTTTGCTTCACTTTCCTGAGATTTTTGTTGGTACATGTAGGTAGGCACTCACCACGTTAGGGGGACAGGCTCTTTTGTTTGGAAAAGACAGACCGAGTAGTGAGGACATTTTCGAGTCCCCATAGCGAGTTGGTGTTCAGTAAAGGTAGAACAAGGTAAAATCGGGTTAGGGTATAATGAAAGAAAATGAAGAAGAGGACAAATTAGGGTGATCCTGAAAATTTTAGAATTTTAGAGTGTTCTGAGTTTGAGATTAGAGATATTTCAGTTTACACACAAACCCTATGGGTTGTCCCCATAACGCTATGTACCAAAAGAATATACATTTATGCGCACAACTTTTGTTTAAAGAAAGAAACAAGAACTGGTCTACCGTAGTTTCATGACGATATTGATGTGCAGGAGGAAATTGACTGACAATGCAAGTGATTCACTCGCACCTGTATGCAGTGGTTGCAAAATCAATACTCGTTACACATTTTTAATGCATGGGCAATTCGAACAAGGTTTGCATTTGTATACCCACACAAACTTGCCACGCAGATTCAATGTTAAAACCGCGTTCTGGTGAAAAAAATATTTTTAAACATCAAATAAACAACGAAAAATCTACTAAAGAAAACTGACTTCCTTTACTACTTTATATCAATATTTCAAATTTCAAAAATAGCATAGTCTTCTTTAATCCTTGTTTACACTCCAAAGTACTTCAATAGTCGCTATTAACAAAAAAAAAGCCCTATGGTTTTTACATGGCAATTCAAAGCACTCCAAGGAATGCCATAGAAAACCAGAGGTCAACTGTGTCATGCTGTGAGGCCACGATCAAGCCATATACCCATTTATTAACTACAGAAGTGCCATTCATTGTACATGCAAATAATCATTCGATGCACTGCAGCTGGAGTGATTTGGCATGTACACTGATTTGCAGTAAAGAACTCTCTGACAGGAAGGGTTAACCAGTTCACGTTGGATGACATGTAAATACACACAAAGTTTTTCAAGAATGGAAAAACGGTTGACGGGTAAACAAGTCACGAAGCCGGAAATTTCACGGTGTGCGATACCCACAGATGCCGGCCTGAATCCATCGGATCAAGTTCATTAACCAGTTTGTGCCAGAGGTCGTATATACACGCACAATTTTTTCAAGATTCAAAAAGTATGACGCATAAACACGTCACGACCAAGGCCAGGAAATGTCTGGCAGCAGTGAGCAAGGCCGGAAATGCATGGGTGTGCTTCCCGGTACCATCGGTCTCGACCCGCCTCGGATCGAGTTTCGTTAAAAATAATCCTGCGCCTCGGCTTGGTAATGTTAAAATAATCCCGGCGCGAACTGGTTTTAAAAACAAACAATCCCACACCTGGGCCCAGTCGAAGTCAAAATAATCCCAAAGCGAAATGTCATCTAGAAATGTAACCAAAATTATAAATTGCTCAGTATTTATGGAGACCAGGACTATAAAAGTGGCCTTTTAAAAAAAATCCCCATGGGAGAGCTGTGATTTTGAAGTCCTGTGAATTTCCACTACAAATCAAATTTTGTGGGATACAAGCCACAGGCACGTCACTTAAAGGTAGGATACACCATTTGCAGATATCGAAAAAAAATTACTACCGAAATATTAAGAAATATCTTACTTATTTGAAAGTAGATAATGATTGTAGGCATCCAGCCAAATGAGGGCCCTAGATATCCTGTAATTGTATAAACCAAAATTCATTCTCGCCGGACGGCGATCGCGAAAAAAACAAAAACAACATAAGAAAAACTGCCCCACTCCGGTTAAAAACGAACGTCGTTTTTCTTGCGTTTCTCAGCAACCATGATTGTAAAACTTCAGACAGGTCAGTTAAACGATATTTACTATGAAATACAACCCCTCAAATCCACCCATTCCTAATAATTCAAAAAATTACCAATGGTGTATACTACCTTTAAATGCAATCGTGAGGACACCTAAATTGAGAAAGTAAAGCAACTACGATGTGTCTGAGAAGAAACAATAACTAGACGGCGAAATTACGACAGTTATACAGAACTGTTTTTCTTGGACAACCTGTTGTGGCAACTTGATGGAAACTGACAGGATGGTCCGCAATTTCCATTACACTCCTTTAAGACCAGAGGGGGTTTAAGAAGGGGTGCCGGCAAGAGGAATAGCACGGACCTTCTATGGAGCAGCACAAAAGTATGCATGGATCAGTTCAATGGATCAGCAGCTGTTGCCACAATCTTTACTTAGAAAAGTCTTCTATTTTTGTATCTTCTAAGCATTATGTGCTCTGCGTATTTGAATTATTCATCTAGATACAACACCGACGGACATTCGACCAAGCACTCAGAAGTAGCAAATGTTCATACTCCCTTCTCCCCATCTCAAGCTCGGGTTTCGTTTAAAGATGCCTGGTCAGAAAATGATTGATGAAATTGGCCAAGAGAAAGGACTGCAGCACTGAAATTGCACCTGTAGGCTTGATATTTCACGCAAGTTTGAGCTACATGTAGATGGTACAGGTTCATGTAAATGCATCAATATACCCATAATTTTGTTATTCCACCTTTTTGAGCACAACAAGTTCCGTGGCCTTCCTGCGGTACGGTAGATGCAAGAAGGTCGTTTTTATTTCTCTTCTGCTTCGAGATAATCGTCTAGTATCCATAAATTATCTTGAGATTTTGTCTACTTATTCAACCGGAGAGTCGGCGTCGCTAAAGGACAGAGCATAAACCTAAGCAGATGATGATGCAGCAGAGGTAATCAGCCACGGCGAGCGGTATCTGTGTTTTGGGGCAAAAGTCGCAGCACAAAATAAAGAGGGGGGGGGGGGGGCACAGTGATCCCGTAATGATAGGAAAAACAGAAAAAACTAAACAAAAACTGGGCCGTGCAATCGGATAGGCAGCTGCTATCTCAAATCCACTTGGAAATCAGATATTGTCAGTACATGTACTTAAAGCTCTTTTTCACTTTCTACTTCTGTTCGGGAACTTATTGTCTACATGTACTTCGGAAACTGTTAAGAAATTGAAATTTTAAAGGGTTTCCCTTTGGGTACAATTTGCAACTTTGGTTTTGTGAACAGTTCGCAACAGTTCAGAATCTTTCTACATGGTTTGGGCATTCAATTCTCTTCGGAAACGGCGCCTAGACGATTTCTTTGAGTGTGAATGGGTCTTCAAAGTACAAATGTAGAAATACTCTACCAGTTCACTGGTTCAATACACCCCTAATTTATCTGTAATGATGAAGGATGAAGCACTCAATACACAAAGCCAGGGTCGTGTGTAAACATACTATCCTGACTCCTCCAATTGCACACTGTACTTTATTCCCATGCCAGACAATTACCTTTAAATAAAGTTTGTTTTGTAGACAGATCCATCTTTCTGTTAGAGTAACGTGTAGAGTAATGTTTAGGGCAACACTTAATCTTTACAGATGTCCCAATACATCACGAGCATCTTCTCAGGAAATTCCACAATCCCCAAAGATTGGGAGGAACTAATAAGCTCTTTTCGGAGTAAATATGAATTGATGATTGTCTGGACTTTACTGGCAGTTGAGACTCGCAATGTACATGTACTCTACAACGTACAAGTCTACATACAATGTATGTGACCCGTTCCTACGAAACCCGACATAAGTCGCACAGGCTATTTCGAGATACAGCTCATTAAAGTTGAAATGGGGTGAACAATCTGGCGGACATCGATTTTTGTTTTTCGTTATTTGTTTATTCTTTAATATGTACTTTAACCCTCAGTTAGGTTAAACAAAATCAACTTTATTGATGAGAAAGTACAAAAATCATTCATGTATTGAGACAAACTGTGTCCTAAAAGTGGTAATTTATTTCCAAAATACATCGAAATAAAATCTTCATAAAATGTACATGTACGTACGGTATGGTATAAAGGTGGTTTTGGTACCAAATGAAAGCTGACGATGTGTACTAAATGGAAATAACAATATCTCACAATAACAAAAAAACACTTATGTCTGTTTTTGTGGGAGCAGATAACATATTACTAAAGAAATGTGCACTACATGTAGAAAGCAGGAAGTCATGGGTTTATTTGAGTCCCACTCGAGTAATTGATTTTTGTTCTAAGAAAAAATCTCTCGGGACAACACTGAGTATACAGTGTAAATATTAAATACATGTATGTATGTCTGTGAAGGGGTAACAAAAAAATATAACAATAATACATTTACATCAATTCATTAACATAATACACTCAAAATGGTTTATTGTATTGCTGCAATGCAGTTTGAGCATGTAATGAATGTATTAATTCATTATTTGTCTCAAAATGTAATTTTTTTGCTAATACATGTATATTAATGTGCAAATGTATTATGTACATTGTAAACGCATTTATTTAAACAACGAGAGGCAAAATCCTAAGACGACTGTTTAAACAAGTGATAAACAAGTAATAAAAATGAATTGGACATATTTTGGAATCTGAAAAAACAACACCACAATATAGGAACCCAGAGAAAGCAATCACACCATACTCACGTCATTTGCTGAACATGTCTGAACATCACATTAGTAAGAAGAGATGATGAAACCGTATTCGTCAAGCACATAATGAGAATATTTCCAGAAGAAAAAAAATCCTCTTAATGCCTGCAAGAGCACGTCTGCAGCTGGTGCCAGAAATCTCATTAATAATTGCCGGGCACTTCAGATTCAGCCTTCCACTTTCCGAGTCGACTTTTTCCAATTTCTGAGTCGACTTATTCCAATAATACAGTCTCAAAATCTAATCGTATCTATAATACACACACAAACTGGCATAACTCTTGTCGTATAAGGGCCCTTGTGAAGTTACCGTATGACTGCCTTGCAGAGTCTTTATTTTCCACAGCAGGTCAAGTTGAGAACTCTGGATCTGGTAGAGCTAGTGCTCCGCACTAATGACTGTGGGATATATTAAGCCAGCCGAGTGGATTTTGGCTACGCGCACTTCAGAAATGATGGCACGGCGTCAATAGGGAAAGGCTCTTCTACTTCATTTTTTGCCAACTTGTAATTCTCACCAAGTCTTGAAAGTTTTAGTCCCGATATGTGCAGTACAAACGCACAACTGTATACATGTACCTCTGAAAGTCAGTCTTTAGACGCAAACTGCTCAGCCCGATCACCTGTACTCTGTTGTCTGTACTGCTAAATGCAATGCATATTCAATGAAGTGGACATTGGTGAAACCTGAAGGTACAAGCTCCTCTTGGGAAATGAACAAAAAAACATCGAGGTGCTGGCAACAAATTCCTTCATGGCACCACTCAAGACAGAGACCGACCAAATATTGGCAGTCACGTCAAATCTCTGCTTGTTTTTTTTTCTTTCTCCCCACTGCTCCCCCCCCCCCCCACAATCCCTTCGTCCCTCAACTTCCCAGCTCCATCTCCATATACATGTGCAATCCCCTTAAGGACATAGGCTACCGTTCTGTATCGAACCCAGACTCAGACGTTTTTTTTGTTTCTATCGAGGAATTCATTCTCCGTCTTTGCCGATGCTGAAGACGCTTTTAATGTGTTGCCAAGGGGGAAAGAAAGCATTACACAGCATCGAAAAAAAAGGGGGGGGGGAATCGGAGGGAAAAAATTGGGTGGGGGGGGGGGGGGGGGGGGGGGTTTGAGGACTGGCTTGATTTCAAAGGTGGAGAAGGCACGCTGAAACGTAAATGCGTCGGGTTGTTTGCGAGGCCAGAGACACTCTAGACAGGGTTTCTAGCACGCGCCTCGCCCTCTCGAGGGAATCTGTGGTTATTAATCACAATAAATCGCATTAAAGGGATGCCTTACACGTGTGTATTGTTGCGCTCTGTAACACTGCAGGCCTAATTCAATGCGGAAAGCATTCTGTGCCCTGACTCCAGCATATGTAAGATGCCTGCTGTCATTACCTGTGATAAGTTCAATGCAAAGATTATCGGAAAAGATGCCGAGTATGCTGTGCAATGTCGTCCAAACCCAGAGTACAAAATAGTGCTGGGCAAGTATCTCGAGCACCCGTGATCAGTTTTTTCTACTCGTAGCACTACTCGTAGTTTTTTAACTAATTATTATTATTATTATTGTTATTATTAATAATGGTTTGTTATAATTCAACTTGGTTGCCAGAAGCAAAATTGCATTGAATTCACAATAAGTATTAAAAAATTGTAGTGAAAAACTCAAATTCATTAAAAAGTTAAAACTACTCCATCACGGCTTTTACTAGAAAGTATCCTGAATCCGTCACAGTCCACCAATTTTGGTTTGCAAAAACTGCTGGTGTCCCGAGTCCATCAGACTCCACCAGTATGCATTCTGGAGAGATCCTGAGTCCATCATACTCCACCAGCAAATGTTTGATGGACTGTGACGGATTCAGGATACCTAGTAGGTGGCATACAAAAAAATTGCAGCGCGTTTCTCCATAGAGTCCATCACAGTCCATCACCTGAATTTCTGTATCCTGAATCCATCACACTCCTGCAGTAACGCTAGGCTTAAAATCCTCAATCCATCACACTCCTCCAGTTGGTTCAATATGGAGGTATCCTGAATCCGCTAAAATCCTCCAAAACAGGAAATGGATTTTGATGGACTCAGGGTGGTTAGGGTTAAACATTGAAATAATCTTTACACAAATAAAAAATGATTACTCACATTTACAATTACAACCCAAATGAGATGTTATAATTACAATTAAGCATCCTATGGTGCGACAGCATAAACAACCTACCCAAACAGTGACTTCTGCAAATAAAGGGATAACCCTAACCCCCTAGGCTCTCGCACTAGGAAGCATACCAAACCTAACAAACTTCAACAGCTCACACATGTTCAGTAATTTTTGGTACACTGTACTGAACCTAACAGTACAACCTGCCAAACTCCAACAGTTGAAGTTGTATTGACTTGGAACAGTGATAACTGGCCAGTGGTATTACGGTATGTGTTTTAGTGGGGACACACATACAAGGTGTAAGTATACACTTACAGTTGACCAGGAACTGTGCCGTGACAATGTGGGTCACTCACGTATAAATGCCTGTGCATTCTCAACATTTCTAACATTTTGACAAGTCTCATGCCTTTCTGTCCTGAACCTCACAGAATTCAACAGGGTCTCCCTGGGCCTTTGGTACTGAGTCAAACAAAGTCTAACAACAAGTTGTTACGGTTTGGTACCAAACCTGCCAAAACCTAGCGAAAGCTGCAGTTGGAGTTTGGTGGGTTTGGGGTAGTTAGGGTTAAAGACAGCTTTCATTTAGTAGTTTTACCATGTAAGGAATTGCACTGTTAGCCGGTCTCTGGGTGCGTACTTTAGGAATGGACAACAAATTTGAGTTTCTTAGACAATGGCCATTACTTTCTCCTCTAGTTTTTGGAAGCCAATTCCAAAATTCATCGCAACTCATCAAAGACTTAGCAAATTTAAGGCAAATATCATACCAGCGTTGTTCCAGGTATTTGATTGTTCACAAATTTAAATCAATTACTTGTGCCAGCCCGAGTAGCAATAAATACTCGCGAGTAGTGATTGTTAGCAAGCGATGATTGTTGACAAGTACCAATTAAGTTGCGGACAGACTCTACTACTACATGTATACTAATGACAATTGCGATGGTTTTACAATATGATTTTTATTGATTTTCAATTCTAACTTGAGCGATAAAAGGAAACCAAATTGCAGCAGAAGTCGCTGTGAAATTACTGTAATGCTTTGAATGAAAACACATGGTGATAAACACATGTGTGATCGTCATTTTACCCCTTGTAAACAAATGTGACAACTACTCGCGAGTGGGAAAAATCACTACTCGCCCAGCACTAGTACAAAACACAGCTACAGTGAACATAAAAACAACACCTGGTATACGTTAAAAAAACATCGGTTACGGCTTAATAGTCTGAAAAGTTAATTAGTCTGAGGGGTCAAAAGCCTGAAGGCTCAATAGTATACACATATGGACTGGCAATGAGGTCACTAGAACACGTCTATTCCCCCGAGAGACTGTGAGTGACCAGAAGGGGGACCTATTTCCCGAGGCCGAAGTTTTATAACACACCTCGGTCCAGAAGATCCAGACGCCGCCATTTTTCATATTAAGATGAGCCTGGCAAACCGCTTGAGGGCGCTGTAACTAGTCACAAATGTTAAGTATATTGCCCGCTTCGGGAACTATTTCCTGCAAATTCACGGTGGCGCAAATCTCATGCAATAGCCTATATTAGTTAACCCCACGTGACCGTGTTTCAGCCAACCAGAATACAGAACTAGCAAGAGGTGTGTTATAATCTACAATATACAAATGAATGTTTGGGAGTGCGATTGGGAGAATAATTGTATGAGGTGACCGATGGAATGCTCCATTCAATGGGGCAAAGCTGAGTGGAATGGATCATTCCAAAGATATTTATTACTTCCATTGCACGAACGTAATACATTGTATACAATGCCTGAATAAATTTTTGTCATCTGATTGGTCAGAGAGTGACTAATGGTGAGACTGTGCGATGGAAGTTTTACAATGTATTTACCGTTGAATAGAACTTCTTTTGCAGTGCAGCCGCACCATGCATTGGGAGGAATAATCCAATGACATTTGATAAACGATCCACAAACCATTTTTTTCAGGTGTTGTTTAATTTGGACTACCGCACCAAATATTCAGGTTAATAAACTCCGGGTACATAGAAACTGTTAGTGTTCAGACTATCAATATTTTGGAATAATGAGCCTTCAGACTATCTAGCGAACTCTAAAGTAAAAAAGAAGAAGAATTGCCAGCTTTTCAAGAATATGTTTAACCCTAACCTCCTAAGCAATCATTTGGGGTACAGTATATGTACATCGTTTTTTATGGTGTAAATGGAGGACACGTGCCTGGCGACACGAAGGTGAATTGGGGTTAGGGTTAGAATCGAGGACGTCCTCGATTGAGATTCGTGTACAAAACCAATGAGAGCCGTCGGAAAAAGTTAGTGTACAAACAAAGGAAATTATTGAGACGAACAAAAGAAACTCCTCGATTTACACCATAAACAAACGTGAGTGTATGTACATGTACAATGTACTACAAAATAATTTCCCAATTCTTATAGGCCAGTGTAGTAAGAGTACTGCATATGACATTCTACTCAAGTATTATTTTGTAGTGTACATATGTATTATGCTAGGGTTGATTATTGGCATAAGTGTATAGTAAATTTTAAAAAATTACAAAACCAGAAAATCAGATGATCCAAAGAAAAATTGCATGCCTGCCAAAGAAAAATTGCATGCCTGTAGCTGTTGTAACAAGACTCTTTGGCGTAACAAGTCAAGCAAAAAGACTAATACCAAAAGCAAAACTTAGTTCACATTTTTCTTTCTTTTTCTTTTGCTTTATAATTTGAAAACTTCATGAAAATTTCGAAAAAGTATCTTGCACACATCGTCAAGCAAACAAAGTCACAACATCAGAAAGATTTCTAAGACATCTACACCCAACATTATTGCTCTTAGATGAGGAGCCCCGGCCCCCACATCATTGATTTTCAAGTGGTTTGATCGAGAGTGCGCACTGTTTACACATTGGCTGAATGGTTTTATCACTAAACTCAGAGCCCGGAATCCTTTTAATGCATCCTTTCTTGGTTTCAAATTTCAGAATTATCCTTCTAAATTTTGCAATATCTCCCATTGCCAAATCTATATAAAACTACTGGTTGGTTCACTGTGTAAATTTCAAAGTCTTAATCGCACTAACGGAGAAGAGAGGGGGGGGGGGGGGATTATTTGTAGAAGTTCCACAAGCTGAGGCCATTTTATGGTCCCCGAGAGCCATTTCTGAAGACTGGCTGTAGTCTTGGGAATTTAGTCCGGCAGTGCTATCTTGTAGAGTTACCCATACCCAAGACAGGGACTGCAAATAAGGGCCCTAGATATCCTGTAATTGTTCCAAAAAATTGAATTGTATAAACCAAAATTCATTCTCGCCGTCCGGCGAGCGCGAAAAAACAAAGATAACATAAGAATAACTGCTCGACTCCGGTGGAAAACAAACGCTGCTTTTCATGCTTTTCTCGGCATCCATGAATGTAAAAATTCGGACAGGTCAGTTAAACGATATTTACTATAAAATACAACCCCCCAAATCCACCCATTCCTGATAATTCAACAAATTACCAATGGTGTATACTACCTTTAAGCCGTGTTCGCACTGGACTTTTTTTGGGAAGGTTTTACTGAGACGATGGTAAAATAAAAAATGGTCAAATGTTACCACTGTTCGCACTTGGACTTTCGACACGGGAAAATTTTACCGAGACCGTGGGAGAAGTAACCAAGCTGTCATTATAATGACTCGTGAGGGCGCTTTGCGTGACCTTTTTGCATTGACCCCGGTGTACCCATTCGCGATCGCGCGCGCGCGCTTTTTTTCCCGATCAAATTATTGACGCCATGTCATCGTAGGTACGGTATTGCATCCGTTGTTGTGCTTTCTTTCGTCGTAAGACACGTTGACGTTCTTTATTATCATTTGGAAATGATGCACTGGTAGCACCAATCAAACTTCCGACTGTATCAATAATAATATCTGCCATAATATTGACCAAAGGAATTACCCACCTCTACGTAATCTTTTTGCAGAACCACGTGCAAATGTGATCACGATGCGATTTGCATGTATCAGCGTGCCCGCATGTAAACAATGCAAAGAGCGCATGCGCGGTGTCTTGTATAGCGTGACCTTGCACTGGAGGGCCGGGTGGACGTTTTCCTGGTACGCTTTTACCGAGTCGCGCTGTTCGCACTGGACTTATCGTCTAGGGAAAAGTGACCAGGGACGTTTTCCCGGGCAGCAGTTGACCGGTAGAAGTACCCACTGGACTCGGGAGAAGTACCTGAGAGAAAAACGTCCTGGGCTGTCCGCACTGGACTTAAAATGGGAAAAGGACCCATCGTCTAGGTATGTTTTATCATTTTAAGTCCAGTGCGAACATGGCTTTAGGCATTCTTTTTGTGTACAGCACACAGTACTACGGTACATGTACACTATACAGTGTACATTGTATACCACACAATTCTCCTACATGTAGTATGCTGTATACATGTATGCCGTATGATGTATGTATGATGTATGTTGATGTACATGTACATGTATGATTTATACGTGAAGTCTAGTGTAGTAAGAGTACTGCATACTTCATTTTACTTAAGTATTGATAATATTTTGTACTATTGGGTGCGCTAGGGTTAATAATACATAAAAGACAGGATATTACGATGGAACATTTAGTAAGGGAGATTTTCCCTTGAGCCCAGTAAAGCTAATAAGAGCATTTTTATTTTTTTTATTTTGTTATAGTCTGGCTGTTTCTTAAAGCCAGCATGAGGAGGGATTTAATTTCCAATAAGATGCCAAGATGAGACGGCACACCAGTGTGCATGGAGGCAGGGTGGAATTTATCAAGGCTAAACTAGGACATGGCTAAACTAGGACATTGGATCTCAATTCACAGATAAAAAAATATCATATAGAACCTATTTGCTTTAAAGATACATGTAGTATATACACCATTTGCAAAAATCGAAAATTTTTACCACCAAATTATTAAGAAGTACCGGTATCTTACTTAGGCATAAAAAAAAAAATGTTATGTTGGCGTAACCCGACCGACCCTAAAAATACAGCCGACCCTGGATATTTTGTTTTCAAGGGACGAAATTTAATGATTAAAATCTATATAAATCTAGTTATAAATACGTTTGAAACCATTTCTGACTGTTTCTCATTGTTGTGTGTGTGGATTGTGTATATATTGAACCTGGACACACTATCGTGTATCACCACCGGCTTAAACAATTAGAAAACCTATCATTTTCATTGCTAAAAGGAAAAGGAAAAAAAAAAAAAAAAAATAAAATCCCTACCTACCTACCCTATTTTTTGGGGCCCGTTACGCCAACATAACATTTTTTTTTTATGCCAATTATTTGAAAGGAAATAATGATTCTAGGCATTCAGCTAAATGATCGCGCTAGATATCCTGTAATTGTTCCGAAAATGAAGATGTTAGAGTATTCATATATTAAATATTGTGACGCTGACCTGTTTTTCTAGAATTATGCGTTTAAAGAAGCTGGAAAACCCAAGAAATATTTATCAAAGTCACAGCAGAAGTCAAATGTTTTATCTCTTGTCTATAAGCTCTGGGCACAGTTGAATGAGGGCGCTGTTCACAAAGCAATCGTACTTCCGATGGGGAGTACGTCACCGGTATTACGTGCTGCACTACTCGTTCATTTGATACTCGTATACCAGTGGTATTGCTTTGTCTGTTCGATGACTCTCATAACCACTTCGCGCCAGGATTATTTTAACATCACCGAGCCGAGGCGCAGGATTATTTTAAACGAAAACTCGATCCGAGGCGGGTTCAGGCCGATGGTACCGGGAAGCACACCCACGCATTTCCGGCCTTGCTCGCTGCTGACGGACATTTCCGGCCTATCTCGTGATGTGTTTATGCGTCATCCGTTTTGAATCTGGAGAAAACTTTGCCTGATATACGTCCTCCGGCGCAAACTGGTTAATCGCATTTTCATTAAGAATATCATAGCGGTAACCTGCCACTTAAATTGAAGACAGTTTATACCAGTTTGCGCCGGGATTATTTTAACATCAACGAGCTGACGGGCGGAATCATTTTTAACGAAACTCGATCCAAGCGGGTTCCGGCCAATAGTACCGGGAAGCACACCCACGCATTTCTGGCCTTGCTCGCTGCTGACAGACATTTCCGGCCTATCTCGTGATGTGTTTAGGCGTCATCCGTTTTGAATCTGGAGAAAACATTGCCTGATATACGTCCTCCTGGGCAATTTTCATTATTAAAGAATATCATAGCGGGAACCAGACACTTAAATTGAAGACAGTTAAGATGGCGTTGATATTGCAGATGCAGTTGATGGCCTTAATTTCTTTCCGCTGAGGGCGGTAAATGTACAACGCACCCATAGTATTTGCGTAGGTCTTTGACAACTTTACACATGTACCGTACTGTCATGTGTGAAATTGCCAACAATAGATGCAAAAGTAGATCGGAAGGCCTGTTGAGGCTATCGGTATGTGTACAAGATCATGAAGATATGACAAAGCCTAAAGGCGCGAACATTCACAGGGCGATGTCTGGTACAGATTGTCTCTGAATAAGGGAATAAGTTTTGGCAAGGGTAATGATCAGCATCTTTTCCTTTCTCTATGCTCCAACTGGTCTTAAACATAGTGTTTAATACCGACCAAGCACATATGTGACCTGTCACCACAAAATGAGAGTAAAGTCGGAAATATTGAAAATTGAGATATTGGTATTTTCAAATTCTTGAGAAAGAGAGCTTTCCAATGGTATATAACACTTGGGGGTTTTGCGATAAATACATTTTACAGCGCTCTAGAAAGTCATGGGTTTCACAAAACGTGTTTGTGAGAAAACTTACTTTAAACATCTAAAAACAAAAACACACAAAAGATTACAAAACAGGACAAGTAAGGTTCGGTTGAGCATAGCAACGGCTATGTTCTAATCATTATTTCTTCTTGAAATTTTCCACACATACAAACTATTGTATAAACAACAAAATATTAAAATGTCGAAAACGTGGGATACTTACAAGGACCTGATTTGCATATTTAATTACCGTGTTAATTAGACCACTAATGGACTTTAATCCAAACACTAACTATGCAAAATCGCGTAGTTTAAGAGGTTTTCGATCATCTGATGTCACCCAAAAAATGGGAATATGTAAAGGAGGACTAGGGCTTTCCAAATTACGCAAAATCTTAAAATTGACCACCTCTTCAGATTTTGACTTTGGATGGCCATATCTCTGAATCACATTGTGCGACTTTACTCTTATTTTGTGGTGACAGGTTATTTGTTCCTATTCATGAAAATATTTTCGGTACAAAAATCAAAACTTTTCGGTCCTGAAGTCAAAACAAGTCAAAATTAAAACTTTTCTACGATTTTGTTTAAAACAATTTTATTTCACTTCATGTTTTTCGAAACACCGTTCTACATTTACAGTGGAACACCGCTATACCAATAACGATTTTCAGCTGCCAGTCCATTTTCAAGATGGCGTCTGTTCTTTTTAAAACACCGGTAGTTTGACGTTCGGAAATTAAAAATGTCCTAAATAGCAAGCAGTGGATTTCTTAAAATATATTGACATATTTTCAACAACAATGCTTGATATTTTTGGATGCAAAAATCCAACATGACTTTTTTCAAAAATGTTCGGTATTTTTGTATACAAAAATCGGGAGCTAAGGATGGTGTTTGGTATAGCCTAATGTTCGGTATAGCGGCGTTCCACTATAAATAATGGAGTCTCGAGCTCGCAAGTAAGACATAAACATTTCTTTTTATGGAGATTGGCGTGCGAGTCGCACATACTGCGCAATGTTGTGCAATGTCAAGTGTGTTCTAAAAAGGCAAATTTAAATGTGACACTGGAATAGTGTTCAAGACCAGCCAGCCATATCTTTATTATTCGTTTAAGCCCGGCCATGTGACGAGCTCTCGACCAATGGGAATAGCTAAACTGTCTCGGGTATTTATGAATGTATAACACTAAGTATTTGAGATCACTCTGCTGGAATGATGGTATATAATTTTTAAACCAAAACAGAATGGAAAAAAGAAAAAGAAAACAAAAAGGCAATTCAATCCTGCTGGAAATTAGCAACCTCATCGATGATAATCTACAAGTATACTGTGCATGATTTTTATCAACGTCACTAAAAACTGGCTTTCATCCAAAATGACTCAGAAGCTCATTCAGTCACGTACATGTACTGATACATTTCCTGAAATGCACTCATGTTCCATATTTGTATATATTTTTTTCTACGGCTGGCATTATTCTTAACTTCTTCATCTGCCATTAATTGATTTCTGGTGGTCTGCACGAGTGCGCGGGGGCATGTACGGTATCCTACAGACAGCCACTGCAACAACAAAAAACAAAAACCAAACCGAAGCCTTGAATTCTACGCCTGCAAATGTTTATTGATCTGCCAGTATCACTCCTGTACTTATACTTTCCCCTTCTTTCTGTCTTGAGAAAATAATATCAGCAGCAGACTGGGGGGATTTTTTTTCCTTTTTCTGTGCCGCGACGCGGTTCGGGTGTTGGCAATCAATGTTTGGAATCGTGAGATGGAGGGAAAAGCAGGGCCAGTTGATGGCCAGTCACGCCTCGACCCGATTATCTGATATGCGGGCGTCTGCTGGACAAAACGGCTGCGATCATTTGGGATTGTAAGTAGGCGTGGCTGTCCAAATAAGATGAGAACCAAAACTGGGTGAGAATCTGTCAAACTAATGACTAAATATGTACATGCCTTCAAAAGCCTAGGGACTATTTTTGAGAGATGAGATTTAACAGTTGACATGGTGAAAAGGTAGCAAGATAAGGTGTTTGCGGTAGCACTACATTGTATGTGATAAATCACTTTTTGTGAATTTGTGTGGTTCTAAACAAAACAGGAAAGAACTCGATCGTTTCAGACAGTATGGATACTACCTTTAAGTTCTAAAGTCAGGTAGTACAATTAACCAGTTCTCGCCAGGATTATTTTAACATCGCCGAGCGAGGGGCGGGATTTTTTTTTTAACGAAACTCGATCCGAAGCGGGTTCAGGCTGATAGTGCCGGGAAACACACCCACGCTTTTCCGGCCTTGCTCGCTGCTGACATGTATACATTTCCGAACTTGAACTTGGCGTGCTTATGCGTCATCCGTTTTAAATTTAGGGACATTTTTGCCTTTATATACGTCATCCGGCGCGAACTGGTTAAGGAAAGAGACTTTAGGAATACCTAGGACAAGACAATGCAACAAATCATTATTTTAATGAGCCTTGTGATTTACACGTTCACTTTCTTCGACACGTAGTCTATAAATATTGTGAAGAAGTACCGGTACAACAACACAAGATTCTCCATTTTCTAAAATTAGAGTCCCCACACAGGTGCGGGACAGGAAAGTACAAATCTAAAAACATCATCTTCAATCAAGAGCCCCGATGTTTGTTTTTGATAGTTGCTCGGAATCGCATACAAAAAAAACCCTCCTTCAGCTTGCTGCAATGTCTTGACTGTTGGTGCTTGAAGTTAATAATAACTTGTCTGGATTCTCTAGGCGAGATAGCTCTTAAATTCCTTGCCGCTGGTTATTTCAAATGAAATACCGTAAGCCGAGAGAAACTGACTATGGATGAGATGCAGGAATTATTACATTAAAATATTTGTACAGATATTCATGTGAAATATGTACATGTATGTGAAGAGCATCACAGACTTCCTCCATTCAAAAAATGAATTTTAACATCTGAAAGTGAAATGCTAGAAAATCCTTCTCATTAAAGGTAAGATACAATGTACACCATTGGTAAATGCTTGAATTATCATGAATAGGTAGATTTAGGCGGTTGTATTTTATAGTAAATATTGTTTAACTGACCTTTCCGAAGTTTAACAATCATGGATGGCGAGAAAGGCACGAAAAACAGCGTTTGTTTTCAACCGGCATCGAGCAGTTATTCTTATGTTATTTGTGTTTTTTTCTTTATAAAATCCTTATTTTTCAAAATAATTACAGGATATCTAGCGCAATCATTTTGCTGGATGCATAGAATTATTATTTACTTTCAGATGAGTAACATATTTCTTAATAATTCGGTAGTAAATATTTTCGATATCTGCAAATGGTGTATCCTACCTTCAACCCAGGGGGGGGCGGAGGGGGGGCCCTTCGAGACTGTGATTGCGCAACGCTGACGTACCGTCCATTCTCAAAATAGGGGGGAACAATTTCCTCACGCGAAAATAAAGAGTTTTTGGCATCCAATCTTAACATCTTGTCTTTTGTAGTTGTAAAACGTTGTTATTTACCTTAATTTTTATCATCCAATGACAAAAATTGTATTGAAAATGAAAAAAGCAGTCGAAAAAATTAAGCGTTGACGTACCGTTGATGCGCGTGGAGATTGTGCACAAATACTCAAACGACGTTGACAAATACCTCCCCTAAAAAGGGCAATAATAATTGATAAATTGTGAAAAATCGTGCTTCGAACCCACTCACTTTTTTCCATGGATACGTTAAAAAAGGATGTAGCAGTGATATACTGAATTTTTTAAAAAATCTGCCTGTGAACCCCTTGCGTTTTATCGTGTTGTTTTCGAACGAAAATGGCAGAAAATGACATCGCACCAAAACAAATTCGTGTCTGTGTACCTGGCTTTGCGGACGTTATATGAATCACTGAAATTTGTACGTGTTTCAATGCTGCACTTCGAGGTAGCGATCTATACGTATTTACTGTGTGAGATGTGTGGCTCATGAGCGTGGAAGAACGAATGAGATACATTTCAACGTTGGTGGCGCACTTTGTTGGGCCCCCCCCTCCGCCCCCCCCTGCTTCAACCCAAAAAGGGGCATTTAGTAGAGTGCAGACTCTGTCCCCAACTGCAAAAACATCTTCGAATGTAAAAAAATCAAAAATTTTCCATTTTTTTTAAAAGGCCTTCCACTGGTTTTGTACACGGTTTTTAATCATGGACTTTCTGTGAATCGTGGACCCTATTGTCCTCTATTGTTCTACGTCTTCTATTTGAATGAGGATACAAACTCTGACAAACAGAGGTGAATACATAACCTCTGCCATCGGAAAGAAAAATCCCATTTTGGATTTTGTACTAAATTGTACACAAATATACCACAAGGGTTTTAAATAAATTTTCCGAATCTGCTGGTGAAAATAAAGTATCGTCAATTTTTTTGGGGTGAAAATGACAATTCCGAAAAAGAAAGAAAAAATCGCTAATTTTAAAATGAAATAGGCAATATCTCGGTTTTTTTAAAAACATGTAGCCGATTTTATATTTATTTATTATTATTTATATAATTATTATTATTTTTTGTGGGGGGGGGGGGGGGGGGGCGAATATCGCATAATTACGTTTTTATCATTGTATCAACCAGCACTATCATGAACATGTACCGGTATACAAAAACATAGGGCATATGTATACATACATACCGGTACATGTACATGACATTTTACTGTCATTACTGTTATCTTGAAAAATGTCAGCCGAGAGATAAAGTCGTTTCCCCAGTAGCCAGCCCTCGATCACAAAAATTCCAGGTTTCACCACCAACAAAAAATGTAAATAATTCTAAGCAGTCAAGATTAAAAATGCTGATAATTATTTCCATTTGACATTTAAGAAAGGAAAAAGTGATGCACTCTCATGTTTGCCTAGGAGCTGCCAAGAAGCTTGGATGTCATCCTGCCAAAGCGTGCCGACTGGAGAGCGAGCGAGAGAGCGAGTTACCGAGTAGCGATAACCATCTTACCATAAGCGCGAAAAGCTCCTATTTCTTGACCTAACGACGCAAACACAATGCTCTGATGGTGGGATCTTTTAGGGCTACGTAGCGAGTTACATGTAGCGCACTTGAGGAACTGCGTCCTTATTGATATTTCTGTGTATTTAATGCAATTTTAACTTTGGGGCAGACATTCTCTTCCCTTTTTCTCCCCTGGTATTGACTTAGTTTTGGAGTGTGAAAAATCGCAAGCATCCGGTGCCCCGCGGCTGGTGTCTGATTTTACTAGAACATGAAATGAGGCTTTTCCTGTCCCAGATGTGCTGGAGAGGTGGTTCTTTTAACGAGTCCGAGGCGGACAAAGGAAACAATGAACTGATTTAAACTACACGATACTTTATACCACACAGTTCTGCCTTTTACTCATATTGAATGCACCCCGAGTATTACTTTTCATTTTCTAGGTGTAAACCACTTAAGCCTGCAACGGTTACATGGTTACCCGACCGTTCAAACGGTTACACGGTTACACGGTTACATTTTTCCTGTTTGGTTAACCTTTTTTTTTTATAAATAAAAGAAACCCCACCAATTGTCAACTTTGCGTGGGTTTCGTTGGAGCAGGTCACAAATAGTACAATTGAATACATTTTGTATGGACATTTCTAAAAGCTTATCTAACATACCGGTATAGCCAGTCGGCTTATAAAATTTGATGCAGACAATTAGCAATTGCAGATCTGCGATTATCAACACGTACTACGCGCACACACTAAATTCCTTGATGAAGCCCATGCATTTTTTTTAATTTTTATTTTAAATTTTTAATTATTTTTTTTTTTTTAAATTTTGGTTACGATTAACCGTTACCGCAAAACCGCAAAACAAAACGGTTACACGGTTAATAATTTAATAACCGGAAACTGGCAGCCTTAAAACCACTCCATGCACTTTTCTTTTTACAAACTGACAATATCAATGTCGTATGAGCAACTCAATTCCTGTACTACATGTATTTCCAGTTGCTCCTGATGGTGTAATACAAATTGTAGATTACGTTTTTTCCAATTAACCCGTCAAATTAACCCTCTTTGACAGACACTTAATACTAACCTGTGTAGCAGTTCCCAATGGTTTTTCAGCAGCTGGGTAGTGCGTAAATGCAACTCAGTTACATTAAAGAACTGTAAAAAAACGGCTGTCTTCAACCAACTCACCAATATTCTACATGTAGTTGGTAGAGAGGTGGGTTATGAATAAAAATATCTGAAGTTCGAATCCGGCTATCGTGTTTTCTTCGTCAAATGTTCTTGTGGATTATTTTAACCATAGAGCAAGGCTGAGGGAAAACCGGGTTATGTTACAAAGTGCCTTGAAAAAAGTCAATAAGAACTGCTACACAAGATAGTTTAGTGACTAATCCCTTCCTCTATGAGGGAAAATCAGTATAGCAGTATGCCAATTCACTCCAGCTGCAGTGTGTTGAACGTTTCTTTGTATGTGCAACGAAGAGCCCATCTGTAGTTATTAAATGGGCATATGGAATTGCTTACATAGCATTATACTGGTAGCATGACCCAGTTTACCTGCAGTTTCATATGACATTCCATGGAGTGAATTGGAGTGCCATGTAAAAACATAGCACTTTTTTAAATGGACTTTTTAAGTGCAATGGAGTGTAAACATGAGGAAGGGTTATTTGCACATTATAATGCCCGCCTATAAATACAAAAATATAAATTACCCCAAACAACGTAAGCAAAATGAACTTCATTTTGCTTGAAATATTGGGTCACGTTGTTTTGGTGTAAGTTGAATGAAGTACGTTTTGGGGTTAAATGGCAACCTGGCAAGTAATCTTTTCAGCCATCAATTCATCAATTGTGACCCGCTCCATCGAAATCAGGAATAAGTCTCGAAATGACTTTTTGAGATATATGCACATGGTGAGAAAGGGAATTTCATAAGCTTTCTAATGATACCCATCACAAGTGTGTATCTTCTTAGGTTAACGAGTTATGGTCTGATGAAGATGACAGGTGTATATCTTTTTGCCGAATCCACATTCCGCGAAAAACAGCTTTGAAAAAAACAAAATTGACCAAAATCATACGGACAGTGCACACAAATCCTCTTCATTTTCATCTTTATTGATCGTTTTTACATACAAGACATTAATGACAATAATCTGTGATAAATACACTTCCTAAAAATACAATGTTCAGAAAAAAGACTTGGTCACGATTTTCACCCATGCGTTCACTTCAACGACCGATTGCGTAAAACGGCCCCAGCGACTTATTCCTGATTACGATGGAGCGGGTCACAATTGTGCTCCAATTTTTGTTAAGGAAATTGTTGAGTTGCATCCTGAAAAAAAAAAACTTTTCTAGCTGTGCAAATGTTATTCACATTTGAAAAATGTTATTCACATAAATCAGCCAAAGATTAGTTACTGAATTGTATTTCTTTACTTTATATTAAATATTTGGAGGGTAAATATTTGAAGGTTTTGGGGTCGTTGAAGAGCATGGGAAAAACAACTTTAAAAAAAAATGGTTCTTGAACCACGTGTCTCGCCTACTTTCACGATTGCAGTATGACCCAAGTTTGATTGTAATTGACCTCAAATGGTCTTTGACCTCAGTACTTGACCTATGACATCAACATCATGTATAAAGGTCACAATATTGCATCCATGACCCAAGTTTGAATGGAATTGGACTTCAACATTGTATATGCATGTAAGACAAATTTCCCGAAATTGAACTCTTTCCTTGTAAACATCGTTTTTAAAAAGCTCGACATTGGTAAGAAATGGGTTTATCAAAATGACACTTCGGCCTCATAGACTAGACAGAAATAATGATTGAATCGTCTCTTTCTTTGTAGTAAGGAATCCAGAACATCCAAGGGGACTTACCTGTACATTCCCTCAGAGCCTCTCCCAAAACCGCCGAAATAAATTCCTGATTTTATCCTATCCAACTCCTCAAGACTTCCTATAAACCACTCTCCTGTGTCGTTTCCCCTCTTGCACTCAGTTATTTTTGTCGCTCCTTCCAAACTAGCAACCGATATCCCAGTGCATCTCCGTTAAATGTCTATATACAGGTATACTCAACGGAAATTTGCTCTTGGCGACTGCACTCTCAGTCTAAGATTTCCAGTCGGACACGAGAGGGGAAAAAGTGCGGCCAGTGGAAAAAACAAATGCTTAATGCTCACTTGTGGCGCCATATTGATTTAGTCTTTTTCTATTTTCTGGTAATTTTTTATTTCTCTTTTCCTGCAAGTCTCTAGTGTATACACAATATGTCAAAAAATGAGGTATTTTTAGAATTGTTCTTTATTTAACATCATACTTGGAACATGCAGACACACAGTGACAAGGCAGTGTTTTATTGGTGAATTTGTGATGCTGATTGAACTGTTTATTTAACTCTTGCTCTTGTTTACACTCTGAAGCACTTCAACAGTGGCCCTCAAAGCCTTTTTTGTTTGCTTACATGGCACTCTAAATCACTCCAAGAAATGCCATATGAAACCACAAGTCAACTACTGTCATGCTGAGTCCACTGTGTACACTGACAAGCAAAGCCACATGCCCATTCATCAACCACAGAAGTGCTAAATGTCCATCGATGTCAGTTTTTTTATAATAATCGATAACGGAAATTCAATATCGAGTATACTCGATATATCGATTATTTCCCGTGTGCAAGATGAAGCCTAAAAACAGCACTCAATATACTGAAGACAGTTTAATAGGGTTGCATACATGTACATGTATACCGGTTTTCGGCTTGATCCTCCGCGCATGTTGTCGGTCCGAACAATATCAAATTGCGCCAGCCCGCGTGTTTATGGTTTTACAACAAAAATAAGACGCTGGTTGAAAATGTTCAGGCTGTTTTTCTTGCTTTTTTATCAGCATCCATGATTGTAAAACTTCAGACAGGTCAGTTAAATACCGAGCGGAGACGCGGAATTATTTTTAACGAAACTCGATCTGAGGTGGGTTCATGCCGATTGTACCGGTACCGGGTTACTTACAAATCCACCCATTCATGATAATTCAAGCAATTACCAATGGTGTATTCTACCTTTAAACTCATTGCACTGTGTATGTAGCTTATACACAACATATGATTAGCATTTTGCTCAGAGATGAGGCAAGGATTAGAATGACTACAGAACACAGACCTGTTTATTATCCCATCCTGCCCTAGGCTGGTGACCTGACCTCTTATCATACATCTGTATCAGGACCGGCAACACCCTCAGAGCTTACTGACCTCCGATTGGTTGCTCTGCACCTTCCCTGTAATCTGATTGGCCAACTGTACTGGTATTTCTCACGTATAAAATGAACATGCAGAATGTTCTGCTTTCAGTGCATATACCCCTTCCCCACAATGTACGTGTACAGTGGTGGGAGAAATCGGAGAGTTAAAAATTTGATTACCCTAATTTTTTTTTTAAACCGAATACCAATTACGTGTATTTGATTTAACCGGAAGTTTTCAACCAGCTCACAATCATTAAGCCCCCAAAAAGTGATGAGCGAGGTTCTGCATGAAATGCCTTTCTAATGACTGGGTACAGTGGGGAGGAGTCAGTTGTCACTGGGTCTGTACAAAAAACACCCCAGAGCTGTAATGTGGGGGGACAATGAATGGGAACTCTCTGATAAGTCAAATGGGCAGGCTTAAAGTGAATGCAGTTAAAATCACAGAACATGGAGCAAATTGAAGGATGTGGCAGTTATTTTCGTCAGCCTGTGACTTTACTTTTGGGGGATTGGTTTCAAATATTCGGTTTTCTAAATCTAAACCGAATAGTGGAATTAAAACAAAATATTTGGTTTTAAATCCCAGCACTAACCGGTTAGAGTACAAGGTCGTACAGACAATCTCAAATTGGCTGTTTTCTGAATCTATTTCATGATTCCATGTCTGATTGGGGTACATGTACATGTAGTTCTCATTAGTACATGTACACATACAATGTGTATGCTAACTCAATTGCCTTTTCATGCACTGTGAATATTGATGTGCACATGGTGCGAAATGGGAGTGAAAGGTCTCCAAAGGGTAATTTCTATAGATGAATAGGTCTCCATTAGGAATTTCACGAATTAGATTTTTGGATTGTACAAGTTTACATATACTCAAAAACTAGGGTTAGAATGTGGGTTAGGGTTAGTGTTTGGGTTAGGGTATAATATAAGGTATATTAAGTCGAAATTTCAACTCGGGAAAATAATTGTGGTCAAAATGGGAGCGTTTTGAAAAACATGCTCGACTTTTTAACCATTTTGTACACGAGAACAAAGCCATGTCTCCACAGTGATACAACAAATGTACACATACGTACAATGTCTGTAAAGGGTCATAAGGACAATCAGGCAGTGGCTATTCTCAGACTCTACCGTACATCTTAAGTAAGATATATGTGTTGCATTCAGCTGTCGCATCTTGTACGCCAGAGTAACGCGTCTATCTGTGAAGGCTGGCTCAGTAATCCTGTTACCTTTGGCTTGTTAGTGTGCCGGGCATAGAGAAGACAGCATTAGGAAGATTGTTTTAAGGGTGCACCTACAAACAAAAATGGTTCGATGTATATTTTTTTGACCAGTAATTTAACAGAGTGGTGGTAGGGTAGGGAAGAGGTACCGGTAGGGGTGGAGGTACCGGTAGGGGTGGAGGTACCGGTAGGGGTGGAGGTACCGGTAGGGGTGGAGGTACCGGTAGGGGTGGAGGTACCGGTAGGGGTGGAGGTACCGGTAGGGGTGGAGGTACCGATAGGGGTGGAGGTACCGGTAGGGGTGGAGGTACCGGTAGGGGTGGAGGTACCGGTAGGGGTGGAGGTACCGATAGGGGTGGAGGTACCGATAGGGGTGGAGGTACCGGTAGGGGTGGAGGTACCGGTAGGGGTGGAGGTACCGGTAGGGGTGGAGGTACCGGTAGGGGTGGAGGTACCGGTAGGGGTGGAGGTACCGGTAGGGGTGGAGGTACCGGTAGGGGTGGAGGTACCGGTAGGGGTGGAGGTACCGATAGGGGTGGAGGTACCGATAGGGGTGGAGGTACCGATAGGGGTGGAGGTACTGTTAGGGGTGGAGGTACCGGTAGGGGTGGGGAAGATGGGAGAAGTGGTAGGGATAGAGGGAAGGGTGGTAGGGATGGAGGGAAGGGGATTAGGGAAGGGAATTGGGGAAAGGGAATTGGGGAAAGGGAATTGGGGGAGAGGATCGGGGAAGAGGATTGAGAGAGAGGATTAGAGGAGTGGAGAAGGGGAATGGGAAAGGGGATTGGAGAAGGGGATTGGGGAAGGGGATTGGGAAAGGGGATTGGGAAAGGGGATTGGGGGGAGAGGGGGTAGTAGGAGGGGGTAGGGGGAGGGAGATAGGGGAGAAGGGTGGTGGCAAAGAGTTATGGGTATGGTAAGGAGTAGGGGAGAGTCCGCATAGATAACGGCAGGAACAGACAGAAGGGGGGGGGGGGGGGGGGAGGGACGGACATAAGAGGGGGGTGAAAAAAGAGGGTCAGACGAGGGAGGAGGGAAGGGGGTGGGAAATCAAAGAGGTTTTGGAATATTACCAATGGACTTTGATCACACTACCTGGTTGTTACAGGATTATATCAATCTGTCGATACTTGCCTAATAATATTGTATTAGTCTTTTCGTTTTCTGATACTATTTTTGTTAATCAGGGACTCCGACAGTGCTAACAAAAACTATGATTACAGTAGAGAAAATGTGTCTTTTTATTTGAATGCCTTTTGTAAGAACTTCCAATTTAAAATAGAGCAAGCTAAATACAGGAATAAAGGCTAAAGAAAGCGGCATTTTGGTTTATTTCTGTTCTGGTTTATCTTGTATTTTTTACATGTAAGTGATACCCCTAGCATATGTGATATAAACCCTTTAATCCAATAGGCACATCTTCTCTAAAATCCAATTAACGATGGCAGGCTCACAAACCGCAAGCCTTTTATACACGCACGTCCGCCCGCAGTTCACCACAAAAGGAACGCACACGTAACAAATGCAATAAAATTTATGGTAATGAAGATTATTGGCCTAATGCAGGGAAATTACCTTCTACTGTATTAGATACCGTAACCTGTTGGCAGGTTCCCTGCATGGTTCGGCCGGTGCCCCACTGAAGTGATGCCGACAGTGATGAAGAATATGATTCCCAATGGTGCGGACAGTTTGCCAGTTCAGTTCACACGGCAGAAGGGTTAGCAAATTGAGTATTTATTAACCCTAACTACTCCAAGCCCATCAAACTCCAACTGCAGGTTTTGGCAGGTTTGGAACCAAACATTAGCGACTTGTTGTTGGACTTTGTTTGGGGGAAAGCACAGGCATTTATTCGTGGGTGAGCTCAGGCTGGCTACAGCACAGTTAAACACGGATCCTCCAGAAAACTTAGAAATGAATTTCAAAAACTCATCTGCACATGTGCAGTGTGAGTACATGTAGCAGTGCAATAAAAAAAATGCAAACACTGGAAACCTGTACAAATGTTCGCATGTTAACCTCAAATCGGTGCATGAAGCGTGTACACTAAAAACAACTCATCTCATGCACTCATCCAGCAAATATGTGTTTTCTCTATTAAGGCAAGCAAATTATTGGGTCTTGATGAAGGACAATTGCTCCAATCCGGAAGACCTTCACCGAAGCTGTCATTTGCAGATGGGTGATTCCGACAAAATTAAAGGCCCTCCCAAGTTCATTTTTCCCACTCGCGCTCATGCGGCAATTGCGCGAGCGTACCGGTACCTTGTAATGTGTCGCCAGCTTGATTGTCGCCAATCTTGGCCAGCTTGAATTGGTTTTATACTGTAGTTAATTCAGTTCATTTTGTGGATTGATTGTGTGTTTGCAATTTGGCCGAATAAATAATAATAATAATAATAATAAAACGCCCAAATGGGTACTTTGGGAGACAATCCCATAGAGTCGTGCAGAAAATGGATACTGCCCTAACTTTTATACCCTAACCCTTTTTTCTATGATCTTCGAGATTTATGCTATTTAGACCCAAATCTGTCTTTTCCGAGCAAAAATAACTCCCAAATATCGTTTTGTGGGGTAGCTAGACACTTAGGGAGACATTGAAATGTCTCCCTAAGTGCCACTGTCTCCCAAGTGAATCAAAACTATCGCTAATTTGTCTCCCAAAGTTCCCATTAAGTAAAATAATGCAATTCGTTCTCATGAATTTGTACGTATGGATACACCGAAGACTCAGTTGAAAGCAGTCTACTGTAAAGAGATGTCAATGCGTGGATTGCTGACAGATTTGCGCAAAGCTCTCTGCTGAAGACCATTTGATTGCGCTGTACATTTGCAAGTTCTGTACCTCAATTTAGGATCGGTTATTGCTCTCTACGATTATTTGTATCAAATTTTTACATGGCTTCAGGAGCAGTTTTGCATGCAAAATATAAATTGACGCCGAGAAGTACAGTACAATCAAGTACACGTACAGTACCGTTACATGAACCGAGGCGTGTTTTTGTGACTGTCACCAGAAATATGTTTCGGCTTTGGTCATTGGTTGATCTTTTTCGCGACTTCGGTTGGCTGGAGTGACGTCGCAGTTCCGACTAAAACCGAACCAAGTCCAAAGATCGGTTACGGGGATTTCAAGATGGCGGAAAATGTAATACTGGTACATGTATGTACACGTCATTTAACAAAACTGTTGGAAAAACCAGCTTGTAATGCTTATTTTTAATACTACACAAATACACCACAAAGGAAACTGCATGACTCACAATGTTTTTATAACAAACTGAATTGAATTGAATTGAATCAGAATAACAGAAATTAGGTGGTAAATTTGAAGGTACATGTACATAAGCCTAAACGGGGTGTTTTGTCAATGGCTACGCCTATACCGCGGCTACGAACATCACACATCTGAGCATTCATTTATATGTAGCACGGCTCTCGTGGCTAACCCAACTGCCTATATCAGAGTCGATCCAGGTGAGCTACTCAAACGTAGCCTTATACTACTTCAATGGTTGCCTGCACGCTGAAGTGCCACGCAATAAGTCCTGACACGCTGTCATTCGTCAGGATTAACATGCATGTCACATGAAGAATGCGGCACGCACTGCGTTGAGGCCACAATTTAAAGGGCCTTCAAAAGACCCAATGCTTACAACTACGTGTTTCCTCATGTACGACCAGAATAAGTTTGGCGGCTAGGCAAATTCTGTGACATCTAATATAACAACAATTGCCAAACAAATAAAAAAACACCCAAACTATTAAAATTAATCAAATATCTTTTGACTGTACATGTACATGTTGTACAGTACATGTATAGAGAAAGGAACTCTATGGTACATTCTCAAGCATTCTGTGAAATCATGGTACAGTGGAACGCCAACATTGGTCGGCCAACTAACATTTGAAAAACCAAACTATTTTAAAATACTGCCCCAAATTTAGTTAGTCCACATTTTGTTTGCAATTGGGTGCAAGTCTGTTTCCTTAACCAGATAATTTCCCGACATCCATATATTGATGTGTTCCGTCTGTGAGTGGGTGGAGGGGAGGGGAGGGGAGGGGAGGGGGTCGGGAAACTGGAGAACAAAACTTTTAACAGGTGAGTGTAACAATATTTGCTATAAAAAACTAATCTCCTTATCCATCCATTTTCCTTAATTATGTAAAAGAAAATTGTTGTGCCATGCAATTATGCAATAGTTTGAAAGCAAATGCGCCGTATTACTGGTCGCATGAGGGCGCTGTAAGACGCCAATTTCCGGGTACCCAACACAGGTAAAATCACGTTTCAATGAAGTAGTTTAGTAACATTACTTTTATCTAACATTCATAAATACCTGGGACAGTTTAGGCATTCCTATTGGTCGAGAGCCCGTCACGTGGCCGGTATTAAACGGACGATAAAGACATGGCTGGAAGTGTTTAAAACTAGCTGGCAGCAAAATACGTCACGCGATGTCGCATTATACCCGTCCCCAGGGCTCACTTTATTTCTAACCGTACATCGTCTCCAATAGTAGGGTGGTGTTGGGCGCGTACAGCTTGACACGCTGAAAACGAGGTTGCCAATAGCAGTAATAGTCTGGTTCCTAGTAAATATGCTTTATTGCATGTATTGTGTAGAGCGACAGAGGCGGAAACATGTCATTTGACACGCACAGAATGGCGAAACACCGAAATTTACTTGCGACAATTTTCCGTGATTTTCGGGGCTTTTATGGCTGAATTTTACAAAAAAGGTATTTATGAATGGGAATAAATGTGTGTTCGGTCGGTATTAATCACTGTTTAATACCGCTTGGAGTCTGGGTGCTGATAATTACCCTCGCCTTCGGCTCGGGTAATTATCAGCACCCAGACTCCAAGCGGTATTAAACAGAGTGATTATTACCGACCGAACACACATTTATTCCCTTAATGGAATATTGAAAAATGTAAATGTTTGGAGCTGTAAGAATATGTAAACTGACGTGAATCATCTTCTAATCACTTTTAATTTTATCCCCAATACCGTTTGCACAGCGCCCTCAACGTTAAAAAATACGGCGCATTGGAATTGTTGGTTTTTTTTTTTTAAAGGTTCTTGGCACTTTGAAGGGATGACGTGCATAATCCCACAGTAGATCCCTAGCTTTTATTTTCAAATCAGCGACAAATAAATGTCACAGATGAGATGTGCCCAGTGTTTCCAATCTGTCTGCACTCTGGCATTGCTCAAGCAGGCAAAACAGCCTGCTTCTGCCCACTCCCACCCCCTGCCTACCCCCACCCAACAAATTACAATATCACATTCTCTGAAGCCAAGCGTTAAGAGGTCTTTAACGACTTGAACGTGCCAAATTGAGTGTACATGTAATTCAACAAACAACAATTCATAAATACCTGGGACAGTTTAGGCATTCCTATTGGTCGAGAGCCCGTCACGTGGCCGGTTTTAAACGGACGATAAAAACATGGCTAGAAGTGTTTAAAACCAGTTGGCAACAAAAGTAGCCCCTGCACATGGACAACTCAATGGACATCCTTCTCCGGGCACTTCACTGCTGCCCAGACCATTGTTCTTATCTATTTTGAACCATTCGGGTGCAAAATCCTGTTTTCCTCCAAATATGACGAATTTAAGAAAAAAAGTCTTCCACTTTTAAAAAAAATTCCATAAGTCGTGCACAAACGCGGTCGCGTCACGTTCGTTCTTTTCCCTTTGAAAAAAACACGCGCGCGTACGCCATTTAGACGCGGAGGCCTATCCAGTCTATATAATGGAGATCAATGGTAAATACGCTTTATTGCATGTATTGTGACGTAGAGCGACAGAGGCGGAAACATGTCATTTGACAATGGCCCGTGAACATGGATAGGGGAAAACACACAGAATGGCGAAACACCGAAATTTACTTGCGACAATTTGCCGTGATTTTCGGGGCTTTTTTGGCTGAATTTTACAAAAAAGGTATTTATGAATGGGAATAAATGTGTGTTCGGTCGGTATTAATCACTCTGTTTAATACCGCTTGGAGTCTGGGTGCTGATAATTACCCTCGCCTTCGGCTCGGGTAATTATCAGCACCCAGACTCCAAGCGGTATTAAACAGAGTGATTAAAACCGACCGAACACACATTTATTCCCTTATTAAATACCATTCTGTCATGCCAATCTATTGTCACTTGATGCAAAAAAAAAAAGTTTTATAGGGTTCAGGACAAGGACAAGGTAAAAAAAGAATATGTTTAAATTTATGATGGGCTGTAGCCTAGAACTGGTTTTTATTGCTGGTTTGTATTATTTTGTTCATAAAAAAAGTACATGTGAACCAGCTGCATAAGAAAAAGTGCATTTTGGCAAGATGGAATAATTAAAATTAACTGCATAATTTATACTATAAATTATGCAGTTAATTACATTTGTACATGTCTATAAATTATAGACATGTACAGATGTTTAACACACACCAAAAAGATAAATTATTGATTTACGGCAGTAAAAAGAAATAATAATACAACAAATTGGCAACAGTTTGTCTGAATGAGGGTTAGGGAACTACATGTAGACTACAAGGACAACATTTTTGTCCTTGGTTTTCCCCCAGCATCCATGTACCAGGTTTGAAAACAAGATTTTAAACAGGACAATGTAATAATATTTGTTACAAAATACTAACCCTCAAATCCGCTCTGGGAAATAACTGCAAAAGCAAATATACAGTACATTTTATCACACTAATTAAACAATTGCCCACATATATAGCACACTTATAGCCCAAGCAATGTGACTATAAAACGTGTACTGTACATCAATTAGGCCTACCCTAACCACCCTGAGTCCATCAAAATCCATTTCCTGTTTTGGAGGATTTTAGCGGATTCAGGATACCTCCATATTGAACCAACTGGAGGAGTGTGATGGATTGAGGATTTTAAGCCTAGCGTTACTGCAGGAGTGTGATGGATTCAGGATACAGACATTCAGGTGATGGACTGTGATGGACTCTATGGAGAAACGCACTGCAATTTTTTGTATGCCACCTAGGTATCCTGAATCCGTCACAGTCCATCAAACTTTTGCTGGTGGAGAATGATGGACTCAGGATCTCTCCAGAATGTATACTGGTGGAGTCTGATGGTCTCAGGACACCAGCAGTTTTTGCAAACCAAAATTGGTGGACTGTGGCGGATTCAGGATACTTTCTAGTAAAAGGGGTGAGGGAGTTAGGGTTAAAACAAACCACAAATTGCATCAGAGCTTGGCATTAAATTTCTGATCTTCGGTATTTTTGTTTTAAAATAGATAGTTGTAAATTTGCTTTAACCCTAACCTCACCTAAAGAGTACAAGATACTACCATTAGTGAACTGTATGTATGTAGTATGCAAATGTACCATAGTACATGTACGGTACATGGTACCCAATTAACCCCAAATGAATGGCTACGACATTAGGGTTAATATGAAATATCAATGTACACAAGTACATGTACAAACTGTACTACGGTAAAACGCCGCTACATAACGAACATCACAGGATCCACGATTTTCAGCCGCCGGTCTATCAGGTACACTGTACCCATTTTTCAAGACGGCGTCCGACCCAGTGGCCACACGTCACTCTTTAACATAAAGCACCGGTTGTATGACATTCGGGAATTTAAAATAGCCAAAATAGCATTTGACATACCGGTACCCAAAAGATCTGTTGACATATTTTCAACAATAATTGTTGGCATGTTTGGACACAACGATTTGGAACTATAAGGACGGTGAATTTTTTTAATCCATTTTGTATATTTTGTAAAAAAAAAAAAATTGTTCCCATCTTACCAAAACAAAACATAACAAAAATACACACTCCTAACATGTCAAGCTCACATCGTGCATTGAACTTATACTCACCTACATCATCTATGCAGTCATCAATTATTAAAAATCCCTGTCACTTCGGTACGAAAACACGATTTAACATCCGCGCCGAGACAGATAGCTCTATCGCAAGGTTTTCACAACTGAAGCTGTTTTAAACTGTATGTCCAAGCGATTTTTTTTTGTCAGGTCCGCTGAGACTTCACACAACCCCTGCAGGTGCCCTCAGGTGACCGGCAACCGGCCATGGAACTGATTAATTCACAGCTTTGCGATTTGCTTTCATATAAAACTCGCACAGCACTGTCGATAAGGCTCTTTAATTTTCGAGACTCCGTTGTGCGGACAAGTCTTTAAAGAACTGCAATAAATGAGGGAGGGCACCACCACCAATAAAAAAACAAACAAAAAAACACTCCTTCTAAACTGTCCTGTGTACGTGTATATAAATGTGTACGTGCACAACTGGATGCCTACAAAAGGATTAATATTGAGCTGCCTTATAATTTATGCAAATTTCATTATGAATCGTGAAGCCCGGAGGGCCTTCAAAATGACACGCAACACGTGATTTAATTTTGGCGGTAGATATTGCAATAAAAAACCAACAACAAAGTCATGTCAAATACACTTGTAAGGTAGACAAATTTTACGAATTTTGTTCTCCATTTGTTTGAACATTGAGGTATATAATATTTACGGTAAGCATGAATTAAATTTCAATTGTGCATTATGCCAGGTTTCTGTATGAACTACATACATGTACATGTACGTACGTATACGTTTGGGATTTCAGATTTAAAGGTTTGCATGGCGAAAAGGCAATAAGATACATGTAAGTACCGTTAGTTTGCAGTCACACCACGGTAATACTCTTTAGTGAGATGTGTGGTTCTGAAAAGAACCATGGTTGTTGGTTCGTGGTTGTCAATTATGCGATGCGCAATCATCTATATATTTTCCCTTTTTACATACATGTACATGTATACAATTACATACAATACATGTATACATGTAGCTTTTTTATTCCCATTCAATTTAGCTTTTAGTGGCAAATTGGTGGTGAGATATAAATCCAGAATTTTTGTTTTAGCTTGAATTCTGCTTTTCAGATATAATTTACATGTAGAAAACCAGCTATGTTCAAATCCTGACAAACTGGAAAAAGTCTGTGATACAGACTATGAACAAAGAAAAATCTGGAATATCCCCGATATTGCTCGCTGATTTCCGATTGTGTATTGGTGTAACTTCTTGTGTAACTTCTTGCTAGTGGTTTGTCTTATTTTGCCAATTCAGTTTGTAAAGAAGTTTGTTAGGATCAGGCACCTCTTTCTCTTTTACAGCGATGTGTTTCTCTTTTGCAGCGATGTGTTTCTCCTTCACAGCGATGCGTTTCTCCTTCAGAACGTGTGTCTCTCTCTTTTAAGAGGCAAGTCCATTTTTCTAAGGGGTGCATTTTTCATTTATTGTGACCAAGTCGCGGCCGCGACTCATAACTCTTTGCCACTGGTTAATTATGTCGCGGCTGCCACTTACCTGTAGTATGTCGCGGCTGCCACTTAGTATGTCGCGGCTGCCACTTAGTATGTCGCGGCTGCCACTTAGTACCCCCGGTATGTCGCGGCTGCCACTTAGTATGTCGCGGCTGCCACTTAGTATGTCGCGGCTGCCACTTAGTATGTCGCGGCTGCCACTTAGTATGTCGCGGCTGCCACTTAGTATGTCGCGGCTGCCACTTAGTATGTCGCGGCTGCCACTTAGTATGTCGCGGCTGCCACTTAGTATGTCTTTAGTATGTCGCGGCTGCCACTTAGTATGTCTAGGCTGCCACTTAATCGCAATAAATGAAAAATACACCCCTGTGAAAAATGCACTTGCCCTTGAAACAAAAAGAAGCACATTCTGCAAGAGAGATGAGCTATCCGTTACAGAGAAACGCACCTCTGTGAAAGAGAAAGAGGTACATGTACCTGGCCCTAACAGGCTTTCTTAAGCTCCCACCCATTTATTTGTTCCCTAACATTACAGCTCTGGTGGTTTTTTTGTAATAAATTCTAGTGGTCATTGATTAACCCTAGAATGTAACTCCCTACCCCACTTTTCTTACACATATATATACCTGAATCCTGCAAAATCCAAGTTTCCAAAGTGTTAAAACTCCATGTAACCTGAATCCTGCGAAATCCTCCAAAACTTATTTTAAAAATTATAAAAATTAAATTAGACGCTGACAACCGACCCAGAAACAGACCAATACACAAAAATATATAGACAACTAGACACATTGACTAACAACTGAACAAAGGAAACTAACAACCAAATATCGAGGGAATAAAAACTTGAGGAACTTAACCCTAAACCACCTAGGCTCTCGCACTAGAAAACATACCAAACTTCAACAAGTGCACACAGGTTCAGTAATTATTGGTACTCACCCTAACAATTGTAAACTTGCCAAACTTCAACTTGTTGAAGTTTTATTGACTTGGTACAGATGGGTCTATGCATTGTTCAGTGTTCAGGATCAGGGCTGTGATGACTGGTCATTGGATGTGTGTTGGGATATGTTTGAGTGGGGACACACAGGGTGTACACATAAAAAAAAAAGTTATGTTGGCGTAACCCGACCAACCCTAAAAATACGGCCGACCCTGAATATTTTTTTTTCAAGGGACGAAATTTAATGATTAAAATCTATATAAATCTAGTTATAAATACGTTTGAAACCATTTCTGACCGTTTCTCATTGTTGTGTGTGTGGATTGTGTATTGAACCTGGACACGCTATCGTGTATCACTACCGGCTTAAACAATTATAAAACATATCATTTTCATTGCTAGGAGAGAAGACACGGCGAATGTTGCGAAGTTTGAGCGATTGTCAAATATTTCCATTCGTAAGCACATTTGCTAGCATATTCGCCACAGTGTGAGAGCAGCATTACAGAATAACAGCGTCTCCCTGGGCCTTTTGTACTCAGTCAAACAAAGTCCAACAACAAGTTGCTAATGTTTTGTACCAAACCTGCCAAAACCTAGCTGAAGTTTGATAGGCTCAGAGTACATGTACGTACATGTAAGTAGTTAGGGTGAAATCGGATTTTACAGTCATTCAGTTTGAACAAACAATTTTAATTAACCGGATTTTGAAATCTTCAATTTCTTCTACCACTAAAATGTGATTGATAAACAAAACCTTCAGTAAGTGAAACAAATTATTAAGTTTTCTGGAATTTAATAACATGATAAAAAAACATTGCCATGTAAAATTGTCATATCAATTATCCATGGTAAATGGACAACACAAAATTGAGGTACATAAATGTATGAATGTATGAAAAAGTGTATAAATGTATGAAAAAGTAATTATTTATGTAAGCAAACAGATGGAATGGATACATTGTATCTTTGAGTTTGAGATTTATGTTTTAAAATTCCATTTTGTTTGCATTGTATTTAATTACATGTACATGTATACATTTTAAAAATAAAGTGCAACTGCTGAAATTTGAAATCGTTAAATTAAAACAAACCTAGGTTCACAAGATGAATAGCATGCATACAAAATTACACTGTAAAAAAACTACAAGAATTCTGTAATTTTAATAATGGTGTACAGTAATTAATAAAAAGTAATGTTGAAAGACAGTCCTTTTTTAGGGGTGATATAGTTGCTACTTGTATAATATGACGAGTCACATTATGAACAGCACACCGATCGTTAAGCTAATTGAGCCCTGTGCCGTATCGGTATGTGCTGATATGGGTCAGTGACACGGATTAGAAATTCAATATGGCCTGGGAACATGAATAACGATGGTTATAACGAGGACGGCGGTTCCAGTAAACCATTATGTCCACGATAATCATTTCTGACGGCTCCCGAGTGTTGTAAACCATTTCTGCAATCGAAGCCGATCACATACCGTATGAAACGGCTACTCGTGGGAACGTGATAATTAAAATAACAAAATGACTAATATTCAATGTACATACCTGAATTCTCGTCTAATGTGCCCTCCGAGACTGAAGCCCGGTACGCGACTGAATGGCCAATGTTATTATCATAATGTGGCCAAGTGGGGGCGCAGTCACCTTCTGTAGAGGCAACACAGACATTATTAATTGTGAGGCATGCTGGCAAAATGAGACGAGACTGGGAACAGACCACAGTGAAGAAAAATGCAAAATAGTAAACAAGGGGAGAAATGTTTTTCTTTGAATTTTCAGATTTATTGATACTTGTAATCTTTGTTAGATGTCTTCTAACCATATAAAGAAAGACATTTCAAAGAGAACAAAGAAATCGGCAAGGCGGGACTACACATTTTAAAAAACAAAATTCAATAAGGCCCTTTTCTTAACATTCTACTTTGGCAACATGTTGATAAATGCAACTGTTAAACAGGCATAATTTTTCATGAGTTTTCATGTAGTTTCAAAGAGGGCATCTGTACGTTTTAAAAACTGAAAACCCCATGTTGATACGATGTTTTGTTGTCGAGTTATGTAAATTTGTTTAAATACCAACGAAGAACACAGTGCATTTTTGGGATTCCCCGACATCCGACTGATTCGGCTTGTATTAGCGGAATGTCCAATTGAAGCACAACAAACAATATTGTAAGGAGACATTTATTCTCTATATGGTCAAATTGTTGCAAGGGATGTCAGGGTCCACCGTTTCAAATTGTTACCCTTAACCCTTAAAATTCTGTCAATTCTTTCACGAAAAATGTAATAAATCAAGGATTTAAAAAAATTAATATCACTGACTGCAGCAGGAATTGAACCTGCAATTTCTGGATTACAATTCAAGTGTTCTACCCAATGAGCTCGTCTATACTTAAATATGTATCCCAGTGGAGACATCTCTTTGTTTTACGTGTACAAACTGGTTAAAAAGTTGGGCGACTTTTTCAAAATGCTTCTATTTCAACCACAATTAATTTCCTGGGTTGAAATTTTGACCCAATATACCCTATAAATACCCTAACCCAAACACTAACCCTAACCCACATCCTAAACCTAGTTTTTGAATAATTTGAGTACAATCAAAAAATCTAATTCGTGAAAATCCCAGTGGAGACCTATTTATCTATAGAAATTTACCCTCTGGATACCTTTTGTCTCCATTATACACATTGTGTTCAGGTCTTCAGAGGGTACCAAATTTCAGCTCTATAGCCTCATGGTGCAAGTTCATACATGTATCTCACTCAAGTGAATTAAAAGAAAACAAGAAAAGAACATTAATTTACCTGTCAAAGAGTTTCTTTCAAATGCCTCTGGTAGCAATGTGCTGTAATACAGTGATGCACTATTCACTTATTGCCCAGGAAAACGATTCTGCAATCACACACAAAATGTAATAATAAGGTCAGTGTACATATTTATTTTTAACAGTATTTAAAGGTAGGTACATCATTGGTAATTGCTTGAATTATCATGAATGGGTGGATTTGGGGGTTGTATTTTATGGTAAATATCGTTTAACTGACCTTTCAGAAGTTTTACAATCATGGTTGCTTAAGAAAAGCAAGAAAAATGACATTCGTTTTTAACCGGCGTCGGGCAGTTGTTCTCATGTTGTTCTTGTTTTTTTGCGATCGCCGTAATTTTTTTTTAATTCTATTTTTCGGAACAATTACAGAAAATCTAGTGCAATAATTTTGCTGGATGCTTACAATCATTATTTACTTTCAAATAAGTATGAAATTTCCTTATTATTGGGTAGTAACATTTTTTGATATCTGCAAGGTGTATCCTACCTTTTAATAAAAAATCACTCAACAAAAGTTTCATCCAGCATGCAGCCGTAGAATAAAACAACAATGCACAAATCTCCTTGTCTTATAGTCTGCATTTTGTAACAGTGTACCAAGCGGATTACTAATGGTGGAGTAAATTAAAACTGTTTATTTTTACATCCTTTAACAAAAATCGTGAGTACAGGCTTTAACGTGCATTCTTTCAAACGCCTCTGGTAGGAAATGTGTAATACAGTAATGTTCGACATTAGTTTTGTTGAAATTAATATGGATTTTTTTTTTTTTGACAGGAAGCCTACGCTTATTCAAAAGCATTTAACTTGAAACTGCCAAGCAAAGTGTTGAGCGAAACGCGACGCTAAATGAAAAATGAAGAAAAGAACAAAATTCCCTCAACGGAGCAAACCAAGCGAAAAGACATTCTATACCAGTTTGGCCTTCGGGACAGAATGAACAAAATGTGCGCACTAATAATTAATGAGCCGTGGTGTGGATGTGTGTGGTCTTGAGCGGCGTTAGCGTCAATGTTAGGGCTTTTCGACAGACTTGTAATTGTCGGATCTGACAGTCACTACTGTTGCATGTAATTTGGATGTGGCATTCAATAATACTCGTACAATGTATGTGCCTATGGGAAAATGACAGAACATCAAATATAAAGGAAAGTATTTCGAACGACCCTACTTGACATTTCTTTGATTTGTACATGTACACTTAGATTTATTGCATTGTGTCATACTATCAATCAAAATGAACTGTTGTGATAGTTCCTTTTGTACATACCGGTACATGTACATTAGGAAAATTTACAAATTACTGGTACCGTACATGTACATGTATGTATAATTCTCATACACGTAAATTGGAATATGTGACCCGCTCCATCGTAATCAGGAATAAGTCGCTGGGGCCGTTTTACGCAATCGGTCGTTGAAGTTAACGCATGGGGGAAAATGGTGACCAAGTCGTTTTTCTGAACATTGTATTTTTAGGAAGTGTAGTTATCACAGATTATTGTCATTAATGTCTTGTATGTAAAAACGATCACTAAAGATGAACATGAAGAGGATTTGTGTGCGCTGTCCGTATGATTTTAGTCAATTTTGTTTATTTCAATGTTGTTTTTCTCGGAATGTGGATTCGGCAAATAAATATACACCTGCCATCTTCATCAGACCATAACACGTTAACCTAAGAAGATACACACTTGTGATGGGTATCATTAGAAAGCTTATGAAATTCCCTTTCTCACCATGTGCATATCTCAAAAGGTCATTTCGAGACTTATTCCTGATTTTGATGGAGCGGGTCACATATGGGCCACAATTTCATGAAATACATTGATTGCCCTCTCAAACAAGCATTCTATCTAAACTATAGAATAGTTTTCAGTTTTCGAACTTGAAAGAACATGCCGTAGTCGTGTTTTACATAATGACCAAGGATACCCTATTGTGTTTCCCTGAGCAAGATTTTTTTGTGCTAAGCAAATTTGTGTGCTTTACATGCTTTATGAAATTGGCTCCTATATTGTACATTTATTTCCATGCTGCCATTAACACAAAATGAACAATTTAAATCCCATTATAATATTAAGAAAGAATAGACAATTAAATGATTAAGAGTATATTATGTACAGAAGTATTAAATTATGACCAAAACATTTAGGTAAAAGGTGAAGTGAAATGCTTCAATAACCTATTGACAAACAATCTATACGGTCAACACAAAACAAAGGAAAAAATACACATACTGTACGTAAACACTCACGTTTGTTTATGGTGTAAATCGAGGAGTTTCTTTTGTTCCTCTCGATGATTTCCTTTGTTTGTACTTTTTCGAACGGCTCTCACTGGTTTTGTACACGAATCTCAATCGAGGTCGTCCTCGATTCTAACCCTAACCCCAATTCACCTTCGTGTCGCCAGGCATGTGTCCTCCATTTACACCATAAACAAACGCAAACAAACAAAACACAAGCTGAAAAACACAAGTTCTTAAAATATAATTAATTAAATGAATATGAATCAAGGAGATAGGATTTCAGATTTTTAACAGATATAGAGGGAGGTTAATGATTTTAAGGACTCGTCTATGCTATTCCAATAAGGGAATAAATGTGTGTTCGGTCGGTTTTAATCACTCTGTTTAATACCGCTTGGAGTCTGGGTGCTGATAATTACCCGAGCCGAAGGCGAGGGTAATTATCAGCACCCAGACTCCAAGCGGTATTAAACAGAGTGATTAATACCGACCGAACACACATTTATTCCCATTCATAAATACCTTTTTTGTAAAATTCAGCCCAAAAAGCCCTGAAAATTCCGAAATTGTCGCAAGTAAATGTCTGTGTTTCGCCATTCTGTCTGTGTCAAATGACATGTTTCCGCCTCTGTCGCTTTACACAATACATGCAATAAAGCGTATTTACTGTGAACCAGACTATTACTGCCATTGGAAACCTCGTTCCCAAGGTGTCGAGCTGTACGCGCCCAACACTAGCCGCTCTTACTATTGGAGACGAGGTACGGTTCAGGGTTGGAAATAAAGTGAGCCCTGGGGACGGAATGTTGTTGCCAGTTGGTTTTAACCAGTTCGCGCCGGGATTATTTTAACATCGCCGAGCCGACGGGCGGGATTATTTTTAACGAAACTCGATCCGAAGCGGGTTCAGGCTGATAGTGCCGGGAAGCACACCCACGCATTTCCGGCCTTGCGCGCTGCTGACATACATTTCCGAACTTGAACTTGGCGTGTTTATGCGTCATCCGTTTTGAATTTGGGGAAATTTTTGCGTTTATATACGTCATCCGGCGCGAACTGGTTAAACACTTCCAGCCATGTCTTTATCGTCCGTTTAATACCGGCCACGTGACGGGCTCTCGACCAATAGGAATGCCTAAACTGTCCCAGGTATTTATGAATATAAATTAAACATCCAGGGAAACCATTTGTAGTTTGTTTCAATACAAACCCATCCTGAGCCACGCAGAGTTTAACGGGATCTTGAATTGTCGCCCTCAAACCCTGCAGACATTCGCAGCAATCATTAAACTAGTTGGCCAATACACTGTACATGTACATGATATGAACGTCCACCCCTGGTAAAATTTCTACCACTATATTTAATTTTATTGGCATTTACGTAGCTTTTCAGTCTTTTATGTTTCTTATTCTGATAGCAAGGCTTTATTTCATGTTCTGTACGTTAATTTTCTACAATTGTTCCGATTAATTTAAATGTTTACGTGGGAAGATGAACATTTGTGAGAACACCTTAGATGTCCAATGGAATAGACCAATAGAAATGCGCGTTGGTTCGCATGCCTTGGGGCGTTGGGTTCTTTTAGCAATAGGCTGTAGCCGGAGACGAAGCCAAAGTTTGGAAAACGGCCTTGGTCTGTTTGTAACGGAGGCTCTGATTGGGCGCATGAATTTTTGCGCTAATAACCACGGATCTTGCCGAATGTCCGCAGGGGTTTGAGTGTGAATTGTAGAAAGCTCGTAAAAGCGCTGCGTGGCTCAGGATGATACAAACCACTCAATGTGTATTTATTTATTAACGTACATTTACATTTACATGTACCAGTACGTGGATATCATGGGCGGATACAGGGGGGGGGTCCAAGGGGTCCGGACCCCCCCTTTTTTCTTGAGTGAAAAAAAAATAAAAAAACGAAAAAAACGAAAAAAAATAAAAATATGTATTTCACCTGTAACAAGCAACGTACATACATGTACACAAACACATACGTGTATTATTCTCAAACCCCACACACAAAATAACAACCATATAGACTATGATTTGACTTTTTTGGCTTAGTTTTTCGAGCCGCTAGTTTGTTTATTCCTTCTTATTGCATTTCAGGCAATTACATATTTTAATTTTTTTAACGCTTTCATAAGCTTGAACGGGGCAGGCTTGCCCCAAATGCCATGCTTGGCTCACCACTGGGCCCATTTACTTGGCAGACTTGCCAATAAAAACACTGGAATTTCACCGTTTGAAGTGACGGTTGAGTAGCCCCAGCAGAACGAGTGCAATAGGCGCTAACCACAGTGTTTATATATTTGTCACGTGACCTAAATTTAAGCTAAATTTATGTAAATTACTAAACACTAAATTGGAACAAACACGCCGCTTTTTCCACCGTTTGTAGAGACGGTCGGAATAAACCCCGCTAGCACAAGCGGGCGTTTGGCGTGTAGTTTTTTAAAGATTAAACACAACTTGTAACATTTTATTTTAACATTCAACTTTAAATTAAACTTACTTAATAACTATTAGGGCTTGTAATTTGTTTATTATTTTAAATGGAGTCACTGCCGGTCGCTCCCAGCCAAATCCTGCCTATGTTAAGTATGCCTAAGGTTTATGACCAATTAACCGTTACCTCATTTTACACGTAGTGTGAGTCAGTGTGCGCTGTTTTTAAATCCAAACTTCCAATACCGGTATCCATAATATACTCCTCTGGTCAAAATTTATTTCAAGTTATCATTCCAGCTAAAAATGGTAAATATTAGATTTAAAAAAAAAATCGTATAAAAATCAGGCTTCATATTGCCACAACATTAACAAAAAATAGGTAGAAATTGGCCTCAGATTGCGCCAGAGAGCACCTAATAAACCAAAAAATTTCAGGGCCCTTAAGCGGGCCCTGAACCCCGGCCGCAGGGACTTCGCGCTACGCGCTCGTGATGTGCGCTTCGCGTACATGCTTCCCAGTTACATGTACTCAAATTGTTACACACCCACATTGTTTTTTTACACACCCAATTAACAAAATGCTGCCTAAGACCTTGGGTGGACCCCCCCTTTAAAAAAATCCTGGATCCGCCCATGGATATATAGGAACCTCGACAGAAACGCTCAACAAATAATTACAAAATGACCCGACGAAAACATCTATGCAAACACCAGCGCAATTAAGGGATTCGTGTTGAGCACAAAACAATCCAAGGCATCCAAAAGCACTGATAATTTACAGCACATCTGTCTAGCCTTGTAACAAGTACAATTAATCATGGCCATTAATCATGTGAAGATGTCTATCTGTCATTTTCAACATTTTAGCGTTTATTTTCCTCGACATTAATACTCTATCCTGCATAATTACTACATGGATGCAAAATCTAAGTATTCCAATAGGTTGTGCACGTATTCCTGATTGAATGAGGATTCTGTAACGAAATCATTTTCTGTGTACTAGAGAAAAACAAATCAGGTTTATTGAAGCAGTTTAGTAACTTTTATTCAGTCTAAAAGTTAACCCTATATTATTACGTACAACAGTTAAGTCCCCAGGTACCGGTAGCTGAGACAGGGTTGTAGTCGAGTCCCTGCAAGTCCTTTCACAAGTCCTTTCGTGAAGCCAGTCACAAGTCCCTTCATAAAGGCAGTCACAAGTAAAGGCCCAGTCCCACTGCACTTGCGCACGAATTACTCATGAATTGCGCATAAAATTTTCTTCGTGCGTGATTCGTCAGTGATGTGCGTAAATCCCACGTGTTTCACACGTGGAGCATCAGTTTTTGTAAGTGATTGTACGCGGAGACGGGTTTGTGCGCGATCGCCGGTTTTGAACGGTTCAAAATTTTCCACGCACAACGTGCGCGATTATACGCAGTTTATGCGCAGTTTGTACGTAGTTTGGACGTGGAAGGTGCGTGATATGTCCGTGTTCTGTCAGTGTTCCGTCAGTGCTTGTGCGTCAGGAACTGGCTCCTAGCACGCACATCACTGACGAATCACTTACAGAACACGCACATATCACTTACAAAACACGCACAATCCACGTATGTTCCACTTACAATCACTTACCAAAATTTGGGCTTGTGCGTGGAATGTTCTTTGTCAGTGATTGTAAGTGATACATGCGCAGTTTATACGCGATTCATCGGTGATTCTGACCACGCACAACCCCAGAAAATGACCAATTTCTCCACGAACAATCACGCACAAACCAATTTTGTGCGTGATTTATGCGTGATTTATGCGTGATTTATGCGTCATTGGCAATGGGACTGGGCCTTAACTAGATGAACAATGACAAAGGAATGCCTTTGTCAAAGCTGATTTGAATAGCTTGTGATTTGAATTGGAACTGAAGGACTTGTGATGGACTTGCAGGGACTTACAGGGACTTGCAGGGACTTGTGATGGACTCGACTACATCCCTGAGCTGAGATGGTATTTAAAGTGTTTCATGGGCCCAATGACCAAGGTAATAATGTTAAGCGCTTTTAGACCGTTGGTGATAAAGCGCTATATAAGCACCGCACATTATTATTATTATCTATAATAGTGCTGCTACATGTACCGTATGTGTTGATATTATACATGTACATGTATGTGGGATGTACATTCAGAGCCTAAAACAACACAGTAAAATAGGCATGACATGGTTAATGCATTGGTTAGCTAAATTATTTAATGGGATACGGTATGTACACCATGACCCTCAGTAAAAAATCCCTGTCTACTGTAGCAGAAAGGTCTGTGCTAAGCATTATTACCGGGTTAGCAAGAAATTGCAGTATCTTGTAACTAAGGAATCTGTGCTTACTGAATAAGCACATAATTGTTCAGCTAACGCTGTGAGCGCAGAATGTTGATCGTAAGCACAGAGTTCTGTGGTCGACAGAGCCAAGAAATTAAGCCCAACAAAGTTCTTACCTCTGAAGACCTGTACAGTAACTGTTACTCAGCTCTAGATTTGCAAGACCTCGGACTTTTATTTTGGACGACAAACCACAATCAATCAGTGAGCGTTACGGTACTAATTACTACATTGTGCATATGTATTACAAATACAAACATACATGTATGCTTCCAATCTGTTTCCCATGGTCAAACCTTGACCAACAGATACAATGTATGCAGGAATAATCCCGCGATTTTATCTATCATTCCACACAACCGTCGGTTAATTTGTTTCCTTGCTTAACCGTAAGCTGGCTGGCTTACAGTATCTCTTTGCACGAACGCAGAATTTAGCATACAGCTGTTTCCCCGCGTTCCCTAGTTCGTACGGTGTACACAATTGTACAAATTCCATAAAAGCAGGGCAGGGTGAAATATTGGAGGTTAAAAATCAATACACTGAATGACCAGATGTGCTGTGTAAAACTACTGTCCAATATGTACCAGTACATGTAACCTCCTAATAAGGCATAAAAAAAAATGTTATGTTGGCGTAACCTGACCGACCCTAAAAATACGGCCGACCCTGAATATTTTTTTTTTTCAAGGGACGAAATTTAATGATTAAAATCTATATAAATCTAGTTATACGTTTGAAACCATTTCTGACCGTTTCTCATTGTTGTGTGTGTGGATTGTGTATATCTGGACACGCTATCGTGTATCACTACCGGCTTAAACAATTAGAAAACATATCATTTTCATTGCTGGGAGGGAAAAAAAATATAAAAAAAATAAAAAATCCCTACCTACCTACCCTATTTTTTTGAGCCCGTTACGCCAACATAACATTTTTTTTGTATATGCCTAAGGGCCAAAATCTAAAATTGAATACACCTGTACAGTATGCAACCTATTTGCAAAGAAAAATTACTGGATTATTATGACCTTACTTGACTGTTAGTGAATAACAGTACCACAACTAGCATTCTGTGAAATCACATCATCTGGTGGGCTTTGGTTGTCAAGAAAAATGAAATTTTGCATCAAATTCCAACGATTGCCCGGCCGGCAATCATTGGAAAAATGTATTTATTACATTTACATTTAGTTAGTTCACATTTTATTTGCAATACTGTTACACATCCATGAATGGGTGGCAGCCAACTACATGTAGTCCGGTTTCTTAACCTTGATAATTCCTCAAACGTCGATAAATTGCTCCGTTTCACCTGAAGGAATTCAAGAAACCAGACTACAAAGACAATACATGTACCAATATGACCTAGCACCAAGAAATGGGTGGAAAGTCGCAAAATAAAAAAGTTGCAAAATAAAAAAGTTGACATTATTACATTTCTAGAAAGAAGAAGTCCTTAGCTTTCCAATGATGTATTGTGTGTTGCTGTAGCTTATTCCTAGGCGCTGCTATAGTCTTTTGAAATAGCTTAAGTCATACTCCCTTGTTTTGAGAAAACAGAGTTCAAAGTCCGTGAACTGTGCCAACTATACTTCCAATCAGTGCAATTTAGCCACAAAAAAACACACGTTAGAGTTTTAATTGAGCTATAAAATTTTGGGATTAATAAAGAAGGTTTTTTTGTATGTAAAAACGTTAACAACTCCAAAACGACCTCCACTTGAAAAATTGATGTTTCGGCCAATAACTCGTTTTGGCAATGTGCGACTTTCCGCTCATTTTGGAGTGCCAGGTCACATATTAACCTCAACTCTCTGGTAAATCCCAACACCCTATGGCAAACTGTACACACAAACTGTTGGACTCTGATTCTGGAGGTACATGTATACCTAACCATGGCGCTAAAAAACAACCATTTTGATTTTGACTGGATGGGGATTGTTACTACCGGTATTTAGGGTTACATTTCATGGTTTTTCCCAGCATCTACATCTATGAACACCAAACTTAAAAAATAGGTCAGTATCACAATATTTACTATAAATATTAACCCCCCTTACGCATCCAATTTTCAAAAATTACAGCAAAATCGAATGTACATGTATGTATTTGTACTACATTTTTTTTTAAAGCACTCAATTTACAGTGCATTATTTAATTTTTCACCTTGACCTGGTCGTTAACAAATTAATATCAGATTAAAAAATACTACACACAATTGCTGTATTTTTTTTTTTAGACAACCATTAAAATAAACTACAGAAAACTTAATTAATAAATGTGGAGGGTGCAGTGCAATTACAATGTACATTGTAGAATGTTCTGTATGTTAATTATCCCATTCTGTGAGGAATTTCTGTCGCAAATAACTGTTGATTGAAATGGGGTTTTGTTTTTTTCTAATTACTAAAATTAATTGTACGAACATTGCTATCTTAGTGTGGACTGGGTAACAAAAGATTGTCTACACTTTACACATGAAACCTTCTGTGGACTTGGCCAAGTCCACACAAGGTTCCCCTCTTTGATAAAGAACGCTAGAGGTAAAACAGGTTATTGTGTTTTTTACAAATAGAAAAATTGAAAAGAATTATCATAGGGTATAACTGTACAGTAACAAATGTGGATTGAAAAAAACTTCATTGTGTGAGAAATATTAGTATTTGGTGAAATTTGATCGATGGTTCTTAAAGGTACTGTAGGATACACCATTTGCAGATATCGAAAATATTTACTACCGAATTATTAAGAAATATCTCACACATCTGAAGGTAAATAGTGATTCTAGGCATCCAGCAAAATGATTGCGCTAGATATCCTGTAATTATTCTAAAAAATAGAATTGTATAACAAAAGATTCGCGATCGCCATCCGGCGATCACAATTTTTTTTGCGAATTATCACAAATAACCACAAATAACATAAGAATAACTGCTCGACGCCGGTTGAAAACAAGGCCGTTTTTCGTGCTTTTCTTGGCATCCATGATTGTAAAACTTCGGACAGGTCAGTTAAACGATATTTTACTATAATTCAGAAACATTTAAGTTGGGTTTCTGGGGTCTCAACTGACATATGTACAAAACAATGGTAGTCAAGTTCAACGCGCTTCCAGACCAAAATCGACAGCACCTGACTAGAGACAGTTTGACCTGACAGTGATTATAATGCTTTGCGGTTACAGCGCGACATTGCACATGCCTGGTTCGGTTCAATGCATCGGGTTATCGGTGACTGTTCGCCGGTGATGCACCGACAGGAGACCTGCGCAAGAAATAGGCGAGCAGGATAATGGGTGAGTGCAGTGCAGGGAGGAAGAGGGGGAGGGGGGGGGGGGGGGGGAGGATTTTGCTCCTCGCCTCTGCCACTCCACAATGGCAATCCATTATGAATAATCTTTGGAAATATGAATTTTAGAGTCGAAAGAACCACCAGGTATAATGCAAATACTATTGACGAAAATGTGATAAAAAACATGGATAAATAAAAACAAACAACCGCCTGCGTTTCCCGACTATGCGACCACCCTGACCCTGTTCCAGTCAGTGCATCATGTCACTGTACAAGTTTGGGTTGGTGTAAAGTAGTTTGGGTTGGCCCAGCTATAGTTTGGACCGTGGCCGAAGTTGGGGCGGGGCGTAACACTTACCAGTTAACAGCAATGCCGTATAGCCCAGTCAACTCACAGTCACAACCAGTCACAGTCACAAGTTTCCCACACAAGTTTATCGTACTCCGCGCGTTGTCAACGAACACGCGATGCGACTCTTCACGGCCACGTCCATACTACCGGCGAAGTTCAATTGCCTTTGCTGTGATCGTGAAGAAAAGAGGACAACCAAAATCACATAAATACCTTCAGTATATAACCTGGCATCGATTATATAATTTGGTGTGCGGATTTTTCTCAGTTGTTTTTAGGCCAATGCGATTAAGTTCAAACGATTCTCTCGACGCAAGTCATTAATTTTCTGTGATACTTGTAGTCTGGTGGCTTTAGTCAGCTCAAGGCCTCTGACACGGTAGCAGTATAGTTTTCGCATAAAACAAGAGGGGACCATGCCATAATTTGAGCAGGAGTCCTGACGTCCATTCCGATGTTGCAATTCCTTCCAAGGGATATTGCAAAATGTAAACAAAACAAACGGCGTTTCCAGTAAAGCCTAAATGTTGCGTAACGGCGTAGGGCTTTGTAATTCGCCTTTTTGCTCCGGTTAGACAGAAAGATTCCCTTGACTACCAAAAAAGTGAGTGATTTGTCTTCAGTAAACGTGTGTTTAGGTAATGTTCACATCTGAAAAGTGATGCTTTCAAGGACAAAATTGGGACCTATCCTGGTCCAAATTCCGGACACATGATAAGTTTTTAACCAGTTCGCGCCGGATGACGTATAAAAACGCAAAGTTTTCCTCAGATTCAAAACGGATGACGCATAAACATGCCACAAGCAAGGCCGGAAGTGTCTGTCAGCAGCGAGCAAGGCCGGAAATGCGTGGGTGTGCTTTCCGGTACTATCAGCCTGAACCCGCTTCGGATCGAGTTTCGTTAAAAAGAATTCGCGCGTCGGCATGGTGATGTTAAAATAATCCTGGCACGAATTGGTTAAGGGCTTTTTAAATGCAATTTAATATATTTGATAAATACATTTTATTTAAAGATAAACAAACCATAATTCTCATTTACAATGTAAACCGTCATCTTTGTTTGGTAGAATGAATGTAAATCAAATTCTTTCTTTTTTCATGAGAAAATTATGAATGAAAAAATTATGGCTTATAGGTTGACTATCGCCAGATCATGTCCAGATTAGCTCATCATCATGATCTTGTCATGGACATCATGGCGTGTCATGGCCGAGCGATTAAGAGCACGCGATCTCAAGCTCTGGTGTTTCTGATCAGCAGAGTGTGGGTTCGAGTCCCGGTCTTGACATGTGTGTCCTTAAGCAAGGCACTTAACCACTATTGCTTCGTCCTTCTGATGGGACGTAAAGCTGTAGATCCCGTGTGTTGTGTAATGCACGTAAAAGAACCCAGTAACACTCATAGCTATAGAGGAGGGATTTGCCCCGGTGTTCCTGGCAGTACGGCTGCAAAGCGCGCCGCTGAAGCGCAATGAGCGCCGTTTTTACAGCGGATACCGGCGCTATATAAGTCTTCAATCATCATCATCATCAAAAGGCTCAATGTTTCAAACCTTTCATCGTGGCAGAAGTAAAAAACTTCTAAGCTCCAAACTTTATGGGGCTCAAATACTGCACTTCCTTCATATATCGAGCCACACATCATCAACCTGCACAAAAAAGAAGGGAAAGGTCTATGTGCCCCGAAAATTTGGGCTATTTATGTTCTACTTTATATGCTTTTGTGGTAGGAGTTTATGAGTTATGATAGGTTTTTATAGATAGAGTAGCTGGCTCTGTTTTAGCACAGACAAAGAGAGAAAGAGAGAGTGTTATTATAATAATTATATACCGGTAGCGCCATTTCTCTTACCCTATCTGTGATTAGTCCGAGTAACTCAGGAATTTGCTCAACAATGGCTACGTGCATTTGAATCGGCGAACATTGCTCCACATTTTGAGGCCTGATTTTCTCACTTTTTTAAAAGGTAAGAACACACCGATAGTGTTAGTGTCTTCATTGATCCTTAGTGCCTACTGGGGACAAGCAGCATTTGTGTAAGTGGCCGTTTTCCATGACATTTTGGGGGATAAGTGTGGGAGGTCATGGGGGTCGATGTGCAGACATTTCGTACAACGATTCCAATGGGTCTTGCTTGGACCCTAATATCACCAGACCATGTCCAAATGTTGAAAAAGGTGATATTAATTATTTGGGTCCAAGTTACATGTACTTGGACTAATCTGTGATAGTTATTGACAGTAGGAAAAAACATATGAATTTTCTGTTGCAGACAATATGTCTTCACGTTGTGGTCAAGAGGGTTTCGCAGAGGACAGCCAGACAGAATTAGGCAAGTCTTCAATGGAGAAAGAGACCGCGGCATCACCCATGCTAATCAAACAGGACTCTGGCTCCTATCAGCGGGCTGAATCATCATCCTCGCTGTCGTCATCATCATCTACGTCATCCACGTGTTCCAAAGATGACAAGGTGGGGAAAAAATTTCGTAAACAAACATCACAGAGAATGGGGAAAACAAATATTAAGCTTACCTTGAAATTTAGGTAGTAATTTTAGCATTAGAAACGTTTCTGGATTTTGTCTTAATTACCCAGTTTGCGCAGGAGGACGTACATTGTATACACGCAAAGTATTCCCCAGATTCAAAACGGATGACGCATAAACAAGTCACGAGCAAGGCCGGAAATGCGTGGGTGTGCTTCCCGGTACCATCGGCCTGAACCCGCCTCGGATTGAGTTTCGTTAAAAATAATCTCGCGCCTCGGCTCGGTGATGTTGAAATAATCCCGGCGCGAACTGGTTAAAAGTAGGATACACCATTGGTAATTGCTTGAATTATCAGGAATAGGTTACTATTATTATAGTAAATATCGTTTAACTGACCTGTCCGAAGTTTTACAATCATGAATGCAAAGAAAAAAGCAAGAGAAAAATCATTTGTTTTCAACCGGCATCGGGCAGTTGTTGTTGTTTTTTTAACAAAATTCAATTTTTCAGCAGTGGCTATCGTTGGGCTGTTTGCAATTTGACTCTCCGACAACTTGCCCAGTCGGACATTGACAATACTCTGGAGCTTTTTACTTTTGGAACTCGACTGTCAAAAAGTCTGGTTTGAAAATCAATATCCAAATATTATTGTCGATGTCAGGCTGGGTATAAAGTCGGGGAATCAGATCGTCAACTGCCATAACTGTGGCATAGGTGGCTTGTGCGTAAAGCGCTCGCCTCTCACCAATGTGGCCCAGGTTTGGATTCCCGGCCCGGACCATATGTGAGTAGAGTTGTGCGTTGGTTCTCTCCTGTGCCACGAGGTTTTTTTTCTGAGTCCTCCAGTTTTCCTCCCTCTGGAAAAATCAAACACTATCGATCTCAGGCTGTGCTCCCGTAGTCATAAATGAGTCGATGTGGCCGGCTGCCCTAGGCGCCTTTACGTGCCAGCGACTCGACCACGTTGTAGCCGCGTCCTTTGCAATTCAGCACACCAGCTGCGAGTAAGGAGCACTTGGGGAGACAATCCCATAGAGAAGTACACAAACTTAAAACAGTTCTAACTTGTTTACCCTAACCCTTTTCTCTAAGATCTTCGAGATTTATGCTATTTAGACCAAAATCTGTCATTCTTGGACAAAAATAACTCCCAAATATTGTTTTTTTAGGGTAGCTAGACACTTAAGGAGACATTGAAATGTCTCCCTAAGTGCCACTGTCTCCCTATTATCTAAAAACATACCCTAATTTGTCTTCCCAAGTGCCTATTTGGAAGAATTAGCCTCCCCAATTATTATTATTATTATTATTATTATTATTATAACGATAGCCACTGCGTAAACAATTATTGAACAAAACGTGATGTCTGTATATTAAATTTTTCCCTAAGGTGGAGATGACGTGCATGGTCAAGGGCTGTGAGAAATCGGCCTACAAGTCGCGCCGCTACCAGCTGCTGCCCTGGAAGTGCAAGTACCACCGCAACAAGACCTACAAGGAGACGTACAAGAGGCGCAAGGCCATGGCTAACCAGGTAGGGGGAGCTGGTGGGGAAGGGGTCAGGTCAGGTCAGGTCAGGTCAGGTCAGGTCAGGTCAGGTCAAGTCAAGTTGAGGTTTGGTTTATATTTATTAGTCTGGTTCCCAGACTGAACAATTCTGACTATTTCGGATGAATAATTATAAGGTCCGGTAGCCGCCAATGTCACACGTTTTTCTTGAAAAATGTTCGAAGTTTTCAGATTATGTTAATTCTATTGACCGTCGGGTATTATCGTTATTGTTCATGATGTTAGAGCTTTCTGGGTGTTAAGTATTTAGGTAAACAACATTAACAAAATAATGCCCATTGATCCAGATTCTGTTTTTCTTTCCTGTTTTGCATAAAACCGAAGCTTGTCTTGGCAAAAATCAATGCCAGACAAATGGATACCATGGACTTTTTTCTACATGTGTAAAACTCACCCCACCCCAACTTACCCAGTCATGTATGGACCGGCAATCGTGGACGGGACATTGTCCGACCGTCTTACCTCTTTTGTTTGTACTCTAACGTTTTTGGATGATCGCCATAGGATTTGTACACGAGTTGAGATCGTGGACGTTGTGTCAGTCGTGGACCCATTGTTTGCCTCCCAATTCTTTTGTCCGACGACCACGATTGCCGGTCAATACAAACGCATACAAACATCTATTTAATTGTTTCCTCTTATGAAAAAAACAGAAATCAACCATTTTCTCAAAATCTCCACATTTTCTGCTACAGGATCCTTTTAGCGTCGAGGTGAAAACCCCAGGCCTTGAGCTACCAGGAGACAGGCTTGCAGGAGCAGCAAACCGGCCCAGGCAGGGGGAGCAGGGATCCATGCTGGAACAGGTCTTGAATGAAAAAAAGATGGTCAGTACTTTAGTTTTGATTGCAGAATTTATTAACCAGTTCGCGCCGGGATTATTTTCAACATCACAGAGCCGAGGCGCGAGAAAATTTTTAACGAAACTTGATCTGATGCGGGGTTCAGAAAATGGCCTTGCTCTATTATACGTGGTTCAGGCCGATGGCACCGGGAAGCACACTCACGCATTTCCGCCCCTACGAGCACTCCGCCCCCACGAGCACTCTGCCCCCACGAGCACTCTGCCCCCACGAACACTCTGCCCCCACGAACACTCTGCCCCCACGAACACTCCGCCTCCAAAAAAGGGTGGTTTTTGAAACCCCAGCTTAGGCTTCGTTTTTGCTCCGTCACCCTTGCCAAATTGCATAAACGAATCCAAAGATGAAGACGAAGCTGGGGTTTAGAAAATGGCCTTGCTCTATTATACGGGAGTTCAGGCCGATGGTACCGGGAAGCACACTCGCGCATTTCCGGCCTTGCTCGCAGCTCACAGACATTTCCCACCTTGCTCGTGACGTGTCTATGCGTCACCCGTTTTGAATCTTGGAAAAGATTTTTGTGTGTATACGTCCTCCAGCGCGAACTGGTTACGAATAATTCTTTCTGGTGAAAAAAATGGTCAATATTTTAGTTTTGATTGGAAAAATTATTAAAAGTAGAGTATGCCAAATGCCAAAAACGTTTGAAGATATTAACCCTAGCCCCTAGCATGATTTACTGGGAACCCTCCCCATCCTTCCAAAAACCCTGCTTTCTTTGCACAAAATTAATCTGCAGATAGTCAACATGCATAATCATCTACTTTTGTGAGTTCAAAAAGCTGAACGTGGATTTTTTTGTTCTCTTATACTGGAAGACTTTTTAAGAATTGAGATATCTATACTTTTGAATATGCAGAACAAGAGCTTTCCAATGGTATACAACAATATGGGGTACTAAGTTTAGTAATGGAAAAATAGACTACCAACGTACTTTAAGTGGTAAAACTTAATCTTGAAAAAAAGGCATTTAAAATCTTACAGTTGTGTTGCAGTAAATATGTGACGACATAATACAATTGGGATGAAATAGGTTTTAAAGATGTTTGACTGAAGAACAAAATTGGGGAAAGGTAAAATAGGACTTACAGATTAAGTTCACATAAATAAAAAGAAACTGCCGCATGTGACTGCAACCACCCAGAACAAACTGTGGACCAAACTCGAACAAACATCGAGTCCTGCCCACAACACCGGCCACCTAACGGCAAAAAAGTCATCATTACCCTGGACGACGACACGAGGGCATGGCTAGCCGCCACCGAGCTGCAGGTGTGACAAAGAGTTGCTGCAGAGCATACGCAAGAAGGAAAAAAACAACCCAAAAAACACTCTTATAAGTTTTGGCTTTTGCCCTCTGTTCTACAAAATGGCAATTTCCGACTTTAAGCTCATTTCGTGGTGACAGGTCACATAGGTTTTTAGTAGAGCTCTCATGTTTTTGGCTTTATTCTTTCCCACAAGGCGCTGATGCAGTCCCCTGTAGTCTTGGAATTCCTGCAGAAGCAGCAGCAGAAAAAAAACCAGCAGCACAAGCACCAGCAGAAGACCTGGAGCCTGCAGCAGGTCCATGGCTACGGGCCGGCCTCCCATCGCTGAAAAGAGTCGGCCTTCTTTCTGACAAGGATCGGTCTCCTGTAGCTGACAAGTGTTGGTCTCCTGTCGCTGACAAGTGTTGGTCTCCTGTCGCTGACAAGGGTTGGTCTTCTGTCGCTGACAAGGGTCTGCCTCCTGTCACTGACAAGGGTCGGTCTCCTGTCACTGATAAGGGTCGGTCTCCTGTCACTGATAAGGGTCGGTCTCTCGTCGTTGACAAGGGTCGGCGTCCTGTCGCTGACAAGGGTCGGCGTCCTGTCGCTGACAAGGGTCGGCCTCCTGTCGCTGACAAGGGTCAGTTTCCTGATACTGACAAGGATCTGTCTCCTGATACAGACAAGGGTCGGCCTCCTGTCGCTGACAAGGGTCGGTCTCCTGTTGCTGACAAGGGTCGGTCTCCTGTTGCTGACCAGGGTCGGCCTTCTGTCGCTGACAAGGGTTGGTCTCCTGTCGCTGACAAGGGTCGGTCTCCTGTCACTGACAAGGGTCGGTCTCCTGTCGCTGACAAGGGTCGGTCTCCTGTCGCTGACCAGGGTCTGCCTCCTGTCGCTGACAAGGGTCCGTCTCCTGTCGTTGACAAGGGTCAGTCTCCTGATACTGACAAGGGTCGGCCTCCTGTCGCTGACAAGGGTCGGTCTCCTGTCGCTGACAAGGGTCTGCCTCCTGTCGCTGACAAGGGTCGGTCTCCTGTTGTTGACAAGGGTCGGCCTCTTGTTGCTGACAAGGGTCGGCCTCCTGTCGCAGCCCCTGAGTTGCCCTAGCCCCTCTTGAATTATGAAGCAAGATATAAGATAGAGGGACCGTGTGTGGATCATCTCGGGAATTCCTTTCAGTTTTAGGAGGGGTGTGTTAGGTAACAATATAGTCTGTATATAGTGTGTACATGGTAAAGAGTCCTTGTTAATAATGTGTTTAACGGTAATATGCGCCATCTTGTTCACGGGGCAAAATAACAACGCGTTGCTGCTAGACGTAGACGCCCGCACTTTTAGAATGAACGCATGATAACTTGGAAGCGCTAAAAAAAAAAAAATCGACGATGCGTATACACAGCAACGCGTGTAAATACGTACCAGCCGGAGGGAGGGCCAGCTGGCTTTCACCGCGAGCCTGTGCGGCAGCGGGCGAGCACAGCACATGCTGGCCGGGACGGGCGGTGCGTGTTTCAATAAAAGACATGACAGGATTATTACATTTCTGCAATGTATTTACTATTAAGGGTTCGCTTTTTTTGGTATTGGCTTTGCAGGTCTAAGGTCTACTGCGCAGGTCTACTGCGCAGGTCTACTGCGCAGGTCTACTGCGCAGGTCTACTGCGCAGGTCTACTGCGCAGGTCTACTGCGCAGGTCTACTGCGCAGGTCTACTGCGCAGGTCTACTGCGCAGGTCTACTGCGCAGGTCTACTGCGCAGGTCTACTGCGCAGGTCTACTGCGCAGGTCTACTGCGCAGGTCTACTGCGCAGGTCTACTGCGCAGGTCTACTGCGCAGGTCTACTGCGCAGGTCTACTGCGCAGGTCTACTGCGCAGGTCTACTGCGCAGGTCTACTGCGCAGGTCTACTGCGCAGGTCTACTGCGCAGGTCTACTGCGCAGGTCTACTGCGCAGGTCTACTGCGCAGGTCTACTGCGCAGGTCTACTGCGCAGGTCTACTGCGCAGGTCTACTGCGCAGGTCTACTGCGCAGGTCTACTGCGCAGGTCTACTGCGCAGGTCTACTGCGCAGGTCTACTGCGCAGGTCTACTGCGCAGGTCTACTGCGCAGGTCTACTGCGCAGGTCTACTGCGCAGGTCTACTGCGCAGGTCTACTGCGCAGGTCTACTGCGCAGGTCTACTGCGCAGGTCTACTGCGCAGGTCTACTGCTGGTTTAAAACAAGAACGAAACAGCGCGAAAACAGAACAAGAACCACTGCCTGACTCCGGTTACAAACGAACGCCGTTTTTCTTGCTTTTCTCAGCATCCATGATTGTAAAACTTCAGACAGGTCAGTTAAACTATATTTACTAAGAAATACAACCCCCGAAATCCACCTATTTATAATAATTCAAGCAATTACCAATGGTGTATCCTACCTTAGACCCCGTCATGCACACAGTTGTTTACAAAATCGGGATTATATTATTTTTGGTTTAAAAGTGTTCAGATTTATTGTATACGAAGGAGTGTGACCATTAGAAACGGAACGCGACGAATTTATGCGGGGTGCAAATGCGGCTCAAGGTCGGGGTTGGGGGTGGGGGGGGGGGGGGGGGGTTGCTTTTTAAAATACCCCAGGAGCTTTTTGCGTGGTTATTTTATCTCGACGGGAAGGAACAATTGACATGAAAAAAATGAGATTTGTAGCCACACACAATAGTGGAATAATCACCATTTGCCTAACAAGCCTTGAACACACGGTACCTTAGAAACATTAATAAAAAGAATTGTATGTGATTCGACTGGTTCGGAACGTGGTGGTCTGATCTTCGCTGCAACAGTTATTTGAGCACCTACGTGCATAAAATGACATTGGTTTTGACCCACCAAACTGTAGCAAAAAAACATGCTGTTGCTTAAGCATGGCTGTGTTAAGCACAAAATCGGCTGTTAATCATGCAGCTAGCTGCTTTGGCCGTTTTCATATAGTTAACTTCCACTATCCCTGTTCCACAGGGCAACTATTTTCAAGGGTCTTTATAATTGAAAAGTGTAACCCTACCTCCATGGTGTAACCTAGTTGAAACTTATTAGAAGTAGAACTACACACTGAAACATCTATTATGGAGTATGAATATCCCTCTTTTTGAGAAAATATTGTACTAAAATAGGCATTTACACAAATTTAAATGTAATTATTATTGTGCATACAATTCACCATTTTTGTCATTTCAAATGTTATTGCAACATTGACTAAGGACTTTAATCACAATAAACAATTCAGTATTCCCAGTAAGGTTACAGATCCAGTGTAAAATTAAACTGTAGAGTTGGAGCGGGCACTATCACTCGTGGACCACAGCAACCAAAAAGTGGGTATATGGCCACAAATTGTGAACATTTATTTGTTAATTCTCAATTTTCATGTGAATCTATTTATTTTAATGTCACTTTGCAATGTTATGTTCCGTATCAAAAAAATGAGTGAGTACTGAAAAATATGTACTAGTTTTATCAACTACCAAGTTGGGAATCACGAAAATGACTTTCTGAAAGGATTTTGTGACTTCGTCCCATGATCTAGTAGTTACGTAGGTCCCTGATCGAATTTAGTTGCTCCGTTTTCTGTGCATTCGGTTCACAGAGTGCTAGTATACAAATATTGACTGCTTTGAGTGGTATAGTAAAACTATCCTCCCGAGGTGATCCATGGAGCATTCTATTTTCCCGAGGCGAAGCCGAGGGAAAATAGAATGCTCCATGGATCACCGAGGGAGGCTAGTTTTACTATACCGCGAAATAAAGCAGTCAATATTTGTTTTATAACACCTCACTCACATATTCTGCACAATTTAAGCTTCCTGAAAGTATAGTAATGACAAAAAATCTCCGAATTATACGTCTCTCGATCATACGTGTACTTTGTTGCCTTGATGAACGGGTGCGAAGGTGATAGAGCAATGTTTACGCAATGCACCGAAACACACGTCTGGGTTTCAGTCACGCTTTCGTTGCTATGCGCATATTCGTGTGTTGCTATGCGCATTATAGTCCTTTTTGCGTGGTATAGTCTTTTTGGATAGTCTTATTTCTCCATGGTACAAAATAGTAAAAATAGCAAGTGACACGTGCCGCGCTCTCGGCCAATCAAGACACAGAATCTGTGAGTGAGGTGTTATAATAGTACATGTAGTACATTAGTTTGATCATAGCTCTATCGGTTGCCCATATGGGAAGATTGCCCATATTGCCCATGGGAATCTTGCCCATGGGCAGCTTGCCCAGCTTGCCCATTATGGGCAGCTTGCCCATATTGGCAGCTCGCCCATATTGCCCATAATGGGTAGCTTGCCCACATTGCCCATAATAATGAGTAGTTGCGGTCGGGTTCTGCGGTCGGGCCAACAGAACGGGTGGGGCCGGCGGGTGGGGCCGGCAGGTGGGGTCGGGCCGTCGGTTCGGCCGGCGGCTAAATTGCTCTTTATCTATAAATTGTTTCTAATAAGTTAAACATTGTTTTCTGCTTCAGGTTTATCGGGAATTTTGTTTGTAATACTAATTTTCATAGGCAACTGCCCATATATTATGGGACAGTTGCCATCTTGTTCACGGGGCAAAATGAACACGCGTTGCTAAACGCTCGCACATTTTAGAATGAACGCATGGTAACTTAGAGGCGCAACAGTTTTCGATCGACGTACGATGCATACACGGCAACGCGTGTAAATTTGCCCCGTGAACAAGATGGCGCATAATACCGTGAAACACCTTATTAAGTCGCCTAAATTAAGTCGTGCTGGTTATTCTCTTGAAACCCTTTCTTTTATTTTCAAAGGTTTTACCATCAAAAAAGCTAGACCATGCATTTGTAATGGTTTACTTTCCCATAGTTTTCTGCAGAAGTTATGGCTTGTCATCCATATTTCAATAGAGGTGAAGTTCCACAACCTTTATGGGTATCTAGCTTCAGTGAAAAATGAGTTAGGAATTTCAGTTTTAATAATAATAATAAACCATTCTTTTTATATAGCGTGTATCACCGTTAGGTCCCTATGCGCTGTTTTTGAGTTTGCTAGGTTGCAAGGCTTAAGCCTATTATAACATTTTGTGAAACCATTTCAATATCTCTTGTTTTTACTACAAACATTTGGACTCGACATCGATTTGGTCTACATTTCTTTGCTATGGAAGATTTGTGGATAAATGCAATACTTTAAGTTGTGTAATTTAAGGTTGGCAATTTATACCTTTGACATTTTTTGCTTTCTGAAACAAACCAAAAAAAATATTGGCATTCGCCTGTGTTTGGTAATAGAGGGCGCCCTTATAAGTTAACATGTTACATAACTTTAGCTTCACCCGACTTGTTTTCTTTGTATTTAAATCCTTATGGGTGCACCACCCTAATTAAAGGGAGAATTTCTACGCAAGCTCATTAGCATAAAATGTGCCCTCACAATTATTTTTGAAAAAGGAGGCCGTTTGGTAAACAAAATGGTGGGATTGTGTAAATATAGCCTATGATCAACTCCCTGGTTTTCGCTTCAATCTGAGGGCAGACTTGATAAAATAACAGTTGAAAATGGGTCCTACTTGCCCTAGAACGTGATGCCATTCAATAAACATAAATAAACCCACTAAAAATTGAAAAGAAATGCCAAGACAATAATCTGATTGTTGTTTAAGAAACCCCAGTGATGTCGGTTTGCATGAAACTTGGTCCTGAACATTGTTAATTTTACACTGTTTTGAATTGTACACATGTGACTTGAATTAGGCTAGTGCACCCTTATTATCTTGGTGACCACTATAATCAGAGCCGTAGATCGAAAGAGACGGCTCTGACCACTATCTGTGTAGCGCGCCCTCTCTTGAACAAAAAATTCAGTTGGTTTTAATACTGGTTTCATCCGCGCTTGAAGCACAACGCGGTTTGGCATATTTTTGTTCTATTTTTATATGATTTCTCTCCATATCCATCTGGGTTGTGCTACTCATAACATCGAACCAATGGACAGAATTTGAATTTAACACAAAATATGTTTCTTGAGTTATTCTGTCGAAAACAAGGGCGTTTTGCTTAATAATTAGACAGGTTTTAAAACCCAAATTGTGATGGCCAGACTTTTTCATCGCAAATGTGCCCAAAGGTCGAACTGAACTATTTTCTGGAGAATCTTTATACTAGTTTTCTCTAGTTGTTTCCATGCAATATAATTGTTAAAGAAAATTGTGAAAAAAAACAACAAAAACAACCAATTTCTTCGTATTGAAATTCTTATTATCTTGGTGACCACTATCTGTGTAGCGCGCCCTCTCTTGAACGAAAACTTCAAGTTCAGTTGGTTTAAATACTGGGTTCGTTCGCGCTTGAAAGCTGGTTAAAGGGATCGTATACGTTTGGTAATTGGAACCCATTGTGTGTTTCAATCCTATATAGTTATAGATATATACCATAAAACTAACCTGTACAAATTTCATTTCAAAAGGTAGTAGCGATTTTGAGATATTGCCGAAAATCTGGAGCGGTTATGTCCAAGCAGGAAGAATAATCTGCATTGGAATACACAATCTGAGAAACGTCACTACAGTAACGTTTCTCAGATTCAAAGTTTGAGGGATAAAAAGTGATATATTTTTCCATAACCGCAGTACTTTGAAGTGAAAAGTTTCTAAAAATGCATTATACTATCCAAAGCTGCTGTACTTCTTACCAAGGAAGTTTTTATTGCCATAATTAATTACAATTACAAACGTATACGATCCCTTTAACCGCTTGTTTTTGTTTTCCAAAACAAAAATAATGATATTGCTTGAAAACGTCTGGATAAAACTTATTCAATTTATTATGCCGTCATAATTATTATATTTTCTGGCAAAAAACCGTAAACTCGCGACAATAACAGCAATGTTTCCACTCCTATATTTCTGGAAATAGTTCATATTTGTTCTTATAATCTCATTTACTAATAAGGCTAAACCCTTTTCTTTTGAAGACGCAATATCAGGTAATTTAGTTTCGAAATGGAGTGTCACATCCCATGAATATTTCTTTTACCAAGAGAGTTACAGCACGTTTCTGAAGACTGCGCCCGACTGTAATAATTATATGCGTCTACGTATTTATTAAAATTAATCTATTTCTGTGACGTCATCTATTGTTAGAAGTGTAGATTATTTTTACGAATCTACAGCAAACTGTCGATTCGTGACGAATCTACAGTTTGCTGTAGATTCGTCACGAATCGACAGTTTTTGTTGTGAGCGAGGTGCCACCTCAGGGAGACACGAACCGAACTACTGATGCCTTCCATTTGTTGTACATGTACATCGACTAAATATACATGCCTGTACGCATGGGTAACTTTACCAATCCACACTTATTCACAAACGTGGGGATTGCGGTAAGCCAGGAATCTTATTTGAACAAACCTTTGTTGTTAACACAACATAGATTAAGTCGGAGAATAGACTCGGAACTGTAGATTCTTGCAACAATAGACTCGGCTTTGCCTCGTCCATTCTTCTTGACGTATTGTATTGAAGAAGGCTAGCTCTGAAGAATTTATCCATTCGATCAAATGTCGTTTGGAAAAAATAACTGGCACGCCGGCCAAATTTAACCCGGCGCGTCGGTGTGTGACCTGCGACATTTCCCTGGATTGGTGGCTCTGCAAGTGAGTGCACTTTGAAAGTGGGCCTTTGCGTACCACTTCAATAAGTGCTTGTCCCACATTTTTGTCTCTTCACGTGAAATGTCCAATTCACGTCACGAATCGTGGTGTCGTGGTTGTGACAACATCACCTGCACTACTTATACCCAGCACGATATGTGGCAGAGGGGTACCCCCCTCTTATCCCTATACTTTATACGCACTCAACACTATTGTAACCTAACCCATCCCCCCTTGAAACCTAAAAGGAATTCCTGAGATTCCGGGAACACAGTGGTCAACACAAAAGAGGGGGGGGGGGGGGGAGGGGGGGGGGGGGGGGGGGAGGGGGGGGGGGGGGAGGGGGGGGGGGGGGGGAGGGGGGGGGGAGGGGGGGGGGAGGGGGGGGGGGGGTGGTTTCTCTGCCACATTCGTGTTTCATATGTCACTACTACTACTAGAAGCGTGTTGCCACTTTTGTTATTGAAAGCTTGGGAATTAGAAGAATCAACACGCGTTGTGTTTATGTCGACCAAGACCTGGAATTTAGTCGGTCAATCATCCTATGTCAAATTCCATTGAATTAAAGGTAGGATACACCATTTGCAGATATCGAACAATTTTAGTACCGAATTATCAAGAATTATCTTACTTATTCGAACGGTAAATAATGATTGTAGGCATCCAGCAAAATGATTGCGCTAGATATCTTATAACTGTTCCGAAAAAAATGAATTTTATGAACAAAATTCACGATCGCCAAACGGCGATAACATAAGAACAACTGCCCGACGCCGGTTGAAAACGAACGCCGTTTTTCTTACTTTTCTCGACATCCAATGATTGTAAAACTTCGGACAGGTTAGTTAAACGATATTTACTCTAACATACAACCCTTAGAAAACACAATACATTTTAAAAACGTGATTTTGTGCGAACGTCTATGCCTCTGCACTGTATAGATCTATAAAAAAAAAAAATAATAATTTGGGTGTACATTTTTGTGTTATAATTCCATGTTTTTCGGCGAAGTTGCAAAAAAAACATTCCAGGACAACTGCAATTTTGTTTATTTCGTTTTATTGTAAAATCAATTTTAAAATAATTAGTTTCACATCCTAATTAGGCCTACCCTACTTTTTACATAATGACGAACTTGTCTATACCCAACACGATTTATGGCAGAAGGGAAACCCCTTGTCCCTATACCCTAGACACGCTCCAGACTATAAATACATGTACCTTAAAAGTAGGATACACCATTGGTAATTGCTTGAATTATCATGAATCGGTGGATTTTTTTTTTGGGGGGGGGTTGTATTTTATAGTAAATATCGTTTAACTGACCTGTCCGAAGTTTTACGATTATGGATGCCGAGAAAAGCAAGAAAAACGGCGTTCGTTTTTCAACCGGCGTTGTGCAGTGGTTCTTATGCTGTAGTGTTTTTTCGCGATCGCCGTCTGGGAACAATTATAGGATATCTAGCGCAATCACTTTGCTGGATGCCTACAATCATTATTTACTTTCAAATAAGTATGAAATTTCTTAATAATTCGTTAGTAAATGTTTTCGATATCTGCAAATTGTGTATCCTACCTTTAAACACACACCCTAGATATCTGAAAAGAACTCCTGAGATTCCGGGAACACAATGACAAACATACAAGGGAGGGTCCGGGGGGGGGGGGGGGGGGGGTCCTTTGCCATATCTTGCTTCATAATGTACTAGCCATCAGAACTTCGGTAAATAATTTTTTGTGGATTATTATAATCCAACTCTATGTATTACATGCTGCATAGGCCTACCCAAGACTACCCAAATATTACATAACAACCTTGGCCAACATAATTTTTTTAATTTTCTGTGTAATTTCACCAAAAATGCATTTCACCAAAAAAGGGGAATGCATAGTGCAACGGAAAGTCAGTTTTGGTATTTCGTAGCGATTTTGTAAGTGATAACCATAATTATGGTATATGTCTATTTCTAGGTTCCCTCTGAGTTCTGATGACGATGACATCGAAAGATGCGCTTCCTTTTCTTTTCTTTAAATTCCTCAGTCTTCACGTCGGCGTGTGTCGTGTGTCTTCAAGTGTTTACAACCGTAGAGCAAGACGTTAAATAGAAAGGGTGCGTTGCTTAAAGATGGACTACAACGAAAACTCACACATTAAATTTATTATCGGACCTTGTTTATGTTGTGTTCAGGTAACACTTTATTGTTACGGTCATGTTTTTCTCCCAATAATTTTGTTGCAATTTGACCGACAAAATTAGACCTCGATTCTTCGATTTTGAAATTTCCCGCCCTGTACTGGTTCCCGGCAAAGATCCACTGAAAACCACAATGAAATCCACGATATAGTACCAGCGGACTTGTAAACCAGCGAAAAGTGATGACGTACTACCCATGAAAACGCATACATGGTGGCCCTGAAGGGACTCCGCAGATCGCGAATATCGACGTCAAATTTGACGTCAATATTCACGACTTTCCAAAAAAGTCGCGAATATTGACGTCAAATTTGACGTCGATATTCACGACTTTCCCCAAAAGTCGCGAATATTGACATCAAATTTGACGTCAATATTCGCGATCTGCGGAGTCCCTTCAGGGCCACCATATGTATGCGTTTTTCATGGGTAGTACGTCACACACAAAGTATGAATTATTCATGAGTTAAGGGCTTTTGCTGAAACTGAGTTTTTCTGGGTCGTAGAACGCCGATCAATTTTGTTGTTTTTTTGCATGAAGGAACAAGATTTATTGAATACTAATGATATATTAGTAATCATTATACATTTCTCGAACAAAAAACAGCAACACAGCCTTTATCATTATTCCGTTGTAGTCCATCTTTAACAAGCCATCTCCGGGGCAACTTTGAGTAGGTAAGTAATTACAAATAAACACAACATGCTTGACCTTTTACATGACTTTGAGTTGTGATCACCTGAAATGATTTTTTTAACGAAAAGCTTTTCTAAACTTTATTAATTTAAAAGTGTTCCTAATTGTGTCATTTTAGACAATTACGAATACTTTATTTGGACCGATTCCAAATAATGTCTAAAACAATTTCTTTAATAACAAGTCAAACAATTTAAACGACATCTGAGCTATTTTTGTATGCGGTCTGGCTAGAGACTGATCTGATTCACTGTATATCAATTGAAAATTTACATCAAATTTGAATTGGTAAAAAAGTTCAATTTGTGTTGACGTCCTTTATATCCGTCTTTGCCATATCCGATTCCGTACGAAGTATTGCCCTGGACAGTACAAATGTACAGGTAATCATATGGATTGAAGTGGTTTTTCTCCCTCCACCAAGAGACCCTCAAACTCTAAATCGGCCATAAAAATGTCTCCCGTTACACAATCTGCATATCTATCTTAATGTCTCGGGGGCAATTTAATAAATCGTAATAGGATTGAACGCGGTGGCCCCGTCGAATGTGATCGATCATATACCTCGCCGGCGCGCGCCTGGTATATCTAGGTTAAAGAAAGGAAAAGAGTCTGGCGAAAAGCTGGGCGGTTGACCCATTCTTATTCCTGCATGGTTGACCCGACTAAGGGACGCCGCGTGTAACTCGCAAACGAGCAATAATCTATTACGCTCCTTGATCTCGTTACAAGAACTTAAGGTAAAACAATTTCCAGGTCTTAAAAATGCATAAAGAGTAGATTCATTGGATTGAAAGGGGGGGGGGGGGGGCTTGAGTTTTGAAATCAATTTATTACCACTTCAATGTTTTTAATTTGGTCGTAAGGTGCTCCAGGCCGGGATTTGAGAAAGGATTTAATAAACGATTACCTACCTGGGTTACGAATTCAGAATTGCAACCAATTCTTGAAAATCTGTAGTATACACACGAGCCTATACTTGGTCAACAACTTACATTATACTCTGTTTTGTATATTTTTGGTTTGTGTTGAATGCTTTAACAATGTCAGATTCTGTCAAACACTGTAACAGTCGCTACATAGGTAATAACAGTGCGAGAACCCGGTTGTTACTGCGTGGTAATGACCAGGTTGGGGGATGACCGCTGGTAATGGATCGAGCCGAAGGCGAGGTCCATTACCAGCGGTCATCCCCCAACCCGGTCATTACCACGCAGTAATAACCGGGTTCTCGCACTGTTATTACCTTTAATAAATACCTTTTTAACGAGAAAAATGGTGAAAATACTCCGAATTTCGCGACTTCGCGGCTTCTTCTAGGCCGTTTTACAAACGCAGCTTCGTTTTCGTATTTTGGCTTCGTTCATGTAGTTTAGCAGTGGTACAGTTGTTTTCCTAGTTCCGGATTTTTTCTAGTTCCAGATCGCTTCAAATAAAAACCTACCTTGTTATGGCTTGGTCTCCAATACTATTTGTTTAGATGAAGTGCATTTTGAAAAGAAACATACAAGCTTCTTGATACATAAGTAAAAATAAGTCGAAGTAAAAGTCTCAAATCTGCCAAAGACTGAACGTTCATTTTTTCCTAGTTCCGGATCGCCCGTAAAATACATGCATCAACAGCACGCGCGCAAGCGATTTCATATGACGTGTTCTAATGGACCATGGAGTTTATTCCTCCACGTTGGTGGGACAAAGTTTATCGGCTCGTTGCCGCGCGAAACACACGTACACGGACAAAAATTTCAAAGCATTTCCTTGCAAGTCCTCTTTTAAAACTTTATTGGAAGTTAAAGTATTTGACATTTATTTTAAACTGTATTTATATAAATTAATGAATACTTTATCAGAAATATAGGCTTGATTTGGGTTGGTTCTAGCGTGATAATGTTTATGTACGAAGCAGTTTTTTACTCGATCCGCGGGAATTGGTTAAGGCTGATCCACAACTAGAAAAAGGGATGTCGGTATATTTGACGTCGTACAGTATGTATTTTCAAATAAAGAAGAGCATCAATATCGAAACAAAAACTGTAGTTTCTCCATCACTCAAGGTAAACTACTAAATCTATTTCGTTTAAATTTCGAGGATTAGACTTGCCGAAAACAGCCTGAATATTTTTTGCGATCCGGAACTAGGAAAACGTCTGTAATGTGGCCACAGTGCAGCCCAAAGCCGGGGTTTAGAAAACGGACTTCGAAAACCCATGATGTTACTACATATAATGACCGGCACGTGATCGAGTCTCGGCCAATCAGAAGCCTTCAACTCTCCTAGGTATTTATTAAACACATTTAAGGTTCGGATAACTCCACATGACGAGGTTAGCGATTCATGATTAACTGTTTTGCCTGGTTTATTTCCATAATCATACGAATCACGATGATGAGAAATCACATTGTTTGTCAGCCATCTTTGATAATATTATGTGACCCGCTCCATCGTAATCTGGAATACGTCGCTGAGGCCGTTTTACGCAATCGGTCGTTGAAATGAACGCGTCAGTGAAAATCGTGACCAAGTCGATTTTCTGAATATTGTATTTTTAGGAAGTGTAGTTATCACAGATTATTGTCATTAATGTCTTTTATGTAAAAACGATCAATAAAGATGAAAATGAAGAGGATTTGTGTGCGCTGTCCGTATGATTTTGGTCAATTTTGTCTATTTCAAAGCTGTTTTTCTCGGAATGTGGATTCGGCAAATAAATATACACCTGTCATCTTCATCAGACCATAACTCGTTAACCTAAACAGATACACACTTGTGATGGGTATCTTTAGAAAGCTTATGAAATTCTCTTTCTCACCATGTGCATATCTCAAAAAGTCATTTTCAGACTTATTCCTGATTTCGATGGAGCGGGTCACATATTCCAGCATCCTTTGTCCAGGCGTGACGTTGTGAACTCTAGTCTCGTGTCAAGTCACTGTTTCATGTCAATACTGTACAGTCATGTTGAGCCCGTTATTACATGTAACACCATCCAGAAAAACAATTCTCTGGTTACATACGCCAGCGGCCTTTGAGATATACATGTATATAAACATGAAATCACTGTCGCCGTCTGGGGTTTCACAAGATATGCACCGACATGTGACGATTACCGTTGAAGTAGCCTTTTCTTAAAGGTCTAGTATACACATTTGCAAACATCAAAAACAAAACTACTGAAGTATCATGAGATACATTATTTGACTGTTAAAGTGAATATCAGTTTGTGGTGTGGTTTTTAACAAAAGTTGAATTTTGTATCAATTTCCAACGATTGGCAGCCGGCAATCGTTAGAAATAGGCCCTACCTGAGTATTTTCAAACACTGCCCCCAATTCAATAAACTTATTCTAGTTTTCTAACCTGATAATTACCTGACATATATTTATAAATTTAACTGTTTCGTCTGAAGAAAGTCAATAAACCAGAATACAAAAACAGCAAATTGTTACGCGGTAGGAGAGGGTTTAATGTGATACGGGTTAAAACAACCACCACTACAATCCTACTTTGATTCCACACAAAGGACATTTCTTGTTTATTTTAGCGGAAAAGCTTGGAAGACTCTATTCTCTAAGACCCTTTCGCCGAAAGACTCTATTCCAGATCAGATTTAATTGAAAAAGGCCTACGCGTGTTCACAACCGACTTGGGATGAAATTAATAATTGCTTTTCTGACTTTTCCAAGAGCGAAATTTTAGTTGGATTTTTTTTTCTCGGCAGCCCAACTCCAGCTTGGAAGCTCCACGAATTTAGCCAGAAATCTCCTTTACGTTTGACTATAGTCTCTAGTCCATCACCAGAGATGCTTTCAAACCTGAAAGTAATTATTTATACAAATTCTCAAATGACTTTAGTATAAAGTGGGTTGAAGTCACCGATTCAGTTAAATTTGTTGGCGGTTGAAATAGTCAACAACTTAAACGCAGGCATAATACATAAATGGGCCTACGCGGATTAAGGCAGACATTTACTTTAATTTCCCTCCTTTGGTTTTACCTTTCAAAACCTTTCAAAACCTGCTTACTGGGCAAAATGGCTATAAATAAGTACGAACCTTTCAAAACGCTCCAGAATTTGTTGCTATTGCACTACTAGTACTACACCTTTCAAAACCTTTTGAAAAGATTTTTTTCTCACACCAGTTTGTTCAGAGAGTTATTTTACCTTTCGAAATCTTTCATAGGTTCCTTTTGCCAGACAGTTTTCTCACCTTTCAAAACCCTTCAATCCAGAAAACTTGAAAGGTTTTGAAAGGTCTGACAACTCTATGGCAACTGCACTATTATATAGGAGGGTTACTTGCATCAATTACGTAGTACCTATACACAAGCCCCTTGCCCCATTGCCCTTTAATTGTGTGTAGACGCACTGCCACTCCCCACTAGTACAATGCCAGCGGTTTTTAATGCCAGTATATCCTCATCTCGACTTATCCTTGTCGCGTATGTCATGGCCACTGACCTCTATACATGGACAGATCATCCATTGTTTCATTTTGAAGTCGGCATGCAGAGAAGTGCAACATGGCGGACCCACGAAGTCACTATGTGAGCCAATGAAATGTCCAGGTGTAGAGTTCAGTTGGTTGGTAAATCCACTGACCTCTACAACTGGACATTTCATTGGCTCACAGCAGTGACGCCATGTTGCACTTCCAGTTCGCGCCGACTTCAAGTGTTAGCACAGCAGAATATGGACAATGATCCGTCCAGGTGTTGAGGTCAGTGGTCATGGCACGTTCGATTACATTATAATGAACATAGTAATTCGATCATTAAATCCATCGAGTAGCGTGTAGTCATGAGACTTGAACTGAATTCGGGCGATTCACAATGCAGTGCGCCACCAAGCGTTTGACTCAAAAGAGCCACTTTTAAACTTTACGGTTGACTTCTTCCGTATATAATACTGTAGTGAAATATCTATTCTTCATTGTTCACGCGAGTTACAACACAAACATCAATGTATCCGGAAGCGTCGTTGATTAAAACATTGTTATTTGCAGAAACAAATTAGAACTTTAATCGCACGCGTCCAAAAAGACGTAAAAACTGATGAGTTCATGCAAAATGAATACCGTTTTTCAACCTGATGCCGACTTTTCCCCATGATGCACTGCGGGTATAGCAGGATTTGCGCCTCCAACGGCAGCTTCTAGGTATTGTGAATCGCTCGAATTGAATGGCGAATTCGTAGTGTCTTTTAAATAATCGATTACACTGTACACAGAGTTGGTAAAAGATATAGATTTTGGTTGAACATGACTTGTTTCAATCTGACAGAACATGGGATGTCTCGAGAAAACATTGTGTGCTATCTTCATCGTTCCTTTTTGAGGGCACGGAAGGTCCTATAGCCTGTCTTGCTAGACATTAATTAAAGCAAGTAACAAACAAGTCTATCGTTAGTTAACATGTACTGTAGAGGCTAATTATCTCTGGTTTCAATGACAGGGAACAATTATTAAGTAAATTATTTTTCCCCTTGTTCGGTAGACTGTAAAATCGTAGTACATAACATTTCGCAGTCACAAATTTCTGAAGAAATGTAAGTTTGCGAGTATTAAGTCAATACATTTTGTTAATATTTCTTTAGTGTTTCTGTGGTCTTTGGACGATTATTATCTGACAATAGAAACAAGGGTCTAGACCTAGATTGTTCGAACTATTCCCTGTAAGTCAAATTTGAATCAGGAGATTAAAGTTCTAATATATATATTTATTTCCTATTCTAACTGGGTAACTCATTCTGTGGAATTTACTGATCTCCCATGGGTCCCAGTAAACGTGGTACACGTATTCCGGTCAACTAGTTATTACAATATATTGTTCCATAAATGTACAGTTGTCATATTTAAAGAAATTCTAGCCCGAAGTTAAATATATTCTGATGAGTAGACAGACAAAAACATACATTCGCATTTTTGTATCACTGTGGAGACATGGCTTTGTTCTCGTGTACAAAATGGTTAGAAAGTCGAGCACGTTTTTCAAAATGCTCCCATTTTAACCACAATTATTTTCCTGGGTTGAAATTTCGACCTAATATACCCTATATTATACCCTAACCCAAACACTAACCCTAACCCATATTCTAACCCTAGTTTTTGAATAATTTAAGTACAATCCAAAAATCTAATTCGTGAAATTTCTAATGGAGACCTATTCATCTATAGAAATTAACCTTTGAAGACCTATTCACTCCCAATGTCCCCATTGTGTTCAAGTCTCCAGAGGGTACCGTATTTCGCACCATAATGTCATCCTGTACTTTACCATTAACTTGAGACATGCAGGCTTAAAAATCGTATCATCGATCTACAAAAAAAACTAGTTAAAACCATAAGAAATTGGCGTACATTATTGTAACCCAGTTTCCCGTTCACCTTTGGTTTTATAGCTTACTCATTCTTTACACAAGAGGACGTAAGTTGAGCTTGCGTTCCCCCATCACACATGGAAATGAGTCATGATAACTGGGCCATCTTACACCTAACCCCCGACCACCAGGTCCTATCGGGACGGTATCCCCTCTTTAATCGAATGAAAGTTCCCCAAAGGGTTAACACGGACACCAACCCCTATGAATTAATGTGCATGGAGCACGTTCGATCGAGGATGATAGGTGTACCCAGCGGATGATTCATACGTACGTTGCGCATGCGAATTACCACGAGAACGTCGCCGCCATCCCGGCTTCCTGCTGTACAATCTCAGCGAGTTATTATTATTATTATTTATTCGGCCAATAGCAACATACAACAAACAATTCACAAAATAATTATTATGAATGAGTAGATTTGGGGGGTTGTATTTTATAAAAAATATCGTTTAACTGAGCTGTCCGAAGTTTTAGAATCATGGATGCCGAGAAAAGCACGAAAATCAGTGGGTTTTTCCAACCAGCGTCGAGCAGTTATTCTTATGTTATCTTTGTTTTTTCGCGATCGCCGTCCGGCGAGCGCGGATTTTTCATTATAAAATTCTATTTTTCGGAATAATTACAGGATATCTAGCGCAATCATTTTGCTGGATGCTCAGAATCAACATTTACTTTCAGATGAGTAGGATATTTCTTAATAATTTGGTAGTAAATATTTTCGATATCTGCAAATGGTGTATACTACCTTTAAAATCCTCATAAAATTGAAAGTATGTGTGGTATCAAGGTGGTTTTGGTACAAAATAAAAGCTGCAAATGTGTACTAAATGGAAATAAAAATAACTCACTTTTAAAAAAACCCACTTATGTCTGGTTTTGTGGGAGCAGGTCACATATTTGGTGACATTTTACTCCTTTCAGCAGAGAACTTTCCATCCGTTACGTTCTAACAATCTGTTCCAGACTAGTGGACTAGCGTGGGCCCGAGTGTGGCCTGCAAGGGTTCGCGCCCCGACGTGCTCTCTGCGGTGTAATCTATACGAAAACGTGAAGGGGTGCGAAAAAAGAGAAAAATCTCGATGGAATTTGGCTCTTCAATCCTATTTGAACTAAAAAGAAGTGAAATTGCACCTCACGATATCCGAAGAAATTGTGAAATGAAAACAATCCAGGTGAAAGAGGGAGATAGTAGGAAGGGCGCATTGAACTCTGGAGGGCGCTGTTTAGGCCGACCCTCTTGCCCATAACGAACAAAGCCGTATCGTTTTAAACTTCTCTTAAGTTATCTTACTCATGTATTTTTACTATAAATAATCGCCCCTTCCCCGCCACAATCCCCTCAGTAAAAAGTCCACAAAAGCCGCGATTCGATTTGTTCTAGATCTAATTCAACACAGGATTTAAAGGTAGGATACACCATTTTGCAGATATCGAAAATATTAACTACCGAATTATTAAGAAATATCTTACTCATTTGAAAGTAAATAATGATTCTAGGCATCCAGAAAAATGATTGCGCTAGATATCCCGTAATTATTCAAAAAAAATTGAATTTTATTTTAAAAAACGCGATCGCCAGACGGCGATCTCGAAAAAACAAAGATAACATAAGAATAACTGCTCGACGCCGGTTGAAAACAAATGCTTTTTTTTCCTTTTTCCCCCCGGCTTTCATGATTGTAAAGCTTCGGACAGGTCAGTTAAACGATATTTGCTATACAATACAACCCCCCAAATCTACCCATTTATGATAATTCAAGCAATTACCAATGGTGTACCTACCTTTAATACAAACGAATTTTAAATACGATTGGCTAAGAATTGTTCTCCTATTTCCAACGGCACTGCAATTTTTTTCTATTGAGATGCACCAAACAAACAACTCCTCAAATGACATTTGATGTGACTTCAAACTAATTACATTGTCGTTTTGTTCATCCGGGAAAACATATTACTATTGACACATTGACCGGTTATTGTAGAAGACGGGGCGTGTGTTTAATATTTTCAAAACGGAATCCAATTACTGCGTTCATGCAACGTTGGGCTGTCGCAATTAATTTCCAGTGTGCTTGGGCAGATGGTAGCTCAATCCACGGGTATTATAGACTCAGACGAGCCATCAAACCGTAATTGCCTGTAGAGGCAGTCGCCGATCGATCTTGGAAGGATCTTCGACGTCTTACAGTACGACCTTTCTGAAGGACCGACTGACCCCCCCCCCCCCCCCTCTCCCCTCTCACAACCCCCCGATGATTTTTTATTTTTATTTCTGAACTAACCTGTCAACTATAAACCTCCCCCCGATAAAAGAGGAAGGTGTGTAAGATGAATTCTAAGTTTAAATTTAAACTATAGGGAAGAAGCTTTTGGGGGGGTTAGGAAATAATGAAAGCTTCAATGAGAAGCTTTCCCTAGATGTTAAACATTGTTTAAAACAATTACTTGTTTCCTAAAGATCTTTTTGTTGTTGTCAGAAACAGTTCTTACAGAGACATTTCGTCAGTGTTTTCATGAGGGAACCCCCCCCCCAAAAAAAATGTAAAATCCAAAAAATTTCGATTCTGAGTTTTAGTCATTTTATTACATTGGGCACAAGAAAAAATTCGATACATTTTTGCAGCATAATATTGTTTATTTTTTCTAAAACGATAATTTTACAAAAAAAAACAAGTGACAAAATCTTTGTACAAAATAATTAATAAAAATAAACCCCTCTGCATACACCATAATGGGGGCGGGAAGTGTACAAAAAACGACCACGTTTTATTAGTAAATTTATTTTAAATAAGAAAAAAAAATTACAGAAATTTTGATTAGCAAAGAGAAAGGATTCGTTACTTGATATTGCAAAAAAAATTCTAAATCTGCCAATACAAACAGATAATTTTTTTTTTGCAATTACATGTATTTTGTGAAGGCACCTTCGATTTTTGCCTATAATGTTCAAGATTGGGATGGAGAAGGCATATTTGTAACAACTCAATGCAGAGTTGATGATGATTTTGTTTCCTCGATACTCGTCCCAGCTCTGTTCTAATTCTACCCCTCAGTTGTAGCCCCAGCTAGCGGGAAAACGTCGTCGACTCGCCCCACAATGTCATTCGGATACTCCGCTAAAGATTTGTTCTGCACAGAAGGAAAACAGAAAAGGACCTTGAATTTCATTTTTTGGATTGCATTTTTTACTTAAAGTTTCAGAAATTAGTAATGTTAGTTTTGTTAGTTTTTTATATGTTAGTTTTTTATATAGCGCTTTAGACTCCCACAATGTGGGTGTATCAAAGCGCTTTACAACTATTATCCCTGTTCACCAGGAACGAGACCATTTCTGCAGCAGCTCAAGATCAGCGCATGTGGTCTCTACCTTCACAGGTACCCATTACTCCTGGGTGGAAAGAGGCAATTGTAGCAAAGTGTCTTGCCCAAGAACACAAACACCATGTTCCCTGCCAGGGTTCAAACCCACGTACCATCGTACAGGAGTCAAACACAATAACCCAGCATGTCAATCAGCATGACTTAATCTAACATAAAATGATTTCAGGCTCTCAAACGCTAATAGTAATACATGCCTCTTTTATTGATTTCATGAATTTAGTCCTCCCTTTTATAGCATTAAACTTCCTCGCAAACCGTGGCTTGTTGCACTAAACCGCCAATGCTTGTAATTATGACCGGGGCGAAAACACCTCATTGTCAGATAGGCCTATAAGGTCGACTGATGCAGGTACAAGGTCTTGTCAAATATCTCCGATTTGCTTAACACAGGCTTTTTCTGCAGTTTGATCTCGAGGCGCATTGATTCTTACCCATACCACACCAACAAGCAAAATGGATATTGGCACAGGTGGATATTAAAGGGATCGTATACTCCAAAAATTTATGGCAATAAAAACTTACTAGGTAAGAAGTACAGCAGCTTTGGATAGTATAATGCATTTTTTGAAACTTTTTACTTCGAAGTGCTGCGGTTATGGAAAAAGATATCACTTTTTAACCAAAAAATCTGAATCTGAGAAGCGTTACTGCAGTGACGTTTCTCAGATTGTGTATTCCAATGCAGATTATTCTTCCTGCGTGGACATAACCGCTCCAGATTTTCGGCAATATCTCAAAATCTCTACCACCTTTTGAAATGAAATTTTTACAGGTTAGTTTTATGGTATATATCTATAACTATATAGGATTCAAACAAACAGTGGGTTCCAATTACCAAACGTATACGATCCATTTAACCATATAGCGCGTTACGCGTTGGTATACCTCGAAGGAATACAAACACTATGTAATGTATATGCACCTGGATATACACAAAACAGTAACTGCTTTGTGAAATGAAAATCCGAAGGAGACATGTTGACGTCTATCATTTTAAACCTCAGTGTATCCAAGTTTATCTGGTACAAAACAATCGACAGAGATGACTTTTCAAAAGGTTCCTGATTTTTTTAAAGGTAAGATACACCATTGGTAGTTGCTTGAATTATGAATGGGTGGGTTTAGAGAGTTGTATTTTACAGTATAAATATCGTTTAACTTACCTGTTCGAAGTTTTACAATCGTGGATGCCAAATAAAGCAAGAAAAATGTCGTTTGTTTTCAACCGGCGCTGAGCAGTGATTCTTATGTTCTTGTTGTTTTCGCGATCGCCGTCCGGCGATCGTGATTTTTTTTTTTAATTCAATCTTTTTGAACTTTTTATAGGATATCTAGCGCAATCATTGTTATGGATGCCTACAATCATTATTTACTTTCAAATGAGTAAGAAATTTCTTAATAATTCGGTAGTAAACAAATTTAAACCCTGCAAATGGTGTATCCTACCTTTAAAGGAAATATGTCACTTATTTTAAAGTAGAAATAACAAAATTAAAATTTAATAAAAAATAAAAAAAAAAATTTAATAAAAAAAAAAAAAAATAAAAATATGAAAACATAAACATACCAAAGATAGCATACAATCATGTGACAAATTTAAATGAAATTTTGTTATGACATTGATTGCAAAATGACAAATTGTTTTCTCTGTGTGCGTTTGGCATTGCTGACGTGTGTAAAATGTATGAAATTATTTGGACAAGTTGTAACAGTCATGAGCGACCAAATAAGACGAAATTGAACATGGCATATGCAAGGTCATGAATTTGTTAGACGAAATTGAAATTAACCGTTTATACAATTGAATGTAAAAAAGTGTTAAAATGTGCGGGAAAACCTATATTAAACAAACTATAAATTACATTTTCTCGTTCGTTATAGACGATGTGCCCTCTGTTTAAATCTGTATTCAAATGTGCCCGGCAGTATGCGCACGCATCATGTTTTACATAAATTTTGTTAAGAGATGACATCAGAGGTCACATAATTCAAAGGCGATCTGACCTGCGACGCCACTCTTTAAGCAAATTTTATGTAAAACACGATGTGCGCGCATACTGCCGGGCACATTTGAAGACAGATGTGAACACGTGACGTCAGAGGGCACATCGTCTATAGGAACAGTTACTTCTCAGTAATTATATTAACAGTCGTTCTTACCAACATTTGAGCCAAATGTGCCATTCGGTGTCTTAAACTCTGACGCCACACCTATAATACGTAAAATGTGTAAAAACAAAATAATATTATATTGTTAATCTCAATTGCCGCTAATGAGAGCTATTAGGAAAACACCCTAACCATAACCCTAACCAAACCTTTACCTCAAACCTTACCCTTATTACTACAAACCCTAATCAATATAACGCTGATTTAGTTTTGATACGTTTGCAACAACCTACGAAATAAAGCTTGAATCACTTTCTTGGCGGTTACCTGCGATTCTCTTCACACTTTCACAGTTTAAAAAATACATCAGCATTCCATCCACTAATTATTCGACCCAGATTTGAAGAAAAAATATATGCAATTTTAAAGGTAGGATACACCATTGGTAATTGCTTGAATTATCATGAATGGGTGGATTTGGGGAGGTTGTATTTTATAGTAAATATCGTTTAACTGACATGTCCGAAGTTTTTCAATCATGAATGCCGAGAAAAGCACGAAAACAGCGTTTGTTTTCCACCGGCCTCGAGCAGTTATTCTTATGTTATCTTTGCTTTTTCGCGCTCGCCGGAGGGCGATCGCAAATTTTTCATTATAAAATTCTATTTTTTCGGAATAATTACAGGATATCTAGCGCAATCATTTTGCTGGATGCCTACAATCATTATTTACTTTCAAATGAATAAGATATTTTTTTAAAAATTCGGTAGTAAATATTTTCGATATCTGCAAATGTTGTGTACTACCTTTAAGTCATAACTTAAAATTAAATGAATGGCTGAAGCATTCAATGTTTTTTTTATTATAAGCGCGAGCTCATTATTAATTTGTAAATCCATAGCTTTGAATAAATGGAGGCATATAAATGGAGAAAATGTAGACATTTTGTGGAGATCAAGAATTTGTGACTTTTGGCTTCCATTTGGGGGATAGTTTTTTAACATTATTAAAACCAACGTGCGGGTCTATCTATTTAGCATAGATGCGGAAGGTTATACATTAGACCTATAGGCCCATAGATTAACGACATTTTAGGGGTGGTTAGAGAAGGGAAATAATTATAAAAACAAATTAATTCGTTCAACCCAATCAAAATTGAAAACAAAAAATGCCTAAGGGTGCATCACCCTAATTGAAAGGATAATTTTTCGGGAGGTGAGTTTCTTTTGGTGTGAATATTAAAAAAGGTGTAATTGGCTAACCTACTAAAAATTGAAAAGAAATGGAAAGATAAAGACCAAGACAATAATCTGATTGTTGTTTGAGAAACCCCAGTGATGTCGGTGTGCATGAAACTTGGTCCTGAACATTGTTGATTTTACACTGTTTTCAATGGGACTTGAATTAGGCTGGTGCACCCCTAAGGGGTCTACTCTACTCCTGAGCCACGACAGGTGGCGTTCTTTTCCCCCCGACTTTGTGCTGTTGGCTATGAGCGCGTATTGAGTGCAATGAAACATCACAGCCATCTCCTTTCAAAGTGGCATTGGGACATGGTGGGTTTCCCTATCACAACATTTTCTAGTATACGTTTGCTGTTCCACCTCAATAGGCAAGGGAAGTAAAATTACCCTTGACCGAGGGAAGGCAGATTCATTTCAACTCACGGGATGCGGTTCAATTCACAAGAAATTGACAACCAAGGTCTGGGACAACAAACAATCCACTTAAAGGGATCATATACGTTTGGTAATTACTCCAACAATTCATGGCAATAAAAACTTACTTGGTTAGAAGTACAGCAGCTTTGGATAGTATAATGCATTTTTAGAAACTTTTCACTTCAAAGTACTGCGGTTATGGAAAAAGATATCACTTTTTATCCCCCCAAAAAATTGAATCTGAGAAGCGTTACTGCAGTGACGTTTCTCAGATTGTGCATTCCAATGCAGATTATTCTTCCTGCGTGGACATAACCGCTCCAGATTTTCGGCAATATCTCAAAATCTCTACCACCTTTTGAAATGAAATTTTTACAGGTTAGTTTTATGGTTTATATCTATAGGCCTAACTATATAAGATTGAAACAAACAGTGGGTTCCAATTATCAAACGTATACGATCCCTTTAATATCCGATTTCCATACTGCATGCCCATTACTTCGACCGTTATTCATACGGTAAAACAAATCCAAGCATTAACTGCCGAAAGGGCGGCCTCTTCTTGGGAGGGCCGGATTAACTTCGCTGAAACAGAAAGGATTGTTTGTTTGAGATAAAGCTTAGCCGCGAGAATGTTTCTAATAACATTATGAATATATTTAATTTAGTCTGTATATATTATATATAGGAACTTCAGCGGTGAGCGACATTTGTCTGAAATATCGTTTGAATCTTAGAGTATATGCCAATATGTAATGGCCATGTCACACTATAACGTTTTAGGCCAACGCGTGAGTAGCGCGTTAAAAATAGTTGATACGCTGGCAAACGCTGAACTTCCACAGAAAAAGTCAAGTGGAACCGTGATTTCAGCGTGTCCATAACGCGTTGTTAACGGGTTCAATGCGTTCGCCAGCGCGTGAGAAACGCGTTAGTAACGCGCTCGACGACTGATGAACGACTGCCCAGCGCGTGAGTAGCGCGTTTGAACGCGCGCCAGCGTACTGCAACGACCACATGGTTAGTTGTATAAAAAGCCGACGCGCTACTACACTAATGGCCCTGTCACACCAGAACGTTTTAGGCCAACGTGTTGGAATTTCGGTAACACGCGGGTAAACGTTGACCACCGCTAGGCCAGCGTTCGCAACACGCTAAGCGCGTTACCCACACGCTGGAACACGCTGGAACACGCTGAGGCAAAAATATATTTTTCAACATACCTAAAATTTTCAGCGTTTGCCAGCGTGTGACTGTGCACGCTGGCGGCGCGCAGGATGGTCGTTACTCACGCGTCGAACGCGCTAGCGATCGTTACCAACCCACTACTCACACGCTGGCGACCCGCTGTCGTATTTTTACTATAAATCAGTGATACGTTCCTCACACGCTGAGCGCGTTCCTCACACGATACTCACGCGCTGGCATACGCTATGAACCCGTTATCAATCTGTATGGACATGCTGAAATCACGGTTCCACTTGACTTTTTCTGTGAAAGTTCAGCGATTGCCAGCGTATCAACTATTTTTAACGCGCTACTCATGCATTGGCCTAAAACGTTCTGGGGTGACAGGGCCATAACCAGCGTGTCGCCAGAGTACGCCAGAGTACGCCAGCGTACGCCAGCGTGCGCCAGCGTGTGAGTAGCGGGTTGATAACGATCGTCTAGCGTGTTCGACGCGTGAGTAAAAAACCTCCAACGCTCCGCCAGCGTGTGCAGTCACACGCTGGCAAACGCTGGAAATTGTATGTATGTTGAAACAAATATGTTTTCGTCAGCGTGTGACAGCATGTCCCAGCGCGTGAGTAACGCGCTCAGCGTGTTGCTAACGCTGGCCAAGCGTTGGTCAGCGTTTGCCAGCGTGTTGCCAAAATTACAACACGTTACTCACGCGTTGGCCTAAAATGGTCTGGTGTGACAGGGCCATAACACAGAGACATAGTTAAAGTTTTATATTTTATACAAAATCCACTTATTTACGATAATTTGAGCAATTACCAATGGTATACCTTTTACCTTGCCTTTTTTATTTAAAGGTGGCCACAATTAAATTATTCTCCAAAATTGTAAGGAGTTAACCATGCCTTTTTGTTCAAACTTTTGCAAAATTTCAGTTTTAAGATTCTGTTTTTAAAGGTTTTTTAAAGTGAACAAAGAAATTGGCAAGACGGGACTCGAACCTCTGACCTCTGGAATACCAAACCCGCGCTCTACCAACTGAGCTATTAGCATTTTCGTTGAAACTGGGAATTTTTAATTTTTTTTCTCGAAAATTATAAATTGCAAGGGGTTCCCCTGGCATTTTTATAAAATTTGACCAAAATTTCATTTTTATCAACAAAACGAATTGTAAGGGGTTGACCTTAAATTTGTATCATCATTTGCCAAAATAAGGTGTGTGTTTTGAGAAATTAAAAACTATTAGAGCCTTGCATTTCAATTAAAATTAGATTTTTCTTGTTCAATTGGCCTTACAAAAACATTTAGTTCTAAAAAGATTCCTGTGGGAGAAAACAAAAATTACGAGTGCTGACCAGGGGTCGGTTTTACATGAACTCGACTACACATGGACCAATTCTCAATGGTTTGTTGAGCCCTTTACCGAATACACCCCCCCCCCCCCGGGCTATCCAGAGTTTAGGGGCTCGTGTTTGACAAGTGTCTTGGTGTCTGCTATTTGTGTAGAGCGCCCTCTTTAGTTGGTTCAACTCGACCGACATTGTGTCGCGCTTTAAACACTGCATAAATGGGTTATATCATGGAGCTATCATAGCTCCATGGTTATATATTGTTTTTTATTGTTTGACCATTATTGTTTATATTCAATGATCATAATACAACCAATTAATGGATGGAGTTTTAAACTAATGCAATAGGTATTTCTAGAGTTATGGTGGTATCCGATCTGCACGTTGCGTACTGTACTTGCGTACGATACGTGAATGCGTGGGATCGAGGCCATACTCTTGTCATGCTTGCCGACGCGGTTCGTGGTGCCAGGTTTGAAAGGTTGCAGTTATTCGATGCATTATTATTGATAGTGAAATTTGGGAAGACACAACATGGCATATTTACTCAGGATATAACCCCAGGCAAATGCTCCTCTGGGACATGTTTTTTAATAAGCTATATTAATTTTCTCAAACTTTTTTGTTGTTGTTGGGCATTTCATTATGAAGAACGCAATGGATGCGGCCAGTGTATGGTGCGCGGAGTGATTTTGAAAAACCCGCCGGAACTATATGCACCACAGTGAAAAAACCGGGACTCCCAAGTGTAACGCCCCTTTTCTTTTGTCTGCTTCCCTACACGACTTAACAAACAAGTGTTTTGCGGCCATGGAGAATGGACAAGTTGCAGGCAGTGTGTTTATAAATCTCAGTAAAGCATTTGATTGTGTTGATCATGAAATCTTACTAAAGAAACTAGAAAGGATGAACATGTCATCTTCTGTAATTAATTGGTTTAAGTCGTACCTAAGTGAACGTAGTCAGTCTGTGAATATTGGTGGCACCATATCAAAGGTCCTGTCCGTAAACACTGGTGTGTAGGCTGTGTTGGGGAACACAATCACGGATTCTTCTTAGCTTGAGTATACCTAATTTAGATACAACAGTTTTTTTCTTACGTATTCGACATGTGGGCCCCAACTTAATGCTTCATCAATAACTACACCCAAACATTTATAAGACTTCACATTTTCAATACGACTATCAGCAATGCATACATTTAAATCAACGTTACATATTTTCTGCCTTGTACCTTGGGGGCATTTAATGCTAGCTTGTTTCTTACGCACCAGTTGTGAAAACTAGTAAGAGCTATATTTAAGCTACTTTCTATTATATTAATGTTGGACGAGTTACACATTACTAATGTGGAGTCATCAGCGTACATAAATAAGTTGCAGTTTGGGGCAATACAAAATGGAAGATCGCTAGTAGTATAAACAATGAATAAAAGTGGACCTAGTATCGACCCCTGCGGAACAATGAGCTTTACCTTACATACGCACTGTGGACATTCCTTTGTCTTTGTGTAGTTAACCAACTTTGACTAAATACTCATTTTTCTCGCTTCCCCAAAACAAATTTACCCTCAAATTTGGATTATGGGCCTCTCAGCTGTCCCTTCTATCTTTTCTATATATAACCCTAACCCGTTTTTCCTCTAGCGCTCTTTTTCGGAAACTGAAAAACGGATTGTGGACGTGTGCAAGTCCACAAACCGTAACCTCTTCCCGCATCGTGTGGACCTATATTGTTCGGAGGTCCACAGTGCGTATGCAAGACTAACTCACACTATTTGTTTGTTCTCACTTCTCTGGTTTTCCTCAAACCCCCCCCCCTCCTCATTACTCCTATTCATACTTATTTGTTAGTTCTTCCCTTTGATCTCCACCCTGGACCCCTTTCCTTGTGGCTTTACCCCTTCTGTTTTTGTTCCTACCCCACCTTTGATCCTACCCACACTGACCTCACCCTTTAATCCCTCAGCCTAATCCCCCGTTTGTTGTTTGTTCCATTGAACTCTGTGCTTTGTTTCTTTTGTGTTTTTTCAGCGTCCATGATGTGCATCATGCTGTATATTGCCCTATATATGTTTGTTTCTTGTACACAGTCATTTAGTCTCTGAAGAAGATCTTGTTAAGATCGAAATATTAGGCCCTCTTAACTTATTTGATTCACACAACAAGTATTAAGTTTAGTTATGCCAACATTAGAGTATTGTGGTATGGTGTGTGGAGGAAGGTACATATCTCACGATAATATGTGAAACAAATGTCTCAAAAGAGCCGCGCGGATAATCCTCAAATGTACCTTCCTCACCCCTTCAGAGGATATGTTTGTCTTAATTGGGCTCCATTTTCAAAAAGACTCAAGTCCAAAAAGGCTATTCTTGTCTTCAAAAGTCTCAACAAAATGACTCCTTTGTACATGACAAAGAATGTTATGCTGTGAGTGGTGCAAATATTTGGAATAATCTGCCCGAACAATTGCGAACATTGGACTCATTAAGCACATTTAAATCGGAGCTCCGACATGTCATCCGTTAGATATTATGCCAATTGCGCTAATCTACGGAGTTATAACTTGGTTGCCACTATAATGTGGAGCCAGATGGGAATTTCCCCTTCTCTTTTTCCGCCCAAAGGTTTTTTTTGGCGGGTTTTCGCCTATCTCGTAAATCAGAATTGATATCAATGTTTTGGATTCCTGTAAATATCCTTGTACGTCTGTAAATATTACGTTTGCAACTTTCTGTAAATGTTGTATTTATATGTACTGTTATTTTATTTAACGATGTATGCAGGGCCCCAATGAAAACCAGTTTTAAACTGTTTGGGCACACCCTGGGTAAAGAAATGGAATAAATAAATAATGATAACTTTTTGACAAATGACAAACTGAGGCCAGAGTGAGGCATGAAAAAAAAAATCTCTTAAAAGTCATTTTTGAACAATTAATCAGTGGCAAAACTAATTGCCCTTTTATTTAAATATGTCTTCAGCTACGTATACCTGAACAATGACACAACTGTAATCTTGCATTCCATATTCTATGTAACTGTGCTAAACCATAAGGCATTTCTATACCATGTATAACTTCCTATCTTGCAATCTAATAATAAGTTAGAGTTAGGGTTAGATTACGGTTAAACTAAGGTTTTGGTAGGGGTTGAAGATTTAGGTTTAGGCTAAGGGTGTGATTTACGTTTACCGGTAGAGTAGTAATCGAGAGTAAAAAAGGTAAAGAACTATTGTAAAACGGGGTAACTTTGGAAATTTGGGGGCAACTTTGGCAGATTGTTTATATGAGTAAATTTGTGTGGGATTTATAAAATATCTTTCTTGATCAGAATAGATAAATAAAAAAGCCAAAAATACAAGTAAAACTCCATGCTATAACATCCAAATTATTGGAAATAGTTGACAAAGTAATTACCCCTGTGTGCCAAAGTTACCCCATTGTACGGTACTTAGTAGAATCTTTAGTTTAAATTTTCTAAAACTGACAATGTATATATAAAAAAAAAACTAAAAGAAAAAAAATATATCGGGTACATTGGTTGGTTTTTTTGAAAACAGAAAATTCTGGGAATAGTTTTGTTCAGTTTATTGACTTAAAAGCAACATCTTTTGGAGTTATTAATGTTTACTAATAATTAAACGACCAAAGGTTCCGAAAAAAAATTAGGGTTGCGCAATCGCTTGTTATAAACAAAGATTTACGGCATTCGCCGATGTTCTCGAACCGTAAGAAATAAATTGCGAACCACTTAAATCCAGTGTCACTCTGGAGGCAATAAAGCCCAAATTCTTGAAGTGTATCTGTAGGGTACACAAACCGAAGGTGAACAAAAAAACACGCACAAATCCGGCAATTCCTGCAATTTTCACTCGGAGTGGTTGCGTGTCATTAAGTTAATGCACCGGATCAGTTTATAAGGTTATATCCTGAAGGCTTTCCTTTTTTGTTTTCACTTCTTTTTCTCATAAATGTCATCCTGAAAGCCAATTTCTAATGGACTCGGGAGAACGTGAGGATTCAATCTCAACAATAATTTGTAAACGAACAAAAGAAGTTCGAAGAGACCAGGGTTGTAGTCACAAGTCCCTTCATAAAGGCAGTCACAAGTAACTGGACGAACAATGACAAAGGAATGTTTTTGTCAAAGCTGATTTGAATAGCTTGCGATTTGAATTAGAACTGGTGGACTTGTGATGGACTTGCAGGGACTTACAGGGACTTGCAGGGACTTGTGATGGACTCGACTACATCCCTGGAAGAGACTGACCTAAAGTACGTGCGTGCACATTTTGTAACAGGCAGACGTGCCGCCAGAACCTGCGCATAAACTTAATTAAGATTGTTAGTGGTTAAATTACAGTCGCGACTACCAGTACCATTGGGTCCTGTCCAAGTTAATTCATTTATAATTACTGTGTCTATACTATAGTAAGGAGAGAGTTATAGGTGTCGCGCCCACGCATCACATGTATTAAATTTGGCTCCTTTTAAAGCGAGCTGTGGTTGAGCAGGTGCCAACCTTTGTTGGGGGTTATGGTGTGACACCGTTTCAATTTCCTTTTCTATATACCACCCGCTTTCTTAATTTAAGCCTTTAGTTTATAATCTTTTATAAATTCAGCTTGAATACCAATTTGTTTTGCCGCCACTAATGTGATTCATTTTAAAGAATCTTACCTAATACCACATCCTCATTAACCCATGCCTAGTTTAAAGGTAAGATACACCATATCGAAAATATATACTACCGACTTATTAAGAAATATCTTACTCATTTGAAAGTAAAAATAATGATTCCAGGAATCCAGCGAAATGATTGCTCTAGATATCCTGTAATTATTCCGAAAAATATAATTTTTTAAAGAAAAAAATCGCGATCGCCGGACGGCGATCGCGAAAAAACAAAGATAACATAAGAATAACTGCTCAATGCCGGTTGAAAAAAACCCGCTGTTTTTCGTGCTTTTCTCGGCATCCATGATTGTAAAACTTCGGCGGGTCAGTTAAACGATATTTACGATAAAATACAACCCCCAAATCTACCCATTCATGATAATTCAAGCAATTACCAATGGTGTATTCTACCTTTAACCCATGCCTAGTTGAATATATAAAAATGTTTGTTATTTTACCAATTTTATTAAAAATACTAAACAAATCAATTTAAAACGGGGCCCACTCAAATTCGTTTTAAATTGAATGCTTCCTTACATGAGCATTCGGAAATCTAACAGAGTCGTTTGATTTAGTTGAGCAGTATTTTGAGAAAAGAAGTTCTTTCAAATAACTAACAATCCTTTGGTTCATTCTAATTTGTCGAAGAGGTCGATCAAGAATTCGATTTATTCAATTGGAAATTATTGTTCACATGTGTGAATTCAAATTCGTTTCGGGTGCACGGAATGCAATCGTGTTTGCCTATATAAAAACAAAATAAAAAAATGGGAACATTTATTAGATTTTTATGTTAAAGGGATCGTATACGTTTAGTATTTACTCCAAAAATGAACGGCAATAAAAACTTACTTGGTAAGAAGTACAGCAGCTTTGGATAGTATAATGCATTTTTAGAAACTGTACACTTCGAAATACTGTGGTTATGGAAAAATATATGACTTTTTATCCCTAAAAATTTGAATCTGAGAAGCGTTAATGCAGTGACGTTTCTCAGATTGTGTATTCCAATGCAGATTATTTTTCCTGCGTGGACATAACCGCTCCAGATTTTCGGCAATATCTCAAAATCGCTACCACCTTTTTTAAATGAATTTTGTCCAGGGTACAGGCCCAGTCCCACTGCACTTGCGCACGAATTACTCATGAATTGCGCATACAATTTTCTTCGTGCGTGATTCGTCAGTGATGTGCGTAAATCCCACGTGTTTCACACGTGGAGCATCAGTTTTTGTAAGTGATTGTACGCGGAGACGGGTTTGTGCGCGATCGCCGGTTTTGAACGGTTCAAAAATTTTTCCACGCACAACGTGCGCGATTATACGCAGTTTATGCGCAGTTTGTACATAGTTTAGACGTGGAAGGTGCGTGATATGTCCATGTTCTGTCAGTGTTCCGTCAGTGCTTGTGCGTCAGGAACTGGCTCCTAGCACGCACATCACTGACGAATCACTTACAGAACACGCACATATCACTTACAAAACACGCACAATCCACGTATGTTCCACTTACAATCACTTACCAAAATTATTATTGTGCGTGGAATGTTCTTTGTCAGTGATTGTAAGTGATACATGCGCAGTTTATACGCGATTCATCGGTGATTCTGACCACGCACAACCCCAGAAAATGACCAATTTCTCCACGAACAATCACGCACAAACCAATTTTATGCGTGATTTATGCGTGATTTATGCGTGATTTATGCGTCATTGGCAATGGGACTGGGCCTTTAGTTTATGGTATATATCTATAACTGTATAGGATTGAAACAAACAGTGAGTTCCAATTACCAAACGTATACGATCCCTTTAAACAAACTTTGCTAACTTTTATGGAAAGGTTCCAAATAATTATAGGAACACAAATAAAGAATAATTTTTTAATTCAAAACAGTAGAAAACTTTTTTCTTAATTGCGCAAGTACATTTTCATGAGTACAAGTGCCCCAAAATGTACTCAAGTATTATAGTATACGATTATACGAGTAACAATGTCTGACACAAGACAATGATTATGAACAAGAATATTATTCAGAAAACTTAAGCCCTGTTCGCACTGGACTTAATTTGGGCAAACTAACCGAGCCAATGGGTAACTTACCCATTTCAAGTCCAGTGCGAACAGCCTGGGTAACTTTCCTCACAGGTAACTTACCCACGCCGCGTGGGTAGTTTAACCGAGCCAAAGGTGCCCAGGAAGATTGACCAGGTCAGTTTAACCGAGCCAGAAAATCCAGTGCGGACGCGACGTCGCGGTTAAATCTTCCATCACCCATTATGTAAGAAAATTATGTTGAGAGATAGCGTCGGGAACAGACGATCCGGTCGTCAAGTCGCGGTCATAGGTCACGCAGGGCGCCCTCTTTATTGTTTTGGAGCCAGCTCGGTTAGTTTACCCATGGAGGAATAAGAAGGTTCCTCCATGGTTTACCCATGGTCTCGGCAATTCTACCCGCGTCAATTAAATCCAAGTGCGGACGGTGGGAAGATTAACCCATCGGAATGTTACCCGGCGTCATGGTAAAGTTACCCAAAATGTTTATCCAGTGCGAACACGGCTTAACACTGTCTGTGAAAGAAAAGTAGTAATACTTACTTTAATAAGCATCAATCCAACACTCAGAGTTTGAATATGTACGGTGGATAGGCGATGGGGTTATGCCTTTAATGATGTAAGCATGTATTTGGTACATAGTCAAAATAATGTCATAGGGCAAAAGCAGATTTCTCCTTGGAAGAAATTATAGGTAAAAAGCAAGGGCAGACACATTTTCTAAATATATTTATTCGAAGGACAAATCTGCGATGGCCCTATAGCAAAATATCTTTCTCATTATGACATACCTTGACTGTGTGTCAAATTCCCTGCTTGAAAGAAAAGAAATTGACTGTGTACGAAAAAAACAAACCACCACGCGGATAGAACATTATGTACGCTTTGATGATTTTTGATTTATTTGATTGCTCAAATCGGGAAAAGGCAGCAAAAAAATGTAACTAAAGATTGGTGAAAACGTAGTCTTGAAAAGAGAATGGAAAAAACCAACTGAACTACCATTTTTTTAAAATTTATGCACGAAAGCGAAATTTAAGATAACAGAGAAACAGAAACCGCAATATAAACAAAATCGAAAAGATGCATGAATCTAAATTAAATATACGTGTTGATGACAAAAAAAGTGTTTTTTATTGCTGAATTTGACCCGTAAAACCTAGCTATATATTCTGATATGTCCGAAAGGTTAACGCCTTTATTGAAGATAAAGTCTATATTTAACTATAACGTTGTTCTAAAAGATGAATACATCGCAATTCAGATTTAACATTATAATGGATCATTCAAAGAAATAATGCTACACATCCTAAATACGGATAATAATATGTTAAATCCATCACCACAGATTGCCAGTATGCATGTCAGCGATGGTTCAGGGATGTAGCATCATCTACGCTGGATCAAAGCCGGATCGATCTTTTTGCCGTAAATATACCCGCTATACGCCGTCCTGATAGGTAAGTTAGATTCCCCACTTCATTGAGGTGCAGACAGGCCACAATGCACACGACATTAAACATCTTCACACGTCTGACGATTTTAAGAACCTTTTACGCAAACACAGGCACTGGCTGTTTTTTTCTTATTAAAGGGATCGTATACGTTTGGTAATAAGCCATTTGCGCGTGACCCCGAGCTAAATTTGAATAACATCTGGTACACTGACTTTCTCACACAGTTTGGCACCGTTAAACTTTAAATTCTCCAGACCAAAGACACTGTTGCCATATCACATGATTCGGGGCAAGCTCTTGCATAGTTACGTAACAGACGTTCAGCACCAATACATTGTTCACAATGGGTGGGAATGGCACAAAGACACCAGACCATTCCGGAGCTGGGGGTTGCTATATACCCAGCACGATATGTGGCAGAGGGGTACCCCCCTCTTATCCCTATACTTTATACGCACTCAACACTATTGTAACCTAACCCATTCTCCTTGAAACCTAAAAGGAATTCCTGAGATTCCGGGAACACAATGGTCAACACAAAAGAGGGGGTGGGGGGGGGGGGAGGGGGGGGGGGGGGGTTTCTCTGCCACATATCGTGCTTCATATGTATAGGTTGCTAGCGTAAGTTCAACGGTGCCAAGCTGTGTGAGCAAGTCAGTGTACCAGATGTTATTCAAATTTGACTCGGGGTCACGCGCAAATGGCTTATTGGAACCCACTGTTTGTTTCAATCAATCATATAGTTATAGATATATACCATAAAACTAACCTGTACAAATTTCATTTCAAAAGGTGGTAGCGATATTGAGATATTGCCGAAAATTCTGGAGCGGTTATGTCCACGCAGGAAGAATAATCTGCGTTGGAATACACAATCTGAGAAACGTCACTACAGTAACGGCTGTAACGCTTCTCAGATTCAAATTGTTGGGGATAAAATGTGATATATTTTTTAATATAACCGCAGTACTTCGAAGTGAAAAGTTTCCAAAAATGCATTATACTATCCAAAGCTGCTGTACTTCTTACCAAGTAAGTTTTTATTGCCATTAATATTTGGAGTAATTACCAAACGTATACGATCCCTTTAAAGATATGAGCCTATTCGCAATAATATTGCTTTCACGAGCTAGCCTCACACAACACTAAAAGACTTTAATTTAAAAGACTTTATTTAACTATTCCTGTTTTTAATTAAAGGTAGGATACACCATTGGTAATTGACTGAATTATCATGAATGGGTAGATTTGGGGGTTGTATCTTATCGTTTAACTGACCTGTCTGAAGTTTTACAACCATGGACGCCGAGAAAAGCACGAAACACAGCAATTGTTTTCAACCGGCGTCGAGCAGTTATTATTATGTTATCTTTGGTTTTTTTCGCGATCGCCGTTCGACGATCGCGAATTTTTCTTTATTAAATTTTATTTTTCGGAATAATTAGAGGATATCTAGCGCAATTATTTTGCTAGATGCCTAGAATCATTATTTACTTTCAAATGAGTAAGATATTTCTTAATAATTCGGTAGTACATGTAAATATTTTCGTTATCTGCAAATGGTGTATCCTACATTTAAAGCAAAGTTCAACATAAAATAGCCATTATGTTTTTAATTCGTTATTGAAAAAAACAACCAAAACTTCAAATAACCCGGATCTTCCTGATATGCTTCATGTATATTCCAACATTATGGCAGCACTCAAAGCATGATCCCACTTTTAACAAGTGCATTTTGTTTTGGTGAACTCTTGTCCCAACAATAGTCCGCGTATACTGTTGTGACATTTGAAGATGCAAGACAGATGTGTTTTGGACAGCCAAACGACAGGCAATTTACGAGGTGTATGTTTTGACACCCTGACAAGGCACCGCCACATCATTGCTGCACTTTCATCTTATTAAATGAAGTGTCAATGTTCTCTTGGCTTAAAATGTGCACAAATATCTGTCATGACGGATGGGAGCGTATTCGTGCAAGCCATTAAGTAATTAAGTATGCAAGTTCATTACTTGACTGTACATTGTACCTGCAAAGGCTCTCGTTTTTCCATGTACCACTTGTGCACGAGCGTCCAGTGCTCGCCTAGTGGGGTTGCTTGTTGCGTGGTTGCTGCTGCTGCCGTCGCCGTGGGGTACGGGTAGACACTCTGGCGGGTAGCTTGAATCATCACGGTGTCTTGAAATCTCATCCTCGCTCTACTTACACGTTTTCAAGGGCTTTAAAGAGTTCCGATGGAATGGCATCTTGGAGCGAGCTTTAACATAGCTTGTTTCAAAAGATTTAGTAAGGATTTTTAGCGTTTACCTTTGAACGTCTTATTATTGGTATTTATTTATTTTTTATATATATTTTGTATCGTTACCATAGCAGAAGTACGTGTCTCGTGTGGAACTTTGTGGCTCAGTACAACTATTACGTCATAATACCGTTTCTATCCGGTTCGTAAGCGCTACGCCATAATCGCGCACGCACCATTGATTAGTAGCGCTCATTGGCTAAACGCGCATTAGCGCGTTTCCATTGTTGCATTCATTGTTCCCCATTATATATAACAGAGACCAATGGTTGCATTTTACTCTGTGTGAAGTGAGCGTTTATGACGTAGCCGCATACGCGTTTCTGATAGAACCACGCGCATCCCACTAGAACTTAAGGCCTAGTTCGGGCGGTCTGGGCCCAATTTCTTGGCTCTGCTTACCGTTATCGAAAAATCCCTGCTTACTATAGCAGAAAATTCGGTGCTTACGGTAAACGTATTTCACACGTTAGCGAGGAATTTTGGTCTCTGAGCATGCGTACATCCCGTAACTAAGGATTCTGTACTTACATGATAAGCACAGACTTTTTCTGTTAGCGCGGTTAGCGGAAAATGGTGACCGTAAGCGCGGAATTCCGTGGTTAGCAGAAATTGGGCCCACTTCTTGACACGCGTAACTTGTTCTTGCAAAACCATGATGGATAGGTGGTGTGTGTTCTTGTTCCGAGTGCAATGTTCACGGGTCGCGTTCCCGCCGTTCGAGCGCGAGAACAGAGTTCGCATGTCAAAAACAGACCGCCCGAACTCGGCCTAAGCTACGTTACAGTCGGTTTTGCCACGCGCGCACACGCGATCGAACACGCTAGTGTTGATAGCAACACTAGCCCCAAAGAAGGACGCCAAGTTCGAAAATTCGGCCCCACCAATAATACGGGTGAGCACTTTATTTATCTGAAGTCTTCACATTACAAATTGTTACAGTGCTACGCAGCACCTTATTTGTCTTCTTTTAATTATTCTTGAACCGTGTCCCTTCTTCTCGATTCGCCAGACAGGCTATGTTTAAAACATTTATTTTGACTCGCGTGGGATTCGTCTTAACCAGTTCGCGCCGGGATTATTTTAACATCGCCGAGCCGACGGGCGGGATTATTTTTAACGAAACTCGATCCGAAGCGTGTTCAGGCTGATAGTGCCGGGAAGCACACCCACGCATTTCCGGCCTTGCGCGCTGCTGACATACATTTCCGAACTTGAACTTGGCGTGTTTATGCGTCATCCGTTTTGAATTTGGGGTAATTTTTTGCGTTTATATACGTCATCCGGCGCGAACTGGTTAAAGGTAGGATACACCATTAGTAATTGCTTGAATTATTATGAATGAGTAGATTTGGGGGGTTGTATCTTATAGTAAATATTGTTTAACTGACCTGTCCGAAGTTTTAAAACTGTGGATGCCGAGAAAAGCACGAAAAACAGCGTTTGTTTTCAACCGGCGTCGGGCAGTTATTCTTATGTCATCTTTGGGTTTTTTCGCGATCGCCGTCCGGCGATCGCGAATTTTTCTTTATAAAATTATATTTTTGGGAATAATTACAAGATATTTATAGCGCAATCATTTTGCTGGATGCCTAGAATCATTATTTACTTTCAAATGAGTAAGATATTTCTTAATAATTAGATAGTAAATATTTTCGATATCTGCAAATGGTGTATCCTACCTTTAACATTTCGACCGTGTTGGTATCGCCGTCATCCGTGTTGGAGCTGTATTGGGTCGCGACGGGCACAAGTTGCCATCGCCTTAAATCGTCTTCATTCGATGCTATAGCGATGCCCAGACGATGCCCAGACAATCTGCAGACGATTTTTTATAAATTATAAATTCGTCTCTATTCGCGTTTGATCGCCCCAGGACTTTTGGAATTCCCAAAGTTCTGGCGCGATCAAACGCGAACAGAGACGAATTTCTAATATTAAAAATCGTCTGCAGATCGTCTGGGTATCGGCTATGTGAAAACGTGGCTTTATACCCCCTTCACATACACGGATTTTTCTTACGAGTCCTTACGGATCGCACAAATTCACATATCTTTCACGGATCCTTACGATTTGGCTACTTTTACGACCGAATTAAGAGTTGTTACGAGTATATAAAATTCTTATATATATAAAATCTCAACGTAAACAAATCGTAAACGAACCGTAACAAATCTTTAAACAAATTGTTACGAGTCATTTACGGATTCTTGCGAGCAGATTACGGATGGTTATGTGTTGTTGCGAGCGGTTTACGATACTTACGGATTGTTAAGAGCTATTTATGAGTTATTTACGGAAAAATCAATCCGTGGACAATGTCAACAAATTTGCCTCCTCTTTCACGGATCCTTAACCTTAAGAGTGTCTGCGAGTTGTTGCGAGTTATTGAGACGGCGATCGCGAAAAAAACAAAGATAACTGCTTGACGCCGGTTGAAAACAAACGCTGTTTTTCGTGCTTTTCTCGGCATCCGTGATTGTAAAACCTCGGATAGGTCAGTTAAACGATATTTACTATAAAATACAACCCCTCAAATCTACCGATTCATGATAATTCAAGCAATTACCAATGGTGTATCCTACCTTTAACTGTACAGCAGAAAATTGGTTGGCGCTGATATAAACTTTTTACACTGAATTTAATACAAGTGTTAAAATCTGGTATTTTTATATTTTCTTTTCCCCGTGAACTTGTTGGAATTGTCGATTTAACGTGTAAGGGTGGGCATCCATTCATACGTGATCCGTGATTCGTGTCTGTGTCCGCTTCCGTGTCCGTGTCCGCTTCCGTGTCCGTGTCCGTAAAAATTTGCGCAGTGAGCGATTTTCACTGACCCACACTGAAACGGACGTGTTATTTTGAAGTTTGGCAGGATCTAAATTGCGACAAAGACACAGCGATCTCGACATCTTGTCAGTCCAGGGGGAAAGGGGTGTTTTCACGTATCTCAACACGTATATATGGATGTTCACTTCTCACATAAACGGACATGTACACGGACGCGGACACGGATCACAGATCACGGATCACGGATCACGTATGAATGGATGCCCCAGTCACACCGGATCGTACGATTTCTGGATCGTGCGATTGGTGCGATTTGGCAGAGATACGACCAATCGCCAATGTTTGCAACGATCTCCGCATAGCGGTAGTATGCTGTGATTGCTCTTAGGACTGGTACGTACGATTGGTGGCACGCTTGGTCGTGCGATCACAAGCAATTTGTGAAGATTGATCGCAAAATCAGTCCTAGGTAATCGTGCGACTAGTACCAGGTACCCACGATTGATCGTACGAGCAATCATGTATACCTGCGACCACTCGCACGATCAGTCGTGTATACCTACAACCAGTTGCACGACTAATCGTGCGACTGTGGGACTCGCGATCATCCACGACTGGTGGTGGGAGCATGCACGACTGATGGTACGACCATGTAAGACCTGTCTGCAACCTCTTACGATTTGGAATCGCAGGTCAGAAATTTTGAACATGACCATCGACCTTGCTGCGATGAACTTTTCTGTGGCGATGACCCACGACCTCTGCGACCAGTCGCACGCTCTTAGTACGATTTGCCCAGGATTGCAACCTTTTTCGGTCGCAGCTAGGTCGTAACCTGGTCGCAAGCCCGGTGTGACTGGGCCTTTAAAGGGGTCTTATAAGTTCCTCGCATAGAAAATGCATATTCCCATGAAACATGTGACTTGAAAATATTTTCACACAAAATGCTTTAGTCTGTATTAGATTTCGTAGAGTGGTTCTTTCAGTGTTTTGTTTGTCTAAATGTTTGCCAGGTTATCGATGCGGATTGTGTACACAAATCCAAGCTTTTGGCGCCCAAACAAGTAAGGCCTCTTGGTGGTGACAACACTGTTTCTCATTCTGGTGGCTTTCGGTGTTACTTGATATCGTTTTCGTGACTTCTGTAGGTGTTGACAAAGAAAACCCATAGAATTGGGCGAGGCAGAGAATAATGTATGAAAAATACTCCGGAAAAGATCAGTTTTCCACTTCAGTTCTGCATTCTAAAGAATTTTAGGTGCATCTGGAAAATCCCCCAAATGAATGAGTTTTTCCTCGGGCCGACATTGCCAAATTGTAACTCGAGAAAACCTATCGATATCGTTTTTATCGCTCGATTCTATTCATTCGTTTCAGAAGTGTGCTTTTGAGGTCCCCACATATAGTGTGAAATCTCGAAAACAACCACGAAAGGAGATTATATACCAAACAGCGAGATAACCACTTGGGATTATACATTTTGGCGGGAAAAAGTACAATGAATGAAGTGCCGCCGGCAAAACTTATAGAAGACATTATAAAGTGGGAGCAACTTGCTCAAAAAGCCGTATGACCGCTAGATATACTCGGCAAATTGCGGGAGACACTTAAATCCTATGGATCCATGTGCCACATACATGTAGTTCGAAATTGATATCATGTCTATATACAAGGTGTCTCTAAAAGAGTATACCTATTTTCAAATTCATATTATTGCAAAACTACTGAATGTTTCTGAAAAATACAAATGTATGTTGAAAGGGTAGAATACCCTTTGTCAAATGGTAAAAGGTTCATTATGTCATTGCCATGAATGACTGAACAAACAAGACAGTTATAAAAGGTACTGAAATCACAAGGTACTGACAAGTTGGGATGATAAGGCGGGCACATGAAACGAAGATGCCAGCTATGCATTAACAGGAATAGTGGCCATGTGGAGGGTACATCACCTTACATTTGTGAGGTAAAAGTGTATCACAACAAGAAAGGGATCCGACAAAAATGATTCATCGACCCAGTCATTGCTTTTTCAATGTGTTTAAACCGTAAAATAATTTGTCCTTACAAACACCTGCCTGAGCTTTGTCACACAAGTAAAAACAACTTGTCACAGTGCTGATTTCAGTACCTTTCATACCTGCCATTCATGGCAATGACATAATGAACCTTATACCATTGGACAGAGGGCATTCTACCCTTCCAACAGACATTTGTATTTTTCAGAAACATTAAGTAGTTTTGCGATACTCTGAATTTGAAAATGGGTAGGGCCTATACGTTTTAAAAACAACCTGTACAATAATATTCATTTCAGGACCAGCGTCGCTATTGGCCTTCTCAGTAGGCCCTACGTTTTCATATTGTCCTATCGCCGTTTGCGAGTTAGCCACGCCCCCTGAACATCATGTAATGTTCAACAGACGCTACGGTTTGATGATGGTCATTATTATTATACATTTCTGGTAATGAAACCAAGGATCCCCAGCTGCTGACAGGAAAGATGATTAGTCCCCCAAGGCCCCGAATTGATGAGAAACCAATCAGTTTTATTAATAATTCTTTCTGGTATTAATGAAACCAAGAATCCTTCAAAAGCGCCCTAGGCACTGTAGCTCGTAAGCCTGAAGAAACATACAGTAAGAAGACAATGAGAAGAAGGTAGAGTTACGTTTAGAGGCGGGAGGAAAACCCCAGAAGGATATCCTGGAGAAAACCCACGAAGTCAGGCAAGGACTGAAAACCCAATCGACATAATTGGCCCAGGCCGGATTTGAACCCGGGTCATAGCGGTGGAAGGCGAGGAAACAACCGCTACGCCAACCTCACTCCATTAACGGCATAAGGTCAATTATTTGGCCGATTGTAATCTGAGATGTTTATGACCACTGCGTGTTATCATTGGGATGCTTCAAATCCTTTAATGGCAGGGTAAATGTCCCCCAGAAGACTTGGTTTCAGTTTCATTCGAGAAGTTTTACCTCAGGGTAATTTATATGCTGTCGGCACAATCCTGCGTCTAATCGGTTTCCCCAAAAAACAAAGCCATCCCTTGTTTTGAATATATAAAAAAAAATGAAGACGATATTTGCATTAATGAAACACGAGACAACGTCAAACGCTGATTACAAATTGGAAAGCTAAGTCCGGACAACGAATGACGACGGTATGCCTCAGTCCATCTCTCCTCCACCACGTTAAACGCTTGCACGAACCTTTCAGATGTAATGTTACATTTAAGCAAGAGATCTGGCAAGTCAAGTTGATTGAATTTGCAGTGCAGAACGATTTACGGGGAAATTGGGTGCTTAAAGTGGCAGGTTATATCCCTGGATATGCCCCAGATCTGCCGCCCGGAATTTACGATTTCACGATGGCAAATACACTGCTGTCAAATTCGCTTGTGCACATGCTTTGTGTGTATAAATAGTCAGTGAACTTACCGTTACCGGGCGGATAAAAGCACCACAGTTGGAACGAGGATCCCATTATGCTCTAGTCATTAATATTAGCCGTGCAGGAGCCCTTCCGGAGTTTAAAAAAACCCAATATGCCTAATTTGCATAAATCGTAAATACCTGCCGTGTAACATGTTTGTTCCCATAGTTGGATACATTTTTTTTTTTTTTTTTAAAGGTTTATTTTGGTGATTCTACTTACATATCCTTACTTCAATAACATTTTCTAAAGCGTATCAGTGACTGAATAATTATGAGAACGTAGTACCGAATCCTAAATGGCTAATAATTATAACTCTAAAGTTGCGTGTATTTAAATTGTCTCCAGATATCATCAAGTAGTCTTGCCAAACCTCGGTATTGATGAGCTTTACATTCACCAAATTGCTTAATGGCACAGTTAACCATATTAAAACCTTATGGGAAATCATACGAACAATAATAACATTGTGATATTTAGCCTAGCAAACAAAAACAGGGAGAAAACGAGGTGTTCTGTCACTTATATGATTTCGAAAATGTTTTTGAAGTAGAGATAATATATGTAAGTAGAATCACCAAAATAAACTTAATTAAAAAAAATATATAAAAACATGGGAACAAATATGTTACACGGCAGGTATTTACGATTTATGCAAATTAGGCATATTGTGTCGAAAACCTTTCCCACATTTGAAGCATAATTGTGGTGGTCATTGTGTTTGCGGAATGTTGTAGTTTTTCAGGAATTCTTTTTCCTTTTTCCTCAATATGTTTCTTTTGCGACATGTCGATAAATATAAACTTTAACCAGCTATAACTTGTTAAAGGGATCGTATACGTTTGGTATTTACTCCAAAAATTTATGGCAATAAAAACTTACTTGGTACGAAGTAAAGCAGCTTTGGATAGTATAATGCATTTTTAGAAACTTTTTACTTCGAAGTACTGCGGTTATGGAAAAAGATATCACTTTTTATCCCAACAAAATTGAATCTGAGAAGCGTTACTGCAGTGACGTTTCTCAGATTGTGTATTCCAATGCATATTATTCTTCCTGCGTGGACACAACCGCTCCAGATTTTCGGCAATATCTCAAAATCGCCAACACCTTTTGAAATAAAATTGTTACAGGTTAGTTTTATGGTATATATCTATAACTATATAGGATTGAAACAAACAGTGGGTTCCAATTACCAAACGTATACGATCCCTTTAATGAAATGTCCGTTTGAAGCGCAACAAACAGTATCGTAAGGAGAATGTCATCCTCTTTTTTTAAAACCTGCACTCATTTCTACCTCTTCGCAGTTCCGTCTCATTTTGCCAGTATACCCCTAACATATTTATGTGAGTTGTGGCAGATTTAACCGTCTTATACGCAACAAGCCCACAAACCGAAGGACACTCAATTTGGCAAATGGAGGAAGCGTGGAGAAAACAACCAAACCTGTAATGTTACAAGATGCGCGACGAACATGGAAAGTGGTTCTGACGCCCACGGCACCTCGGGCTCATGCTTAATAGCTAGGTGCAACGAAAGACAGGTTTGTAGACGCTCCTAGGCTTTTAGTTTTATCCTGTCAACTTCTTCTTCCTAGACAACTGGTTATACAACAATGTATATTATGTATATATATTGAAATCAAATAAGTTAAGAGGGCCTAATATTTCGATCTTAACAAGATCTTCTTCAGGGACATAATGGCTGTCTACAAAGTACAAGAAACAAACATACAGGGCAACATACAACATGATGCACATCATGGCAGGCGGGAGAAACACAAAAGAAAAAGCATGTAAAGAGTCCAGTGGAACAACAAAAGGAGGATTACGTTGAGGGGTTAAACGGAAAGGTCAGTGTGGGTAGGATCAAAGAAAAAACTAACAAAGAAGTATTAATAGGAGAAATGTGGAGGGGGGGGGGGGGGGGGGTGGAGGTTTAGGACAATAGACAGGGGAAACCAGAGGAGTAAGAAAAAATAAGAACAAACTGCTGGCAAGGATTAAATCTGAAACAGATGACAAATGGGAGAAAGCAATATAAGTTAATCATTTCCTAGTTGGATGTTGAGCCCATGTGGTTGAATAGTCCGAAGACGATTCATCCAAACTTTCCCCCGGCTGAAACGGACTGAGTATGACAGACATGACAGAGACTGAGTATATATATTTAATTAATAAATACCTGGGACAGTTTAGGCATTCCTATTGGTCGAGAGCCCGTCACGTGGCCGGTATTAAACGGACGATAAAGACATGGCTGGAAGTGTTTAAAACCAGCTATAGCAACAAAATACGTCACGCGATGTCGCATTATACCCGTCCCCAGGGCTCACTTTATTTTTTAGTAAGAATGGGTGGTGTTGGGCGCGTACAGCTCGACACCCTGGGAACGAGGTTGCCAATGGCAGTAATAGTCTGGTTCCTAGTAAATACGCTTTATTGCATGTATTGTGTAGAGCGACAGAGGCGGAAACATGTCATTTGACACACACAGAATGGCGAAACACCGAAATTTACTTGCGACAATTTTCCCTGATTTTCCTGGCTTTTTTGGCTGAATTTTACAAAAAAGGTATTTATGAATGGGAATAAATGTGTGTTCGGTCGGTATTAATCACTCTGTTTAATACCGCTTGGAGTCTGGGTGCTGATAATTACCCTCGCCTTCGGCTCGGGTAATTATCAGCACCCAGACTCCAAGCGGTAATAAACAGAGTGATTAAAACCTCTCGAACACACATTTATTCCCTTATTATGCCACGCTTGAGTAGTCTGATGTCCATATCTGCGCAAGATCTCAAAGAGGGTTTTCCGAGATGTTTGGCTTCTCTCATATCATTGTACAAAAGTGTGTGTCAAAATGTAGACGTCAGCTGTGTGCCTAAAATGTTCAGCTGCAACAGATATATTTTGCTGTATTGATCGATAAGGATTGCCTGCCAGTTGGTGCAATGCACGGTGTTTTCGGTGCACTCAACTTCACAGGACAATTTTGCAAATTTCTAAGACCTTCTTTATACATATCTCATCAGACTTTATAGTAGGCCTATGCATAACAATTAGGCCTCCTATAAGTTGCAAAATTATTACAAGGCAATCATGTTTTTAAACAGCAATGCAGTTGAAAAAGCGAATATACTGAGGCTTACGCGAAATGAGGCTGGAAAACATATTCAACAAAACATTTGTACATACATTATCAATTACGTACAACCTACTTAAAAGTAGGATACACCATTGGTAATTGCTTGGATTATCATAAATGGGTGGATTTGGGGGTTGTATTTTATAGTAAATATATATAAAACTGACTTGTTCGAAGTTTTACAATCATGGATGCTGAGAAAAGCGGCGTTCGTTTTCAACCGGCGTCAGGCAGTGGTTCTTATGTTGTTCTTGTTTTTTTCGCGATCGCCGTGAATGTTTCCTTTCCAATTCGATTTTTCGGAACAATTACTGGATATCTAGCGCAATCATTTTGCTGGCTGCCTATATACAATCATTATTTACTTTCAAATAAGTAAGATATTTCCTAATAATTCGGTAGTAATTTATGATATTTGTAAATGGTGTATCCTATATTATTAGTAGATAATTCCCTTTTGTCGTATCCTTAACTATTTTGGGCTGTAGTTCTGCTTCTCCCCGTATTTTACTGTTGCTTTGTGTCAGTGTATTCTCCACTTGTAACCCTCGTCGCGCGTGTGAGGACTTGTCACTTTTGATTATATATATTAAAATGGAAGTGAGGCAAACTTTAAATCCATTCGGTAGCGTGTGGTCGTCGTGAGACCTGAACTAAGTGCAGATTCTGTAAAGTACCTTTTAACTCGCGTAATTACACTGAACAGGTAAGTCGGCGAAAGACTAAAGAGTGTTCGTGTCAGTAAGGACAGAACTCGGGGCGATATCCATATGCCGTATGACATTCAAATGTTGGCACAAAAGGTCACATCCTGTCGTGTTAGATATCTTGTAAGTTGTAAAGCAAGTATGTTCCTTTCTCTATACTCAGTGTAACTTTAGGCGCTGATTATCTCCGATTTCCGTTGCAGGGAACAAATATTATTGAGGATATTATTGTTTCCTTGTTCGGCATAGACAGGTATCGTAGTACATTGCAGAGTCGATCACAGATTACCAAAGACATTTTGTATAGTTTGCGAGTAAACCAATTTATTCTCTTTCTGTTTTGAAGGGGATTATTACCCGACATTCGACACGAGGGACTGAACGTAGATATACCCTTCGAATAATGTATCATTCCCGGCTACGATGATGGACGAAATATGCGGTATTCCTTGCAATGAAATATCAGGAACGCTGCGATTTCACGATTACGTTTCCCGCTACTGGTAATTCCGCGTCTTCGGCCTCTCTCAAATTCCCGCAACTTCAGAAGACCCTGCGTGCTTAAGCTGTCAGATCACATATTAAATGCGCCGGCTTGCACCTGCGGAATGTCACCCCCCTAAGTTCCCTCGGGCATCGCTCCTCGCTGACACGCGTGTGTATTATTAAGACCAAGCCGTGGGTGCCACAGAAATAACACTCTCAAAACATGTATTCACATTTGGTTGGTTAAATTAATTGGTTAACATTTTACACAACGATGTGTAAATAATTCTAATTTGACCAATGTTGAGTACATTTCTAACCAACGTTGGGTGAAATCTTTAACCATTTTTGGTTTAACCAACTGTTGTGTTGTTCACCTGGTAACCAACGGTTGGTTAAAATGAGTAAATTTACTCAACGTTGGTTACATTTGGTTAAAATTTAATCAACGTTGAATAAAATGACTCAATTTTACCAACCGTTGGTTACCAGGTGAACCATATATACGACAAAATTGTTACAGATTTTTTCAAACGTTGGGTGAAAATGTACCTAACATTGGTCAAATTGAAAACAAATTACACATTGTTGGTTAACATTTTAACCAACTTTGTTAACCAACACCATTTTAATACATGTTTTGAGAGTGAAAATATAATATTTGACCCAGCACGTGTAAATGAGACACTTTGAGGCAAAAATAAAATTTGAGATTTTGATTTCATCATTTAAAGCTTGTTTAGCTTTAAATGATGAAATCAAAATCTCAATTTTTTTTTCTTATTCTGATGTAACTAATCATTTTCTGTTGAATGTTTGACGTCCTGATAATGTCCGCATTGACTTTTAAAACATAAATATGGGAGTTAAAAACCCCAGAACAGTATAAAGTTCTATTTTATCAGCGAAATGTATTCGTTTTGATAGTTGTACACAGGATGCGAGTGCAAGAGATTTGTTTTTTTAAAGTATAGGTTTTCCCGCCAATTTAGCATTCAGCTCGATAGTGGCCAATTTGAAGCGAATTAGCTCTCTGCTGACGATGTTGTTCCCGCGGTTCATATTGGATTTCAGAAGTTCACATTCGTTTTCATACCTGACACATTCATGTCTTACATGACATATTCATGTTTGAAGTGCTCATTCAATAAAATTAGCATTCGATTTATTTGGTAAATAATGCATAAGATCCGTTTTTTCGTTTTCGTTTTCGCTCATTCTATTTAGCACTTTCTGCATTTGAAATAAAGGGACACGACTTATAGGCAAGATGCGAAGTTTTTTTTTGTATAAACAATAAACTTCGGCAACATTAAACTTATACTTTCCCCGCTTTTTATCTTGTTTAATTGATAACTTTTACTTCCTTATCTTCTGTATAAAATTAAGATCTGGATTATGCTATTATCTCTGTTTTCATGCTTTTTTCTCTCTTCCTAACTGATGCGTAAAAAAGAGGAGAAAAGTGATAAATATGTTTATTTTGTCGCTGCTTCATTGTGGTAGAATATTATGAGAAAAGTTCTCATTATCTTAATCAATTTTGAATAGGCACTGTGTATTTCTAAAGAACTTAACCGTTTTTAATTCCTTTGCTTATATTCCATGAATGCTTTACTAATGGTGCATAATTTGAATGCAAAACTGGCGCGAATGAAAGCTCGAGCGAATTGAAATGACCCAAATGTGAAATTAAATTTTAGTTTGAATGCCTCATTTTTGAAATTGAATCGTTGTAAAATGCAATTGCATGCATTTAGATTGAAACTGAACTATATATTTAGTTAATTGAATGATGATCTAAAACGTGCATCAAAATTCGTGCGAAAATGGGTGATTCGTCATCAATTTGGCTTCCAAATCTATACTGACCGGGAAAACCTATATTAAAGATAACGGCAATATTCAACATTGACCACCTCCGACATTTTAGTCAAAACTCCCTCCCTTTAGGGCAAGTGATTTAGAATTTTATCATAAACACAGTGTTTCAGACTGATTTGCGCACGGCAGATGGCTTTAACACCTAAGTCGTCAACGCCATTGATTTGTAGGCGTCATTGTCGTCACCGTAGTCAAGATGATATGATCGAAATTCCTAGCTGTATAGTTTGATAAAACCGCGCTTCGATATACAGTTCAGTATGAAAGAGCTTTCAATCCGAAACCCAAAGCAATATAACACGAACGAGCTAATGCCCAATTGTGCAAAGCAATATCAATTTCAATTAGACGTTGCTGTATATAACAGTATAGGCCTAGGTCTCTACCTTAAACAAAAATATGAATAAGATTTTAACTGCTGCAAACTGCTTACTGGCTGGAATGACCTGAAATATACAAATCAAATAAGTTAAGAGGGCCTAATATTTCGATCTTAACAAGATCTTCTTCAGACTGAAGAAGATCTTGTTAAGATCGAAATATTAGGCCCTCTTAACTTATTTGATTTAAACAAAAATATATTTAGTCTATCTTTTTATTTAATTTGAAAGTGAACATAGACATTGGCATGGCGGTACTCGAACCTGCGATCTCTGGAATACCAAACCGGCGCTCTACCAACTAAGCTCTCTTACCCTATGTTGGCGATTCCCCAAATTGTCAGTATCTTTGTTCGAGGGTGCTAGTCAGAAGTCATAAACACCATAATTCCGTGTGGCCAGGGATCACGCTCAATTTTACGATACAACCTGGGAAGTGGAGATCACTCAATGAGGATACGACTGTTTATCTTATAATACACAAATAAACCACAAGGGAAACTGACTAGGTAAATGTCGCTTCCCAGGTTGTATTGTAAAACTGGGCGTAATCCCTGACCACACGAAATTCTGGTGTTTATGACTTCTGACCAAAAGATACTGACAATTTGGGAGACTGCCAGCATAGGGCAAGGTAGCTTAGTTAGTAGAGCGCCGGTCTGATATTCCGAAAAGGTCGCAGGTTTGAGACCCGCCTTGCCAATTTTTTTGTTCACTTTGAAATATATGCAAATTTACCTAGTCAATTTCTCTGTGGTTTATTTATTGTGTATTACATGTATCTTGTTATTGTCAGAACGTTTGTTTTATTAAAGAGTTGATATGAAAATCAGAAAGTAGTTGTTTCTACAAAAAAACGTAGGCAAGAGTTAGCATTACGTATAGCCATCAACATCCATTATTCATATGATGAGTGATCCATGCCATAAAATACCAGTACGTTAACCCAGCCTTTAAAGGTATGATACACCATTTGCAAACATCGAAAATGTTTACTATCGAATCATTGAAAAATGTTTTACTTATTTGAAAGTAAATAATGATTGTAGGCATCCAGCCAAATTATTGCGCTAGATACCTTGTAAATTGATATAAAAATTGATTAAAAAAACAAACCAAAACACGATCTCTGGACGGCGGTCGTGAAAAAAACACAAGAACAACATAATAACCACTGCCCGACGCCGGTTGAACACGAACGCCGTTTTTCTTGCTTTTCTTATCACCCGCACGATTGTAAAACTTCGAGCAGTTCATTTAAACGATATTTACTATAAAATACAACCCCCAAATCCACCCATTCACGGTAATTTAAGCAATTACCAATGGTGTATCCAACCTTTAACCAACATTTTCAGTTGATTAATTCCTTCAATCCATTTAGCTGTCACTCCTCAGAAGATACTTCATTAACAAACAAATACATTGAATGAAGCAATCTGCTTAATGGTGAAATTCCTCCGAGGCAAAAGACACGGATATGCAGCAATGACACCCTTTACCGCATTAAGTCTGAAAAACAAGACGAAAATACATCTTATCAATGCAAAGGTTAATGAATATTTATTGTTGATATCAATTACGGGACCCCTCCATGTAACCGACACTTCGTATATGAACGTGTCATGTCTTTTAATACCTTTATCGTCACCGATTGGGGACGGGGTTGTAATGTAGCGGGTCTCGCGGGATTTAAAGGTGATATTTTCCAGGGAGTGCATGGTAAGGCAGAATTTGATGGGTTTTTAGCAGGGCCCGAGGCAGCCATGTACCAATATGAAAAAGAAATCCCGTGCACAGACTATAACCTTCTTCGTGAAACTATAAGTGTAGCCTATTGGGACTATTATATTTAACACATAAACAGACAAATTGGGTTGTCCAACCACAAAATTAAAGTGATACCACCGTATCTTTTTAATTAAACCTAAACTGTTTTCAACCATTTCTCGAGTGTGTAGGAGTCGTTTAGCCTGTACAATAACGTTTGTTTATGGTGTAAATCGAGGAGTTTCCTTTGTTCCTCTCGAAAAATTCCTTTGTTTGTACTCTAACTTTTTCCGACGGCTCTCATTGGTTTTGTACACGAATCTCAATCGAGGTCGTCCTCGATTCTAACCCTAACCCCAATTCACCTTCGTGTCGTCAGGTATGTGTCCTCCATTTATACGCCATAAACAAACGCACACAAGTGGGTAAATGCCGTCAATATAATAGGGGACGGGGCATTGTCCGACCGTCTTCCCTCTTTTGTTTGTACTCTAACGTTTTCGGATGATCGCCATAGGATTTGCACACGAGTCTGAATCGGGGACCTTTGCGGAATAGGGGACCCCATTGTTCCCTTTGTCATACGTCCCCTATTTCAATCAAAAACAAACGCATACACACACACACTCTTTGCATTGGCCCGAAAGTGTACTGCTTTGTTTTTTTAAATGTGTGTGAACGGGGGCTCAGGGGGAGGGGAGGGGAGGGGGAGGGGAGGGGGAAGGGGGGGGGGGGGAGGGGAGGGGGAAGGGGGGGGGGGGGGGGGAGGGCTGTTTAGCCCAACAACAGGGAGCTACACTGTACACACACAAAATGTCACATTTACAGTCGAAAGTATCGTCTTGGTTGCAAGACGTCCTAATCGCGGTACGCAGCGTGGATAGACCGCCGATGCGGTGCGCGGTAGACCACGCCATGAACTTTAAATAGGACGTCTTGGCCAATATGAAATAATCGCCCCAAAAATTCCGTGCAGAATTATTGTGTCGCATTTGCATGCACGTGTGACGTTGCGTGTATAATCGCGTGACGTAACATGCATAATCGCTGACTCATTGGTCAAGTTTCTGTTACGTTACGTAATTATGCAACGTCCCATTTTCGGAATTTTTCGAGCGATTATGTCAGTTAGCCAAGACGTCCTTTTCGAAGGCCATGGCGTGGTCTACGGCGGTACGTTAGAGGGCGCCTGCATCGGCGGCCTACGCGCACTGCATACCGCGATTAGGACGTCTCGCAATGACTATTGAAAGTCATGCAGCGAGATGGCAGGATTCGACCGTATTATTTACGGTCAAACCATATAGGCCTAGTTGTCAGTCAGAAACATTTCTAAAGTGGCAGAATTTACAAATTTTTCGCCGTAACAAAACGGTCTTATCAGTAAATACAACTATACGATCCAAACGTAAAAATATGAATATATTTGAATATTGCACGACTTTAGACCGTAAATATTACAGACATTGTTATTTAGGGTGTAGTCAAGCGTATGATACAAGCATAGCGCTGGTGTACCATTTACCACATGTCAATTTGCACGAAGGAGTCGGAAGTCACTATAAACTATCTCATGTAGCAGTTCTTGTTGTATTTTTCAAGGCACTTATAGGTAACATAACCAGGTTTTTCCTCAGCCTTGCTCTATGGTTAAAAAAATCCACAAGAACATTTGGCGAAGCAAAAGATAAACGATAGCCGGATTCGAACCACATACCACTCGATCCATAGCTCACCTCTCTACCAACTAGGCTATTGGGAGTTGGTTGAGAATAGCCGGTTTTTTTTCAGTTCTATAATTCAGCTGAGATACAATTATTTTTTTCTCATGAATATACATTCACCCACAACCCAGCTGCTGAAGAAAAAATGCGAACCGCTAAATAGATTAGCGTTAAGCGGTGGTCACATCTTACGGTCATGAACGTAGTTGAACGTAGTATGGTGTGACCGTAGTTGACCTAAGTAGACCCTAGTAGTCGTAGTTAAACGTAGTTAAACGCAGTTAAACGTAGTGGACCGTAGTTCTGAACGTACTAATGCTACGTTCCCACTATCACGATTCGCGCCACGATTGAAATCGTGGTCTTAATCGTGGAGTAATCGTGGTGATCATATCAGATCTTATCGGATCTTGAGGTAAGTCGTGGCAATCGTGTTGATCGTAGAAAATTTTTGGACGGTTCAAAAATTTTCTACGATCAACACGATTAATTTTCAATCGTGATCATCGCATCAGATCGTATTGAATCGTAACAAAGCGCGACAGATCGCATCTAATCGTGCTTCCAAATCGTGGTGATCGGGATCAACCTTGGACAAGACAAACACCACGCTCTGTTGAGATGCGCTGCGATCTCCCACGATCTGTCACGATCTGTTACGCTGTGTCGGGTACCATTGCTCACGACCTGACACGATTGACTCACGAGTAGATGCGAGTAGATGCGAGTAGATGCGAGTAGATACGAGTAGATACGAGTAGATACGAGTAGTCACACTTTTTCACGGACGCTCACGATCTGTTACGAGTTCTCGCGCCCATATATATACCGGACAAGATTGAATGCGCTTCATTCAGCGATCTACACTTGAAGAGAGCACATCTTTACTGTCAACTTGCTTTTGCTAGTAGGCTTTTAGAGATGCCACCCAAGGGTACCAGAGGCAAGAAGGGAAAGGGCAAGGCTGCCCCACCCCCTGAACCTGAACCAGTCCAGCCAGAGCCGGCACCAGAGGAGGCAGAGGAGACCACCCCCACCCAGAAAGCCAAGAGAAAGAAAACAGTAACTGCCTTTACTGAAAAGCAAAAGGAGGAAATCATTGAGTTCCTCATGAGAAATGAGGTCCTCTACAGTAAACGCCTTGCGGGGTTCAAAGATGTCACCCAGAAGGATAATCTCTGGGCTGCACAGGCTGCCAAGATAAACACTACTGTGGCGCAACTTAAATTATGGTACACAAGCATGAGGACCATGATGGGCCGGCTGAAGAAACGCGCCAGGAAGAGTGGGTCAGGAGGAGATGTCATTACTGACATGAACATCACAGAGAAGTGGGTGTGGGAGAAGTTCTCCTTTTTGATCCCTCACATTGAGACGGTGGATGCCAGAAATGTGGCCTCCTTTGCAGCAGCAAGTGTCAGTGGCATTAAACTCACCCCCTCCACCAGCCAAACCTCAGTTGTCGCCTCTACCTCTACCTCAAGCAGGGGTCCAACACCACCACTCCCAGCAGCCTCAACACCAGCCTCGCAGCCAGCCTCCCAGACAGCCTCCCAGACAGCCTCCCAGACAGCCTCCCAGACAGCCTCCCAGCCAGGGTCGGTCGGCTCCAGACGGGGCAGTGAGGATAGGGGGACATCTGGAGAACTGAGTAAGTATTATCTCCCCTAATAACAATTGCAATTTTATTTAATTTCACATTAAGATATACTTGGAGATATACTAGAAATAATAATATTTCTAAGAAGAGGTTCCCTCGCTTTATTTCTTTCAGGAGACCTGCTGGTGCAATTCATGTCTAGAAGTACGGCTGCATCTGGCAGCTCCTACTTTGGAAAGTATGTGGAAGAGACCCTGTTAAAGTTGCCTGGGGAGATCAGGAGGGATGCTGAGGCGAACATCATGCAGGAGCTGCACAGGTCTCAACGGGCAGCTGAGCATAGCAAGACGCAGCCACCACCAAGCCAAGACCAACAGGCCCCCTTCCAGTTCCAGCAGCAGCAGTCCCAACAGTTCCAGCAGCAGTTGCAGCAGCAGTTCCAGCAGTTCCAGCAGGCCCTGTGGCAGCCTAATCCCTCACAGTGGCCACCTCGCCCTGTGGGGCCTCAACCCAGTGTCTGGGGTAGTCAGGACCACAGCTACGTCCAGCGACAGTTCCCCACGGTCCCGATGACCAGCCCATTACTACCAACCAATGAGCCACACCCAGGACCCTCAGGGGGCAGGGCCACCACCACCACCATGACCACCACTGCGCTGCCCTCCTCTCCAGATTACTCCTTAGTCAGCCTGCTGGGACCCAGTCCACCAGCTACCGGCAGTTTCAACCTCTCCTCCCAGCTCAACACCCCTGATCCACTTGCTGAGGATGATGATGACCCAGACCTGCCTCAGACACAGGCAGACCCCCCGGATGACCATTAGAGACTTCTTGTGGCAGAAGTCCCCCCAGAGACAGAGACTCCTTAACGGCCCTTTTTAGGGCCACCCACTGCCTCTTAGAAGAACTTTAAAAAAACCACTCCAAACATTGCAAACTTTAAGATTAATTCCCTAAAAAAACACCAAGAAATGACATTTATAAATGGCCCCTTTCCTCTCCCAAAATCAAAGAAATTGAACTTGAGATTGTCCCTATTCAAACCTAAAGAAATGAACAGATTATCCCAACTTTGACATGCTCACCCTCCTCCCAAAAAACCCCCAAACACATTGAATAGATCCTTGCCCTCCTCCCCTCAGAAAATAGCATACAAAACAAATGAATGCCCCTTCCCCTAAATAAAAATGTAATGAAATATAATAAAACCTAAACGGAGGATGATATCTCTTTGAATTTTAATCTGATATGGTTAATGTCCCCTTAATTTATGAAGGTTGGCCAAATAAAATTGCTTCTGTTTTTTCAAATTCACATAGTTTATCATATGCCCTGTTATTTTCAAATCTCTATTAAATTTGAATTCATCGCAACATTTTTGGGGGTATTGGGAGTTCATATTTTATTAGAATCCAATAGGGGATCAACTCAACTTAATTTTCTTTTAAATAAAAATGTTGGGGGTAGGGAAGGGAGGAGGATTTTTAAAAAAGAAATATTTCTTTAATTTTTTGGGAATCATCACATAATGGAAGGTTTCTAAAAGTTACTAATTTCTTTTCTTTATTTTCTTTTGGGAGGGAGGAGTATGTTTTTTGTTTTTTAAATCATCACATGATCATGTTCTTTTGTGAGGAAGTGGGTGGTCCTAATAATGACCTTTGGGTGGCCCTCAAAAGGGCCGTTGAGGTGGGACATAACGACCATCCTCGGGAACTGGAACTGGCAGTCTGACCGTTGTTGAGGAAGGACCTAACGTACCACGGTCCTATCATCCTCTTCAATTGGGAATTGGGGGAGGTTCTGTTTGGGGGTCCCTCAGTAGGCAGCAGCATCATCATCACCACCATCTCCATTTTCTCCTTCATCCTCTTCACCTTCCGCGTCATGCAGCCCGGCCATCCTTTCCTGCCATGCGACCGCACCTTGTGGTGAATTGAAAAAGGCCTTTAGGAGTTCCCTCTGATGCTTTGCATCTGATGTAGCTGAGTTGCGAGGTGCAGAAGGTTGATCCACATTTGGCCAGTTCACTTGGTCCCTCCATGCGCCTGGGATGACATTGCGGTTTTCATCCTCATGGTCCACCTCTTGTGCTGCAATGCCTGGATGCCTCTGCCTCAGTAGATTGTGCAGAACCACTGCCGCCTCCACCATATCCTTCACAGTGTTGGGCTTCTGCTCTAGAGTCCTGAGGAAACACCTGAATCTGTTGGCCAGAATTCCAAAGGCATTTTCCACAACTCTCCTCCCCCTTGAGAGTCTGTAGTTGAAGATCCTCTCCTCCCTGGACATCCCTCTTCTGCTGTAGGGCTTCATGAGGCTGTTCTTGAGTGCGAAGGCGTCATCCCCCAAGATGAAGAAGGGCATGTCTTGGTGGTCATCATGGCTTGCAGTCAGAGGGCAGGGTGGGGGGAGTCCTAGGGCTTCCTCTTCCAGGCCGTTGGACAGCTCAGAGTCGCCAAATATCTGAGCATCTGACATGTGTCCTTTTCCACCAAGCTCGATCCACACAAACTTGTAATCTGCATCCACCAGAGCCAGGAGTGGTATCGAAAAGAAGCCCTTGTAATTGTAGTAGAGGCTGCCAGTGTGGCGTGGCTTCTTGATAGCAATGTGTTTGCCGTCCAGGGCCCCAATGGCGTGGGGGATGTTCCATCTCTGCTCAAACTGGTTAGCTAGGACTGTCCAGGCTTCAGGGGTCACAGGTAGGCTGAACACCTCATCTTTGTACGCTTGCACAATTGCCTGGCATACTTCGGGAACCATCTCTGAGATGCTAGACACTCCACACCTGAAGGCATACGCAAGGGACCGATAGTTGTCTCCAGTGGCAAGGTGCCTCAGTGTCACTGCCAGTTTCAGTCCAGGTGAGAGGGGTTGCCTAAAACTGGTGAGTTCCCTCTCAATAGCTGGGGCCACCCTCTGCAAGACTTCACCGAAGAGCTGTGGTGTTAACCTTGTATAGTTTTGGAACGCTACTGGATCCTCCAGCCTCAATTGGGTGTCTAGGAGGCTGGAGAACTGGCCAAGCTGTTGTCTCCTCTCCTCTGTGAGCCATGGTCGCACCCAGAATTGCCTGACTGCAGCCCTCCTGGCCCTTTGTGGTTGGGGTTGTTGGTGCTCGTCTTCTTCCTCTTGGGCGATAATGTAAGCATACAGTAATACTGAAAATGTCACGTTGTCATCATTCTCAACTCCTGCCATCATCAATGGTTGTGGGTTGTAGTTTTCACTCTGTAGAAGTTCAAGAAACAATGAAGTAGGATGGTCAGTCGGGCTGTATATATACCCGTCGGGGTCCAATCGTGGCTCAAATCGTGATCACTCTCGATCCCGATCGTGAAAGACATCGCGACCACAATCGTATCCGATCGCAACAGAGCGCATCGGTTCGTGAGGATCGTATCGGAACGTATTCGAACGTATCTGCACGTACCAGATCGTCCGAAATCGGGGACCCCGATCGTGATGATCGTGTCAGATCAGGACCCAATCGTGGACTCAATCGGGACAATCCTATCGGAACGCATCTGCTCGTATCTGAACGGGGGACGAGATCGTGAGAGATCGTGTCACCTTAAATTGACCAATCGTGACTATATCGCATCCAAGCGCACCAAATCGTACCAGAACGTATCGACTCGCATCAACTCGTATCCATACGTGAAAATTCAGAAAAGGAAACACAAATTTCACGATCAGCTACGAATGGCCAATCGTGGCGTTCGTAACGGATCGCACGACAGTGGGAACGTAGCATAAGACCTTGAGGAAATACAAGCCATGATTTGGCCGTAGTTAGCCCAAACGTTTTCAACATGTTGACAATGTTTCTGCGGTCACCGTGGATTCCTGTACCGTTCTGTAAGCCTAGTATATACGTAGTTGACCCTAGTTGACCCTAGTTGACCCTACTTGATCGTAGTGTGGACCGTAGTTGACCCTACTTGACCGTAATGTGGACCGTAGTTGACTGTAGTAACTACGGCACTACGGTTGAAGTACGGTCATCTACAGTCTATACGGTCAAATGAACTACGTTCAACTACGTTTATGACCGTAAGATGTGACCACCGCTTTAAGTGTCTACGGTAGGAGTCGCTTCAGACCAGTCTGGTAAAGAAAATGACATTATAAGGTTCAGTTCCTTAACTTTTCTTCTTTATCGCACGGCCATCGCTTGTTTTGATGTAGTTTTTCAGGCGTGGTTCATACTCGTGGAAATCGTTCAGTCATCAACCGTTGCGAATCCATCCGTTAAACGCTAGGAATTCACCCGTTTATCAAAACCGTTATAGGAATTCACTCGCTGCATTAACCGTTCAACCGTTAACCTTTGGAAAATCACCGTCCTAATGCTAGGTTCACACTGTCGTGCGATCCGTTACAAACGCCGCGATTGGCCATTCGTAGCTGATCGTGGATATTTTTTTTTCCTTTTCTGAAATTTCACGTTTGGATACGAGTTGATGCGAGTCGGTACGTTCTGGTACGTTCAGGTGACACGATCTGTCACGATCCGGTCTCCCGTTCAGATACGTTCCGATAGGATTGTCCCGATTGAGTCCACAATTGGGTCTCGATCTGACACGATCAGCACGATCGGGGTCCCCGATTTGGGACAATCTGGTACTTTCCGATACGTTCCGATACGTTCCGATACGATCATCACGAACCAATCCGCTCTGTTGCGATCGGATACGATTGTGGTCAGGAAGTCTTTCACGATCGGGATCGAGAGTGATCATGATTTGAGCAACGATTGGATCCCGACGGGTATATATACAGCCCGACTGACCATGAACTTTATTGTTTCTTGAACTTCTACAGAGTGAAGACTACAACCCACAATCAGATCGCAGCGAATCTCAACATAGGTGGTGTTTGTCTTGTCCAAGGTTGATCCCGATCACCACGATTTGGAAGCACGATTAGATGCGATCTGTCGCGCTTTGTTACGATCCATTACGATCTGATGCGATGATCACGATTGAAAATAAATCGTATTGATCGTAGAAAATGTTTGAACCGTCCAAAACTTGTCTACGATCAACACGATTGCCACGACTGACCTCAAGATCTGATAGGATCTGATAGGATCACCACGATTACTCCACGATTAAGACCACGGTTTCAATCGTGGCGCGAATCGTGATAGTGGGAACCTAGCATTAACCATAAGATCGCGCCCCAAAAGACATTCGAAAGCTGTGGCTACATTCATTGTTAGGTAGCTCCGACGAAGTTACAATTGCAAAGACAAACTGTTCGTTCATAACTGTGTGTAATTTGTAAAGATTTGTGTTTTCTTTGTTATCTGGTTGTTTGTTTGTATGTATTTATTTCAATTAATATATTTAATTTTGTTTTTTTTGTTTTTGTACATTGGGTCGTATAATGGGCTTAATCTATGATTTGGTTTATTCGTAATTAAAGAAAAAGAAAATACACGTAGCTCTAAGCAGAATTATTATTTTTCAAATGTGAACAAACTTCATTTTTTGCCTTAAAGGTTAATGACCAACCATGTGTACTTCTCACCAGCGGTAAAGGTGATGATGTGATCTAAGACTAAGAGAGATCGTGGTGAGAATGTGATTATCTTGTATTGAGCATTAATTTGGTCTTCCGTGCATTCCGTTGTTTGATCAGCTTGTTTAATCTTCCGTTTGCACAGTACAGCTGAGCCCGTGGACACATGACAATGCGAGGCCATGCTACTTCAAAGCATTATGTTGTCATCTTTAGGTTGGATAAAGGGTGCTTGAAAAGGCTGTAATTACACAAAGTGTGTAATTGGTCAACGCTAATAAAAAGAGAGAAATATGTATTCCGCACAACCACAAACATACACGTTTGTTTATGGTGTAAATCGAGGAGTTTCTTTTGTTCCTCTCGATAATTTCCTTTGTTTGTACCTTAACATTTTCCGACGGCTCTCATTGGTTTTGTACACGATTCTCAATCGAGAACGTCCTCGATTCTAACCCTAACCCAAATTCACCTTCGTGTCGCCAGGCATGTGTCCTCCATTTACACCATAAAGAAACGCACTGTACACATGAATGCGTTTAACACTGTTGAAACCTTCAGTAACATTACGATTGTATTTGAGTATATTTGAGGGCGGTATCCGATTATGTGTCACATGTCATTACAATTCAGCAAAGTTCATCATGTCGTTTCACCATTCATGGCATGCCAAACTCATGAGAGGTCCCGCTAAACACTGTGTTTCATCAACATGCAGACTAAATCTTGCACCAAGGAAAGTAATACACCTGTTGTTAAAGGTAGAACAGGCCTTTTTGTCATTTGCTCATTTTTGTCTTCGTTTGTTTGAAAACTCAGAAGTGCAGAAGTGCGAAAGACAGATGCTTATTCAACTAACCAGGGGCCAATTTCATAGAGATGCTTAAGCATAAAAATTGCTTAAGCACAAAACATTCATGCTTAGTAAATCCAGCTTACCAGCAACAAATCCGTGTGATGTATATTATTTGTGATTGGTATTTAGCTGTTGTTAGCTTAGCATAACGATCACATGGAATTTTGGCTCCTAACCAGATTTACCAAGCAAGGGTTTTTGTGCTTAATCAAAAATGTGTGCTTAAGCAGCTCTATGAAATTGGCCCCTGTTGAGGTTTTAGCTTTTTGGATGCATTTCAACATTCTAGTATGTTGATTTGTATTTAAAGATTACTGAGTCATATTTTGAATATTAAGGACATGTACGTCACTTAGAGGTAGTATATACACCGTTGTTAATTGCTTGAATTATCATGAATGGGTGAATTTGGGGGTTGTAATTTATAGTAAATATTGTTTAACTGACAGGTCCGAAGTTTTACAATCATGGATGCTGAGAAAAGCAAGAAAAACGGCGTTCGTTTTCAACCGGCGTCGGGTAGTGGTTCCCATGTTGTTCTTGTTATGTTTGCGATCGCCGTCCGGCAATCGGAATTTTTTTTTAATTCAATTTTTCCAAAAAATTACAGGATATCTAGCGCAATAATTTTGCTGGATGCCTACAATCAATATTTACTTTTAAATAAGTAAGATATTTCTTAATAATTTAGTAGTGATTTATTTCGATATCTGCAAATGGGGGAAACTATTTAGTTCTATATCCATGGTTCGTCCTCATTTTAGCGGATTGCAGCTGCGCATTGCACTGCAGTACGCGCGCGAGTGCGTTGTGGACGCTTGCGTACACCATTCACGCATTACAAATCAACTACTAGCGGGAATTTCCTTCTTTGGAAATGATATTTTTTTTCTCAACATGAAAGCATGCCAGAACGAATAATTATACACAGGGAGTTCGGTGTCATTAATATTTATATAAATATATTAATATAAATAAAGTCTTTAACAATAATTGGACGGTTATTTTTTGGCTAGCTGCAAATGGCAGAGTTAGAGAGAAAACGATGGAAAAAAAGACAGAAAAAGAGAGATTACAACGGGGAGTGTACATACAGTGGTTACCATTGTTGAGATCTGATCAGCTATAGCTTGAAAACGTGCAAATAATGTAATAACAATTTACATTGCACGGTGTTGATTTTCAGAAATAATTTCAAAAGTGACGAAAAACGAATGTTTGCTTTTAAACTTGCATTTAAAAAAAGTAGAACTTGGTACAAAAGCACTTATGGTATACAACCAAAAAAATTTGAAAACATAAACACAACATTGAACTTATTTTGACGAAAACCAAATATTTAATTGTTTTTGTTTTATTATTTGCTTTAGTTATTTTAATGTAAAGCTTTCAAATATCTTAGAGACCTCATTTTAGTTGAACAGTTAAAAACATTGTTGCCATGGTGACCCTTTTGATTTACCCCAAGATAGTCGAGTTAATACATTAAATTCAAAATAATGGAGGCTTTTCCCGATCCCAGCACCTTCAACGACATTTTACAACGGAATATGGATTTATTCATAAACTATACTTTTTTTTTTTTTGCTTCAAGTGCTTAATGGTGTTTGCATTGCATATTACACGTCTTATTACATTGCAGCTGTTTTGTTTATTTAGCATCGGGGCGCAAGCAGACGCAAAATCCTTCTTCTTAAATAAACTAGGTGTATTGGTTAAGCAATCTCCTACTTGAATAGTACCGCAGATAGGTGATGGGATTATGCCTTTGATGATAGAAGCCATTTTGAAAAAAAGGTGAAAATTGCTTGTTATTCTACCTATATTTTGTCCATGCACAAATCTGAGATGGCCCTATATCCAACTATCTTTATCATGCATGACATATTCTGACTGTGTGCCAAATTTCATGCTTGTATCCAGGGGGGGGGGGAGGGGGGGGGGGCCCTTCGAGGCTGTGATTTCGAAACGCTGTGGTACCGTCCATTCTCAAAATAGGAGGGAACAATTTTCTCACTCGAAAAATAAAGAGTTTTTGGCATCCAATCTTAACATCTTGTCTTTTGTAGTTGTACAAGGTTGTTATTTACCTTAATGTTTATCATCCAATGACAAAAATTGTATTGAAAATGAAAAAAGCAGTCGAAAAAATTAAGCGTTGACGTACCGTTGATGTGCGTGGAGATTGTGCACAAATACTCAAACGACGTTAACAAATACCTCCCCTAAAAAGGGCAATAATAATCGATAAATTGTGAAAAATCGTGCTTCGACCCCACTCATTTTTTTCCATGGATACGTTAAAAAACAAGGAAGTAGCAGTGATATACTGAATTTAAAAAAAAATCTGCCTGTGACCCCCTTGCGTTTCATCGTGTTGTTTTCGAACGAAACTGGCAGAAAATGACATCGCCCCAAAAAAAATTCGTGTAGATCGTGCCTGTGTACCTGGCTTTGCGGACGTTATATGAATCACTGAATTCGGGGAGCGAGCACGGAGCAAATTTGTACGTGTTTCAATGGTGCGCTTCGAGGTAGCGATTTATACGTATTTACTGTGTGAGATGTGTGGCTCATGAGCGTGGAAGAATGAATGAGATACATTTCAACGTTGGTGGCGCACTTTGTTGGGCCCCCCCTCCCCCCCCCCCCCCCTGCTTGTATCATCAAATGCACAATACCATCAGTTATATCTACTGTACTAGAATAGAAGATCCTGCAAGACAACTATGTTTATATATAATACTGAATAAGATTAAAACTGCTGCAAACTGCTTACTGCATGGCTGGAATGACTTTGATCCTACCCACACTGACCTTTCCCTTTAACCCTTCAGCCTAATCCTCCTTTTGTTGTTCAACAGAACTCTGTACATGCTTCTTGTTTTGTGTTTCTCCTGCCAGCTATGATGTGCATCATGCTGTATGTTGCCCTATTATATGTTTGTTTTCTGTACACAGCCATTATGTCTCTGAAGAAGATCTTGTTAAGATTGAAATATTAGGCCCTCTTAACTTATTTGATATATATAATACTGGTAGCTGTGTTTTGATTGAATTGATTCAATCGATATTACAAAGAAGAGTGACTGCTTTATTGTAGCTGATAAAAAACGGACAGATCTCTGATACGATAGGTAATGCTAGGAGTCCACTGGGCCAGCGCCAGTTGGCGCCAGTTTGCGCCAATGCAATTTGCCTAGCGTCGCCAATAAGGTGCCTAGTGGCGTGTAGTGGCTCAAACTGGCGCAACTTTTTGGAGCAAGCCGGGTGGCATTTGGCGCACGCCATATGGCACCCAGTTTATTCCACTTGGCGACACATGCCGAGCGGACATTAATTCGGCGCCACAGCGAGCCACTACGCGCCAATCACATAATCTTTGGCGCGAACTGGCACCAACTGGCGCGGCCCAGTGGACTCCTAGCATTAACAAAGCTTTCCTCATTTTGCAACTTCTGACGTTGAAAACGGCGGACTCTTATTATTTCTGCTTTACAGTTGCGCGATTTACGCAACAGCCTGATTTATTGGCAATCGTTGCATAAACGACTATTTAGACCCCGGATATTTTCCTGCAGGTGAGATATAATGCACTGTGTGGGGGTGATTCCTTACCCGTACTTTGCACTTCAGACAGCCCCAAGTACTTGCATTCGAATGATTTCGCTTGTCAGAAAGCGTCAATTAAGACACTCCAGTGCTTACAATAATTGCGGAAAGTGCGAAGTAGATTAGGCAAACCACGGGGGAGGGTAACGGGATGACATACTGAGTACATTTGATTCCTCCTGTTTTCGGTTCAGAGCATTTAAACAGATTTTGCTAGGTGTTACAGCATAATTCGATAAATATATATATATGAGTAAAGGCCGGTTCATGCTTCACGCGAATGTCATTGCGAAGCGAATTCGTTAAGGGTGCACCAGCCTAATTCACGTCCCATTGAAAACAGTGTAAAATCAACAATGTTCAGGACCAAGTTTTATGCAAACCGACATCACTGGGGTTTCTCAAACAACAATCAGATTATTGTCTTGGTCTTTATCTTTCCATTTCTTTTCAATTTTTAGAGGGTTAGCCAATTACATTTTTTAATATTCACACCAAAAGAAACTCACCTCCCGAAATTGATACTTCCCGAGCCTGCAAGCAGCCATTTTACAAATGGCATCCCTCCACGTTCTAGGGCAATTAGGACCTATTTTTCAACTGTAATTTGGTCAAGTCTGCCTCCAGATTGAAGCTCAAAAACCAAGGAGTTGATCCTATGCTATATACACAATCCCACCATTTCTTTCACCAAACGGCCTCCTTTTTCAAAAGAAGTTGTGAGGGCACATTTTATGCTAATGAACTCGCGTAGAAATTATCCCTTTAATTAGGGTATAGTGCACCTATAAGGATTTCAACACGAAGAAAACAAGTCGGGTGAAGCTAAAGTTAGGCATTTCATAATAATTCAGTAGGGTTTTGTTTTATGTTCACAAATGGTGTATAAAATATATATATATATATCAACTACCCTCGATGGATGAACATGAGAAGTTTCTGTGCTCTGTAATGAGCCAGACTCCAGAAATAACGTAATGGTATCAGCACTTTATACAATTTCGAATCAGAGTGGCTCATTGATAATTATAGTTTTGGTATATACAAGCCACCATCGTTTGGCCACTCTATCTAATGGGAGTTTACATGTCAACATTTACCAGCTCATGCGAATCGATGGTATCGCTGGGCACATTATCATGAATATAACAAATACAGAACACAACTACCTGATATAGACGATGAGCCCTCTTACGTCACGTGTTTACATCTTTTTGGCACAAAACGATAAAAATTGGAAATCAAAACCAGTCTATAGGGACAAACAAGTTTGGCTCTAAAAAATTAATGAGTGAGGCCTATACGTTTTCCTGGGCTGGAATCCTATTCAGCAGTTTATAGCTAGTGATTTCCAGATACCTTCAGCTTCGGCGCACAATGCTTGCATGTTACCAGGGCAGCGACACGTTAGGTGTAAGCTTGCCTGAGTGCGCGTCACAGTGGTTCCCGCCACAGAATTATATAGGAGCGTCCGAGTTACAACACGACACGATTCTAGCGCGGTCATCGTATGAAGCCACGCAGCTGCACTGGCTCTAGTCTATCCACTTAACGCCGCACGTACGCGCCGGTGGCGGGTATAAACTTTGCTTTGAAACACGCTGCGTACGGTCTTCAAGCTGCCAAAGCGCATTGGATGTCTCTCTCTCTTACCAGCAACTGATTTCGCAAAACTGACTGAGCTTTTTCCTTCACTTTGTGTCACACGGTGAGTTCAGTCGTTCGCCAATAGTTGACAGCCGCCGCGCCCGGTGTCCTTTCAAGTCCCCGACGCGGATGCAGTAGATATTAACTCCTATAGGTAAGTGCTAATCCGAGTAAAGTAATTGTGGTATAGTAGTTTAGACGGCAGGCGTCAAGTCTGATTTAGATGGAACAAATTGACGAAGCTCTTCTGTTTCGGTCGACGCAATTACAAAAGCAGCAATGCTGATTTTTACCGCCACGGGTCTTGACAATTTCTTCAACAGGGAATAGTCGTGCAAAGAATGAAAATAATGGCTCGTCTAGAGGGAGACAGAAGTAATGGCTCTTTTTAACCTGACAAATCCATGAGAGCGCTGGATAATTAACAACGATTTCCCGTTTAAAACCGCCTCCCGCAATTTCCCGAGGTGCATAAATATTACTTTCCTATTTTCAAAAGTTCTTTTTGTGATGTCATCAGATTACTCATCTTTTGTATTTTTTAAAATTTCATTTCTACAAATATATATCATAAATAACTAAATACATAAATAAATAAATGAATTAGGGGATACTTTTCGTTAGCAAAACGAATGTCGTAGAAATTAATGTGCAGGATTGCAGGTAGACAACTTTCGTGACTTTTGTGTGTAATTGTGCTTCCAAAATTTAAGTCTTAAAGGTAGAATACACCATTTGCAGATATCGAAAATATTTACTACCAAATTATTAACAAATATTTTACTTATTTGAAAGTAAATAATGATACTAGGCATTCAGCAAAATGATTGCGCTAGATATCCTGTAATTATTCTGAAAAATTTATTTTATAAAGAAAAATTCGCGATCGCCGGACGGCGATCGCTAAAAAACAAAGATAACATAAGAATAACTGGTCGACGCCAGTTGAAAACAAACGCTGTTTTTCCTGCTTTTCTCGGCATTCATTATTGTAAAACTTCGGACTGGTCAGTTAAATCACATTTACTATAAAATACAACCCCCCAAATCTACCCTTTCATGATAATTCAAGCATTACCAATGGTGTATCATACCTTTAAAATAGATAGGTAGAATGCTTACATCGGCGTTTTGCTACCATGCACCGCAACGATATACTAATGTGCCCTTCCGTTGAGTGCAGCACACCATGAGTAAATACTCAAATTCAATTATGATCCAGACAAAATTCTACAAATCAGAACAATTGGTTTATGAAAGCAAGTCCGTATAGTCCTTTGTATTTGAAGTAAATGTCCACGCGTGTGTTTACAATTGTCTCTTCGCGGCGATTCCTCATCGATTGACCAAAGAAAACACTTTCCAAAATGGAAAATTACTTCGCGACTGTTCCTATAATCGATATGAATTACAGGTACAGGTACACTGTTGGTCAGTTTCTGTCATTGCAAAAGGGCATATCTATACTGGGTGCATGGGACTTGTATTATGGCATAAAAACAAAACATGGGAAGACATCATGAAATGACACAATAGAGCCTGAAAGTTGACCCCTGGTCGCGAGCTTCCCAACCACTCGAATGGGAAAAAGATACACCATTGGTTATTGCTTGAATTATAATGAATAGGTGGGTTTTGAGAATTGTGTTTTATAGTAAATATCGTTTAACGGACAATCCTTTACAATCGTGGAAGCCGAAGAAGGCGAGAATAACGTCGTTGGTTTTCAACCGGCGCTGGGCAGTGATTCTTATGTTATTCTTGTTTATTTCGCGATCGCTGTCCGGCGATCGTGAATTTTTTTTTAATTCAATTTTTCGGAATAATTAGAGGAAATCTCGCGCGATCCTTTTGCTGGATGCCTAGAATCATTCTTTACATCTCGAAATCCTTATCTTTGTACATGAGACGCACACAAAAATCATGATGTTTTTGGTGTAGGATTTGTCCATTGTTCTTGACAATGACGCGAAGATTTAGTTACCTTTACACCCAATGGAATCTAAAACAAAATCCGGCTCGTTTCAATGCAATACAAGTCCTTCAAGTTGATTAAAACAATTATTATTGTATGCCTGAAAATACATTTTAGTTTTCTATTTTCGTTAAAGTTTTTACCCAATGACTGCTCCCACTAGTGCTCCCACTTCCACGAGTCTACATGTATTTAAAGGTAGGATACACCATTTGCAGGGTTTGAATTTGTTTACTACCGAATTATTAATAAATATCTTACTTATTTGAAAGTAATATTTCCGATCTTAGTTAAGGTGTTAAAATAGGGAGTGCGGAGCAACACGAGGTGGCGCTCTTCCCTGAGACTATACTTATTAGGTCTATACACGCCCACGTTTTGCGTACCTTCTCAGCAATTTTCTGAGCTATCTATTGCTTTCGGGCGCTGACACTGACGCGACTTTGTCGACAAAACAGACCAGGGTAATTGTCAGGCATACGGTCTGTTTTTGCTTTTAGTAGAATCTTATATTATCAGACGTCTTACCAAATTTACAATTCCATCTTCAGACATATACCAACGACTAGTATTACCGGCCAACCGACCCCTGCAAGCTAGGTTCTAGTTCTAGTTCAACCCGAGTGAGCTAGCGAATTGCGTTTGTTTATGGTGTAAATGGAGGACACATACCTGGCGACACGAAGGTGAATTGGGGTTAGGGTTAGAATCGAGGACGACCTCGATTGAGATTCGTGTACAAAACCAATGAGAGCCGTCGAGTACAAACAAAGGGAATTTTCGATTTACACCATAAACAAACGTGTGTGTAAATGTTCCGAAATACGGTACCCTCTAGAGACATGAACACAATGTGTACAATGGAGACAAAACGTCTTCGGAGGGTAAATTTCTATAGATGAATAGGTCTCCATTGGAAATTTCACGAATTAGATTTTTGGATTTTACTTAAATTACTCAAAAACTAGGATTAGGATGTGGGTTAGGGTTAGTGTTTGGGTTAGGGTATAATATAGGGTATATTTGGTCGAAATTTCAACCCAGGAAAAAAATTATGGTTAAAATGGGAGCATTTTGAAAAACGTGCTCGACTTTCTAACCATTTTGTACACGAGAACAAAGCCATGTCTCCACAGTGATACACAAATGAGAACGGATGTACATGTACATGTATTGCATACTCGGCGTTATCCTCAGTGCATACACACACAGTCATGTATAGACCGGCAATCGTGGACGGGGCATTGTCCGACCGTCTTCCCTCTTTTGTTTGTACTCTAACGTTTTCGGATGATCGCCATTGGATTTGTACACGAGAAAAGATCGTGGACGTTTTGTCAATCGTGGACCCATTGTTTGACTCCCAATTCGTTTGTCCGACCACCACGATTGCCGGTCAATACAAACGCACCTTTTAATTCTGTATACATATTATTTATGTGTACTTACACATCGGCAATTATGGGGTACGGGGAACAAAGGGTATAACAGTATAGACAAGTTCTCCTTTAGAAATATAGGTACTTCATTATGTTTAGCGACATTTATATAGGAACAAAAGAGAACAATGTAAGATAAGTATAAGATCGGACAATACAGGTACCTACAAGCTCCCATAATTTATGTCAAGTGTGTGTGGGTTTTGCCTTTAGAAAATGTATACATGAGTGAGTTAGTCTTGCATACGCACTGTGGACCTCCGAACAATATAGGTCCACACGATGCGGGAAGAGGTTACGGTTTGTGGACTTGCCCAGGTTCACAATCCGTTTTTCAGTTTCCGAAAAAGCGCGCTAGAGGAAATACGGGTTAGGGTTATATAAGAAAAGATAGAAGGAACAGCTGAGAGGCCCAGAATCAAAATCTGAGGGTAAATTTGTTTTGGGGAAGCGAGAAAAATGAGTATTTAGTCAACGTTTTTTAACTACACGAATACAAAGGAATGTCCACAGTACGTAGGCCTATGTAAGGTATGTATCCGTGTGTTCATTAGTGTTCATGCAAAGTAGACGCATGCGCATCGGCAAAAACGAACGACACTTCCTGACAGACTTGCAAAGCAAAACGGATGGGGCGGAGAAGGCGAAGCGGGGCGAGGCGGGGTCGCCTATTAAGATGTACAAGAATTAAAGGATTTAAACCTTCCCGACAAACAAGTATAGTTTTAATTAACTTGTATATATTTCCGGCTCATATTTGCAAACTCCTTCAAGTCGTGCACATTCACGACTGGGTCGAATGAATATTCGGATGTAATATCCGTACAGAGATTCAAAGTATCGTATACAGGACGATGTGCAAGTTGAGAAAAAAATCCTTATGATTGATTGGTATATAGCCCGTGGCTTAATGTCGCCGGTGATTAAATTGGCGTTATTTCTGCTCATCAATCATACTACGGCTGTTGTCTTCTTGTCTGCTGCAAGACCGACCTCTAGGCCTATACATTGTGTTTATGCAGCGGGTACGCGGCGGGCCCTGCTTCGTGCTTGCTGTACGTAATGCTCAGGTTTTGATATCTATCTTTTTTTGTAGCCTTATACAGGGATTTGCCCGACATTATTAGAAGCAAAAAACTGCAGCGGTGTTACGCGCACGTGCCAGGGATGTAGTCGAGTCCATCACAAGTCTCTGCAAGTCCCTGTAAGTCCCTGCAAGTCCATCACAAGTCCACCAGTTCTAAATCAAATCGCAAGCTATTCAAATCAGCTTTGACAAAAACATTCCTTTGTCATTGTTCGTCCAGTTACTTGTGACTGCCTTTATGAAGGGTCTTGTGACTGGCTTCACGAAAGGACTTGTGAAAGGAATTGCAGGGACTCGACTACAACCCTGGCACGTGCTAGCCGCACGCCCTCTAACAGACGACGCGCGCGCGCATCTTGGTAACCCTATTGGTGGAAGGATCCCGCAGAGCGTGCGTGCGTACTACCTGAGCGCGTCACGCGCGAGCCTGGTGTTACCGCAGAAAACTGGCTGCTGCCGAATTGGTCTGTTCTACTAAAGCTTAATTAGCTTTTCAATTCCGGCCGGCCTTTCAGCGAAATGGCCTTTTGATTGAAAGCCTCAACGTGATGCAACCAAAATATTTTTCTTTTCCTGGCTAAATTTGCCGCTAATTCGGTTCGGTTATGGCTTATATTTCTTTCTCTCTCTCTAAAAATAAAGCCCACCGCAGCGAGAAACCCGGGCATTTTGGGGAAGTCCGCCGCGTTTGGTAAATGTAGACAAACAAACCATCACTTTTAATAATGTAATTGGACAAACAAACCTCTCTACATTCACGGCACTGATAAGAGTAGTTTTCACAGAGGGTCTAAAGGTGTGCCTGCGTTGTGGGCACACGTGCGCGTAAATATTTAACAGAGTTATGCTTCTACACATTCCTGTATCCCATCAAAATAATGTTGTTTCATTGGAGAGCGCGCCTTCTATATAGGCCTACAGCTCATTGGTAAGAAACGTAAAACAATATCGTTCATTTTAAAATAGACAAAAATTGTATGGAAACTTTTTCATTACATAGAAAACTACTTTCACCCCTTTCAAAAGGCATCGGAAATCACCGTTCATGTACTGCGAAATAACTTGTTTGAAAGTACCTATTGGGCCCAAATGCAGATCATATTTTGTGAGCACATTCAACCTTTCAATATTATATATTGGAGAGTCAGGTTGGCGTTAGCGGTTCTTTTCTCGCCTTCCACCACTATGACCCAGGTTCAAATCCCGCCTGGGCCAATATGTAGATTAGGTTTTCAGTCCCTGCCTGACTCTGTGCGTTTTCCCCAGGATATCCTTCCTGGGTTTTCCTCCCACCTCTAAAACTGTACCTCCTTCTCATTGTCTTCTTACCGTAGGTTTCTTCATGCTTACGAGCTACGGTGCCTAGAGCGCTTTTGAGGGATCCTTGGTTTCATTAATACCAGAAAGAATTAATAATGAAACTGATTGGTTCCTCATCAATTCGGGGCCTTGGGGGACAATCATCCTTCCTGGCAGCCGGGGTGCTGAATTGTAAAGGACGCGGTCACAACGTGGTCGAGTCGATGAATGCACCTCGGGCTGCCGTCACATGACCCGTGACATGACTGACCCCGATGAGCAGCCTTGACAGATTTTAGCGAACAGCCCTACCGAACAGCCCTACTCACATGGTCCGATCCGGATATCGAACCGGGTCTGCAATGTTGAAAGGCTAGCGCTTTACTAGTCCTAGCAACATAAGCTTTAACCCCATTTTACCTAGACGGTTTGACCCCTTAAAGTTACTTAGGTCTTCCAAGTCATTCACAAAAAGATTGCCAGCCTGCCCCCAGCCCGACAAAACATCTGGCTGGACATGACTTGTCAAACCCCCACAAACTACACCACACACACCAATACGTTTGTTTATGGTGTAAATCAAGGATTTATTTTGTTCCTCTTGATGATATCCTTTGTTTGTACTTTTTCCCGACGGCTCTATTGGTTTTGTACACGATTCTCAACCGAGGACGTCCTCGATTACACACCTAACCCCAATTCACCGACGTAGCGTCATGTGTCCTCCATTTACACCATAAACAAACCCACGATCACACATGTCCACATGATGTATATGGACAGGAATTTATATTCATGTAGCGTTCGATAAATACTAAGTTTTCTCGCTTCCAGAAAGTTATTTTAACCCCAAGTTTCGATTCTAGGCCTCTCATGGTTGTGTTTTATTTCAATTTACAAATACACTTACGTGGTTTTTCCTCTATAAAGCTTGTTATCAGAAAGGGCAAAACATGCAAGTCCACAATTTACAACATCTTCCCGCAACCTGCACGTATTGATGTTCTCAGGGACTAGGTCCACAGTGCGTATATGAAATGTTCGTACGCCCATTCTATGTTGTGTACATTCTTTGTTTTCGTATAGTTAGGAAAACCAGACTCGACAAACCCTAGAGGAGTGAGAATAAACATAAAAAAGTGACGAGAGAAAGCCTATATTTGTCGGTATCAACCATAGTACGGAGTCTATCCACTTTTCAAAGCGCGCTAGACCAGGGATATCGTTAATTATTAATGTTCAGACGGAGTGCCATAGACTTGAACCGCATAATCATACAAAAATAGTTTGACAAAGTTTAGTCTATATATTAGTTGGGTTTTATATACCCCACATGGGTACTTTGTGTTGGGGTGGGGTTGGAAAATACCTTTAAAATGTTGTGAATTTGTCCAATTTGTACTGCCACAGCACTTTATTTTGATAAAGTTCTCACTCCCTTGGTTTCTCCCGTCCATTTCCTTTTACACCCATTTCTTGTATTACTGTTGCCCACTCCTTTTCCTCACAACCCACCCCCACCCGGTCCCTTTCCTTGTGGTTTTCACCTCTTCCTTCTTTGTTACCCACCCATGTTTTCACCCCTTTACCCTCTTGGTCTGTTTTTGATGCTGCCAACCTGTTTTTGATCTTTTTTATTCCTTGGCCTAATTCTCCTTTTGTTGGTTCTTCAACCCCGCTTCTGTATCCCTCTTTTGTTTTTCTTCTCCCCACTGTGTTATGCATCCTGCTTATATGCCTCCCCTCGTTATTTTTTATGTGGGCAGCCATTTTTGTCTCTAAAGAAGATCTTGTTAAGATCTAAATATTAGGCCCTCTTATCTTATTTGTTTTGTATTTTTTAGGTCATTCCAGTCAGTAAGCAGTTTGCAGCAGTTAAAATCATATTTATGTTCTCACTTCAAAATAAAATATGTACATATAGAAAAGGTGCAGGAATCATGTAAGAGCCCTCTCGGTTTAGGAAAAGCCATTCAAGCGGGGAGAGGTGGGTAGTGTTGTTGTGTTTATTGGGAGGGGTCCTAATAAAAACCTTTGTTTTACATGTTGGAGTCAAATGCGTTAGTTCAAAGGCCGTATATCATCTTCATCTCTTCATCTTCTTTTTGCCTGCCTCTTCTTTTTCCCTGTCCTTGGTTGCCACTCTATTAATCGTTTTTGCCCATCTATATTATCATTTCTGATCATCTCCACTTTGATTCTCTGATTGTTATGTTGACATCCTTAATTCTAGTTTGCTGTCGAATGTCATTAGATCAGCAGTTTGTCTCTAAGGGAGATGTGTAGCATTTGTCGTTCCATTGATCTTTGGGCTGACTAAAGTTCACCTTCTAGACATTTGGTTGTTGACCATGTTTCTGACCCACACCGTTGTAGAACCACTGATCTTTACAAACTGGATAGGTCGAGCGGCTCTGCACGTGAAGCCATTGGCGGCCATATTGGGATATTAAAAACATTGCAGGCGTACACACGTTTGTATAGCGCACGACCGAGAAAACTCATTTAATATCACAGGAAACGAAGTTAACGTCGCAAAAACGATCCAGTTTGATTAGGAAAATTAAGTTAAACATAATAACACCCAATAATGAGATGTATACGCCAAGTTTGAATATTAAAAAGCCCTATTTTCGGGAAAAGATATGAGACAAAAATTTTGTTTTAACATTTCCAACATCATAACCTTATGTACAAACCATAGGAAAAGAAAAAACGAGGTTTTTTGAATCAAGGAAATTCTTAAATTTTTGGGTTTAATTTTATATCCAGACACTAAAAAGTGCCAGTTTTATAATAAAATAAATTATAAAATTTTAGTGCGCGCACGTGCGATCACTGCATTGTTTTGAATATCCCAACATGGCCGCCGGTGACTTCACGGCTCGCTATCCCATCAATGTACGATCGACCTATCCAGTTTGTAGAGATCAGTGTGTAGAACACACTGGTTATACATTCTTCTTCGCAATTACATGGGTATGTTATTGTTGCACAGGATTTCCTTGTATCTGCCGAAGCAGCTCCATCCGGATGTTATTCTTTTCATTACTTCTTCCTTTGTACAATGGATTAAGCGCCAAGTAATGTAGTGCCAAACAATATTTGTTTCACTGTTAGTGCTTGTTGTTAGATGTTCATAGTGAGAAAAGGTTATAAATATTTATGATTTAATGGATTAATTATAATAAGATTGATGTGAAGTCTATGTCCCAAGCGCGGGAACGTGCTTAAAGGACTAAATACAGGGTGGATCATAACAAACCTGACAAGCATACTTCCACTACCCCGAAGCCAAAACTACCTACCAATTGATGGATAATCTTTCTAAAGGAAAAAAAGATACTAATTAAGATATCTCCATTAAAAAATGTCCACAATGTATACAAATAAACACAAGGACTGTATATAGTGGGCACGAGCATAAAAGAACCTATAGCAGCTTAATAATTAATAAATACGCCACTGAACACATAACAATAAAATAGACCCAGACCCGGAGAAAAACAGTAAAACATGAAGTTAACACAATTTAAGGTTAAATGCAAGGTAGCATAGAAATTAACAGACCAGAGCAAAAACAAGCAAACCTGTGTAAAGTAATAAATTTGGTGTATTAAAACAAAGCAAAAATGATACATAGTGCAATCCATTCTTTGTAAGGCAGTAAAATGTGCGGGTTTTTTTTAGTCTAAAAGGTTTTCCCAGGTTGATAATTTGACAATGGGGTTTAAAAAATGTCCCACGGCGAGTGGATATCAAACTATGATTCAACTGTTATTAACCACGAACAGTATTGTCTTCGCCCACACGAATACATTATTGTTGCATATCCAAACCCATTCCAATGTACAGTTTCAACATTAAAAGTCATTCGTCAAAATTGAACTTTAAGACATGTAAATCAGATGGTTCGTTACATTAATAGAAATTACATTCGAATATTCATATCTTAATCTTTTCTTTTTTGAAATTCTCATTTTTGATGTCTGTCAGTGGTCATTTTCTGTCCAACCTTCAGGGCTCCTTATGAAGTGCCGTGGCGCCTCCGGTGCTGTGGTCTGCGGGTGATTCCGGGGTTCGACTCGGTCCAGCCTAGGGTTATGGTGTGTGTGCCCCTGGGAAATGCATTCTGTCACTCTTTGCTTCTCCCCACCCAGGAGTAAAATGGCTACCTGCATGTTAGTGCAGAGATGGTTTTATACTGTGATTGATTTAGCTGCTTCGCGCCGAAGTGGCAGCATCACATACTCCCCAGGGAGGTGCGAGGGTGTTTGGAATGTTTTTTAATGAACAGGGTAATGATGTGGCGCCTTGGGCACATGTCTTACATACACGTGTTGGCAATTTACTATCATTTGTGAGACTCTAAATTGCATAAATTGTTTGGGTCTGCAGACAGTCATATTTTCCTCAAAATGTCATGTATTGTATCATGGGATCACTTGGGTCCAAGAAATGTGCTCCGCATGGGACTAATCATATTTATATGAAGCAGGTGTTTTATGGCCGAAAGACATGTCGTGCATGAATGCAATATGTTTTCAATATTTTAGGTGAAAATGAAAAGGAAAAAAAGTGAAATAATTGGTTTGCATTAACAGCTTACTCTACTCAGTATTCTACCGAAGAAAAAAAACTATATACAAGTGCCGTGTTTTTCAAAGTAAATCAAAAAAGCTTCAAGCAAAAAAGCGACCTTTTCATCCCACGCATTCGAGCAACAAAGATTTCCTGTTTTGTAACTCTGCAGCGAGTAAATAATCAATATGTATTTCGTGTTTGCGTATAATATCATAACCCCCAGCAAAACTATAATAACCTCTCTAACCAGTTCGCGCCGGGATTAATTTAACATCACCGAGCCGAGGCGCGGGATAATTTTTTAACGAAACTCGATCCGAGGCGGGTTCAGGCCGATGGTACCGGGAAGCACACCTACGCATCTCCAGCCTTGCTCGCTTCTGACAGACATTTTCGGCCTTGCTCGTGACGTGTTTATGCGTCATCCGTTTTGAATCTGGGGAAAACTTTGCGTGTATATACGTCCTCCGGTGCGAACTGGTTTGAAACACCAGTGCAAACAAATAAAAAAATAGGCCTAGATAGATTCCCGTTAAATTTATTTTCTCCCTGGGACACACGTCTTAATTACGTCTTAACACACGTCTTAACCAACTATACAGCCATACTTATTTCAATAGGGATGAAGTTTCAACTGCGCATGCTACCCATTGTTGTTGTGCAAGGTTCACTTTGTAAGTTAGCCATATTATTGCCGCCGAATAATCCGGACTTATTAAAAATAACTATACAAAAAAACTGATTGTGGAAAGAGAAATATAAACCCATGGCAATTTTGTTTCGTGTTGGCATTGCGCTTTGAGGTATGAAGCTATTTTCTAATAGCTTCAACGCTAATCTATCGATGGTTGCTTCCATCACGCGTCTTTATGTCAATTCGTGGCTTGACACCGTTGTCCGGCCCATGATGCCACTTATAGTGGAGAATAGAACCTGTTTCCGCCCGGAGTAACATTTCAATATCAAGATATTTAACATTCGAGTACAACCCATCAATACGATTTTTAATATGGTCGGCGACGGGTCTGTGATGAGGATCAAACTCTATTGACAAGGAACAAAGGTAATAATTTAGATGTACGTCAACGTCTGCTCACCTGCATGTGATCACCATACCTGGGGCCAATTTAATAAAACGTGTAAGCACCAAAATTTGCTTAGCATGAAAATTCCTCCTTGGAAAAAAACAGGATTCCAAACCAACATTTTAGTTGATGTTTATTATTTGTGACTGGTATTCAGCTGTTTTTTTGCTTTGAATGAAAAGCACGTTGTGTTTTGGCCGATTACCTGTTTTTACTGAGCAAGACTTTTTTCGTGCTAAGCACATTTTGTGTGCTTACAGGTTTTATGAAATTGGCCCCTGAAGGGAAGGTTTACTGTAAAATAATCAACAGAAAAGTCGCGTCGGTCTTTGAGTCAATATATTATTCATTTATTTTATATTATTAGGATGGATAAGGATGGATATAGTGAGAGAAGATATTGTGAAGAACTTACAGTGTTAGAGGTGGGAGGAAAATCCTGGGGGAATATCCTGGGGGAAAACACATTGAGCAAGGAAGGGACTGAAAAAACCAATCCACACATTGGCCAAGACGGGATTCCTGGGTCACAGCGAGGGAAAGTGAAGAAAAAGCCGCCAATAGCTATTCTGTATGCAGCCTTATTTTGTATATAAATGCACTGTATTAATCATTCTTTAATTCGAGCGATTCACAATACCTAGAAGCTGCCGTTGGAGGCGCAAATCCTGCTATACCCGCAGTGCATCATGGGAAAAAGTCGGCATCAGTTTGAAAAACGGTATTCATTTTACATGAACTCATCATTTTTTTACGTCTTTTTGGGCGCGCACGATTAAAGTTCCAATTTTGTTCTGCAAATAACAATGTTTTAATCAACGACGCTTCCGGATACATTTAAGTTTGTGTAGTACCGCGCGTGAACAATGAAGAATAGATATTTCACTACAGTATGATATACGGAAGAAGTCGACCGTAAAGTTTAAAAGTGGTTCTTTTGAGTCAAACGCTTGGTGGCGCACTGCATTGTGAATCGCCCGAATTCATAGGCGGCCATCACATCATAATCCTTCAATCCACTTAGGACATTCCGTTCACTGTTATTAGATCGGCTTGGATGCAAAGAATGTTGCAAAGTTCACACCTTGTTGAAATGTCGCCTGTCACATATACCGACACCGGCGGCCATAATATAAATTATGTAAGTGCCCGAATACCTTTTATTTTGCCACGTTTCAGAGTCGATACCTTAAGCGCAGTGAGCCTTTTTATTGAATAAGATTAAAACTGCTACAAACTGCTTTACTGGCTGGAATGACCTGAAATATAAAAATCAATATAGTTAAGAGGGCCTTATATTTCGATCTTAACGATAAATTATTCAGAGACAAAATGGCTGTGTACATGAAACGAACATAATTATAAAGGGGACATACAAGCATGATGCAAAACATTTGGGGGGGGGGGGGGAAAGAAGCCTTTTTATTGATCAGAATTCTAAGTGTACTGGTTGTGAAACCAATATTATTTACAAATTCGCAGCTCAAACTTGAATAAATTATTTTGTATCAAGCCAACCCGCCTAATCCCCCGCCCCGTCCCGAAAGAAAGAACATGTTAATGCAATCACAATGGGTAACATCGTTCTTCGGCGACGAGCTTCAAGCGGACCGATACGTGTACGTACCACCGTACCAAGGCCAAGTAGCTTGGAATGTTGGATCACGGAGGAATAACAAATCCTCTATTCCATACCTGAAGTTGGATGAAACCTTTTCTTGCTATTCCTTCCAGTCTGATGACGTATTCACGATAACCAGATACCGATGAAACGTGAACTTGAATCATGGAATGCCGTCATTATAATATACATATACATCTTATCACAATGACGTCTAAATAGTTTTCATAAAACTCAATCGCGTTACGTATGGGATTGTTTAATGTTGACGTCCGATGTCATATGAAGCAATAAATGGGACAGGGAGAACCACCCTCCTTTGTTGCGGTCATTGTGGTTTTTAGGGGAGGTGTTAGGTAACAATAGTCTAGAGAACGTGTAGGTATGGGGGACTAAGGGGGGGGGGGGGGGGGGGGGGGGGGGTCGCTCGGTCCCATATCTTGCTGGGTATATCCGATGTAGTTGCGCTGAAAACGATCAATGACTGCCACACCCTTGCCGTGTGTCGTGTAGCTTAACTCTCTTACGTAATAACTAATATGCAACTATTACAGGCTCCTTAGCTGGCGATAGAAAATGTAATTATCTTTTTACACTCCACGCCTGAAGTTGCCACATTCCCGACGTCGCTCCTTAATTAAGACATTCTCACATGACGTCTCAATAAGCGTTTTTCGCCTACGCTGCACAGTGATAACAAGGTAAGTGTCGAGTCGGTATTCCAGAGGTCGCAGGTTCAAGTCCCATCTTGCGAATGTCTTTGTTCACTTTGAAATGTATGCAAATTTGCCTAGTCAGTTTCTCTTGTGGATTTTTGTGTGTATAAAAAACACCTGATAAAGTTTCTTCCGGTGCCTTGTTATAACGCACCTTGTTGTGTTTTAAATGTTAGTATACAGTTATACGTCATCAGGTAAAATACGCGCTCATAGAAAACGAGGCCATTATGCACACGTACGTAAGAAGCAATTCTGGTTCACAACCACGCATGCGTGTACTTATGTATGGGGCGAAGGCTTCACACGGATGAACCGTATACACAAAACACCATACACATATTTAGGCCCACAATTCATAAACATTCAATATAGCAAGTCAGGTTCTTGGGTTTTATTTTTCCTTTAAAAACAATCTTCTAAAACCACGAAGTAGATAAACAAAATATCAAAAGTGAGAAGAAAAAAAATCTAAGAAAAAAAAACTAAAAAAAAAACTAAACAAAAACACGGTAGTTGCTCGAAAGCAATGAAAATGCCTGTTCGATACCACCGACTTGGTTCCAGAAAAAGTCCCTCAATTTAAAAACACTGGACCGAATCGGGTAATCTTGGTATAATTTTTCCATCTAGGAAGATTCCCCGTCTATTCAAACTAGTTTTTCTGGTCGGAGGGTACTGGAAACAGGCTGTTCTTTTTTTTTTATCACCCTGTATTAGGTTTGGAAAGTAGAAAGTCAAAAAATGTATAAAAGCAAATTTGTTGGAAAAGTAAACCTTTAACAGTCATGAATCCTCAAGTTTCATTATGATTGTTCACACATCCTATAGCGAGTTAGGGTTAAAGGTAGGATACACCCTTTGCACATTTCGAAAATATTTACTACCGAAATATTAAGAAATATCTTAATTATTTGAAAGTAAACAATGATTCTCGGCATCCAGCAAAATGATCGCGTAATAACATAAGAATAACTGCCCGACGCCGGTTGAAAACAAACGCTGTTTTTCGTAATTTTCTTGCCATCCATAATTGTAAAACTTCGGACAGGTCAGTTAAACGAGATTTACTATAAAATACACCCCCCCCCCCAAATTCACCCATTCATGATAATTCAAGCAATTACCAATGGTGTATACTACCTTTAATAAAGAAATGGTTATATTGCCACTGATGCCGTCAGAATAAAAGAAATATGTGCGTGCTTGGTCGATATAGGGGAACACTTCGATCAAAATATAATCGGAATTAGTTTATTACAGTGTATTAGAAATGGTTGCAGTATTTTGTTGGCAAGTCGAGACAAGTTTGGTCCGCGTAAACATGACTTGTGTTGTGTGTGTGTGTAGGGTGCCATTTTGTTTGATGTATTGATGCAATGCGAATTTCCCTTACCAACTTAATAAGACGTCTGGATTATGTGCTCGCCTCGGACATGAGAATCCAAAGCAACCGTCGCTGTTTTGTCTATAGGCCGAGGTGCCGTTGAACAAACTCTGAAAATTGGCGGCAACGGCAATTTCTGGGCGAATTCTCGGACGGAAGCACGTTCGGCAAATACAACTGGAAAGAGCATGGAGTAATCGGATTTTCCAAATGAGGTCACCTGAGACGAAAGGAAAACAGTGTTTTATTTCAGTCATAATGATGCACTCTGTCTTTTTTGGACATTCTAGAAATAGGTGTTTACAGGGCACTTGTCTGTCCACATTTTTGTTTTTGTCAAGAAAAACACCGGCTGGGTTCGCCGTACAATTAACACTGTTACAAATACCAAGGCAACATACAATGTAAAACACCGCATTACGCAGCGCAGTTAGCACAAACAGCGCCCCCAAGCGTCAAAGAACCCCTTTTAATTTTAAAAAACCTCATAATTATATCCGCAGTGGCAAATCAAGTTGGTGCCGTTGCCTGCTTTAAACCAAACTCGCCGAAATGTCACAAATTAAAGATGCGAGCTTCCGATACTTCATCGTAAAATTCAGACTCACGCTATCGATCGGGTGTCCCACTGAAAAATGCCAGACGCATTATGTATCCAGAAGAATAATAACAAGGGCGGTCGTCATTTCAGGCAAATTATATTCTATCTTTTTTATTCGGTGGAGGATTTGGTGTCGCATTGCAATTTTACTTTCAGTGGCTAGAATTGAGAGCGTCAAGCCCTCTTTTGTCGCCACGCGCAGTCTATAAGAGTTACAATTTGAAGTACTTCCAAATTTCAGACCCGAGTGATATACGTCTTGCATTCCTTGTTATAAACAAAAATGCGCTATAAGTTGCAATGTGTTTCTAAGAATGGATGGACAAATTACGGGTTATGCCGTAACCTCATAATGTTGGCGTCTATTTAGAACGGTGAATCAACGCTGTCTTTGGTGTTTCACTCGCTTTTCACCTCTGTGAAGCAGGTTTGAAAACCAATGCTGGTCAACTTGAGTTTAGTTTTGATGATTTCTTGGTTTGTTTGTTTTTCTTCGAATGTCATTTCGGGGCCGTCCTCCTACATCTAAAACCGATACATTTCTAATTGTTATCATCGGTGCACCCTTTTCTCTTTTAGGTTTCCCCGAGCTAAAATACCAACGCACCTGATCCGATTATTCGATGAATAACATTGCGCTAGAGTGAGACCGTGACAACACTACATGTATTATTATTGTAGTCTTGACGAACTAATCTTCGCTAGACATTCAAACAGGCTTTCTCTAATCTACGACTATATCCTGCGTCACTACGGAAGAGGAAAAAAAAACCACCCAGGCCAAATTGTTACCGTTTTTTTGGTTTCCTCGTATTTTCAGAGAATGTTTGTCGCGCGGTTCTAATATCCGCAGAGACAAATCAAATTGCGCTGCATCTGATGGAGTGGAACGTAAACAGGCTTGTTCGACGTCTGCATAATTAGGAAAAAACATGCAAAGCACGTGCATCCATGTTATTTATACCTCTCAACTGAACGGTAAAGCTTTTTTTAGCGACATTAATTGGTAAATTGATGGAATATGTTGTATAAATTTTTTTTCTTCATCTTTTTCAATAATTTGTACACCTTGATTTTTAGCGTGATGTCGTCAATGATTTAATTTTTAAATGTTAATAATTAGGGTTAATAAAGTATTAAAGATTATGACACAATTATACAAATGTCGTTTGTGTCAACCTACGAAGATGATCATGTACTATAAAATAAGAAAGTAGAAATGTCACTATTAAGCCGTGTTGAAACGTGCAGGGCAAATAACGTTCAGCTGGCAATAATAATGTAATAGGATATCCTGGAGATGCTGTCTGTGCTCTGTTTCGACTGTCCAAGTGTGTCCAAGAGCTTCAATCTTGGTTGATCTCTAATAAACTCCGGATGAATCCAGACAAGACAGAGTTCTTCATTGCGTCTTCTCCTGCTCACTTCAAACATCTCCAACATCTTACTTTCAACCTCAATGGCATTAACATTCACCCTTCTCTCTCGGTCAGAAATTTAGGTGTTGTGTTTGACCACGACATGAAAATGTCTGACCACATAACACAACTCTGTCGCTCTCTCAACTGGCACATACGTAACCTTAGCCGGATCAGGAAATTTCTTGACTTTAATGCCTGTCACAATGCCGGCCGTGCCCTGATTCTATCAAAACTGGATTATTGCAGCTGCCTTCTTAATGGAGTCTCCAAGAAAGAAATATCTCGTCTTCAGAGACTTCAAAACAGATGTGCAAGGCTTATCTTTCAGACCCCCAAACACACCCATACCTCTCCTCTGCTCAAACAACTACACTGGCTCCCAGTCGCCGAACGCATTCAGTTTCGCACACTGGTTCACACTTACAAGTCACTTAATCACTCTGCACCAGATTATCTCTCCTCTCTTCTCAAAATCCATAAGAGTCCTTACTCCCTTCGTTCTTCTGCTTGTGAGTCTCTTGTTATCCCTAAGTCACATAAATTGGCTGGTGACAGGGCCTTCTCTGTTGCCGCCCCCCGGCTATGGAACAACCTGCCTATCTCCATCAGAAACTCAGGCAGTGTCTTTTCCTTCAAAAAAGCTCTCAAAACCTACCTTTTCCCCCAAACGTAGCTGCATGTCCTTTTTTTCTTTGTTGTTTTTTGTCTTCTATTCCTCTTTCTTCTTTTCTAGCGCCTTGTATCCTTTGGTAATTTGGCGCTATACAAATCCAGTTATTATTATTATTATTATTATATCGAGCCATGCCACACAAGGCAATTTACAGGCTATCTCCTTTGTACTTAAATTTGTTTTTTTTTTCAGAATAAAACGATTGACAATAATGAGTTTCAACAAAAATCTTGGAAGTGTTCGTTTCCCCTCGAGGTAGCTTATACTTCATTTTGTTGGCTATTACTATAATAGTTCCCAGCGTGTACAAATTGCCACTATACACTATTAGGATGAAAAAGCATAGCGAAAACCAACACATTTACAGAGATCGTCGTGTTCTAAAGTATCTTTTAAAAAATCGTTTAGACAGCAAAGTGTTTTTAGGTGGCTTGTGTGTCCGAATACAACTTTACATCGTTTTTTCGATTGCACAACAAATTGGACAGAAAGCAGTTTAGTTACCCCGCCCGCTCGCGATACTTTTTTCTGCAGGTAGGTTGGTACATTAGCCAATCAGAACAAAGATGGTGTTGACGTCATCGATGATGTTAGAGTTGTCTGGGACAACCCTAACCCTAACCCCTAACCCTAACCCCTAACCCTAAGCCCTAACCCTAAGCCCTAACCCTAAGCCCTAACCCTAACCCCTAACCCTAACCCCTAACCCTAACCCTAACCCTAACCATAGTCAGAACCCAGACAACTCTAACATCATCGATGACGTCAATACCATATGTGTTCTGATTGGCTAATAAATGTACACTATGTACCAACCTACCTGCAGAAAAAAATACGGGCCGGGGCGCGGCATCGTATCAACTTTCCACGGTCGCATAATTACCAGACGTTTTTGCGGAGCTTGCAGACTCCTTTGAACAACTGATGATCCTGGGACTATAGTTAAGAACTATTTTGCCATGAAATCGAAGGCTGCGGTTGGCCGAAGCTGGGATTTTTCCAATGATATGATTGGTAAACTTGAAAACATTCTATGTTATGCACTCAGCAGACCGTCAACTCGGTTAATTACCTGCTTCAGGCACAAGTCGTTACCTTTCAGACACGCGTTTCTGTGAACTTAGCTGTACGATAGTCACCTCCATGCTTCATTTTCCCCCGTAGGGCGTCGGCCCCCATGCGATTCATTTTGCCTAACCTAGTATCACTCTCATAATCTGTAGACCCGTGGCATTTAAATTAGATCACGATTTCAGGTTGTTTTCATGTTCGGTTTGAGCTGACGCACCTGCTTAATATAAGAAAAAGCTTTACGAGTACAGATAGGAAGGGGGGGGGGGGGGGGGGGGGGGGGGGGACGGGGGACAAATCTCGTTACGCTGCGATGGTTGAAACCCCGTCGGCTAATTAGCCCCATTCGCCTGGAGTGAAATCATAGGCGCCCACGTATGACCAAATACAAAGCCTATATACTGGGCAAAGTGGATTATTAGAAACTTAGATAGGCCCAGTTTGCGAATCGAAACTTTCTCAGTCGAAAATCCTGACTAAAATTAAGCCAATATTGCTGGGTTTTATGTCTTAATTTATTTTATTATAAAAGTGCAGCGAAATACATGTACCGATCCATGTGCAAATCCTGTATGTTTGCATTGTAGACATTGTTTACCTAACTCTAGATGTTACGGCTTCTTCAAAAACAAAACATTGTTTTGATCCAACCGGATTCTGGGTTATATTTGCAATTTCTTTGGTCCTTCTTTACAATGTATACCCACAATAAAACATTTTTTGGTTTAAAGCTACATTTTGTTGGTTTTTACGTATAACATTTTAGAATAAAACCCCTCTACGCATTTCTGTCAATTAGGACGTTTTTAAACATGTATTTTGCATTTTAATATAAATAGCTGCCAAATAACATATACAAACTGCCTTAAAACATAACTAACGCACACTGCAATTTTGTGGGGGGTCATTTTACAGAAAAAGTACTGGCAACAGATTTGCCAATACTTTCTGTTATTTCAATTACTTGTTAATTTTGTAAAATGTAATCACGGACCTTTTGTTATCATAAACAAAAATTACTATACAGACTAATTTGTTTGAGAAAAATGCATACATTTGTTCATTTGTTTTCTGTTTACAATCAGCAACAATTATTAAGGTTTACAGAAATGTGTATTTTTTGTTTAAATTTACAGATATCTGCAACATTTTAAGAAGCCGAATATGCAAAGGTGCTAATTTTGGTATATTGACATAATTATCTCCACGATATCCTTGTTCACCAGTTGTTCATACGCGAGTTATTCGTACATAAATACACAAACCAATTGGACCACCTTATACACGAATATGCAAAGTAGACGCATTGGTGAAAATAAAACGACGATTTCTGATGTACAAAGCTAGCTCAAAGCTATGAAAACCAAGTACAATGCCACAGCCTATACCTCGTTCTATCGTACGTATCGCAGCGTAGACAAAACGAAAAGCTGCCCCTGCGCATGCGAAGCGCGGTGGGGCAGTGGGGCGGTTAATCTCTGCCTTCCTGTCTTGCAAAGATTGTTGGTGGAGAAGCCGCTTCAAATGAACAGGGGCGAGGTGGTTCGCCACCGATTTCCTCCCGCCAAGCGGGTGAGGTGGCGAAGCCGCCACATATACAATGTACAGTATACACAAATCGTCACCGTTTTCACGAAGAGGCGAATTTCATGAAAAATCGTCTATTTATCGAAATTATTTTTTTTGATGAAAACGATTAAATATTGCAATTTCTACAACCTGGTGAAGTTATACATCCACAAAATCATTAAAATCACAATTAACCTAATTAACTAATGGGCGAATTGGTCCTCAAGTGCCCTTTTGCGTTTTCACGAAGAGGCAAATTCGAAATAGCGTTGACTTCAACGTGTTTATGAAGGGCACTTTGGTGCGCGTAGTCACTTTAGCGTTTTCACGAAGAGGCGAATTGGGCGAATTGGTCGCGAAGTGGCTTTTAGCGTTTTCACGAAGAGGCAAATTCGAAATAGCGTTGACTTCAACGTGTTTATGAAGGGCACTTTGGTGCGCTTAGTCACTTTAGCGTTTTCACGAAGAGGCGAATTGGGCGAATTGGTCGCGAAGTGGCTTTTATCGTTTTCACGAAGAGACAAATTGGGGGCGTAATGGGGAAATGTATACATTCTGACTCTCACAGCCACGGGCGAATTTGCTAATGTATCGTTTTTTTCGTTTTCACGAAGAGGCAATTCTATTAATTGATTAATTCTGCAAAACTAATCACCTATTTTTCTTAACGTTTGCTATATTTAAGAAGATTGAAATCTCTTCTTTCCCATGATACCTTAATCTTGTATATTCTATGAATATTTATGTTTCAAACTGCCAAACGAAAAAAGGACAAACTTTACAAGCGATTATCTCGAAAGTTTGTTCAGACCGTGAAAGGCTCAATTTGCCTCTTCGTGAAAACGGTGACGAAATGTGTAAAAATCGCCAAAATTTGTAATTTTTTCCGAATCTGCTTCTTTTACTTTTGCGGATGTCTGCAAAGGTAAAAAACAAAACCCCAGTTAAATGATCATTTCTCTAAACAGAAAAAATGGCCGCCATTATATATTTAGCATTTTACGGTTTCTCTGTATTTTTCCTAAATAAAATGGTCTGTTATTAAAGATTACAACTTTTTCCTTTTAATAATAATAACAAAAACATATCTGTAATTACATTTTACAAATAAATAGTTAAATAAATAGCACCTTTTCTGTAAAATTACACAGCAACTTGTTACAGTGCACTCAGAAGGATTGATGTTTAATTGTATTGATTTATCGCGTTTATTATACACTCAAATTGCAGTCACCAAAATGTCCTGATTATACTGTGCGTGATCCACTCCGTACACCGCTTGGTGCGAAATACGGTACCCTCTGGAGACATGAACACAATGCATACATTTGCATTTTTGTATCACTGTGGAGACATGGCTTTGTTCTCGTGCACAAAATGGTTAGAAAGTCGAGCACGTTTTTCAAAATGCTCCCATTTTAACCATAATTGTTTTCCTGGGTTGAAATTTCGACCCAATATACCCTATATTATACCCTAACCCAAACACTAACCCTAACCCACATCCTAATCCTAGTTTTTGAGTAATTTAAGTAAAATCCAAAAATCTAATTCGTAAAATTCCCAGTGGAGACATATTCATCTATAGAAATTTACCATCCGGAGACGTTTTGTCTCCATTGTATGTACGTGTAGTATTTAAATTATTCTGACGGATTGCACTAGGAGCCAAGGCACTTGGTCAACGAGCAATTTGGTGTCGAATGTCCAAATGACCCCTCATTCTAGCCTGTTTTCTAATGCAAATTCTGTAGCTGAAAAAACAAAACTATGCCTCTCTACCGAAGACGTAAACGGATTAGCTCTAATTTGTATTCATACCTGGGGTATTGGACAATCTCACTTTTCAAAAAGAAATGCCAGGTCAAGCGTCCAATGTTTGGTGGTATGGTGTAAGGGGAATTACAGCTTATTTTGTTGTCATGTGCGACACAAGGGCTCTATAGACCATGTGCCCTCTGTTTTCATCTATATTCAAATGTGCCCGGCGATATGCGCACACATCGTGTTTTGCATAAAATTTGGTTGAGGAGTGACGCCACAGGTCAGACCGCCTTTGAATTATGTGACCCCTGATGTCACCTCTTAACCAAATTTATGTAAAACACGATGCGTGCGCATACCGCCGGGCACATTTTGAATATAGATGTAAACAGAGGGCACATGGTCTATAGTGCGAACGAATTATTTTTCCTGTCTCAAAATACTATTACTTCAATGGGCTACTTTTCCAAAAATAACCTAACTGAATGATAGTATTTTGTGTACGGATAAGCATAAAACTCTAAGGTTCTTCCTAAATGAACACGGCCATAGTCGATAGGCTACACAAAATAACTATTTCAATGATTGTTTTTTTGCGGTTTATTTTGCGGTATGCAGGGCGAGCACATATACGGGAAAGTCAACCCGGTCTCCTTCTTAAATTTTGTGTATATCACAATTTAAGAAATTGTACATGCGCAGTAATGCTGGCAAAACGGAGGTTGGTTCGTAAAGAGTGAATAAACAAGTGTATGATGTTCTTAATTACTTGAATTAGTTAATAAGAATTGTTGTTAATGCGGTAATAGAAACCCTTTTTTTTCTTTCTGTACCCTAACCAGACTCTTTCTTTCTTTCTTTCTACCCTAACCCGACTTTTCCCTTATCCTACCCCAAACTTAAACCAACTAATTCAAGTAATTAAGAACATCATACACTTGTTTATTCACTCTTTACGAACCAACCTCCGTTTTGCCAGCATTACTGCGCATGTACAATTTCTTAAATTGTGATATACACACAATTGGTCAATTGACCATTTGCGTGTGGAATTTAAATAATATCTGGTACACTGACTTGTTCACACAGCTTGTAACAGTTTGACTTTAAATTATTCAGACCAAATACACTGTTGCTATATCACGTGATTCGGGGCAAGCTCTTGCATAGTTACGTTAGAGACCGTCAGCACCAATACACTGTTCACAATGGTTGAGAATGGTACAAAGACACCAGACCATTCCAGAGTCGGGGGTTGCTAGCGTAAGGCTTGCCCCGAATCTCGTGATATAGCAACAGTGTCTTTGGTCTGGATAATTTAAATGTAAACTGTGCCAAGCTGTGTGAACAAGTCAGTGTTCTTGTCTTGCATTACGATCGAGGATCGAAACACAAAAGAGAACAAAGGGAACAAAGGATCCTCGATCGACGGTTTGCTTGTCCGAATTCTGTCCTCGATCGACAGTGCAAGCGCAAAGCAATGGGGATTGGGTTAAGTAAAGGAAGAAAGGAAAACACAATATCGATCCTCGGTCGTTATGTGGTTCACGACTGTGTGTACCATATTATTCAAATTCCACACGCAAATGGCCAATTTTGATATGCACACAATTTTAGAAGGAGACTGGGTTGGGGAAAGTCCACAATTGACGAAGGCCGCCCTCTACTTCATCAACGTAAACGTAGTAATGTCTTTATTTTATTGCATAGCACGTATATATTGCCAGCACAAAACGAGGTCGTGACAAGAAACTGAGACAGATACCCTTCCAGTTTTGGAAAAATCTAAAGGAGCTTTTTGACCCAAAAAACCTAACCAAAAACCCACCTTTAAAAAATATATTAACGTTCATTATCTCGTCAACTTAATTCGATAATGAGACCTAGTTTCACGATAACCCTTTGGTCCTATTTAATGCAAATCATGGTGAAATCGTCCCCGCTAGGCGACGGCAAAAGATCGAAAGCGTATCCACAGGGCAACGGTCATACCGACGTCGTGCCAAATTAATGTCAACCTTGTAGCTATTGGTTATAACGCGGTTCCCTACCCGTTTTTTCACATCGATCTTTCTGTTGGGCACAAGCGCGTCCGGTTCGGCTAGCGAGCTATGTGCTCAGACGGCGCCGCTCTGTTTGGCGATATTGAGTTGACATTTGACGCTTGGCGTGGCCGGGGTTGGGGTATAGGAAGGCCCTTGGTCTTGAGGGCAACGGCCCACTCAATGTTACCGTAATTACAACAAAATCATGGACGATGTGTGTTTACACTATAAACAACCCTCGACGGGCCGTGTTTGCTCGACAAATATTCAAATATTAACACTTTGAACAGCGCAGATTTCGTTTGTATTATGTACACCAAACAAGACTATATAATATGTAACAAATAAAACATATTGGTTTAAGTAAAGATGGAACGTATGTAAATAATTTTGCTTGGTTAATTTCCTATTGGCGTTGATACTTATAATTTATTTTTTACACGAAAGGCAGGAGATATTTCTTTGGGCAGATCAGGCCACATTCGTGGTAATTTTATTAACACAAATTTGAACACACTGAGAATACATAATTATAATAAATTAAGGAACAGTAGCACCTGCTTGCTGTTCCCTGATGTCGGAGGTATGGGACCAGTAGCCCCTGCTTGCTGATCCCACACTCCCGGAATATCCGTTTACATATTTTACATAAATCACATACAATTCTTGTCAATTTCCAAAATAAACATATGTTCAGTTTATGGGAATGTTAAATTTTATTTTTAGAACATAAAAGTAAGACAAAATTTGTGGGGAAAAAGTACAACATGCAGATCAATCTCTAAATATGGGCCTATTCCGCCCATCGAGGAGGAGGTCGGGGTGGAAGTGGTGTGTCAGTTGGAATAGACATACTCACACAAGTGGGTAAATGCCGTCAATAGGGGACGGGGCATTGTCCGACCGTCTTCCCTCTTTTGTTTGTACTCTAACGTTTTCGGATGATCGCCATAGGATTTGCACACGAGTCTGAATCGGGGACCTTTGCGGAATAGGGGACCCCATTGTTCCCTTTGTCATACGTCCCCTATTTCAATCAAAAACAAACTCATGTACACTTTTTAACTGTGTTGCAGAACCGTGAAAATGACTTTCTGCCCTCGAGTGACTCTGCATACCAAGCCATCATTGTTAGCCATCTTCAAAATAGAAGGCCCCGCCCTAAACCGACTATAGTATTATCCCGCCTCCGTGTAAAGTGACTTATCGGCGTTGCCTATAAGTCGAATAAAGTTACAGATTAATTGCAATCCTCAGTAATCTCAGATTTGCTGTTGCTCTCAAACTCCACCAACCTTACCGTAGTTTTGGTTTGGTACCCAGTATAGGTAAACGCACTTTCCCTGTTAAATTGTGCACCGTATATCCAATATACGAAAGCAGTCTTCACGGTGTATATGTAGCTGGTATGATATCAATCACAATTGAGGTTTGCACTATACGTATAAGTTATCCTCTCACAAACACGCAGTTACATTCCCGCCTTCATGTATTTTAGCCAAAAGGCTCCAATCAATTGCACATCTACACCACCTTCCCTATTAATGCCCCAGTTTACTGACGATGCACTAATGACTAGCCAGGCTAATTTTTTTGGTGGTATCCGTCAGAAAACGGAATGGGGTAAACAAAAAAAGGACACTGCACTGTAAAAGACAAACAGGGAACGTCAGAAGTTTGACAGATTCGCCCTGCCCTCGTGTCAATGTTTGGAAGCCTTAATTAAACGGGAGACGTGATACAACCCGGTTTTGTCGAGTTTGATTATCTAAAACACCCTCCACGCCTTTCGGCCTTCAATAACACCGCGTCGGGTTGCCAGAGTCTCACTCAACGAGGTAGGCTGGCTGTCTGGTTATCACCTAGCAATCTGTAAATTTCGTCAAATTCTTTTTTCTTTCTTTCGTTCAGGTTGTTCTTTTTGGGGGTGTTCGGGTTGACGACATAGCTTGACAGGTTAGGATAACGCTTACTTAAAGACAAACATCCAGTGATGTTTGTTAGCTGATGGGCCAACCCGATGGCTTGTTGATGACGTACTGATAATTTTTGAGATCAGATCTCCGTCGGATGGTTTCTCTTGTGCCCGCCACGTACTCTGTCCAAATTACCACCCTACAGGTCATCCGTACTTGTCCTTGTCACACCCTGGTGTCGTGACTGAAGTTTTTAGGTCAGCCACACCTAGCTGTCGCATGCAACCTTTATACGTGGTGGTAAGATTATGTAAATGCACATAATCCTTGTGGCCACGCACTGTGCATGCTGGAGACTACTGCATTTCATGTCTTCATCGTTGTTTTTGCAACCCATATTATTCATTGATAAATCTTATCATGACAATTGATATCCATTTAGTCACTGTGTGACCCGTTCCCTTATTTTGTATAAAGGCGTAACCGAAGAGGCAGGATATTCCATGGATTTTTACGAAATATTAATAAATACTTTAGACAGTTAATTAACCCATTGAGTTGTTTAATCGAGTGGCTGCATGATTTAAAACGGCCGGTAAAACACCAAGTAGTTTTAATTTTTTTCCCCAGGTTTTTACATTAAATGTTGTAATGTAATGTAATTTACGTGTACTATCTTTGTCTATTGTTTGTTTTGTTTTTGTGTTTTACGTATATAAAGTAATTCAAACTTGTAAAAGGGGCCCACGATTACAAGCTTTGCTTCTTAGTGGGTCCCCCTCTACAGTTTCACTTTCTGTATATCAATGACCTTTTTTGTTTAATTGCCATAGTCAAAATGTGTGACGCTGTAGAAATAAAATGAACAATGAACAATGCACAAAATGTTGACTCCTATATAAAGTATGACCCCTTGTCGTTTTATTGGCTGAATCATCATTGCATGCGCACTACATCTACTACCAATGAGTCCGTACAGTCCTAATGCGGGCGATTCGCAATACAGTGCGCCACCAAGAGTTTGTCACGGAGAGACAATTTTTCAAGTTTACGGTCGACAAAAAAATAAACATGGCCGAATTGCCGCGCCTAACGTTAGCCGGCCATAATGATATTTAAGGGCACTTTCTGTGCAGTCGAAAGAAGAGAGGGTAGATGTTGGCAGACAAATAAGTGATTTCTTTTTAAAGAAGGGGTTAACCAGAATCTGCGCAGCTTATAGTTATGGTAATGAAGCTTATTATAGTGGGTATATTTTCAGATTGATCTGGATCTAGATGAGGAATCTCGATCACTTTGAATGATTTTTTTAAATATTGGGAGATTGGGCGTTTATGCGGTTGGTGCGGAGGTCTGCGCTCTACCGAGTGACATGCAGTACACGCTATTTTTATTTAAAAATTGAATCCAGAAAAGTCTGGTGAATGCAGGGTTGAGATTTAAAGGTAAGAGACGCCATTTTCAGATTTCGAAAAATGTTCCTACATGTACCGAAATCTTAAGAAATATCTTACTTATTTGAAAGTAAATAATGAGTTTAGGCATCCAGCAAAAGTATTGCGCTAGATATCCTGTAATTGTTCTGAAAAAAAAATGGATTTTATTGTAAAAAATCACGATCGCCGTACGGCGATCGCGAAAAAAACACCTAGAACAACATAATAACTGCCCGATACCGGTTGAAAACAAACGTCGTTTTTTCTTTCTTTTCTCAGCATCCATGATTGTAAAACACCGGACAGGTCAGTTAAACGATATTTACTATACAATACAACCCTTCAAATCCACCTATTCCTGATAATTTAAGCAATTGCCAATGGTTACCCTTTAATTGCAAAACGTCTGTATTTATTTGTAATTACAAGGTAATATTTAACTATATTACAAATGAATTTGCTTGGTACGCACGACTTGGCGTACCACAGCGCGTAGTGCTGTAGTTCGTGCGGTTGTCCCCACTTTGACACGGAAGGCCCTATATTTTATAATCAGACTAATAAACGGTGCCGGGAAAACACATATTCATATTTCGTGTGTCCATTAAACGTACACTACAGTTATCCATCTCTGATCCGGCATCCGTCCATTGACGTGTGTAGTATTACCGTGAACTCGTTGCACTTTTATGTCTAACAACTATTTTTGGTATAACAACAAATAACTAATACAAAAATAGACGAATGTACAGACATTGCGGGGCCAGTCGTTAAGTACACGACCACTGTTTTAGTGTCTGCAGTGGTGGCGTTACCAGGATCCCACAGAATTGGAGCACCAGGAGCCAATTTCTTGAAGCATGATTCTAAGCACAGAACATTGCTCAGCACAAACAAATATTTGCTTAGCCAAACAAAACGAAGGTTACCAGCCAAGGGGTTGAGCAATGTAAATTGCTCGTGACTGGTAAAGACCTGATTTTTGCTAAGCTACATTTCTGTTCCAAACCGCTGAAAGAAACTCGATCATGGACTCGTCTATACAGAACGCATGCCCCTTGGGTAGCGATCTGGTAGCCGCACTCTTACTCGTTGTCATTATAGAACTATCCATCAGAAATCGAGGTATCAAACGCAGGAAGTCGCGGCAATTAATATTTTACTCGGGTCGCATACCCTGCCTGACAAACATTAATTATTAAAACAAATTCCAGGTATTACACTATAGGCTTGAGTCATGCGTTATTTAGTCAGATAGACCATTGGGGGTTTATACAGGCGCTAGTAGTCTAAATAAAAAACGATTTTAGCAAACACGATTGTACTCCTCTCCTGTGTGTTATTATTTACCTGACTACACATTAGTTCATGCTTTTTGCCTCTGTAATTGATCATTGTGCATCTTTCACGATGATTCTGCCAATCTAGGGCCTTTTGTGTTAGAAAGAGTTCAATCAGAGCTAAAAAACTCAACATTAATGAGGTCAGTTGAATGGTTGGTTGAATGGTGGTTCACTTAAAAACGTTGAAAATCGTTGGCTAATGAGGTTGGTTTAACCAAGGTTTGCACAAAAACCGTTAACCAGTTCGCGCCGGATGACGTATATAAACGCAAAGTTTCCCCAAAATTTAAAACGGATGACGCATAAACACGCCAAGTTCAAGTTTGGAAATGTCTGTCAGCAGCGAGCAAGGCCAGAAATGCGTGGGTGTGCTTCCCGGCACTATCGGCCTGAACCCGCTTCGGATCGAGTTTCGTTAAAAATAATCCCGCCCCTCGGCTCGGTGATGTTAAAATAATCCCGGCGCGAAATGGTAGCATTGTTTGCGCAGTTTGTTTCAATGAATCGCTGCGGGTTATTTGTCGTTATAAATGTGAACTGCAACAATGTGATAAGTAGTTTGCTGTATAACACCACGTGGTAATTCTCTTTAGTGAGATTCGAAAAGCACCGGAGGCTGTGGTTGTGACATTTTCAGTATAACCATGCCAACGTTAGTCCATTATATCAAGAAGCAAAGTAACCACATTTTTTTAACTAATAGTTTGGTTATGTATTTTTGTTTTTTTACCTATCCCTCAAGGTACTAAACTCCGGTTCACATCTGTCGCTTCCAAAATAAATGTTGACCATTTTCGAAATAAGCAAGGTTCAGTATTAACCGTGCTAACTAACGCGTTGATTCAACATAACAATAATGATCAAAATAATCTAACCGGAACGTTCATTATTAACGTTATCAATATTAATGTGCAAATCTGGTAAACGATAATATTGATAGTATGTTAAAAGTATTCACTGAAGGTTATTTTTTGACTATCGGCCTTTATCAATATGAAACGTTAAATGTGAACTACAACGTGGTTGTTGTGACGTTTTCAATATAACCTTGTCAACGTTTGTCCATTGCCATATCAAGGAGCAAGTAACTACATTTTGTCAACAACAAATATATTTACAATGTTTAATAATTGGGTTATCGCTAATGTAACTTTGTTCCAACTTTCCCGTGCTTGTTATTTATACGTTAACAAACGTTACACTGAAACGTTACAATAACATTGTAACGTTATCCTACCGTTACCTTGTGAACGTTGCTGCAACATAACACCAATGGGCAAACTAACCAAACTACAACGTTAATGGCCCTGTCACACCAGAGCGTTTTAGGCAAACGCGTGAGAAACGTGTTGTAATTTTGGCAACACGGTGGCAAACGCTGACCAACGCTAGGCCAGCGTTAGCAACACGCTGAGCGCGTTACTCACACGCTGGGACACGCTGTCACATGCTGAGGAAAACATTTTTTTTTCAACATACCTACAATTTCCAGCGTTTGCCAGTGTCTGGATGCACACGCTGGCGGCGCATTAGAGGTTCGTTACTCACGCGTCGAACACGCTAGACGATCGTTATCAACCCGCTACTCACACGCTGGCGTACGCTGGCGTACGCTGGCGTACGCTGGCGTACGCCCGCGTACGCGGGCGACACGCTGGTTATGGCTCTGTCACACCAGAACGTTTTAGGCCAATGCATGAGTAGCGCGTTAAAAATAGTTGATACGCTGGCGGCAATCGCTGAACTTTTACAGAAAAAGTCAAGTGGAACCGTGATTTCAGCGTGTCCATACAGGTTGATATCGGGTTCATAGCGTATGCCAGCGCGTGAGTAGCGTATGAGGAACGCGTTCACCGTGTGAGGAACGCATCACTGATTTATAGTAAAAATACGACAGCGGGTCCCTAGCGTGTGAGTAGTGGGTTGGTAACGATCGTCTAGTGCGTTCGACGCGTGAGTAACTACCTTCCTGCGCGCCGCCAGCATGTGCAGTCACACGATGGCAAACGCTGACAATTTTAGGTATGTTGAAAAATGTATTTTTGCCTCGGCGTGTGACAGCGTGTTTCAGCGTGTGGGTAACGCGCTCAGCGTGTTGCGAACGCTGGCCTAGCTTTGGTCAACGTTTACCCGCGTGTTACCGAAATGTTACTCACGCGTTGGCCTAAAACGTTCTGGTGTGACAGGGCCATTACTGTAGTAGCGCGTCGGCTTTTCACACAACTAATGATGTGGTCGTTGCAGTACGCTGGCGCGCGTTGGAACGCGCTACTTACGCGCTGGGCAGTCGTTCATCAGTCGTCGAGCGCGTTACTAACGTGTTACTCACGCGCTGGTGAACGCTATGAACCCGTTATCAACGCGTTATGGACACGCTGAAATCACGGTTCCACTTGACTTTTTCTGTGGAAGTTCAGCGTTTGCCAGCGTATCAACTATTTTTAACGCGCTACTCACGCGTTGGCCTAAAACGTTCTGGTGTGACAGGGCCATTACGTCTAACGTTAAAATAACATTGCGACAAACGTTAACATGTAACGTTGTTGTGTGCTATCTGGGACTGGTGAGCATTTGTGATAATTTATAAGGAATTTTATTTTTGGGGATTGTTAAAAACATGGAATTGCACACTCCTCTCTGAAACGTCTAACTAGCGTGGGAAGACCCTGCAGGAGTCTGCCCTAGATGCACTGGTACGGTTGGTGCAATTAGTCGCCCGATATGGTTTAAAATTCCTTTGTGACTTGTGAGAGGAAAAAGCTAGACATTGTCCCACCGATTGAATCATCTTGGGAGCCCGTATAATTGACTTCTCTTGCGGCTGCATATTTTGTTGTGCTCTTTATCTTTATCCTTTATCGGTCAGTGTATCAGGGTTGCTGATTTTATTTTATTAAAAACAAAATACTCTCTAAAAATCCTCTTTTTTTTTATTTAAATATTGTTTTAAATATATTTTGTTTTAATTTACCAGATTTGTTAGAGTAACATAATATAATGCTGCATTGATAAAATTATTTTTTTCTTTATGAATTTAACTTCAAATTGAACTGACGAACAATACCCCTGTTGTAATATTTATTTCGTGGAAATTCCCTGTCTAATTACCATGTCAGACCAGCACTCTTTTTTACCTTATGTTTTCCGATTTTGATAAAAAATGCTGTAGGTCCTAATGAGCAACGATTTTTAGCCCGATTTGACCTACCATGCGGTCAGGGCAGAAACCACAAAAATCTGCCATTTTAAAAGTGAAATACCACCCCTTTGGTACAAATATGTCATAACTAAAATCAAACAAACAAATTGACAAACTTGGAGGGGGTGGGCTCAAGTCCCCCGACTCCCCGACCCCCCGACCCCCCCCCCCCCCCTCCGACCCCCCGACCCCCCCCCCCCCCCCCCCGACCCCCCGACCCCCCCCCCTTTCGGGTGCGCCACTGATAATAGTTAACCCACGATCGCGTTTGGAAAATGAAATATTGCAATGCTGCTCTGACCCATATGCCACCCGACGCACTACATTATTCTGTGTTCCACGAGCACAAGTGGGATAACGAATTTGTCTTCAAGCTAACTTGACGTCGAATGCGTATGTGGTGAGGATGTACGTGCATAGTGTGCATGCAGCAGGACATAAAAAGCACACAACACAGATGTGCAATATTATATAAATATCACACTGTTGTTGCTATGGATAGACTAATAAGGATCTACATGTAGGATTCAAGTTTGCTTGAAGACAAATCCGTCAACCAACTTGCGCTCGATAATGTAGTGCGTCGGTGGCATACTATTGGTCACAGCAGCATTTCATTATTTGGGGATAACTTATCAGGGCCCCCCCCCCTTCAAGGTTGTCAATTTGTTTGTTTGATTTTTTGGTCTTTTTTACAATTTTCTAAAGACATTTGAAATAAATGAGGCCCCCCCCCATAAAAAAGAGCCAAATACTAGGCGCGCCACTGCTGATAATTTAAAGTATGAGTCAGGGGCCAATTTCATAGAGCTGCTAAGCACCAACATTTGCTTAGCATGAAAATTTGTCCTTGGCAAAAACAAGGTTACAGACCAAATTTTCATGTGATCTTTATTGTTTTGATTGATAATCAGCTGTTTTTGTTGCTTAGCATGAAAAGCACGTAGAATTTGGGCTGGTAACCTGTTTTTAATAAGCAAGACTTTTTGTGCTAAGCAAATTTTTGTGCTAAGCAGCTCTATGAAATTGGCCCCTGGTTAGACCACATCAGCCCACAACATGATAAATTTCCCAACCAAGAATAATTTTAGTAACAATTGAAACAGAACAGTAAGTTGTGTTAGTGGATTTCTAACGTAAAGTCCATAAATTGACTAATTTGTAACCTACCAACTGTACAAAAATAGTCATAAAGTTGTACATTTTAAAGACCCCATTTTTTTCTTAGTGAATTCTGATAGAGAAAGACATGCTCTATCAAGTCATCTTCATTTCGTTGATTCTCGGAATGATACATTATAACAAAAATTGGGTCAAAGGTCATGGTAACATATGAAACGTCACGGTGACCTACAAAAGAATTGATTTGAGCATGAATTTTTAATTTTTTTTAATACCAAATGTTCATATATTTGATGAAAATTAATGGTTATGACATTATTTATACCAAAAGGGTGATATTTTACTCTAAAAATGTCAGATTGTTGTGGTTTCTGCCCTGACCACATGGTGGGTCAGATCGGGCAAAAAATTGGTGTGCATTCATTGCTCATTAGTACCTACAAGCGCAGCAATTTTTATAAAAATCGGAAGACATAAGGTAAAAAGTGCGTGGGTCTGACATGGAATGACCCATATACCTCATACCTGTATGTAAGTATGTATTTAAATATATTATTATCTATATTTATACATGACTTGTAATGATCACCTGCACAAAAACCTCAGCCTCATCCGGACCTAGTTTGGTGCATGGGAACCTATACTGTAACAAAATACAATTCGTAAACTTAAGGTCGAAGGCCGTGCGTATTTTTTACGGTCGGACCGTAGTTGTATTTACTGATAAACGGTATTTTTTGACGGTAAATTCTGCCACTTTACAGACTTTTACCGTACAAATTACGGTTTATACGTAAATACAATTCCGTTCCGACCGTAACAAATACGATAGGAGGGTGGAACCTCGTTGCACGTCGTTCGACCGTTAATGTTGGCGCCATTGGCTGTGAAATGAAGTTTCGTACATATGTACAAGTATGTAGGCCTATATCTTATCTGATCTTATGTCGTATAACAGTGTCTGAAAACAAAATGCAAACTAAATATATTAACGGAATGCCAGACGGAGAATGTGTAACTAACATAGATTGATGTGGTTTTAAAGATCACATTTCCACTGTAAAATGAAACATCAAACGTCCAAATCTGATGTTTGACAGAGTTATGAGTAATTTCTTAAGAGTGGTCGAATTATGCATGGGACCAATTATTTAGGTTTTGTTGGGAACGTGAAGGTGTTGCAATGTGTATGAGCTGTTGGTGATTAGCAGCTAAACGCAGATGTCAAATACCTAAACATCAATGTTCAATAGCTAAACATTATCTATCCTGACGCTAAACATGTTTATTATGTAAGCATGTTTAAACATGTAAGCATGAATTTCGTTTATTTGGTAAAGACTGTTTTTGCAGTGTAGGCCAGGCAGTCATCCACACAGAGGCAAGTAGGCTACCTTTATCCCAATGCCTAAAATCAGAAAACTTAATCCCATGGTCAATTTGACCTATCTTGGAAAATTACTTATAGCTCTATTAAATATTATCAAATATCAAAACCTTACTTATATTATCTTTCTTGGCTGCATATTTCCTGTGTAGCATTTCATTATCTGTTATAATTGTTTTGAGACACACTGTATATTTTAAATATGATCTTCTGCACATTTCAAAGACTCCTAAAGGAGCAAAGCCTCAGCTATATCTCATTCGGACCTTAACAACCCATGTCTTGACTGGCGCCACACGCTCTTTGCAATTACGCTATGTGTCTACGTGTATATCTTGTACATGTATTATCTTGAAATACGTCTTGCACATTTACTTGTTTTATATTGTAAGGTTTAATATTATAGAACCTGAAAAGCACTTTGTTATTATAAACAATAACAAGAAACGAAATTTAATCCTTGACCTTAGCCTCACCTCGTTTTGCAATGCATGGTCTTAACTACATTTTGTTTTTGTTGGCAGTCCACCAATTTCAATCAAATCTTGAAGTCAATCAAATTTTAAAGTGATATATGGCGACCTTAGCTTCCCGGGTCACAAATGGACTGACAAGATTGCGTTCTCTGTTGAATTACAATAGGCCGTATTATTGAACGTTGAGGGCGCTGTGCTCACGGTATTTGGGGGTATAATTAAAAGTGATTAGGAGATGATTCACGCCAGTTTAAATATTCTTACAGCTTCAAATTGTTTTTCTTTCTAATTTTCATTTTTTAGATAAAGTAAAGTTACTAAAACTACTTCGATAAACGCGATTTTGCCTGTTTTGGGAATCAAAAAAATGGCGTCTGACCGCGCCCTCATGCGGCCAGAAATACGGCGCATTGCCTATTTCGGCAGGATCGAATGTAGGGTAAAACACTTTAGCGAAGAGCCTTGCTTTGTATTCTTTGGAATCCTTTAAAGCTTGTGTGTCTGGCTTTTATAGGGCTGCATCCTGACAAAATAGATGTTCGAATTGAATTGATAATTTTGGAGCAAGTAGCATTGTATTTGTTATGAGCTTTTGAATAAAACATACCAGAAAAATTGGCCAACGGCGAGTAATTATTTATTAAATTTTGAATTGGGAGCGCGCCGCTCTCAAATTTCCAGTATGCACAACTGAACTGGAGCGCGCAATTTAAAAAAATCAAATTAATTCGCATACAGTTCATGGTCTTCCTTTGAAATTCGTTCGGAAAAGAAAATTAACATTTCTAAAAAGCACGTACAACCCAACTTTAACCTTAGCTCTTTCCCTTCTTGAATTTGCAGAATATATAAATTCCCGCGGTAATTTATCAAGTAAAATTGTTTAAAGCGGTGTTCGCACTGGATAAAAATTTTGGGTAACTTTACCATGACGCCGGGTAACATTCCGATGGGTTAATCTTCCCACCGTCCGCACTTGGATTTAATTGATGCGGGTAGAATTGCCGAGACCATGGGTAAACTAACTGTGAAAGGTCACTGGCTGATGTGACCTGTGGTCATTCGACCGGGTGATGGAAGATTTGACCGAGACGTCGCGTCCGCACTGGATTTTCTGGCTCGGTTAAACTGACCTGGTCAATCTTCCTGGGCACCTTTGGCTTGGTTAAACTACCCACGCGGCGTTGGTATTTTACCTGTGAGGAAAGTTACCCAGGCTGTTCGCACTGGACTTGAAATGGGTAAGTTACCCATTGGCTCGGTTAGTTTGCCCAATTTAAGTCCAGTGCGAACAGGGCTTAAGTTGATCAACGAGTGGGTACAGTGAGGAATGCTGAATTCTGCTTGCTTTTGATTGTGCGGCCAATTATGACCCTACTCGCCACCTTGACTATTATAACCTTAATATTTCACTTAAACATTTTTACTTCACTGTTATGACATAACTTTGCTTTGGATTTTGAAAAAACAAACTATTTGTAATTTGAGAACATTTCCTATCACATCTTTAAAAGGTCCCGGGTCAGATTGACCCGGAATCCGGATCCCGTGTGGGCTGACACCTTTCCAGGTCAGAATAACCCTTTTCCGGGTCAAAATGACACTTCTTTGACTCCTTTTACGAGTCATTTGGACCCGTAAAATGGTCACTCTGGCAGAATAGTGTAATTGTGACCCCCAAAAGCGTTACTTAGATCCGGAAAAAGGTGTCAGGCCCCACAGTGTAAAAATGAAAACCCGTACCTTGAAGTACATGTGCCTGGAAATTTAGTTGGGTATATGTTTTTTTGCTGGGATTCCTGTATAGGTATCAACAGCAGACAATGCTTTTCAAACGGAAACCACACAAACGCTTATTGATCTTGTGATATGCACCCAGCCTATAGAATATATGTGAAAGTGGTGTTCTTGAAACATTAATTAAGTGACCATTATCTTGTGTACGGCATACATGAGTGGAGTAAATCGAATTATCATTGTAAATATAACAGTACTGTTAATTTTTGAAGTTTTAATAATATAGATAATGATACGTTTAAGAGCGATTTATCAAATGCCCCTTGGCATTCGGTATTCGAGTGTGATGATATTGACGAGGCCTGGTCCTTATGGCACTCATTATTCATAAAGCACTTTACATTATCTAACTTTTACATGCTTACGAGCTATTTATGGTGGTCAAATGACGGGATTAGTTTTAGTAAGTTTTAGTAAGGCGTTTGATTGCATTAGCCACGAAATTTGACTGAAAAAGCTGAAAGCCATGAACATGTCCTGTAACGCCCTAGACTGGTTCTTGTCATATCTTTGTAATCGAAATCAGTCTGTGAACATCAACGGGTGTAAATCTACCAGTCTTCCTCCTAATATTGGAGTCCCGCAAGGCTTCATTCTGGGCCCACTTCTATTTATTGTTTTTACCAGTGATTTGCCCGTGTACATTCCAAGAAATTGCAACTTGTTTATGTACGCTGATGACTCTACACTTACATGCTGTGCAGACAATGTGCACGATTTAGAAACGAATTTAAATGTTGCCCTTTCTATAGTGTACATAATTGGTCAGTAAGTAACAAGTTAATTATAAATACAGCTAAAACAAAAAGTATGCTTGTTGGGTCTAAACAGACAGTTTCTAATGCCAATCTTGCCATAATTCTTAACGAAGCCCCAATTAACCAGGTTACCTCTTTGAAATGTTTAGGCGTCATTATTGACAGTAATTTGCAATGGTCCTCACACATTGAGCATGTCATAAAATCAGTTTCTTCTAAGTTGGGCATGTTAAAGAGTATCCGCCATTGCGTAAATAAGGACACATTGCTTACTCTTTTTACAAGTTTAATTATGCCAATACTTGATTATTGCGGTACCGTTTGGGGTAATAGGCTTGCAAAACACAATGATGCGTTAAATACATTTCTTAAACGGGAGCTAGATACATTTTAGGATGCCAATATTGAACCCCGTCGACAGACATGTTTGATGAACTCAAATGGCTTATTTTTTCACAAAGGGTGAATTTTAGAAAGGCTTTTCTTGTTTTTAAATGCTTAAAGATAGGATACACCATTGGTAATTGCTTGAATTATCATGAATGGTTGGATGTATTTTATAGTAAATTCTGACCTGTCCGAAGTTTTACAATCATGGATGCCGAGAAAAGCAAGAAAAACGGCGCTCGTTTTCAACTGGCGTCAGGCAGTGGTTTTTATGTTGTTCGTGGATTTTTTTCGCGATCGCGATTTACTTTCAAATAAGTAAAATATTTTCTAATAATTCTGTAGTAAATTACTAAATTTGATAATGAATGTAGAACAAGACAGTTCAGTAACCGCACTTTGAGAGTTCCCGCTGTCCGTAGAGAATATTATGCTTCCAGTTTTTTTAGTCAGTGGTGCCAATACTTGGAATCAACTGCCACCCCATGTAAGGACCGCCCCTTCACTCGCCATGTTCAAATCACAACTCCGCGAGTTTTATTTTAGTAACTCCTCTTTAGATTTTATATAATTTTATCATGTCGTTTTTGGTGTTTTATACATGTATATTGTTATCTTTTTGTTTTACGTTACTTATTTAAAGGGATCGTATACGTTTGGTAATTACTCCAAAAATAAAAACTTACTTGGTAAGAAGTACAGCAGCTTTGGATAGTATATTGCATTTTTAGAAACTTTTCACTTCGAAGTACTGCGGTTATGGAAAAAGATATCACTTTTTATCCCAAAAACAAGTTGAATCTGAGAAGCGTTACTGCAGTGACGTTTCTCAGATTGTGTATTCCAATGCAGATTATTCTTCCTGCGTGGACATAACCGCTCCAGATTTTCGGCAATATCTCAAAATTGCTACCTCCTTTTGAAATGAAATTTGTACAGGTTAGTTTTATGGTATATAATAACTATATAGGATTAAAACAAACAGTGGGTTCCAAACGTATACAATCCCTTTAATTTCATTTTAAAGGTTTTAATTTTTTTTTAAAAATGTACTGTATATTATTTTATTTTGTTATTAGAACAGGGCCTCAATAAAAAAAAACAGCTTTGTGCTTTTTGAGCTTTTACCCTGTAAAAAATAAAGGAAACTAAATAAAAGGAAAAGTATTTTTAGAAAGGCATTTCTCATTTCTAAAGATTTATGGATTTTTCCCGATCGTTGCAATTTCTCTTGTCGCGCTTGATCTCTCGCGCTCGAGAAAAGAATCGATTTCGAGGAAGGAATGTCACACCCTGGGAATGATTTGGTTAACTCGGGCTTAAACCAGCCAGCCCTGCGGGGGGCGGGGGGTGGGGAGGGGGGGGGGGGGGCAGTTCTTTTTTACATAAAGAGTTAAATATCAGATACGCCCAGAGGCGGTGGATTTGCTATGCCCAAGTAGAAATAATAGGCGCGGACACCAACCATCTGTAGTAGTTGTTAGACTTTTTTTCACCTGACTAAAACGATCCCCCAAAGGACAATCTGTCACGAGGATTGGATATGTTTCTACCCACTTTGAATGTCACACCGAGCTTTCAAGCTATTAAAATTTACCCGCCAAATGCCTAAAGGTAATAGAAAATGACTAATAGATGAATAATAATGAATAATAATGAATAATAGAACTAGAGTACGACATTTTGTTTCTAATGGCATAATACAGTTTAATTATTTATTACCGTAGGAAAATGTCTCGCAATGAGATAAATTTTGATGAGGTATATACACGGCATTCATACAAAACACCCTCCGATTAAAATAACGGAAAATCCCCCCCCTCCCTTCCCTCATAAAATAAAAGAGGAATTTTCAGCGACGTCTTGTGCAACAAGTTACAGCCGAAGGGTGCTGCCCGTTTCTTCCGTCCATCAGCGGAAGACCATTTGTATAAACCAAATTGTTGCCGTGTTCATTATCTTACCCGACCGCTAGGGTATAATAATGCGCCCTTGGTGATGGAAAAGTTAAACTGGCGAGTGAGCGAGCTTTCGGGGAGTAAGATATCTTTCACACAAAAATAAAGTCGCTGACCGCAGAAATCTCAGCGACTAATCTTTTTCCCTCAGATGAAAATCTTACGGGAACTCCTTGCTATTTTTGAAATCGTGCGGGAGGCTTAATACCGCGTTGACCTTTTACGAGATCATCGTGCTAATCATTTTGAGTTTCCTAGCAGCTGTAAGCATCAAAGGACTAACAGCGATTAACACGGATGTTTTGATATAAAATTGGCTACCATCGGGACCTTTATAACCATGCATAGCTTCTTTAGGATAAACTTTAGTGGCATTCACATTTCTCTGTGGTGTATATCTGGGGCCGGTTGCACCAAACATGTCCTACATGCTTGTCGTAAGATAAGAAATAGGACAACCCTAAGACATGTCGCAACTGCGGTTGCACCAAAAAGCTTTTAGGCCTGTCCTAAAATGCATATCTTACGATACGCCGTAGGACAGGTCCTAGTGTCTAATTATAACTGTATTGGGACCGACGCAGGTCACAATCCCGAAATTCGATATAGCAACTGTACACAGCATGTTTTCAATCAAATATGTTTTATTTTTCTTAAAAAGCAATCGAATTTGATACACCAATCAAGCATGTCAATAAAGAGCATGTTCTCTCACTCATTTTGAAAAAAAGATTTATACCGAAATTGATCCATGCTATCAGAAGTTATCCATGTGCATAGAATACTATTGGAAGCTGTTGAATTTAAATACAAATGAGATTTTAATAATTAAAATTAAGACTAAAAACCAAACCTGATTTGCATTGTCAGATTTCGTATTTAGAATTGGGAACAAGTGAACACTTTATACCCCCGAAGAAAGTATATATATATTAGAGTGAGCCAAATATTTTACATTGTTTTCCTTTAAATTCTGTCACTTTTTTTGACTCTTCTAGTGCGTGTTCCGTGTCGATTAAAACAATTCCGAGTTGTAGATTGAACAATTTTACTTTCGACCCTGCTATAATATTGTATTTTTGTGTAGAAACATTGGAGCATTTGAACAAAATCTAAATAGTTAATCTCCAAACGTCTTTTAAAATCGCTGTCTGGTTGTTCTTTTCCCTCAGCTACTGATTTTCGAAAAGATAACTTATTCTTGATAAGTTATTGCCTAATCGTTTTTAACACGATTTTCGTGTTTTACAAAAACTCGTCTAATGTGATGCTATTTGGTCCTTCGAAAATGTTGTTTTAAATTTTAAAAAACGCGCATTCTTATTGTAATTTGCACGTACGCGTCGAGCGAACGACCACCTGGTGCGTCCAAACGCGCGCGTCAGTTACCGAATGACCCGTGACCCATCACTGTACACATCGCACAGTTAAAAATACCGAACTGATTTATTTAATACACTTTCCATAATGTAATAACACTTTTTTTATGATCCAGCATTTTCTTTAAATAATTAGTTTACATTTATCTCCCCCTCCCCCATAATAACCGATACAGTGGGAGAAAATAGGAAGATTAAGTTGTCTCTACTAGGGCCCAATTTCTTGGCAATGCTAACCACATAATTTTGCGCTTACGGTCACCATTTTCCGCTAACCGAAAATAGGAAGATTAAAGTTGTCTCTACTAGGGCTCAATTTCTTGGCAATGCTAACCACAAAATTTCGCGCTTACGGTCACCATTTTCCGCTAACCACGCTAGCAGAAAAATTATTTGCTTACCATGTAAGCGCAGAATCCTTAGTTACGAGATGTACGCATGCTCAGAGCCCAAAATTCCTCGCTAATGCGTGAAATACGTTTACCGTAAGCACCGAATTTTCTGCTATAGTAAGCAGAGACTTTTCGCTAACGGTAAGCAGAGCCGAGAAATTGGGCCCTGGTCAACCTCCTTGTCAGGTAAGCCTATTACATTTTGAGACCAAGTCTCAGGTATTCTGATCCCTTAAAAATATTGTTTTCAAACAAGTTGTGTAAAAAGAGTAGGCCTACTTTGCAAAACGAGTTGAGCTTCGTCAATACAATTGTGTTTGTCATTTTTCCTTTAAAAAATGTACACAAATAATTTTGTTTTTCTTCTCGTTTTGCCGCCAAGGGAAATACTACAAACCAACGTCTGTAGTTGATTCTCATAATCTCTTGGGACAACACTGGGTGTATAATTTGTAATAAAAACAAATACGTTAGTATGGTGGGAAAACCCAATACATGTACATGTATTGATAATGCTTTGTGCACAGTGTTAAAACGTTAGTAGAAACAATCAAGAGTAACAAAACGAACCGGAGATTAAAGAGGTAAAATACGCCCTGAAATCCCCTGAAATTGTACGTTTTGGATTGTTTACTTATCCTATTTCAAACATCATATAGGTTGAAAGAAAACCAACCTTGAGCCAATTTCACGGAGCTGCTAAGCACAAAAATGTAGCATGAAAATTTGTCCTTGGTACAAACAAGGTTACAGACCAAATTTTCACGTGATCTTTATTGTTTTTTGATTGATAATCAGCTGGTGTTTTGCTTAGCATGAAAAACACGTAGAATTTTGGCTGATAACTTGTTTTTATTGAGCAAGACTTTGTTGTGTTATTTTGCCCCTGATGTCTTACCTTCTTACCGTTGTTTACGTTGACGGGCGGGTATGATGTTATGGCATGCACATACGCATTTCCAGCCGTGCAGAGGGTTAGTGGGGTTATAGGGATGTGCAGACGATGTGTGGTAAACATAGCTGATAGGTAAGCAGGACCAATAGTAAATGTGGTTTCTCCAACGTCTGCAGAATGCAATGCGCTGGTAAATGTGCGATTGGAATCCATAGCATGCAGGTAGCTCGATTGTTTAGGGTCGCAAATGTGGATCCCGAGATTCGAATAACAAAAGAATAACACAGAAACGCCAATTTTTTTAAAGGGTGGTTGTGTAGATGTATAAAACCTACTATTCAAAACGCGTTTTGTAACCCAGTTGGGCGCTTTTAGGGCGAAATCTCCTTTAATTAGCAACGGGATTTGCTTGCGCTTTTGTATAGTGCCCACGGCAATCACTGTGTTCATGACAGTTAACAGCCCTTGCTCCGTACAAAATGTAGTCCTGGAAATCATTACCAACTATGTAAACACAAAAAGGAAGACTTTATATTTTCAGTCTGAAGCCAACGGGAAAATCGAGAACTGTTGAGAGACAGCTGTGGTACATGTACTAATCTCGAATGCTCTTTAACTTTTGACTTGTTTAAACAAATCCGCAACAATGACTTTTGAGACGCTTGGTGGCAGCAAACAAACAGCTTTCTATCGCCGACTTGCAAAAGTCTGTCAAAGCTAAATTCATTTATAATTCTTTAATGAGTCACCAACGTCTAGTCCAACTCGCACGCTGAGGCTCAAGAAGCGAGGAAAACAAATCCATTAATTAATTTATTGTCAGTGATGTTTACAATGGAAAGATTAATGTTGTTGAGAAAAGTGTGCTCCTCCTGGCATGCCAAATTTCTGTAAATATAAGCAGGAAATGATGACTACACATGGCAGCGTAAAGACACCAACCAAGTTTTGACATTTAAGTATGCTAAATGTAAAAGGAAACGACGGGAAATGCCTCTCAACTAAATGTTGTTAATAGGCAGCGTGTAATCTATCATTATCTACCCCCCTCAATCAGAGCTTAATTTGTACATGTTTTACTTATGAAATCAACTCTCTAAAATCAGAAAAAATACGTTTTTCAGAGCGAAAACTGCTCCAAAAAGAGAATGAAAACATCCCGAAAGAGTGAAATTGTCACTTTTTTGATAGCCATTATGAAGAACTAAAAAAAAAATCTGAAAAAGAGCTGCCCTTCATAATAGCTTCTCGAAAGAGTAAAAATTTACTCTTTTTGAAGTGTTTTGTTTTAAGTAGTACATGTATAAAATCTGGAAAACTCAATTTTACTTTTTTTGGCGCGGTTTTACTCTTGGAGAGTGGGCCGTTTACTCGTCTGCATTTAGAGTGAAGTATCCATGAAAAGGTAGAAAACCAAAAATAGTCATGGAAACAAAATGTAATATCAACAGTCAGGACTTTGATTGCTATACATGTCTAAACTCCCCATGCTAATAGCCTTCTGGTCAACGCACCTCTCTTGGGATAATAATCCTGAACCAAATAAAGCTCAGATAAGTCATGCGAACTAAGGATTAATGAATTATTAAGGAAAATAAAACACATGATTTTCATTACCGACCACCGCTTTTTACCTATACGGTATTTGCTTTTGTTTTGTCTCTTAATATTCATCGTGCCATGATCATCGGATAATACATTTCAGCCTCCTGTCAAAATCGATTCTCTTGAGAACTGTCACATTAAAACATTTTGTTTGTATTCTGTATGATTGACTTCCAATATGTAGAATGATCGTAACAATAACAAAAAATGATTTACAATTCACAAGGGGTGGATGAATGTCACTGAAATTGGTGAACCTAATTATTACCATAACATGAAGCGATGAAAGTGAAATGTGGATCACAGTAAGAAAAGTCAATAATGGACAATGGTGGCATGGATATTTCTACCAATTGAATTAAAAACTGCACTAAAATGAACACTACAGTATAACACACAGAAAAATGGGTTCAAGAAACATTCGAGGGAACTGGAGTAATATTTTTATTTACCCAGGCTCTTTGATGAAGTTTCACACCTTCTACGACTTATATTTTCATTTGGAAACACGTGGGCGGGCCTTTAACGACTCGAATGGCGGGAAAGAGGGCTCCGGGACTAATAAGTGGAACTGAGAGAATACTAAATAAATTGATATGGCATTGAAACTCACAATCCTAGAGGTAACTTTCACGCCCTGTAGAGAAGCGTAGTCACGACCCGACGCCAAATGGCGCTACGGTTCGCCAAGTCTTCGTCCATATGAAACATTTTGATTGAGCTAAGTTAGAATGGCGCATATGCAAGTTGTAACTTATTAATGTATACATTTATTTTTTATTTTTTAGTTAACCAGTTCGCGCCGAGATTATTTTAACATCACCGAGCTGAGGGGCGGGATTAATTTTAACGAAAGTCGATCCAAAGCGGGTTCAGGCCGACAGTGCCGGGAAGCACACCCATACCCAAGCATTTCCGGCCTTGCTCGCTGCTGACAGACATTTCCGGCCTTGCCCGTGGCGTGTTGATGCGTCATCCGTTTTGAATCTGGGGAAAACTTTGCGTTTATATACGTCAGCTGGCGCAAATTGGTTAATTCTTATAAGTTATCTTAACATGGTCACGATAGCAGTCGATTTTGCAATTGGATAGGGGACAAATTTAAACAATATATTGCTGGTAGTTTTTGCTAACAAGACCATCAAAACTGACTGACATCACCGTCTCCATAAGTTTGAATAAAAAGCCCGGTTAACAAAAACAAACTTTCACGCACTTTTGGTTTTCGCTTATATTAATGTATTAATTAAAGCTGTGTTTGCATGATAGGATAGATTTGCACGCGCAAAAGACCCAGTCATTTTTTGTTTTAATTAACTCATAGGAGCACCGAGCCAATGCTTGCGATGTTTAATTTGTCGGAAATCACGACGTCCAAATCCAAGTGAAACGGAAATTAAATCTATACATCCTGGATCCCAGAGGTTTAATAAGAGATTGGACTCTTTTTTTTCTTCATCTGAGACGTATGTGCGCCTGGCATTCATTTTGAAAAGCTTGGTAAGTGTTTCTTATTATTAAGTTCCCTGTGTGTGTTCGGCTCGTTCTGCAGTAATCGACATTCGCCATTTTCAACCTTGAGAAAAAAAACTGTGTCCCGTCACTTTTGCCGTAGAATGTAGGGCAGTCAGGTATAATAACTCGGTCGACTGGACATTTCTGTGTTACGTTTCTCACGTCTTCGATTAAATCTTTTCTTCGCCCCGTGGTTTCTTCCTGTCTCCAAATACATCCAGATTCTCGCCTTCGGAACTAGGTCATCTTTCCTTACAAGTTGCCTGAGGCATGGGCGTTATCGTCTTTATCTCAAACTTTATCATTCGGTACAGTTCGCGGTGATTGTACCGTTTAACCATAGAGAAAGGATCTGTTCCTTTCTCCATGGTTTAACATGTCTTTGTTGGTGTCAATTCTTAAATGGTTGTCGATTAGATGTTTTAAATAGACAACAATAATTAATTAAATAAAATTAACACAATATAGGTTTTCCCGGATATTTTAAAACATTTTTCATTCAAATTCACAAACTTTCACATTCAAATTCGTCTGAGACTTTTTGTACACGCTTTTACCAAACCAATTTAGTAATTTTATCATTTAATTAATTTCAAATGTTGGTCACTCTATTCAAACATTTCTGGGGGAATATCCGTCATTACAGATCAAATTCGTCTAAGTTGTTATCGAAAGGCAGTATTTATACCAATCGTCTTTATACCAATCAATTTATCGGCGTTATCGGCTATTAAGTTGTTCTTATTCTTTTGCAAATATTCGTCACAGACAATACGATAACAAAGACCCAACAAACTGATGATATAGATAGTAATAAACATAACCGCAAAATGTGGCCGTTATACCAAAACACGCTGGTGGTTGTTTAGCGACAGGGCTGGAGGTATGCCATAATGTTACGGTGCATGTCGAATCAAATTTATTGAGACTTACTATTTAAAGTCTTTAACCTAATATTTCATCATGCGTGTGATGAATGTTCTATATAAGAGAGAGGCGACACAAATTTATGCTTCGCTTGGTGTTCACGCTAAATCGTGTCTGTAACCTTTCCGTGAATTAGATTTTCTGTATTTTGTTGGGCGTGTATTCATAATGGATATTTGGACCAAATGGGTATTTATGATATCGACAAATTACTGTGCTGGAGTAATTCGATGAAAGGCCCTCAAATAATAGACATTACTTTCTGGTCAGTCAAAGTAGGTTTTAAAGAGATCGTATACGTTTGGTAATTACTCCAAAAATGTATGGCAATACAAACTTACTTGGTAAGAAGTACAGCAGCTTTGGATAGTATAATGCATTTTGAATCTGAGAAGTGTTACTACAGTGACGTTTCTCAGATTGTGTATTCCAACGCAGCTTATTCTTCCTGCGTGGACATAACCGCTCCAGGATTTCGGCAATATCTCAAAATCGCTACCACCTTTTGAAATGAAATTTTTACAGGTTGGTTTATATCTATAACTATATAGGATTGAAAAAACACAATGGTTTCAATTATCAAACGTATACGATCCGTTTAAGGGGCACATCATTATCATTTATAGTGAAACGGCTTATTGGTACCGGGTACCAGCGAGTTTCGCCAATGAGCGTTAGTAATCAATAATTATTGTGTTTTTGCGTGTATAATGACGCAGTCACTTACAGACTAGATACAATATCAAGTAAGTAGAACACAAATTCAAAACGTATGTAGGTACGGTTCTGTATCTGTACACACTACTGCAGAAATACAACATTGCCGTTCGAATCTGGGGCCAATTTCACGGAGCTGCTAAGTACAATAATGTGCTTAGCATGAAAATTTGTCCTTGGCAAAAACAGGGTTACAGACAAGATGTATATTGTTTGTAATTGATATTTAGTTTGTTTTTTTGCTTATTAAGCATGATAAACGCATGGACTTTTGGCTGGTAACCTGTTTTTTTTTACTGAGCAAGACTTGTTTGTGCTAAGCACATTTGTGTGCTTAGCAGCTCCTGAAATTGGCCCCTTGTTCAGCTGCCTTAATTGATTTATTTTGTGGTGTCCGCGTCCGACATCAAAAGTACTTTTTAATTTATCGAACGGGAGAGGGCAAGATTGAACGAAAGGACAAGAGTGTGCAATATAAACATGATGAGTGACTCTCACGGGGTGACAAATCTACTGTCGTCACAGTTAGATATCTTTCATAGACCGGCACGGTATAATGTCTAATGTGAAATACGACAAGCGTTTTGCGCAGTTAACACACAATGACAAATGTAAATAAAACATCATGCCACAAGTTCTCATTATTTTTGTGTGTTTTGTTTTATCGAGATTCAAGTTGAATCACACAAACGAGTGAGAGTTCAACTGTCAGTTGATGTATATACAAATACTGAGCTACGGCGGTGCATTTATAGTGTCAAGATAAGATAAGCATCAGGGCTCTTTTGGGTGGCCCATGGAGAAACACGATGGGCATGGGTGGGCAAGGGCCAATTTCATTGAGCTGCTCAGCACAAAAACAATTGCTTAGCATGAAAAATTTTCCTTGGGAAAACAGGGTAAAGGCCCAGTCCCATTGCCAATGACGCATAAATCACGCATAAATCACGCATAAAATTGGTTTGTGCGTGATTGTTCGTGGAGAAATTGGTCATTTTCTGGGGTTGTGCGTGGTCAGAATCACCGATGAATCGCGTATAAACTGCGCATGTATCACTTACAATCACTGACAAAGAACATTCCACGCACAAGCCCAAACCCGATACAATTTCTGACGTTTTGGTAAGTGATTGTAAGTGGAACATACGTGGATTGTGCGTGTTTTGTAAGTGATATGTGCGTGTTCTGTAAGTGATTCGTCAGTGATGTGCGTGCTAGGAGCCAGTTCCTGACGCACAAGCACTGACGGAACACTGACAGAACACGGACATATCACGCACCTTCCACGTCCAAACTACGTACAAACTGCGCATAAACTGCGTATAATCGCGCACGTTGTGCGTGGAAATTTTTTTGAACCGTTCAAAACCGGCGATCGCGCACAAACCCGTCTCCGCGTACAATCACTTACAAAAACTGATGCTCCACGTGTGAAACACGTGGGATTTACGCACATCACTGACGAATCACGCACGAAGAAAATTTTATGCGCAATTCATGAGTAATTCGTGCGCAAGTGCAGTGGGACTGGGCCTTTATACACATCAAATGTTCATGTATTTTGTTGATGTATATTAGATTGTTTGCGTAGCATGAAAAGCACATGCAGTTTTTGCTGGTAATTTGTTTCTACTTGGCAACATTTATTTGTGCGAAGCTATTTTTTGTGCTGAGCATTTACGTATTATAAGATACAAAGTCGTGTGCTCATTGAGTGATCCCTACAATGTCGCTTCCCATGTTGTATCGTAAAATCGGGGACGTGATGCCTGGCCACATGGCATTCTAGTGTTTATGACTTCTGACTAGCGCCCTCGAACAAAGATACTGACAATTTTGGAGACCGCCAACATAGGGCAAGATAGCTTAGTTGGTAGAGCGCCGGTCTAGTATTCTGGAGGTCGCAGGATATTTTTCTCTAAACCCAGAAATTGGTAACCGTAATGCTTTCGTCTCACCAAACTAGTTCTCAAAATGTCCTGCCCTGTCCTAAAAAAATCGTAAAACGGGCTGTGCTGGGGGTTGAACGTGTAACTTTCAAATAATGGCCAAATAATGTCATACATTTTGAGTAGGCTCGAAGTTCTGGAGCACCCTTCCCGTCTGAGCCTGTCCATGAAGTTCGTAAAAAGACCGTAAACAGTTGCTACTACGTCCACTCCGTTCGCACACAGTTTGAGCCCGTTTGGCAACATGTTCAAGAACGTAGTAAGAACTAGTTTGGTGTGATGAGGGCATAAGCAAGTAATTTTCTGCTTCTGTAATAATTATGGTTTTCGCTAACTGTAAGGAAGCATATTCACTGGTTGTTTTCTTCTTAATAAGCATTTGGAATCGACAGGCGCTACTAAAGGGTGTCATACGAAATCGCGGCTGTGTAGTTTATTTATCCATTTGTGTTTTGAGTTCAGCAGTAAAAAAACCACCGTGTGTTTGGCTAAGGGTGTGATATTCTCTGCGCGCCGTGGATGCTAAGCACACCACACACCGACAAAATGCCATCTGTTATCGCTGGTTGTATAGTCTGGGGATAGCAATGGCCTTTCACTCCCTCGGCCGTCTCCACATCCTTGGTGCAACCTCCTTCCTTTTTTTTTCTGCTCGTCCTCCGTATCTTCGTAGATTTCTTTTTTCATTTTCGTCAAGAATGACAAATCGATGAAATTCATTTGCGGGCCAGGATTTTAGCTGTCGGCTTCTTTTGATGTATACCTGATAACAACCTCGTGCAAGACACTCCCTGGGCGCACTCTCGGTCGTTATGATTTTGCATTTGTCGATTCTTATCAACTCGATCCCTTCCTTTTCAGAAACAGTTGCATATATATATATATATATATATATCTATATGAAATAAATTCAGGATACGAGTTAAAATAACTTTGGCATATTTATTTCTGGACAGACTGTTTCGTACCGTGTGGCACTCATAATGCCGATTTCATTGGATATATATATATATATATTGGCATAATCACCATTTGGTCGACCATTTTCCGTAATTGTAACAACATTAGGGAGACCATGGTCGTTAGGGAGACCATTTCGAGGTCGCCCGAACGCCCAACTACTGGAAAAAGATACATTTTTTTACATTTAATAGTCTATGTCGATAGAGTGGGGTACATAATGCATAAATATGAAATTGCGTGGAAAAAACGTAAAATTTTGTGCACGTCTCTATGGAGTGGTCTCGCTAATTTATATATATATATACAAAATATAAAAAAAAAATTATATATACAAAAATGGGGGGGGGGGGGGGGGGGGGGGGGGGTGGGGGTATCGTGGCGATATTAATCCCTCGGGTAACTATTTGCATTGCCGTGTGATGCAGCTCACTTTTGTTCCAAAAACTAAAAAGTCAGAGTTCATTTGTTTTGAGTAGCTTCAACATGCTAATAGGGCCTAGTCAAGTCTGAAAATAGTTCTATTTCGGTTTATTAAGTGCAACTTTTGTGAAGTCTGTGCAACCTAACCTTTACACGATAGCTATCTTGAAGGTGCCGCAGGGATATGCATATACTAAGCCTTTGTGCATCCACTATCACTGCAAAACACCAGTTGAATTTTAATATAAAGATTTTATTGGAATTTAATTCCTATTAATTTTGTAATACACTTTTGTTTAGACCACAGCAATTTATTTCTTTTAATTGGCCGAAGATATAAACAAATATATATAATAAACAAAAGACCTTTAAAGATTGCTGCACAGAAATCACGAATTTCTCTATACCTGAAATAAACATTTATTGTCATCTATGCCCAAATGCCAACGCCTTATCAGACTCCACTTTAGAGTGAATGTTAAAGGTAGGATACACCATTTGCAGATATCGAAAATATTTACTACCGAATTATTAAGAAAGATCTTACTCATTTGAAAGTAAATAATGATTCTAGGCATCCAGAAAAATGATTGCGCTAGATATCCTGTTAATATTCTGAAAACGGCGATCACGACAAAAACAAAAATAACATAGGCCTATAAGAGTATATAACTGCTCGACGCCGATTGAAAACATACGCTGTTTTTCTTGCTTTTCTTGGCATCGATGACTGTAAAACTTCAGACAGCTCAGTTAAACGGTATTTACTATAAAATACAACCCCCAAATCTATCTATTCATGATAATTCAAGCAATTACCAATGGTGCATTCTACCTTTAAGATTGGATGTCGATAAAACAAATCATGTACGCCACAGTCGTATTTTATCGTTTTTGCATTTGTTGTATATGTTTTTGCATGGCCATATGGGAGAACAGAGGGATACTTAATTTTTCCTCTGAATATGGACCCAGGGTAAAGAATAAATAAATAAACAAACAAGCAAACACCCCAACAAACAAGCAGTCTGCGCATCAATGGCCAACAATTAGTGTCAAAGGTATTGGGTGCACGCGTGATCGTCACAGCTCGGAGAAATAATCTTGCTGAAGCCAAAACCACGTCTCCCAGAAGTAGCTCAGAGTACTATTACTTAGGGTAGTTCAACAACCGACCTGCTCCAATCAATGTTTTGCTTCAAGTCTTTAAGAACTTTGGTTCAGTGCCATGACCTGCTCACGCTATTGAATCCTCTGCCCGAGTCACATTTATGGTGTGATGCTTGTTTGCGTCTTCAAAATCCTCCTCTTTCTCCCTCCACACGTGAGTACACCTGCTTCCCGCTAGCAATCCATACTGGTTCCCCAAGGCAATTTCAGACAATAGCAGTTCCTTTCCCCCTTACGGAATCAATATTTCTAGTGGTTTCCCTTAACAAAAACCAACAGTTCCCCCCCCCCCCCCCGCCCGTACGTCAATAAGGATTTGGACTGGTTATGGCTGAAACATTTGACACAGGGAAACTAAAATACAGGTGAATCAAGATTGTTTTTCTTGGAAATGTTTGATGACTGATCTATACCTATATAGCTACAAGTAGTTCCTGGCGCATGCGCTCCAGGTGCATGTGCTGGGTACCATCCAATACCTTGATTTAAAAATGGAAGATGCTCGTTTCCTGGGAGATCCTTTCTTTTTTACCGAAGCACTTGCCAGACAATTACACCAATGTTGGGAAATCGGCCGTTACAAATTTAATTTCGATTTTAAAGACGTTTTTAGAGACGGACGGGAAATGTGGTTCATTGGCTCCATTCCTCCTTAATCAATGATTAAGGTACTGATCATTATAGTTCAAGAAACTGAAAGTGCGCGTATGTGGCTAGGTAAGACCCCGCATTTTTTTATTTTTTTTTTGGGGGGGGGGGGGGGGGGGGGAGGCGGGGTTGAGGAGATTTACGAAATCTCGGATTCATCTCCGTATTTGCCTCCAGCTTGTGAAACCTGACACATTCCAATACGACATTGATATTGTTTCTGCAAATATATAACCCAGAGTCCTTAAAAACGACATTGCTATAAATTGTCTGCTAATAATATCAAGCTACACCGAACTCTGTCACGTAGAGCTAACGGTTGGTGGACTTCCGTTGGGTCATGACTTGCCATGAATCTTAGGCTGGAGACGAAACGGGAGGGCCTTGAAAAAGCCGTGGGGGAGCTCCAAAACGTAATCATATCGAGTGAAGGCAAACATTGACGTCAATATAGGTCTATACCCCTGAGCATAAATGGAATGTTGTGACGCTATAGCCGTCAATATCCTGTAATTAAGCTCACAATCCAATATGTGGCCAGCCAAGTATTTTCACATTAATCTATGTTCTTGGAGAACGGACAATGTCATAAATTATCTGTTAAATTAGGCACGTTTATACGCCCGTTCTTTCACATGAATGCATATTGACAGGTTGTGGATTTCTGTAGAGAATAATAACAGAGTGTAGCAACACGTTTACGAATATAGCTGGAAACTTCACGCACAAAACCACCATTTGTATTTCATCTTGTATACCTTATGATCTCCCGTGGGAAATCACTCGACAAGATGGGAAAATGAGAAGAAAATCTTTCTCCGGGAAATAAATAGAAACTACCAGGAAATGACGTTAAAAATCCTGTCTGAATTTCATAGCGCTGTTAACTGTTCAGCAGATATTTACATAGTTGTATTCACACGAGCTTCCGTCTTGAACAGCACCACCAGATTTTGAAAGTGTCCAACCCCTTAAAGTTTCAAATGCAATTCGTGTATAATTATTAGACTCATCCGGCGAACAGAATTAGAACCATGTGGGCTACATCAACCATACAAAGGCTTCACACGCACGAAGCTTCATCAACCATACACAAAACTCCATACATTTTTTGCCCATATAGTTCAAACACATTGAGTTGCAAGTCAGGTTCGTGGGCCTTATTTTCCCGTAAAAAAACCTCCAAAACCAAGAAGTAGAAAGGAACAAATATCAAAAGAGACTTTAACCATCATATGTCTATCCCATCTTATATCTTCTTGGTGTTTTTAAATATTGTCTCTATAGCGTTACGTCATCATACTTAGTAAAACCCCGTGCATACCTAGCAGTTGTGCTACTGATGAGCGGCTACGGTAGAGTCTAAGTAACAGTGCAAATAATAAGGTGTTTCACGGTAATGCGCGACTCATCTTGTTCATGGGGCAAATTTACACGCGTTGCTGTGTACGCATCTTCGATCGAAAACTTTTGCGCTTCCAAGTCATCATGCGTTCATTCTAAAATGTGCGCGCGTCTAGCAACGCGTGTTCAATTTGCCCGGTGAACAAGATGGCGCATATTACCGTGAAACACCTTATTGCAATATAGGCTGTTTTCTAAACCCCAACTTCGTCTTCGTCTCAGGCTTCATTCATGCAGTTTTGCAATGGACTGAAGCCGTAAACGGAGCCGAAGCCAGGGGTTTAGAAAACAGCCATAGATACAGCCATCAGAATTGAGCTTCATACGTCTGACACACGCTATTTGCTGTTGGTGTAGTTTTCAGAAAAATTTATGGATTTGGGGGTTAGTAGGCCTATACATAATTATAGCACATAATGTTAGAGTAAATTTTGGGTTTATGGATGCTGGAGAAAACATGGGAGGGGTTCTGGTAAAATGAGACAGAACTGGGCAGAGGTTAAAATGAGGTTTCCCATGCATTAGAAAAGAGGATACAATTCTCCTTACAATGCTGTTTCTTGGACTTCAATCGGACATTCCGTTAACAAGTTATGGCTGTTTAAAGTTCACATTTATCAACATGTCGCAAAAGTAAAATGTTGAAAAAAAGGCCTGTGAAGTTTCGAGTTTTTGTACATGTGATATACAAATTGTCAATTGTCTGTCCTTAAAAACACTTATATTACACAACTTCCATATATTTCTTAACAAAATATAGTTAGTAGGCCTACCAAAGATTACAATTATCAATAAATCTGAACAAAAATCTACCATTATTCATTATTTTGCAGTTTTCTTCACTATGCCTGGGCCCAGTTTCGTCTCATTTTGCCAGAACGCCTCACATGTTGTTCTTGTAGTCATTTTCTTATCACCGTATTTTGGACAAGTCTGGTACGGAATTAAGCAGATGCTTTGTATCTTGGGTGAAAGTCTGTCTGTCATCAGCACATCTAGGTTGGGAGATGACAACCTTCACGCGGTACACCCTGTTTCCACTTAAATGTCATCAAACCGATGTATGCAGTAACACGTTAAGCTGCTCATCGTCATACAAAAGAAGAAGATCAGCACCCGATTTCACTAAACTTTGCGACGCGTCGCAACTCGAGTTACGAAGAGTAACGCGTCGTATCTCGCGACGCGTCGTACGATCCATTTCACTAAAGTTACGATGCGTTCAATGCGTCGCAAATACCTTGACAACGGCAAGTAACACGTCGTAAGTTACGAAGTGTATTTGGGTCGTCGTAAAATAAGATGCGTCCTTTCATAGCAAGTTTTACGCCCGTAGAAATGAAACAAACGAGACTAGAATACTCAGAGAATGTGTTGGAAGTTGTAAATAAAACATTCATCGTAGTCATATGAATAAACCTTGAATAGTGCACTTGAAATTTAAAATTAGCTAGAGGTCCACAGCAAGCTTGTTTTTCGTTAAAATTGCATCGTACGTCAGCCATTTTGATTTACATTTTTGAAGCTTTGCGAGAAGAAATTCGACGACTCTTTGCTGAATACCAGACGGCTATTTACTGTGAGTTGAAAAGGTACATACAACAGTCGTTGTTTTGTGCTATAAATACACCTACGACGCGTCGCACGTGTTTCGTGAAATCGATTTCAAGACGCGTCGCAGCTGCGACGCGTCGTAGAGATACGACGCGTCGCATGGCTGCGATGCGTCGTAAGTTAAGAAGAGTTTAGTGAAATCGGGTGCAGCACATCTTAAAAAATCGGTCGCTGTGTTTATTTTACAACCTCCTCGCCCACATGCAATAACTTCTCATAGCATTGTATGTCAGTGAAGTGGCAGATAAGATCAGGTAGACACAGGAGTCAAGGCGACGCCACTGTTTTGTCGTCTTGAAATGAAATTACGGGCGCGCAGGGGCGCGTAGAATTAGAAATAAAACCAATTTGAAATTTTGTGAAATCGCGGCTTCGTCTACAGTGCGCCTTTATACCGCTTGCTTATACCCCAGTCACAATTGGCTTGCGATGGGTTTGCGATTAGTTTGCGGCGGATTTCTAGGCATTTTCGGCCGGGGCCCCACGGGACTCCTTGCGGCTGCCGGGTCATTTTTTGGCATCGGGCGGGCATCGAGTTACTTTTAACTCGGACTTAAAACCTGGTGCGGCGTTTCGCATTGCAAACTGATCGCCAATAAATCGGTCGATGCCTAGCCGATGTCCGGCAGGGCATCACACACGTCGGGCGGGCGCCGAGCCAAATTTTGGACAACCCAGACAATCAATATATCGGCCAGGCGCCGCCCACACGCCGGCCGGGTCCCGCCAGGCGTCCGGCCGACTTGGCGGTGCCTGGCCGGAAATCTACCGGGGGCCGGACGGCGCCCTGCCGGCGCCCAGCCTGAAATCGGTCATGCATCGGCCGGGGCTCGCAGGGTAAAAAAAGCGGCTCATCGGTCTACATCTACACACAGTTTATCACACAAGTTTCATAGTGCAAGTACTACATCTCTTCTTCAGCCACCAATGCAACAAGAACCAGGTTGTAGCGGTATAGCGTGCAAACGCCAACCTCTCCCTCAACCGGGCGACCTACACGCGCTGTGCGGGTGCCCGCAAGCGTTGTGGAGGTATCAACGGCATTTTCTTATTTAAAGAAGGTCATGGCCCTGTCACACCAGAACGTTTTAGGCCAACGTGTTGGAATTTTGGCAACACGCGGGTAAACGTTGACCAACGCTAGGCCAGCGTTCGCAACGCGCTGCGCGCGTTACCCACACGCTGGAACACGCTGCACACGCTGAGGCAAAAATACATTTTTCAACATATCTAAAAAATGTCAGCGTTTGCCAGCGTGTGACTGCACACGCTGGCGGCGCGCAGGAAGGCCGTTACTCACGCGTCGAACGCGCTAGACGATCGTTACCAACCCACTACTCACACGCTGGCGACCCGCTGTCGTATTTTCACTATAAATCAGTGATGCGTTCCTTACACGCTTAGCGCGTTCCTTACACGCTACTCACGCGCTGGCATACGCTATGAACCCCTTATCAACCTGCATGGACACGCTGAAATCACGGTTCCACTTGACTTTTTTCTGTGAAAGTTCAGCAATTGCCAGCGTATCAACTATTTTTAACGCGCTACTCATGCATTGGCCTAAAACGTTCTGGTGTGGCAGGGCCATAGCCAGCGTGTCGCAAGCGTACGCCAGCGTACGCCATCGTGTGAGTAGCGGGTTGATAACGATTGTCTAGCGTGTTCGACGCGTGAGTAACGAACCTCCAACGCGCCGCCAGCGTGTGCAGTCACACGCTGGAAAACGCTGGAAATTGTAGTTATGTTGAAAACAATTTTTTTTCTCAGCGTGTGACAGCGTGTCCCAGCGTGTGAGTAACGCGCTCAGCGTGTTGCTAACGCTGGCCTAGCGTTGGTCAGCGTTTGCCAGCGTGTTGCCAAAATTACAACACGCTACTCACGCGTTGGCCTAAAATGTTCTGGTGTGACAGGGCCATCAGAGGAGAGCTTCTGCCGCCGGCCGTTGATCGCTGGCCACTCGACAGGCACACTACAGATGCCCGTCCGGCCGCCGTACGACCTGTAAGAATTGGTTGGCACCCTGCCGGATACCGCAGGGGTATCGCAAGGACATAAGCAGGGCACCGGACGAGTGCCTGCCGGACACCGGCCGATAAACGGGCCAATAATTCGACCCCATTTCCAAGAAAGTCGGCCGATCGCCGGTCGGCGACCCCCCGGGCCCCGTCATGGCAGCGTACGGGGCACTTTTAATTGTGACTGTGACCGCCATATCGCACGATCCTTCGCCGACCTCTACACGCCGGCCGATGCCTAGAAATCGCACATGCCGCCCGGGCTCCGCTTTAATTGTGACTGGGGTATTAAAGCCGATGATATCAAAACTAAAATATTCTTGAATTTCTGGCCCGATGTTTTTTGAACCCGTACTTGGCCGCACAGGAGCTACCAATGTCAAGGGAGCTTCGGAGACAAAGTCAAGGCGATATCGACTTTAGGAAAATGCCACTAAGACTATAATAGTGATAACCCTTTAAACTCATGCCTGTTTTGAAAGATTTTGTACGTGTTGCTAGTTTCTATATACAAGTATAATTTACAGTGTACAAATCCATATACTTATGTATCATTGGAAAGCTTACAAATAGGGCTATATTTTGGGGGAATATTTGGACCCCAGGAGCTTTTAAGGGACTTATAAGTCAGATGTAGCGCGGGGCTGAGTGCAAAGGGATAACACTATTGTTATCTTAACACTTTCCCCTTAAAACCTAAACAAGATTTCCTGAGATTCCGGGAACATAATAGCCAACACAAAATAAAGGGGGTGTGGGGGGGTCTCTCTGTCACATATCGTGCTTTCTAATATGACATAGACAAGCTTGATTCGGCGGATGTACAGTTTTGCTTATACTTATATGAAATGTTGCATGTTTACTAGACTTGTTAGCATGCACGATAGGCCCGCGCAATAAATGCACACCGGTGAGCCTTCAGTGTCGTATTCCGGCCCGATGCGTTTGTTTTTAGTCTAAACCTACGCCCACCCAGCGGCTAAAAGTTATCGGAGAGATCACTCCGTCTTTGTCTTTTCTTTATTTTTAAATATGGATGCAGCACGGAAATAAGGTGAATCGACAGCTGCGCACTTTGGAGAATGATTCTCACACGTTCTCCGTGCTCCGCGCTGTCTGATATCCCCCGGTGTTTCTGGCTCGGGCTAAAATATACACCCCCTCGGCAAAACAGTCTCATTCTCAAAGATTAATTCTATCGCATGATGTACTTAATATAAAGCAGTAAGCCTGGGACTAGATCGCTCTCATACCTGCAGTAGACCAAATCACCAAGTAAAACAAACATATCACCTGTTTTGAGGCTCGTGCAAGCAATCAATTTTTGACAGTTTTCTCTACTGAAAATGATTTTTCTTCAAATCAACGATATAAGAACGCGAGAACAACATTTAAGTGTTAATCCTGTTTTTTTAATGTATCTTTATATTTCTTATTTCGTTTATAGGAACAAGCTTCAGGAATACAAAAGCGACTTGGGTGAGAAGTCATCACAGAATCTGGGTCGAACAGGTAAGAGACCATCTTGATAACGATTGAGTACATAAGTTAATATACGTCATCTATTGTCTGTTGCCAAGGCAATTGGCACCACACAAAGGTTACTCATGTCCACTTCCCTATTAGACAGGGCCCAGACCAGGAAAAACTAAGGGTTTTTCCTGTCAAGGTTTTCTCAACAATTTCATCATCCTGAACCTCAACCATTTGATATTAGCTTGGGGGCCACCCTGATTTTTGCCCCTAATTCAAAATGGCTGCCAAAATCCAAAATGGCCGCTAAAATTACATAAAATACATACTGCTAATTACGTTTAATATCAACGTTTTTTTTTATTGATTCTGTCATCTTGAATGTACATCCATTGAATTTGCTTATGCAGTAGACGTTTCAATTATAAAGTCAATGTGTGGATGAGCTCCCATACAAAAATGTTTTATAGAATTCTATAAACAAAAAACTCTAAAGAATGTTTATAGAAACTTCTTATAGTGTCAGTATAGATTTGGTTTTAAAGAATCCTATAGAATGTGTATAAAAATTATAAAGAACTTATATAGAAGTTTGGCCCATTTTCTTTAGAATTTCTAAACAAATCTTTAGAATTTCATTTTTGTTGTTGAAATTCTTTTAAAATTAATTGTACTTTTTTATAGAAATGTTATGGAATTTACAATCTATAGATACACCCTACCCCTAACCCCAACCCCTAACCCTATAACCCTAACCCCTAACCCTATAAGCCTAACCCCTAACCCCACCCCTAACCCTAACCCGAAATGTTTGCGTTGATGAACCATGATATTCACAACTACATGAATGCCGATTACAGCACCGCGGCGTAGAGATTGTTTTTTTGTAAAATATTACACACGTTAATATAGGGATCACTAAAACCCACACCTACACCTTTGACACTGTTGTTTACAACTTTAGAGAGACTGAAATAGTTGTATAGAAATAAGCAAAGAAATTTCTATAGAAGTCTATATATACGTTGTATTTACTTTCTATAGAAGTCTATAGTTCCTTTCTATAGAAGTCTATATTTCATTTCTATATACTTTATTCCGTTTTTATAAAGTTCAATTTCTACAGTTCTATAACATAAATATATTCTATAGAAGATCTGAGAGGTTTATATAGAAAGTACAATTTCTATAGAGTTCTTTAGAGCTTTATAAAGCGTTCTATAGATTTCTGTAGAAGATTTTTGTATGGGCTATTACAATGACAACTGACGTCACACTTCGGTACTCTATAAAATCAAATAACTGCACTCTCTGGCAAAAGTATATGACTATTTACTCAGTTATCAGTTTCAATGGGTTGTTTTGATTTGAACTTATTCGTCCGTTTTTAATATTTATCCAAATAGACCGACACTCGGTCATTTATACCCAGGGGCCAATTTCACGGAGCTGCTAAGCACACAAATTTGCTTAGCACCAAAAAGTCTTGCTCATTAAAAACAAGTTATCAGCCAAAATTGTACTGGTTTTTCATGCTAAGCAAAAACCCAGCTGATTATCAATCAAAAACAATAAAGATCATGTGAAAATTTGGTCTGTAACCTTGTTTTTACCAAGGACAAATTTTCATGCTAAGCAAATTTTTGTGCTTAGCAGCTCCGTGAAATTGGCCCCAGGATGCATGGCAGCCATTTTGAAATTCAATGCTTTTGTTCACCCGGGGAATATACGCATAAGCAGACTTGTTATTCATAATGTTGTTAATTAACCTTCTATACGATGGAGGCCGCGTAATTCATGCAAGGAAGAAACGGGGGTCGGAATTCTTGTCTTTGTATTGACAGCATACTGCCAACTATATATTATGATATTACGCGTTGATTATGGCGGGAGATGAAGTGTATAACAATGCATAGTTATATTGAACCAGGCGCGATCGTGTACAATACATACGTAATTACAAACGCAATTATGAATGTCCTCCAAATTAGCTTCGTAATCGAATCATGATATAAAAAATATAATCTTCACATCCCTATGGGGCGTTTGCGTACTCTGTACGTTTGTTCTCGCTCGGTGCACGCGGATTGGCCAAGCCGTTTAACCTTAACGTCACATAATATTTGTAGTACATGTATATACTACTCTTACTACACTGACCTGTGGGAATTGTGTAATATTTTTGTAGTACGTAGAGTTATGCATGTGACGTTAGGGTAAAACATATAGTATAACTAATTTACAACTTACTTGTCATTCTCAGAGGGGATAATATAAGCCTATATAGGTTAAACATAATACCGTCATGTACTTCATTGTGACCGATCTAAATCAGATTCGTGATTGGTTGAATTGAATTAAACTGCATTTCAACAACATTTTTTCCCTCAACAATGATTTTACATTTGCATAACTCAAGACTCGAGGAAATAATTGTATTTTTGTTGCAACTCAACATCCTCTCAATATTGTTTTTCTACAAATGTCTCTATTCTTCTCACTGCATTTCATAAAACTCACGAAAATTCTCCAACTTTCTATTTCTAAATCCCCCTTTAAAAAAAGGGAAAGAAACTGATTACGTCTACAATCTCATTAGTTGCCAAAGTCCTCCATGCGGGATTTACTTGAGTGTTACAAGCATGTATGCTTGTGCTTTGCCGTGTTGCCAAATTACCGTTTGGACGTGATGTAATGACGATTGCCAGACTGGCACAGGAGTTGAAGACGTTTCCTGCAAATTGCGATGACCTCTAGTCGAAAAGGTCACCTCTTAGCTTGAAATTAACGCAGGTAGGCCTTGTTTCCCCCTCTCTATTTGGGAACCGTTTAATTATAAACTCAAATTAAGCCTGATCAGATCTGAGAAAATGTGGGTCTGTCCTCCTTACACGCATGTAATTGCCATTCGTGTAGGCTTCTCGTGCATTCTCGTGAAAACTGTCGGTACTCGAGTTCAATTTTTTTACTTCTCCACCAGTTCTCGTTTAACGGGAATATACAACATTTGCAAATATAAAAAAAACACCAAATGAGCAAATTATCACGAAATACTTTACTGGACTGTTAGAGAACGACTTTCTAGAACATTCTTTAAAATCATGGCTCCTGGTGTGCTAGCAATTTTTAAGAAAAAAAGTGGTATTTTTGTATCAATTTGTAACGCTGATCGGCCGACCAGCGTTGAAAAAAACCCATTTGTTTTTCTTTGAGTACTGCTCCAAATTTATATTATTTCAGTTATTCCACATTTTCTTTGCATTTGATTACACACGTGTGAAGGGCATTTGTTTATGGTGTAAGTGGAGGACACATGGTTGGCGACACGATGGTGAATTGGGGTTAGGGTTAGAATCGAGGACGTCCTCGATTGAGATTCGTGTAAAAACCTATAAGAGCCGTCGGAAAAAGTTAGTGTACAAACAAAGGAAATTATCGAGAGGAACAAAAGAAACTCCTCGATTTACACCATAAACAAACGTATGTGTACAGGCGAGCTAGACCGATTATCTGACCGTACAATTCTCCAACGTCTCCATACATTTTTCGGTGTTATTTTAAGCGCAGGGTCTAGGAACCTGACTACAATAAACTGATTGGTTTTCGTGGTCTTTCCAGCACCTACACACCAAAAACTGTTGCTATACATAACGTACTACTTACCCCCAAGCCTATTTCTGAAAATTACAGCAAAACCAAACGATGTACATTCCCTTTAAAGGGCCGAAAGGACTGATTGCAATTGCAATGCTCGGAAATTTGCCTCGTAAAATACTAGAGAAAATATAACGTATGCTTGGAGTGGCTACTGGAGCGGTACCCCCCTTTTTATAAAATGCGCTTCAAAAGAGAAAAAGATGTATCTGGAACGACGTGTTGACACGTTTTACAAGCAAGGAAACTCAAATAATCTTCAAAGCCTTTCTGTGGCCTAAAAACCTTCTTCTTTTTGAAGGCACAAGGTTAACTATTAGGTCATTTCGCGAAAAGGTTGGGACGAATGACGGGATATATTCCATACAGTGTATGTGGTGTATAATGGGCGATTACTATTTACCATAGGCCTACAGGTTTCATTAAGAAGTGCGCCCGAAGGTAGATTCTGATATTCTTGAAGCATGTTTTGCACATTCTTCTCGGGGCTTCAATTTTGACCCCGGCAACCAAAAAAAAAAAAAAAAAAAAGGATACCCAGGGCTTACATAAAGCCCATAATTACCCGGTATAACCATCCACTCCCGGTAATGATCACTGCTACCTGGTTGGAGGGGAAACATCCGGGCATTTATATAGTCTCGCAAGCTCTAATCAAAGACGCTGCATTTACTCGAGCTAGCTGTGTCTCTACAACGACATGTATATGGCAATATACCGCGTCACTCACTGAGCATATCGTATAAACCACCGGAAGAAATGGGTGGATTTACTTGTAATTACCAAATACACGCACCCGCAGTACGCATGATTGAGCGTACCAACCCCTCTCTCAGCACCTGTGCAGAGTATTATAGCAAGCAAGCGTACCTTAATTGATTGGGAAAAGATGCAACGCCCGTTTAAAGGGATCGTATACGTTTGGTAATTACTCCAAAAATAATGGCAATAAAAACTTACTTGGTAAGAAGTAGAGCAACTTTGGATAGTATAATGCATTTTTATAAACTGTTCACTTCGAAATACTGCGGTTATGGACAAAGATATCACTTTTTATCCGTACAAATTTGAATCTGAGAAACGTTCCTGCAGTGACGTTTCTCAGAGCGTGTATTCCAATGCAGATTATTCTTCCTGCGTGGACAAAACCGCTCCAGAATTTCGGCAATATCTCAAAATCGCTACCACCTTTTGAAATGAAATTTGTACAGGTTAGTTTTATGGTATATATCTATAACTATATAGGATTGAAACAAACAGTGGGTTCCAATTACCAAACGTATACAATCCCTTTAAACGAAAGAGCTGACAATTGGACCAACGCGTGCACTCGCCTATACTATAGCTACCATAGGTTTTCCCGGCTATTGAAAATCTTTTTCCATTCAAATTCTCGAACTCACAAACTCAATTTCGTCCGAAAGAAAATTTCACACGCTTTTACCAAACCAAATAAGTCAATCATCATTCAATTTTAAAGTTTGGTCACTCTATTTAAACATTGGATTGAGAATATTCGTCATAACAGATCAAATTTGTCTAAGCTGTTGCTTAGACGAATTTGATCTGGAATGACGAATATTTTCGACCTGGTGCTTAAAAAGGGTAACCAAACGTCGACATTGAATGATGAATGACTAAAATTATTGTTTGGTAAAAGCTGTGAACTTTTTCTGCAGACGAAATTGAATGTGAGAGTTGATGAATTTGAAGAAAAAAATGTATTAAAATAGCCGGGAAGAACCTATACTTAATCAATACTTATTTAACCCTTACACTGTAAAAATTCTTTAAAATACTGTATATATTACGTTATAGTTATTATTTACGAAACTATATCGACACATTGTTCTTTGCACTTTGTAGGGTCATGTTCATTTTCATTGCTCAGTCAAAGTGGCTGGGCTGTACCTATCAAGAAAAACATATACAATTTAAAAAACCTTTTCATTTGATTTTTCTTCTCTAAGGGTTGAATATAATCATAAATTTAAGAGAAGAATTATGTTCACCAAATACCACTTCAGCAAATAAAAGCAAAATTAATCCATACTTATTATTCCTTTAAATGTCTCTTTCCTCGTTTACAAAGAAAAAAATTGTTCCACCATGTTTTACCGTTCTCCCCTGCACACTTAAAGGTAGGATACACCATTGGTAATTGCTTGAATTATCAATAATGGGTAGATTTGGGGGGTTGTATTTCATAGTAAATATTGTTTAACTGACCTTTTCGAAGTTTTACAATCATAGATGCCGAGAAAAGCACGAAATACAGCGATTGTTTTCAACCGGCGTTGAGCAGTTATTCTTATGTTATCTTTGTTTTTTCGCGATCGCCGTCCGGCGATGGCGAATTTGTCTTTATAAAATTATATTTTCCGGAATAATTACAGGATATATAGCGCAATCATTTTGCTGGATGCCTAGAATCATTATTTACTTTCAAATGAGTAAGATATTTCTTAATAATTCGGTAGTAAAGATTTTCGATATCTGCAAATGGTGTATACATGTACTACCTTTAAGTTATCAACGATAGCAGGAATTTTCAACTTATTTGATTTGTAGGTTAATCTAACCTTAGGCTTTCACGTTTGCCGCTCGCGCATTTTGAGCCTAGACATTCTGGTGGCTTTTTAGGTCATTCTTTATTTACTTTCACAACCTCCCAATCTATGCCAGGGATCGGCCGCGTTTCAGACAATCCTAACTTCCTGGAAAGGAGCCAACCATGTCTAATAATAAGCAGGTTAATTTGTGAAAAGCGTTCGCCTTGGGGAGGATTCTTTGGTGCTTTTACGGTCAAATAAAAACATGAGTTGTATTTTTATAGTTAAGTACATGTCCATCGTTTTAAATTCGGTGTGCTGTTCCACGTAGGCGATGACATTCAGGTGTTAAAACCGTCGTTCACTATAGAACGCAACAACTGAAATCGCGCTTAAATGGATCGTATACGTTTGGTAATTACTCCAAAAATGTATGGCAATAAAAACTTACTTGGTAAGAAGTACAGCAGCTTTGGATAGTATAATGCATTTTTAGAAACTTTTCACTTCGAAGTACTGCGGTTATGGACAAAGATATTAATTTTTATCCCCAAAAATTTGAATCTGAGAAGCGTTACTGCAGTGACGTTTCTCAGATTGTGTATTTTAATGCAGATTATTCTTCCTGCGTTGGAAGTAACCACTCCAGATTTTCGGCAATATCTCAAAATCGCTACCACCTTTTGAAATGAATTTTGTACAGGTTAGTTTTATGGTATCTATAACTATATAGGATTGAAACAAACAGTGGGTTCCCAATTACCAAACGTATACGATCCCTTTAAAAAACCCAGAACAGTATATAGTTCTATTTTATCAGCGAATGTGGCGTAACTATAGGGTAGATTTTTAGTATATTGTTTTCGTATAGTTGTTTGTTTGCAAAAATTTCAAATGGGCGGGGGCACCCTGAGAATGGGGGGGGGGGGGGGGGGGGGGGGGGGGTAATAAATGACGTGCCCGAATTATTGTAGAAAGCAAACGCGAATTTGTGACGTCAGTGGGGAGTTTTCGCGCCGAATTTGCAAATCAACTCCAGCGAAAACATTTTTTTGCAGCGAACGTTTAAAGTGACATCAAATTCAGCTAAAGTGTGGCAATGTCAGAAATTTCCCTATGATAAAGTAGGCGCACCCCCCCCCAACGACATATTTGTTATATGAATCCCATCACTGTCACAATCCTTTATGTTCGTATGGATTATACTGCCGCCACATTAAATGTCACAAATCACAAATTCTCTTATCAAATCGGGATCAATAATGCATGCCTGGCTGGTGAATTTCAAGCCACACCATATGCCTTTAGAGCGCCACACATTATACAGCTTTGCCAGGACTTCTGGTTCAATTATTTAGGAAGAGTGGGCAAATGCGCTCGCTTTGTCAGCAGCCATTCAAGCGCAATATATACCCACAGCAGAATCAGGTCAGGAACCCACACTATCTCTTCATAATCTGCACGCTGGCTGCCACTTTCCAAGTCCATGCACCCCTTTGGGCTTTACAACTCACCTGCGCATCTAGAGATCTACCTCTAGATACACTCCCACCGGCACACCCATACTCGATCTCGTTCGAAGCTCAAACGAACGCCGAGCCCAGTATATAGCTCCACCGGGTGGCCGGCGGGGAAAGCCAATCCCGGACAGGTGTAAAAATAGCCCTCCTTTGAGAAATCGATGGCTTATACTCTTTCTTTTTACCGCTAGTTGCAACCGCAGCACGCCCGGCATCGTTTATGCCGCTGCACCAAGAAGTAGGTTTGATGTATCTGATGATAGTCCCTCATGGTCCATCCCAATCTTGAGGGCCGAAAGTGCGGGTCAAAAGGCCGCGTGCCTCGGGGGCTAATATTCTTCTCCTTTTTTTGTTGTTGACGCCCGGGGGTCTTCCTTCCGCGAATTTAGTCACTTTAGTAAATCTGACAGAAGCTGCCTTATTACGTGAAAACCTTAGGTTAAAAGAGGTTTCTGCATTATGAGGTGTACGTGACACACAAATAGGTTGCAATAAGTTTAAAACACGCCCACCGCTTCCTAGAAGACACAACGATTGTTTCGTGAAACATGTCATTCCCAAATCGAACAATACTTTAAATTTCGTATGTATATCCTTGTTAAAGGGATCGTATACGTTTGGTAATTTGAACCCACTGTTTGTTTCAACCCTATACAGTTATAGATATATACCATAAAACTAACCTGTAAAAATGTCATTTCAAAAGGTGATAGGGATTTTGAGATATTGCCGAAAATCTAGAGCGATTATGTCCAAGCAGGAAGAATAATCTGCATTAGAATACACAGTCTGAGAAACGTCACTGCAGTAACGCTTCTCAGATTCAAATTTTTGGGGATAAAAAGTGATATCTTTGTCCATAACCGCAGTACTTCGAAGTGAGAAGTTTCTAAAAATGCATTATACTATCCAAAGCTGCTGTACTTCTATACCAAGTAAGTTTTGATTGCCATTAATTTGTGGAGTAATTACCAAACGTATACGATCCCTTTAATGGAGAAAACAAGTTTGTTAATTCCAAGCAATTTTACAGTTAATTTGGCTGTTAATACTACCCACCCTTATTTTGGTGTCGCTTATATAATATCATATAGGTGACGTACAAAAGTTCATTGTTGAACGGATCTAAGAAGGGTTTTCCGCTAATTTGGAATGTCCGTGTGATTTTTGCAACCGCACCCAATCGTACCAGGACCCAATATCACGGGCCGGCTATACCAGGGGCCAATTTCATAGAGCTGCTAAGCACACAAATTTGCTTAGCACAACAAGTCTTGCTCATTAAAAACAGGATACCAGTCAAATTTCTACGGGTTTTTCATGCTAAGCCAAAAACCAGCTGATTATCAATCGAAAACAATAAAGATCTCTTGAAAATTTGGTCTGCAACTAACCTTGTTTTTGCCAAGGACACATTTTCATGCTAAGCAAATTGTTGTGCTTAGCAGCTCTTTGAAATTGGCGCCTGGAGACAGAGTAAGCTTGTGATTATTTGTATCTGTGCAGTACGCGCGTGGGTTGAGATTATCCGCCATATTACTCATGAAATACTCATGAGATTGTCTGTAGATTTTGTCTGCCTTAGTCATTTTAAATCCAGGTTAAATCCAGTCGTTCAGTAAAATAGCGTTCAAGGGTGACATATTGCAAAGCCTTAACCCACGCCTACAGCGTGTGGGTGTCAAATTACTTATACAAAAGATCTTCAATTGTTGATACTGACAGCGCCAAAATCCTTATGTTAAAGGTTAATTCTTCAAGCAGTTTCTGATATCGTTCGACCACGCAGTGCCTTAAAGGTCGTATACATCTTTGGTAAGTGCTTGAATTATCAGGAATGAGTGGATTTTTGGGGTTGTATTGTATAGTAAATATTGTTTAACTGACCTCTCTGAAGTTTTACAATCATAGATGCCGAAAGAAAAATGCACAAAAACGGCGTTCGTTTTCAACCGTTGGGCTGTTGTTCTTTTTTTATATTTACATCATTTATGTTATTTTTGGCGATTGCCGTCCGACAATCGTGATTTGTTTTAATAAAATTATATTTTGTTAAGCAATGACAAGATACCTAGCGCAATCATTTTGCTGAATGTAGAATCATTATTTACTTTAAAATAAGTAAGATATCACTTAATAATTCGGTATTAAACATTGTTTTGTTCGATGTCTGCAAGTGGAGTGTCTATATACAACCTTTAACATTTTGCTCGATCGGTAATGCTGGCAAAATATTTGCGTGAAATACATCCATTTTAGGGATAACAGGTCTGCCGAGCCATTAGGGACGAGGTTGCTGGCTGTTCAACCCGAGCCACGTGCTAATTGGCACTCTCCTTCTCCTCACTGATCTTCAGATTTTCTTGTTTTTTTTAATAGTTAGCTTTTACCTTGCTGACCTCCAAGGATTTCATCTGTGAAAACGGAGCACTTCCACGTGAGATTTCCCCGGTCGCACGTCAATTTAGGGGGTTGTAAAATAACACCACTGGGCCAATATTTGTGTAGAGCTTCCCCCTACACACATCGGTGCACTTATGTCACTTTTAACTGATGGCAGTGGGCCTCTGCGCTGATGGGCAAGCCCGTAAATTGGCGTATTAGATCCACTTACTGACGCGTAGGTATTTTTATTGGAGATGTGCAATTACAGCACGAGTGACCAAAATACCGTACTGGCACCATCGAGGCCTCCAGAAGTCACAAATGCAGTTTGCTAACACTTTGCTAACCAGGCACAATAAGTTTTGCTTCTAATGCATTTTGTTCGTTTTCTGTGCTAACACCACTCATAATTCAAGGAAGAACATTCGAAACCTTTCCTCTTGAACTGTCAGCTCGATCAGTGGATGTTATAGGCTCAGTTTCTAGAAAACAGTGAAAAGCCATGCACAACCTATTCGATCTAAACACCATTGCTATAACGTCACTCTAAACAGTTCGCGCCGGGATCCGAAGCGGGTTCAGGCCGATAGTGCCGGGAAGCACACCCACGCATTTCCGGCCTTGCTCGCTGCTGACAGACATTTCCGAACTTGAACTTGGCGTGTTTATGCGTCATTCGTTTTGAATTTGGGGAAAACTTTGCGTTTGTATACGTCATCCGGCGCGAACTGGGTGTGGATTCGTATCTACGAATCGACGCTTTAGACACAAAGTGTGGATTCGTATCTACAAATCTTTAGTATAAAGTGTGGATTCGAATCACTATACGAATCCACACTTTTCAAACTGCACTGTAAACAACTTACTGCAAAATAAGTGCATGTCTGATCACAGGAAATGTAGCTCAATTGTTTAAACATTTTAACACTGACATTGAGAACAGAATTTAAAAAAGTATACTGTAGTTCGAGTCAAAAACATCCGTGAACTATCCATGTTGACGCCGAGGCAGATTCATAATGCTAATAACTGGGTTGTATGTGTGTATACAGCGCAAGCGATTTATTTAAAAACAATCCCACAAGTAAAGTTAGCAAATCGCTTTTTTCGTCTTGGTTAAATTAAAACAATTACGAATTAAATGCAGTTATGTTTTTCCTAAACGCTAATCTAGAGCTTCATTACGAGAGATTCTCGAGAAACCATGTATGTTTACGCGTCTAATACATGGCCACGGTATATGGCCCTTCTAGAGAAAAAAATCAACCGTTAAAACGCAGCTTAACATTTCCCGTTCAAACAATAATAAACAGAATACTTGGTCCACATTTTTTTTATCAGACCAATTTTGCAAGTAAAATTGTTTTTGAAAAGGTTCCTCCAAATACACTTCATTTATAAGAGAAGTGCTCCCCATCCCCTCCCCACCCCTAAATCAGAACACTTCAAAATCTCCAACTATAGGCCACTTGACGAGCACATGGTTTCCCCAAACAACGTAGATTTGAGAAGTCGAGTTCGCCCCTTGTGTCGTGTTCGCTTGTCGAGTGCGGTCCGTACGTAAACTCACGGGCAGGCATCGAGTAGCGTCTTGGGATCCCTGAAGAAGGTTTACGCGGGCTGGAGACTCTTCATGTCAGCCTCCTTCCCACTCCCCCATTTATAAACCGTTTAAGTCTCGCCAGTTCACGTTTATTTAGTGTTTGAGTGTCTCGTCACCAAACACTTACTGGTCTATAGTCACATGACTCCTGAGTTTAAATGCACCCAACTGTTATTTGCGCGATTTATTGAACGGAAGTTGAATTCAACACATTAAATGTTTTAGTCATACATTCGCAGTATTTTCAATAAGGGAATAAATGTGTGTTCGAGAGGTTTTAATCACTCTGTTTAATACCTCTTGGAGTCTGGGTGCTGATAATTACCCTAGCCGAAGGCGAGGGTAATTATCAGCACCCAGACTCCAAGCGGTATTAAACAGAGTGATTAATACCGACCGAACACACATTTATTCCCATTCATAAATATTTTTTTGTAAAATTCAGCCAAAAAAGCCCCGAAAATCCCGGAAAATTGTTGCAAGTAAATTTCGGTGTTTCGCCATTCTGTGCGTGTCAAATGACATGTTTCCGCCTCTGTCGCTTTACACAATACATGCAATAAAGCGTATTTACTATTAACCAGACTATTACTGCCATTAGCAACTTCGTTCCCAGGGTGTCGAGCTGTACGCGCCCAACACTACCCGCTCTTACTATTGGAGACGAGGTAAGGTTGGAAATAAAGTGAGCCCTGGGGACGGGTATAATGCGACATCGCTTTGTTGCCAGCTGGTTTTAAACACTTCCAGCCATGTCTTTATCGTCCGTTTAAAACCGGCCACGTGACGGGCTCTCGACCAATAGGAATGCCTAAACTGTCCCAGGTATTTATGAATATGTGGTAAATTGGAATGCTTTATTTTCTTTCAAGATACCCATTTATTGGCCTTGATCAGATGGGCCCAGTTATGTCTGACACGTTGTAGCTCCTATGGTGCCTGAATGGGGTATATTGTCGCGCGATTTTGAGGTCAACTTACACACTCTATACCTTGCCTAATAAAAGCGGGCTGAGTGAAGTGGTAATTCCGATGAGACGTGTCAAATGAGTATTATATCCTTGGTGTTATGTTTACAAACTCGCCGCCGCCGTTAGATCGGTTAAGCCCTAGTCACACTATCCCGGATCTGGCCCCGGATCACCCCGACACATCCCGGATTGAAAACATGATGTTGCCGGGATGATCCGTGGCCTGCCGTGGTGTATCGGGTAAGTTGACCTGGTGTGCCTGGGGTCTGCCGTAACTATGCCGTGGTGCTGCCGTAGCTGTGCTGGGTCTTGCAAGAGACACGACACAACCTGCCATATGACAGATGTACTACGGATCATGACGGTGGAGTCCCGGTGGACTTACGGTGGACTTTAATACGGCAGACCTCTGCAGATCCCCGCTGTGTCCCGGATCCAAAAAGTTCCCCGATGAAGCACGATCGAGCCCGGTAATTTAAAACATTCTCACACCACCCGATAATTTGTTTCTGCAGGTAGGTTGGTACATTAGCCAATCAGAACACAAATGATGTTGACGTCATCGATGATGTTAGAGTTGTCTGGGACAAATTAACCCTAACCCCTAACCCTAACCCTAACCATAGAGAAAATTCCTTTCTCTATGCCCTAACCCCTAACCCCTAACCCTAGTCAGATCCCAGACAACTATAACATCATCGATGACGTCAACACCATCTGTGTTCTGATTGGCTAATAAATGTACACTATGTACCAACCTACCTGCAGATAAAATTATCGCCACCGGGGCGTCCCTGGACCAACATGAATCAACACGGATCAACACGGAACAACTACGGATTATCCCGATCGACCTACGACATTCCACGGGGATGAACCCGGATTCTCACGGTAGACAACGATTTTCAAATCCGGGGTGATCCGGGGCCAGATCCGGGATAGTGTGACTGGGGCTTAAGTAATAATATTTTTGAGCTAGAGACATAAAACCGCTTTTAAAGGGACAGTATACTTTTTGCAACTATCCAAAACGCAACCACTAAATTATTGAACAGCTTACTTGATGCACAAATGTTATTGACTCTAAACCTCCTGGCTACCTTCTGGAATGCTGCATGTCTTTTTGAAGAAAATGATAAAATAAGTCTTACTGAGACGCAGTTGGTTCAAAATCGAAATCTTAGAATACTATTTTGTTATGAAAATGTTTTTATACAGCATTTTACAGAGCTAAGACTTTGTCAGACAAGTTGTCAAGCACCCTTATTTAGATTTTAAAAACTCCTGCTGCTTCCAACAAAAAGAAAGAGAAACTGACAAACAATATTTGTATATTATAACTGTAAATATTTTAGCTGTGCAAAATACATCTGATTTACTTAAACAATATCATTTAATGTGAACACAGGTTTTGAGAATTTCAGTGTTTTTTCTTAGCAAGATTACATAAACTTGGGCTTTCGCAAACAAAATATATTTGTTTGTGTACAAATGCTAAAAACCGATGCAAGCCTGCTGACTTATGATTTCCACTATTTTTATCTTAGGACCCGGCAGGGACTTCATAATAATCTTTCCCACCCTTTGCTCTTCAATACCTGCATGCGCCCTCAAGTGCTGGCCCGTCAAGATCCGGGGTACTAGCGCCCCCTAGATAAGTTTAACCTAGAAGTTTTAGGCTTCCCTCCCCGCCCCCCAAAAAAAACAAAAACAAAAAGCAGATAGGGAACAGTTTGTGATTTCTGCCTTTTACGAAAGTCCATTTTAGTATAATGTGAGTCCATTGTTATCGTCACCGTGTCTCTCTTCTTCAAAATGCGCCCCCAGGCGCTGACCTGTGAAGGTCGATTATATTAGCGCCCCCTAGAGAAGTTAAACCCCCAAAATCCCCCCCAAAAATAGCAGATTGGGTACACACATTTTATTCGCGCTTCATTAGACTTATCTCGTTTCGTCTTTAGAAAACACGTCCCTGGGTCACATGACAGGTCCGTCAAGTCTCTTTTGCAAGTCCATTGTTGACGTCTTGTTTCTAGAGTGCTCTGGTTAAGCCGGAAGGAACCAAGTCCACCAAGGCGTTCTGCAAATAATCCGCTTGTCCGTCCCTGCGAGGCCGGGGGAATTCGAGCTCATTTCACGCTTGGTCCAATTGTCATTCTAAAAAATTTTTTTTTTTTTTTTTTCAATTGAATATTTTGGGGTTATTGGGGCCGAGGCCGTAATGAAAAAAAAGAAAAATATCGTCTGGTCAAGTTTTATACTTATAGTTTTATAGTCTTGTCACTGTGTTGATGTTATGCAGTAATTTTACATTCATGTGCCTATAAACTCTACATGTAAATGTTTCATAATAAGAACCGGGAAGGTGAATGCGTTTTTTCATTTAACTTCCAGAGACTAGCCACAATATTTGTAGAAATATGACAGACACCCCTCCCCCTCCCGCAGTAAATACTAAAATATATACTTAGAGATGACCATATTCGCCACAGAGAATTTGTTGACACTCCGATAACCAACTTTAACGACAGTTCCCATTGATTAAACGCTAATTGGTTGTCGGCACGCGCCAGTCAATGTAGTCATTTGTTTTTCTTTTTTTCTTTTTTGTTCGTTATGCCCGATACTGAGCGAGAGAGAGGAAAACAAATGATACACAAAAGAACGTCAAGGTTGGAAGAGTCGTAACAACAGCCCACGTCCTTTGCTGGCTCTGTCTATTGACAGAGCGTTCTATGTGCTTTGGTAATAATGGTTACACACAATGGCCACGGTTGGCTGGCTGGCAAGCTTTGTTATTATTATCCCATCCCGAAGCTCCATTTTATTTTGTTCTTCATAATTACTCTCTCAGTCTCTGAATCTTTCAAGAGAATACACGGCCTCTGCCTCGTGGGTGATAACATAATACTGCTTCCTTGCCATGTTATCTCGTGTATAAAGAATACCCTCTGCGAGGAGTGATTGCTTTGCCTCGCGACTTGTTTCTATAGCTGACCCATTTTTCTTGAATGGTCTAAATTGACTCGCTTCTATTATCACTTAGGCAAGCTTTCATTCTTCTTTCTTTCTTTCTTTCTTCATGTGCTCTAAATGCTATCTGTAAAAAAATGGGTAGTACCCGAGAGAGAGAGAGAAAAAAAATTTGTGCACCATCCGCTATGTCTCTTGGTTTTTGGGACAGAATAGAACATCGAAATTGAACCCAATATCTCGATTTGTTATCTGTTGAGTATTTTAGAAAGAACAGACGAAGCTCATTGTAACTAGACCTAGTGTATCAGACTACATGCATGTGATTTACTTTGCCTGAGATTGTGTGATCAACGTGTATTGGTTTACCAGGACTAACAATGGTTTGTCATGTGGTTAAACTATTGAATGTCGTATCTATTTCGTAGTCGTCTCTGTCAGAAATGTCTGGCTTTTAAAGCTGTATTAAAGAGCTATCAATGTGTGTTTGGTGATAACCGTTTTTGTGTGTTATTATTCTAATGGATGTCACAGACATTGAACATGTAAATGAATGTCACAATCAAACGACAATGAATCTGGGGAAAAACTGCGGTATAAACTGAACACTACTGATATCTGTATATAACTTGCTGGGGCCCATTTCATAGAGCTGCGAAGCACACAATCTTCTTGGCAAAAACAGGGTTACCAACCAAATTTTCAGGTGATGATGTGTATTGTTTTCGACTGGTATTCAGCTATGTTTTTGCTTAGCATGAAAAGGACACGGAGTGTTGGCTGGTAAACTGATTTTACCGAACAAGACGGTTTTGTGCTTTATTGCTGTGCTCCATAAAATGCGCCGTATTTCTGGTCGCATGAGAGCGCTGCAAGACGCCATTTTCTGGGTACCCAAAACAGACGCCATTTTCTGGGTACCAACACAGCCAAAATTGAAGGCGTTTATTGAAGTAGTTTAGTAACTTTACTTTTATCTAAAAATGGAATATTTGATTTTTTTTTATTTGGGAGCTGTAAGAATATGTAAACTGACGATAATTATCTCCTAATCTCTTTTATGTATATCCCCAAATACCGTGAGCACATCGCCCTCAACGTTCAACAATACGGCCTAATGGCCCCAGGTGCATGTACACATCTAATAACTGCGTGTAAAATGTTTCAGACCGTATGCATGCATCAAACGACAGTATTCATACCGTCTTCAGAATTCATAGCATCAGACATTTCCTCAGCAGTTTAAAGTTCAATTAATTGTTTAGCCCTGTTGAAGCTCAAGAGCACCAAATCACTTAATAATTAGCCAAGGACAAGACTCCAAGTGTCCTGGCCCCCAACTTGTCACGGTTTCCAGGGAGAGGTTCGAGTGTATTTCTGACCTCTCTTGGGAGACTTGACAAGCCGTGCTTGCCAGCATTCACTTATCACCCCAAAGTGCCTTACATGCAGATACATTCACGAATAAATATTTATCGCGCTTTCAAAATGAACCCAGTCGGCACGTGTTTATGCAGGCTAGGAGATATATATCACTTACAACAACATGTCTATCGTAACATCTTTTTGTTTCGCCGTGTTTTTCTATAGGCAAGTTCTTTATGATCGCAGGTGTGAAATATGAGATTGCTATTATGACTTTCCGACATTTTCCTTTGCTGTTATTAGGCCTAGTCCCGTAGCAATTTGGCGGGAAAATGTGGAGTCTTGTTTCATGTCATTAGATTAACACCCTGCAGCATCGATACTGCTTCCGACAAAGAAATATTTTCGAAAACTTGATCCGGTGTAAATTTTCTTAGCGTGGACAGCGTCATGTGGTATTTATTTTCATTTGGATTGTATATCAAAATCATCAGTAATGATGTTCTCTGACAAAGCAGTTTGCAAAGTTGTAATACAATACATAGCTGAACAGCACGTTCGTGGTGGTGTAGTATAAGCAAAGAGTTTTAGTTATAACCTGGAAATAGCTCATAACAAGCTGACATTTTCGGAATAGGTCCAATAATATAAGTACATTAGTCCCCGAAAATTCCATGGAGCTCTTTCCGAAATTCAAGATGGCGCCTAAAATGGCCGCCATTTCCCATTTTTATAATAAATTTGCAACCAAACAAATTAGAAATACAAATTTACGTTTCTAAACATAATTTTCGGAGACAAGAAATCTAATGAAATTATTATTTAGAGAGTTTAAACCTCCCATAAATATCTAAAACGAGATTGTGTCCAAAATGGCAGCTATTTTCGATTTTTATTGAAATGTTTAATAATTCTTCCAAATAGGCACTTTGGGAGACAAATTAGCGATAGTTTTGATTCACTTGGGAGACAGTGGCACTTAGGGAGACATTTCAGTGTCTCCCTAAGTGTCTAGCTACCCCACAAAACGATATTTGGGAGTTATTTTTGCTCGGAGAAGACAGATTTGGGTCTAAATAGCATAAATATTTGAAATTTCGTGGAAAAAGCTCCAGGTAAAAACGGGTTAGGTTACAATAAAGATTGTGCACGACTCTATGGGATTGTCTCCCAAAGTGCCCATTTGGAGGTAACGAAATATGTATTATTATTATTTTTTTTTTTTTTTCTTACTCCATTTCATGAGTTAAAAGGATGACATATAAAAATATACAAATTACAACAAGTTAAATTAAGAACAAGATATAAAACTACCTAGAAGCGGAGAAGGCAATGCTAAAGGAGGAATAAACAACATTCCTAAAACCAAAAGGTTCAGTATGCCCAAATGAAGGTGGAAACAGTTAAACTACATACAAATTAATAATTATAAAAAGAAAAACAATTATACATACATATGTATAATTATATATGTTATTCTAAGTATGTTATTAAGTATATTCCTGGATCTATCCAGGTTTAGGTCTATGATGATCTAATGCTCTTGTCCTAATACCAATTTTTGTTTCTATAACGATTATAGTAATACAAATTATCACATTTACACAGGTTATTTATATGTATATCACGGTGAGCGTTATGAATGGGAGACGTGTAAAAAGCATCAGTAACAATGTGCTATTAAATTTTTACTATTTCGAGTAGTGTTTATTCTTCTAAACATGTTTTACAAACGTTAAACACAGTTTATCAGGGGAGAATCCACGAATTCAAGGACAGTTACTTGAAAACAACATGGAGTCTTATATCAATCAAAGATATCTCAGCCGATTCATGTCCATTAAAATTGAAATAGAGTGAACAATTTACTTAAAGAAAAAATAATCCCTTAAAGCCTCTATTAAAAGATCAAAGATGACCTTGCGTGCAATCTGCTATTCCAGGGGTCTTGCTTCTACCGATTTATTTGCTGGCAGTGAGGTCTACATGCGCTCTAGTTTTTTCTGTTTCTTCTTTAATCTTCTTTACCCTAGCTAGCTGTGATGTTTTGGGCGGTCTCTTTATGTGCGGCACGCACTTCCACTGCGTACAGGAAAGCCCACAGCTAAACAAAACCATCTCGCACGTACGTACGTCAGTATAAAATGCACACAGAACTCATCAAAGCCCACTTGCCCCTCCAACTCATTTTCCTCCTTTTCAATGGAACGCGTGGCCTGGATCGTAATTTTAATTTTCGAAAAGCAAAAGTTGTCACGGATAACTAGTTTCTCGATTTTTTGAAGTGGAAAAAAGAGACTAAGAGAGATGGAGGGTGTGTTCGAATGAGCTGTTGGCCAGTGGCGCAGGAATTGGAGAATGAATCGGCAAATAGATTTTATTAATTTGTACTGCATAGTTGACCGATATCGTATCTCAGTCAAGTTCCATAGTATATTGGTTGTTTCTCAGTTATCTTTAATTTTTAGAATATTTATTTACATGCGGTTCTTGAATTAGTTAGTGCAGTTATCAGATTTTCTTCGATTGCGAGGTAAGAGTATATCGGTTTAACCGACAAACTGTACTAACCAGTTCGCGCCGGGTTTAATTTGACAGTGACCGGGCCGATGCAGGCGAAGGATTGTTTTTTTACACGAACCCCGATCCGAGTCGGGTTCAGGCCGGCATATCTGCCAGCACACTCTGCTATTTCCGGTATCGCTCACTGCGAGCCGGTCGCTGACAGATATGTCCGGCCTTTTTTTCATTTGCGTGTATACACGTCATCCGACTCGACATGATTATAATTCTTTTCGGTGAATGTTTCAGTTATCATCGTAAAACAAGTTCAGTCCTCCTTGTTCTTCTAATAAACCAAATTGTACAGGAGCAAAGGCCCTTTCTTACTGTGTAAGAATGTGATCCCCGTTGGTATGCATTCACGACCAATCTGAAAGGGTTTCAGAGAGAAGCACTGCCAGCTATTAGAGGGATGGAGCCACCAATTTATCTCAGGACAAATTAACACCACCACCACACCATCACCATCACCACCCCATCACCATCACCATCACCACCCATGCAGAAACCAGCGTCAGAAGTAGGCAGGCAGGCACAAACCAAGCATTCTTGAAACCCACCCTATCCAGGATAGCAGCAATGCTTTTAGGAGAGTATCATATGCAAGATGCAAGATGCAAGACGTGGGGTACAGTTTGTACTCTAAATACTGGTCAATTATAAACCAATGTAGTAAGAGTACTGCATGCTATACGCTTTAATCAAGTAGTGTAATATTAGGTGACGTTAAAGGGTTAAAACATGCGTGGTCCATGTATACACATAATTGGACCAATTTTTTTAAAAAAAAAAGCTTCCTTGACAGCCAGTAAAGGTTATTTCTTTAAGGCCAACTTATAGCGTAAGCTTTACGTCTACCGTGCATATTCCCGCTTAACAGAACACTGTCCTTGGTTTGAAATAGATTGCTGCTAGTAATTTTAGTAATTTAGAAGTGGTAACTACACTAACCAATACGAGACCAAGTTGTTGTAAAGCGCTAGTAATTTCGATTATGTTAATGCGGCGGTTTCTCTTCTTTGTTGGCCATTAGGGATACGAGGGAGTCGCCGTGCGTGACGGCATTAATTAAACATCGCTTTATTGTTGAAGACCCTGAATGTATAACTATAGTACGCAGATAGTGTACATTGTGGTGCTTTTGCTAATGGGAATGCTTACCTCAGCCCCTAAAAATGTTAATGGTTCGCGTTGTCACTGGTTGTTTATAATTTACGTAATTTGATCATTTGTATAGTTATATTTATTTATAGACAAACGTAGACGAAATTTAAACTAGCATCGAAACCAAATGATCGTTGACTCTGCTCTTTCTTGTGGAGATGTTGGGGAAATGTTGCCCAGTATCTTACCTAACAACCATATACTTCCCAGCAACCGTGTAATACTGTTTGCTGACTCTCTTAAATGCGTTTCTATTAAGAATACCGTAGCGGGTAATACTACAGAACGTGCAGAACTACTGTACGATTACAATTATGCGTAGAGTAATTTTTCTGGTAAAACTTTTTGTTTGTGTGCACGTGCGCGTGTGTTAAAGGTAGGGTACACCATTGGTAATTGCTTGAATTATCATGAATAGGTAGATTTTGGGGGTTGTAATTTATAATAAATATCGTTTAACTGACCTGTCCGAAGTTTTATAATCATGGGTGCCGGGAAAAGCACGAAAAACAGCGTTTGTTTTTAACTGGCGTCGAGCAGTTATTCTTATGTTATTTGTGTTTGTTCGCGATCGCCGCCCGGCGAATTTTTCTTTTTACATTTTTTTTTTCCAGAACAATTACAGGATATCTAGCACAATCATTTTGCTGGATGCCTAGAATTATTATTTACTTTCAGATGAGTAATATATTTCATAATAATTCGGCAGTAAATATTTTTGATATCTGCAAATGGTGTATTCTACCTTTAAGTTGGTTTGTGCATTTTTCAACGACTGTTTCTGCAAGTGCTAAAAACAAAACACGAAACGGCCATAAAATTGGTAGTTTTAATGCGTCTTTTCTAAGATGGGTTTAGTGAAATCGATCTTAAGACACGTCTTTGCCAAGATCGATGTTAGACCGGGGAGCCGGGGACTCGAGGATAAGTCCCAAGATTTCGTGAAAGGACTACAGTACTTCATCGAGATACCGAACTGGCTTATTATCAGCAACCCGGAGCATTCGTTTATACGAGAAGCTTATATTACATGAAACTTGAAGCTTGTAATTGGATTACAGAATTGTATATTCTTACTTGTAAGGAGCTGTTGGGGTATACGGCCCACAAAGCAAAGGTTTTCCTAAAATATGCCAAGATGAGGAAGACATACGTGTGAAGAATAGGGACATACATGATTAGTGGGTGTGAGTAAATATCCTGTTTGTTTTTAATTCTTTATTTCCCTCTATTTAATATTTTTTTATAAAAAACAAACGGATGTCGACTATACATTTTCATAATAATTTTGTTACGAATTTCTCTTCCTCATTTCGTTGTATAGCCATCGAGGTTAGACGCTGGTACACACAATGGTTAGACGGTAATAAGCCATTACACGATATTCAGACGTGTCTAGTACACACACCCTTCATGTTACATTGCGCTTCGAGCTTATACGGTTTCCCAACGTTGAAATGGTATACTTTATGTCGTAGGGCAAAAAAAGACACTATTGGTGGTTCTATTGGCATCGCGGGCTCAAATTTGTTGTACCACATTGCTAGGGCACGAGCCAATGTAATAAGTCGTGCTTCTTCGTTATAGTAACATATTTAAAACCCTCTTCAGACAGACGTTCCCCAGGCTGTGTATGTGGCGGTAGAGCGTGTGGGAGATAAAGATATTAAGTTTCCTTCAGGTCCATTAGCTGCCTGCATTGTGTGAAATCAATTTTGTGCCAAAGAAAATATGATACGGTGTAACATTCAGCAAGAGAAAATTACGAGAATCGAGTCTGTATGTGTTACTTATATTTACATATAGCAGGCAGTCCCCCTCGGCAAAACTGTTTTAATGTGAACTTCTTGTTGAGTGCATGTTTTTAGATAAACGTACAGAGTAATGGTTGATATCTTCTTTTTTCTTCTTCCTAATTCATATATGTTCTGTCACACTCTATACGAAACACCCGAGAATGTAGAAAATACAGACTTCCGATACCCAAACGGCATATAACACAGAAACATTTTATTGTTTTTTACCACCAAATCTTCTGCTTTCTGAAAATTCCTCTGGGGAGGTATCGGAGACACATCTCCGACGGACACTACACGGATTGTCTTACCGTGTTCAATCTCCGAAGAAGTCGGGTTTCGAAACCTGAGGCATATCCCGCACATGCTTGCCTGTGTCCGTCTGCTTTCTATCATAACTATGTCTGCATTTTGAATGTTCCACGGTCGCTTTTGTTTTGAGATTTTATTTTATTGAAAAACAGTATTAAAGGTAGGATACACTATTTGCAGATATGAAAAATATTTACTACCGAATTATTAAGAAATATCTTACTCGTCTAAAAGTAAATAATGATTCTAGGCATCCAGCAAAATGATTGCGCTAAATATCCTGTAATTATTCTTAAAAATAGAATTTAAAAATAAAAATTCGCGATCGCCGTTCGGCACAAATAACAAGAGAATAACTGCTCGACGCCGGTTGAAAACAAACGCTGTTTTTCGTGCTTTTATTGGCATCCATGATTGTAAAACTTTGGACAGGTTAGTTAAACGATATTTACTATAAAATGCAACCCCCAAATCTACCCATTTATGATAATTCAAGCAATTACCAATGGTGTATCATACCTTTAACTAGTGGACACTATCAAAACAAGTCTTTAATATCATGATACCTTTCATGCAGGGTTCAAACTACACTTTTCTGCGTCAAATACGAATGACACCTTTATTTGAGGGCTCCCGGTCAAAATGACCCGAAAAACGACCAAGAGAAGTGTCACTGTGACCCCCCTAAAATATTGTAATTTTGACTCCGAAGAGTGCCAGGTCAAAAAATGAATCCGTATTCCAACTGGAATCTGACTCAGACCATTTAAATGGGAGTCTACAGTCTAATTCGCCAATCAAAATTATACGCTATTTTTGTTGCGGTGGTGTCACGTCCGCGTGGACGTCGCACGCGTTTTTAACAACGCGCGCAAATCGTTTGTAACCTTGGCCCAATTTCTTGGCTCTGCTTACCGTTAGCGAAAATACCTGCTTATAATAGCAGACAATTCGGTGCTTACAGTAAACGTATTTCACGTGTTAGCGAGGAATTTTGGCCTCTGAGCATGCGTACATCCCGTAACTAAGGATTCTGTGCTTACATGGTAAGCAAATAATTGTTCTGCTAGCGTGGTTGGCGGAAAATGGTGACCGTAAGCGCGGAATTCTGTGGTTAGCAGAGCCAAGAAATTGGGCCCTGATTAGCCGAAGGACCCACTCTGTCTAATGGCCCTGTCACACCAGAACGTTTTAGACCAACGCGTGAGTAACGTGTTGTAATTTTGGCAACACGCTGGCAAACGCTGACCAGCGTTAGCAACACGCTAGACCAGCGTTAGCAACACGCTGAGCGCGTTACTCACACGCTGGGACACGCTGTCACACGCTAAGGAAAACATATTTTTTTTCAACATACCAGCGTTTGCCAGCGTGTGACTGCACACGCTGGCGGCGCATTGGAGGTTCGTTACTCACGCGTCGAACACGCTAGACGATCGTTATCAACCCGCTACTCACACGCTGGCGTACGCTGGCGACACGCTGGTTATGGCCCTGTCACACCAGAACGTTTTCGGCCAATGCATGAGTAGCGCGTTAAAAATAGTTGATACGCTGGCAATCGCTGAACTTTCACAGAAAAAAGTCAAGTGGAACCGTGATTTCAGCATGTCCATACAGGTTGATAACGGGTTCATAGTGTATGCCAGCGCGTGAGTAGCGTGTGAGGAACGCGCTCAGTGTGTGAGGAACGCATCACTGATTTATAGTGAAAATACGACAGCGGGTCGCCAGCGTGTGAGTAGTGGGTTGGTAACGATCGTCTAGCGCGTTCGACGCGTGAGAAACGACCTTCCTGCGCGCCGCCAGCGTGTGCAGTCACACGCTGGCAAACGCTGACAATTTTAGGTATGTTGAAAAATGTATTTTTGCCTCAGCGTGTGACAGCGTGTTCCAGCGTGTGGGTAACGCGCCCAGCGTGTTGCGAACGCTGGCCTAGCGTTCGTCAACGTTTACCCGCGTGTTGCCGAAATTCCAACATGTTACTCACGCGTTGGCCTAAAACGTTCTGGTGTGACAGGGCCATTACTGTAGTAGCGCGTCGACTTTTTATACAACTAATCATGTGGTCGTTGCAGTACGCTGCCGCGCGTTGAAACGCGCTACTTACGCGTGGGCAGTCGTTCATCAGTCGTCGAGCGCGTTGCTAACGCGTTACTGACGCGCTAGAGAACGCTATGAACCCGTTATCAACGCGTTATGGACACGCTGAAATCACGTTCCACTTTACTTTTTCTGTGGAAGTTCAGCGTTTGCCAGCGTATATCAACTATTTTTAACGCGCTACTCATGCGTTGGCCTAAAACGTTCTGGTGTGACAGGGCCATTAACAGGTGCATCGTGCGCGTGAGTGTGGCACCAATAACGGCTTCTAATTATGACCGCCGCATTGGTCTAGTAGTACGGGAAATAGGGGATGGAATTGTGCCGTTGATGATACAAGCATGGAATATTGCACACAGTTCGAGTATGTCACGAGAAAAATATTTTGATATATAGGGCATTTAAAAAAATATATATACGTAGAATTACAAGCAATTTTTAAAATTTTCAAAATGGCTGCCATTGCTTGTTATTCTACCTAGGCCCTGTACTTTTTAAATAGACAAATAATTTGCGATGGCCCTATATATCTAAATATTTTTCTTATGACATACTCTGACTGTTTGCCAAATTTCATGCTTGTATCATCAAAGACACAATTCCCCCAAATATTTTCCCATCTACTCCTATTATTATATAAGATTCGCCAGATGTGTAGGGACAAGACAAGTCCGTGGAGGGATATGCAGTGTATGCTGTACTTATTAAAGTAGTCTAAAGGTTGTATTGGACGTGTGTTCCATTAGACAGTCCAAGAATACGCCGATATTTCATGTTTGTTTGTTATAGTCCGCGGGTCTCTGGTGGCCAACATCCACCCTAAGTGGTCGGCCTCTCATGTTCATTATTTGGATAACTACCATCCAGATTGCGGGGTACTTGTGTTAGAGTGTCTACATGTCTGTTTTAGGAATACAATATTCCTGTTCCTGCCATGTGCAGTCGATGCCGCATGTTTTTATTTCTTCTGTATAGAACTATCAGACAGAATATTATCTGATGGTTTGTGGTTTTTACTCGAGCAACACTCAAAGCTGCGATGGTACTTTCAATTTACAAGGACGGTCGACGTAAATTGAATTGTACTTGGAATTCAGTATAGAACTCGGACTCTTTGTTAAGGCACGTTTTTTAAAGAAGCAACGATTGTATCGTTGCTTCTCAATAAAGAGGAAGAAGAGGAAAAGACTATAGACAATGACGTCGCGTAGCAATGGTCTGTTTTAATTTTACCTCAAATACCAACCTTGATGTTCACTTCCTTTCTTTAATTGAATTGTCTTACCTAATGTCTATTCAAAAAATGTCGTTTTAGCGTTTTGGTGAAGGACTTTTTCATAATTTTTGTTTTTGTTCATTGTTAGAATTGTAACATAGAATCGTACTCAACTCGATTTAACCACGAAGATGTGAGTGGACGGTGTTCTCCAAATCTACGTTTTAACTCCCCCCCCCTACTTTCTGCCTTACCAATTTTTTTATCGTTTTCTCGTCCTCCGATATGCCCGGCCCTGTGAGTAATATCAACACAACATCGCTTGACTGTATGCATGCAGCCGTGCAAAATGTCCACCTTAAGCCTTCCTCTGCGTGCGATAAGATTTGCATCTTGATAGCAACTCCAAGGGGAAGTCAGGTTGGCGTAGCGGTTCTTTCCTCGCCTTCCACCACTATGACCCGGGTTCGAATCCGGCCTGGGCCAATATGTGGATTGGGTTTTCAGTCCCTGCCTGACTCCGTTGGTTTTCCCCAGGATATTCTTCTGGGGTTTTCCTCCTACCTCTAAAACTGTACCTTCTTCTCATTGTCTTCTCTCTACATGTTTCAGGTTTCTGCAGGCTTACGAGCTACAGTGCCTGGGGTGCTTTTGAGGGATCATTGGTTTCATTACCAAAAATATATAATAATAATAATAATTATAATAATAATATAAACTTGCAAAATTAAACTTGGAGATATTCGTGAGCGACGATCTGCACTCATCTTGTTTACACATTACAAGTGACTTGAACAACACAAAATACACAAATTGAAAAGGTATAGCCGAGCTGTGAATAGATGGATCTCTATACGTATCCGCATGTCTTACATCGGCTAATTCAAGGACAGAGCGGTTATCACGCAGAGCGTGCAATGTACAACAAAATCCGTACGATTTATGGTCGAAAGTCGTGCAGCGAGATGCAAGGATTCGACCGTATTTTGTGTTTACGGTCGGACCGTAGCTATTGTATTTGTAGTTGTATTTACCAATAAACCGTACATGTATTTTGTTACCGAGAAAAGACTGCAAAGTGGCAAAATTTACAGACTTTTCACCGTTAAAAAAATACGGTTTGTCAGTACAACTACGGTCCGACCTTACGGTCGAATGTACCGTACCGTACATCTCGCTGCTCGACTTTCAACTGTAAATTGTACTGACACGTGATTCAGTTGCGGTAGCATTACATGTAATTGCTGTATTGGAATCATAGATAAAGGTTTCTACTTTGAAATGAAATCCTCTGAACCCTCCAGCATATTTAAGACCAGAGATATAAGTCATCTTGCAGTTGTCCCTTATATAATTGTTGACACCATATTAATGTATTTTTTCTGAACCAGTTGGTAAATACCTGTTTAACGGTTGGTGGTCTTTAAACCTATTTTAACAATTGTGATGATTGTCTCCAAATATGATCACCGAAAAGGAAACACACTAAACTATTTTTGAAAAAAATATCGATGTCCACTTCGCAAAATAAAAAGCGACTTGACGGCCAATTACCCTAAATTCAAGCTCAAAGTGTAACAACAAAAACTTACTTTTTTTTCCCCAAGGCCACAAAAGTCGACATTATTAAGAGAAACACCGAGGACAAAATATAAATCGTGACTTGAAAGGCAAAAGCCTGAATTGGCTTGGGAAGTGATGGAGTCTCCATGCAAACAAACAACATGCAATTCAATCCAGAATATAGATTACAATTTACACAACACAAACAACACCCGGAAGTTTATTTATGCAATTCCATGCCTTCATTTTGTTTTGTTTGTCCAGTTCAATCCATGTCAGTTGTGCCGAAGCAAGCTCCGAAATGCCGGCACGGCTTTCAGTGTACATGTATCATGCATGAAGTATTGTTTTTACAGTTCGGTTTCGCAGTACTTGCCTTCCCTGCGGATATCATCAGCGGCGGAGATATGAGTTCTTTTAAACAACTCGCAAAAGTTAAAATAACATTGAAAACGCGTCTATGCCCTGCAGCAAATCAAGGAAAGAGCGCATTTAAAACAAAGATTGAATTTCACGCTCACAAGGCAATCGATCGACAAGTAACTGATTGGAACCCCCCCCCCCCACAAAAAAGGCAAGTGAGCAGTCGACTAAATTTTCATTCTCGCTTGTTTTTTTTTCAAATCAAATCTCCTGATTCAAAATATATTGTAAATTGTTTCAGTGGCGGCCCAATTGATCAATACCAGCAGGTTTCATGTTGACTAAAATGCGAGCATAATCTTTTTCAAGTTGTCTAAAATACGACAACAGTTTCGACAACGTTTTTTTAATTTTTACACAATCACACACACAGTGCTTCACAGACACCCCTTTTTCGTGTACAACTACTAATATTGGATTTTCGGGAGAACGGTGCGATGACGCCTTCTGACGGCGTCGATCACCGAATACGCTTCAGAAATCTTGGTTTTTCGTTTCTTCTGCCCATCCTGCGTTTTGTCTTAAAGACTGAAAAAAAACAAAAAAAAACGCGACAGATCGCGTTTCACCCAAGTATGGACGTGTATTTATTTACCAAGGCTGATGACTTGTTCTCCCTTCCCACTTTCTCTCTCCAATTTACGTACAGACATCCCGCGCGCTGTCCAAAGGATTATGCGCGTATTGCTCTGGCAAATTTGGCGAGTCCATTAGCCAAAGATGAGAAGATTGCCTGGGCAAGGTGGGCAAGAGGGGGCGATCGAGACCAGACAGGCCGGCATCCGCTGTAAAAGAGAGCAAGACGTTAATTAGAAGAAACAATATTTGAGAGATCCACTAATACTGTTTGCTCACCCCAACACCGTTGAACAATCTTGTACGGGCACGCGTAATTATTTGGAGAGAAACTAGTGATGTTTATCAATCCAGAACGTGGCCCGGTGTCATATGAACACCAGACACTCCTTTTCTGACTCCTTATAGGTTAAACCGTCTCATGTGACCGATCACTCTCCTATTTATCTTCATTTAGGCATGCGCAGTACTACTAACGAGTCTGTGTTTCATAGAGTCTGAAATTCAAGCTACACGTACACCGACTTTTTTTTGTTTGTATTTGTAGTCTGGTAGCCACACTTGATTAAAACCAGTTCGCGCCGAATGACGTATATAAACGCAAAGTTTTCCCCAGATTCAAAACGGATGACGCATAAACACGCCACGAGCAAGGCCGGAAATGTCTGTCAGCGGCGAGCAAGGCCGGAAATGAGTTTGTATCTGCATTCAAATGGTGGACGTAGAACAATAGAGGGCAATAGGGTCCACGATTGACAGAAAGTCCACGATTGAAAATCGTGTACAAAACAAGGAACAATAGGGGGTCTACGATGGAAGGTGTTTACATGTGGCTATTTGGGTGTGTAAACACCGGCAATCGTGGACGTCGGAAAAACGAATTCGGGGGCAAACAATGGGTTCACGATTGACAGAAGGTCCACGGTTCCAAATCGTGCACAAATCCTATGGACATCTTCCGAAACAAAAGAGGGATAGAGTACAAACCAAGGAGGGATAACGAGAGGACAATGGGGGTCCGCGATGGAAGGTGTTTGTTTACACACATAGTTGGGTGGCGGGATGCGTAAATTAAGCGCTAGTACCGCTGCGCCCCGGATCGATCCCATCAGGCTTTACAAACTCGAACTGACCTGAAAAGTGAGTCCTAAAAATGTAATAAATTAGACCAAGAAAAGTGTCAATCAATCCAAACGTGTTCTTTTTAACTCCGAAAAGTGTCGGGTGAGTAGTGTTATTCGTTGATTCTCTCCCAGGCCTTTTCTCCGCGTTCTCCGGTTTTCCTTCCTTCGTAAAATAAATCAGCACTTTCGCAATCTCTAGCTCTGTTTGTGGTCAGACATGGTTCGTATGGTGGCAGCTTAAGACGCCTTAGCTTACAAAGTATGATCGGCTCGACCACTTTGTAGGTGTATAGGTGCGTCACTGCGAGGTGAAGGACAATTTATTTTACATGGGTAGTTCCAACTATTTAGAAACTACGACTACGTGCAGCTGGCCACAAAATGATTATCGTCAACTGAAAAGTACAAAGATCGTATTATACGGTACATTGCGGCGGACCCAGAAATCAAGGCTTAGGGTCTTTGGTGAGTGATAGTGGCGCCTTGGGATCTGCTGTAGTTAGAGGAAGATGGTATCATCTAGAAGGGAAATGTCATTTGGCAAAGACGATGATGGTTGATGAAGATGATAATGATGATGATAACGATGTTAATAATGGAGGAGGACACTGCATTAATGTGTTTGTCTGGCCAAACATAAAATGTATACGGTCGCACAAATCGGCATTTGCTTTTTGTAACATCCAGGCTTACAACCAGGGGCAAATTTCATAGAGCTGCTTAAGCATACAAATTGCTTAAGCACAAAACATTTTTGCTTATTAAAACCAGCTTACCAGCCACAACTCCATGTGATGTATATTGTTTTGATTGGTACTGTTGTTGTTAATTGCTTAGCATAACATTCGCATTGAATTTTGGCTCCTTATCTGATTTATTAAGCAATGTTTTTTTTGTGCTTAAGCAACATTTTGTGCTTAAAAAGCTCTATGAAATTGGCCCCTGTTGTACCATTGTGTATGAATTTTATTTATATGAAGCAAGTATTAAGGCGTAGGGAATTCCTTTCATTCATAGTGTTCCAGGATTCTGTGCGTTAGGTAACAATAGTCTGTAATGTGTATAGGTTTTAGGGACAACAATGGAGGTTTTTTTTGTCTTAATTCGTGTTAGGTATAATTTTATTGGTAATAATATGTGACCTGCTCCCACAAAATCAGAGTAAAGTTGACCTTTTGATATTTTGAGATATTGGTATTTCCAGATTCCTTGAATTTTTAGCTTTAAAATGATATATAATTTATTGGGTAGGGTATTTAAAAAATATCTAATATTGAGCAAAACTAGCGGTCATTACACACACCAAATTAAGAATAGTTAAGAATTAATTTCGCTACTTTTTACTTCTTGGGTACGCTCAGTAAAATCAAATTCAGTTTTTTTCCTGCTAATATTTTTTCACAAAATACTTGGTGGTTCGGAAGAAAACATACGCGGGAATTGTATCATGCCAAAACCCCCCAAAACTTAATATAGCATAGCGCGACTTTACGCCGTTTTCGTGGAAGCAGGTCACATTATGTGTTGATTTTTCTATAACACCTTAATCGTAATACCGCATACGATTTATTGTATCACAAGAAAGGTAATTTCGAGAATTCGGTCCATATTATATTTCTTCATAATTGATAGACGCCGATGCATTCAACATGACTATAAAGGGGAGTCTGTTTTACGATTAGGGGAGCAGTTCGCCTGAGACCCGGCAGTAATTTACCAAGCCGTGCGTGTCGTTGCGGCCTCGGATCTGTACGTGCTTTACCCCGTCGCGAGTAAAAGCTTTGCTCTCGAAATGTCTAGATTTTATAACTGATTCGCGATAACCTGGGACGGGGATTGTTTTTTTCGCAAGACAAGGTGGTGCATGAGTGCACGCATAAGACCTTTAACGGGTGGGGAAGCACTATCTCAAAGTGCACTGGAATAGTGTGACCTCTGCAGTGGTCGCACAAGAGGTACAAGAGTATAAAGGCCCATTTACACAGACGAGCGGTAACGAATGCGTATACGGAAAGCGGTATGCCGCGCGATTTACACACGGGGCGGAAACCCGTTCGGTATTTGTTTTTTAGAGATCGAAGCGTTCCGGAGAGTCCTTGACGTCATACACAACGAGACCGCTGATTGGCCAGAACGCGGAGTCTCCGCGCGGTATTTTAAAAAAATCGCTCAGGTTTATAAAGCTAGGAGCACACGACACGCAAAATTTGGCGTTGAATGGCGTTTTTTCCCGCAACAGTCCTGGGCCCAATTTCTTGGCTCTGCTTACCGTTAGCGAAAAATCCCTGCTTACTATAGCAGAAAATTCGGTGCTTACGGTAAACGTATTTCACGCGTTAGCAAGGAATTTTGGTCTCTGAGCATGCGTACATCCCGTAACTAAGGATTCTGTGCTTACCGGGTGAGCAAATAATTTTTCTGCTAGCGCGGTTAGCGGAAAATGGTGACCGTAAGCGAGGAATTATGAGCCATGAAATTGGGCCCTGAACGCCTGAAAAATCCCTCGTCTGCTACGAACGCGCGTTGGAGAACGCGACTTGCCGCTTCTTGCCGCAACTCAACGCCAGATTTTTGACGCGCGTGAACACGCTTCAACACCAGTGAACGCAAGAAAAAGCGTCGTGTGCTACGGATGGTGGCCAGACTTGGCGGCGGCGGCGAGGCTTTGGCCAATTAGCTTGCGTCTTGATGTCACATGATTTCAAAATGGCAACCCCCATGAACAAGGAGACGTTTGAATGGACTCGCGCATTGGCAGCGTGTGCTCTGACCGATACGCTGGCCGCCAACTCTTGCGGCGAGAGGCGTTCACTCTTGCGGCAACAAACGCCAGTCAACGCCAAAGTTTGCGTGTCGTGTGCTCCTAGCTTAAACCAGCGGTTTATCGCCCTACCGCGGACAAGGGTTCAATGTAAACGATCCCATAGAAAACCATGTGTTCTATTTTTTTTCACCGCGCGGAATTCCGTTACTGCTCGTCTGTGTAAATAGGCCTTTAGTCGAGGTGAACGTATTTAGTTTGGCGCTATATCGTTTTCAGTTCAGTTCTGTTCAGTTTATTGTTACGTGACGTAACAGAAACTTGTAACAGATTATGCACGTTACGTCTCGCGATTATACACGCAACGTCACACGCGCATGCAAATGAGACACAATTCTGCTCGAAGTTTTTGAGCAATTATGTCATTTTTTAGCCAAGACGTCCTATTTGATGGTTATGGCGTTATATACTGCGTACGTTAGAGGGCGCCCGCATCAGCGGCCTACGCGCGCTGCATACCGCGATTAGTATACTCAGCACGATATGAGACCAAGGGACTCCTCATAAGCCCTGTCCGCACTGGACTTAATTTGGGCAAACTAACCGAGCCAATGGGTAACTTATCCATTTCAAGTCCAGTGCGGACAGCCTGGGTAACTTTCCTCACAGGTAACTTACCCACGCCGCGTGGGTAGTTTAACCGAGCCAAGGTGCCCAGGAAGATTGACCAGGTCAGTTTAACCGAGCCAGAAAATCCAGTGAGGACGCGACGTCTCGGTTAAATCTTCCATCACCCGGTCGAATGACTTGAACGAAGAAAATAATGTTGAGAGCTAGCGTCGAGAACAGACGATCCGGTCGTCAAGTCGCGGTCATAGGTCACGCAGGGCGCCCTCTTTATTGTTTTGGAGCCAGCTCGGTTAGTTTACCCATCGTCTCGGCAATTCTACCCGCGTCAATTAAATCCAAGTGCGGACGGTGGGAAGATTAACACATCGGAATGTTACCCGTCGTCATGGTCAAATTACCCAAAATGTTTATCCAGTGCGAACACGGCTTAAGTCTCCTTTTAACGCATTTTTACCCCCTCCTAAAAACTTTTAAACCAAGGCTATAGTTATGCATATTATTGACAACCGTTTGTATGAATGTTTCAGTTCTAAAACCTGGGCTTAAAAATCGCTCTAGATAAGGTTGACATGGAATACCTAATAAATAAGATCCCCGAACTATTTCAATCCAACAGCCCAATTCAAGGGTTATCCGGGTTAGCACCGCAGACGTCATGTCATGTGACGCGAACGCGTATTCGGATTGTAATTAACACGTGCGCGTCGAGCGACCACCTGACGCGTTTATACGCGCGTGTTTTTTTATCCTGAATGACCAGTGCCCACATTATTGTACACAATGCATGCGAAGCTCGGCAGGTTTGTTCGAAGCCCTTGTTTCTGTGTAATCTTGCCCGCCACTTTTCTTACACGCCTACTGGGCCTGAACGTGGATAGGATGGGTTACCACAAATTACGTCGAATACAGAAAATGCACTGCACTGTATCAATTTCTGCCCTGCATACCCACGCTAATAAAACCGCACCGTAGGCATGTAGAAAAAAGGCATGTGCACTTTTAAAAACCCAGGGTTGTACTTTGTGAAAGTTAAGTCCGGATATCCCAACTGCTAAACTGTCCGCTACTAATGGCGTATGCCTGTGCAACCCGACCGATTTGCCCCTTGGGCCCGTAAAACACTGATAAGCTTGAACTGTCCAAATCCCCTTCTAGTCACTGGTGATAACAGTTCAATCAAAGGATAAAGGCATGGAATGTATCACCCAATCCTAATATGTGACCTGTCATCACAAAATGAGAGTAAAGTCGCACAATGTGATTTGGAGATATGGCCATTCAAAGTCAAAATATGAAGGGGTGGTCAATTTTAAGATTTTGCATAATTTGGAAAGCCTAAGTCCTCCTCTACATATTTCTATTTTTGGGGTGCAATCAGATAATCGAAAACCTCTTAAATTACGTGATTTTGAGTAGTGTTTGCTTAGTTAGTGTTTGGATTAAAGTCCATCAGTGGTCTAATTAACACGGTAATTAAATATGCAAATTAGGTCTTCGTAACTATCCCACGTTTGCGAAATTTTGATATTATGTTGATTATACAATAGTTTGTATGTGTGGGAAGTTTCAAGAAGAAATAATGATTAGAACATAGCAGTTGCTATGCTCAACCGAACCTTACTTGTCCTGTTTGGCAATCTTTTGTGTGTTTTGTTTAGGATGTTTATAAGTAAGTTTTCTCACAAACACGTTTTGTGAAACCCGTGACTTTCTGGAGCGCTGTAAAATGTATTTATCGCAAAACCCCCAAGTGTTATATACCATTGGAAAGCTCTCTTTCTCAAGAAATTGAAAATACCAATATCTCAATTTTCAATTTTCCGACTTTACTCTCATATTGTGGTGACAGATCACATATGTTGCCGTATATAACGCTACCATAGCTAGTCATGGGAAATATATTTAGCTATAGGGCCATCGCAGATTTGTCCAGGTAGAATAACAAGCAATTTTTTTAATTTTCAAAATGGCTGCTATTGCATGTTATTCTATACCTATATTTATTAAAGGTCAGATCTGCGATGGCACTATAATAATAGCCGAAGACTTTACCATGACATTACTGTGACCGGTTCCAAATTTCTTGGTTTGTGATTTGTAATATGTAGGTAAAAGCTACAGGTTGTGGGTTCGAATCCGGCCTGAGACTACGGTGCTTGTGCTCTTGGGCAAGGCACCTTGTCACTCATCGATTCTCTTCATCCCAGGAGTAAATGGGTACCTGTGATGGCAGAGATGGTTATTGTGGTTGATTTAGCTGCTTTGCACCGAAATAGCAGCATCGAGCTGTATACTCCCCAGGGAGCTGAGATGGTGTTTGGAATTGTTCATGGGCCTAATAACATGAGAGCGCCTTGAGTACCAGTCTTGGTAGATACGTGCGCGATATAAGAACTGCCTATTATTATTATGCACGCTCCAGAATTTCGTTACCTAACACATAACTCTAGTTATACTTAAACTTAAAATGAGATTACTGAGATTCCGGGAACACAACAACCAACACAAAAGAGGGGAGTGCATGCCCACTTACCAGTACCTAAAGGTAGGATACACTATTGATAATTGCTTGAATTGTCACGAATGGGTGAATTTGGGGGTTGTATTTTATAGTAAATATAGTTTAACTGACCTGTCCGAAGTTTTACAACCATGGATGCCGAGGAAAAAACAAAGAAACGGCGTTCGTTTTTAACCGGCGTCGGGCATTGTTCTTGTTGTTCGAAACAATTATAGGATATCTAGCCTAATCATTTTGCTGGATGCCTAAAATCATTATTTACTTTTAAATAAGTAAGAAATTTTCTAATAATTCGGTAGTAAAGTTGTTCGATATCTGCAAATGGTGTGTCCTTCGTTTAACATGCCAAGAGCAATTTCACAGTAAGCTGTCACCAAGTCGAATTGATTATCTAAATAGAAAAAACATCGTGGACTAGTGATGAATCTCCATCTGAAATCACCCCCATTGCAAGTACTGACTATCGTTAGCTCGTAATAAACTATGCCCTCAGTATTCGTATCAAATCATCGGGAATTCACTAGTAAGAGCATTAATTTTTTTGAAAAATGTCTTGTTAGAGTTATCAAAACGTGATAAAAAAAGGAAAGCAATGTCAGGTTTTTGGTTTTTTTGAATTTCTCTTGATATTTGAGCGTGTTTGGTCTATTCGTACAACTAAACAAAAAAACACTTCTTTGTATGTACGCATTTTGTTTACAAAAACACTGCATCCGTAGAACTCGAGTGGTTGTCAGCCTCTCACCAGCACTGCAGAGACCCCACTGCAGAGGTTATACGCTTAGTACAGGTGAACTGTGCAAGTAACATTATGGGTGCAAGGTCGTGACGATACCAAGATAATTACTATGATACTGCGGTAATCTCTGCGGTGAATAAGCCATTTTCAAGTTTAAATCGAATAACATTGGGAACACCAAAGAGAAAGGAACATTTACTTGCTTGGCACATTTAAACTTTGAATTTTCCAGACCCCAATTTTTTAGACCCCAATCTGTCGTTCTAGAGAAAAAAACCTCCCAAATATCGTTTTTTTAAGGTAGCTAGACACTTAGGGAGACACTGAAATGTCTCCCTAAGTTTCACTGTCTCCTTATTACCTAAAAACTTACTCTAATTTGTCTCTTAAGTGCTCATTAATAGTGAAATAATATGCAATGCAATAATATGGAATTCGTATGTAGCGCACGTATCTACCAAGACTAGTATTCAATGCGCAAGCAAAGCATCACCCGACGGGTTAGATAGCCGTGTATACTCTCTCATTACAATGTACGTAGACATAGTACGATAATGGGGTAGTTCATGTATAGCTCCCTCCCTGCCAGTTGCCAATACGCTCACTTCAGATGATAACACATGGCGTCGAACCCTAGAGAAAGGAACAAAGTACAACTTGCACTTTGCACGTCACCCCTGCATAGATAAAACAAAAAACATGGCGTGACAGCTGGCTCATCTATCGGTGAAATGCGTGTTATTTACAGTCGAAGATGTCAACGTAAATAAATAACCACAATGGTTGTGTTTTTTTGTGCACTGTTTGGAAATGTTGAATGGCTCTCAGGCAGGTCCCTTTGCAACTTGGGATGTGTTGTTGTTATTAGCTGTTTCGGTTTTTCACCGAAACAGCTTTTGTAATCGTTAAAGTTTTTTTTTTTCTTTTTTTTTTTTTTCTTTTTCAGAATTTTCTCCATAGGATTTGTACACGTTTGTTCAGACAGGTCACTTAGGTACTTTGGTCAATCCGATCGACTTGAAACTTGGCATACATTTAGACAACCACACAAGGACGGTCCTAGAAGAAATTCGCCGCGATTACGTCACTCAAGGTCACGTGACTTCGCGTTAAAGGTGAAATTGTTCCCATAGGTTTTGTACACGTTTTTCTTAAGACTATTGTCTTTAACACTTTGGTAAATGCGACCGACTTGAAACTTAGCATACACTTAGAACACCACCCCCCAGACGGTCCTAGAAGAAATTCGGCACGATTAGGTCATTCAAGGTCACGGGGCGTCACGTTAAAGATTCAATCTTTCCCCCATAGGTTTTGTACACGTTTTTCTTCAGAATATTGCCTTTGACACTTTAGTAAATCTGATCGACTTGAGACTTGGCACACACAAAAGACCACCACACACATATTGAAAGTAATTTTAGACACTCGAAACAGCTCCGTGTTTGTCCACAAACACATGTCTAGTTATGAATTGTATGTATAACTGTCTCTGAGTGTCACTTGGGAATGTAGCGGGATAGGATCGTACGTACGTGGGACGTGCTTAGACTGCGCCAGGACATATTTACCAAGTATTTACCCGGGCTTGTATAATAATTATATTGCCCATGTATCATATACCTTACAACCTCTATGGGCTTTATTCGGCCATGTTAAATTTAAAGTAAGGGTAATTTGTTTGTGAACTTGCGGATATTTACCAAAATGACCAAACGTTAATTACAAATGAGGTCTTCTCTGAAATGAAGTCTTCACTGAATTTGGGATTAGGCTCAAATGCACAAAATGTCTGGCACCAACATTATATTCAGGGAACGACCAAAATGGCTTCCTCGTGCATAAGATGCATGCTATAGGTATTGGCTTGTTTCCTTTCATGGTTTCATGAAGAATAGTATTTCCTTCAAGTTTTGTCCGTACTTAAAAAAAAAAATATTAAACAAAAAAATTATTTTATATATATATATATATTTCTTGCAGCCCTATATTTTATTTAATTTTTTTTTTTTTAAAGTTTATTATCAAACTCTCACTGCCAAAAATAGTAAAATACAGGGGAAAAAATACAAATTATCACAAGATGTTTAAAAAAGCCTTAAGAATATACTATTATTAAATATAAAAAAATGATATTTGTTAAAAATGTTATCAAACTTGATTTCTTCGGGGCAAATATGCGCAACAGAAGGTTCAGTAATATCTATTCAATATTCAATTTAATATAGGTTTTCCCGACCAATTTTATCACAAATTATTTCACTTTCATTAACACACATTCAAATTCAAGCACTTCCCCCTAATTTATTTAAACTAGGGTTTCTTTTTAGCTACTATTGCATTCATTTTAGTGTTTGTGCATTTTTTTCATTCAGGTTCGCTTCCGTCAACCTATTTCATTTATAGGCATTCAAGACTACATTTTCACCATTCTTCATTTGAATTTCTGCTACATCCAATTGATGAAATCAAATTAAGACGCGTCGAAACGCACATTAATTTGTTGCTAGGGTTTCTTTTCTGTTTAGTTTATAGGCAACGAACTTCAACTTCTGTGCGTTCACATTAAACATGAGTTGTGGCTTGTTTATTTGAGGAAGCTGTATGGCAATATACTGGCACTTGAGTTTTTCTTGTTAGATGCGTTTCCGTGTTGTTTGCAATTCATTTACGTTATGTGTTATGTTTTAATTGCAACAATTGTTCCTTGTGCTTTGTTACCCCATGATTTAAATTAAAACCTGTACCCCGTATTCTAGAAGTTGGAAAGGTTATGGTGAGAAGTTTAAAATGAAAACAAAATATTTCGCTACAGCCTTGTGATCGTTTGCACTGGTCTTTATGTTTTCTTCTTTATTTCTGCTAATGTTCGGACCATGTCAAATTAAAAACTAAACAAATGTTTTTAAGAAACAAAAGCTTACAATTTTTCAGGGGGTCGTTATAAATTTTACCAAAACAAAATGTTGTTCTTTTCATTTTTTTCCGAGGTCCTTTTCTTTTTCTGTTTTATATGTATATTTTTTCTAATCGTTTCTTTATATCTGAAGTTTTTTAAATCTTCAATGATTACTGACGGTACTGCTAGATATCTCGTCATGCACGTTTGGCTGACGGTTGTACCATTTCACACATTTTTCAATAGTTATTTGGCAAACATTCAGTTATACTGACTATACGGGCAGCCATCTTATCGTTCAAATTCGCTCTACTTAAAGACATATAACGCAGAATAAGTATGAACATTAATTATCTTCAAAATATCTGCCTTTATATAGGCACATACGAAATCAGAAAGCACATACCATAGAAACGAATTTGTATGTGAACATTTGAAACATGTTTGCCAATTGATGACAATAAATGGCTGACCAGCCTCTTGCTGATGGCTATTACCAAATTGAATGATCGTTGCGACCTCATGAATTTGAAGGATCTTATTTGGCCAGTGAATGCTAACTGCTTAAATGGAATTACTCCTTTTGACTGTTGAATGCTGATGCAACGGAGCATGTATTTTCAAATGAAATTGAATGTGCCGGTTATTCAATAATTGAATTTATGTTTAAATTCGCCGGGAAAACCTATATTAGGTTTTGCCCTTCACCGACTTATTTTATAAACAATTGTCTGCGTATTGAATAATGTAAAGCGTCTGTTCGATGCTGCTCAACCACTCAATTTAGTCGAGTCAAACTTGAATATTAAATATGATTGAACACGGAAGTCCTGCAGTAATTTAATAGTAATAAATTGCATTAAAATGCAAGCGATTCAATAAATAATGATAAACACTTTTATGGCCAAGGTCGGAACTGAGTGCGATTGTGCATTTAGTAACAAGAAATTACCTAAATATAGATGTTCTTGTGCCTGAAGGTAGGTAATATCTGTATCAAGGGACAGTTTTTGGAGAATCGGAACAAATTTGCAAGGTTCTGTTCTGCATAGTAATGCACATGAACGTGAATATGTCATCGCATTCGTTCAATGCTCAGTGCGCTGAGGTCAATATCTTTTTTATTAAATTTTTTTTTTACGGAGAATGGACATTTCTGTTTGCAGCATTTTGGACAGGACTCACAGGGTCCAAATTTATAAAGCTGCTAAGCACACAAATGTGCTTAGCACAAAAACAGTAAGAAATGGTTACCAGCCAAGACTCCATGTGCTTTTCATGCTATAAACCAGTTGACGGTCACAAACAACATACATTACCTGACAATTTGGTTTGGAATCTTTATGCTAATCATTTGTTTTATGCTTAGCAGTTCTATGAAAATGGCCCGTAGCAGCGCTACGCGGAAGAGTTTGAAAACACGAAAAAAAAAAATGTAAAAAAATAAAATAAAATAAAATAGCATGGGATCCCTTTTCTTTTAAATTGTCGTTGTTGGTAATAACTCAACTGGTTATGACACATCATGTGACATCGACCAATGAATGACGACACTAATAACACTACCTAATGATCCTGTCAAACGCAACGTCGACCGTGAACCGAAGTCTGTGGACTGTGCACTTAGCATAATGGGCAAGTTTAACGATGCATATAGCGCTGACTGCGGCAGCCATTGAAACGTGCCTGGTTCAATATCATTTTCAGCTGCTCACCACAAGGATTTGCTAAGCATAAACGAATAAACAGGTAACCACCAACACTGTTACGCACGCTATCAATTAATCAACCTATAACTGGTCGCTTCCAAATTCTCGCTCAGAGCACAATTTGATAACCATTTTTCTTTCTATAGCTTATTGTTTCCATGACAATGGGCCCCTGAACTTGCAGGTATTTGACTGGTTGACTGCAGGCATAGTTAGAAAGTACGCTGTTGACCATAACAACAATGTCATTTTGGAGTCATCGTACGTCCAAGATATCAGGGGGGGGGGGGGGGGGGGGGGGCGGAGGGGGGCCCAACAAAGTGCGCCACCAACGTTGAAATGTATCTCATTCGTTCTTCCACGCTCATGAGCCACACATCTCACACAGTAAATACGTATAGATCGCTACCGCGAAGCGCACCATTGAAACACGTACAAATTTGCTCCGCGCTCGCTCTCCGAATTCAGTGATTCATATAACGTCCGCAAAGCCAGGTACACAGGCACGATCTACACGAATTTGTTTTGGGGCGATGTCATTTTCTGCCATTTTCGTTCGAAAACAACACGATAAAACGCAAGGGGTTCACAGGCAGATTTTTTTAAAAATTCAGTATATCAGTGCTATATCCTTTTTAAACGTATCCATGGAAAAAAGTGAGTGGGTTCGAAGCACGATTTTTCACAATTTATCGATTATTATTGCCCTTTTTAGGGGAGGTTTTTGTCAACGTCGTTTTAGTATTTGTGCACAATCTCTACGTGCATCAACGGTACGTCAACGCTTAATTTTTTCGACTGTGCTTTTTTTTATTTTCAATACAATTTTTGTCATTGGATGATAAAAATTAAGGTAAATAACAACCTTTTACAACTACAAAAGACAAGATGTTAAGATTGGATGCCAAAAACTCTTTATTTTTCGCGTGAGAAAATTGTTCCCCCCTTTTTTGAGAATGGACGGTACGTCAGCATTGCGCAATCACAGTCTCGAAGGGCCCCCCCTCCGCCCCCCCCCCCCCTGCCCCATATAACCCAAATCAGCGTGTAACATAATAACCATCCATTTATCCATCATACCAGCTTATCCAAAAATAAAAATCTCATATTATTCTGTACCTGGAGTTAATGTACGTGGTATGTCAGTCACAAATCTGTTTCCAAACTAAAACGAAAATCAATCGTCCCCCTGATCACTGATGTTTTTTTTACCCGCGGGATGTTCGGCGAAATATGCAAGGATCGTTTGATTAACTGAATTCACTGTGCGGGTCAGGCGGGGTGGCGTTGTGGTATACAAGAAATCGATGAATGGCTGGGAAAAAAACAAAAACTAAAAACACTATAGACAGCCTTGAGCTTCTATCCAGCCAAAACAAACTATCCAGTTACAACCATTCTGACTTAAATTTGTGGTTGTTCTCAAAATAGTTAGCTACCGGCACCAGTATGTGTAATGCGTGCAAGTTGGGGAGAAATTCAGGCAGTTTAAAGCGAAGTTATATTTTGGTGATCTAACGATCACTGTACGAGGTAGCTGTTTTGAGTTCATAATAACATCCCAGTACATTTTTACCTAGAGGTTTATTTAAACCCATTATGTATGATGTACGTACAGTATTAAATAGGGTAGCCGTTGTTGCGTAAAACATAGGATAGCGCGCGTATTCAAAATTAACAGCTTATGACGCGGATGCCAGCCAATTAGAATTGCCTCTGATGGGCGTCACCACGCACCTGCTCATCACTGACGCGCTCATCGTTTTCTGTTCTGTTGCAGATTCGATTAGGGAGAAGCCCAGCAGCACATTACATGCACACAGTGGCTGTACGGAGTCAGCAGCAATCAAACGGGCTGGCTGGCACACGACATAATCCAACCACCACACGCTGTCAACGAGGAGGAGGAGCAACACGCTGCAGGCTTCTAGCTCTCCTGACGGACGAACGGGTCTCGCTTCCTCGCAAAGTGGACGATGGGATAGAGAAGCGGTTTCTGTCGAGTCTTGCCCTTAACGCGACAGCGTCGGTATCGTTCATCCACGGTGATAAGCATCCCAGACTAGACAGAGAGACTATTGGCGCTGAGTTGCAACGGGGTCGCTTCACTTATATCCCCGTCAGCTCACTTTGTAAAACCTTCCATTCGGAACAAGTTCAACAGTTTCGACAGTCAGTGAATTGGCCCTTTCCCGTTGATACCTCGCACGAGCAAAAGCAATCGCGTCTATATCCGTGTTTTATACAACGCTAGTGTACACCCGCCAGTTATTTTACCATCTACCCATTGTTTTTGTGTGTGTTTACATTGTTGCTTATAAACTCGACACGATGGGATGTTACCTGCGGAAAATTACCGTGGAGAATGTGATCAGATTTTTGTTTGTCACGACAGTCTTGCGAGGAGTGTCGGGGAAGGAAAACCTATACCTTATCGGTATGTTCCCGACCAACGAAGAGCAGCTTATGTCGAAGATCGGAAAGGACTGCCGCGAATCGGCCCGACTGGCCCTGGAACATGTAAACGCAGACCCGAACGTCTTGAGCAACTTTAACCTGAAAATGATCGAACTGGACACTTCGGTGAGTTTGCCCTTTTTCTGTTTTTTTTTTAAACCTCCTCATTTTCATGTGTTTCATTTGTCCCTTCCATACAGCTATTTCTGTTTTGTTGTCAAGTCCTTACAATTACTCACAATTCCATCACACGTTCTATTTATGTCCAGTCGCAAGCTACCGTATTGGTATACAAAACGAACAGTGACAACAAGGTATAATTTGCTGTTGTTCATCCCTGATTGTGTAAGAACGTGTGATTTACTTGCAACCCAAATTGTGATGGACTTGTGATAGCCCGACTGCAAACACTGCCTGTTTACCATTTCCCCCTTTTCCCTTAATCCAATCGGTCCTTATAATAGCTTTCTCGCTTTCGAAATCTTATTTCTGCCGAAAGAAACAACAAATCCACCTTGACCTCGTTTTCTTCGCGTCTCTGGAGAGTGACGTTTTTTAGCTCTCAGTGTTTGATACAGATTATGTGCAAATGCAGCGAGAAGAAGAAGAAAATCTAATTTAGAATGTGGTTTAAATTCGAAATCAAGGCACCCTCTCTTTATTTGGAGCGAGAACTGATTCGATTTCCGTATCCCCCAGGTGTAATGATCGGATTCCGTCCCGTTCCTATCCACTAGCAAGTACTTAAAAAAAAAAATCGTCAGTCCCGCCGATCAAGCAAATCAAATTGCCTTAGATGCACGATCTAGCACGATTTATAGATGTTCTCGAACAGTCGAAAAGCTTCAGAGCATTCCCAAGACATTTAAGGGAAGCGGGTCCAAATCCACAAAGCAAAGTACTCTGCTCTAAAGAATATTTTCATTTGGGGTAAAAAAAAATCTCCGAATGCCAAATCCAACAGCGGTCGAGTTTTACCCAAATGCACATATGGCTTATGAACCTTCGGCGCTTGAACGAACAGGATAATACGACTAGTTCCTGCCACCGGATATTAATTTCTTTGCAGAAATTTTGTGTGGATATAAAAGAGAGGAAGAAACATGCCTTTGTATACCGTGTATACAATTTTCTGTAAAAAAATCCAAACATTCAAATCCAAGCCCTCCTAAATACACAGCCCGGCATTAGAACAAAATCAATACGAATTTGACCCAGTAACCCATAGGACTATTTTAGTACATTGGACACTTTTACCCAAATGAAAACAAAACGCTCGGCCAATTTCGCACACCAATGGAGTTTCAGCTAAATTCTGTCAGTGCCGCCGTCAACTAAATTTCATTTTAAAGGTAGGATACACCATTGGTAATTGCTTGAATTATCATGAATCGGTAGATTTGAGGGGTTGTATTTTATAGTAAATATCGTTTACCTGACCTATCCGAGGTTTTACAATCATGGATGCCTAGAAAAGCACCAAAAAACAGCGTTTGTTTTCAACCGGCGTCGAGCAGTTATTCTTATGTTATCTTTGTTTTTTCGCGATCGCCGTCTGGCGATCGCGAATTTTTCTTTTTAAAATTTAATTGTTAGGAATAATTAGAGCATTTCTAGCGCAATTATTTTGCTAGATGCCTAGAAACATTATTTACTTTTAAATGAGTAAGATATTTCTTAATAATTCGGTAGTAAATATTTTCGATATCTGCAAATGGTGTATCCTACCTTTAAGGAAACAAACAACTTATAGTTAATTTGTAACGCCTCCACGCGGCTGAGATTGAAGACGAAGAACGTCAATAAGGCCAAGCCGTGGAATTGCGTGTTTTGTTGTTGTTTTCTTTGGCTAGCATTGTTAACGGGTGATTGAAAAAGCCCGCGATTGGTTTTATTGTTTTTTTGGTCCGCGTTCGACGTCAGCGGGGATTGAAACGTGCAGAAATCTTGTTATACGCTAGCCGTCAAGGCCATGTACCGCAGGCAGGCAGGCTGATAACCTAAGAAATCGATTTAAAAAGACGCAAAAAAGAGAGAAAAAGGTCAGGCGGTAGAGCGATGGAATAGGGGTCTTCATCCACTGATAAACAAGACGAAATTACAACCAATAGAGGGAGGATATTTTTTTCAGCCGTGTTGGGTGAACTGAACCGAAACCTCGAATCGCGCTCTCGACAATACAAAACTGTTTTCAACTTTTTAAACTGCTTTCAACTTTTTAAACTGCTTCAGTTGCCAACACTGCCCGACTGACTTAAACATGTTTCCAGACCGGCTGAATCCGACCGTAGCTCCCAGATAATATTTTGCTTGACACAATATACAAATGGGTGTCGCTTTTGTATAGTGATTTTTCACTTACGCTAGGCCTTAATTAAGGGCTTCACATTGTTATTCACCCTGTTCATCAGGCAACGGGACCACTTTTCTGTAGCCGAGATCAGCGCAGTCTGATCTCGCAGGTATCCTGGGTGGCCAGAGGCAATTGCAGTGAAGTGTCTTGCCCAAAGACACAAACACCGTGTTCTCGACCAAGCTTTGACCAAGCTTCGACCAAGCTTCAGGTCGGACGCCCTCGGACCAATTTCATAACACATGTAAGCACAACACATTGCTTAGCACAACAAAGTCTTGCTCAGTAGAAACAGGTTACCAGCTAACCAAAACGCCATGTGCTTTCAATGTGAATACCAGTCACAAACAATAAACATCACCCGAAATTTGTATTTGTAACCCTGTTTTTGCCAAGGAAGAATTTTCATGCTGACCAAATTGTTGGTCCCTGTGGTTATACGGTGTCCTGTCCGGCCCGTGCCCTTTCGAAGCCTGGTGGTTGCTGGTGTTCTTAAGCAAGCCACACATCAGGCTCCACAAAATATTTGTTATAATGAGCGATATTTTCTACTTCCAGTTGCGTGAAATTGGACACGAATTGTCTGCAGAATGTCTCCCTTTCAAATGGCAACGTCGTGTCAAATTGTTGATGTATGATGGAAATCTATAGCAGTATACGGCGTCAAAGGAAAGACGTCAGAGTCAAATCCTTTTAACATGCTTCGGGGACTTGTCATTTACAAGCCAAATTGTTGAAACAATTATATTCCTCTTTCTTGCGTGTACTAAGGGACAGTTTAGGCAAATCTGGCTACCAACAAACCTACACAAGGCTATTGAATGTACGTCATTATACACAACAAGTGGATTGCCGCAACGACATAAACAAAAACACAACGAATGAGTGTCCTTGTGTTTTTTATATGAACATGAACATGCAGGGGGACCTTGATGCATTCACGCAAGGTCTAGTATGTGGATTCCTTAATTGCTTCTTTAGGGGTCTACACCAAGCTTTACACGTATGCAGCTTCATCAAGCATAAACAAAATTCCATACATATTTTTGGCCATAATTCATACATGTACATATTGAGTTGCAAGTCAGGTTTGTGGACTTTTTTGTTCCCTTTGAAAAAATTCTTCAACTGACCACGAAATAGAAAAAGAATAGGCCTATATGAAAATAAAATGAAGAAAAACAAAACATCCCCCCCCCCCCAATACTGGACAGGCGCCCTAACAACTGAACTACCTTGCCCGTCTCCTAAATTGTCAATATCTTTCTTCAAGTCATAAACACCAGAATTCTGTGTGGCCAGGGATCACGCCCAATTTTGCGGCACCACATAGGAAGCGACATTGTGGGATCACTCAATGGGGATACGACTGGTTATCTTATAATACACAAATAAACCACAATGGAAACTGACTTGGTAAAAAACAAAAAACTAAACTAGGATTGGAACCTACAACCTATGGATAGCAAGGTCCAGACATTAACCACCAGACGACTATTTCATAATTATCTTCTAAACTCATGGTGACTCTAATAGCGCAAATATTACAATGCGCATGTGCAATATAGATACAACCACCAGAATTGAGCTTCATTATGCCTAACTAGTTTGTATAAGGTTTTTAAAAACCCTCATTATAGGATGTACGCCTACAGCTGCTAGGTTATATGCGCCCTCGTAGGACCTCGCACGGAGCCCGTAATCAACTCGTAAAATAACATCAACCGCACCGTTAAAATGAGAAATCAAGCACTTTGGTTGACAAAGCAGAATAGTTACAAAAGTCAATTCGCGGAAAGAAATGATAGTACGTGTATTTGTCTACTTTGCTAATTATAAAGTGTATAATATGTTAAATGTCTTCACTCACTATAAACAATTGTAATATATTTGTGACAAAGTGTACTTTCTTAATAGTTCGAAAACCATTCCGCCAGGAATACGCCTCACTGCCTCTGAGAGCAATGATCGTCTTTTGTGTGTCCCTGTTCTCTTCTGTCTATCGCCCAACCGCGACGCGAAGCGTGCGGATCCTATCAATTTTTCCAAATTACCTCATTGGACGCGCAAGATGCCCGCAGCGTTTGCCTAAAACTGACATCTGTCCGAATTATTATTAGCAGTTTTCATTACAGGTATTATACAATTAGCCAAAGTAAAATGTAAATATAGCTGCTCTGGTTACTAATTAATCTTTGCTCAAACTATTGTCGCGGTGGAGACCTCACACAGCCCCAAATTCAATCCAATTCGCAGAGTGATAAATCAGGCGTAATGAAGACACATCCCTTTTTTTGAGCCGGGAATTACTTTTTGGAATCACCTTTCCTATCGACAGAAATGGATCAAATGTGGGCCCCAATTGGCCTATATCTACTGGCAAGCCGAGTAAAAAGAAAAAACTAAAAAGAAGAAACCCTCAGAGCATAGAAGATATGGGCCGTGTAAAGATTCAATCTTCAGTATGTGGAATTTGAACTATATGGAGCAGTGAAATACCTATCTACAATCATTGTGGCGTCCGAATTTGTCATGCCCAAGTGGGTTTTGCGGTAAATGGTGATGACTCTTTGCTTGCGCCATGTCCACTCCATTTTCTCAATCAGTTCAGTTCGCGCCGGGATTGTTTTGACATTGACTGGGCCAAAGCGCGGGATTGTTTTTCACCGAGACGGGTTTATAGGCCGGCATCTGTGGGCACACACCCCGATATTTCCGGCCTCGCTCGCTGTGAGCCGGTCTCTGACAGATATTATTACCGGCCTTGCTCGTGACGTGTTTATCTGTAAAACCGTCAAATTCCGGGAGAAAACTTTGCGTGTATACACGTCCTCCGACTGTCTGCTCGCATGACGCCAGCCCCATTTTTACCTAAATTATTATTCAGTGTGTTTGCACGGGCGCCTGTTAAACCTGGATATTTCTTTTATAAAGACATTATAAAGACCTTAAACAAAATATTTACAGGTTTTCTACATTTATAATGCATCACATGACATGTAATGTGTTATATTGTACAAATTACTGGAATAATGAATAGATCTATAGGGCCCTACCCGAATTAAAACATTTGAAAATCTTAATATGCTTAGAACTACATCCAAATTCAATGGGTAAGGTAACATTTGGGTTCAGCAAAGTCAGAAAAAAACTAAATCATACATAAGTCTATGGGACTGTCTCTCAAAAGTATTATTCTCGGGACCCGAATTAACCAATAATAATGTAACAGTCATACCAATACTTGGCGAGTAACAGTGCCAAACAGTGTTGTATTCTTTATTCACAGTGATTGTAGTGAAACACGGCGCATCCTCTCATTTCCTGTGTTATGTGTAACTTTGTAAGGCTGATCAGTTCATCAAGTCAATTCAGGATTCAGCAGTCATCGGCGAATGACCGTGGACGCGCAAGTCAAACATAATATCCCCGCCCGCCTCTCTCCTGCTTGTATTAATGAATTCACACTTTGCTGAGAACGGCCGACGCCGTCGCCAACAAGGAGCCGGGGAAAAAAGGAAAAAAAGAAAGAAAAAAACCCACAAACAACCGCTAGCCATTTACCAAAATGACAACAGCAATTAATTAAAACCAGGGGGAATGAAGAAAGGAAGCCGCGCGGTAGGTTGTCTGAAGTGTGTTGTCTGCCACGTTCAATAAATTAAGGTAAACACACTTTTTTGTTTAATGTCCCTTACTGTCGCTATTAAATTGTAAAATCGAAGAGCGGTATTTCTTACCAAATATCAGTTTAGGACGCAAGTCACTGTGCAAAATGATGAAGGTAATCGAATGTAAGCCAAGACTGATGACATTCTAGAGTATACTAATAAGTGTTTTCCGTTACTGGCTTTTGGGAGAGATTTGGGGGAGATTTCGAAGTGCAGTTTTGCATAGCTGTGGCGTGGCGGTCGACTCATCGGGTGTCCTACAGTTACCCTGTATAATGTATAAGCAGCGAGACATAGGAACAACGGACTCCACCCTTAGTTCTCCATATATACATATACACTCTCTGGACTATCGTTGCCTAAACGCCCCCTCCCCCCTAATGGGGAGTCAGGCTTAGCGGTTCTTTCTTCGCCTTCTACCGCTGTGACCCGGGTTCGAATCCGGCCTGGGTCAATATGTAGATTGGGTTTTCAGTCCCTGCCTGATCCCGTAGGTTTTTCCCAGGATATTCTCCATGGGTTTTCCTCCCACCTCTAAAACTGTAACTTCTTCTCATTTTCTTCTCTCTATGAGTTCTTCAGGCTTACGAGCTATAGTGCCTTGGTCGCTTTTGAGGGATCTTTGGTTTCATTACCAGAAAGAATTAATAATAGAGTAATAATAATCATAACCACCTACAAATAATTACTGAGAAACCACAACATTCCGCAAGCACAAAGATTACCACAAAGGAGGGAGTCTCTTCGTCCCGTATCTTGCTTCATAATGTGTATAGAAACTGTAGTGTTAATTTGACACCAATCGGTATAATTATATAGAGGGTTGGGAAAAAACACCGAAAACGGACAAAGCGTGCATTCGCTGCACAATCTATAGCCAGCTGTATGTATGTAACCATTCCATTTGCGAATTGCCTGACGAAGATAAAACGCATATACGGGCTCGTTTGCAAACCGATTACGCTGCGTCCAGTTGTCTTTTCATCAAATTGGCCGGAACAAAAAGGGAAAAAAAAGAAAGAAAAAAAACCCCCACAAACAACCGCTAGCCATTTACCAAAATGACAACAACAATTAATTAAAACCAGGGGAAATGAAAAAAGGAAGCCGCGCGGTAGGTTGTCTGAAGTGTGTTGTCTGCCACGTTCAATAAATTAAGGTAAACACACTTTTTTGTTTAATGTCCCTTACTGTCGCTATTAAAAGGTAAAATCGAAGAGCGGTATTTCTTACCAAATATCAGTTTAGGACGCAAGTCACTGTGCAAAATGAAGAAGGTAATCGAATGTAAGCCAAGACTGATGACATTCTAGAGTATACTAATAAGTGTTTTCCGTTACTGGCTTCTTTTGCAATAAATTTGGGGAGATTGCAGTTTTGCATAGCTGTGGTGTGACGGTCGACTCATCGGGTGTCCTACAGTTACCCTGTATAATGTATAAGCAGCGAGACATAGGAACAACGGACTCCACCCTTAGTTCTCCATATACATATACACTCTCTAGACTATCGTTGCCTAAACGCCCCCTTCCCCCTAATGGGGAGTCAGGCTTAGCGGTTCTTTTTTCGTTTTCCACCGCTGTGACCCGAGTTTGAATCCGGCCTGGGTCAATATGTAGATTGGGTTTTCAGTCCCTGCCTGATTCCGTAGGTTTTCTCCAGGATATTCTTCTGAGGTTTTCCTCCCACCTCTAAAACTGTAACTTCTTTTCATTGTCTTCTCTCTACGAGTTCTTTAGGCTTACGAGCTACAGTGCCTGGGTCGCTTTTGAGGGATCTTTGGTTTCATTACCAGAAAGAATTAATAATAGAGTAATAATAATCATAACCACCTACAAATAATTACTGAGAAACCACAACATTCCGCAAGCACAATGATTACCACAAAGGAGGGGGTCTCTTCGTCCCGTATCTTGCTTCATAATGTGTATAGAAACTGTGGTGTTAATTTGACACCAATCGGTATAATTATATAGAGGGTTGAAAAAACAAACGAAAACGGACAAAGCGTGCATTCGCTGCACAATCTATAGCCACCTGTATGTATGTAACCATTCCATTTGAGAATTGCCCGACGGAGATGAAACGCATATATACGGGCTCGTTTGCAAACCGATTACGCTGCGTCCAGTTGTCTTTTCATCAGGTTGGCCGGGAAAAAAAGAGAAAAAAAGAAAGAAAAAAACCCCACAAACAACCGCTAGCCATTTACCAAAATGACAACAGCAATTAATTAAAACCAGGGGGAATGAAGAAAGGAAGCCGCGCGGTTGGTTGTCTGGAGTGTGTTGTCTGCCACGTTCAATAAATTAAGGTAAACACTTGTTCCTTAAATGTTCCTTACTGTCGCTATTAAATTGTAAAATCGAAGAGCGGTATTTCTTACCAAATATCAGTTTAGGACGCAAGTCACTGTGCAAAATAAAGAAGGTAATCGAATGTAAGCCAAGACTGATGACATTCTAGAGTATACTAATAAGTGTTTTCCGTTACTGGCTTCTTTTGCAATAAACTTGGGGAAGATTGCGAGGTGCAGTTTTGCATAGCTGTCGCGTGGCGGTCGACTCATCGGGTGTCCTACAGTTACCCTGTATAATGTATAAGCAGCGAGACATAGGAACAACGGACTCCACCCTTAGTTCTCCATATATACATATACACTCTCTAGACTATCGTTGCCTAAACGCCCCCCCCCCCCCCACACCTCACCCCCCCCCTCCCACCACCACCCCCAATGGGGAGTCAGGCTTAGCGGTTCTTTCTTCGCCTCCACCGCTGTGACCCGGGTTCGAATCCGGCCTGGGCCAATATGTAGATTGGGTTTTCAGTCCCTGCCTGATTCCGTAGGTTTTCTCCAGGATATTCTTCTGTTTTTTTCTCCCACCTCTAAAACTGTACCTTCTTCTCATTGTCTTCTCTCTACAGGTTTCTTCAGGCTTACGAGCTACAGTGCTTGGGTCGCTTTTGATGGATCTTTGGTTTCATTACCAGAAAGAATTAATAATAGCCCTATAGTAATAATAATCATAACAACCTACAAATAATTCCTGACAAACCACAACATTCCGCAAGCACAATGATTACCACAAAGGAGGGGGTCTCTTTGTCCCGTATCTTGCTTCATAATGTGTATAGAAACTGTGGTGTTAATTTGACACCAATCGGTATATATAGAGGGTGGCAAAAAAACACCAAAACGGACAAAGCGTGCATTCTCTACACAGTCTATAGCCACCTGTATATGTGCACCCCTTTAATTTGCGAATGGCCTGACAGAGATGAAACGCATACGGGCTCGTTTGCAAACCGATTACGCTGCGTTGTCCAGTTGTCTTTTCATCAGGTTGGAACCAAAAAAACAAAAAACATACTTATATATTTTGAACTGATCTTTTTGTTCATAATACTAATAGTACCCATCAATTTCCGGCTGTGCATATTCAATTTGATAAATTGCCCGAATCAAAACTACCCGAAGGTTATTGCGGAGTTAATTACCAAACGGCATTTCGGCCTTTGTTTCTGCAGGTACTTTTAAAATGAAATACATTGCTTTTTGTTTCCGATAATTATCTTTTAGTGTAATTTGCCTATACACAAAAAAATAGCCATTGGCGCCATTCAAGGTATTTCTAATCAACGAACTTGAATGAAAGATATAAACAGGATTGGAAAGGTCATTCTTCCTTTTTTATAAGTGATAGCTTAAATTGTTTTTGTTTGGGTACGTTGAAAGGGTCATTCTTCTTGATTTATAAGTGATAGCTGTAGAAAAAAATTGGTACGTTATAATACATGTACGGACATCCTGTTGTTTTGTATTTTGAACCTTGTAATGGTCCGATGCATGCCGTGCAACGCTTTAAATACAGTGTTTGGAAAGTCGTGTCTTTGCTAGTCTGGGGTTTTGCAGCGATGTCGATCCATTATACAAATATTGAATGGCTCAGAGTGGAATTATATAAATAATATTTCTCCCATTCCACAATTTAAAGCCATATGTTTTACATAATTGACATACGTTGGCTCATTTGTTGACGTCGCCGGCCGCCATGATTTTGTGTGAGCAGCACAAATCGGATCACAACCTCCGATTGTTTAATAGCAGTGGAGTCGAGGATGATCCTAACTGTTGAATAGTAAATCCCATTCACCATAGGGGAACCTTTTGAGCCGCGGCGTGATTGAGAGTAATAATGAATGTCATGTGATGTGAGTTCCCCCAATCAAATGACAAGAATTTGTATGTCAGTTATATAAATCAAACTGGTGGTCAATATGCCCACCGCCCATACTGGGCAATTGACCATTTGCGTGGGGAATTTAAATAATATCTGGTACACTGACTTGTTCACACAGCTTGGCACAGTTTGACTTTAAATTATCCAGACCAAATACACTGTTGCTATATCACGTGATTCGGGGCAAGCTCTTGCATAGTTACGTTAGAGACGCTCAGCACCAATACATTGTTCACACTGGTTGGGAATGGTAAAAAGACACCAGACCATTCCAGAGCCGGGGGTTGCTAGCATAAGGCTTGCCCCGAATCACGTGATATAGCAACAGTGTCTTTGGTCTGGAGAATTTAAATCTAAACTGTGCCAATCTACATGAACCAGTCAGTGTACCAGATATTATTCAAATTCCACACGCAAATGGCCAATTTGAAATGCTGGTACGGCTTCACATGTTTCTGTAAAGGAAACGCACGGCATTCTGAGTAGTGTACTATGAAATTTCGAATTGCACGCTGCGCGATTTCTTTTCGTAGGTGGGTGAGTCAAAATTCATGAATTATTCAGTAGTTTGGATGAGAAGTTATGTTTATTCTTCGGAATAAAACATGACGTCACAGCATTGTTGTTATGTAGTTAACTAGTTACATTAAATCACTTTAAAGAACAGCTGTTGTCGAGCTGCTATACGTAGTTTAGTGGATAGTGGGATGGGCTATGGATCAAAGATCCCTGGTTCGAATCCTGCTGCAGGTCACCTCGTTTTTCCTAGTCAAATTGATATCTTTGGAGTATTTTTAATTTAAGGGGGAAAAAGAGACTTATAAGTGTTGTACAGCGATCAATGCAACTGCTGAATAATTCATGAATAAACTCACCCACCTACAGACACAAAAATCGCATGCTGCGCAGCTAGCTGAGCCGCGGAACTATAGTGACATCCAGTTCACAGGTCACACAAAATCTACCCAATCAGATTTCAAAGCCCATCCGCGTTTCTAAGCGCCCAATGTATAGGCGGTGGGCACGAGCGAATATTGGGGGTTACAACATCTAAAGAGAGCGCTCTTGCATAATGTGCCTTAAATATAATTGTATCGATGTTATACGTACCGCAGACAGCGGTGACGTTTGCGCGTCTAGGCTTTCTTGTTTGTTATAGTTTCAAGAGTTAAACTGCGTGACGAATTTTGAAAAAAAAGTGATTGTTATCCAAGTGCCAAACGTGCATAGCCCTCAATCATACGCTTTAAATGTAACAGGGTGCAACTTTTGTGTGCATTTTCTTTCTCAAAGTTGCAAAACAAGCTCAGTATAGCCACCCTTCTTTGTTTGCGAGGATTTTAACTAATAGCCTACACGTACATGCAATTTTAAACTTAAATGATTGTTGTATCCCGATAACGATACCATTTCAGACGGAATAATTTAACAGCCGGTATTTATTATCCCTACCTTCAGTTTTGAACGAGGTTTTCTCAATAACTGATGGTTTTGTTTCTTGATAATAATCACAACCAGTGCTTCCCGCGTTTTTTTAAGGGTGTTTGTTTAAGGTGGCTGTTGGCTTTTCCGTCTAACCAGTTTTAATTATCTTTTACAAGAATATTGGCGTTTAGTTCGGCGCGGGCGTGGTACCGTCTCATTCGTCGGCGGAATAGTCTGCTAGGAAATGATGCCATGGAGGAAATAGTGAAGAGGCCGAGGCATTTATATTTATATATTTCACTGTTTGTTCGATATGTCTCTTTAGGAGCTCCGTACTTATGCTATAATTTGCTTTTCATGCATTCTGATCATTAAAAAGAAGAAGATAGCATCACTCAAAATGTGTACTTTCAGCTCCACTTTCCGAGAAAGTGGAGGGAGAACATGCACAATCTTTTGATCACGAGGGTGGCATTGTGTCAGCTGGTGCATCTTTCGTCGGCACGTGTGTTTTCACCCGTTGCTAATGCTTACCGTCCTACACTGCCGACTAGAGAACCATTCAGTTTTATGAAAATGGGTCCGGGAACGAGATAAGGAGGCTTCAGAAGTCCTTGTGTGTCTGCGCTTGTCTGTTTAGTCAGGCAGAGTAGGATTGTACATTAGTTCACTAGATGATATAAAACCATGACATTATAATTTGGAACCCTGTCATAGTATGTCATGGTAAAGACATTCGGCTATATTATAGGGCCATCGCAGATCTGACCTTTAGGTAGAATAACATGCAATGGCAGCCATTTTGAACATTTTTAAAATTGCTATAAAATAGTTTTTACAGCATACTAGATTGATAAATTGGCTGATCGATAAAAATCACCTAATACAAATGATTTCTTAATGACAGCAAGCCAGACGGAATAATTTAACAGAGGTGTTGAGTTCCAGTACGACCTTTAATCCAAGTTAAGCGTTATGTTAATTACCGTAGGTATAGGTTACTTTCGGAAATAATGCATATGATCATTTTATATGCATTTAACCAGTTCGTATTGACCAGGCCCAGGCGTGGGATTGTTTTTCACGAACCTCGACAAGAGACGGGTTTAGGCCGGCATGCGTGGGTTGCACACCGTGATATATGCGAGCCGGTCGCTGCGAGCCGGTCGCTGACAGGTATTTCCGGCCATGCTCGTGACGTGTTTATCCGTCATCCGTTTTTAATTCCGGAAGAACGTTTAGTGTATACATGGCATCCGACGCGAACTTGTTATATAACGACAACCTTTCTTTTTTCGTCTTCAGAATAGCGAGGGCTGGGCGGTAAATGAGTTGCTACACGAGCTCCTAGTCAACGACTCCCACCGGACTAACGAACCTATCATGATCATTGGTGCTTTGCGCAACGAAATCACCGAAATTGTGTCCCAAACCACTGGATTCTGGAACCTGGTGCAGGTAGGTAAATAACTTAGTTAATAATAATTATGTGATCAAGCTGAAACAAGTATAGGAAGTTGATTCGGAGTTTCAAACTACTCTGAAAATCAGGGGAAACTTTAACATTTAGATTTTTTTCCACAGTCGGGAATAAATTATGGAAGACAGCACCAAAAACCAAGGGGAAACCCTGGCACCACAGAAAATAATACCAAAAGTAAAAATAAAAGCGTCTCAGAGACGCATTTTGGAAATATAGTACAGTAGTTTGTTCAAATCGAAATATCACAATTTCTCGGAATATACAGCATCCACAGAGCTCAAACTTCGACTTGCTATAGTATAATGTTGCCATGCACTTTTTTTAGTTTCAAACAATACAAAAATATACAACTGACAAAATGTGACCCAGCACATCATACTAGTCAGGAATAGGTCGCAAAATAACTGTTTCCGATATGTACATGATAATATCCATAAGCTTTCTAATGATACTCATCGCAAGCCTGTAGCTCAAGCGTAATTGGCTATGACTCGAGCTACTGCCTTGGGATTGGTTCATTGGAAAGCTTATGGCATTTTAATTTCTTATCCTGTACACATATCTGAAAAAAGTAATTTTGCGACTTTTTACTGATTTTGATGTGCTGGGTTACAAATTGTAAATCTGCCTTCTGCCTTTTGAGTTTGAAAACACATCACGTTCCGCAGCGCTTTATGTTAACACTTTGTGGTGTTACACACTTGTTAGTCTTCATTATTTTGATTTAAGCGATGCTTTGATTTAAACAATGCTTTGAAAAATGGCATGTACCCGCTTCGTTTGAGCTACTGAAACACAGTATCGAATTTGAGTCCTTAACCCTTTGCACTCAGCCCCGCGCTACATCTGACTTATAAGTCCCTTAAAAGCTCCTGGGGGTCCAAATATTCCCCCAAAATATAGCCCTATTTGTAAGCTTTCCAATGATACATAATTATATGGGATTTGTACACTGTAAATGATATTTGTATATACAAACTAGCAACACGTACAAAATCTTCGAAAACAGGCCTGAGTTTAAAGGGTTAACGCCGTTGTACCTGGAACCCAATATCTTAAAAGGCTTGGCCAACTCCGACGGACTTTATTTCTACCACTTAATCGAATTTAAAGTATGAGAAAAAAACGCATTGGCCCATATAAAATAAAGTCTCCTGCCGTATACGATGCAATTATACAGTGCATTTCACTTGCTTTTAATACACCCCGTGATCTCTTCGATGTAGATACAGATCGGCAGCGTTGACTTGAAAGTTCAATTAAAACAGAACTCCTATTTCTTTTCAACCAGTATCCCCCCGGAGCCATGCTCTTCGTGGCTTCTACCCACGTTTCTTTGTGTGTGGCAGCACTCCCACGAGGTACTGAGCCATTATTTCCTCGGTAACTAATACCGACCAATATTTTACAAAAGCTCGACTCCTATTTGTCCGATTCCCGAGATGCACCTCAACCAAACTGACACAAAGCAAGGGGTATACAGTAGTAGCGGCACATCTTGTCGAGCCTAAGGGTGGCCCAATTTTGAAAACAGAAAAATCTTGACAGTCAGAATAATTATGATTGATTATGAAACTGTGCAAACTCCAGCATACCGGTAATGCCCTATTTGTTTTTTCTGTCACAGCATTGATATGCATAACGATGTACATCCCAAGTACAATTACATTACCTCCAAATAGGCACTTAGGGAGACAATCCCATAGAGACGTACACAAAACTTAAAACAGTCCTAACTTGTTTACCCTAACCCTTTTCTCTAAGATCTTCGATATTTATGCTATTTAGACCAAAATATGTCGTTCTAGGACAAAAATAACTCCCAAATATTATTTTTTAGGGTAGCTAGACACTTACCGGTAGGGAGACACTGAGATGTCTCACTAAGTGCCACTGTCTCTTTATTACCTAAAAACTTACGCTAATTTGTCTCCCCAAGTGCCTATTTGGAAGAATTATGTTCATTTTTGCCGGTGTGATATGAATATCAGACCCCTGTCAAAATCGGACTTCTTTTCTGTATTATTGGTTAAACCCTCTCACGTGACCGGTCACTATTCTAATTATCATGATCATCACTTAATTAAGCATGCGCAATACTACCAAATGAGTCCGTATTTCACAGGGTCTGAAAATTATGCTAAATTATGCTAATTTATGAAATGTTATAATTCGCACACTGAATCTGAGGATTAGATTATAGACCATTATCCCCTCTGTTTACGTCTGCATTCAAAATGTTCCCGGCGGTATGCGCACGCATCATGTTTGGTGTTGATCATTGTGTTCCAAGAATCTCAGAAATTATTTACAGATATCTATAGTAGAAACAAACGGGTCTTGCTCATTTTGTTATACCCCCCCCCCCAACAACCAAAAAAACCCCCAAAAACACAACAACTTGTTAATGAGAATATATGTAACGAATAGTCACTTCAGTGTTTCAACGAAATGTTTTTGGGGTAATTTTTAGGTGTTTTTTGTATGTTCATTTTAACATAATTAATATTGTCTTTAACCTAACAATAGGCAGGCTAGTCACCTATAAAGAACACAGCTGGCATTCGGAAATAATTATCAGAATATATTTGTTTTTGCTGCACATTACCCGCTCAGATTACATATTGTTTCTCCCCCCCCCCTAAAAAGTACATCGGATATTTTAATAGATGCACAAATATTGGCAGGGAGTGTAACTCATTAATCGCCTGTAGTCTTGCACCTGTTTTCTCAAGTTAGACAATGTCAACAAGTCGGTAATGTTTGTATAGTCTCACGCACCAGACACCTGTGGCTATTAGTAAGAAAAAAGAGCTGGCATACCGGAATAATATTGATCTAGTGGTGTTGAATACCACGGGCTGTTTGCAACCATCCTTGCTCTATGTTGCAACTGAAGTTTGTATGTATTCAGTTTGGAAGCTGTTACAGCTACTGGTGTTTTGCAGCTACATTGTTGACTGTTTGAATACATATTTTTCTTTGTGAATCACAAATTTCCTTCGCAAATCAGTGCGCTGTGTTTCAATATATTGTAAAACATATCTTTCTGGTAATGAAACCAGTTTGTGGTTCTAAAAAGAACCGGAGGAGACTCAACGTTTCGGGCAGTGTGTTCGGCCCGGCATCGGGAGACTGGTTAAAATCTGGTTAAAGATTTATATAGGGCACTCTATTTTTATCCGATAAATGGGTTATTTCATTTACCTCATGTATGCAAACTGTGGCCAGGCTGCGATTTTTTTTTCACAAACAACATCGCTATATGAACTGGTTTTTTAGCGCATCTGATTGGCTATCTGTTACGTCATGGTAGTAAATGTTACTCTCAATTTATTGACCCTAGGATTCTCAACTTATTGACCCTAGGACTCTGGGTTTTATTGACCCTAGGACTCCCAACTTATTGACCCTAACCCTAACCCTGACCCTGACCCTAACCCTAACCCTAACCCTGACCCTGACCCTGACCCTAACCCTAACCCTAACCCTAACCCTAACCCTAACCCCAACCCTAACCCCAACCCCAACCCTAACCCCAACCCCAACCCTAACCCTAACCCTAACCCTAACCCTAACCCTAACCCTAACCCTAACCCTAACCCTAACCCTAACCCTAACCCTTTTTGACCCCAGGACTCTGTGCTTTTTTAACCCTAGTACACGTCATAGTCTTGCAGCCATCGTCCATATTATGGATTCCGTGGGTAACGCGTGAACATTTTGTTTTGAACATTGAAACTTGATCTTTGGACTCTAATGAGTTGATCTAGATTTGGTGCCATTTTTTTCGGACACTGTTAACGCCTATTTTAATGCAAATTAGTTATGACGTCATAAAAGTCATAAAATTGACTGTTTCACTCATTAAAAGACACATTTTACCATTATCACACAAACAAAACATACTTTAAAGGCATTTGTAACATCAATGTTGTTGTTAAGATTTAATATTTTCTTATGTTAGGTGTATAAAGTATAACACATGTTTTGTTTATGCATAAATTTACTTATTTTATGCAAATTAATTACATCAAATTAAATACCTCTGACGTGAAATAACATGTGGAATTGGCATGAAACAAATGCCTTTTGATCACATTTATAACATCTTACTTTTTTATTTTTAATCTTGCTTAACATCTGATAATTAAATTGCATAATGTCCTTGTTTATGCAAATGACGGTGTGAAGTTAAATATTCAAAACATAAAGTGACATGACAAGTCAGCATGTTAAAAATGCATACGAAAAATGCATACCATAATTCTATACAGATTATAGCAATGGGCATATAAAACATTAAGAGCAACATTGATAGGATGCCAGAATATTAACAAACCATTTTGACCTGTTTACAAAACTGTACGTATATACCCCAGTGAATATAAACCAAACCATCAAATGTCCAAGATGTCAAAACTCAGCAAAAGCAAATCCAGCAAGAGCAAGAGCAAGTCCAGCCAGCCACCACCGTCTCCGTCTCCATCCAGTTCGTCTTCAAGCATACCCTGCGGGCAACGTTCACCACTTGGCAGCGATGATGAATCTCTACCTCTATCCCTAGAATTAGACGATCAACCCGGCCCATCCACTTCTAGCAACACACCACCGGTCTCCGGCTCCCACCGTCTACCAGAGACAAAATTCAAAGAGGTGAAAGCCTTAGTAGAAACGATCAACATTTTGACTTCTGCTAAGGATTACCATAATCGACAGATACAATCTTTGTCCAAACATGTAAAGACCGCCACACCACCTCCATACCTGGAAACCAGGGTAAAGCCACCAAGACCACACCGATCGGTGCAACTCCAAAAATCGTTCACAGAACGTTGGAGTAAATTGCAGAGCCGTACATCGCCGCTTTTTACAAAAGTCGCACTTGAAGAGTACGAACACCAACTCAACCTGGCGGAGTCGAAATACACCGACACAAGACGAGCTGCTCAGCAAAAGCTTGCTGAATACCAAGGCCAAGACCACCAAACAGCACAACAGTTGCTGGGTTTCTTCACAAGGCCCCGACGATCAAGAGGCATCAAAAGGAAACATCCCTACTAAGAATCTCTTCAACCACAATAAACCAAACGGTCTTTTTCAAGACTACCACAACTTCTCAAAAGAGATAAACCGTTTTTCTTGTTTACATTGTGCCCCATTTAATTTCCACACAGGAAAGCAATGGCAAGAAGAAACCTAAATAAAGAAAGAAAGAGATCCCTTAGCCAACAAAAATCAAACCTTTTCTCTGGCAAATGCAAAAGCAAAAAAGCCAAATCCAATCAACAACAATTATTAGCAGAACAATGCGAATCATTTATAACCAACCTATCCAAAGCAACATTATCGCACACCGAGAAAATTGCTTTAGGAAAAGGCCTCAACTTCGTTCCCACTCCTGCTAAACCACAACGAACATCACTCGTGAGTGAAATAAAGACATTCAATCGAAAACTTCGAGTTGCTTTCCTAATGCGTAACAAACGCTCTAAAAAACATCCTTGGAAACCTTCCAATATCTCCACAAAACATCATCCCACCCACCCCACGTTTTCAAAGCGTTCATTTACGGAGAAACACTCCGATACGCTAGAAACACCACCAACAAGGATGATTACAAAAACAAAGTCAAATCTTTCTCAGAGAAACTAGCCACCAGAGGTTACAACTTCACGGAAATTGAAAAAGCAACAACCAAAGTATCGCATTCCGATAGAACCAGATTGATACACGGAACCGTAGTGAAAGACAAATCCAAACAAATTCCACTTGTCTTCTCCACTACATACAACCCAGCCATCAACCACCGTGACTTACATCAAGCAGTTAACAAACATTGGAACTTGATCCAAGGAAATGAAATACTCTCGGAAATATTTCCTAAACCCCCGTTCATTGCCTTCCGAAAAGCCAAAAACATCCGGGAAAAACTAATACGAGCCAAGTTACCACAAGTGCTCAAACCACTCCCACCCAACTCCGGCTTTGAAGAACTTATTGAACATGATCAAACCCTCAACATACTGCTCTCTTTACTAGAGGAACAACACGGAACCAACTAAAAGTACATGGCTTTGTTCCAAACATTTCCAATTCACGATCACTGATTGGACCACACCCAACCCACACACCCTGCGAGTTAAAACCGATTCCTTACCATGGAATCAACTACCTGCAACTGACGAGTGTCATAACAGTAAAGACACGAAAGCATTGCTATTGCTAACACAAGAGAATTTGCGATTACAATTCTCCCCTCGCACCCCCAAATAAAATCACATTTGATTTATCTTATACCAACAACGGTCATCTAGTCTTTCGTGTTCGCCCACTCCATTTATTTCGGACATAACGGGCCTAGACTAATTCGTGCTTAATTAAGCCATACAAGTCACAGAGAGAGAAATGTCACTGGATGGGAAAGCGCCATCATTCTTTTAACCAAAGAAGGAAACAAAAATATTAAAGTGTCAGGTTATATGAACATATACCAGAAACATATTTCTCAACCAGGAACACAAAACAAAGGAGATTATTTAGCCATATCGTATAGCAAATAGCTCTCCAACATATCCAATATGTTTTTTTAGAAACAGTGAATTTAAATGTTTTTATCAATGTCATGAACAAAATAAAATAGGGTTGGTATTTTACAGTCCCCCTGTAGCGTGTAAAGAGAACATATTGAAAACCCTCATGTAAAATATAGCAATTCATGACATCATACTTAATTTGCATAACAGTACACTTATAAGTGGTCCCAGAAAATGGCCCCATGACTCAAATTTCATCTATGGCTATAAGCTTTGTATTCCTGCATAGAAAACAAAATGTTCATGAATTGGGTTAGTATTTTACAGTCAAGCTGTAGCGTGCAAAAAGAACACATTGAAAACCCTATTTAAAGTATAGCAGTTTATGACGTAATACTAAATTTGCATAAAAGTACACTTATTAGTGCCCCGAAAAAATGGCACCATGACTCAAATTTCATCTACGGCTATAAGCTTTGTATTCCTGCAAAGAAAACAACATGTTCATGAATAGGGTTAGTATTTTACAGTCAAGCTGTAGCGTGCAAAAAGAATATATTGAAAACCCTATGTAAAATATAGCAATTTATGACGTCATACTTAATTTGCATAAAAGTACACTTATTAGTGCTCCGAAAAAATGGCACCATGACTCAAATTTCATCTACGGCTATAAGCTTTGTATTCCTGCAAAGAAAACAACATGTTCATGAATAGGGTTAGTATTTTACAGTCAAGCTGTAGCGTGCAAAGAGAATACATTGAAAACCCTATGTAAAATATAGCAATTTATGACGTCATACTTAATTTGCATAAAAGTACACTTATATGTGCTCCGAAAAAATGGCACCAAGACTCAAATTGTATCTATGGCTATAAGCTTTGTATTCCTGCAAAGAAAACAACATGTTCATGAATAGGGTTAGTATTTTACAGTCAAGCTGTAGCGTGCAAAGAGAATACATTGAAAACCCTATGTAAAATATAGCAATTTATGACGTCATACTTAATTTGCATAAAAGTACACTTATATGTGCTCCGAAAAAATGGCACCAAGACTCAAATTGTATCTATGGCTATAAGCTTTGTATTCCTGCAAAGAAAACAAAATGTTCATGAATTTCCCACGGGATGACAATGGCTGCAAGACTATCATGCAATGCGACACATGGATGAATGGATGACGTAGATGTTAAACAACCAATCAGATGCGCTAAAAACCAGTTCTATGGCGATGTCGTTTTTAGCGGTCAGTCTTGGGGTAGCATTTACTAAAAATAAGAATGCAATATCAGCGACTGTTTTTGTTGTTATCAACAGACCTTGTAATTTCGCAATCCATTACTTTTTCCAACAGGTTTGTTGACAATGGACCGAATACATATTAAAAAGAAATGCTTATAAGCAGAAGCACCGAGCAAAAGCTTAAGCTTATATACATAACCTTTTAATAATATTCAAGCAACTTAAGTTAGGTATTCCTAAGCGGTAAGTACCCTACTAAGTGCTTATGTTGGAATTCACAACTTGACTAAGTACCTACATAAACTATGAAGGATACTAACATTTAGTTATGGTGCCTAGATCTTTCGAAAGGTCGTTTTCGAGGATTCATGTCACATTTCACATTGTGTTTATGTAGATTTATGCGGTTTGGCAATGAGTCAGCTCATGCGTCCAAATGACCACTAATGACACATTGTGTAAGAAGATACCAATTCATCGTGGGTATTGCGTTAGTCGTATAGGCCTATACCTTCTTGCACTGAAACAACTGTGCATGGTACGACGATCAAACCGATATATTTGATAAAGTTCAATGTCATTGTATATAGTATCCGATGAATGCATCCTGCCCCAAAGTACCCGTTTCCCGCCTCATTGCGCGCCGCTGATTTATGTCCACTTCCGCCAACAACATTAACACAGCCATCTCCAAGTATAGTCCTGCAGATTACTACAATAATATTGCATTTAGTGATACAAGCACCAAAATTGGCACACATGCTCATTTTGGGTCACCTTACACAAAAACCCCGTTAGCCAAGTTAAAATCCAAGATGGCCGCCATTTTTGAAGATGGCCGCCAATAAAGGCCAAATATCACCGAAATATTGATGTACGGATGGATAGAATGGCAATACAAGCACAAAACTTGGCATTTAACATCAGTTTGGTCTCCCTGTTGTTGGCATATCCAAAACAGTATATTAGGCACTTGAAAATTCAAGATGGCCGCCATTTTTGATGATATCCGCCAATGAAGGCCAAATATCACCGAAATATTGATGTACGGATGGATAGAATGGCAATACAAGCACAAAACTTGGCATTTAACATCCGTTTGGTCTCCCTGTTGTTGGCATATCCAAAACAGTATATTAGGCACTTGAAAATTCAAGATGGCCGCCATTTTCCAAAATGGTCGCAACTGAATGGCTAGTAGTAGTGTTACCGGTAGCAAGGATCAAACAGTAATACAAGGACCAAAATGGGCATTTAATCTCCATTTGAATCCAGTATTATGCTAAAATTGTCAACCACTTGGTAATTCAAGATGGCTACCATTTTTAAATATGGCCTCCACAAGATGACTCAGCCTATATGTTACAAAAAGTGACACATAAATCTAAACATATCTGGTACAAAGACATACAACACACTCTAAAAACAGATTGGTTGAAAATAACCAATATATTGGTCGATTTTAACCAATCCAGTTGGTAGATATATGGTAACCGAAATATTGGTTAAAATAACCAATCTGATATTGGTTACCTAGTCAATCCATATTGGTTATAACACCAACCAATGCAATGTTGGTTAATTTAACCAACCCACAATGGACTCCAACCAATTTGTATTGGTAATTTGTATTGGTTATAGCACTAACCAATACATAATAGTAGGGCTGCATATTCATATTGGTTAACACACAACCAATTTGCATAACACCAACCAATACAATATTTAATTCAAAGGTTCCCATGCAACCAATTACATAACGTGGACAAATTACGTAATGAAATAATACCAATGAAATTAACATTGCGATTATGCATACATACAATAATAACATATTCCTATTAGATATTAGCTACTGACCACTTACTACACACTTAGCTACTGCCGTCGTTAGTTTTTAGTTCGCTTTTTTGTACACGACGAAGTCACAGCTATTTTTTTATAAAAATGTTTCAACAGTTGAATACGGATGAAATTTATTGTCAATTTGTCACTATGTTTGCACAAACATCTAAATTCGATCATGGAATCGTTCGAATAATTACATATTATGGTCAACAAAATGCATTTTGGACTAAATACCACAATTTAACATCGACTAGTATTGTCCGAAAACAAATTTTCTCACTGATTGGTCAGTTGCTGTAGTAGTCCTGCAGATTACTACAATAATATTGCATTTAGTGATACAAGCACCAAAATTGGCACACATGCTCATTTTGGGTCACCTTGCACAAAAACCCCGTTAGCCAAGTTAAAATCCAAGATGGCCGCCATTTTTGAAGATGGCCGCCAATAAAGGCCAAATATCACCGAAATATTGATGTACGGATGGATAGAATGGCAATACAAGCACAAAACTTGGCATTTAACATCCGTTTGGTCTCCCTGTTGTTGGCATATCCAAAACAGTATATAAGGCACTTGAAAATTCAAGATGGCCACCATTTTTGAAGATGGCCGCCAATGAAGGCCAAATATCACCAAAATATTGATGTACGGATGGATAGAATGACAATACAAGCACAAAACTTGGCATTTAACATCCGTTTGGTCTCCCTGTTGTTGGCATATCTAAAACAGTATATTAGGCACTTGAAAATCCAAGATGGCCGCCATTTTTGATGATGGCCGCCAATAGAGGCCAAATATCACCGAAATATTGATGTACGGATGGATAGAATGGCAATACAAGCACAAAACTTGGCATTTAACATCCGTTTGGTCTCCCTGTTGTTGGCATATCCAAAACAGTATATTAGGCACTTGAAAATTCAAGATGGCCACCATTTTTGAAGATGGCCGCCAATGAAGGCCAAATATCACCGAAATATTGATGTACGGATGGATAGAATGGCAATACAAGCACAAAACTTGGCATTTAACATCCGTTTGGTCTCCCTGTTGTTGGCATATCCAAAACAGTATATTAGGCACTTGAAAATTCAAGATGGCCGCCATTTTCTAAAATGGTCGCAACTGAATGGCTAGTAGTAGTGTTAGCAAGGATCAAACAGTAATACAAGGACCAAAATGGGCATTTAATCTCCATTTGAATCCAATATTATGCTAAAATTGTCAACCACTTGGTAATTCAAGATGGCTACCATTTTTAAAGATGGCCGCCACAAGATGACTCAGCCTATATGTTACAAAAAGTGACACATAAATCTAAACATATCTGGTACAAAGACATACAACACACTCTAAAAACAGATTGGTTGAAAATAACCAATATATTGGTCGATTTTAACCAATCCCGTTGGTAGATATATGGTAACCGAAATATTGGTTAAAATAACCAATCTGATATTGGTTACCTAGTCAATCCATATTGGTTATAACACCAACCAATGCAATGTTGGTTAATTTAACCAACCCACAATGGACTCCAACCAATTTGTATTGGTAATTTGTATTGGTTATAGCACTAACCAATACATAATAGTAGGGCTGCATATTCATATTGGTTAACATTGGTTAACATGCAACAATTTGCATAACACCAACCAAACAATTTGCATAACACCAACCAATACAATATTTAATTCAAAGGTTCCCACGCAACAAATTACATAACGTGGACAAATTACGTAATGAAATAATACCAATGAAATTAACATTGCAATTATGCATACATACAATAATAACATATTCCTATTAGATATCAGCTACTGACCACTTACTACACACTTAGCCGTTGTTAGTTTTATAGTTCGCTTTTTTGTACACGACGAAGTCACAGCTATTTTTTTATAAAAAAATTTCAACAGTTGAATACGGATGAAATTTATTGTCAATTTGTCACTATGTTTGCACAAACATCTAAATTCGATCATGGAATCGTTTGAATAATTACATATTATGGTCAAAAAAAGTGATTTTGGACTAAATACCACAAATTTTTTCACTGATTGGTCAGTTGCTGTAGGTACATTTCCAACATTATGAATAATCAATAGATTGGTTAATACCTTGGTTACAAGCTCAACCAATATAACTGGTTGAAGGACAACCAACATATTGGTTATGAATAACCATTAGATTGGTTAATACCTTGGTTACAAGCTCAACCAATATGACTGGTTGAAGGACAACCAACATATTGGTTATGAATAACCATTAGATTGGTTAATACCTTGGTTACAAGCTCAACCAGGACTGATGAGATTGATTTTGCTCTATGCATGGCATGTTAAAACACAGACTGTAAGCATCAAAGGTACGCTAAATATGCCTTCAAATGTTCAGTAACGCAAATACAAAATAAAGAGTTAATCTTGGAAAGCAATTACAACAGTAATGGTAAGAATCTCAAGTCAGGTCGCAATTCTTGTAATCATTTTCTTCTCTACTGACACCCGCTATTGTTATAAATAGGTATTGTACGTACGTGTTGGCCGCCATTTTGAAAAATGGCGGCCATCTTTGATTTCCAGTGATTTATGATTTGTTAATTATAAATGACCAACCAGAGGTAAATTGCAGCTTTATTTGGTTTCTTTTGTAAAATAACCAATGTATGTCATTCAATGAAAGCAATCTTGAAAAACATGGCCGCCATCTTGAAAAAATGGCCGCCATCTTGAATGTTTAAGTTGTTTCTATTTTTGAATTGATAAGGGGTACATTTGGTGGATAGTTGCAACTGTTGGTGCTTGTATGACCAATTAATCCAATGTAACATTAAGTGTTACCATTTAGTGGCGGCCATCTTGAAAAAAAACGGCCGCCATATTGGATTTTTATTTGGCTAACGGGGTTTTTGTGTAAAGTGACCCCAAAAGAGTAGTTATGCCAATTTTGGTGCTTGTATCATCAAATGCAATATTGTGGTGAAACAAGTTATTAATCTGCAGGACTAGTAGCTCCCTTGCAGAAATGAGCAGAATTTATGTTCGAAAGGCCAAGGCACTTAGACTTAAGACACCCCGAGAGGTGTCTTAGATTTAGGGGTGGATTTGAGTAGGATACTTTAGATAAGTGGCTTGGAGAATCCCACTTAAGTATATAATATTTTACTTAAGTACCGACTTTAGGCACCGTACTTTGACTGAAGTTGCTTGATAAATACCGGCCCAGAACCTAAAGCTGGCCCTAACCTAACTGTATCCTCAATTCTGTTTTTCAACCCAAACTTTGTAACTACCGCAGTTCGGGGGCATTTTTTTCAAAAAAATAATAATTGAAAGCTGATCTAAAAAACAAATGCGTCGGTGGGGGCAAAACCGAATTATATATAATGCATTCCAGAAAAAACACGGTCAGATAATCACACGCTATTTTCAAAAAAGCTCAAGGATAAAAACCATTAAGAAGTTCGGCCTTTTATGATGTCAAAGAAAGTTTGTCCCTGAAACCTTGATCTTGATTATGCCCCCGATTCCCAGAAAGTTCACGTGATAGATTGAACAAAAACCGTATATTTCCTAGCAACAGTATCCAGAAGTATAAATGGATCGAAAAATTGTACTACCGAATTATTAGGAAATAATGAAAGTAAATAATGATTGTAAGCATCCAGCGAAATGATTGCGCTTAATATCCTGTAATTGTTCCAAAAAATGAGAATTTTATAAAAACAAATACACGGTCGCCGGACGGCGATCGCGAAAAAAACAAGAACAACATAAGAACCACTGCCTGACGCCGGTTGCAAACGAACGCTGTTTTTCTTGCTTTTCTCAACATCCAGGATTGTAAAACTTCGGATATGCTAAATAAACAATTTTTACTGTAAAATACAACCCCCAAAATCCACCCATTCGTGGTAATTCAAGCACTTACCGAAGGTGTATACGACCTTTAAGTTGCTTGATAAATACCGGCCCTGAACAACAGCGCTAAATACTTAATGGACCGAACACAATTGCTTATAAGCAGAAGAGGCACCGAGCAAAAGCAAAAGCTGATCAGGCAGAAGCAAAAGCGAAAGCAAAAGCAATTGCTTAAAAACATTTATACGTATAACATTGACTAACAGGTTTTTTCTAGCTTATTCTAGCAAATGCCTTGGGTTCTGAACAACAGCGCTAAATACTTAAAGGTATAGAATACACCATTGTTAATTGCTTGAATTATCATAAATGGGTGGATTTGGGGGTTGTATTTTAGTAAATATTGTTTAACTAACCTGTCCGAAGTTTTACAATCATTTTACAATTCATTTACAATGAATGCTGAGAAAAGTTAGAAAAACGGCTTTCGTTTTCAACCGGCGTCAGGCAGTGGTTCTTGTGTTGTTGGCGATCGCCGTTTGGAATTGTTTTATATAAAATTCAATTTTTCGGAACAATTACAGGATATATAGAGCAATTCTTTTGCTGAATGCCTACAATCATTATTTACTTTCAAATAAGTAGGATATTTGCTAATAATTCGGTAGTAAATATTTTTGATATCTGCAAATGGTGTATTCTACCTTTAACGACAAAAGCAAAACCTTGTTTTTATGTACATGATTTGCTAATCTGATGGGAAGCAATTTTGCTTGCAAGTAACAGCTTTCGCGTTTGCTTAAAAGTAGAAGCTTTCACTGAATGTCTTATTTGTATGTCTAAAAATGCAAGCAAAATTCTAGAAAAACCCCCACAACAATTGCTAGTTTGTTTTATTGTTTTCGGCCCATTAACTCGCATTTTGCACCGGGGTCCGTATAGTCCAAGCGGGAATTCATGAATACTGTATCCCATCAACAATCAATCGTTCCCAGCACGGTTTGATAACACTGCAATCTCTCGCCTCGGCTTTTCGGGGGGGAAAAGCAAAATGTATCTCCAACGTGAACATAATAGCTTAACTGGAGAGAAAAAAACCTAAGATACCACTCCATCTTAATGACATGTTTAGTTTTTTGTATAGCCCATAGGCGGAATGACAAAGAGCTAATAGATCCTGCCCGGACAGCCGCGTGGGGACATTAAAGTATTTTTTTCTGAGCTGAATCAGTAGGGCTATACCTTTTTGCGGAGGAAAGACGGGTACGTGTTTCTCTCAATCTAACCTAACTCCTATCACATTTGTTAGTGTCTTATAGTTGTAATCGAACAGATTGCTTTGGGGTTTGTGCTTTGGGATTGCGCTAGAGTAATGGTACATCTCCACAGACCCAATACGCTTTTGAGCAAATACTAAAACACTCTAATCAAAGAAATATAAGCAATAACGATTTTTTTTTTGGTTCCAAAAACCCCCGAGAAACTCAGATTTACCCGATACATGGATCGCAGCCTCACCCTGATTGCCGGCGTGTAATAACAACGGCTCGAATGCCTCAGCTGTTTTCGTTCTCCGTTCCAGTTCGTGCTTTGTATGCGAATTTCCTCGGGTAGTTGTGTAGGCGCTCGCACCCGTGTTTGCCTGCGCTCGCATCTTTCCATGGAGCGCGCGGTAATGAATGCGATCAATCCTCGATAGAAAAACAAAACAATGGCAGGACATGACAGGAAAACGTGCCTTAAAGGTAGGATACACCATTTGCAGATATCTAAAATATTTACTACCAAATTATTAAGAAATATCTTACTCATCTAAAAGTAAATAATGATTCTAGGCATCCAGCAAAATGATTGCACTAGATATCCTGTAATTATTCTGAAAAATATAATTTTATAAAGAAAAATTCCCGATCGCCGGACGGCGATCGCGAAAACACACAAATAACATAAGAAAAACTGCTCGACGCCGGTTGAAAACAAACGCTGTTTTTCGTGCTTTTCTCGGCATTCATGATTGTAAAACTTCGGACAGGTCAGTGAAACGATATTTACTATAAAACACAACCCCCCAAATCCATGGATGTAGTCGAGTCCATCACAAGTCCCTGCAAGTCCCTGTAAGTCCCTGCAAGTCCATCACAAGTTCTTCAGTTCCAATTCAAATCACAAGCTATTCAAAACAGCTTTGACAAAAGCATTCCTTTGTCATTGTTCATCCAGTTACTTGTGACTGCCTTTATGAAGGGACTTGTGAACGGACTTGCAGGGACCCTGCCCCAAATCTCCCCATTCATGATAATTCAAGCAATTACCAATGGTGTATCCTACCTTTAAGTTGTGAATCTGAACGGGAGAAAAGGTTGTGGTGAAATAGTCGATGACAAAGCGATTGTATTGGTTTAACGTTATTTTTAATTATACTTGGCGATATTTTTTTCTGCGGGTTAGATTCATTAATGTTAGTCATTTGATTTTTCCGGCCGTGGAAATCCAAATAGCAAGAGAGGGTTGCTGAACATCATTGGATGATAGGGGCGCTGTTCGCCATCCAAGCATGTCTAAATTATGTAATGGAATGAGTCGCTTTTAATGGCCCTTTTTATTTTGAGAATTGTTCGTGCCCGAAACCTCGTCACTATGCCACTGGAAAAAAATGTCATCCCTTTCAGATACCTTATATAATGACACGAAACGCGACTGTCCGAAATACCAGGGCCAATTTCATGGAACTGCTAAGCACAAAAAGAATGCTGAGCGTAAAATAAAGTTATACAGACTTTTGCAGGTGATGTACATGTTTATTGTTTGTTTAATACTGGTATTCAGCTGGTTTTTGCTTAGCATGGAAAACACATAAGGTTTTGGCTTGATAAGCTCTGTTCTAATATGAAGCGAAACAGAGGGACGCCCTTTCCTTGTTTGCGTGTTGATCATTGTGTTCCTGCCATTTCGGGCATTTTTTTTAATGATATCTTGGTTGATAATCTGAAGTGTGTATATAGAGACAAAAGGAGGTCTGCTTTGCCTTAAATTGTACTAATTTTTGTGTGCTTAGCACATGAAATTGGCCCCAGCTAGGTATAATGTCAGGTGTGACACCTAATTTGCTAAACAAATCTTAGCATTTTCAACCTCATTTGATTTATCTTTAACCTTTATCTGTTCATTTGCCAAGATCTCGTACGGTTCTCATGAGCCACACCTTGGCAACCGGCAGCGGTACCCGTACCTGTACCGCACCATCATGTCCAACACGGGCTACAACGACCCCCGCCTGCTCATGATCAAGCAGTGGGGTTGGAAGCGGGTTGCTACGCTGGGGCGAACCGAATCCACCATGGTAAGGAGTAGGCCCCTTTTTTTTTTTTTTTTTAATGGCCGCCCGACACATTTTAATTCGAGTCATGTGAATTGAACATGTCACACCCTATCTTCCAATTTAACATTAAAACATAGTTCACCCACGATTAAAAATCAAAATTCACGTAGGCCGATCATGTATGCACCGTACACGACTACACGTCACACCCTAGCCTTCCTATTAGAAAAAATATATTTGCAGAGCATGTACACAGTGATGCTAAAGTCTAAAATACAATCTTAACATTGTATTATCTTTAAAAAAAATAAAAAATAATAATAATTACCAAAATAGTCAAATTTATCATTTTTTTAAAAAGAAAGAAAAAAGGAGGCGGCCCCCAAAAAGGAAGCGGGCGGTGACGCTAAACATGTTATTTGGCCTAATGGCTATCTTATGAGGCCGTGTCTGAATAACCTGGCTACGGAATAAATACCCGCGAATCTATATGGTAGCGTAATTTGGACACGGCCTTACCCCGATACCACTCCCATTCATGGATGTGTAACCGTGTAGCAAATAAAATGTGGACTAAGTAAAGTTAATATACCTGGGGCAGTGTTTGAAAATAGTTAGGTTTTTTCCGATGATTGCCGGCTGGCAATCGATACAAATTTGTACAAAATGTCACCTTTTTAAAAACCACAGCACGACAGGTGCCGTGATTTCGCATGATTTACGTATTCAGAATGCTTACATTAAAGTATTATTTCATAAGCCAGCTGTTTTGTTTTTGTACATTTTGACAAATGGGGTATACTAGTACCTTCAAGTGATTTTCTTTTTACGCCATTTTGAATTGACGTCACTACTCCTTCGGTGAATCCGCGTTGCGTGAAATTGTTTGTCGTTTCTTTTTAGGCTATGGAGGATATGCACACAAAACTCCTCAACGACAGCATCGAGATAATCGCCAAGGAGAATTTCGACGACGATCTGGTACAGCCCTTCAAATTCTTCAAGGTGAACTAAACATTGAAAGCTTTTTTTTTTTTTTTTTAAGTAAATGTGATTTGCCTAAAAGAGCATCACAGTTAGCGTAATGGTCGACCTCCAATGATTTAATTAGAAATCAAATAAATACTTGAAATTGAAAATCAATTTGTTTGTTTGTATTACAGTACTTTTGAATTTCTTTTTTATATATTTTTTTTATTTTAAGGAAAAAGATGTGCGAATAATCGTTGGAAATTTCTACGAATATTTAGCCAAGAAAGTGTTTTGTGAGGTGAGTGATTAAATATGTGTACTGAAATGGTATTTTGGGAGCTTATATTTTTGTATTGTATTTTTTATTTTGTTTTGTTTCTTGCATGAAATGTATCCATCCTTCAATGTATATTGTTATTTGTGTATTAGTAAGTTATGTTTTGTAGTTTTCTTTTTAAAACATCCCGTGTTATATTTTTGTTTTATATTTTACTGCGTTTTTGATATTTTACCTTTTAATTTTCAGTTTGCCCATTTTTGGTTCAGTTCAGACGCTATTTCTTGCTGTTGGCAAGAGATCATGTGTTAGAGACAGATTTTTTTCCCACACGCTTGTTTTTTTGTTTTGCCTTCCAATCAATCGATTCTCACGCGGAGTCATTACGCGATCCTTTCGCGATCAGGTTGATTCGCGCCGCTCCACCGTGTGGGTTGTCGCCACACAATGGATGCTCTCATCGGTGCTGTCTACCACGTGCCTGCACCATTGAAATGGCATTTATTAATCCCTAGACCAATTACCTTTGGCTCAGTCTGTGGATTTTTCTAGTTACGTTTCCATGGCTTTGCGTGTCCGAGACCAACATGCCACAGCTTATCTGCAGTTTCTGCCGGCGGCGCTTTTTGAATCACGCCAGGAATACCATACAAGTCATGAAGCTGGAGAACAATCTTCAAGGGAATAATACCTGTTTTTGCCTTTTCTACATGAAATACAACAAATCCCTCAATGAAAGATTTGTTATTAAACTTCCCGTCAGTTACTTGTGTGCATGACGAGGAATATATATTTGAATGCATGAAAAGGTAGTGATTAGTCTTGCCTAAAGCGCCTTCTTATCTTGCTAACCACATGGAAACGGCAAACATAGTCTTATTACAATCAACTAGTCGCGTAAAACAGAAACAAACTATGATTATGAATATACACAAAAACTAAAAAACTATACAACCAACCACGATTTTCACGAACGTTCGAGTCAGAATTGTTTAAGAAACAGCGACATTGATCACTCTGCGGTTGTATAAATGGTTACTTTGCGATTGAAAACTTAATGATACGTTGAGCTTCGTTCTCCACTGGTCTCATCTCAAGGCTGAAACATTGCTTTAGTTTTTTGAAAACCAAAATTTGAACTTGCATTCGTCACTTCTAGTAAATTACATTTGCATGCACAATAACACGTAGTCCAGAAAATAGCCTAAACATGTTGTGTTTGTCAACGCCATGCAGACAAACGCAAGAAATGTTCAGTTTCTTATTTTTTTTCTATCACAAATCCTATACACTGGCTTCAGTGTGGTTAACCTGGCTTTTCGACGACTCAAAGTGACACAATTTCAGTCTACATCAGGTAGGAATGTTAAAGTACAGATTAGACAATATTGCTGAAACAGCTGAAACGAAGAAATCTCTAGTTTTTTCTTCTTCCATCCCAAATGCCATGACTTAATTGCTCACTGAATGTTTGACCTATAGCTATAATAATAGACAGATGGTGTCCCCTTTTTAACCTCTTTTCTAGGCGTACAGATCCGGTCTGTACGGACCCAAGTACGTCTGGATGATCTTCGGCCATTACAATTCCAAATGGTGGCTAAGCGGGGATTTGTACGGCTGCACCAAGAAGGAGATGAGCGCTGCCGTTGAGGGCGCCATATCAGTCGGCTTCCAGACACTCAGTACCCAAGACGTGGAAACCATTGGCAAAATAGTGAGTTCGGCCAGTAAATGTCTCTTTTTACAAATGTTCAACTATAAGTTCAATGATAAGTTCTTGTTTTAAATGAAGAATAAGCTCAGTTTATTTGTTTATGGTAGACTTGCTCCAAGACCGAGTTTTTCATTTGTTACGGGGCGCACCGTCCGTCTATGCAGTTCATTAATCATCAATACTCCGAAAACGGGCTTATTGAGGGTGCCCTTGATTATCACAAGATTTGTTTCTCAACTCGGTCTTGACGCAAGAGTCACGTGAACCCGTAACATTCTGAGGACCTTCCAAGCATAGCTCAAATAGCTACTCGCTTTTCCGCCAGGAATGAACTGGCCCTAATTAGTATAGGTTTTCCAGACTATTAAACAAACAATCATTCAAACTCACCAACTCTCACATACAATTTCGTCCGAGAAAAAAACATTTACACGCTTTTACCAAACCAATTTAGTTATTTTCTATTCAATTTCAAATTTTGGTCTCTTTATTTAAACACTGTCTCGGGATTATTTACTTAGCATAAGTTTGAAATCGATAAACATATATAAGACGAAATCAATCTCCGAATGCTTTATTTTGGCAACAGCTTAGAAGAACTTGATCTATAATGACGAATATTCCCAAGAAAATGTTTAAATATAGTGACCAAAATTTGAAATTGAATGGATAATGACTAAATTGGTTTGATAAAAGCGTGTACAAAAAATTCTCGGACGAACTTCAATCTAAGATTTGGTGAATTTGAATGATTTTGTTTTTAAATTGCACAGATTGTTTCTTGGTCTAACTTGCCGAATGATGTTTAGTTAAACTACATCACGATCTAGAGAAATTGTTTAGAGAGTACATGATATACTTCGACCTTTTGAAGAAAAAAAAAGTCAGCTTTATACCGACTTGAATTTGTCAGACTCCGTCTGAGTACCGCGACATCATGCTGAACAAGACGGGCACAGACTACCGAGTGGAAATCAGGCCCACACCGTACGCCTACGACGCGGTCTGGGCGGCGGCGCTGGCACTCAACAACTCTATCCACCTCGTCAAACCCAGGACTCTTAACCAGTTCTACTACAACGAGACCGATATACCAAAGGCCATCTGCAGGAGCCTGGACCAGCTCAGCTTCATGGGTGTGTCTGTAAGTGAGACATTATGCAATCACAAGGGCAAACAGAGGGCGCTGTTTACCAGCTGCCAGTGCTTTTTTTAAGTTGTGTTGTCACAATTTGTAGGGCTTGTAATGCGCATTAGAACATGTTATGGTATCTGCGCCAAAAAACACACAATTATTTGTATTATTAATACGAGTAGGGAGCTCAATTCTAGTTTACAACCATGTACATACACCAATCATTCAAAGGCTTTAACCATACAAAGGCATAGCACCCTCAGCTTCACATCTATAATACCGTTACGTCGCCAAACGTATAGTAAAATCCCGTGCATATACCTATAGCAGTGGTGCTGCTAATGAACGGCTGCGGCAGAGTCTAATAGTGAAAGAGCAAATAAAATAGAGATACAACCACCAGAATTGAGCTTTATTATGTCTGACCATAATATCCCGAGGGTCAGCAATACATGAATCTTAGAGGGGGGGGGGGGGGGGGGGGGGGGGGGGGGGGGGGGGGGGGGGGGCTGCAGTTGTTGTATATTGGTGTCCCTGTTACCATCTGATATCAAATTGTGTGAATTTGGGACACTTTATTTTAATGACTTTTATCTTCAGTTAATGTAAAGCAAAGATATTGCCAAACAATTTAAAACAAATAGTTTGAAGTAATTTGAATGATATACAGGTCAGGTGGAAACTGGGACACCAAGTCACACTAATTTTGCCAATACACAAAGTACATTAGACTAGTGTTTGTGGATCTGAATTGTAATTGAGATATCGTTGGTAATTTGCTCTGGCACGGACATTGCAAGTACATGTACACGTAACAAGCATGCAAGGCGATGTATGTATTGGTTCCGCGGCGAAGAGCTCTACTGACCGAGTCAAGTGCGTATTGCCTCCCGGTGATTACCGGCTCATGTTCCCGCGACGATATACTCGAATTAGCTGTCTTTCTGGCCGGCCCCCTAGGGGCAGTCATGACACATGGACCACAAGCCCTAAACCCATCTTCTTCCAACGGCAGGGTCTGGTTTCCTTCGACTCTAACGGAGATAGACGGGGCGAGTTTCGAATCCGGAGAATCATCAGTAAGTATGTAATAAAGCACTATCTCAAAACATGTATTAAATATTTGGGTTGGTTAAAACAGTTGGTTAACATTTTGGGGACATTTTACCTAAAGTTGGAAAAAAAATGTTCAATTTTTTTACCAACTGTTCTGTGATTCACCTGGTAACCAATGGTTGGTTAAAATGAGTAAATTTACCAAACGTTGGTTAAATTTGGTTAAATTTAATTAACTTTCAAAGCAAATTTTTAGGTGATGTATATTGTTTGTGACTGGTATTAAGCTGGGTTTTTTCTTAGCATGAAAAGCACATGGAGTTTTTGCTGGTCACCTGTTTTTACTGGAGTATTATTTGTTTTGTGCTAAGCACTCTTTTGTGCTTAGCAGCTCCATGAAATTAGTTTCTGGTCTCCACAGACTTTAAATGTGTTTTCTTTTCATTTCTACCCTTAGTCACAAAAGATTAACAATAAGCCTATCTGAACTGTTGCATTGGATGGCAAACATAATTGCTTGTGGCTCCGGGGATGTTTCGGCTCAAATTTTAGTTGTATTTGCTGTGTTTTTCCTCCCCAAATCCCTAATGCGTCAAAGTATAGGAATAATCCGCGTGGCAACTGAAGTACATGTATGACTAATCATACATTCTGTTGAAAGAATACGAGTTTCTTATTATAGCTAGTTTTTTGTGTGTGCGGGGAATAGGTCTACGTGATCAGCTTTAGCAAAAATATTACATTAGGGTGAACATTTCAATATTGGGGTTTTGGTATCAGCGTATTGCATAAACAACATGAACAATTGAGCTTTTATTTTGAGGTATGTTTCAAGTTTCAAAAAGTTTCGATAAAATCTGACGCAGTTTACAAACTAATAAATGATATTTTTTATTTTGACAAATAAATTTGTTAAAAAAACCACTCACATTTCATGGTTAGAGACACATACCTACAAATCAAAATGGTTATGTCCAATCCATCATTTTAGACTATACTAATTGCACGTGAGACCTATAATACAGAAAGACCAAAACAAAATCTTTATAGAAGAAAAATGATATCAAGATATCTCGATTAGTCTTATAATTTGGTTTATGTTTTTTCGTTTTCCCGCCAAATTCTAGACGGAACCGACTATGACATTGGCCATTACAACCGGGTCACAGATACCATCAGATGGTACTACACGGAAGAGGAGATATTCGGTAAGTTAACCTGCGTCACTCTTTAGATAAAAATGTGTGTTTACGACCACAGACAAGTATAAAAAACCTGTCATTAGTAAAACAAAATGGTCAATTTATTGCGGCGTTTTACGAAACGAAGGCGCATGATTAGTGCAGTTGACTCTAATAAATATGGTGCTTGTTTAATACGTGTGGAAGTTTTACGACAGGGCCATATGTTATTCCTTCTCAGAAATAAATACCACGCGTGCACGTGTTGCGTTCACTGGTTTTATCGTTCAAGAATTGCCCAGATCCAACCAGGATGGATAACAAAAAACATTACACACCGTATATATTTCCAACCTAAAAGTATATGTCTTCAGTTCATGTTATCGTAGGTTACCGATCAGATGGAAAAAAAACTTATATTTATTGCCGTTGACCAACTCTTCAAAAACGCTACGGTCGTCTGTATAATTTGGGTACTTTTCTTCCTCTTTTTGTTTCGGGTACTGACATTTTGAAGCCTATTATTCTAAATTACAAGCGTCAAGTACATTTGATACCGAATGTATCAGTTAATTTTCCCTTGGCGCAGTTTTAAACACGAGTCCCGCTACCTTGTCAACGTGTGCTAATTCACGGCACCGGCAATTTTCAGCCTAGACGGTATCAAGAAAAATGCCAAGGCGACATTGCCCCGTGATTTCTTTGAATATTAACCATCCATGCCGTTAATAAAACGATTTCCCAGCGGGTTCAGGAACAAACTCTTTAATATTTGGTCTTATAATTGAGGTGGGTCTGGCATAGCGGCTACACCAACCATATTTATGTAAGCAAAGCCTCATTGAATAATCGATGTCGCTATAGTACCCCAACAAATCTGAAGAGTTATCAGAACTACACTGTTCCCGTAGGTCCTATGAAATTATGGATACAGGTAGATTGCATTTCAACACCAGTTTCCGAGAGTGTCTGTTCTACATATTTTATGGGAGCAAAGGAAGGTCATAATGAGTTGAAAATAACGGCAGGATATCGCTTGCCTATAGCTCGGGTTGTGTAAGTTGCGGCAGGGCGACCTAATGACCTGCTTCTATTGCCTCCTCCTCCCCCTCCCCTCCCCTCCTCCTGTCCCCTTCCTCTCTGACTCTGGCTGGCTTGCTTATAATGCTCGAATATACTAGACATCATTTTTGACTTTACTTTTTATTTTACTTCTTCGGAGAGTCTGTAGAGTCGATGACCCGCGATTTACCTGTCCTCCGAGCAAGAGTTACCGACTCCGTAAATCTGTCAGGACTAGTCGAGCCTCTCTTTCTTACTTTGATATGAACACCGGAAAAAAAACCTGTCCATTTTCACGAGGTATTACTTCCCGTTCAAGACATTTACCCGCGTCAACAGAAAACAATCTGGCATCGCAGTCTCAAGAGAATCTGGACCGGAATGGCCAAAAGGAAAAGGAAAAACAATAAAACTCGGAATCAAGTTTGCGCTCGATTTCCCAATTTACCGAATGCCCGCTTAAATTGGGTCGGGAGCTGTCTCTCAGTTTGGCAATAAGAAGAGTGTAATTAAAACTGATCCGTTTATACCCCTGGATACTTTTGCTAGGAAATAGACGGGGTTTCGTTCAATCTATCACGTGAACTTGCTGGGAATCGGGGGCATAATCAAGATCAAGGTTTCGGGGACAAACTTTCTTTGACATCATAGAAGGTCGAACTCCATAATGGTTTTTATCCTCGAGCTTTTTTGAAAATAGCGTGTGATTATCTGACCGTGTTTTTTTCTGGAATGCATTATAATTCGGTTTTGCCCCCACCGACGCATTTGTTTTTTAGATCAGCTTTCAATAATGTTTTTCTTTTTAAATTGAGGATACAGTTAGGTTAGGGCCAGCTTTAGGTCCTGGACTACATTAGTCTGTACTGGTTTAGGACTAGGCCTATATAGCTTTATATTAGGTCCTGGGTTGCAGTTTGGTTTGGGTTAGATTTAGGTCATAGACTTAGGCTACAGTTTTACATTCGGTTTGGTTTAGATTAAGTTTTCGACTAATGTTATGTACTTGGTTGGGGCTAGCTGTAGGTCCTGGGCTATACAGTTATGTGCTGGGTTTATGTTAGATTAGGTTATGTGCTATATACTGTTATTTTCTGGGTTAAGGTTATAGCTTTGTAGATCATTGGCTATTAGGTTTGCTATAGCTTAGGTTTTGGGCTACTGTTCTTTTCTCGACTGGGGATAGCTTTAGGTCCTGGGCTATAGTTCTGTAATGGATTTGCGTTAGCCTAGGTTATGTGCTACTGTTCTTTACTTGTTTGGTGCTAAGCTTAGGTCATGCATGGCAGTTCTGTATGGTTTGGGTTTGCTTATAGGTTCTGGGCTACTGTTCTTTACTTGGTTGGGGACCTTGGGGCTAGCTTTAGGTCCTGGGCTACTGTTCTGTAATGGGTTTGCGTTAGCCTAGGTTCTGTGCTACTGTTCTTTACTAATTGTTTGGTGCTAAGCTTAGGCCATGCATGGCAGTTCTGTAAGGTTTGGGTTTGCTTATAGGTTCTGGGCTACTGTTTTTTACTTGGTTAGGCCAGGGGCCTTGGGGCTAGCTTTAGGTCCTGGGCTAAAGTTATGTTCTGGGTTTGCGTTTTCCTAGGTTTTTGGCTATACTGTTCTTTACTTGGTCGGGGATAGGTTTAAGTCATGGGCAGTTCTGTACTGGGTTTGGGTTTGCTCATAGGTTCTGGCTACTGTTCTTTACTTGGTCGGGGTTAAGTTTAGGTCCTAGGCTAAAGTTCTGTACTGGGTTTGCGTTATCTTAGGTTCTGTTCTACTGCCCTTTACTTGGTTTGTGTTAGCGTTAGGTCCTGGACTGCAGTTCTGTACTGGGTTGTGCAACTTTTGCTACAAAGCAATAGGTTCTGAGCTCAGTTTCGACTCAGGTGGGGACGACACCGTTCGGTCGCGGGCGACATTTTAGTTGTTGGTGGTTAAGGCTTTATCCGCTTTAATCACTTTTGGACTCCTTTTTCTTTCGCTCAGCATTCAGTGGCGGCAAGCCACCGGACGACAACGACATTACGGTGACCGAGTACAACAAGGACTCGGTCTCCTATGAGCTCTTTGTCAGCATGACTGCTTTCTCTGCCGTCGGCATCGCTATGGCTTGCGGCTTCCTGGCATTCAACGTATTCTACAGGAACGAAAGGTGAGTCTAATATAACTATGCAGCCGCGTGAACGATGGGTCGTATATGAATAAAAACTAACATTTAACATTTCACATTTATTTAATTTCTTCAGCGCCATTTCTATTAAAAATATTCAAAAGTGCTGTAGATTATCAACAAAATTGTAAAAAGATTAAATAGCAGTACCAAATTACATTAAAAATTATTAAACATTACAAAAAGATAAAATTTACACAACAGACACAGTAAACAACTAGAAATTACAAAGTCAATAATAAGAACAACATGAGACAAAAAAATTAACTTTGATAAGATAACACAATTACACATAACCCATAAAAACAATCGCCACCAATAATCATTATTAACCACAGCTCAAGAGCACAGGGCATTGGGACAAACAAGGAAGAGGAAAAACCCCAGTAAAACACCAAAATAAGTTAGGGTTAATTATAAAATCGATTAAAAAGATAGGTCTTGATTGGTTGCACGCTTGAACTCCCCTTCATTTGTAATATACTTTAACTGATGTGGCAAGGAATTCCACAATACAGGTCCAGCAACAGCAAATGCCCGGCCATTTAATTTGATCTGGGAACAATAAGATATAAAGTATCATGACTACGTAAGCCATAACTACAACGGGATCTCACAATCAAATCGGACAGAAAAACCGGTGCTTTATTTTGCAAGACCTTAAAAACCAAGAGCAAAATCTTGAATTGAACACGTGCACGAACTGGAAGCCAATGCAAAGCCTTTAGTGAATGTGAAAAACTAGCAAATGCTATGAAGTACAAGCAAAAAGTAAAAGCATTTACTTCGGAGTAAAAGCATTAAGGAAAAGCAAATGCTTCAATTTGTATGAATAAAATAAATTTTTACTGTTTAGCATTTACTGGCTGAAATGCTTCTTACTTGCAGTTGATTGCACAGCCGAATGGTCTAATAGTCTCTATTGTGTGTACGTACATGCACGTTTGTTTATGGTGTAAATCGAGGAGTTTCTTTTGTTCCTCTCGATAATTTCATTTGTTTGTTTGAACGGCTCTCATTGGTTTTGTACACGAATCTCAATCGAGGACGTCCTCGATTCTAACACTAACCCCAATTCAGCTTTGTGTCGCCAGGCATGTGTCCTCCATTTACACCATAAACAAACGCAGGCACACACGCATACATGCTCGTACGCTTTGCAGTCAAGCTGCCCCGTTCTATTCCCAGAATGTTGCAAGAAAATAATGATCGGCCATCCACTTCTCATTTCCTTCCCTAAACCTAGTACAACTGCTTGTATTTTTATCCTACACTCCATCGTCCATATTTATATTTTTTCCTGCCTAACCACATATATAAAAGCTCCTATTTTTCATACTAGTATTTGCTTCTCTGTTTTCAAGGTAGCCCCGACCCAACCTTAAAAAATGACAAGTAAATACTGCAAATCTGAAGCATTAACTCATTTTTATTCATATCAAATAGAGCAAATACTAATATTCTATAGCAAATGCTGGAAAGTAAAAAGTAAATACTTTTAGGCTTTAGCAAATACTTTCCAGTAAAACTTATTTATATTCATACATATGCTAGTAAAAGCATGAAAATTGGTAGTAAAAACAATGCTAGTTTGTATTTATTCGACCCATAATGCTACGGCTAGTGTAGTGTGAAATTTGGACTCTGTGGAATAGAGATGCATTGGTTGTTGCACAAGTAACGAAAATGAATGTCTGTGATAGATCATAATACACGCGTTGGGATTAGAACCCAGAGATCAGATTTCATGTGACTCCAAATTTCATTTGACACCGGCAGAAAACCAGCAAACACAAAAACATTGTAAAAACAATGTTGAAATGTTATTGTAAATGTTATGATAATGTTCCCTTGTATTTTGTTATACGTTAAAATGTGTGGTATTAAAAATGTAACAACATTTGGAGACAAGATCATCAAAATGTTTTTAAAACGTTTTAATAGACGTCCTAAAACTGTTTTTTAAAATGTTAATCGAACAGCGAACAAATGTTTTAAGAATGTTTATCAAACAATAATTGTTTGAAAGCAAATGAAATGATTCTATAGACGCACGATCTGAAATGTTAAAGGCGCTAAGGGTATGACACTAAAGCTGTATTCCACAGCGACCGATGTAGTTTTGCCAAATAATACAACATGAATGGCCGCCAGCATTTTTGTATCTTTTATTCCCAATCGCACCAGATCGGATCAAATCGTTGTCAAGATATCAGACATTTTGCCTCCCGCCTGTAAAAATATCCTTGACGTAAAACGGTCCCTTGTTGATAACCTGTCGGTTATTATTGCCCTGCATGCTCCTTTCGTCTCTCCTTATCGCACGTCTGTCCTCCAAGTGAGCACGTTGCTGTCTGAGTAGCCAATCGCCTACCGACGAACATCGCACGATACCTGGCGAGTTCAGCAAACTCAAATACAACTGCAATAATTAAAAAAGCCACAGCCACGAAAATATATACCGCGCATCAACCCAGCTATCCTTTCTAAACTGGGATTTTTTTTAAATGTTGTGTTATTGATGTGTAGAACGAGTTACGGGGTCCACTGCAAGGCGACTGCAGATACATGTAATTATATTTGTTCTTAATTGGAAACAAATCCATGGAAGGGATTTGCGGCCCTAAGATAGGACTACAAAGGACGTAGCTCGTATCTCGTGGCATTACGGAGTTAGAGGTGGAGGTACCGCGCGAGGCCAGTCAGATAGAAAATGTTAGTAAATCACGTGTTATGAGCTGGCCTTTTCTCATGATTTTTTCATTATTTTTCCTAATTGAAATAAGGCTCCAGCCCCCCCCCCCTTTTTTTTTTTTGGGGGGGGGGGGGGGGGGGGGGGAGGGGGAGCGGGGGCGGGTGGAGGGTTTAGAAAGACGCAATTTGAGGCCCTTTTTTTTTTGGGGGGGGGGGACCAAAATGAATGAATTAAGACTTCGAGATGACTTGACAGCAGTCCTTTTTGCATCACGTAATAATAGCCACATTCTTACCTTTTTGTGGTCTGTGAAATGTGTAAAATGTTGTAATTGCCCCAAAAAGTTAGAATTAGGACATCCGATCAGTTAAAAGGCATTTGACATTTAGACAGAACGGAGGATAATACTTAATAGTGTCAATCTCCCAACGAAATGACTTATGCGCAGAGAATCGCTAGGTATAACACCAGTGGGTGCAAGTAGGTATATCGTGTGTATTCTACCTCTGCTTTGGATGTCCTATCTATCAAGCAGCTTCGATTTGGCTAGGTACAAAACAAATCAATATTTTCTGAAGCGCACCCGTCACGTTTGGAGCGCCGTAATTGCCATGGTTCTGTCCCCATCACGGCATTCACGCAGAGTTTGGAGTGGTCATCGGTTTCAAATCGATGTCCAAGTCCGGCCGTTCGGGTACAAATGAAAGCTTCAAAAATTCCCTCGCAGTATCGTTCGAGTGGCTTGTCTGTGGATCAACTTCAGGCATAACCAGGGCTGCAGTTTGCCCATGGGTATCTCACCTATATACACAGCTGTGCACCGCTGGCAGATCAGCTGTAAATAGCTCGCCCGATATTCAGAGGCAATCCTATTTTGTTCCCCTTTTGGGCTTCTTCTGCGGCGGTACACTTCATTCTATAGGGATCACTGTCCGCCGAGTCTAAATGTCACAGGGTTAGGGTCTTAGATTTAGTGGGAGGAACAAGCCAAATTTGTATCAGTTGTCTTAAAAAACTTAAGGGTTTTTCCTGTTGATGTTTTATGTTTGTATACATGTGTGTGCGCCATAGTTCGTGAATTGCCATTACGACCGAGGATTCCCTATTGTGTTTTCCTTTATTCCTTTACTGAAACCTAACCCCGTTGCTTTACGCTTATCTTGCCGATCGAGGACAAAGAAACCGTCCTTCGAGGATCTTTTGTTCCCTTTGTTTTCTTTTGTTTTTCGATCCTCGATTGCAAAAGGAAACAAGCACATACACACTTGTTAATAAGCATTCCACAATCCATACAACTCCTTCGCTGAGATTATAAAAATTATCCCAATAATACAAAATCAACTTGAAACAATTGAGATCGGGAAATCGGCATTATTTGGACATAACAGAATATAATTCGGTAAGGAAGTACATTGGCATAGATTTGATCCGATAATACGGAATGCAATATTAATACAGCTCTTAAAATTAATACAGCTCTTAAAATTAATACAGCAAATCAATCATTTTTTTATGAGCACCGTGCATTTAAAAACAGCATATTAATATTTATAAACTCTCAGCGTCAGTTATATTACGAAAACTGATATGAAACATGCAAAATGCATGAAGTAATTTAAAAAATGTTTTTCTTTATGAAAATGTATAACTTAAAATAAATAAATTGTAAGATGTATTTTCAAGGTAGTATACACCATTGGTCATTGCCTGAATTATCATGAATGAGTAGATTTGGGGGGTTGTATTTTATAGTAAATATCGTTCAACTGAGCTGTCCGAAGTTTTAGAATCATGGATGCCGAGAAAAGCACAAAAAACAGCGGGTTTTTTTCAACCGGCGTCGAGCAGTTATTCTTATGTTATCTTTGTTTTTTCGCGACCGCCGTCCGCCGATCGCGAATTTTTCATTATAAATTACAGGATATCTAGCGCAATAATTTTGCTGGATGCCCAGAATCAACCTTTACTTTCAGATGGGTAGGATATTTCTTAATAATTCGGTAGTAAATATTTTCGATATCTGCAAATGGTGTATACTACCTTTAATGTCTGAAATACGAATCTGAAGTGCTTTGGAACAGACTATTTATACGAAACGTCACTTTGATGGGCTTTATGTGTTTGCAGTCAAACATCTTTATGATAATGTTGCAAAGCTAGAGTGGAGTATAAGTACAGTGTACCAGCAAATGATTATAATTGAGTTTGAAAAATTATTTCATTCAACAGTATACCACTTCAGTTAAAGGTAGGATACACCATTGGTAATTGCTTGAATTGTCATGAATGGGTAGATTTGGGGGGTTGTATTTAGTAAATGTCGTTTAACTGACTTTTCCGATGTTTTACTATCATTTTACTATCATACCGAGAAAAGCACGAAAAACGACGTTTGTTTATAACCGGGGTCGAGCAGTTATTCTTATGTTATCTTTGTTTTTTCGCGATCGCCGTCTGGCGATCGCGATTTCTTTATAAAATTATATTTTTTGGAATAATTACAGGATATCTAGCGCAATCCTTTTGCTGAATGCCTAGAATCATTATTTACTTTCAATTTAGTAACATATTTCTTAATAATTCGGTAGTAAATATTTTCGATATCTGCAAATGGTGTATCCTACCTTTAAAGGTAAGATACACCATTGGTAATTGCTTGAATTATCATGAATGGGTGTATGATTGGGGTTGTATCGTTTAACTGACCTGTCCGAAGTTTTACAATCATAGATGTCAAGAAAAGCACGAAAAACAGCGTTTGTTTTCAACCGAGGTCGAGCAGTTATTCTTATGTTATTTGTGTTTTTTCCGCGAATTATCTTTATACAATTATATTTTTCAGAATAATTACAGGATATCTGGCGCAATAATTTTGCTTGATGCCTAGAATCATTATTTACTTAGTAAGATATTCCTTTATAATTTGGTAGTAAATTGTTTCGATATCTGCAAATGGTGTATCCTACAATAATAGTCTGACTAATTTTTTTTTACAAATACATGCCATAGGCCTACATGTATTTTAACAGTGCTGGTTGGCTTAACAAAAGAAGGATCCTTTACATTTTAATATAGCTTCTTTCCCCCGCTGTTTTCCATCAAGAGTCAGTCGATTTGTTTGCCTTTAATTGCTTTCTTCTCCCCCCCCCCCCACCCCATTTGTTTCTCACCAAACTGTGATTATGCTAATCTTGTGATTTCAATCCTTTGCCGCAGGCTGATTAAGATGTCTAGTCCCAACCTCAATGATCTCATCATAGTAGGCTGCATCATGACGTACGGGACGGCCATCCTGTTGGGGGTAGACGCCAGACTGCTCTCCGATAGCCAACTGCAGATTTTGTGTCGGGTACAGTGCGCATTAATTCCTTTCACCCTCTGGACTTAAAAGAGAGTCTCTTTTGAATATGAGATTCAAGATTATATCAAGTTTTTCCAATTGTAACTTTAATTCAGTGCACATTTATTGGGAGATTGTGTATAGTTACGGGCCCCTGTTTAGAGTAAAGAGTGTTTTTATCATTCCCAAAATGACTTTATCAACCTAAAGCACTTCCCTCAACGCTAATGACACAATTAAAAATAGATTTGTGGGTATAAATGTGATTTTTGTTACGGCTTACGTGTTTGTTTTCTTGCGAGTAAACGCGGTTTTGCGTGTTGTGTCGCGGTAATTTTTCGTGTTGCATTTTGCAAATTAATGCCGTCTATTTACAACATATTTGTTTGTTAATGTCGCAAGCTAGTTTTATAAGTCTAATAAAAAAAAGGGGATTATCTTCTTTTATAGGAACGGGGCCCGTAACTATATATTCGCTTATTTTGGGGGTATTGTGATCCTTCTCTGTGTGTAGGTTGGGTTATCCTATACGCCTTAAGGATTTAGTATATAGGATAACAGGGGATTAGTGATAACAATGACCCCGAGGACCTGAACCGAGTCATCGTGTACAAACCTCATGGGAGCAAAGAAAACACAAATGGGAACAATAGGGGAACCTCATGAGTATACATGCGTTTGTTTATGGTGTAAATGGAGGACACATACCTGGCAACACGAAGGTGAATTGGGGTTAGGGTTAGAATCGAGGACGACCTCGATTGAGATTCGTGTACAAAACCAATGAGAGCCGTCGGAAAAAGTTAGAGTACAAACAAAGGAAATTTTCGAGAGGAACAAAGCAAACTCCTCGATTTACACCATAAACAAACGTGAGTGGTTATGTCTGTGTCTGTTTGTATGTCTTATGGGGTAAGTAACTGAATGTAACAATATGAACACAATGCTACCCAGCGAGTTCCTAATTAGATATCCAGGTACCATATCGCTATATTTTGAGATTTTAGAATTAAGGTCGGACAATAGAGGTATATCGTAACTATACAAAAATGTGCGGTTGTGTTGTTTAAACCAGCTCATACCCAGTCGGCAAAACTATGTTTCAAAAAAACGCGTGTGTTGGTGAAGTAAAATGAAATATCCAAACACGCGTTTCAAATGAACACGTGTTTAACAGTAGTTTCAGGCACGCATATTACATCGTAATACGTCTAGAACACATTCGAAACGCGTGTTTGGATATTTCATTTTACCTCGCCAAGACACGCATTTATTGTTACTTAGGCCTATTAACCCGTGTTTGAAACATAGCTTTGCCGAATGGGTATAGTCGCTACAAATCGTACATGTAAAGCATTTACATTTTGAAACACAGACGACACATACAGACAAAATTGTTTACAAGGATATCATATCCAAATACGAAGTTAACTATTCCGATAAATGTATAGTCCGATGTAGACCAATCCTGTTTCTCATCCGTGTAGCGAATGGAATTTAACACCAACCTTCAAGACAAACTGTACAGACTACATGCACTACCGGGCTTGCCTCAACGCCACCGCCTATTTAAAGTAGTATACACCATTTGCTTTTGCTGTAATTTTTGAAAATGGACGGGTTAGGGATTTATATTTTATACTAAATATTGGGACGCGGACCTGTTTAAAGTGTTGTGTTCATAGAAGCTGGGAGAACGAAGAAAAACAGTGCAGTTCTTGCAGTCTGGTTCCTGGACTTCAGGTTTTTACAACGATTGCGGCCGCCAATCGTTGATAACAAATTGCACTTTTCTTGAAAACCATGCACGTCACATCAGTATACCCAGCACGATATGTGGCAGAGGGGTACCCCCCTCTTAACCCTATACTTTATACACACTCATCACTATTGTAACCTAACCCATCCCCCCTTGAAACCTAAAAGGAATTCCTGAGATTCCGGGAACACAATGGTCAACACAAAAGAGGGGGGTTTTCTCTGCCACATATCGTGCTTCATATTATGTACATCAGGTACCGTGCCTTGCTCTATGATGCTTTAGACTGTTATTCACTTTCAGTCAAGTAAGATATTTCATATTAAAACAATGTTTTGTTTGTGTATGTTTGAAAATGATGTATACTACCTTTAAATGATGAAGTTCCATGGTTTTTTGGTCATTCCTATGAAGCCCGCGGTCTTGCAAGTGATCCGGATCGTCCTGCTGGTCTTGCACGTGCGCACGCACGTGCGTCCGTAATCTGTTTAGCTTGCGTGCGTGTCTGCATAACATCGTTTGAATTACGCTCATAACTGACATTGTATATATTTGAAAGAGATGGGGAATATAGAGATCAGTGGTATAAACAGACGTACGGAGTCAGGGCATAAAGACAGTTCACTCGCCTCGATGTGCGCGCCCGGATTAATTTGACATTAGCCAGGCCCATAATAATGCGGAATAGTCGTTCGCGAACCTCGATGCGAAACGGGTTCATGCCGCGCCGGCATCTTTGGCATCTGATATTTCCGGCCTCGCTAGCTGAGAGCCGATCGCTGACAGATATTTCCGGGCTTGCTCTTGACGTGCTATCTGTCATCCGTTTTGAATCTCGAAAAAAAAACACGACATCTGGCGCAAACTGGTTAAAGGTTGGATACACCATTTGCATATATCGACTTTTTTTTACTACCGAATTATTAGGAAATATCTTACTTATTTCAAAGTAAATAATGATTGTAGGCATCCAGCAGAATGATTGCTCTAGATATCCTATAATTTTTTTTTTTTTTAAATATTCAAAAAACTCATCGCGAAAAAAACAAGAACAACATAAGAATCACTGCCCGACGACGGTTGAAAACGAACGCCGTTTTTCTGGCTTTCCTCGGCATCCATGATTGTAAAACTTCAAACAGGTCAGTTAAACGATATTTACTATAAAATACAACCCCCCAAATCCACCCATTCATTATAATTCAAGCAATTACCAATGGTGTATTCTACCTTTAAATAAAATCAACAAGACATTGGTTTTCATAGTTCAGATTTGTGACAAGTTGAAATTAAATGTCAAAAACAAAACGAGAACAGAATAAGAACTAATTGGTGGTTTTCTTTAACTAAAGGAAAATTTAAAAAACACTTGCAAATCGATGCATTTTTAAAGATAGAAAAAGGGACACGGGGTTTACCAATATTTGGATGGAGGTGACATTTGTAACACTCAACAAAATCATGGTAAATTGGCTGAAGAAAAAAACCACACCAGTTCCGGGTCAAAAATGACACTTTCGGGTCAAATTGACACATTACCGATTCAATGTGACACACTTGTCCCTGTTTTTTGTTTGTTACCCAGAAAGTGTAATTTGGGCCCGGGAAAAATGTCCTTTTTGACCCGGAAAGGGGTTAGATCAAAGAAACCCAAAAGTCGGGGTCAAATTGACCCGGGTGTTTTAAGAGTGCACAATTCAACCCTAGCCACACTAGTGGGGCTACCCTTATTATAACCCTGTCGTTTTGGTTGGAGAACAGTGCCTTCAAAAATGAGCATGCTTTAATTATAATAAGACTGCGTGCGTGAGGTCCACACTGTCATGTTTAATAGACAGACAAATATTAAAGGGATCGTATACGTTTGGTAATTACTCCAAATATTAATGGCAATAAAAACTTACTTGGTGAGAAGTACAGCAGCTTTGGATGGTATAATGCATTTTTAGAAACTTTTCACTTTGAAGTACTACGGTTATGGAAAAAGATATCACTTTTTATTCCCAACAATTTGAATCTGAGAAGCGTTGCTGCAGTGACGTTTCTCAGAATGTGTATTCCAATGCAGATTATTTTTCCGGCGTGGGCGTAACCGCTCCAGATTTTCGGCAATATCTCAAAATCGCTACCACCTTTTGAAATAAATTAGGTTCTCCGTAAGCGTCGTTTGAATTGGCCAACGAGCAATTGGGCTCAAATTTCGTCGCCCAAAGCGTTCTAAAAAAAGACGAGAACCATTGACAAAACAATGAAGTGCTGATAGACAAGACTAGAGTGACGTTCACGGAAGAAGTGCAGTTATATTTGCACTCTGAAGAGAGACTAGAGTCGTTAGTATAGAATAACGGAAATCAGAGAAGCACTCAATGTTGTGGTGTGTGTTTTTTTGTACTCTAAGGGTTTCGAGAAGAAGAAAAAATGATTGAATTATTTGAAGTTGAATATCGTGCCAGTGACGGTATAGCTATATTTGCGAAGTAACAAAACAATGCCTACAGGGGCGGATCTAGTATAAGTATCAGGGTTCCGGGAGGCATGCCCCAGTTTGTTTTCTTCTTAAAATCTCCTTTGATTTATCCGGCATTCAAAGGCAATTTCTCAATAGATTTCGGAATTGGAGCAGTTTTGTCTGCTTTATTTTACTAGTATCGGGTGATCGGGGGAGTCCCGTGGCCGGGCGGTTAAGAACCCGGTTTTCTGTTCCGCAGAGCGTGAGTTCGAGTCCCGGTGTCGACACGTGTGTCCTTAAGCAAGGCAATTAAACCACTGTTGCTTCGTCCTTCGGATGGGACGTAAAGCTGGAGGTCCCGTGTGTTGTGTAATGCACGTAAAAGAACCCAGACAAAAACTTATCGCTAAGAGAAGGGGTTTGCCCCGGTGTTTCTGGAGGATCAAGACAGCTACCTTCTCGTGGTGATCCGGCTAAGAGAAAAAAAGACCTCTCGAACTAAAGCTGTCAATCAGGACTTCGGTCCATACGCATTATTATGTATAGGAGAATACACGAGAAAGTGTGGATTCGTAATTACGAATTCACGAGGCGCGAAGCGCCGAGTGGATTCTTAAATACGAATCCACACTTGTGAGTGTATTCTCTGACTTAAACCATTGCATCAAAAGAAGTATTGTTATTAACTACCCAGTTGAGTGGAGATGAAAAGGCATGCATGTATCGTGGCCATAGACGTAATTTACATAAGGCCAACTAAAAAAAAAAATATGTTTAGCGTCACCGCTCGCTTCCTTTTTTAGAGGCCGCCTCCTTTTCTTTTTTTTCACAAAAATAATACATTTTATTATCTTTAATTTTTTTAAAATAATAATAACTAGAACTACGTCTGTTCGAGGAACAGAACATAGGGCCTTTTCGCATTTCCCCCCCGTAAAAACCATTCAAAAGGAATTTTAAACACATTAAAAGTAATCAAAACGAATTTAGGTTATTTAAACAGATTAAAGGTAATTTAAAGTGATTAAAACGATAACGTCACACATTTGTAAACTTTTGGTGAACTACCTAACCAACCCAATACACAATTATTTTTATTTTAGCATGATCCGTTGCTGAGATATGGCTTCAAGGTCTTAAAACGTAATAAATCACTTACAATTGAATGATGGCTTCAAGTCTTTTCATTTTAACTTCCGGTCTGGTGACGTCATATTTTTTTTCTCCAGGTCAAATTGTTTCTAACATGAAGCTATTATATACATCAATTATAAAATGATTTCAGCAAACTTCACCACACACATCAACTGAATATTAATTTTGAACCTGCCGCCATAGGGTGCTATAACATGTTATGACGTCGCCGGTAATTTTTTTGAAAAGTACATCTAGCCAAACACTAACATCGTTTAAAGTAAGTTCATATCATTTTTCACTTTCAAATTATAAGGCACTTTCGGTTTGGACCGAAAGGAAGGGTCACGTGATTTCTCACACACGAGATAAAATGAAGATCCTGGATTATCCTATCAATTGCCACAAACCTAAAGTCCCGGTCTTTTGCGCGTGATTTGTTATTGATTTTCAAAGATTAAATAAATTTAATATGACGTCACGTTACCCCCTGATGACGTCACCGTGATGTCTGTCTGCTAGACACGAGCTCACTATAGGGTCTTCACTTGGGTAAAGTTTTGTTTGGATACGACTTGTTATGAAAAGTGCTTGTATGAAAGAACGTGTACAAAGTCTATTGCATTTTGGTCCCAAAAAGAAAAAGAAAAAAGAAGTAAAACAAAAATCAGAACAAAAACAAAGGCTTTTTCGCAAAATTGCGAAAAAGCCAATTAAAAAAGATAATACAATTTTAAGATCGTAATTTGGACTTTAGCATCACTGTGTACATGCTGTGAAAATATATTTGTTTCTAATGAGAAGGCTAGGGTGTGACGTTTATGGTGCATACATGATCGACCCACATGAATTTTTATTTGTTTTAATTTCAAATAGAAAGATAGGGCGTGACATGTTCACTACATGACCCATATTAAAATGTGTCGAGCGGCTATTAAAAGAAAAAGAAAAAAAGGCCTCCTCCTTCCTTCTAAAAAAAAGACAAACATGTTTTTTTTATTATTTGGCCTAAAGGGAGGTTCTCGAGGCTCTTACGTAACCAGAGTTGGATTAGGGTTGAGGAATTGAATAACCGTGGATTCGTAATTGTTACAAATGTAGGCAAGATAAAAACCGTTCCGAATCCACACTTTACTAAAGATTCGTAGATACGAATACACTGTTATTGTCCAAAGCGTTGATTCGTAGATACGAATCCACACTTTTAACAATAGCGTGACGTCATAGCAATGGTTTAAGATCGGGGGAGAGTTGCAACCTCGCCCATAATATCCGCCACTTTTTTTAGTTTCCATTGTCTATACAGATTGAAATGTTGTGTATCAGTTCCATCCATTCTTAGTTTGTAACTTGAAAATATTATTGGTTCACAAGGCAATACCGTATTTCAAATGTTGCAGTCTCTTCATTATTATCTGGTACCGCCAATGACTTGGATGTAATAAAACATTGCCCAACCCAAAATACTTACAATTGTTAGACACATGCCTACCAATCAAAGGGTTATTTTCAACCAATCTGTTTATAAAGTGTAAGTAATACTAATACTAATTACTAGGATGTCACGGTGACTGGTTTTTACAAGTTATTGGTGTCCAGCACATAAATTGTTTTACTGTTCAGCAGCACAATGGAAGTATCCTTAGGGCAGTAGTAGTATCATACTGCTGAAGCGCTATATATATAGGGGACGAGATTGAAGGGCGATCCTATAATTATATGGTATTCTGTCTTTGTTCCCAGGTTCGGGCGTGGTTGTTTGGCATCAGTTTCACCCTGTCCTTTGGAGCCATGTTTTCAAAGACCTGGCGCGTGTACAGCATTTTCACCAACAAGAAGTTACAAAAACGGGTAGGTTTGAGATTGTAATTATGCTTTGTGCAAACTTAAATGGGGCTCTATCCCAACCCGGCTTACAAGACTTTATTCACGAGTCGGCCATGTTAATTTAAAAGCGAGGTGAACATAAATTGTATGTTTCGCATACAACACATTCAAATATTTTCAACCACATTAAACAAAAACTTGGAACGCACAATAGTCTGGCATCGCATCGCATTCAACAGTTTACACTCTATAAAACGGATTCAGGGAATACGATCAAAATGGCGTCCTCGTGTACTAGTAAGTACAAATCTTATACAGAGCACCACGCAGTAAGTATAGGCCCATATAAAACGGACAAACATACCTCTATAGCCCAAAGCCAAAACTACCTATATCTATGAAAAGATAATCCTTTTGGAAAAAAAATAATACAAATATTTCCTAATTTGGTCTAATAGGTATTGCTTGAGACCCTACCATGGTGTCTTTTTCTTCCAGAAAGACTCCTTATTCGTTATACCAATTTCAAAGATGTGATGAATGGCAAAAAGAATAAAAAACACGCTGAGCCAATAATTCAGTTCGGTGTCTCGATAAGGTAGTTCAGGCCAAAGGTATTTCGGGGTAAAACCGTTGACGTCATGTCACGCGATGTCCAATACACAAACGCGCACTCATTGCACGTGCACGTCATATGACCACTTGGCCATAGCGAATTATATATCTATGTACTTGGTGCGTCCATACGCGCGTTTTAGTTATCCCGAATGACCCGTACGTACGTGACCCATACCTTTTTACACCTGCGCAGTAGCATTGCCGAACTGGCGGGCACCCCTATGTATCAGGCCTTACGCCGAAATGGCTATATTAATCTGTATACTCCCCAGGGAGCTAATATGGTATATATAATGTTTCATTGGCCCAGTGAGCAGGGGTAATAATACTGTAGCGCCGTGAGTACCAGTATTGGTGGGTACGTGCGCCTTAAATGTGCGGTGCTTATATAGCGCTTTATCACCAAAGCCTTAAAGCGCTTTACATTATTACCACGGTCATTGGGCCTATGAAACATTCCAAATACAATCTCAGCTCCCTAGGGAGTATAATTACAGCTCAATGCTGTCATTTAGGCACAAAGCAGCTAAATCAACCACAAAACCATCTCTGCCCTCACAGGTACTCATTTACTCCTGGGTGGAGAGAAGCAATGAGTGTCACGGTGCCTTGCCCAGGACTCGAACCCACAACCTGTAGCTTTACCTACAGATTACAAATTCAATGCTCCAGACCACGAGACCACGAGTACCAGTATTGGTGGATGCGTGCGCTTTAAGTATCCCTTATTATATCGTAATGACAACACGTCATCGTAAACCGTCCTGAATAAAAGATCGCAGAGAAAAATACATGTCAGGCTGATGATGAAAAATAAATAAAATATCCTGATACCTTCGAGTGTGTAAATCGGGAATAACTTAGAGGTATAGCCAACTAATAGATTGTTTTGTCTCGATTGGGCAGGTTATCAAAGATTATAAGCTGTTTGCAATGGTGGGCGTTCTACTGCTCATAGACATCGCGATCCTGGCGTTATGGCAGATCTTAGACAACGTGTCTGTCACAATCAGAGTACTCAGCGTAAAGGTAGGCAGTATAAGAATATCTTACGTAGCATTTGCTTAAAAAGGTCGATAAAAACAACAACAACAACAACAACACAACAGCGAGTGCAACAATTCTTCTGACTACTAGTACACAATACTCTAAACAAAATCCTTGGACGGAATTTGAGCCTGTTTTCTGTTTTGTTCCATTTTTATTTTACCATTTTACATTTCTTTCTTGACATTTTACATTCCCATTTGGACAAGTTTTAATTATTTTATTTAAAAAAAAATTTAAAAAAAATCGGCAGCCATATTAATGTCACTGATGAGACCAGCTAACAATAAGTTGACATTTGACTTTTACAACTGGGCATTTTTTACATTTTCGTCAAAACATTTTACATTTGGAAATGTCCGTATACGTACGCGCACGAGCCCGCAACAGTGTGGATATGGGTGGGCTGATCATGGAGAAATAACTCCCTGTGTCTTATTTCTCCATGGGCTGATACAGTTCCCAAAATGACCTAGTCCAATTTGGAACGCTTGGTGGCAGCAGACGCAGCGGCCCCTTTCGATTGTTTACGGAGATACAGTCGGCATATGAAATTCTGGTGGCTATGGTGGCCCTGAAGGGACTACGCAGATCGTTAATTTTGACGTCAATATTCACGACAAATTTCACGACTTTCCTCAAAGTCGCGAATATAGACGTCAATGTTGACGTCAATATTAACGACTTTCTCCAAAGGTCGCGAATATTGACGTCAAATTTGACGTCGATATTCGCGTCAAATTTCACGACTTTCCCCGAAAGTCGCGAATATTGACGTCAATATTCGCGACAAAATTCACGACTTTCCTCAAAGTCGCGAAAATTCGCGACTTTGAGGAAAGTCGTGAAATTTGTCGTTAATATTGACGTCATTATTCACGATCTGCGTAGTCCCTTGAGGGCCACCATAGGTATATAACCATTTAAAACAACACTAGTTTTTAAATATTTGAGAGTCTGGTAATAAATGTCCGGGCCTCGCTATCAGTAGGTTGTGTGTCCCAATCCTATTGGTGTTTCTTTTTTACTTTGTGGTTTTAGATGATTATTTTTAGAGGGAAAATAAGTTCTACAAGCCTGACTTGAAATTCACTTTGTAAGAATCATGTGCAAACAAATATGTATGGAGTTTTGTGTATGGTTGAGGAAGCTTCATGCGAGTGAAGCCTTTGTAATTGATGTAGCCCCATAAATATGTGTGTGCGGTTGTGAACCCGAATTTAGCTTCATGCGTGTGATTGCACAATGCCTCTTTTTACGTCATGTTTACGCATGCTCAAAATGACACAAAGAATACACAACGGACCAATGTCTTTGCCACCATTCGTCTTAAAACTCGCCCATTCCATGGAGCTGCTAAACACCAAAATCCTGGTATGCAAATTAATGTTTATGCTTAACACACAAAATATCAGCAGGGCACCAATCACGAGCAATAAACTTCTCGTGAAAATAAATTAATTGGCTGGTAACCTATTTCTGCTAAGCAAATGTTTTCCGTGCTTAGCAAGTTTAATGCCCTTGCTGTATTAATTATTTAGAACCTTTCTTTCCGTTGGCCTGTTACATAAGCAATAAATCAAAGTTGTTGCCAACTTTTGACCTGATTCGATTTTTTTGGGTGACTTTTTTTTCCATCCTGTCCCTCATCAGGATGACCCAGAGAGACCGAATACCATAGTGGTACTACAGCAACACTACTGTACGGGCGACCTGTCCATGTACTTCACATGGGCCGTCTACATCTACAAAGGCTTGCTGCTTGTTTTTGGTGGGTTTATCGTCTGGCAAACGAGGTATGCATCTTTAATGTTATCTCTCTTTATTGGATTAACAATTGAAATAATAATAATAATAATAATAATAATAATAATAATAATAATAATAATAACTAACCGAAAATGGTACATTTGGGAGACCTCTCCATAGAGACGTGCACACAATTTTCCATTCTTTATTGTAACCTAACCCGTTTTTACCTAGTGCTTTTTCCACGAAATTTCATATTTATGCATTTTGGACCCTACTCTATCGATCTGGACTGTTAAATGTTTAAAAATGTATCTCCTTCCTGTAGATTGGAACGTTAGGTAGACCTCGAAATGTCTCCCTAATGACCGTGGTCTCCCTAATGTTGTTAAAATTACGCAAAATGGTCTCCCAAAGGGTACTTATTCCAAGATAAACACAATTTGTCCTTCCAATTTTGGTTTGTTATAATGAGGACGAAATATACACCCAAACATGCTTAGTTTTGTTAATTGAAATGTAAAACCAATTGAGATATATTTGTATTATTTGAGGGAAGTTGTGTTTAGGTGTCACGTTAAGCAAATGCATTGACTGGATTGGTAACATTGACTGATACACCCGGTTCAGACAGGCGTTCCAGAGTCGCGCCGAACCAAATTGAAATCAAGTCGCTCCGGAATCGCTTGAACAATTCCACAGTCGATCTTTTGCCATCTAGCGTGCCTAATTCCTCCTACTTGTTCTAGACGTCGGACTTTTGACGGATTCAACTCATCCGGTTCGGCGCCACTCTGGATCTCCGTAGCGTTCGGTTAGGGCATGCAATGGGACACTTGCACGGTTCATGCATGGTTTGTATTGTTTGCGCTAGTATAGTAATTTGGGCACTAATTAAAATAACATCAGTTTTGGGGGGAGAAAATTGCCCATAAGACTGTTGGCACATTTATATTCAAGTGAAACTAGCGATTGTCTAGGCCATGTATTAACCAGTTCGCGCCGGGATTATTTTGAGATTGACCGGACCCAGGCACGGGATTGTTTTTTTACAAACCTCGATCCAAGACAGGTTCAGGCCGGCATCTGTGGGTAGCACAACTTGATATTTGTGACCCAGCACGAGTAAATGAGACACTTTGAGGCAAAAATGAAAATTGAGATTTTGATTTCATCATTTAAAGCTTGTTTAGCCTTAAACGATGAAATCAAAATCTCAATTTCAATTTTTGCCTCAAAGTGTCTCATTTACTCGTGCTGGGTCACATTTACGGTCTCGCTCGTCGCGAACCGGTCGCTGACAGATATTTCCGGTCTTGCTCGTGACGTGTTTATCCGTCATCCGTTTTAAATTCCGGATTTGTTGTATACACGGCATCTGTCTCGAACTGTCTGTACACTTACATGCCATATTACAGTTGTTTCACTCTTTTCTCGCCGCCCATTTATTATTTAACCCCGAACCCCCTATCCCGCCAGAAATGTAAGCATACCGGCCCTGAACGACAGCAAGTACATCGGGCTGTCCATCTACAACGTGGTGATTTTCAGCGCGCTGGGGGTGCCGCTGTCGTACCTTCTGGCCGACAACAACGGCTACACGTACGCCATTGTCGGGGGTCTCATTGTCTTTTGCACCACGCTCACGTTATGTCTACTATTTCTTCCCAAGGTGAGAATATAAAATCCGCTGCCTTATATTTTGTTATGTTAAACATGTTACGGTCGATAGTTTGGATAAAAATCGGTGGAACGCCGCTATACCGAACACCGCTATACCGAACGTTCGGCTGTACCGAACACCGCCGAACATTCGGCTGTACCGAACAAGATACTTGGCTCCCGATATTTATGTACACAAATACCGAACATTGTTGTCGACAAGAATCAACAGATTTAACAGAATACACCGGCTTTGCTCCCAATATTTGTGTCCAAACATACCAAACATTGTTGTTGAAAATAGGTCAACATATTTTTAGAATTCCACTGGGTTTATCAAACGCTATTTAGGACGTTTGTAATTCCCGAACGCCAAACTACCGGTAGCTTTTAATGTAAAAATTACACCTGATGGATCGGCAGCTGAAAATCGCTATACTGAACGACCAAATTACCGAACAAAATATGTGTTCGTTATATATAGCGGCGTTCCACCAGTGTTGGGTCCACTTCTCTCCTGTCCTTGTTACATCTGATTATATAATCTCGGATTATATATATCGAATGCAATACAGTCGTACAGTCGTGGTTGTTTTTATGTGCTTCTTTGGGCCTTTTCAAAACCTTTGTTTCGTCTTCGGCTTCGGCTTCGCCTCCGACTTCCGAATAACTGAAAAAACGGAGTATTCGAACTGTTGGCTTCAAATCAATCGACTAAATGTTTCTGAAGAACAACAGCCACAATGTGGCCGAGTTCTCGCATGTGGGACCCTAAAACCGCCTTAAGCCTAAGACGAAGACGAAACGAAGCCAGGGATTTACAAACTGCCCGAGTTTTATACGCCCTTTGATGCCCTTGTATACCCATTACAATATAAGACCTAGAGACTCCCCCTTAGTCCCCCATACCTATACACTCTATAGACTATTTTTACCTAACGCAACCCCCCCCCCCCCCCCCACCCCGAACCTAAACAGAATTCCGCAAGCAAAATGATCACCACAAAGTAATGGGGGTTTCCTCGTCTCATATCTTGCTTCATAATGTCTTTGTGCCACGTTTTCCAAACATGCACTGCAAAAACTGTGTTCAGCGAGTAAACACCTTTCTAAACAACTTTCTTGCTATCAGTTTGTAAACATGCATGCTAAACACGTTTAGCAGGAGGATGGGTCGTGTTTAGCCATCAGACATTAGCCATTGATGTTTAGGAATTGGACACGTGGATGCCTTTATCTTCTAAACATGTTTACAGAAGTGTTTTCTCGCTAAACACAGTTTTTAGAGTGTGAACGCCTTGTGTATGGGAATGCATTCCTATTAGCTTGGCAGCCAATTCCTTGCCCGTCTGCATGGCCACTTCAAATTGCCTCCGACCTTTTTTTTCATCACCAGTATGGCCTACAGGTGTTCCAATTATGTCTCGTTCCATTTCCTTTCACTGTCACTGAAGCACCCTGGAACTAGAGTTGTAAACGCTTATACCTTGTAACTGATCGTGGTGTCTGCGTTATGCATTTTAAGACATGATGATGTATAGACGATGTGCCCTCTGTTTACATCTGTATGTACCCGGCAGTATGCGCACGCATCATGTTTTACATAAATTTGGTTAAGATATGACATCAGAGGTCACATAATTCAAAGGCGATCTGACCTGCGACGTCACTCTTTAAGCAAATTTTATGTAAAACACGATGTGTGCGCATACTGTCGGGTACATTTGAGTACAGATGTAAACACGTGACGTCAGAGGGCACATCGTCTATACTTGAAACTTTTAATTTAAAATCATGTTTTGTGGGATGTTTTTTTTTTTTGGGGGGGGGGGGGGGGGGTGGGGACCTGTAAAGCAGATGAGTCTTGCCACTTATCATGTTTACTGGTTGTAGCCATCGTGTTGAAATCAAAGCTGATCACAAGCGGCCAATTTCACAAAACATGTAAGCACAACAATTTGCTTAGCACAAACAATTATTATTCAGTAAGAACAGATTACCAGCTAAAACTTCATGCGCTTTTCTTGCTAGGCCTATTTAAAAAACAATGAACACCAGTCACAAACAATAAACACTACCTGAACATTTGGTTTGTAACCCTGTTTTTCTCCAAGAAAGAATGTTCATGCTAAGCAATTTAGTGTGCTTACACGTTTTATGATATTGGCCCTGTTTGGGATCAGGGATTCATTCTTAACGCTTTTAAGCACAAAAACCTAGCCAGCTATAAGGTATGTTGTGTGATATGCTTTTGCTGGCGCGGTTTTGTAAAATGTTTTGCCTTAGGGTGTAAATGTGCTAAGTGTATACCATTGCATGCTCAATCGTCTGTTCATGAAATATTGTGGCGTGTGTGTAAAGTATTTACGCTTAGCATGGAACCGCTATGTTGAATCCAAATCGAGGTTAAACATTCATCACTCTTCGTCAAGCTAGCATGAAAACTCATCCACGTGTAGTAACAAAAATGTCAGATATTGGCAAATTGGCGGCCATTTTGATTATGCAAATTAGACGGTCAAAAACTCAAATTTTCGCTTGGGAACCGGGTTTATTGGATTCAGCATACCTAAATTATGCTCAAAAGTCTGGTTCCCAACTTTTACCCAAAAATGCCCCTAGCATTCACATTTTCCAGAAATACCACTATACTATATTATGGCCAAGACAGTGCCATTGCTCTTTTTGTCTTTGCGTTATAATCTTGGCTAAACAAAATGTTTCTTTTTTTCCGGTGATTTCCCATAAATCATTACAAAGGTGTTGAGAATTATCTACGGTTACGCGCCAGAGGAGGTGGGCACCCGCGTCATGTCCAACATCAACGGGCGGCAGGGCACGCGGAACGGCCCGTCCGAGGAGCGGACACGGAGCGTTGTCATCGGCGGAGAGTACAGCACTGTGGTACAGGAAGAGCGGGAACGATCAAGCGAAGCCAAAATTTGAACCCCACCCCCTCCCACGGGAACAAAACACTACCCCTTAGCGCTGAACTATCTCGCTTCATTGTAAATACTACTATCCGGCCTGTACAAATTAAACGATTTGGCTTCTATCTTCTTCAACAAGTTCTTCTTGACAGGAATTGTGTCATCTCTATCGTGTCTTTGACAGTGAACATTGTGGTGAATATGCTATCATTTGTGTTCACTTTAAACCTACCGAGAGACAACAGCAACTAATGAAATACAAAAGAAATTACATATTCGGCTGCTATACTCTTCAGTGTGTACTTACTGACAAGAAAACCGTCTGGATTCTAGTGTTCATGACAGCGAAGACTGCAGTGTTCATTCTGTGTTATACAGTAACTACAAACTTATCAAGCAACTGATGGTAATGGAAACCCCCCCCAAAAAAACCAAAAAAAAAACCAAACAAACACCCTAACAAGAACGCCTTATGAAGCTTCTCAATTCGTGTCTTTTTGACAGCGCACATTAGCGTGAACTTCCTGTGTTACCCCTTGACCCCGGTAATATCGGCGTCTCTTTCCTCACTGCACCGGATTATACGCATGACTGCACATCATTTGTCCAGTAGCTGCACTGCACAATGGACCGAGTGTGCAGTTGCCTCACAGGCCGTGTCTTACGGCACAGCGCAGCTGGCCACAACCATCCAGATGGATTAGCCGACCGCGGCTATAGCCGATCCCCGGCGTTATAAAGGGGTTAACTTTAAACTTCGCAAGTGACTAATAATACAGAAACTACACAGCACCGATGTGAATCAGCAAAATGTCCACGTGGAAATCGATATCAGGAGAAAACATTATCACGATTACCGCGATCAAATTTCATACGAGCTTGTCAAGCATCCAAAGAAAAGAAAAGGAAAGAACAGAAAACTACTCGCATCACCTCGAACGTGACCTCCCAAAAGAAGGTTTTGCCAATCCAGACTGGACGGGTTTGAAATTTGCGACTTTCGTCGACCAGGAGAACTCAACCTTTATGTGTTTTTTTTTCTTCCTTCCCTTCCCGCTTCGGATTTCTGCTGAAATGTCAGCTGGTGCGCTATTTTTGGAGAAATAAAAGCGTATGGATTACGGTGCAGTCTCGTGTATAGCGTTGGGATGTCGAGCACCGATATTAGACTTGACGCCTCACGAACATTTATTAAAGAGAAGGGACAAATTCATATCGTTCGCGACAATCCAACCGGGAGAATTAAGATTTCAACTGAAGGAAAAACACATCCAACTCGTTATCACATGTCATTCGGCTGTGGATTTTTATTACCATTTTAAAGATTTTGTGACTTCTAATATTTGGACCGCAAACGAAATTTCCAGCGGCAAGGAAAAAATGTCAATTTCCTCTCAAAATGTCAATTTCCTCCCTCCGTGTAGTCAGATCTCATACTGCTTCCGGTGTTGATGAAAACAATAAGATGCGATTGCCAAAGGCCGAAGGAATTAACCATTGAAAGAAAAATGTGACCCGCTCCACAAAAAGGGTATATATTAATGGGTATATATACATATATTATATTATGAGTTATATACATGGTTGGAAAGCCCGTATATTTTATTTCGTATATAATTAATAGAGCTCTATACCCCCTCCCGTTCTGGAGATATGACATGTTTGCATATTGAATACTTTCTTGGAGTTCAAAATACACAACTGAAAAAAAGGCTTTAAAATTGTTGGCTCTGCCAAGTTGTAGCAGAACGATGCACACAAAATTGTTGTTTTTCTCCACTTGAATTCATCAAAATCAACATTTCTGTGAATGAAACCTAAAACTGTAGGTATTTAAGATGTAATGCATGACAATTGAAAATCACATTTGTACGAAATGTTGACCCTATCAACGTTGAACGGGCCATTTCATGACAATACACAACGCGACTTTTTGTCATTTTTGTGGAGCTGGTCACAAAATGGTTTTATACGATACCGCACGTTGACTATAAATGCCACATTGATGTTGTCTGTAGTAGCCTTATCTACAGTATCACTGCCCACAGCATGACCTATACACAATCGGATTTACGCTCGTGTCCGATAGCGATCACCAGAAAAGAACAAAAACAAATAGCGCCGGACATACACACAGGAATTGACGACGAGGCTATCGAAGCACATTGGCTTCATCATCAGACAACCGGCTCCAGCAACGGCAGGAGGCACCGGGGAACAAGACGTTTTGTCTCAAGATGATGAGTGGGTGTGATAAAGCTGCCCCTATGGGTCAGTTGTAAGGAACACCTTACAGTAAGCAGTAAACAAGGATACTTGGTTTTTTTTAACTGACATTTCGTCAGATCTCGCTGGAAACGATAAGATCTGGGAACAAATATTGACAATGTATTGATAATTCATAAATACCCGAGACAGTTTAGACATTCCTATTGGTCGACAGCCCGACACGTGGGTATGTTTAAACGGCCAATAAAACATGGCCTAGCCAGTTTTTAACGCATTTTCGGTGTCGCATTAAATTTGGACTCCTATGAAGTGTGGCCTATGACCCTTTCATTGATTGAAACTGTACGCGTCATGCGTAATACAACCAGGGAGTCTGTATATTACAGTAATAGTCCAAATGCTATAATTATAAGGACACTTGTGCGAGGCACATTCCATTTAAATAGCTGGAGGGGTGTTCCTCAAAACACGATGTAAAATTGTAATTTGTTTGACATGTTTTAACCTTTTTACCGAAAGGTATTTATAAATGAGAATAAAAATGTGGTTGGCCGGTATTAAACAAGTATGTTTAAAACCGGCTCATAGGCATTAACGCGTCCAGGCCCATGAGCCGATTTAAAACATTCCCCGAAAAAATGGTAGTTGGGGTTTTATTGAAACATACATTGTGTGGAGACAGCCAATTGATAACTTTTCTGAATTTTGAAATGCTGCATGAAAACTACAATGTCGGCATGTAGCATACGGTGGGAGTTGGTTCAAACGGCAATACGCCACTTCGGTAGTTCGACTGCGCATGTGCACAATGGCATAGGTCACAGGTCATCCGGGATAACTAACGCGCGCGTATGCACGCGCCATGGCTAGGGCGTTTTGGGGTGGTTTTTTTATACCGCAGTGAAGGGTTTCTTAGTACGCACTGCTGTTTCCGCTCTCGAAAGCAGACTAAAAAGCACTGATTGTTCAGTACTTCATGTTTTCAGTGTCTTTTCTCTTCAATTTGTTAAAATTGTCCTAAAGATAAATTTGACTAAGAAACGTGGGTACTAGTGGATTCGAACCGGGGACCTTCCGATCGATAGCTCATTCCACTATCCACTGAGCTACCGTGACTGGTCGACAACAGCCGTTTTTTTCTTCAATGACGTCGTCTTAAGTCAACAAGTATACATTACTTGTTGACTTAAGACGTGACGTCATTGATTTTTAAAGCACTTCGTAGTCTGCTTTCGAGAGCGCATTATGGAATATTTCTAAGTAACCCTTCGCTGCGGTGTAAAAAGAAAAATACGCAGCCATGGCTGCTTTCCAATTTCTAATTTACCATTTCCAAGCACAAAATGACCTGCTCCCACAAAATCAAAGTAAAGTTGATATTTTGATTGTTGAGATATTGGTATTTCCGGATTCTTTTAATTCTTAGCTTTGAAATGATATATAATTTATTGGGTAGGGTATTTAACAAGTATCGAATATTGAGCAAAACCCGCGGCCATTACACACATCAAATTAAGAATAGTTACATTGCTACATTTTTACTTCTTGGTACGCTCAGTAAAATCAAATTTATATTTTGTTCTGCTAATTTTTTTCAAAAAAATACTTGGTAGTTCGAAAGAAAACCTATGTGGGAATTGTAATCATAACTCAATATAGCATAGCGCGACTTTACGCCGTTTGTGTAGGAGCAGGTCACAAAATGGAAAATCCTTATTGTCGAGTATTTTTGTTTCGACCTTTGAGACTTAGTTTAATGAAGTCAAATATTCCCCCTCTGTCTCACCGACTAATAACATTGATGATTATAAATTATTGTTTTTCAAATATAAGATACAAATTACAAGTGCTATGTACAAATTAATGAGAAAATCTTCATTATATCTGTATTGCTAAATATGTTATAGTATACCAAGTGTAATTATACGTACTATAAGTATTAATTTATTACAACCGTGTTGACTGTTACGACTGACGTACATTGGCAAGCATTATGACGGAATTATATTAATAATTTTTTTCTACAGACGACCAAAAGACTGACATACTAACTTGACTTTGAACGATTCAATAATTTGCAACATTGCTTTTCAGAACAATTCTCCTAAAAAAGAAATTGACGAGTTGACGATTTGCAAGACTTTTTTGACGGACCGTTTTTTGTAATTGTTTAATGAAAATAACACCAGGAATAGGCATGGTGTGATTTTTCATTCAAAGCGGGCACGGTCCTTGAAGCAGGGTGTGATTTTAACAACAGATTTCCAAAATCACATCAAAATGCTCCAAATTGACATTTTTTTTCTCAAAATTCACATCCTGGACAAGGTCGTTAACCTTGCGACGTGCGGCCATTTTGTTTTTACACGAACGCGCGTCCGTACTTTTTTTCAAAGTCGGTTGTATTTCGTGTGTTATCCCCATGCTGTTCGGTGTTATGGCTTTATATGTCAACACAGTACTTTCCCATAGTCTCTGAATATATTCGATCCCAGCTGGTGTTGTTGAACGGGGCAAGGCAACAATAGCATGATTAAGTGCTTGGGTAGGTCTGGAAAACCCAGACTTGAATGGCCTCTTTATGTACACAAAGTAATAGGATACTCGTGGGGCAGCACTTTGCTTTGCTAAAAGCTGGGTCACCGGTTCAACCAGGGTTCAAGCGGCACTTACCATGCTATTCGGAATGCTTTGAACTAGGAATAGGCCTACATGTAATGTGAGATTTGTTTAACAAATGATAACAAATCAATTGTTTTTTTACGGCGAAGCGACTTCGAAAAAAAAGTACGGTGGCACGTCGCAAGGTTAAAATGAAAATCCATATCCAATGTGAATTTGGACTTTGGCGACTTAAACCCAGGATGTGAATTTGGAAAAGGATGTGCATTTGGATTTGATTTTAGAAACCTTTCGTTGAAATCACATTCTGTTATAAAAACGGTGTCCGCTTTGAATATAAAATTACATTCCTATAGTGTAAGCAGAGTGAAATGTGGAATGGAATTTATTTGTTGCTTGCTTAAAATTTGAATGTGAAGACTTAAATAGTGGCTTCTAATAACTTTAGCTGCGTTTTTTTATACAACATATATTTTAATGTCATCGTGCAAGCCGCGTTTTTTTGCTGCGGACAATTATTTACCGCACCTGTTAATAACTGGGATAGTAAAAAAAAGTATAGCGGGTTTTTTTGCCTTAGAATTTTAATTGAGTGCTTGGCTGAAGTAATCGAGTTGTACACAAAAGAGCAAGTCGGACTGACAAAGAAGTTGTTTTGTACGGACTGGTAACCAAAAAACACCATAAAAAAAGTAAATAATAATAATAATAATAATAAAAATACAAATAAAAAATATGAAAAAAAAAAAAAATACATTAATAAATAAAATAAACAATCTAACGACAGACCACACCGACCGACCAATCTCCGACTTAGTAGCCATCCAATCATGTGACCGACGCTGACGAATGTATATACCAAGACGTGACCAAACTTTTACATGACAAACGAACACGACCAACTTGTGTAACCAAAAAGGTGCCAAAACTCTTACAAACCCTAGGTGATAACAAATGTAATTTGTCGAATCTAATTTTGAACAGACTTGTCCACATTATTGTCTTTTGTGAATTGCCAACACACAAAACAGGGTGACATTGAAACGCATCGTAATGGACGCACAGACGATCGCAAGAGGTTGCAGACAGTCGCTGCAGTTGAGACAAATAAAAACTATGCCTTGTGTGCCGGTGTGGCATGTCTTTCAGACTCTTTGAAATCCCGCCTCATTGGCAGTATTAGTACGCATGCTTAAGGCAGTTAATGAGAAAAGTGACAGGTAAAATAGAAATAACACAATTATAGGAGTCTGGGTTTCATACCACACCAGCTTCTATTTCAGTGTTGCCCCATGGGTAATGCAAATAATCCTTTACGTTTCCTAGAAATGACAAGACAACTGACAAGGACCTTTTTAATGTAATCTTCTCGGCCCTTTTTTTAAGTACGAATTGTTCACTCGGGCCATATTTATGAAGAATGACATTTTGAAATTGTTCTCGCAACGACATATTAGTATAATGTTTATATTAAATGCAATGACTTTTAGATTTAAGCAAGGAATATATATGAACTCAAGTGCACTCTTTGTGTTATGTTAAAGTGTTTAGAGAAAGAAGGTGTCTTGTTTAAAATGTGGCAAATCGAGTTAGACACGAACAGGAATTGCAAGAACCGGGAATCCTATACATGTACATTTATAGGCCTTTATGAAGAAAATATTAAATTGAATACAAAATATCAACAAAAATAGTAGCAATTGATAATATCATTTTAAATATATAGTGTTTACCTCACCTAACAAAAATGTCTGTCACTCGAAGAGTTTTCTGTGAACGTAATTCAACGATCAATTTATTTACTATAACCATTGATGAAGATTTTTTCCCCAGCAATTTTGAAGTCTTTACCAAAACTGCAATTTTTTCAACAAAAAAACAACAACCAAAGTTGACGTGGGAACTTAAATATGGGAAAAATTAGTGTTGGAGGAAGTCGTCAGGCGTTCAAGAACTAATGACGTCACGCTTTTTGGACATGCGCACTTTCCTATGAGAGCTAGGTGGGGAGAATTTGCCACCGTCACTACAAAGTAACACTAATGTCACGTGATACGCGGGACCCACTTCTGGCGTTTTCACGAAGTAACGCAAAGCCCATAGCAAATACACACGGATAGCGTCACTTCGTGAAAACTCACAAATCAGGTACGCCGTTTTCGAGTTTTCACGAAGGGACGCTATCCGTGTGTATTAGCTATGGGCTTTGTGTTACTTCGTGAAAACGCCAGAAATGGCCTCGCGTATCGAGTTTTCACGAAGTGACGCTATCCGTGTGTATTAGCTATAGGCTTTGCGTTACTTCGTGAAAACGCCAGAAATGGGTCGCGATTCAGCCATGACATTAGTGTTATACTTCGTGGTGACGGTGACGATTATTGTCTGGCGTCCTGACTTCGCTCGCAAAGGAAAGCGCACATATAAAAAGCCATTACGTCTGGAGTCCATCGAGTTCCTACGAGACGTCACTTCAACTTTAAGCGCGCGTACCTCACACGGTGTTTAATTGAACGCATTGGAGATTAAAGATTGAACCTATGGGTTAGCAAATGCGCGCTAGTAATACGTGGTGCGTGCGCGTGTTTGGCGAAGTCACTTGCGAACCGAATTTCAGCAGAAAATTATCGCTCGGCCAATTTAGGTCTTAAAATTTAGCAAACAAATTATAATAATCCGAGAACAAGTGACTAGCAAATTATACATCACACGAATTGCTTGGGTAACCGGATTTTTTGTACAAATTGCATATTGTGCTAAGCATAATTTTGATGGTTAAGCACATTTCTGTGCTTGGCCGCTGTATGACATTTGCTCCCTACAGGTTATACGTTGACGCGTGTTAAAAACCACGTTCTTCCACCCCCACTCATTGAACCAACACAGGTGTCAGGCCTGACGCCACTTGTTGTTTCAGGTATGTTTTCGAAAAAGCCAGTTTTCGCAGCTGCGCGGGATTTTCTGCGAAACTAAAACAAAATCGAGTATTCATTTCCCCGGATAATTGTAATATAATCAACATGAGTGTATTCTTAACGTACGACTGACTATTTTATTTTATATATTTTATATGCAAACACCGTGAATCGTCACGGTGGTTATTTTTTATGCCCAAACTATGGCCACGGTCCTAGTTTGACGACAGTGACTGACGACTAAAGCATGGATCCTTTTCGTTAAAGTGATATACAGGGTGGTCCATAAAAAACCAGGAATGTAGTCGAGTCCATCACAAGTCCCCACAAGTCCATGTAAGTTCCTGCAAGTCCATCCCAAGTCCTTCAGTTCCAATTCAAATCACAGGCTATTCAAATCAGCTTTGACAAAAGCATTTCTTTGTCATTGTTCATCCAGTTAATTATGACTGCCTTTATGAAGGGACTTGTGACTGGCTTCACGAAAGGACTTGTGAACGGACTTGTAGGGACTCGACTACAACTCTGAAAAAACCCGGACAAGCATACTTCCACTACCCTGAGGCTACAACTACCTATATCAATGGATGGAGAATCTTTCTAGAAGCAAAATTATACCTAGATATCTCGATTTGGGCCAGTAGTTTTAGCTTCAGACCCTATTTTGTGAAGCACAATCAGGGGTCCTTCATCACCGAAAAATAACTAAACTGTGTCAGTCCTGCAAATTTAACATGACATGGTTTAGTTATTTCTCGGTGCGAAAGGACAACTGACCCCATTTTACAAAATAGGGTCTGGGGCAAAAACTACCAGTCCAAAACGAGATATGTTGGTATCATTTTTCTTCTTGAAAAATTCTCCATCTAATGGTATAGGTAGTTTTGGCCTAGGATACACCATAAATTGACTACCGAATTATTATAAATTATTTTACTTATTTGAAAGTAAATAATGATTGTAGACATCCAGCAAAATGATTTCGCTAGATATCCTGTAATTGTTCCGAAAAATTTAATTGTATAAAAAAAACACCAAAATAAGAACATGCCTGACGCTGGTTTAAAACGAACGCCGTTTTCTTGCTTTTTTCAGCATCCATGATTGTAGTACTTCGGACAGGTGAGTTAAAAACGATAATTACTATAAAATGCGACCCCCAAATCCACCCATTCATGATAATTCAAGCAATTACCAATGGTGTATTCTACTTTAAAGGTAGTTGAAGTAGGCTTGTCCGTTGAGATATAATTGTCTTTTTGGGGGGCAACCCATGTATATAGTTCTTGGAGGCATTAAACGGTCATTTAGCTTGCAACTTGGTGGCTATTACACTTTTCGAGAAAGCAGTGTGGAAAAATCATGCACACCTTCTGATCAAGAAAGTAAATTGTGTCGATAGCTCTCTCAATTCCCCCAAATCATTCATTCACTTATTGACTGATTGTTGGAAATTAATTTTGTTTGTAAATGATAGCAAGCCAGACAGAATAATTTCAAGGGGCGTTTTGTACGATCTTTAAGCTTACAGTATTTTTGTATCATTTATCAGTTGTATATTTTTTTCGTTTGAAGCTGAAAACAGTTCTCAAAATCTAAAGAATGGTGCTTGACAACTAATCAGGGGCCAATTTCATAGAGCTGTTAAGCACAAAAATGTGCTTAGCACCAAAAAGTCTTGCTCAAAAATAACGGGTTGCCAGCCAAAACTCCATGTGAATTTCATGCTAAGCAAAAACCCACTGAATAAAACTCGGAAACAATATATGTTACCTAAAGATTTGGTTTGTAACCCTGTTTTTGACAAGGAAGAATTTTCATGCTAAACAATTGTTTGTACTTAACAGCTCTATGAAATTAGCCCATGGTGAAGTTTTGGCTCTGTATATAAGGCTGTATAGGCCTATTCAGAGAAAAATATTATTCTGAGATTTCGATTTTAAACCATGGACATTTTCAAAAAATGCGTCTCTGAGATGCATTTTTTTTTTTTTTTTTTTTTTTTGGTGTCAAAATGCCATCATATGACGCCGGGTAACATTCCGATGGGTTAATCTTCCCACCGTCCGCACTTGGATTTAATTGACGCGGGTAGAATTGCCGAGACCATGGGTAAACTAACCGTGAAAGGTCACTGGCTGATGTGACCTGTGGTCATTCGACCGGGTGATGGAAGATTTAACCGAGACGTCGCGTCCGCACTGGATTTTCTGGCTCGGTTAAACTGACCTGGTCAATCTTCCTGGGCACCTTTGGCTCAGTTAAACTACCCACGCGGCGTGGGTAGGTTACCTGTGAGGAAAGTTACCCAGGCTGTTCGCACTGGACTTGAAATGAGTAAGTTACCCATTGGCTCGGTTAGTTTGCCCAAATTAAGTCCAGTGCGAACAGGGCTTAAGTATGTTTTTTAACAATTATTCGGTGGAATACTTTTGGGCGAACTGCAAACTGACCCTGTAATACCGTTAATGTTATTAAATTAATCGTTGGTTAAATACCCAAAAAATAAAACGTTCCCTTCTCACCCCATTATTTTAATCGACATTGGTTTCTCTTAATTAAAATGACACAAGGTAATGACGAAATAAAGAATCAAGCTTTCACAGGTTTTAGGCTAAATTTTCTGCATTAATTACCAGTTAAAAAAACACACAAAAAAACCACAAAAAACAGTGGTACTCTGGCAAACCATGTACATTATCTTTCCTACTTTGACCTTGTGCGTTAAATATTCATGACATTGCCAACATATAGATGACCATAAGCCGTTTTCCAAACCCCAGCTTATAAGCTCCGTACCGACTCCGTCATCACGATTGCCAAATTGCACAAACGAAGCCACAATGAAGACGAAGCCGGGGTTTTGGAAAACGGCCATATTTATGAATAATTACAAAAGCTGACCCAGAATCAGTGGAGGATCCAGCATTTGCGGAAAGGAGGGGGGGGGGGGGGGGGGGGGGGGGGTATGAGAAGGGCGTCCAAAATGGAAACGAACTCCTAATATACAAACAGGGCATATCCTGTTCCGCCCTGAACAGCGCTCTCTATAGGCTGGCAGAGTTGACCCTTATTCATAACTGAATATTCAGTGTGGATGAAACCGTCGTGAGGTCTACGCATACAATCTGATTAGCCGACGACGCGTATTCAAAGTAGTAAAGTTTGCACTCGGTTTTCCAGGCCGCTCATGATGCCGGTGCATTCTCGGCGCGAGCGCGAACGAGAATTTGTGACACCAGGGGTGCGTTCCACTTAAGGCCGGTTCATACTTCACGCGAAAGCGTTCCATGACGTCACAATTGAAGTTTCATTGTCTCGTTCTCCGCTGCTTTAACGAATTCGCTTCGCAATGTCATTCGCGTGAAGTATGAACCGGCCTTTATGCAAACTGTTTATGCAAACTGTTTGCGCGAACGTTCGCCTACGTTTTAAGTTGGCGCCAGTTGAAAGGGAACGATATTTAAAAAAAACTACGTTTTCAAAATGGCGGCGCCCAGTGACAGTGATATAGTTTGGTTGGCTGCTGCACCAATTTTATTGTCCAACTCATTTTTTTTTATTTAAAAGATCCCTGTGACTGCTCAAAACAATCCACAGCTTATAACGAAAAATATGAAACGTAAATCAAAACAGTAAAAGGAACACTGGCGTCTGTTAACTTCTACGCCATCTTTAAAATACGTCACTGGTCAACAGTGAACAGCTCGGAATGACGTTCGCCGTTTTCGCTAACGTACGCCAACATAATTGGCGCACATTGCGTTCCACTCAAGCGGACAACGCTAATGTTGGCCAACGTTAATTGGCAACGTTCGCGTGAGTTGAACGCACCCCATGATGGGTTTTCGCGCTGCGATTTCGCAAAAAGGTAAACACATTTTCAACTTTGGCGAATTTTCGCAGCGCATGCTGACCGTGACATCAATTTCGCATCGCTTTCGCATGAAGTCGGCGAACCGGCTCTGATAGGGGACCAATACATTTGATACGCGTACAGGATACGTACGCGGCTCGAAAAATATGTGTTGTTTTATCTGGTATATTGTCGGGAATTTACTCCTAATATCAAAATGTAAAATGAGTAAAGACTGATGAAATGATAACGGAAAACGGTGGCTTAATAGGCGACTTTTTTCCGAGTCGCATGTACGTATCATGTACGCGTATACAATATATTGGTCCCTAATGTAACATACTTTCCTGGCTAGCTAGGTATATACCGAACATAATAGAGAGTTTCTCCTCTCAAATGTCCTTATTACTCTGCGGGGCATCAATCACGTCGTATCCACATAATTATACACACACACCCACTATAGTTCGTGAATTGCCATTACGACCGAGGATTCCCTATTGTGTTTTCCTTTATTCCTTTACTGAAACCTAACCCCATTGCTTTACGCTTATCTTGCCGATCGAGGACAAAGAAACCGTCCTTCGAGGATCTTTTGTTCCCATTGTTTTTTTGTTTTTTTCGATCCTCGATCTCAAAAGGAAACAAGCACATACACGTTTGTTTATGGTGTAAATCGAGGAGTTTCCTTTGTTCCTCTCGAAAATTTCCTTTGTTTGTACTCTAACTTTTTCCGACGGCTCTCATTGGTTTTGTACACGAATCTCAATCGAGGTCGTCCTCGATTCTAACCCTAACCCCAATTCACCTTCGTGTCGCCAGGTATGTGTCCTCCATTTACACCATAAACAAACGCCCACATATATTCGCATTTTTGTATCACTGTGGAGACATGGCTTTGTTCTCGTGTACAAAATGGTTAGAAAGTCAAGCACGTTTTTCAAAATGCTCCCATTTTAACCATAATTGTTTTCCTGGGTTGAAATTTCGACCCAATATACCCTATATTATACCCTAACCCAAACACTAACCCTAACCCACATCCTAATCCTAGTTTTTGAGTAATTTAAGTAAAATCCAAAAATCTTATTCGTGAAATTCCCAGTGGAGACCTATTCATCTATAGAAATTTACCCTCAGGAGACGTTTTGTATCCATTGTACACATTGTGTTCATGTCTCCAGAGGGTACCGTATTTCGCACCATTATTGCCGGTGTTTACACAATCACAAGTACACCAACTGCAGTTTTCAAGTCAACACCAATTGTCGTTGACAAATCAAATAACCGATTGCTCCCTAAAGGTAGACGTTCATTAACTTGAACAAGCATCCCCCGTAAAAAAGGTTTACATGTAATTGCTGACATTTTGAGCTCTTGGGGCTTGTGTTACTGCCTCTTATTGTGTTTACGATATGAATGACTATAACATGTTATTGCAATTCCGAACTACCCAAAAGGTTACAGTAATATTGCTCGTGGTATTTTCTGAAGAACAAATAAATTGTTGACGTACAGGATTAAAGGAGGGATCATATTACAAGAGCTTTGTGTCAATGAACCAAACGACGAGAAACGAATCAAAATGGGATATGAAACTAATTTGTCGAATAGCACAGAGTTGTAGATATAGTCCTTAAAGGGATCGTATACGTTTGGTAATTTGAACCCACTGTTTGTTTCAATCCTATATAGTTATAGATATATACCATAAAACTAACCTGTACAAATTTCATTTCGAAAGGTGTTAGCGATTTTGAGATATTTCCGAAATTCTGGAGCGGTTTTGTCCACGCATGAAGAATAATCTGCATTGGAATACACACTCTGAGAAACGTCACTGCAGTAACGCTTCTCAGATTCAATTTTTTTGGGATAAAAAGTGATATCTTTTCCCATAACCTCAGTACTTCGAAGTGAAAAGTTTCAAAAAATGCATTATACTATCCAAAGCTGCTCTACTTCTTACCAATTAAGTTTTCATTGCCATTAATTTTTGGAGTAATTACCAAACGTATACGTTCCCTTTAAATAAAGACCCCGCCACAAGTCCACCACCGATCAATCGCTAGACGTCGTCAAGTCGCAAGCTGTCGTAAAGGAACTGTAACGTTATGATTCGATTGGTTGCTTGCCGGTTCTACTTGTGATTTGTGATGGTGGACTTGTGACGGACTTGTGACGACTTTCGATGACCTCACGAAGTCTCGACATACAACTCTGCAGATTAGTATGCCAGACATAGGTGTCGGGACTATGCCTTTAATGATATAAGCTGGAATTTAGAACACAGTCAGAATATGTCATGAGAAAGACATATGACGACAGAGACATCGCAAAAATATAGGTTGAATAACGGGCAATGTCAGCCTTTTTAAGATTTTAAAAATTACCTGTTATTCTATACTTTAAAGAACAAATCTATAATGGCCTTATAGCCAAATATCTGTGTGCCAATCTCTATACTTGTAGATGTATTATCAAAGTCACAATTCCCCCAAATATTTCCCCTATCTGACCCACCAAAAAGGCATGTCCTATTAAATTGGGAAAACCTTATAGCCTTACCAAGTGTGGTTAACAAGATGATATTGTTATTTACAATATTTGCTGCATTCATTGAAAGACTCGTCCTGTTCCGTATAGTATATTGTTTTAATTTATGCACAAACGTATTATCTTTATCATCTCGTAAAATACCATTTGTGACCTGCTCCCACAAAACCAGACATAATTGTTTTTGTTGAAAAGTGAGATATTGTTATTTTCATTTTTTTTATTTCCATAGAATCGCGTGTACAGGGCAGTCTTAAAATCATCATAAAATTAGAAGTATGTATGGTATAAAGGTGGTTTTGGTACCAAATGAAAGCTGAAGATGTGTACTAAATGGAAATAACAATATCTCACTTTAACACAAAAACACTTATGTCTGGTTTCGTGGGAGCGGGTCACATTTGTCTTGATTATATTGTAATTAACGGAAATTGTGTATTGGCGTATTGACCAGTGAAGTACAGACATTTACACGTCGTACAAAAGGGTTGTACGTTGCCTTGTTTATACATCCCATGTATGCATAGAAAAAGGAACAAGAAAACAAAGTGTTGTATTTCCCTATAAGTCTTAAATTTAAATCTTAAAGTTCATTGAAGATCGTGTTTAACCTTTAATATAATGACATACATCATTGGTATTTTGTGAGGTATTTATAAAATGTATCGAATAAAAGTCGGTTTTTGCTTTGTATTGGTTTTTAAAAGAGTAATGTTCTTTTTGAAAGGGTTGGGTGAGATGGGGATAATGCTTGACAAAATATTTGCACATTTTGTTTTTAAAAAGTGCTTATGTTTACGATCGTAATTTGTATTATGCGTTGGTTTTTGTTTAGTTTTGTTTCAACTTTTTTCTTCTCGTATTTTGCGTGCGAACAAAACGAGTTTGCTACTTCTTCGTTTCCGATGGGGCAGGAATAACACCCCCACCCCCCACCAGTTTCATTCATGAAATTTATGTAATTTGTTTTTTATAAGTCCCTAAGGGTGGGATTTTGTGGTCAGCCTAGTTAATCATTCATCACTCGTTGTTGCTTTCAACAATATACACAATTATGATAAAGCAATATTTTTCTATGAATTTATTTAAATTTAAATTCTTTTTTTTTCATTTAATTTATTTTCATTTTTTATTTCATTTCATTTCTTTTCATTTCATATCATTTTTTTAATTTAATTTTATTCCTTTTTATTTCATTTCATTTCTTTTTATTTCATTAAAAAAAAAATGATTTCATTTAAAAAAAAATTATTTAATTTTTTTTTTTTTAATTTCATTTAATTTCTTCATATTTCATTTCAATTCTTGTTGTTTCGTTTTGTTTCGCTTCGTTTTGTCTTTCAGATGTTATTGTCCTCAGGATCAGATTTCGTATATACCCGAGGCTTAATTATTAATCATAGCTTATTCAGCAATATAACTCGCTGTGCATTATTAAATAATCGTGAACAAGATGGGGATTGTGGTTTTTTTCCTCAGACTTGTCCGTGCGTGGGAAACATTTTGCCATTAATCAACGAGAAACTAAATCAGAGGTATCGGCCTAAACCTGATGTATCGTTCAATTTTTTTCCAATTTGACCTGCCGGTAATTTGGTTTATTTATAAATCATTTTTAATGTGAGAATCGGTTTTGATACGGCATGCAATAATTGGTTTTATAGCTTGCTGTAATCGTTACGGGGGAAAAGATGCCTATTTTAATAATAAAAACAACTACAACAACAACAACAACAACAACAACAACAACAACAACAACAACAACAACAACAACAATAATGTGTATTTATAAAGCACACGTAGATCTACTAATACTGGCGCTCACAGCAAGTAATACGGCAATTTTACTCCTGATCATTGGGTCATTGAAACATTCAAAATACCATCTCAACTCGGGAAGTATGCAACTCGATGCAGCACTTACGGCGCAAAGCAGCTAAATCAACCACAATAACCACCTCTGCCCTCACAGGTATCCATTTACTACGAAATGGGAAGAAGTAAAGAGTAACTAAAAAAGTGCCTTGCCCAAGGGCATCAATTCTTTTCGTACATTGCGTTATGGGGGCAATCCATAGGGTTTGTGTGCTAAGGGAAATGTCTCTAAACTCAAACTCAAAACATTATACAATTCTAAAATGTTCAACATCACCCTAATTTCTACATTTTTTTGTATTATACCCTAACCCAATTCTACCTCTAAACCTCTTTACTGGAAACCCAGTGCGCTATGGGGACACGAAAATGTCCCCACTACTCGGTCTGTTTTTTTCCAAACAAAAGAACCTGTCCCCACAACTAGGTGGAGGCTAGAACAAACGCACAATGTGTGTAAACACCTTCCATCGTGGATCTCCTCCTATTGTTCCTCTTTTGTTTGTTCGTTAACTTTGTAAACTTTGTAAATATTATGTTGGCACACGCATTCCAATCGTGGACTTTCTGTCAATCGTGGACCCTAATGTCTTATATTGTTCTCCATATTGTCCCGGAATGCAGATACAAACCCACTATAGCCCCAAGGTAAACTCGAACCCATAACCCACAGAAATACCCACAGACCACAAGGCCACGGCACTCAATTTTGTCATGTGTAATCATTATTATTTTTATATTTTAAAGAGCGTTATCAACCTAAATAAATTTTAAAGCGTTTTGATTTTTGTTGTGATGTATATGTATATAATAAAGACCTAAATCAACATTTTGGTAAACGCCTTTAAAAATGGTTTGAAATCGTTTAGGATTAACTTTAACTGTCCGACGTTTTTAAATAACACTTTGGACGTCTACAGATCAAAATATGCATTTGGATCGCCCCGCTCCTGAAATAACACTTTGGACGTCTACGTACAGATCAAAATATGCATTTGGATCGCCCCGCTCTTGAAATACTTTCAAGTGTAATGTTTATGTAACAACATTTTGGACAACCAAGTAACAGCCGTAACAACAATATTTTCGCTTAATTTCCGAGAGATTGTGTGCTGCGGGGAGAACAAACAGCACCTGAACCGTCAACTGTCTTAAAACCTTCAAAAAAATACTACTTTTATTGACTTTTACGACACCGAAAATGCCACCAGGAGGCAAGCCCTGAAACCCCCCTCCCCCCCCCCCCCCCCACCCCCCACCCCCCCCCTACACCCTCGCAACTGCTCCGCTGGATACGCCACTGATTCAATATACCCGGTAAATTGAAAAACATAATTATGTTACTAATCACTAACGTGGAAAAGGATGCAAAAATGATGACTTTCTTTTAAAAAAAAAGATGACAGCAGGTGTTCCTGTCCATTCCGACTTAATTGGAGGTCAAACACGTTACAAATCTCTAAGATAAAAAATAGCTCACAACAAGGCCAAATATTAAAAAAAATGTTTAGCGTCACGCCCGCTTCCTTTTTGGGGCCTGCCTCCTTCTTTTTTTTGGGTCTTTTTGAAAAATAAATTTGACCATTTTAGTATTTTTAATTTTTTAATTTTTTTTAGATAATAAAATCTTAAGATCGTATTTTAGACTTCAGTACATGCTCTGTGTACATGTTCTGGAAATATATTTTGTTCTAATAGGAAGGCTAGGGTGTGACGTGTAGTCGTGTACGGTGCATACATGATCGACCCACACGAATTTTTATTTTTGTAATCGTGGGTGAACCACGTTTTAATTTTAAATGGGAAGATAGGGTGAAGATGACGTGTTCACTACATGACTCGAATTATAAGATGTGTCGGGCGGCCATTTAAAAAAAAAAAAAAAAAAAAAGGGTTCCTCCTTCCTTTAAAAAAAAAGGCATGACGCTAAACATTTTTTTTTTTTTTTGGCTCACGAGAGCCTTGCCATGCAGACAACAGTCGTAGATTACATGACATGATAGCGCCTGGTGAAGCGGGTTGAGGAGAACCTACGGCGGGCTTAGCCTCGATTTTGTAATCCTTCAATTTCGGGGTCAGTTTGGCGGATTTTAATTCATGTCTACGCCCACAGTACCTAATCAATGGTTTGCATATTATTAAGTTTTCTCTGAGAATTGTTAATAACCAAAAAATGAAGGGTCCCGACTTAAAATAAGACCGTCCAATTTTGTTAAAAGATTTTGTTGTGGTTGACAGCCAAAATTCGCTCTATTTTTGTAACTTTTTTATATCTCGAAATTGTTTGAAAATAGTCAAATATTTTCCAAAACTGATTTTACAGTCAAGTAAGATATTCATAATAAGTAGTTTGGTTTTTGGGAGTTTGCAAATGTTGTATTATACCAGGGACGTAGCCAGCAATTTTCAAGGGAAGGAGCACTTTTGGTGATTAATAAAAAAGGGGAGGGTTTATTTTTTTGAAAAACCGTGGTCCTCAGATGCGATCTGGCGCAATATTTTGCAAGTTTCATTACATATCATGGATTATCATCAGTAAACAAAAATTCACGGGGTTAGGGGGTTAGGGGGTTGTCCCAGACAACTCTCCTGTAATCTGGAAAAATAGTAAGTCTGTTGAATGCAAATTTGAGAAAACGAAGGAAAACTGTTTTGTTCCGATGCTATCATGGACGCTGTCTGCACGCATAAAAATGTGTCCCCAGAATCAGCAAACGAGATTGGATCCCATCTCATCCCTTAATACCTAGTATGTCATGTATGTCATGTGTACTGATCTGGACAAACCTAGCAAGTTGAATTGCTAGGTTTTTTCCAGATCAGTATACATTACATCAGTATATACTTACATGACATACTACTACTAGGTTCTTCCAGATTAAAAAACTGCCAACAGGGAAGAGTTTTACACACTAACATTTTAACTGAAGGGGAAAAACCTAGTAAATCCAAATATGGGTCTAACTCAATTTTCACAAAAAATTGACTTACTATAGGTTTTTTCTACATTACTGGAGAACTCTAACATCATCGATTACGTCAACACCATCTGTGTTCTGATTGGCTAATGTACCTACCTGCAGAATTTTTTTCGCTGCCCGGCACTATTATTAATATTAATATTATTATTATTATTATCTGGTAATGAAACCAAGGATCCTTCAAAAGCGCTCAAGGCACTATAGCTCGTAAGTCAGAAAGACCCCGTAGACAGAGGCTGTGTCGGCCAGGAATACCGGGGCAAACCCCTTCTCTAATAGTGATGTGTTCTGGGTTCTTTTACGTGCATTATACAATTTTATAATGTTCGAATCCCGGCCGTCGACACGTGTGTCCTTAAGCAAGGCAATTAAACCACTATTGCTTCGTCCTTCGGATGGGACGTAAAGCCGTTGGTCCCGTGTGTGTGTATTGTGTATATATTGAACCAGGACATGCACGTAAAAGAACCCAGTTATACGCTTATCGCTAAGAGAAGGGGTTCGCCCCGGTGTTTCTGGCATTCCGTTCATCCTCCTACTCGGGTTTCTTCAGGCTTACGAGCTACAGTGCCTTGGGCGCTTTTGAGGAATCCTCGGTTTCATTGCCGAAAAGAAATAATAATAATAATAATAATAATAATAATAAGAAGGATATATACACACATTATAAATTATACAACACGCGGGACCTACAACTTTACGTCCCATCCGAAGGACGAAGCAATAGTGGTTTAATTGCCTTGCTTAAGGACACACGTGTCGACACCGGGACTCGAACTCACGCACTGCGGAACAGAAAACCCAGCTCTTAACCGCTCGGCCACGACACTCCTATAATTATCTGTAATCGTGTAACTTAACACCCTCTAGTTATTAGTAACATTGAGCGACGGTTGCCAGCACATCACAGTACTAGAAGGGCCCACAGGTCACGGCAGCGTAGCTAGCGAGACATGACACATATAGTGCAGCTGCTAAGGTAACAATTGTGCACTTTGTGGTAAAAGCATGAAATTTGCCATGGTGCTTGGTATTGGGCTAAATATCAGTTTTAGACGTGGACCCACGTTGGGTCTCACCTATTTAGGGGCGGAGCTTCATTTGCATAAAAAGGGGGGTCTCAAATGTAAACAATGATAAAACTTATTCTAGAATTGAAAGATTGTAAATTGTTTGGCAATAAATATAAGCTTGAACAGCATAATAATTGTTTTGGTAATATTAAAAGTCAAAAATTGCCCTTTTGTGGGCGGAGTTTCGATATTCCTAAAAGTGGGCGTCCTTATTTTAACAAACTTGTATCTTTGTGCATTATCACTATTATTTGTTCATTAATGTTACTCAAATAGGCACATAATAATTGGAAATTGATCACAAATGAAACTTCTCTTATTATACCCCCCTTTTGTGGGTGGGGCTAGATTTTTAAACACTTTTAAATACGGGTACATGTATGCATGTCTATCTATCTAGCCTATATGTCATTCTACTGCAGAAGGAAGGCCTCGTCATCACCATTCCACCTTGATCTTTCTTGTGCTTGTCGCATCCATGTAACGCTTCCAAATTCTCTGATGTCGTCCATCCAACGCCTACTTGGTCTGCCTCTTCGTCTCGTTTGTGGTCTTGGGTTCCATTCTGTTATACAATGTGTCCATCTGTTGTCATGACGCCTTGCAAGATGGCCTGCCCATCTCCATTTCTTTGTTTTTATTTCCTGTATGATGTCCCTAGCATTTGTTTTCTTTCGTAAGTCCTCATTTCTGACCCTGTTCTTTCCTGTAACTTCTACCATGATCCTCTCCATTGCTCTTTCTGTGACTCTATATGTTTCTTTTCCAATTTCTAAGTTTCTGTCCCGTAGGATAGTACCAGAATTATTCATTGATTGAAGATCTGACTTTTTAGGGAGAGTGGGAGATCCTCGTCTCTGAGTATGATGCTGAGTTTCTCAAATTTCACCCAAGCTAACTGTATTCTTCTTCGCACTTCACCTGCCGTTTTGTTTTCAAGGGTGTTGTTTTTACCAATGTATATGTAGCTATCCACCTTCTCGATTGTCGTGCCATCAACTGTTATTGTATTGTCTTGTAGCTTGTTGCTCATCATTACTTTGGTCTTCTTGATGTTCATTTTGAGTCCTGCCTTTTACTCTCTGCACTCAACTTACGAATCATTATCTGCAGCTCCTAGGGATTATGACTGACAAGCATGATGTCATCTGCAAACCTTAAATGAGTCAGATGTTCCCCATTTATTACAATTCCTTTCGATTGCCAATCCAGTTTGAGAGAAATTTGATCACCCTGTCTGGCACCTTTTAGAAAGTACTGGTGGTATATAGTATTTTTCAAATGAATTCTGGCACTGGGATCTTTGTAAATAGCTTTGATGAGACGGATATATTTGCCATTGCTGATCTGTTTCTCCAATGCATCAAGAAGTGACTGATGGTCTAAACTATCAGATGCTTTCTCATAGTCCACGAAGCCTATAGGCAGATGTTAAAACGATATTCTTTCGCCTTTTCAATTATCTGACGTAAGGTGTGTCGATGATCTGATGTTCTAAATCCTCCTCGGAAGCATGCCTGTTCTTTTTGGCTGATTATCATCAAGCTGTTTTTGGACTCTTGCAAGAATGATTTTGGTAAAGACTTTGTACAGTGGCAAACTGACGGGTCTGTAATTCTTGATGTCTTTCATGTCCCCTTTTTTGAATAATACGATGACCTTAGATTTATTCCACTGGGTAGGAACTTGTTCCAGTTGAAGGATCCTGTTGAACAATTTTGTCAATATCTTAATAGTATCCTCCCAGCTTTAAAATGTCAGAAGTTAACTGGTCCTCTCCAGAAGCCTTACCTTTCTTCATTTGGTCTAGAGCATTCTGTACTTCTTCCTTCATAATGTGTTGTACACTATCGGCCTTTTTATTCCAGTCTTCTTCTGTTCTCCAATTTGGTCTATCAGTGTTGTACAGCTCTTTATAGAACTCTTCAATGTTTTTTTATGATTTTAGTTTTGTCAGTAACTCCCGTCCCATCTTTTGTTTTCAGTGATGATAACAGCTTTTTTCCTCCCTCTAGTTTTGAATTGATGATTTTTTGCCATTTTAATTGCTCTCCAGCACCTCTTTCACCATTTTGGTTCTGTGTTGTCTCTTTTGCTGCCGTCTCATCTTGCGGATCGTCTTGTTTAATTCTGTATACTCGATCTGATTTCTCACTGATGTCTGTGTGAAGGGTTGTGATCTTTTCTTTTTTCATTCAACTTTCGGATCTCTTCTGTGCAACCACTTGTGGCGTTTACCTTCTCTTTTTGACCTTTAGCTAGCTTCTGTGCTCTTCCTTCATGATAATGCTGGTGACTTGCTCATATGCAACATAAATTGGATCATCCTCTACAGAGTCTTCAAGAAGTAAGAATCTATTCTTTAGTTCAAGCTGCAATTGGTGTTGCTTGTCGGAAAGCTTTCCCAGATCAATATGTCTTTTCTTTGACTGCTTCATTCTTCTAATCCTTTCCATCTTCGTATTAATCCGTACTATTGCTCTGACGAATATATGGTCACTGCCTGTGTCAACCGTTGGTATAACATCCACATCCATTAAGTTTCCTTTGTGGTCGGTGATGATATAGTCTATCAAGTTATGGGTTGCTGCATTTGGACTTTCCCATGTCCAATATCTATCTTTTGGTTTCTCAAAGCATGTATTGCCAATTCACAGCTTTCTACTTGCAACATATCCCAGAAGCCTTCTCTCGTTCCGGTTACCTGTCCCAAATGGGCCTACACCTTTCTTTTCCTCACATTTTCTCACTCCCACCTTTGCGTTTAGGTCTCCCATAAGTATGGTAAAGGATGTACATTCAGTTGTCATTGTCCGGTCTATGCCAGTGTAGAGATCTTCCACTGCTTCATCATCATAAGATGTAGTGGGTGCATAAACTTGAATAATCTTCATTGCGTGTTGCTTGTTGATTTGTAATTTCAAATACGCAAACCTGTCTGATACTTTATATTTCAGTACATTATTTTCAATGTCCTTATTAACCAGAAATCCAACTCCGTTGAGTCCCCGTTTCGTTGCAGAAGTTGTGAATAATGTATGGCCACACCCACGTAGCTTGATTGGTCTTCGTGTTTCTGCGAGCCGTATTATGTGCAACTTCACGTTCTCTACTACTTCAAGGAGGGTGTCTAGGTCTTCTTCTGACTTCAGTGTTCTCACATTATAGGTGCAAATACATAAATCCGTGTGGTTCCTGGTGATGCTTTTTTTCAGAGCTGACTCTTCCTTGCTGGTTTGGACCCAGCTCGTCATACTTTGGCTCGACACCAGAAGGATCACCATTTACCGGTTTCCTAGCTGTACCTGTTGAGCTGGGCCCGTTATGGCAATAGGCGTTACAGCCGGCCTCTTCTTGTCTCGTTTCTATGTTGATGAAGATTAATTGCCTACTCTACCGCACTGGCAAGATAAATTGGTAGAGGCTGGATGAACTCCTTGTACTCCTGCCCGATCTAAAGGAGCTCTTAAGTCAGACCTTGGTCTTAAAAAAACAAACATATAAAAATCAAGCTGAAAAACGGAAAATCATGCCTCCCACTTTTCAAAAATGTAACTCCGCCCATAAAAGGGGCAGAAATAAACAAAACTATTGATTTCAAAAGGATTATTATATTGTTATTATGTATTACAGTCATAAAATGTGCATGAAAAAAACTTAATATTGTAATAATGTCAATTTTGTTATTCCCCCCCCCCCCACTTTTAGAAAACATAGCCCCGCCCCTAAAAAGGGCAAGATCCGAGGTGGGTCCACGTCTAAAAACGACATTTAGGGTATATATAACAACTGTAGAAAGTTTCATGCTTTTACCACAAAATGCACAATTGTCCCACATTATGGGCCTTAGCAGCTGGACTAATACAAACATCATGAGTCATGACGACTAATTCGTCGTTAGTATCGCGCGTAATGCAGTTAGACTGTAATAATCAGTGCTGTCATGCACTCAGCTCTTCCATTATTTCACCGGACCGAGTCTTAAATTTCACCAAATGGCCGTAAATTTCATCAATTACCAAGTTTTCATTGGATATTGACTGTGAAATTATATCCTGACCATGTATTGGTAGGCTGGAACGTTATTACGATTCTGATTGTTTTAACCTTAAGAGCTGATGAAAATGCAAGCGGTTCAGAAAGGCACCGACGAAATAGCCTGCCAAAAATAGGTTTTTAATATTTGTTGACACTGAAAGGGGGATTTGGGGGTGGGTGGTGTGGGGGGGGGGGGGGGGGGGGGGGGGGGGGGGGCACTTGCTACCCCATCTCTCCCTCTGGCTACGTCCTTGTATTATACTACCTTTAACCAAAAGGGGGTAAAATACGGTCAAACATTTAACAGTAGAAGAAAGTTGCAGACAAAATTGTTAACCACTGTGATCGGTGCCGAGTTCGGCTGTTACTTTATTGGCTGAGAAAACACACACCATATTATGTCAGTTTTTATACATTTTAAGTACGTGTACATGCCCTTTTTCATGATTTGTTTAATTGTTTTATTATTTTACTTGAAAGGGCAGGCCCCCTTTTTTTCCGTATACCCTACACGCACTCCAAACTATTGTTACCTAACACCCCTCCCCCTAGATATCTAAACAGACATCCTACAAATCTGGGAACACAATGACCAACACAAGATAGGAAAGGGGGGGGGGGGGGGGGGGGGGCTCATCCTTATATCTTGTTTCCTATGTATATGTCAAAAGTACACACATACTCCGGTGTCTTCTTGACGCCTAGCCTCAAACATCTGAATGATTGCAAGATTTTCTTAGTATTAGACTTCTTAAAAATTACCAGCTGCTTCATTAGTCCTGCAAGGTCAAATGATCGTCCTCTAAATTGGGCTTGGCCGGAACTGGCGCTAATGGTTGTTATTGGTAACACACGGTTGAGCATTTGTGTAGGTATTCCCGTTAAAGATTAAAGAAATCTGTTCAACAACAACAAAATAAGCCACAGTAAAGAGTCGAGTTGGATCATTAATTGGATCATTAGTTGGATCGTTAGTTGCAGGAAATCTGTCTGATATTATGGGTTCAAGGAACACGTAAAATGTATGTTTTTGGTATGAAATCTGCCAAGCAGGTTTCTAGTTCTGATTTCTACCCAACTAATGATTTGCAGAGTTGTATTCAAGTATTCAAGTCCCTGCAAGTCCTTTCACAAGTCCAGTCACAAGTCCAATCACAAGTCCATTCACAAGTCCATTCACAAGTCCATTCACAAGTCCAGTCATAAAGCCAGTCATAAGTAACTGGTTGAACAATGACAAAGGAATGCTTTTGTCAAAGCTCATTTGAACAGCTTGTGATTTGAATTGGACTTGTGATGGACTTGTGATGGACTTGTGATGGACTTGTGATGGACTTGTGATGGACTTGTGATGGACTTGTGATGGACTTGTGATGGACTTGTGATGGACTTGTGATGGACTTGTGATGGACTTGTGATGGACTTGTGATGGACTTGTGATGGACTTGTGATGGACTTGTGATGGACTTGTGATGGACTTGTGATGGACTTGTGATGGACTTGTGATGGACTTGTGATGGACTTGTGATGGACTTGTGATGGACTTGCAGGGACTTGCAGGGACGTGCAGGGACTTGCAGGGACGTACAGGGACTTGTGATGGACTTGACTACATCCCTGATGATTGGTATCATATTTTGTAACCTGCATGACCACCAGTGAGCCAATATTTAAGCCAATGTTAAGATAATGGTTTCTATTGGAAACACAGTTGCCAGTCATGTTTTTATGCCAGTCTGAATACTCTGTTGGCTTTTCACAGTAAATCTCTAATATAACTGGGTCTAAAATAAATAAAATGTCAAGCTTACATACACTGCATACAAGCAACAATGGTTTTAGTGCCAGGTAAAAATGGATTTTCATTGTTAGTGCATCATGTTTCTTATGTTAGATGTTCATAGTGGTAGAGTATAATTATTATTATTTTCATCATTTATTCTAGACTTATTTGCCCCCCAAAAACAAAATTTAGAAATGACACAACGAATAAATAAAGCTGATATTTTACAACCCCTTGCCCTATTTTTTATAAAGAGTTAAAACTCATCTTCTGTGGAGTTCAGCTAAAAACTACGATTCAAACATACATCTTGCTTGCATGGCTCTCTACACTTGGCATTGGGACAGTGTAACCTGTGACCAAGCCTTAGCCTCTATATGAATATGCTTCAACCGCTTCCATAGGCCTAACTCCTAGAGCAAGTTCGGGCGCGAACTATAGTTAACCATTAGTCAGTCTCTGCTTTACCAATGCGCATGCTCAAATGCAGTTCGCTCGAACGGCTCTAGTCGAACTATTGTTGAAAAGATGGCAACCGCTTTGTTTACATTTGCGACATGAATGAGATGGGTATTGCCACTATTCTTCCACGCAAGTAGGATAAGCCATAACGTTAGTCATGGTGGTCCAAAAACAAGACAAAAAATTACATTAGGCCCGCCAGATTTTCACTTAACGTTACTGCCTTTCCCTCCGTCCGACTACGGACATCAACTTTTTGTACGTCACTGGTTCTCTCCATGTTTTCCTATGAAAAGAGGCTACTGTCAACCAGCGGCAACCGTGCTCCGGGGTCTGGTTCCAAATAGTCGACTAGATAGTCCAACCATTCTGCGTTCGAGCGATGTTAGTCGAACTATAGTTAACTATAGTTCGCGCCCGAACTTGCTGCTAGTTATAGCCAAGTAATTTAGACTTGGCCTATGGCTATGCAGTTACATGTCCACAGTCTACATGCAACGATATACGCTAGTGGATGTAGCATCTTGCAACAAGCCATGGCCAATATAATGTATACGGTACCCACTTACTCTATTTACCCTAATATTCCAGGGTATTTTGGCCCAAAACCCTGCCAGATGCAGCAATCTGCATCATTATTTTGTCAAATTGACAACCCTGCCCAGTGCAGCGAGATCCACCAGGTCAGAAATCTCAAGGTCAAACTGCTTCAGAGTCTGTGATCACCTAATGCTGCAGAATCCATCTCTGGCATTGTTTTATTGTTAATTTAGCTCGAGTTTTAGACTGTGGTAGTTTATGCCCTGTATGGTGTTGACAACTAAATGCATCAAAGTATATCAGACTTCTTGACCCGATGCACGGAGTATGTATTGACCACCAATCGTGGTCGTCAGACAAAAGAATTGGGTACGTCCACGATTTACAAAACGTCCACGGTACCAAATCGTGTACAACCTATATGGAGGTCATCCGAAAACGTTAGTGGAAAAACAAAAGAAGGGAAAACGGTCGGACAATGCCCCGTCCACGATTGGCGGTGTTTACCAAACTGTGTTCGATGAGTCTGGCAGGGTTAGGGTTAAAGTAAAGGACGCCCTCAAGCAATAGGCATCCAATGAAAATGTAATCGGGCAATTTAAAAAAAAATCTAGATTAATCATTACATTTTAACCCTAACCCTACCCAATGCTACTTTTTACTACTAGTAGTAAAAAGTAGTATGCAGTACTCTCACTGACTTGTGTGCAATGCCTGTAGTAATTTTTAGTATTGGGTACTTCACCCCTAATTGCACTCATAGTACTTTTTAGCATTGGGTCCCTCTGCTTGCTGAGTGTGCATGGCCCATGTATGCTGTGTAAGGTGTTCTAAACTCTACAGCAAAAATTGTCACTTCGAACACAGCATTGGGTCAAGGCTGGACTATTGCATTTTTTTGCCAGGTAAGTATTACTGACCTGCATTGCCACTATTAGTATTTTGTAGTTGGCAGTATCTGTACTCTGTCAGTACACACCCAATCATCAGTCACGGAGAGACCCAGTGCTACAAAATACTAAGAAGTATTCTGTAGTACTGGTATGCAGTTCTTTAGCCCAAAGTAAGGCCTAGGGGGTTAGGGTTAAGTGAAACAAAAACTTACAAAAAGAAATACATTTATCTAAAAGCACCTTGTACAATGGCGGACGGCCCTTTGTTTTATCAAATATATACAAAATGTTTATTAAAAATGGCATGGTCGGCAAATGGCTCGACATGTCACTGCATTTTTCGACATGAAAACTATGGAAAACGCTACCAAAGTATCAGACCACAAAATAGTAAAAGGTAGCCAATGAAAAAAATATATATAATTGTCCATTTATATGGAACTCTGTTGTGTACAAAACCTAAACCAGTGGGGAAAATTTCACGATTAGTATAAGTTAGAATGAACATTTGGTACAGGAGGAGTAAAGATTTGATTTTGATTTAATTTGATTTGATTTGATTTGAACTAAAATTGATTTAAACTGTAATTGTTCCGAAAGAATTATTTTTATAAACAAAACCAGTTTTTCTTGCTTTCCTCAGCATCCATGATTGTAAAACTTCAAACAGATTTTATTTTATTTTGATTTGATTTGATTTGATTTGAACTGAAACGCTGGGATCCGAGCATCAACAATTGGCACCAAAAAATGCAGTAACATGTCGCCGATTTAAATAATGTTAAAAAATACAAATGCTGTATCTAAAGACATCTAATATCTAATAATCATGGATCTAATATCATGTTTCCACGGCGACGTATTTCAAAGCAGCAAACCCGTATTGCTTGGAGAGATCCTTCTGGAATTCCTCCTTTAAAACTTTGAGACACCTGTTGAAAGAATAATAAGAATACAAATTGATATCATTCATGCCATATCCTCCTTAGATATCAAGACGCCTACAGTATTATTACCCCTGCTCATTGGGCCAATGAAAAATTCCAAATACCATCTCAGCTCCCTGGGGAGTATACAGCTCAATGCTGCCTTTTCTGCGCAATCGGCTAAATCAACCACAATAACCATCTCTGCCCTCGCAGGTACCCATTTACTCCTGGGTGGAGAGAAGCAATGAGTGAAAAAGTGCATTAGCTCCATGGGGAGTATACAGCTCGATGCTGCCTTTTCTGCGCAATCGGCTAAATCAACCACAATAACCATCTCTGCCCTCGCAGGTACCCATTTACTCCTGGGTGGAGAGAAGCAATGAGTGAAAAAGTGCATTAGCTCCATGGGGAGTATACAGCTCGATGCTGCCTTTTCTGCGCTGTCTACATCAACCACAATACCTATCTCTGCCCTCACAGGTACCCATTTACTCCTGGGTGGAGAGAAGCAATGAGTGAAAAAGTGCCTTAGCTCTCTGGGGAGTATACAGCTCGATGCTGCCTTTTCTGCGCAATCGGCTAAATCAACCACAATAACCATCTCTGCCCTCGCAGGTACCCATTTACTCCTGGGTGGAGATAAGCAATGAGTGACAAAGTGCCTTAGCTCCCTGGGGAGTATACAGCTCGATGCTGCCTTTTCTGCGCAATCGGCTAAATCAACCACAATAACCATCTCTGCCCTCACAGGTACCCATTTACTCCTGGGTGGACAGAAGCAATGAGTGAAAAAGTGCCTTAGCTCCCTGGGGAGTATACAGCTCGATGCTGCCTTTTCTGCGCAATCGGCTAAATCAACCACAATAACCATCTCTGCCCTCACAGGTACCCATTTACTCATGGGTGGAGAGAAGCAATGAGTGGAGTGCCATGGCCTCGTGGTCTGAAGCATGGAATTCGCAGTCTGCCAGTAAAGCTGCAGGTGGTGGGTTCGAGTTAAGCCTATGGTGCGTGTGCCCTTGGGCAAGGCACTTTGTCACTCATTGCTTCTCTCCACCCAGGAGTAAATGGTTACCTGTGAGGGTAGCGATGGTTGTTATTAGCTGATTTGCGCTGGAAATGGCAGCATTGAGCTGTATACTCCCCAGGGAGCTGAGATGGTATCTGGAATGTTTTGTGGGCCCAATGAGCAGGGATAATAATGATTGTGCCAGGAGTTCCTAATTTGACAGACATGGCGCACCATAAATGTCCACTATTATTATTAATATTATTATTATTAGTGACAAAGTGCCTTGCTCAAGGGCACACACCACAACCCTAAGGCTGGACTCAAACCCACAACCATGAATTCAATGCCCCAGACCACGAGGCCACAGCACTCCAAGCCCATTACATTCAAGAAATATCAACAACTTAAGGGCTCAAAATATAAAACCTAACCTGTGGAAATTTGAGCTCAGTAGATATTACAGTTTATGAGAACTATACTATGAAGATAACACTTATATTAAAGGGATCGTATAAGTTTGGTAATTACTCCAAAAATTAATGGCAATAAAAATTTACTTGGTAGGAAGTACAGCAGCTTTGAATAGTATAATGCATTTTTAGAAACTTTTCACTTCGAAGTACTGCGGTTATGTACAAAGATATAACTTTTTGTCCCCAAAAATTTGAATCTGAGAAGCGTTACTGCAGTGACGTTTCTCAGATTGTGTATTCCAATGCAGATTATTCTTCCTGCTTGGACATAACCATTCCAGATTTTCGGCAATATCTCAAAATCACTACCACCTTTTGAAATGAAATTTTCACAGGTTAGTTTTATGGTATATATCTATAACTATATAGGATTGAAACAAACAGTGGGTTCCAATTACCAAACGTATACGATCCCTTTAAGACTGGCTACAATTTAAAAAATATGGCATAAGCTTTTGTAGTTACTTCATCAGGTGCAATGTTTTTGGAAAAAAACAACAATGACAAACTATTTTTAGCAATTTATGGGACGAAAAGACCCCCCCCCCCCCCCCCCCCTCCTGTGTGGTGGTCATTGTGCTTGCGGAATGTTGTGGTTTCTTTTGTTTTAGTTTTTAGGGGGGTGCCATAGGTAACAATAGTCTTGGGAGTGTATAGGTGTGGGAGAGTCGCTCAGTCCCATATCGTGATGGGTGTATGGCAAACCATGCACAACCTCATCCACAGCATTGTAACAAATCAGTCGACTGACCGATCGTTGGAAATCAACTCAATTTCTGGATTTCTTCTATATGACGGCAAGCCAGACGGAATAAAGTCCCAGGGTCATTAATAGTCCCGTTACAATCTTTAATCCCAGTGAGCTGATTTCCTACTTATTCCGTAAGAATAGACGCAGATAAGCTCTTTTAAAGGCTGAAGACACAAAATGTTTTATCTAAAAAGCTAAATTGGTCAGTAAAAAAAAAAAAAAAAAAAAATAATAATAATAATTCCTAAGTGCTCCAACAAGCAATGTGTTTAGAAAGTTAAACAGATTAAACTTAAACTGGTTAAAATGTTAACAAGATTGACTAATGATATTGAATCGTCTGCGCTTGAACAGTGAAAGGTGCAGCAGACTTGATAATGATCCAGTGAAGTGGATCAGGGGGGATTACCCGGCTAGTGCATTTATAACTTGATCAAGGTAAATGCCGCCAAAGCTAGGCTGTAATCATGTGGAGCTCAAGAAACTTTTTTTTCTTCCAAACAGCAGTCTTTATTTAAGGTAGGATATACTATTTGCAGATATCTAAAAAAAATTACTTACCGAATTATTAAAAAAATAGATTACTTTTTTGAAAGAAAATAATGATTGTAGGCATCCAGCAAAAATGATAGCGCTAGATATCCTGTAATTGTTTCGAAAAAGGTATTTTTATTTAAAAAAATCGCCTAACGGCGATCGCAGAAGAAAAAAAATAAATAACATAAGAACCACTGCCCGACACCGGTTGAAAACGAACGCCGTTTTTCTTGCTTTTCTCGGCATCCACGATTGAAAAACTTCAAACAGGTCAGTTAAAACGATATTTAATATAAAATACAACCCCCTCGTGATAATTAGAGCAATTACCAATGGTGTATCCTACCTTTAACAATACAAAGAATAATGTGGTGCATATTCGCTTTTTATACCAAAGGTCTCAAGCCACGAGACCATTTGTGACCCTCTCCACAAAAAACAGTTGAAAAGCCCTCAACGCCAGCTTTCATTTGGTATAATGTGACCCACTCTGCAAAAATGAGTCTGATGTGTTAAAAATGTTTTTTTCAACTTTTCAGTTGGTCAGAAAAAGCAGGAAATAATTTTTCATTTGATATTTGGCACAACTCTGTAGTGTATTAATGCATTGGTCTTCTACAATTTTGGTAAATTTGCTTTTTCTCAGTTATATTCAAAATATCTTTGAAAAGAAATAAAGATTTAGAATTGTAGTGCTTCATCAGATGCTATGGTAAGAGAATGACAAAACCTGTATTAAATTTAATTTAGGGATCAAAACAATCTTTTCAATCGATCAGATCTGAAAATATAGGTGTCTAGGAGAAACCAAAATGCCTTAAAACCAAAATTTGCTGAAAGAAAAATCACTTCTGAGACAATAAACAGCCCTTTACGTAAAAATGTATTTTCCGACATCAGACTCATTTTTGCAGAGCGGGTCACATATAATAGAGCACCATAGCCCCTCTCGTTCTGTTGGTGTGTAAATTACTTCAAAATTACACAACTGAGAAAACGAGCTTTTAAATAGCCAGCTCTGTTGTAGAACAACAGACCGATGCACACAAAATGGTCGGTTTTTTCCCCCACTTTATTCATCTAAATCAACATTTCTGTGAATGAAACCTGAAACTGTAGGTATTAAAGATGTCATTCATGACAAACATTTAAAATCACATTTTCATGAAATATTTACCCTCTCAACATTGAGCAGGCATGATAATGCACAGCGCGACCTAAAGGTATGATACACTATTAGTGATTGCTTAAATTATCATAAATGGGTGGAGTTGGTTTTTTTTATTTTATAGTAAATATCATTTAACTGACCTGTTCGAAGTTTTACAATCATGGATGCCGAGAAAAGCAAGAAAAACGGCATTCAGTTTTAACCGGCATTAGGCAGTTATTCTTATGTTATTCCTATTTTTTTTCGCGATCGCCGTCATTTATTTATAATTCGGTAGTAAATTCTTTCTGCAAATGGTGTATCCTTAACCCTCCTATGGTTTCACCTTTCAAAACCTTTCAAAATCTGCTTACTGGGCAAAACGCTCCAGAATTTGTTGCTACTGCACTACCACACCTTTCAATACCTTTTGAAAGGAATTGAAAGGTAGACAAATTGGGCTATGGTATACCCTATGATAAAGGTATGGGAAGTCTATCAGAAAACGGCCAGACCTTCCAAAACCTTGCGAAAGAAAATGAAAGGTGGAGCTATTGCTCAACCAAATATCAGTACAGTTGCTATGCATACATGGTTTGACCTTTCAAAACCTTTTGAAATGTTTTGAAAGGTAGAATTACTCCCCAGCACATTATATAGAATATCTCTCACAGAAAACAGCTAAACATTTCAAAACATTTCAACTTTTATTTGGTATGGTATGCCCCTATGATAAAGGTATGGGAAGTCTATCAGAAAACGGCCAGACTTTCCAAAACCTCACACTAGTTTGTTCAGAGAGTCGTTTTACCTTTCAAAATCTTTCATAGTTTTCTTTTGTCAGACAGCTTTCTCACCTTTCAAAACCCTTTAGTCCAGGAAACTTGAAAGGTTTTGAAAGGTCTGACAGCTCTATGGTAACTGCACGGTATATAAGAGGGTTATACCTTTTTTTTATGTAACCGGTCACATTTTTTTTTACTGCAGCAGCTCGAGATTAGCGCAATCTGCGTTCCCTGAGGTAACCATTCATGTATTCCTGGGTGGGTGGTTGTGTAATAAAAAAAAAAATACTCACGCCCGATACACATCGCTGGATCGATATTTGGCGATGTCAAAGCTTGGTGTGTGCGGCATGTGCACGATAAAAGCGTTAGGTAGAACAATGAATTCAAATCTGGGAAAAGCAACAAACAAATTATCAAAACTACCAAATTTTTATTATATTATAATAGAGTACAATATGGTGCATCAAGTGACAAAGTACTCTAAATAAAAAGTAAAATATACGTCGTAAAAAAAAATAAAAGAGAGCTTCCTAACCAGTTTGCGCCGGGATGGTTTTAACATTACCAAGCCGAGGCGCGGGATTATTTTTAACGAAACTCGATCCGAGTCGGGTTCAGGCCGATGGTACCGGGAAGCACACCCACGCATTTCCGGCCTTGCTCGCTGCTGACACACAATTCCGGCCTTGCTCGTGACGTGTTTATGCGTCATCTGTTTTGTATCTGGGGTAGACTTTGCGTGTATATGTCCTCCGGCGCGAACTGGTTAAATTTAGCTTCTGTCTTCAACTTGCTTAATTACAATGAAGCTCCTGTGGACAAGCCCGTTTTGTACATATGCCATCAGTAATGGGCCATATCTTGAGATCCAATCAGGCTAGACCTGGCTTTTTTTTTCTTCAGGATTATTTCTGAACATTCTACTCATCAACACTAGGTAAACATATATTCTCTGGAATTGTAGGAGGTGGCTGAACAATCACCTTAAACTTGAGTTAACTGATAATCTTTGTTACCCACCCTGAATAAACTGGGTTCGATTCCTGCCCGGGGGCCAGTTTGAAAACTGACCAGGTAACTTTTCTTGAGATGATAAGTCCAGTGCGGACAGCGCGAGTCGGTAAAAGCGGCTCAAAAATTTGTACATTCGAGGTCATGCTACACAGGGCACTTTTACAACAATATTACATCGCGACATATTGTTGCTGCTATTGTTACAACACTGGGAGTACAATGTAGAAGCGAAAAGACGTGTACACAGTTGTACAAAATAAATACGTTTGTGATGCAGTTTGCACTGTGTACTTGCCGACAAAGAGAGTTGGAAGAATGAAAAAGGCGCACAATTTGGGTCAATCAGGTCAATGTTGAAAGGTCAAGTAAAGCGCCCTCATGAGTCAGCTTGGTTACTTCTACCACAGTCTAGGTAAGAAAAATGTTCTTGTCGAATGTCCAAGTGGGGACAGTGGTCACCTTTGACCATTTTTCATTTTAACATCGTCTCGGAAAAACCTTCTAAATTTTTTTTCCATAGGCGTTCCAATGCCATTTCTACTTCACCAACACTCACCCTTGCGCGTCGACCTCCATGATCTGAGCGACTTTGTTCCAGCCAAAGCCCACGAATCTTGGGTCATAGGTCGGGCAGTTCTTCCTGATAACTATGTAGGGCTCAAAATCGGGCTCCCATTGTACCTGTGGGTGCGTAAGAACAATCAGTGTGTTTAGCCTATAAAGAAGTTACTCCCAAAGGTAAAGAAAATCGTTGGCGAAATATAGAGCTATATGAATATAGACCTATCGGTATATTAAAATACTAGAACGCAAACCCTTCATTCTTACACGCAGAGATACTTTAAATCCATCTTGCGTGCAGACATTTTAAATTCATGTGCGTGTTTGTAGAACATAATGAAACTTTGAAAGTTAACTTTAACCTGCAAGTAGAACATAAATGTACGCAAACAACTTAAGCACGTCATGACGATTAACAAAAAGTCACGGCAAAAATCATCTTCAGCGAATACACGAATCCATTTGCACTATTTGCGCAGAGCAAAATGAAACACTCAATAGCTGATCATGCGTTTCGGTTCTGGGCGCATTGGCTTCGGTAACGCACCTGTATAGAATACAAACGCAGATATGCAAATAGCTCTACAAAAGCCGTACACAATTGTGAGGTTTCCCATAGGTTTTGCACAAACATGGATGCGCCCAGCAGGCATCACTTTGCACATCACGCTAGCACTCTAGTAATTTAGTGTAAACAGGTCAAAAGAAATGTGCATTTTTCTGGAAGACAATAGGCTCCTTAACCTGTTACACAAATGTAAAATGTAGTATGAAATGTTACACATTTATTGTGCAATAAAGTTTCACCCAACAGTTAACCTTCGCCTTGAAGTGCTGCCATTTATTAAATGTGATGACCAATAAAAAATGACACTTTCTTGCATAGGGATTGAACAAATTGAGAAAATTATGTTTTTACAGAATTTTTTTATATTCTTTCCTCACTTCAATTAATTTTCCTAAAGTGTACAAATGTAAACATGCATTTAATGGTTTTATTTTTGTTTTAAATTTTCTAAATTTACAAAGTACAGTAAATTAGAGTCACCCAAGCAAAACATTTTTTTTTAAAGCATAAAGGTTTTGTGGAAATGGAAACTTGGTTTTTTTTGGTCCTTTTGTTTCAATAATGAAATTAAAAACAAAAAGAAAACCATTAAATGCATGTTTACATTTGTTCACTTGAGGAAAAATTATTAAAAAATTATGTAAAAACAAGATTTTCTCCATTCTTCCATCTCTATGCAAGAAAGTGTCATTTTTTATTGGTCATCACATTTAATAAAGGGCAGCATTTCAAGGCGAAGGTTAACTGTTGGGTGAAACTGTATTGCACAATAAATGTGTAACATTTCAGACTACATTTTACATTTTTGTAACAGGTTAAGGAGACTAACTGTCTTCCAGAAAAATGCAAATTTCCCAGGGGGGACTTATTTCTTTTGACCTGTTTAGCTCCATGACTAAACTACAAATATCTTTCTCATGACAGACATACTCTGACTGTCTTCCAAATTTCCATGCTTGTATCATCAAATGTTTTATATTTACACAAAATATTTATACCGCGCTATACCAAGCTCACAGCGCCTGACATGAACCAAAGAAGCAGAAAAAAAAAAAAAAAAAAAAAAATGGCCGTTTTACCTGGTAGGGAGTGGTGGACGTCCGCCACTTGGCAAAGTTGGTGGGGGCGTGGCCCTTTTGCCAGACGTGGTAGCGGAATGTGAAGAGGGTGCCCATGTCCAGCATGTGCAGCAGTTCCGCCTTGGATTTGGGGAAGGTCAGGCGATAGCGCAGCGTCTCAAATGCTGGCACCAATAACGCCTGTTGGACATACAACACATGAGGATGAAAAGGCGAAGTTGACGCAAGTGGGAATTGAGCCTGCAACCTGCATAACACTGTACCGTTGCTTTACGGACTGAGCTATCAAACTCTTTATTACGGCTGTGCATCGGAACAGGGATTCGAACCTGTAACCTCAGAATTGACCTTCCAATTCTCTACCAACTGAGCTATCTAGCCCTCAATTCCCCAATTTGTTGTCATCTCATATAAATGTAGGCTAAGGCAATACAGTTCTTGTAGCTCGTGCAATCTATGACAAATTGAATAAATGAGAGATACTGCGATCATACAAACATCCTGAAAAATAAGTACACTTTTGATAGTAATGCAGGCGTCACACTGTCCCGAAATTGACACTAGATGGCCATACGAATATGGAATTTTGAATTTCGAGCGAAGATGGCCCCAAACTTGGTCAACAGCCAATTAACAGCCGAAGCAAGTACGATGCCTACAGAAGGTTATACGATGGCACCCGAACCACACACAAAGGCAACACGAAGATGTGAATTTGTATTAAGTAGTTTACCCGCAGGCCACACAAAGGCCACACAAAGGCCACACGAAGGCCACACGAAGGCCACACGAAGGCCACACGAAGGCCACACGAAGGCCACACGAAGGCCACACGAAGGCCACACGAAGGCCACACAAAGGCCACACAAAGGCCACACAAAGGCCACACAAAGGCCACACGAAGGCCACACGAAGGCCACACGAAGGCCACACGAAGGCCACACGAAGGCCACACGAAGGCCACACGAAGGCCACACGAAGGCCACACGAAGGCCACACGAAGGCCACACGAAGGCCACACGATGGCTTCACGACGTCGTATTGAGAGTACGATGCGTTCGAACTAAGTCAAGAAGGCGTCACGTGACCTCCCGATGGTATAAAACCTGACTGAGGAAGATGCTCTGAGGCTGGCCTTGTATATGTCCACGTTACCATGACACATGGGAAACGGTTAAGCTACTCAAATTCGGCTGTCCTCGCCGACACCATAGTCCCATCTCAATGTCATCGTACTATAATACGATGGCTACACGACGGCATTGCGAGGGCTTCACGTAGTCGTGTTGCCTTCCTAAGACAACCAGGCAGCTTCTTGTTTCCTTCGTATTGTCTTCGTGAGGCGAAAAATGCCTGATGGCACCGATGATCAAACGAAGTAAAGACGAAGATGACATGATTTGACAAAATGCCCTCACGATGGCCTTACGAAGGGCAAAATGGACACACGAATTCAACACGAAAATGAACCTTCGCAAGGTTTTGGGGCAATTTTTTGGCATGCCAAAGATTTTGCCACCACTCACAAAGTTGTTGCCGGAGCCTAAGAAACTCTACCGTCGGTCATACGATGGCTTAAGATGCCCTCACGAATGGCCCGATGATCAGAGCCGGATTTGAACATTTCCTTTATCGTATGGCCGTCTGGTGTCAATTTCGGGACAGTGTGACGCCTGCATTAAGAAGCAATGAGTTGGATTTTGTTTTGTTATTAGCAACTGTGACCTGCTCCAACGAAACCCGGACAAAGTTGACAATTTTTGTTTTTAGATTTAGCTCTTCAAATTATCTAGTTTCTCAGCTTTGAAATCATGTCATTCACATAAGTACCCCCACCCTATCTCCCCTGGGGGAAGACTTAGTGACACAACCCTTACAACCTGATTATGAGATAAACAGTTTTGAAGTTCAGAAAAGCGTAATATTTCTATACACAATGTTTTCACAAAATCAATAAAAAAACATGTTATGTTCAAATTTGGGGAAATTGTAAATTAATAAACCCAAAACCTCAAAATAGTAAAATCTACCCAGAAATGACTTCACGATTACATTGTAATAAAACACATTGTGTGACTTTGTCCGGGTTTCGTTGGAACAGGTCCCACAAATGACCTTTTTGGATGTCTTCATATCCATCACATCCACTGCCTTCCTGAGGTACGTGTAAAGCCCGTACATCGGCAGAAAGTCAATATCCGACAGGAAGACGTAGGGCGTGTGGACTTGCTTGAGGGCAGTGTTGCGTAGGTAATTCACTGGATAGAATTGCTACAAGCAACAAATATCATCAATCACACACAAAAATAAAAAAATAAAAAATAAAGTCACTTTCTTAGATCAACCTTAGATTCATTCAAAGTAAGCTTTGTCAATGTCTATGTACAGTCGACTCTTAAAACCAGTTCGCGCCGGGATTGTTTTAACATCATTGAGCCGAGGCGCGGGATTATTTTTAACGAAACTTGATCGGCGGGTTCAGGCCGATGGTATCAAGAAGCACACCCACGCATTTCCGGCCTTGCTCGCTGCTGACAGACATTTCCGGCCTTGCTCGTGGCGTGTTTATGCGTCATCCATTTTAAATCTGGAGAAAACTTTGCGTGTATTTACGTCCTACAGCGCGAACTGGTTAATACAAACTCAACCGAGCCTAGCAAAAGTGGAGTTTTTGTCCAATTGACTGTGCACATAAATGCAGAGTCGGGGACCAGGGCTTTTTGTTTGCTATCACCAGAATTTGTATTAAAAGGTAGGATACACCATTTGCAGACATTGAACATTTTTACTACCGAATTATTAAGAAATATCTTACTTATTTGAAAGTAAATAATGATTCCAGGCATCCAGCAAAATGATTGCACTAGATATCCTTTAATGGTTCTGAAAAATTGAATGAAAAAAAATAATAATAACGATCGCCGGAAGGCAATCGCAAACAAAAACGATAACAAGAACAACTGCCTGATGCCGGTTGAAAACGAACATTGTTTTTCTTGCTTATTTCTCAGCATCAATGATTGTAAAACTTCGAACAGGTAAGTTTAACAATATTTACTATAAAATACAACCCCCCAAATCCACCCATTCCTGATAATTTAAGCAATTACCAATGGTGTATCCTACCTTTAACAGTGTACTAACAAGATTTGACTGTAGTTAACATAAAAACATTACAACTTTTTTTAAATTCAAGGATGAACAGGATTTTTAAGGACAAAAAGTAATTTATTGAAATATCAATGCAAAGTGTATTTTGATGCAAATCAATTTTAACCCCCCCCCAAAAAAAACACCAAAAAACCCTACATTTGTCTCACCCCTTCTTTGTAGACTATATGATAGCCCACGTTCTTGCGTTTCATCAGCACCTCCGAGCTGAGAGTAAAACGCAGAAATTGCTGGGCCTCGGCATCGGACATGTACAGGGCTAGACTGATGGGGCCTGAACAAGAAATAAAAGGGCACAAAGTCAGGTTAGAACCAAGGGTTACTCTCTATAACTTCCAACTTCGAATCCATCGCAGGCACAATTGTGGAATAGGTTTTTAGTCCAAGTCCGATCCTATGCATTTCCCCCGGAAAAACTTTGCGCGTATACACGTCATCCGACATAAACTGGTTAATAATAATTAATGAAAATAACAGAATGTTAATACAATGCCTCACCATCCCAGTGTTTACAGATAGACTCCAACATCTGAAGTCTGTCCATGGACAACTGTGCTACGAGGGTTACATCATTGCCGTCTGGTTTCTATGAGAAGAAAATTCAATGAAAATCCAAACGAGTATTTCATTTTTGGTTATATTCCAAACAAACCACTCAATAACCCCGTTTGGTATTCTAACTGCACATGTGCAAATAAAGATTTGATGATTTTTTTTTTAGGATAAACATTTCATTGTATGCGTGGAAAAGTGTACATTTAACATTTAGACAGCGAGGTGTATTTACGTGCCTTGTTTATCTAAACTTTTGTTCTAACAAATTTTTAAACTGTAAAAAAATCTCTTCAAAATGCTCATTTGCAACTATGGTTAATTTCCTGGGTTGAAATTTGGACCTAATAATCCCCTATATTATACTCTAACCCAAACACTAACCCTAACCCAAGCACTAACATCAAACCGCGCATATGGAGACTTGTGGGGAAGACCTTTGTTACCCTCTTTTGTTTTCCTTTGTCCTATTGTAATATTTAACGCTATGGCGTTTCCACTCTGGGGTAAATAGATTTCTAAGGATTTTCGCTCTGGGGTAAATTTGTCCTGTTGTGTTACCTTCCCCATAGGGCTGCGTGTATACAAGCACTAACCCTAACCTAGCCTTTAAACAAGGCCACATGTCTGATAGACGCCGAGCGACTAAAAAGAGACTAATCGCGAAAACCTGAGTGAACGCCAGTGCGAATTGCCCAGACAAGTGGCCTTTATCAATCTGGTTTGGATTTCTTATGTTAACCTTTGTTTCCAACTGGAATCGCTACCGAAATGGTAGCGTCCAATCAGCGAACGTATCTCTGCGTGACGTCAGCTTATATTTGAGTTGGACTAGTTCATTTTACAAACAGGGAATGTCCAATCATGTCACTTACAATATTTAGCTCAAATCATTAGTTGCTTCCTAATTTATTGCAATTTTGCATGTAAAATAGATTTAAATGTGATATCTTGTATTTATCATTCATATATTCAACTCAGAAGCAAAATTTATATACGTTTTTTTACCTTTTCTTACATGCTTTGATATTCAACGAATCACGAACGAAGCCAACTGGGAGATCGCCGTTCTGATTGGGCGTATTGGCATGCTAATATGTATCTATGAATAATTCATGCCGAGCAGTGAAACCTACATTGCAAAAGGCCTCGTGACATTCGTCACTCGGTCGCGCGTTCACCCCGGGTATCTAGACTCATCTCAGCCGCTTAGCCAGAGTCACGAGGCCTTGTCAAAAGGCTAACCCTAACCCAAACACTAATACAAATCCTAACCCTAACCTTAACACTAGCCCTAGTTTTTGAGTGAAATCCATGAATCTATTTTTTACGAAAACATTGTGGAGACCTATTCATCTATAGAAATATACCCTGTGCAGACCTTTTGACTCCCATTGTCCCCATTGTGTTAAGGTCTCCACAGGGTACCAAATTTTAGAAAACACACCCTAAACGAATTACGCCTTGATAAATCAACACACGTTTACTCACTGGCGTGTACTGGTAGTCCAAGTAGTACAAGTGTGTCCTGTGGGTGAGAATTTTCTCTCTCCGGAACTCGTAACATTGGTCATCCTCGTCTAATTTGCTGAACTGTAGGGTAACAATTACAAAGTTACAATCGGTGTAGTCAACAGTGGTAAGTTTCGGCAAGTCCAGCAGCTTCAAGTTATGTAATAAATTTAACCCAAAATACATGAAAATCTATAGTCTTAAAGGTAGTATACACCATTGGTAATTGCTTTAATTATCATGAATGGGTGGATTTGGGGGGTTGTATTTTATAGTAAATATCATTTAACTAACCTTTTCAAAGTTTTACAATCATGAATGCCGAGAAAAGCACGAAAAACAGCATTCGTTTTCACCCGGCGTCGAGCAGCTATTCTTATGTTATTTGTGTTTTTTTGCAATCGCCGTCCGAAATATTTTTGTATACAATTATATTTTTCAGAATAATTAAAGGATATCTAGCACAATCATTTGGCTGGATGCCTAGAATCATTATTTACTTTCAGCTGAGTAAGATATGTCTTAATAATTCGGTAGTAAATTTTTTCGATATCTGCAAATGGTGTATCTTACCTTTAAGCCACAAAAGCGAAAGCGAATTTGTGACGTCACGGGGAGTTTTCGTGTTGCAATTTTGCAAAAGTAAATAATAGTCGTGCTTATATTGCGCTTTCCATCGTATCAACGATCTCAAAGCGCTTTACAATTAATACCCCGTTCATCAGGCCCTGGACCACGCAGCAGCCGTTTATAGGCGTTTAATCGGCCTCGACCCTCACCGGGTCCCATTTATACTCCTGGGTGGAGAGAGGCAATTGTAGTCTTGCCCAAAGCTACAAAAATCATGTTCCTTCGCAGGGTTCGAACCCACGCACCATTGCACATGAGTCTAACATTCTTTGCCTTAAAGTTTGAAGTGACTTCACGGGCAAAAGTAGAAGTGCGGGGGGGGGGGGGGGGGGGGGGGGGGGGGGGGGGGGGGGTTAGGACAATAGATAATGGTTTTGACTTTAAAATTAAACATCCCGGAAACGTCCAAATTTGACAATGTTTAACAAAGTTATGAATAAAATTTCCAAGAGGGATCAAATTGACCATGGGACCAAGTTTTTCGATTTTGTTTAAATACTGTTCAAGTGTAGACTCATAATCAAGTCGCCACCGAAACGAACCAGCGCTGAGCCACCATGCCCGCTGCTTGTCAGCTCTGGTTCATTTCGGTGGCGCCTGCACGGACAAAGACAAAATGTCCAACTACTTGATTTCGAGTCTACACTTGCACAGTATCCAAACAAAATCGAAAAAACTTGGTCCCATGGTAAATTTGACCACTCTTGGAAATTATTCATAACTCTGTTAAACATTGTTAGATTTGGTTGTTTGATGTCTCATTTTAAAGTAAAAACCAGTATCTTTGAAACCATATCTATATTATCGATGTTAGTTATACATTCTACGTGTAGTAATCCGTTATATATTTTTTGTTGACACACACACGCAGCTTTACCTTACATACGTACTGTGGACATTCCTTTGTCTTCGTGTAGTTAAAAAACGTTGACTAAATACTCATTTTTCTCGCTTCCCCAAAACAAATTTACCCTCAAATTTGGATTATGGGCCTCTCAGCTGTCCCTTCTATCTTTTCTATATATAACCCTAACCCGTTTTTCCTCTATCGCTCCTTTTCGGAAACTGAAAAACGGATTGTGGACCTGGGCAAGTCCACAAACCGTAACCTCTTCCCGCATCGTGTGGACCTATATTGTTCGGAGGTCCACAGTGCGTATGCAAGACTAACTCACTGTATCAGGCTTCCATTTATCATGATACACAATTTCGTATCATGATGCCGTATCGTGGCATTTTAGTATCCCGATTATCGATGCATCGGTGAATCGTTACACCCCTAGACAACAGTGTTAAGATAGTTCAACCACAATCGTTCTGACGGCAACCCACCTTTTCTTCCAGGGACACGTTCCCTTTTCCGTCCGCGCAACCAAACAGCTCCCGCCTCAGCAAGTTGCCATCGTACTCCAGGAAAGTCAGGTACAGGTTGCGGAAGAACTCAATGTGCTTGTTTTTGACGCGGAGTTTCTTCGGGGAGTTCCAGTGGATGACCTTCAAGTCGGTGACCTCGGCATAGCACAGCTTAAAGGGATCGTACACGTTTGGTAATTGGAACCCATTGTTTGTTTCAATTCTATATAGTTATAGATATATACCATAAAACTAACCTGTGAAAATTTCATTTCAAAAGGTGGTAGCGATTTTGAGATATTGCCGAAAATCTGGAGCGGTTATGTCCACGCAGAAAAAATAATCTGCATTGGAATATATACAGTCTGAGAAACGTCACTGCAGTAACGCTTCTCAGATTCAAATTTTTGGGGATAAAAAGTGATATCTTTTTCCATAACCGCAGAACTTCGAAGTAAAAAGTTACTAAAAATGCATTATACTATCCAAAGCTGCTGTACTACTTACCAAGTAAGTTTTTATTGCCATTAATTTTTGGAGTAATTACCAAACGTATGTGATCCCTTTAAACACGGGAGGGAATTTGATGTTAGAAAGATAATAAATATGTGACCTGTCACCACAATATGAGAGTAAAGTCGCGCAATGTGATTCGGAGATATGGCCATCCAAAGTCAAAATATGAAGGGGTTGTCAATTTTGAGATTTCGGGTAATTTAGAAAGCCTAAGTCCACCTCTACATCATTATTCCCATTTTTGGGGTGCAATCCGATGATCGAAAACCTCTTAAATTACGAGATTTTGTATAGTGTTTGTGTAGTTAGTGTTTGGATTAAAGTCCATCAGTGGTCTAATTAACACGGTAATTAAATATGCAAATTAGGTCTTTGTAACTCGCACGTTTACGAAATTTGGATATTTTGTTGTTTATACAATAGTTTGTATGTGTGAAAAGTTTCAAGAAAAAATATTGATTAGAACATAGCCGTTGCTATGCTCAACCGAACCTTACTTGTCCTGTTTTGCAATCTTTTGTGTGTTTTGTTTAGGATGTTTTTTAAGTATAGTTTTCTTACTAACACGTTTTGTGAAACCCGTGACTTTCTAGTGCATTGTAAAATGTATTTATTGCAAAACCACCAAGTGTTATATACCATTGGAAAGCTCTCTTTCTCAAGAATTTGAAAATACCAATATCTCAATTTTCAATTTGTCCGACTTTTCTCTCATATTGTGGTGACAGGTCACATTATGTAGTTGGCGCTCATGGGCCTGGACGCGTTAATGCTCGAGCCCCTCGACTCCCCCCCCCCCTCGGCCCTTTTTGCTAAAACCATCCTTAATCCTCAAAAATCCTCATAATACCAGTATGTAAACATTAAATTCATCCTCCATCCACCAAAATCATCGGTTATTTCTTGCATTCGTTCAGTGGAGGGGTGATCACTCCCTCAATCCTTGAAAATCCTCATTCAATCAATGCTATGGGTTGAGTCGGTGCCAGAGACATTTTGAAGCAGTGTGGATGGTATTAAGGAACAATGAATGTTGCATCATGCATGACTGAACAAAAACATGCTTGGTACGACCTACGACCCCAACCCATTGCATTCTCCAAAATCAACTGTCACTTTTTGCTATTCATCCTCAATCCTCGAAAATCCTCCAAAACTGCAATGAGGATTTTCGAGGATTAAGGAGGGTTAAGGTTAACAATGTTCAGGTCCATTGAGCCGGTTTTAAACGTTTGTTTAATACCAGCCAACCACATATTTATTCCCATTCGTAAATACCTTTCGGGTAAGACACGCCAAAAGTTTTTACAACGATTTTGCGAATCATATATGTGACACGATCAAGCGAAATCAGTCGGATGTCGGCCCCGGTCAAAAAATGAGTTTTCATGTACATGTAGTTGCAAAGAGGGCATCTGTACATTTTAAAAACTGAAAACCCCATGTTGATACGATGTTTTGTTGTCGAGTTATGTAAATTTGTTTAAATACCAACGAAGAACACAGTGCATTTTGGGGATTCCCCGACATCCGACTAATTTGGCTTGATCGTGTCACATATGTGACCCAGCACGAGTAAATGAGACACTTTGAAGCAAAAATGAAAATTGAGATTTTGATTTCATCATTTAAAGCTTGTTTAGCTTTAAATGATGAAATCAAAAGCTCAATTTTTATTTTTGCTTCAAAGTGTCTCATTTACTTGTGCTGGGTCACATATACTTAATATTTTGTGAAACACCCCTTTAGATACATTTATGGTATGTTCTTCGGATATCCTCGCTGGAGTAATCAGTCGCACATGGGGTGATCAGTTCTAAGAAGTAAGATGGACATTGGCTCGCGTGTCCCGCGTACTGCGCAATGTTACGAAGAATGCAAACTGCTGGTACAGCGTGAATTACAACAGACTTGTTTATAGTATCATCCAATAAAAGGGTAAATTTAATGAGACACTGATAAAGTGCTTACGACCTGTTAGCCGGTCTTTATCATCTGTTTTAAGATGGGCCACGTGACGGGTTCTCGACCAATAGGTAGTGCTGGGCGAGAAGTGACTTTTCCCACTCGAGTACTCGCGAAGAAATTACTCACGAGTAATCGAGTACTCGCGAGTAGTTGTCACAATTGTTCGCAATTAAGTCAACTCTATGTTGTCTGATTACATTGTCTGTGAAGAAACTATATCACTGACTGAACTCACTACTGAATTAATTTACGATCCCATGGACCTGAACCTGCAATGTGGTTTTAAAACCTGATACTGCAGGAGGGGTATTTAATTTGCTTCTTTTGTAGAAACTCTGCGGTCAGAGAGCTGGCCGGGAAAATCTGCGATCGTTGATTTTTTCCTACATTTTCGTGTCGGCTCCTCAAAGGATTTAGTTCATTGAAGCTTATTTATTTTGGAAAAAGACGCACCATTGTAGGCGTGCAATTATTGGGAGTGGGAAGTCAATTCATTTCCTGTCGTTGCATCTTACACCACAACATTCGACGCTCGCTAACAATCACTACTCCCGAGTACTTATTGCTACTCGAGCTGGCACGAGTACTCGAATAGTTGAAAAACTGCGAGTACCTGTAGTTTAACAAGTATTCATAAATACCTAGGACAGTTTAGGCATTCCTATTGGTCGAGAGCCCGTCACGTGGCCGGTATTAAACGGACGATAAAGACATGGCTGGAAGTGTTTAAAACCAGCTGGCAACAAAGCGATGTCGCAGTATACCCGTCCCCAGGGCTCATTTTATTTCCAACCGTACCTCGTCTTTATTAGTAAGAGCGGGTAGTGTTGAGCGCATACAGCTCGACACCCTGGGAACGAAGTTGCCAATGGCAGTAATAGTCTGGTTCATGTAAATACGCTTTATTGCATGCATTGTGTAGAGCGACAGAAGCGGAAACATGTCATTTGACACACACACAATGGCGAAACACCGAAATTTACTTGCGACAATTTTCAGGGATTTTCAGGGCTTTTTTGGCTGAATTTTACAAAAAAGGTATTTATGAATAGGAATAAATGTGTGTTCGGTCGGTATTAATCACTCTGTTTAATACCGCTTGGAGTCTGGGTGCTGATAATTACCCGAGCCGAAGGCGAGGGTAATTATCAGCACCCAGACTCCAAGCGGTATTAAACAGAGTGATTAAAACCTCTCGAACACACATTTATTCCCTTAGTAAAAACTGATCACCAGTAGTGACATAATCGAGTTATTTGCCCAGCGCTACCAATAGCAATGGGTAAAACTCAGATATTCATGAATTGCTGATAAATCCATGCTGGGGCAGTTGGGATTGTACACAGGGATTAATAGGATGAACGGTGTGAAAGCGTTTCACCTCCACTGTCCAAGCAATGTATAGTTGGTTCTGTCCAAACTTGCGAGGAATAAATTCACAAGTTTGCCGAGGGTGAACTCAAGTACTGACAACTTGGCCACTCGACACGTAGGCCATGCCAGAGTCAACTGGTACAGTAGGTTCGAAGCTGATAAAGTAGTCTTAGCACGACACAACGATTGGTTAAGGACACTGTACAAGAGCCAATAAACCCTAACCCTCCTCAATCCTCCAAAATCCTCCTTTACGTTACAGCGTCTTTTGCGACAGACTCAAATTTTTGCAGAACGGGTCACATTTAGGATTGGGAAACAGAAAGTAGAGGAACTACATTGGTGATTGTTGACGTACGGGTCACATTTAGGATTGGGAAACAGAAAGTAGAGGAACTACATTGGTGATTGTTGACGTACCTCACTGCGTGTGTGGTCACTCAACTGTAGGTTCCACGCACAAGGCAGATTGTGAACAAGGTAAGGGTACTGCTTGATAACCGCATTAATGATATCCTGAAATAAAATCATTCATTAATAGATTAAATAAGGCATAACAAAAAAAATGTTATGTTGGCGTAACGGGCCCCAAAAAATAGGGTAGGTAGGTAGGGATTCTTTTTTTTTTCTTTTTTTTTTCTTCTCCTCCCAGCAATGAAAATGATATGTTTTCTAATTGTTTAAGCCGGTAGTGATACACGATAGCGTGTCCAGGTTCAATATATACACAATCCACACACACAACAATGAGAAACGGTCAGAAATGGTTTCAAACGTATTTATAACTAGATTTATATAGATTACAATCATTAAATTTCGTCCCTTGAAAAAAAATATATCCAGGGTCGGCCGTATTTTTAGGGTCGGTCGGGTTACGCCAACATAACATATTTTTTTGTTATGCCTAAACAGAATCGTTCACTTGAAACAAGTTCACTTGACTCGCTCCAGCAAAAGGTGACATAAGTCACGCTATACATTTATATGAGTAATGGCCTGTTAAAGTTAATGTGGTAAAGATTTTTGTCAAAATTTGATTTTCATTTTTTGTCTTAAATGACATCTTTAATATCCAAAGTTTCAGATTTAATTAACACAAAGCTGGAATTCAATAAATAAAGTGAAACAAAACCTTTTAAGAGTGCATGGTTCCAATGTATTGTCTTAGTTTTGTTGTTTTTCGAAGCCTGTTTTCTCAGTTGTGTATTTTGAATTCCATGGAACCATTAATATGCAAAAACGTCATATCACCGGAACGGGAGGGGCTAAGGAGCTGTACTATGTACCAAATGAAAGCTTATATCCTGGACTTTTTAATCTAAATATAAGTTAAATATTAAATATTTAACTCATAAATGCATAGTGCGACTTATGTCACCTTTTCCTGGAGCAGGTCACATATATTCTATTTTCTATTTGTAATTCTGAGATCGTGGTCACACACAAAAAAGCGTAAGATGTATTCATCATTTTAAAGAGATCTTCACTAAAGGGCCGGTCACAACCCACCGTGCGTGTTTTTAGTTCGTACGTATGGCCGCCACGTTTGTGTGGAGAGAGTGGCAAGAGCAGGGAGGGAGTACATCAACGCACGTCAACCGCACGGTTGCGCAAGGTGTAAGTACGTGGTCCGCACGCCACGCCTGGCCGTGAGCGGTTGCGTGCATCGTACGTCGCGCAAGTGGCAAGTGAGTTGTACGTGCTTACAACGTGCTTACAACGTACGATCTCCGTGCGATTGCCACGTTATCGTACGGAGGCCGTACTTACACGTGCTGCTCACGTACAGTACGGTGTTCTTACTCACTCGCACGTGCTAAGTGTGCCGTCCGTAAAGCAACTGACCGTACGAAAAATTTAAAAGACTCACGGAGTCAGTGTGTCGTGCGCTCATTGGCTGTAGAGGGGACGCGCGTCACCCGTAGTGGGGGTGAATCCGTAGCCCGAACGCAGCGAAAGTTCGCTGTGCACTAAAAGTACTACGGCGTGTCTGCGTGCTCCCAAATCACCACGTACAAATCCCCAAATTTTGCCCACGTTTTTGCAAGTAGACAGCACGCACTTGCAAGTACAGCGGGTTGTGACCGGCGCTTTAGTCTGTCACGTTCACAAAATGTTGGTTTCATTACGTTCCTATTGAGTTCAAATTGAGTTATTCACTCACCTGGTCAGCGAGCGACACCGACAGGAGACTCATGAGTTCCCTCTCCGCAGTGAGTCTCCACATCTGCATCCAGTTCAACTCCCTGAGTTTCTGGAGGTCAAAGAGCATGACCCCTGTGTTGAACCCTCGCCCCTGTATAATATTTCACAGATGAGGTTTTATATGTCATATATGTGACCCGCCACGGCAAAACCAGTTGCATGACCTTATTACACAGTACAATGCAAAAATGTGTTAGAAACCTCTATCTGGTCGATTTTGAGTTATCATAAAAAACTAATAATAACAATTTGATATAACATGTGTTTTATCAAGATTTGAGTATTTTCATATTTTATCAATATGGCCGCAAAAATGGCCGCAAAAATGGCCGCAAAAATGGCCGCAAAAATGGCCGCCACAATGGCCGCCACAATGGCCGCCACATTGGCCGCCACAATGGCCGCCACAATGGCCGCCAAAATGGCCGCCAAAGGAACCCCATGGGACATTATTTAATATTGGGAACATAAAAATTAATTGACTAGACACATTGAGGATCACAAAAAAGTAGGTTAGAAATTATCCACACGGTACATGGGAACCCTACCTTCCTTCTAGACTAATTAGACCATGGTTGCTATGCAGTTTTAAATGGAAAACCCAGAAAATGAACAACAAACTTTAATCGCGATTTTCCCAAAACTGCGTATTTGCGATTGAGCATCTACAATTTGCTCTAACTCGGTCAATTTTTATCAAAATTCAATGAAATATGCATCATATTGAAAGGAATTTTGTGCAGATTTGCCTCATACTAAAAACTTCAATTGTCAAATTTTGGACATGTGACTGGTTTTGCTATGGTGGGTCACATATGGGATAAATGAATTTCAAACTAACACATTTTACTTTTTGGAAGGTGGGGGGAGGGGAGAGACACGGCAAACCTCATAATTACAATCTGAGAATGCCATGTAACACACTGAGAATCACAATTTTGAACTAGGAATGAACTGTAATAAAATGTCAGTCTAAACATGTTCATGTAGCGTCAATCCAAGCATTGGAAACATGAACCGTATGCACACAATACGAAGCACATTATGTGAAGGAATACAAAGGGCCTTTTTGAATCCCTGGCTTCGTCTTCGTCTTTGGCTTAAGGTGATTTTAGATTCCCAACTGCGAGATCCCCTGCCACATTTTGATGGCTGTTGTGCTTCCGAAACATTTAATCCATTGATATGAACCCAAAAGTTTCTATTTGCTTTAATTTCTATTTGCTTCTCAGTATTTCAAAATTCGGAGGCTAAGCCAAAGCCGAAGACAAAGGTTTCGAAAAGGCCATATCAATGCATTCAATCATGTCATACAGGTGCCATAACTGACATACTTGCACAATACATATTAATTAAATGTATCTAGATGTGTGAATGAAACTATCATTTCACCCATACTGAAGCATGGAAGTCAGGGAAGTCAGGGGAGTCAGGGGAGTCAGGGGAGTCAGGGGAGTCAGGGGAGTCAGGGGAGTCAGGGGAGTCAGGGGAGTCAGGGGAGTCAGGGGAGTCAGGGGAGTCAGGGGAGTCAGGGGAGTCAGGGGAGTCAGGGGAGTCAGGGGAGTCAGGGGAGTCAGGGGAGTCAGGGGAGTCAGGGGAGTCAGGGGAGTCAGGGGAGTCAGGGGAGTCAGGGGAGTCAGGGGAGTCAGGGGAGTCAGGGGAGTCAGGGAGTCAGGGGAGTCGGTATAAGGGGAGTCAGGTTGGCGTAGCGGTTCTCTACTCACCTTCCACCACCGTGACCCGGGTTCGAACCCCGCCTGGGTCAATATGTGGATTGGGTTTTCAGTCTTTGCCTGACTCCGTGGGTTACCCCCAGGATATTCTTATGTGGTTTTCCTCCCACCTCTAAAACTGTACCTTCTTCTCATTGTCTTCTCTCTACAGGTTTCTTCAGGCTTGTGAGCTACAGCGCCTTTGGCGCTTTTGAGGGATCCTTGGTTTTATTACCAGAAATATATAATAATAATAATAATAACAGTTAATTCCCCTTTTAGAGGGAGGGTTAATGTCCTCTTCAAAGAAAAAAGAATCTGAGTATCTCACCAGCGCTGGCCAGGGTTTATGCTTCTTCCAGATGGTTCCCAGATACCAGTCGCTCTGGTTCTCCACCAGACCTATGGCCTTCTTGCCCGTCAGATGACTGAAGATTCTCCACAGCTCAGCGATGTCCGTAGCAAAGGTTACATCGATGTCCAGCACTATGGTCTGTTGGCAAAAATGAAGCGTATCGATCACTGTTCCAGAATTTTTCAATTCAGTTGAAAACTGGTGTGTTCCACCAAGTTAGAACATGGTGAATTTTTTCTTTTTTTGTTTATACAAATCGCCCCTCACAAGCCAAAGGCCACTCAAGGTGTGGGCTACTAGAGCAAAGTGTGCAAGAACCAGCCCTTTGCACTGAAACAGGACATTCTGATCTCTTCCCAGCACGAATAGGGTTGGGATGGGTAACTAGTCCACAGCAAGGCATTAATAATGCCTCTACCCATATTATGTGTAGAAGTGTCCTAGCCCTAAGCCAGGCTTGAACCCCCAACCTGCAGAAGTACCCGCAGGCCACGAATTCAATGCTCCTGACAACTAGGCCACGGCACTTCCTTGTTACGTCCAGAACCTCTTATGGGGCAATAAATCTTGCAACATGACGTTGGCCTCAACACTCGAGGCATGCGAGCCAACCTCAACCCCAAAAGAAGACAAAAGATAGTAAAAGAGACATGGTGTGCTTGTTACATCATGAAATTTGTCATGAAATGTCAAATGTCTCAGGAAACTATTGCTCGAATGGTCCAACATCCAAGACAAATATCAGGAAAAAAAATGTGAAATAATTTAGTCGATAGATGGCATACAACTAGAAACGTAGCAAAATGTCACACTTTGTGTCCTGACCTTGTGAAACGACCCATATCTGCGTACCCAAACTAATGCCATTCCCACATTACACTACATGTATTTTTACAAACCCTACTTTTTTGTAATCTCTGTATTAATTTATAGGTAGGATACACCATTTGCAGATATCGCAAAAAATTACAACCGAATTATTAGAAAATATCTTTGAAAGTTAATAATGATTGGAGGCATCCAGCCAAAGGATTGCGCTAGATATCCTGTAATTGTTCAAAAAAATTGAATCTTATTACAAACAATTCGCGATCGCCGTCCGGTCAATCGCAAAAAAACAAGAACAACAAAAGAACCACTGCCTGACGCCGGTTGAAAACGAACGCCGCTTTTCTTGCTTTTCTCAGCATTCATGATTGTAAAACTTTGGACAGGCCAGTTAAACGATATGAGACCCGCTCTGTGAAAATGAGTCAGATGTCGCACAGTGCGCTTACGAGATTTAGGTGGTTGAACGCGGAGAGGGGGGTTTTCATACGAAAATTCGATATTCCTATTTCATGATTTTTACCTTGGTTAGGATCTATTTTTTCAATTTCTACATTAACCCTAACCCCCTAGGCCTTACTTTGGGCTAAAGAACTGCATGACTGACTGATGATTGGGTGTGTACTGACAGAGTACAGATACTGCCAACTACAAAATACTAATAGTGGCAATACAGGTCAGTAATACTTACCTGGCAAAAAAATGCAGTAGTCCAGCCTTGACCCATTGCTGTGTTCGAAGTGACAATTTTTGCTGTAGAGTTTAGAACACTCTACACAGCATACATGGGCCATGCACACTCAGCAAGCAGAGGGACCCAATGCTAAAAGGTACTACGAGTGCAATTAGGGGTGAAGTACCCAATACTAAAAATTACTACAGGCATTGCACACAAGTCAGTGAGAGTACTGAATACTACTTTTTACTACTAGTAGTAAAAAGTAGCATTTAGTTAGGGTTAGGGTTAAAACATGCTGAATTAAATCAGATTTAGTGAGAAAAAACGGTTTTGTATTCTCCAAATTTTGTTAATGCATGATTTCTCCTGAATGGGTTTTTTAGATCGTCAAAATTAAAATTGGTGTATCACAAGCACGCAACATGCTACAGACATCCCAAATACATTGTATATCAAATAAAAAAAAAGAACAGTGCACTCTTTCTAATGATATATATAACTCTTTTTGTCAAATTTTCGACATCTGACTCATTTTCACAGAGCAGGTCACATATTTACTATAAAATACAACACTTCAAATCAACCCATTCATGATAATTCAAGCAAAATACCAATGGTGTATCCTACCTTTAAAACGACGGCTTCTGAATCAAGGTTTGAAGAGAGGCATTTTCTCCTGTCAATAAGGAGTTTCCATCCCCAATACTATCTTTACCTTTTCAATATCCTCTGGTAAGATCTTGGTTATAAGTAGCTTCATGAGACCAAAAAGACCTGAGTAATGCTTGTTGGGTATCCACGACACATCATTCTGCCAAAAAAAAAAAAAAAAAAAAAAGTTATATGTGACACGCTCTAAGAAAATGTGACATAAGTCGCAAAAACTAAAAATACATATACATGATTAAAAAGTCCAGGATATAAGCTTTCATTTGGTACATAGTACAGCTCCATAGCCCCTCCCGTTCCGGTGATATGACGTTTTTGCATATTAATGGTTGCATGGAATTCAAAATAGACAACTGAGAAAACAGGCTTCGAAACACAACAAAACTAAGACAATACATTGGAACCATGCACTCTTAAAAGGTTTTGTTTCACTTAATTTATCAAATTCCAGCTTTTTGCAAATTAAATCTGAAACTTTGAATATTAAAGATGTCATTTAAGACAACAAATGAAAATCAGATTTTGACAAAAGATTTGACCCTATTAACTTTAACAGGCCATTACACATAAATGCATAGCGCAAGTTATGTCACCTTTTCCTGGAGCGGGTCATATAAGTTCTGTTCCAACGAAACCCTGACAAAGTTACAAAATGTGTTGTATTACAATGAACTTGTGAAGTCATTTCGGGGTGGATTTTACCATTTTGATGTTTTGGGTTTCCTGAATCACAAACTATTAATCTACAGTATACACAAATTTCTACATAATCTGTCACCCATATAAGTGTTTTTTTTTTTCGATTTTGTGAAACAATTGTGTATAGAAACATTACGCTTTTCTGAAATTCAAAGCTGTTTATCTCATAATTACATGTACATGTAGGTTGTCGGGGGTTTTATCACTAAATCCTTCTCCCAGGGGAGATATGGGGAAGGGGGGGGGGGGGTGTACATATGTAAATTGGAAATCATTTTAAAGCTAAGAACCTAGATAGTTTAAAAAAACAAAAAACTAAAACACTAAAATTGTTAACTTTGTCCGGGTTTCGTTGGAGCCGGTCACATATTATGTGTTCCAACCTTGCAAACGCTGTGTGTACTTGCAAACAAAAAAATGTTCACACAATACACAAACCGAAAACAGTGTGTGGACTTGCTCACGTCAAAACAAGGTTTCTCCCTTTTTGATAAAGAGCTCTAGAGATAAAAATAGATGTTGGAACAACACTATGGGGTATCACAGTCACAAATGTGGGTTGAAAGAAGTTTCATGGTGTCAGGAAAATTAGTATTTTGGTGAAATTTGGTCCAAGATTCTTAAAGGGAAAATAGACCTTTTGTCAGTTGTGTATTTTTATCGTTTGAAGCAGCAAAAGTGCTCAAAATGTAAAGAAAAATGCTTTACAAAACAACCTGATGAAGTTTTTAGCTCTGTGAATGATATATGTGACCTGTCACCACAAAATGAGAGTAAAGTCGGAATTATTAAAAATTAAGATATTGGTATTTTCAAATTCTTCAGAAAGAGAGCTTTGCAATGGTATATAACACTTGGGGGTTTTGCGATAAATACTTTTTACAGCGCTCTAGAAAGTCATGGGTTTCACAAAACGTGTTTGAGAAAAACAAAACACGCAAAAGATTACAAAACAGGACAAGTAAGGTTTGGTTGAGCATAGCAACGGCTATGTTCTAATCATTATTTCTTCTTGAAATTTTCCACACATACAAACTATTGTATAACCAACAAAATATCAAAATTTAAAAAACGTGGGATACTTACGAGCCCCTGATTTGCATATAATTAGTGTTAATTAGACCACTAATGGACATTAATCCAAACACTAACTATGCAAAATCGCGTAATTTAAGAGGTTTTCGATCATCTGATCTCACCCAAAAAATTGGAATATGTAAAGGAGGACTTGGGCTTTCCAAATTATGCAAAATCTCAAAATTGACCACCCCTTCATATTTTGACTTTGGATGGCCATATCTCTAATTCACATTGTGCGACTTTACTCTCATTTTGTGGTGACAGGTCACATATATTCTGAGAAAACCATATTCAAAAATTTCGATTTGGACTTCAAAATTTGCTGAGTTACAATTTAAATTGTGACCACAATCTGCATGAATAATTTTACAGCGAGTTCTGAAAAACAACCAAAAAACCTGTACACTATTGTCTGGCAACTGAATATGAATGGCAAAAACCCATTGCCTTAGGGCATTTCCCACGATAAAAGGTCAAAAGTTGGACCATCTGGAACGAGTTTTCTTTGTTTTGCAGCCATCCAACATTTCTCCTTTTCTCCTTGACGGAAACTTGTTGAAAGTGTTTCGTCACATTTTAAACAAGATTTTTTTTTAGAAATTCATACAATTATTCACAGTGAATAGAGAAATGAAATCTGAACTTTGTTTGATAAAAAAAAATGTAATGTGCATAGTAAGGATAGTTTTCATCTTTCATTTTTTATTTTTTTTTAACTGCAAAACAATTCGACAATTGTTGACTGCTGTTAGGTCAAATAAAAAAAAATAGTTGGTGATCATCCTTTTGGGGGGAAAAATAGATTTTTTTTGTTTTTATTGTTGTGAAAAAGTGAGGGAGGGGGCTTTATTTTCTTTTATTTAAAATGAATGAACTACATGTAGAAAACTAAAGATATGTTGTACGCACAATGTATTATTTAGTTTTGTCACCACGATCAATGACATGATAAATCACTGCACGACCTCAAAACAAACGAAAGCCGAGAACAATGCCTGCAGGAATGCCTGGCCAACACAATGGCGCAGTGACAATGGCGATCAGCAAGTGTGGCTGCAGTGCATGCGCGTACTCGCTAGAAACACGTTGGTGGCGTGGGTCAAACGTAGCCCGCAAAATTTAAATGGGGTTTCATGTTTTATGGCATTTTCATCGTTTTTTTTACGGCGGTTTTCGAAATAAAAATAAAAATTATGTCGGGGCCTGTTCGGAGAGTTGGGAGGGGATGAGCACTAACGAATTTGTTTTATTTGGCCTTATGTTTAAATCTTTATGCAACATGGTCTACATCATTCGATTAGAGTGGAAACATAGCCGTTTTTAATAGACCAATGAAATTATAGTATTCAAGACACGATATAACAGTTCCATTCATAAATTATACCAATATTTTGTGAACCTTACCTTAAAGTCTTCTGCAAGGTAGAAACTGACTTTAACTGGAAGATAAAGAGGAGAGAAAAAAAGTTGTTCTCGTGATCAATTTAGCAAGTCACAAAGCGTGAAAGTATTGCATTTAGTAACCTGGGGCCAATTTCACAAAACATGTAAGCACAAATATTTGCTTAGCACAAACAAGTCTTGCTCAGTAAAAACATGTGATCGGCCAAAACTCAGGTTTACCCACCACAGAGTCTTCTAATTTACATGTACCTCTAGCCATACAGGGTATTATACAGGGTGTCCAAATAAAAAGGATATTAATTTTTGTATTCATATTTTTATTACATAACTACTAAATATTTTCAGAAAAAGACAAATATATGTGAAAAGGGTAGAATGTCCTCTGTCCAATGGTAAGGTTCATTATGTCATTGCCATGAATGACTGAACAAACAAGGCAGTTATGAAAGGCACAAACTCAGCACTGTGACAAGTTGGGATGATAAGGCAAAGGCAGTGAGAGACATGAGACGAAGATGCCAGCTATGCATTAACAGGAATAGTGGCCATTAGACCTCGGGACGAGTGCGATTTATTGTGTTCGTTCGTGATCTCATTTTTGGTAGGCAATGAAAACATCGAAGTTCATTAAAGTTGTTGTTGCTAAATACAAAAATTAATGTTGTTTGCTGTTTGAAGACATTGGAAAAGTTATGACAGGGTAGATGAATAATTTTTTTCTAATCCCTTTCTTTTTGTGGTACAGATGTGTACCTTGTAAATTGAGGGCGCTGTGCCCTCCACATACATGCAGCCACTATTCCTGTTAATGCATAGCTGGCATCTTCATCTCATGTCTCTCACTGCCCGCCTTATCATCCCAACTTGTCACAATGCTGATTTCTGTACTTTTCATAACTGTATTGTTTGTTCAGTCATTCATGGCAATGACATAATGAACCTTGTACCATTGGACCGAGGATATTCTACCCCTTCCACAGACATTTATCTTTTTCTGAAATATTCAGTAGTTTTGCAATAATGTGAATTTGAAAATGGGTATACTTTTTTTTTTAGAGACACCCTGTATAAACCCTGCAACAACATGCAACGCTTTTGACGGCTCTCATTGGTTTTGTACACGAATCTTAATCGAGGACGTCCTCGATTCTAACCCTAACCCCAATTCACCTTCGTGTCGTCAGGCATGTGTCCTTCATTTACACCATAAACAAGGTGTGTAAACACCTTCCATCATGGACCCCTCGTCCCTTATTTGTTTGTACAATTTATAACATTTTTGGAAGACCTCCCATAGGTTTTGTACTCGATTTTCAATCGTAGACCTTCTGTTAATCGTGGACCTTATCGTAATCTATTGTTCTACGTCTACTATTTGAATGCAGATACAAACACACGGGAACCTACCTCCGGGCACGTCCCACGTCCGGAACAGTGTCTCGAGGATAACCTGGGCCACCTCGTCCGACAGAAAGTGGAAGTGCAGCGGGTTCTTGCGATAGAACAACACCGACTTGATCAAATTGGTCACCTCCCGGCTGGCGTTGTGGCCCGCGCAGACCACCGCGATTTGGATAACCTCGCACTTGGGCACCGCGGCCTGCGGCGCGTTCTTACAGCCGCCCCTCCCACCCATCCTGCCGTCGGCCGACTGGTTGCGGCCCACGCCGGCTTCATTGCTGGCGTTTAAGTTGACGTTCTGAAAGGTCTCGTAGGTCTGCTGCAGCTGAACTTGAGAGATGCTGTCACAAGTAAAGTGTATCATCAGGGGCCAATTTCATAGAGCTGCTAAGCACAAAAATTTGCTTAGCATGACAATCTGTCCTTGGCAAAAACAAGGTTACAGACCAAATTTTCACCTGATCTTTATTGTTCTGGATTGATAATCAGCTGTTCTTTTGCTTAGCATGAAAAACACGTATAATTTTGCCTGGTAACCTGTTTGCTTAGCAGCTCTATGAAATTGGCCCCAGGAACATTACCCTACATGTTATTAATTTTGACCTGTTTCAACGAAACCCGGACAAAGTCGCACAATGTGCTTTATTACAATGTACTCGTGAGGTCATTTGGGATGGATTTATATTTAGGTTTTGGATTTAACTGAATCACAAACTATTAATCTACAATCGCCCCTAATTTGAACATAATCCGTCAGCAAGTACAGAGTGTGCTTTTTGTCGATTTTGTGAAACAAATGTGTGTAGAAATATTACGATTTTCTAAACTTTAAAGCTGTTTATCTCGTAATTAGGTTGTCGGGGTTTTATTACTAAATACTTCCCCCAGGAGAGATAGGGTGGGGGTACATGAAAATGATACATCATTTTAAAGCTGAGAACCTAGAGAATTTGAAAAAGCAAAATAAAAAAAATAAAAATTGTCAACTTTGACCGGATTCTGTCAGTCACAAGTTGTATTTGTGGTTTATTTAAGGCAAGGCATCTGACAAAAATACCGGTATGAATTTATGATCTCGTCAGTTAAATTTCACCCAAGCAAGTTTAGATAAAAAAAATTCTTGCAAACTTCTGGGCAGCAGTGACTATACAATACTCATAAACACATGCCTTATAAATTATACCAATATCCAGATCTAAAAGCCAGATCAAGATCACCTCTAATGATTGTAAAAATGTTAGGTCAAAATATATCAAATACAATGATTTCAATCAGTCGTTTTCAGTGAGGGGGAAGGGGGAAGGGGGGGTCTTGGTGAATCAATGTACCTGAGTTGTTTCCGGAGCATTTGGTTTTCTCGCTCCATCTCCTGCAGTTTGTCCGCCATGGTTTCTCGCTTCTTGAAATCCAAGACATCCTCGGCCGGCTCTCTCGGACCTGATAATGGGGAAACCAGACGCACCCGTGTCAGCATCAAGTTTCTTTTCTTCGAGTTTCGAGTTGACTTTTCAAGTTTCGAGTTGACTTTTGAGTTGACTTTTCGAGTTTCGAGTTGACTTTTCGAGTCTCGAGTTGAATTTTCAAGTCTCGAGTTGAATTTTCAAGTTTCGAGTTGACTTTTCAAGTCTCGAGTTGACTTTTCAAGTCTCGAGTTGACTTTTCAAGTTTCGAGTTGACTTTTCAAGTTTCGAGTTGACTTTTCAAGTTTCGAGTTGACTTTTCAAGTTTCAAGTTGACTTGTCGAGTCTCGAGTTAACTTTTCGAGTTTCGAGTTGACTTTTCGAGTTTCGAGTTGACTTTTCGAGTTTCAAGTTGGCTTTTAGAGTTTGGTGTTTTTCAAAAAGAGTTAATTGATTTGTCATTCAAAAGAGGGGCTACATGTATTTCTCCCTCCCATTTTGTCTGTGGACTTTTTTTGTCATTTTCTCCCAGTATATGTTTTCACACAGTTCAAGGCTGAATTGTTTACTGCAGTTATTGCTGCAGCTGAACATCAACAAGAAAACTCAATTAAAAGATCATTACAAAAAACAATTCACTTGCAATATTATTTTAATATAGAATCAGCTCACATGTTCACCAAATCAGTGTAGACATGTTCACCAAATCAGTGGAGACAGGTTTGTATCCTATGAAACCTATTTTTTGTATGTAAGTGGACCTAATAAAATTATCACCCAAAAAAGGGACGGGGGCTAAAACTGATGAGACTGCCAAACAACTGGATTTCATTTTGTCAAAAATTAGTCTTAAATTAACAGTCTTCTTTAAAATGATCAGCACTGCTCTAAAACAATAACATACATTTGTACAGTATGTTAAGTCCATGTTCAGTAGTCCATGTTCAGTACTTGTATGTACACGTGTAAATGACCCAACTTTAACTTGTTGATGGATGAGCAAAACATCTGTTCAATTTATCACTGAACAGATGGGTGATAGATTGAGTTGCATGCTGTAATATTGCAGTTCTTGGGTATTGTATCACAGTATTCATGCGCGGATCCAGGGGGGGGCGCACCCGGCGCGCGCCCCCCCTAAAAAAATCTCGAGAAGATTGAGAAGATCTCGGCGTTGGGGCTTCGCGCCTCCTGCGCTCCCATATCTTCTCCTAATATATTATGTTGACAATTTTTGGCGCCCCCTCTAACCGAAATTCCTGGATCCGCCCCTGGTATTGTATTGTATTGTATGTTGATACAGCGTATAAATGATGGGAAACTTTTGTTGGAATGTTGGAAATTATAAAAACCAGTTCATACAAATGCGAGACATTTGCTGGGAAATTCGCCAAGAGTTGAAATGTGTTCAATTTTTGCGAATTTGCAGTGCTAAACCTTGCCCTGGGGTGCGTTCCACTTACGCGAACTGTTTGCGCGAACGTTCGCCAACGTTTTGAGTTGGCGTTAGTTGAAGAGGAACGATATTTTAAAAACTACGTTTTCAAAATGGCGGCGCCCAGTGAAAGTGACATCGTTTGGTTCGCTGCTTTTTGTCCAACTCATTATTTTTTCTTTAACCCTAACTCCCTACACAACAAAGGAAGTTGGAGGATTTTGGAGGAATTGTATTGTTCAATAACAATGGTGAGGGAGTTAGGGTTAAAAGATCCCTGTGAATGATCAAAACAATCCACCGTTTATAACGAAAAGTATAAAACGTAAATAAAAACCGTGAAAAGAACCCTGCCGTCTGCTAACCGCTTCGCCATCATTAAAATACGTCACTGGCCAACAGTGAACAGCTCGGAATGTCGTTCGCCGTTTTTGCTAACGTTGGCCAACATAATTGGCGAACATTGCGTTCCACTCACGCGAACAACGCTAACGTTGGCCAACGTTGGCAACGTTCGCTGGAGTGGAACGCACCCCAGATGATGGTCGTCACAAATTCGCGTTCGCATTTGTGCCGAGTATGGGTACTGGAAAAATGGTACATTGTGTAGAATACCACAGTCCAATCGTTACTTTTTGTTGCGACTCATGCGATGCTGCGTGGGTAGTTCAAACCCTTCCAGCAACATGGTGTTTGTGCCCTTTGGCAAGACACCTACATGTAACTGCAATTGCTGCTCTCCATCCAAATGGTACCTGTGAGGCCAATTGAGTGTTGAGGCCAACAGAGTGTTGAGGCCAACAGAGTGTTGAGGCCAACAGAGTGTTGAGGCCAACAGAGTGTTGAGGCCAACAGAGTGTTGAGGCCAACAGGGTGTTGAGGCCAACAGGGTGTTGAGGCCAACAGAGTGTTGAGGCCAACAGAGTGTTGAGGCCAACAGAGTGTTGAGGCCAACAGAGTGTTGAGGCCAACAGAGTGTTGAGGCCAACAGAGTGTTGAGGCCAACAGAGTGTTGAGGCCAACAGAGTGTTGAGGCCAACAGAGTGTTGAGGCCAACAGAGTGTTGAGGCCAACAGAGTGTTAGAGGCCAACAGAGTGTTAGAGGCCAATTGAGTGTTAGAGGCCAATTGAGTGTTGAGGCCAATTGAGTGTTGAGGCCAACAGAGTGTTGAGGCCAACAGAGTGTTGAGGCCAACAGAGTGTTGAGGCCAACAGAGTGTTGAGGCCAACAGAGTGTTGAGGCCAACAGAGTGTTGAGGCCAATTGAGTGTTGAGGCCAATTGAGTGTTGAGGCCAATTGAGTGTTGAGGCCAATTGAGTGTTGTGGCCAATTGAGTGTTGTGGCCAATTGAGTGTTGTGGCCAATTGAGTGTTGTGGCCAATTGAGTGTTGTGGCCAATTGAGTGTTGAGGCCAATTGAGTGTTGAGGCCAATTGAGTGTTGAGGCCAATTGAGTGTTGTGGCCAATTGAGTGTTGTGGCCAATTGAGTGTTGTGGCCAATTGAGTGTTGTGGCTAATTGAGTTTTGTGGCAATTATTATAATTATTACAAATAAAAGAAAATAAATCTCACCATCTTGGCTGCCTAGTAGATACTTCACGCAAAGCACTGCCACAACAAACAGGGCCAGGCCAACACCCAATAATTTCTTGTTTACACGAACCACGTTCATGTCGCCACAGCAAGAATCTTCATGTGTTCATAATTATGTGCTATCTGCAACTCGGGCACAATTTTATCAAAATATAGAATGCATGCAGTAGGCTATTCCATGGCTATTTCATCTGGCATTCCAGTTTGTATTTGAATCAATTTCCAGTATGTAGTCTAGTACTTAGTCCCAAGGATAGGCATCCCCAAAATAGACTCAAGCTGCATGCATCAGGCTATTTTCAGAATCATGAAGAACACGTGTGGGTCTGTCAAAAACAAGATGCAGTCCCCTGCAAAAAAAATAAAAAATAATAAATTAAAAGATTGAAATATTATAATACCTCCAAATAGGCACTTAGGGAGACAATCCCATAGAGATGTACACAAACTTAAAACAGTCCTAACTTGTTTACCCTAATTCTTTTCTCTAAGATCTTCGAGATTTATGCTATTTAGACCAAAATCTGTCGTTCTAGGACAGAAATAACTTCCAAATATCTTTTTTTAGGGTAGCTAGACACTTAATGAGACACTGAAATGTCTCCCTAAGTGCCACTGTCTCCTTATTGTCTAAAAACTTACGCTAATTTGTCTCCCCAAGTTCCTATTTGGAAGAATTAAGATATTAATTTCAAGGTTTGTGGTGTTTCATTATCTGTCATCTAGCCTAGTTATCTGGAGCATTGTTGTCTGAATTCGCCGTCTGTGGGTAAAACTGCAGGTCGTGGGTTCGAGTCTGGCCTGGGACTACGGTACGTGTGCACTTTGTCACTCATTGCTTCTCTCCAATAAGAAGTAAAATGGGTACCTGTGAGGGCGGAGATGGTTGTTATTTAAAGCTGCTTTGCACCAAAATGGCAGCATTGAGCTGTATATACTCCACAGGGAGCTGAGATGGTATTTGGAATGTTTCGTGGGCCCAATGAGCAGAGATAATAATGACACAGCACCTTGAGTACCAGTCTTAGTAGATATGTGCACTATAGACGATGTGCCCTCTGACGTCACGTGTTTACATCTGTATTCAAATGTGCCCGGCAGTGATGCGCACCCATCGCGGTTACATAAAATTTGCTTAAAGAGTAACGTCGAAGGTCAGATCGCCTTTGAATTATGTGACCTCTGATGTCATCTCTTAACCAAATGTATGTAAAACATGATGCGTGCGCATATTGACGGGCACATTTGAATACAGATGTAAACAGAGGCACATCGTCTATAGAATAATTGCCTATTACTAATTATTAAATTATTATTATTAATTATTACCACAAATGAGCACTTAGGGAGACAAATTAGCGTAAGTTTTTAGGTAATAAGGAGACAGTTACACTTATGGAGACATTTCAGTGTCTCCCTAAGTGTCTAGCTATCCTAAAAAACGATATATGGGAGTTATTTTTGCTCTAGAACGACAGATTAGGGTCTAAATAGCATAAATCTCAGAGATCTTAGAGAAAAGGGTTAGGGTAAACAAGTTAGGACTGTTTTAAGTTTGTGTACATTCCTATGGGATTGTCTCCCTAATTGTCGCTGGTTTTTTTGTTTTTTTTATTATTATTATTTTTATTATTATTATCAACAGGTTTACAGTGAATGGACTGTATTGTCCCCAGACTAAATTAATTGTTTCCTATGCCACTACTACATGTACAAACAAATGCGAGTTCAACTGAGGAATAACGGTAGGAGCGACAATAATTGGATTTTATTTTTGCAGATCAAAAGGTAAAAAGTGGCTGCAATGGTCATTTTGTAAACGAAGCGTTTATTTTACAGTGAATGGTCCCACGTTTCTTTCCCTAATTATTTGTTGGTGTTGGCAGTCATTTACGCATTGATACAGTTAATGCTGTAAGATAATTAATTACCCTCAACCCACATGAATGCGTAGTTTGATGGATGAAGCATTACCTCTAGAACCCTACCTAATGGTACTTTTTACTACTAGTAGTAAAAAGTAGTATGCAGTACTCTCACTGACTTGTGTGCAATGCCTGTAGTAATTTGGTACTTCACCCCTAATTGCACTCGTAGTACTTTTTAACATTGGGTCCCTCTGCTTGCTGAGTGTGCATGGCCCATGTATGCTGTGCAGAGTGTTCCAAACTCTACAGCAAAAATTGTCACTTCGAACACAGCAATGGGTCAAGGCTGGACTACTGCATATTTTGCCAGGTAAGTATTACTGGCCTGTATTGCCACTATATTTTGTAGTTGGCAGTATCTGTACTCTGTCAGTACACACCCAATCATCAGTCACTGAGAGACCCAGTGCTACAAAATACTAAGTAGTATTCTGTAGTATGCAGTTCTTTAGCCCAAAGTAAGGCCTAGGGGGTTAGGGTTAACCCACATACCGGTGCCAGTCAAAGTTTGGGCCTTTTTAGAATCCCTGGCTTCGTCTTCGTCTTGGGCTTAAGGTGATTTTAGATTCCCAACTGCGAGATTCCCTGCCACAGTTTCATGCCTGTTGTGCTTCAGAAACCTTCAATCGATTGATATGAACCATATGAACTATTTCCATTTGCTTTAAATGTAGGATACACCAATTGCAGATATCGAACAATTTTACTACCGAATTATTAAGAAATATCTTACTCATGATTCTATGCTTGGATGTTTTTCCACTTTAGAAGCTACCGTAAGCCAGTGTAGCCCCATTTTGTGGCCGTATGGACTCACTCCGTATTTGTTAGTATACGGAGTGAGTCCAGTAAACGGCCACAGAATGGGGCTACCGTAAGTGGACTAATTTACGATTGTGGTAAATAACCATTATGGTCTGGTAATGCTTTAGTGTATGACACTGTTTAACGCAATCTTGAGTTTTGCGCTAACTAATTGTCCTTCCCCGAGTCCCTTCGGAGTTCATTTCTCTTTGAATGGATTTCAGTCGAAGGGAAATGAACACTAGCCCTAAAGAGAGGACAATAGGTTTGCGCAAAGCGCGTGATGCGCGATCGAGCCAGGGGCAGTTTGCCTCTATGAAAGTCTCTGTATGGGGCTATAACAGCGACATGATAAAGACAAAAGACAAAAGACAGCTTTATTAGGCCTCTTAAAATTAATAAATAGGTTTACATCACTAAGATTTCAAAAAATTGGTGGGGAGGGGAATTTATATTTTATATTTTTTGTTTTTTACTTTCCTTCATATCCAAGGTGAAACGCGCATGCGCATAGAAGGGAGAAACATGAGATACATTTTGAGCGACAATTTTAGTGACTAGCGGTTGGCACATAGGCCTATGTATGATCCTAGACAGTCATGTCGGTGACTTGCCTAGGTTTGCTGTTGGCATAACAAAATAATCCGGTTCATGAACAAAGTCGATTTTATGGTTTTGTTATGGTAGCGGCCTACCCTGAGACCGGGCTTCTCTCTCGGCGCTCAGTCTCACTGCTACATTCTATGGGCCTTTTCGAAACCGTTGCTTCGTCTTTGGCTTTGGCTTCGCCTCGGAAAAGGCCTATAGAATGTAGCAGTGAGACTGAGCGCCGAGAGAGAAGCCCGTGCAGTGAGTCCGCAAGCGGGAATAGCCGGTTAGCGGTGTACAGCAGAAGCTCCACCCAGTCTGTCTTTCCTTGGTTTACGCTGATTGGTCGAGATTGTTGCTAGGTTCCGAAGTGCGGGGTTTAAAATGTAAACCTCGTTTGGTGAGAATTTCGCTCAGTCTCTGGTAAGTTTTTGTCATTTTTCCCCCAAAATATTTTCTCAATGATGTTTAGAGTGTTATGAGCGGAGTCATTACACATTGCAGATCAAATCTGTGTTCTTAATAAAATGTGTGTCCTGTCTCATTATCTTTGAAAGTGGTAAAAATTGGGCAAATCTGGTGACTAGTCAGTAGTCTAGTCTGGCAAAAATGGTCGAAATTGCAACTTCGCCAATTTTGTACACTAGTTGTCTCGTATAAACCCTCCGGTCTTCGACCGTCGGGAGGATGGTGGGTTACGAATACGATTATCGCAACTAGGCAGTAGGTCAGGTGTACTGTATCCCACCTTATTTAATTAACTTAAACTGTCTGTAGCACGCAAAGCAAAGTCAAAGACTCGCAAAAGAGGCAGACAATGAATCAAAATAAATGTACTATTATAAAGCAAAGTTTCAAAACGTTATGTTTAAGATTTTTATATTTGAATCACCACTCAAACGGACCTTACCAAATACCAGCAAAGAGCAAGATGTTTTCCACAATTCCAGCGATACACTAGACGGTTCGCATTGCCATTGTTTTTATAATGTGATGATATAGCGCCACCATGAGGTGGTTGGGGAAAGGGCAAAGCTAAAGAAGACCGTAGAGCGCCTAGTCTTTGGGCAAGACGTTGCTTAATCCGCAGCCACGAGAGGGCGCTCTCGCGACAAACCATCATCCTGCCTGGTTGACGTTAGACTGGGCTAGGCTGGGGCCAATTTCATAGAACTGCTTACGCACAACATTTTGCTTAAGCACAAAATCCTTTGCTTAATAAATCAGGTAAGGAGCCAAAATTCCATGCGATTGTTATGCTGAGCTAACAACAGCTAAGTACCAATCACCAGCAATATACATATCATGGAGTTATGGCTAGTAAGCTGGTTTTACTAAGCGATAATGTTTTGTGCTTAATAAAGGGGGTTGCATTGACGTCACGCGCGCTACGCGTACGCGCTAATCGCACGTACAACCATGCGGAGCGGTGAGGTCAAAGAAAGTGTGTTTGACCTCACCGCTCCGCCCGGTTGTACGTGCGATTAGCGCGTACGCGTAGCGCGTGTGACATCACATGCATTAACTTTATTGGACCGATCCGGATTTGACCATAAGCCCCGCCCACCTTAGCAACGGCATGGCGACGCCATTACCTCGGTCAAGTTGCACTCGCGTGAACATGTACGTGTAGGCTAGGCGTAGAACACGTACAACGAAAATATTGATTTAAACTTTAGGCGGGGACAAAATTACTATCAGTAAGCTAGCGGGCGAACTAAAAGGTCAGGATGACCATTATTTTAAGGAACGGTATGAACAGTACATGGAGGATGGTTAAGTTGCAGTTGGGGGAAATGAAGCATGCATGCATGTCAATTTATATGGACGGTGTAAATGTAAGTGTTGCTTGGTAAGTCACTACCGGTACTGGAATAAATCGCGTATTTTGTCACAACAGGATTAAACCATAGCCTAATTAATAGACTGCTATACATGTAGAGCATTACTATTAACTCTACATACTTTAGGCCCCTATATCCTACCTTAGACTGCACTGTCCTTGACCTTGTGGCTTGTTTATCTTCTTGACATTCCCGCCGTTCACGTCACACGATCGAGTTCAACGGTAATTCTCATTTTTGAGATTTGTTTTGGAATTTAACGGGAAAAAATGATGTCGTAATCCGAGTACCAGCGTGTTATTTACATATTTCATGACCATTTCATGCATATTTTTGACAATTTTTAAAACTCCATACAGCCGTATTTTGATTGACAAATACGGTGCTTTTCCGTACCGAAGCCATTTGTTTGTGTACACGTTTGTAACCACATGTGATAGTTTGACCGAGCTAATGGCGGACCACGCCTGTAGCAACCGTTGCCTGAACAAAACTCGTAATCTTATTGGTCAATGCGCGTGTAGTGATTGACAGGCCGGATCGGTCCATTGGCCCTGGCTGTAGAAGTACGGACGGACAGCGCCTATGGAAATCAACGTCCAGGTACCGTAATTTCAAAAGCGCCTGACTAAGTATGAAATCGTGGGCGGAAGTGGTTGACAAAATGCCAGCGCGTAAGCAGCGTGTGAGGAACGCGCTCAGCGTGTGAGGAATGCATCACTAATTTATAGTAAAAATACGACAGCGGGTCGCCAGCGTGTGAGTAGTGGGTTGGTAACGATCGTCTAGCGCGTTCAACGCGTGAGTAACGACCTTCCTGCGCGCCGCCAGCGTGTGCAGTCACACGCTGGCAAACGCTGAACATTGTAGGTATGTTGAAAAATGTATTTTTCAGCGTGTGACAGCGTGTTCCAGCGTGTGGGTAACGCACTCAGCGTGTTGCGAACACTGGTCTAGCGTTGGTCAACGTTTACCCGCGTGTTGCCGAAAATCTAACACGTTACTCACGCGTTGGCCTAAAACGCTCTGGTGTGACAGGGCCATTACTGTAGTAGCGCGTCGGCTTTTTATACAAATAATCATGTGGTCGTTGCAGTACGCTGGCGCGCGTTGGAACGCGCTACTCACGCGCTTGGTAGTCGTTCATCAGTCGTCGAGCGCGTTAATATCGCGTTACTCACGCGCTGGCGAACGCTATGAACCCGTTATCAACGCTTCGCGTACTGATGGTGCAGACACTACGTCACAATATTTCGGATGTACCGATAAACCAGAACAAAATGGCGGCTCGCATGACGGTAAGCGCAGTGCGAGTAAAAATCTCTGTTTTATATGATTACCGAAACCGATAAAAATGAAATAACAAAAATCAAGTCACAATGGCAATTGACACTCTTTAACATTATGCAATTATAAACTATGGGTGGAGTTTCTAATTCATAATTGGCACATTTGTCAACGGGAAAGGGTACTTTTTCAAAGTGGGCGAAATATTTGTCCACATCTTTCTCCCTAAAAGGAGGTACCAATTTAATAAATTTGGTTGGATCAAAAAAAAATCAAGAAACAGAGCCCGTTTGCTCCATGGGTTTAGTTTGTTGTTTCAGGTGGAATAATTCGAGCTCCATGTTCATTTTCGTTGTTTGTTTCAACTGTTTTAATTTAATACTTCATCAGAGTGACCACCGACATCTACTGTTTGCTTTTTTTTAACTACCGACTTTTTGAAAATACCTTCATCAACAAGAATTTAATTGGTCTCAAATCACTGCCCTAAAATTTAAAAATTTTAAAAATTTAAAATTTTAAATTTTAAATTTAAAATTTTAATTTTTAATTACAACATTACAATATTCAAATTACAACATTACAATATTCAAATTACAACATTACAATATTCAAATTACAACATTACAATATTCAAATTACAACATTACAATATTCAAATTACAACATTACAATATTCAACTTACAACATTACAATATTCAAATTACAACATTACAATATTCAAATTACAACATTACAATATTCAAATTACAACATTACAATATTCAAATTACAACATTACAATATTCAAATTACAACATTACAATATTCAAATTACAACATTACAATATTCAAATTACAACATTACAATATTCAAATTACAACATTACAATATTCAAATTACAACATTACAATATTCAAATTACAACATTACAATATTCAAATTACAACATTACAATATTCAAATTACAACATTACAATATTCAAATTACAACATTACAATATTCAAATTACAACATTACAATATTCAAATTACAACTTTAAAATATTCAAATTACAACATTAAAATATTCAAATTACAACATTAAAATATTCAAATTACAACATTAAAATATTCAAATTACAACATTAAAATATTCAAAATTACAACATTAAAATGTAATTATTATTTTATTTTTTTTTCAAATTGAAATTGAAAAAAATATTTTAAAGACAGTTTATGCGTCAACCACCTCTCTCTTCCCGCCCTTCCCACCACCAACGAAACTGCATGTCATATACTACCTTTCAGTACTCTTCTTAGTCCAATAAAATCATGCCCACATTGTGCTCGGTGCCACAAGACACAATGCTGAAGCAGACACCAGACTAATTTATTTAACATAAGTTTAAAATTGGTTGATGTCAGAAGAATAGACGAATTTGATTTGTAATTATACTGTATTCTTGACCCAGTGTTTAAAAAGGGTGCCCAAACGTGAATTTTTTTCTCGGACGAAATTGAATGTTGGTGAATTTGACTAAAAGTTTTTGTTTTGTAATAGCCAGGAAAATCCGGAACTTTCCATTTCAAAATCTTACATTAATTAGTTGACAATAATATGGAAATTAGACATAAAACTCCGGCACTTATTTAAGATCCAGTAATTACAAGCTTCTCACAATGACAATCTTCATGCAAAGTGTTGATAACAAAGAAAAAACAATTGTTTAAAATATATATATATTCTCATTCTCTGGTATTTGGTAAGTTATATATTTAGGCGAGTATACGAACTTGTTTGGGCATAGGTGACGCTCGGTTCAGACAGGCGTTCCACAGTCGCGCCGAACCAAATTGAAATCAAGTCGCTCCTGAGTCGCTCTAACAACTCCAGCAGTCGATCGTTCGCCGTCTGGCGCGCCTTGTCGCCCTTATTCGTTTCAGACGCCAGGCTCAATTCACTCATTAGGTTCGGCGCGACTGTGGAACGCCTGTCTGAACCGAGCGTTAATAAAACAAGTATTTATAGCAAAACAAGTGATTATATATGTAGAACGTATATGTAACCGCTACTTTAACGTCGGTGTGCTTCTTTGTAAACTTGTGGTATGTGATATTAAAGCAGGTTTTTTTAATTGTTGTGGTTGTCGGGGTTTGGAAACTCAAATATTTCCTTAGATATAATCTGTCCACGTGGAGTTTGCGTGTGGCTTGAATTGAGAGACCAATTCCGCGGTTTCTCTATATAAGCTAGTCATGTCCCTTGCCAATTTCTTCATAGTGTGGGCCTGACTGGTTCTTGGGACCTGCCGTCCAAGAATGATCTTTTCCATGAAGAGGAAAGAGAGGATGGCAGTATGAAAGGTCTTCAGAGCGACCAGCCAAATGTATAGCTAGACCGAGTTTCGTGACGATGCTGACGATTAAATTCCAAACTATGTACATTGGAGTGGTGACTCAGAAAGTGAAAAAAGAGATCTGAGCATCCAGCAAACTTGAAGAATTGTACTTATAGACCCAAGTTTAATTAATCTGTGTACTTGCGGATATACTTGTTCGTGTAGAATTGATTGCAGTGTTTGAGACCAGACAGGTTTTGAGAGCAGTTATGGGTATGGCAGGCCAATACATGTACATCTATAGAGAGGACAGTTAATTTTGTCTGGCAGTGATTACGCAGTTAAATGCAATAGTTAAATTTAACTTTAGTTTCCCCGTGTGTCATGGTGGGCCTTGTAGTAGAACAATTGTTTGGCAGTGGAATCTCTGTCTATGGACGTACCTGATTTTTTTAAAACGAGTTTCAAGTGGTACTTTCAATAATTACTCGAAGTCAGTTCTAAGATACTGGGCATAGGGCATATAGCACATTTAAAGGTTTGATACACCATTGGTAATTGCTTGAATGATCATGAATAGGTGGATTTCGGGGGGTTGTATTTTATAGTAAATATCGTTTAACTGACCTGTCTGAAGTTTTACAATCATGGATGCTAAGAAAATCAAGATAAACGGCGTTCGTTTTCAACCGGGGTCGGGCAGTGTTTTGTTTTTCTTGGTTTTTTTCGCGATCGCCGTCTGGCGATCGTGATTTAAAAAAAAAAAAATCAATTTTTCTATAGCGCAAACATTTTGCTTGATGCCTACAATCATTATTTACTTTAAAATAAGTAAGATATTTCTTAAAAATTCGGTACAATTTTTTGATATCTGCAAATGGTGTGTTTTACTTTTAAATGAGACAATTCCAGAGATTTAAGATTAATTGCTTCGTGGCTTTACCGCTCGTATATATGCCGGGTAAAAGGATGGCCTTGGCAAAGCTAGCCAAACGTATACATTATGCGTTCGGTGAGAGGGGTCGAGCTTGGGCTCAAGGGAGGGAGTATATGGGAACGGGAGCTAGAAGCCCCCCCCCCCCCCCCCCCCCCCCCCCTCTTTCCCTTGGTGTACCACTGTCTTTAAGATGGTTTCACTTTGTTCTAACCTTTGGTTTTTGTATTCATCTTTTTGCAACAAACTGTCAGGACAGTGTAAAGGAAAGGATTGAGGGACGAGTTGATTGGCAGAAGCAGAACTACAACCCACGCATACACCTCGGTGGACAGAGTGACTGTCGCCGTCTGCGTCAGAATCCCCAGGATGATTATTGGTATCCAACAGCAGAAATCTGTCATCACGATCAGCGCCATCTTGACCGCTATTCTGACTTCGCGCTTCCTGTGGGCATTCACTCGCACAGCACTGGTCGTCCGCTTGACGCTGATGAAGATAGCGACGTAGCAAAACAGGACAATGAGAAACAAAACCAGGTTGACACCAAGGAAGAGAACGATTGACAGGATCCAAGATGGTTTCTGACCTTGGTCTAGTACAGAAATATTTAGAACAGTTCCAAAAATCGTGTCAATTCGTGACCTCACTTCCATGACCTCGGAAGCCTTAGTGGTAAGAGGAAGGCCGATACAAACATCCGAAAGTCCATAAACATCAGACTCAGACCCAAATGAAATTGTCGGTACGATACTCAGACAAAGTGCCAGAAACCACAAGACAACAATGACGACTGTTGTTGATTTCTTCCCTAGAGAAAGGTTTTTCAACGGAAACACAATTCCCAAGAAGCAGTCTACGCTGATAAGTGTCACAAAAAACACCGAAGCTTCGCTGGACAGAACTGACAGAACTCCAGCCAGTTTGCACAGTGTGCTGTTGCGCCACTCAGGGGCCACAAGAAAGTAGTACTCGCCAAATGTAAGATCTGCACCAGCTATGATTAGCATGTACACACCCATCATGAGGTCTGCAATGGCCAGGTTTCCAACCATAAGTGAAAGGGTCTTTTTACCCCCTCCGTCCCCTTTCTGCTTAAGCCTCCAAATGAGGACAGACAAATTACCAATAAGCGCGCAAATTACCAATACCCACAACACCACTCGTAATATGTCATTTGGCATAAGACTGTCGCACAGCTTCAATGATGGTTTAGGATTGGTGGTCAAACAATCTTGCTCGATAGAAAATGTAGGCAACTCGGAGAGGGCACAACACAGGCGGTAGTCATCAGTGTGTCTGAAAATGTAAAGCAAGAAAGTTTCATAAAGGATACACAATGTACAGATAAATGTTTGGACAAAACTGCACATGCATCGCTCTCATAAATAGGGTGAGAATAGATTTTGATGTATTGATGACGCATCGGTGACGTTATGCACTGTTTACTGCAGTGCATCACGGCCCGTATACATTCATTTACGTACATAGCACTTTCCGTGCACATTATCTTTTCCAGTCTTCTCACGTTTTATCTTTCACGACTGACGGGGCTGAAACTGCAAATTTGACTTTCTTTTGGCCCCAAAATCAATCGTATGTCGTCATTTTTGAACGTAAAAGTATAACGAGTGTCGAGGGGTGGCCCCCACTGAAAAAAACTGCAATGTCATGTGCTAGGCCTAAGCATTGGATGACGTCACTTACGTCGAGCTATAGAGCGTGTAAGTTGACTTAGTTGCTCCTTTGCCAACAATCTTCTGGAAAACCTATATTATTATTATACCTAACCTCAACTTCCGTCCAACGATCACCCAGATAACAGCTTGAAAATTCAAACAAAGGAGTCTGTGACTAGACTAGTCAGTGTTTGGTACTAAGACTCAAATGGTCTATCGGGCGTGTGATGGTCATTCCCTGCAGTGCAAGCAGAATTTACAAAGAATAAAACTATTGCAATCGATGTTATGACTTACACTTTTTCCAAGGCTGGTAACTCATCAGAGGCGACCTTGTCAAGCGCAGTCAACGTGTCTGATATATTCCACAGTACTCTGAAAAAGATCAGACATTAAACATGATCTTGACATGACACTTCACCAAGGCACACTCGTCGAAACCCCTATTTTAAGCAACCAATATTTTTCTTTGGGTTCAATATTTGTTAAACATTTTCACCTTTCTAACTATACCCGTCAGACTTTCACTAGTTATATAATAATAATAATAATAATAACCGAACATGGTAAATTTGGGAGACCTCTACCTAATGACGTGCACAAAAGTTTTCATTATTTACTGTAACCCGTTTTTACCTAGAGCTTTTTTCCACGAAATTTCACGTTTATGCATTTTTATGGTGGCCCTGAAGGGACATCGAAGACGCGAATTTCATTTACGACATCACATACTGTTTCACGACATCACATAATTTTGTTTACGACATCACATATTTTTTTTACGACATCACTTATGTTTTTTAACGACATCACATATTTGTTTACGACCTCACATATGTTTTTTTTTTAAGACATCACATATTAAATTTACAACATCACAAACTTGTATGTACGACATAACGGTATTTATTTACGACATCACATATTGCATTTACGACATCACATATTGCATTTACGACATCACATACTGCATTTACAACATCACACAATTTTTATTCACGACATGCATGCAAGTCGTGAATTTTTTTGTCGCGAATTGTTTAGTAGTAGCTTAGTGTGTCGCAGCTGACCCTGCGGGCTCGATGTTTGCTTGCGCTGGTAAATTGCATTCCTTTCCTCTTCTGAGAGTGTAAGCACAACCGCGGTGAGATATGGGGCTTGTAGTGACGGCCCACGTTCAAAAGTGAAGTTAGTTTTGTTTTGTTTTGAATGGTTGGCTACAAATTAAAGAACATCGTTATCTCTTCATTAAATCTTGTCAGTGTACCTTATATTTCCGTTAAAAATCTGCGTCCATTCTCTTCAGCAGATCGAAGACATCATGGGATTGGAAGTTTTGATTCCAAATTTTAAGAAGGAGGAGGTACGTCAAACTTTCATTTGTGTTTAAAGTATACTTTGTTATTAGTTTGGGTTTTTAGGTTTTTTTGTATTGCAATGGTTTAACCATTGTGTAGTTATTTTATATCGGGAGATATAGCCCGCTACACACCTCTCCGCTTTTCGGACGTCCGGTTTACGGAACGATCAGCCCGATGTTTACCATGTTTTAATACCCCGGAAATGTGCGATCTGTTTTGTTATTTGAGTATATGCGCAGGTATGCTATCCCACACATATTTACACAGGGACAAACAGATGTAGCAAAAACACACAACAAAAACAATACTAATTGGCCCCCATTGATAAACTAATGTGGCATTAACCGGATAAAACTTAGTTTTCAGGAAAGAATGAGTGCTTCAGATCTCTTAGAAAATGAGAGGAGAGGTTGATGACAGCAGAATCTTTAATAATATGAGGGGGAAGAGCATTCCAAAGTTTAGGAAATCTACGGGTAGGGGAGTGAAAGAGAGCTTGGGGAGAGATGTCGAAATGTGAGGGAATTGGGATGTCTTGAATTAATGACCGTGTTATCCGTGACAGATTCACACTTACAAAGGCCATACAAACATTTGTAAACGAAGGAACAGGTGAGGAAATCTCGTCTGGAGGAGAGAGACAACCAGTTCAACTGGCCTAACCTATCCTCGTACGACATCTGACCTCACCTTTGCTTCTATAAAGCTACCCGGTACTCGGGTTGCGGTTCGCTGCACACGTTTAATCAGCTGTTGTTGGGACAATGTGTGTGTTCACCAGGAGGGGACGCCGTATTCGAGGATAGGCAGCAAGGGATTTGTAGAGAAAGAAAATAGCCTGGGTTGAAGCACCACCAGCAACTGTACGAATGAATCCTAGGAGACGATTAGCACGAGAAACAATACTGTTGATATGTGAATTCCATGTGAGATCTGAACTGATAGTGATGCCGAGATATTGGAAGGTGGGGGTAGTGGATACAGGGGTATTACTGCGATGGTACGCAGGAGGATGGATGTTCCGACTGCGAGTGATATGCATGACCTTTGTTTTCGAGGAGTTGAAGTTCATTCTATTCAGTGTGGACCACTCTGAGAGACTGTTGATGTCAGTCTGCAGATGATGCTCATCCGTGTCAGACTGAATAACACGGAAGAGCAAGATATCATCTGCAAACAAAACACAACTAGAGGAAACCCTATGTGGGATATCATTAACAAAGAGGTTGAACAGGTTAGGACCAAGGACACTCCCTTGAGGAACACCCGATGTGACATCCACCCAAGATGAAGCATTGCTCTGAAAGAGAACACGCTGCTTACGATTTGTCAGAAAGGATTTGACCCAACCCCACACGGCACCGCGGATGTTGAAGCGGATGCGGATGTTGAAGCCTGAAGCCAGCTTCTCAAGCAAAATATTATGAGGCATCTTGTCGAAAGATTTGGACCAGTCACAAACAATATTTTATCACCTGAAAATTAGGTCTATAATCTGTTTCAGCCAAGTAAGAATTGTCATGCTAATAATTTGTTTGTGCTTACCAGCTCTATGAATTTGGCAACCTGGTTATATTTTTTGTGTATTTAATGGTTTATATTTAATGTGTTAAAAAAATTAAGAATCTAAAATAAAAGAAAATCCGTCGGACGTGGTCATCTTTGCGCGAGATTCGGAAAAAAAACTGCAGAAATCCATTGACAAGCTTAAAATCAATTTACAAGCATCATTACTGCAGCTATTCATCAACAACGACAACAACATTTAATATTGCATAGGCCTATCTGAACCATATCCAAACTTACAGCTCTTTGAGATTAGAGAGTCCACGGAATGTACCGGCGGGAATCGTCTGAAGGGGAAAATCGTGCATGCCACTGTCAAATTAAACGAAGAACAGCAAAGTTGAAATATTCGGCAACATTTTCTGATTTGGATGTCTATACCCCAGGTTTTCTTTAGCGATTAAAGATGTTCCCCCCACCGGCGAAAGCCGAAAATAATTTGAATTATTTGGAGAGTTACTTAACGTCGGTGGATTTTTACACGTCAGTATTTCTTGCAATTTGGTTGTGTTTCCTACTCCTCTTTGGATCCATATTATTATTTTTACTGTAATAAGCTTAGTTTTAATTGGATGTTTTTTTGTTAGTTTCTGCCATGACTTTGAACACGTGTTAGGGAATTATTATTACCAACAAAAATCAAAGAAAATCCGTCGGACATTGTCATCTTTGCGCGATATTCAGATTAAACTGCAAACAAATCATTAACACGCCTAAAATCAATTTACAAGCATTACTGCAGCTAATCGTCAACAACGACAACAACATTTAATATTAAATAGGCCTATTTGAATCATATCCAAACTTAATACAGATATTTGAGATTGCCGAGTCCGCGGAATGTACCGGCGGGAATCGTCTGAAGGGGAAGGTTATTAATGGCACTGTCAAATCAAACAAAGAACAGCAAAGTTGAAATATTCTGCCAAATATTTATATCACAATAGAAAAGTACACCCTTAACACTACTTGACACTGCTTTATCTCCGAGTGACTTTTAAATCTGTATAATTTGTTTGCGCGAACAACAATCAGATTTGGATGTCTTTATCCCATCTTTTCTTTTGCAAGTAAAAATGCCCCCCCCCCCCCCCCCCATCCCACGAAAGCCGAAAAAGTAGTTATAATGCGACACGATCAAGCGGAATGAGTCGAATGTCGGCCTGGTCAAAAAATGAGTTTTCTTGCAGTTATTAAAGAGGGCATCTGTACGTTTTAAAAACTGGAAACCCCATGTTGGTACGATGTTTTGTTGTCGAGTTATGTAAATTTGTTTAAATACCAACGAAGAACACAGTTCATTTTGGGGATTCACCGCGACATCCGACTCATTCCGCTTGATCGTGTTACATATGTGACGAAATAAACAATTAAACAATCGTTGGTGGATTTGGTTGTTCGATGTCTCTTTCAAAAAGGAGTAACTTTTGATATTGCTGGGAGAATACCAGTTGAGAAGGAAAGAACAAATAGTTTGCGTGATTAAACTCCAGGATGGCATCTTGCACGATCCACTACAGATCGATAGTCCCGTTTACTTGAATGTTCTCTCTAGATTCTCACCAGAAATAAAAATAGGCTTTCTTGTTGTTGTTTTTCCCGAGCAAAATACAATTAATTCCGATAAAGAAAATAAAGGTCCTTAATTTGTATTATTATATATTTCTTTTACAACTTCATATGTCAGATTTCATTTTTTGCAGTCTGACTGGTCTCCACTCAGGATACATAACATCGTCGTATGCCTTGCAGAAGGGCATAATGCGCGTACGCCCTTATGCGCAAAAGCGTAATCACCAAAATGTTCCCTAATTAGGCATGCATCAATTTTGTATGTAAAACAAAACTGCCTCTATGAAATTTAAACATTTTCGTCACAAATTAACACAAGTTGCGATTAAAAATTGTGATTCAGACGTGTGTCAAATTAAACATTCGTACGATTTATAATACGTGTGGGAGAACACTGGATTCATAATGCTTGGGGGAACGTTATAGTCTTTCAATGTAAATGTTCAGAACGCTCATGCCCTTCTGCCGGGGACCCGACAACGACACGTGTACTTTTTAAGTGTACAAGGTAGATATTTTAAAGTATAGCGTGCATGAGATTAGTTTCCATTATTTATGACCTCATAAACAAAATCAAACTGACAGCTCTTTAAGGTTAAGAAGTCCCTTTACATGTAGTGCCCCAGCGGGGAATGACACAAGAGAAAGGTTGTCCATTGTACTGTCGAGTCAAAAAAAGAATACAAACTGAAATACACTTCAAAATAAGTAAAATTACGTGTTAAAAGTGCTCTTGAAATTGTTTTTGTCGCTATGAAATTGTCTGTATAGTACGGATATAAAGTTCCTCTTTATTTTTATTTAAACATTTGACAGATTTGTACGATTTATATATGTTGCCCCCAAAATGAATAAAAACACCGGCAACAAAGACAACAAATCGGATATATAAAAAAAGAGTGGGTATAATTTCATGTAGCTGTTAAGCACAACAAGTTGCTTAGCACAAAAGGTCTTGCTCAGTTAAAACTGATTTCCATCCAACATTTCAATGTGCCTGTTTATGCAAAGCAAAAGTCAGCTGAATATATACCAGTCACAAACAATATTTTATCACCTGAAAATTAGGTGTATAAATATGTTTTGGCCAAGTAAGAATTGTTATGCTAAGTATTTGTTGGGCTTAGCACAAGCGACATCGGAAACGTTGTAATATAATGCAAACAAAGCCTTTTTAGATGTTCTTTTCTATAAGAATAACAACTATAATGTTATTCTTAAGAATTACTTGAGCAACAAATTATCAACAACAACCCCCCCCCCCTTTTTAATGCAATAATTGCTGACTCAGCAAAATATCACAATTCACAATTGCTGTATTTATATTAAACGTAATCTCTCATTAGACCGTTCATAACACAGAGCAACAGTTTTTAGACCCAACACCAACGAGGGATCGCGCAAGCAACATCTTAAATCTAATCTTGACATTTTATCCCAACTACTAAGAACACTATGATATTGCAGCCTGCAGTCAAAAAGAAGACACCTATGATTAATCTTTATTTACAGCAAAGGTGACATGAAAGGTGTGAGATCGGATTTTGTAACTTTTCAAGAAGAATTGTTTAGCGAGGCACCTCCGTAATCAATGATAACTGGTTCCTGTTAAAGAATTCTATTCTGCAGACAATAGAGAGGAATATCCCTAGTAAGATTGCAGGATCTCTTGGCAACCGGCCATGGATTACATCTTCCCTCAAACGTATGATCAGAAAGAAGACCAGAATGTACAAGAAGGCAAAAAGCTCGAACTCCAAGGATGACTGGGTTCATTTCAAGTCATTCCGCAAGGTTGTACAGAGAAAGATCCGAGCCTTCTATACTGGTCATATACCAACCGCATGATGGATGATCCTGGTGGCAAACATAAGAAACATTTTTGGCGCACCCCTTACACTGGTGTCTCACCCCTTACACAAAATAACAAGGTCATCTCAGACTATATCCAAACGTAAAGCTAGAATTTTGAACATGAAATTCAAGTCTGTTTTCACCTTTTCAGTCTGATAGTCTGTCTGATCTGCCATCAATGGCCGATTCTCCGTTTTCTGATGCCGAGCACATTACGGTGAGTGGCGTGCGTAAACTACTTGTCTTTTAAAAAGATGAACATCATCAACGTGCGACGGTTGCAATGCAAACCCCCTCTATATTTTTTGAATTACGTAATTCTTTTTCTATTATTGGCGAGCGCCCTCTTGGTTTGTAAACCCGTTCGCGGGCTTTCCACTTTTGGTCATTCTGTTTTCACTCGAAGACCAAGTAACACCGTCTTCGATTCTTCAACAGGTAAGGAACTTTACATTAATTCTCTTTGGATATTTACCATGATTTTAACTTTAATTAACGGTTTTTTTACAATAGTACCTACTTATTCTTTGGTTTCATGTATATCTTTCTTTAGGCTGTTATTTTGTTGATTTTGGAAAGCATATAGCTAGATTGACATGAATATAATGACTGCGTCGTTAGTGTACTAGGGCCTATTTCCTTATTCATTTCTTATTGTAAAAGAGACTTGTCATTGACGCAGTTGAAAACATTCACTAATTCATTTCTGTATTTTGTATAAGATTGAAAATATACTCTATTGTATATACTCTATTTGTTGATTTCCACTGTACATTTGTTACAAACAACACTGCCGACATTTAGGCGCGAACCGCGGTTAGGGTTTGGTTGACTTAAGCCATGTCCGCACTGGACTTAACTGGGGCAAACTAACCGAGCCAATGGGTAACTTACCCATTTCAAGTCCAGTGCGGACAGCCTGGGTAACTTTCCTCACAGGTAACTAACCCACGCCGCGTGGGTAGTTTAACCGAGCAAAAGGTGCCCAGGAAGATTGACCAGGAAGATTTAACCGAGCCAGAAAATCCAGTGCGGACGCGACGTCTCGGTTAAATCTTCCATCACCCATTATGTAAGAAAATAATGTTGAGAGCTAGCGTCGGGAACAGACGATCCGGTCGTCAAGTCGCGGTCATAGGTCGCGCAGGGCGTCCTCTTTATTGTTTTGGAGCCAGCTCGGTTAGTTTACCCATCGTCTCGGCAATTCTACCCGCGTCAATTAAATCCAAGTGCGGACGGTGGGAAGATCAACCCATCGGAATGTTACCCGGCGTCATGGTCAAATTACCCAAAATGTTTATCCAGTGCGAACACGGCTTTATCCTTTGTTGTATCCAATGTTTTGAGTAATTTTTCTTAGCATTTTAGTATATTCGTTCTTTTGTATTATGTATTTATTGATTCTGTTTTCGGTCGAAGACCAAGTAACAACCGTCTTCGATTCCTCAACAGAAATAAACCAGCAAAAACTGAGACTCTGCCTGTAGCCCGCATCATTTACGAGGGTCACGAAGGCAACAGGTCCGGATTCCATTCTAGCCCGTTTTTTTAAAGGCATGGCAGAGGAAAAATCTCCTATCTTGTCATTCATCTTTCAACAGTAGTTGAAGTCTGGTGAAATCCCTCATGACTGGAGAATTGCAAACATAGTTCCCATCATTCCATAAAGGTGATCACATGAAGCCGCCGTATCACTCACATCAATATCATGTAAAATACTTGAGCATATTATTTTGTTATTATGAAACTCACAACATTTTAATTATAAGTCAACATGGCTTTCGCCTTGGTCGCTCCTGTGATTCACAGCTTATTATTACAATTCATGATCTGGATGACAGAAAGCAAACAGATTCCATCATCCTTGACTTCTCCAAGGCTTTTTATAGAGTACCCCACCAAAGGCTCCTCCTAAACTATTTCATTACGGAGTTCGTGGTTCTCTTCTGAAGTAGTTCAACAACTACCTTACCCAAAAAAGAACCTGTGCATTCTCTTTACAATCGTTCCAATATCTTTCCTAGCCTCGGAATGGCCCAGCGAGGGTAATGGAAAAGTGAAGCCGCCCATGACACTATTACTAGGATGTCGGTCACTTCGACACCTAGCCAACTCGAGTTGGTGGGTCTCGAGTTGACAAGGTGTCGAAGTGACCGGTATACCTATTCCTATACCCATGCTTCTAACATGTAGATGTATTCTAATTGTCATTTCACTTTCTTTTAGGTTTCTGTGATAGATAATGTCGAAAGAGTTCAGACTAGTAAAGCCTGGCGTAAAGCCTGAAGTCAAGCGGCCGCGAGTGGACTGGAACCTGTGTATTCTCTGCCAAAAGTCATCGTCAGAAACTCTTACCCAGCCTTGGAAGGGTAGAGGACGAGGGAAAAGTGAAGCTAAAGGGACAAGTTATAAGTCGTTTGCAACAAGTGTTGCAAAGTTTAAAGAACTAGGCAAAGTTCCTTTGAATGTCGTTCCTGAGCAATTCGATGATGGGTCTGGAATTGAAGATACATCACAAAAGAACAAAGCCAAGTGGCACATGACTTGTCGGAATTTGTTCAGTGACTTTAAATTGGATCGTCAAAACAAACGTGCATCAGAACCAGACAGTGACAACAGCGGCATCAGCCCAGTTAAATTGAGACGGTCTAGTATTCAAGGTGCTCATAACTCTGGACATGATGTGCCCCTTTGTTTTTTCTGTGACAAAGAAGCTGGGACTGCAGGACTGCACATATGAAGCGCGATATGTGGCAGAGAACCCCCCCCCCCCCCCCCTCTTTTGTGTTGACCATTGTGTTCCCGGAATCTCAGGAATTCCTTTTAGGTTTCAAGGGGGGTGGGTTAGGTTACAATAGCGTTGAGTGCTTATAAAGTATAGGGATAAGAGGCGGGTACCCCTCTGCCACATATCGTGCTGGGTATAGGACTGCATGATGTTACAACAGTGGGAATGGACCAGACAGTTCGAATGTATGCCACGGAACTTAAAGACACAAGACTGTTGGCTAAATTGACACCGGGTGATATTGTGGCATTGGAGGCAAAGTATCACAAGACCTGTCTGTGTGATCTCTATAACAGGTAAGGGAATGTCAAAGTGCGAGTAAGAAGTTGAAGGAATGAAAAAATAGACAGACCTTAGATTTGGAATGAACATTTCAAAATGTTATTTCCTCCCCAATTTCCCTCAACTTCTTACTTTTAACTTCTACATTCTTTCTCTCTCTAGGTTTAAACGGGTGAAAAAACAGGGACTTCAAAGCTCTTCGGACAGTCAAGATTCTTTCTATAAAAGTATTGCACTTGCGGAGCTGATCTCTTACATAGACGAAAGGAGAGGCTGATTGAGACAACTGTGCCCGTCTTTCGCCTTGCCGACCTTGTCTCTGTGTATACGAAACGCCTTGTAGAAGGGGAGACCTTGCTGTTGGCGACTTTGTGTCTTGGGCTGCATACCATGCAAGTGTGCATGTGCAACGTAGTAAGCCGCCGACTACAATTGCCCTAATGCCGTTGTTTCGTGAAGTATCACACTCCTTTGCCACGATAATACACTGTATGAAAACAAACCAAGAAGCAACACAGTTGTTAAATCCAGGACAAAAACCCGTATTGACAATGGACCAACCTCTGTATGCCCTCGGAAAACAGATCCGGTGGAAATTCCAAGATGTCTACGGCGAAGACAAGTACGTGATGATGTTGGGTCCCCTTCATATTGAAATGGCTGGCTTGAAAATGATTGGCGTTTTGATCGATGGAACTGGTTGGACTAATGCCATCTTTCAGGCAGGAGTGGCTACGAAAGGGACAGCGGATAGTTTAATTCATGCGTCACACGTAGCAAAGACAAGGCGAGCCCACCAGGTTACAGCTTCCTCACTCTAAATTCTCCAAAGACAAGCTTTCGAAAGGGATAAAGAATCAGATGATCATGAGGTTCCAGTCTCCGAGGAGAACTTCACAGAATGGTGTGAACAGCGAAGCAAGGCTCGTCCTATGTTTCGATTTTGGAGCACGCAGTGCTTGATCTGGAGTTGACATTGTTGGCATTTGTGCGAGCCATTGGGACATCGGATTTTGACTTGTACGTTCAGACATTGTCTCAACTAGCCCCATGGTTCTTTGCTTTGGACCATGGCCATTATGCCCGTTGAATCTCTGTACACCCAAGGGACATGACAAGCCTTGCTCAGCAGTGCCAAGATGTTCATGAATACTTTATGCGTGGTGCATTCACATCAAATAAGACTAGAAATCTCTACTCCGCGATTGGTATGGATCATGCGCATGAGCAGATGAATGCCCAAGTCAAGGGTGATGGTGGAGCCATCGGGTTAACAGAAGATTCAGGTGCCCTCCGATGCTGGATGGTATCCGGACCACATCTAGCCATGATCATCGGGGAGTACGAGAGGAGTATTGACAACTCACACGTGGACACCAACCCAAAACATCATGAACGGAGCACAACTCAGCAAACAACATTTGCCGATTATGTGCGTTCCCTCGTTGCAGTGATGGATGAGTTGGGAAATCCATTCCTTGATCGCACTAAGGACTCGTTAACAATTGACTCGCAGGATGTTATGCCGCAGAGTGTGGTGGAAAGTCTGGAGCAAATTCACACTCTAGGAGAGAGCTCAGCAAGTACTGAACCTTCATCGAGGAACGCCTTCTGAAAAAACGAGACACCAATCAGTGCAACGATTCCACGGAATTCACTTCCGCTTTTCCGCAAACCAAAGCATGCGAATCCATCCAAGGATAAGCAGAAAATCACGGAACTGAAGAGTGATTTTGCATTGTTTTCCCGACTCTACATTGCTAGCCATACCAGAGAAGGTGACATACAGGTTTTTTTCAAGCACAAAAAACAGAAATATCCTTCATCACTGTCTTCATCTGGAAAACGGAAACAGGGAAAGAAAACAGATCTAGTTCGATGCCTCGAGACTAAGAAAGATTCAGCTGTCGCGAATGCCCCGTCTGTAGAAGTAACAGTCATGGATGGTGCAGCTGTTGTGCATTTTCTTCCAATTGGGGAATCGAAAACCTTCGCCGAATATGCACAGGACGTATTCATCTCGCGTGTGTTTTTGGAACTGGAAAAAACCCAACGCGTGGATCTCGTTTGGGATGTATACTTAAAGGACAGTCTGAAACTTTCCACGAGGGCAAACAGAGGGACAGAAACACGCAAGCGAGTGTCTAGCCATGCCAAGCTTCATGGGAACTTGCTTGGTATGCTCATTAATACTGAAAAGGACCTGCAATGCAGCCGTCATCTTGAAGTATTATGGCTGCCATCTGAACGAAATTGAGATGCTAATAATTACCATTATATAGCGATATAACAATTTTCAAAGTGACATGGTACACGACATCAGTCTATCATGGAAAAATGCATGTCTAATAATGTGGCGGCCATCTTGAATTCCAATATGGCGGCCCTATGATGACAATTTTTACATATACAAAAAAAATCCTAAGTATCAAGAACATGGGTATAGAGTCTTGATTTTTCTTCCTAGGTGCTATAGCAAGTAAGAAACGAAGTAACGTAAAACATATGGCGGCCATCTTGAAATCCAATATGGTGGCCTTCCGACATAAATTCTGACACTGCCAAAATGTTCCCAGACATCGAAAACATAGGTATAGACACTTGCATTTTGGTCGTAGGTGCAATAGAACAGGAGATATGGGCAAAACTATGGTAATTATGGCGGCCATATTGGAATTCAATATGGCGGCCATTAGGGGGCGCGAATTTTTGGGGTCCATTATTTTTAATGATATTTAGGTAACATAGAACCCTTGTGCAAAGTTTCATGCTTCCTTCAAGAAGTGAACGATTCTGGTGCTTAGCCGCTCTACTATTTCTCGAGTTCCCCAAGGCACGGTGTTAGTGTCATTGTTATTTCTCACATTCATCAATGATGTATCAAACTGCATCACATCGTCCATACGGATATTCGCCGATTATTAGTTTTATGTACTGTTCTCAATTTGGATGACTGCAGAGCTCTTTAAAAATATCTTGATTCACTGCATTCTTGGTCAGCCAAATGGCAAAATAATGAAGTTTAACATCGACAAATGCCATGTGATGCAAATTTCCCACCGTAAAAACAACATCGGCTTTGACTGCCACTTGGGTAATGATGTACTGGCATCAGTTGATGGACATCCATATCTTTCAACTCCAAGCTTTCCTTGATGACACATAATTAAACATCACTTTAAAAGCCAACCGGATGCTAGGGTTAATTAAGAGGAATCTAAGGCACTGTAACCCACGGCTAAAAAAAAACAAGCTTACATCTCTCTGGTCAGGCCACATTTAGAATATTGCTCCTCAGTTTAGAATCCTCATCATCAAACCTCCACCAACCAAGTAGAAGCCATCCGAAGGAGAGCAGCTACATTTGTGCAGAACATCTATCAGCGCACTGAAAGTGTTACTGCAATGATACAAAACCTGCAGTGGCCTTCACCTCAAGCTGGAAGGGAAGCAACCATCAACATTAGGATGTACACAATTTCCCACAAGATCATTGCCATCAACAAGGAATAGTACCTGACCCCAATGGCATATACTATGCTAATAAAGTACTGTGGGAAATTATGCGGTCTCCACAATAGTCTTGATCCGAAAGATTAACTCACCAAGCAAGTTGCGAAGTCCGTGGCACCAGGCACGTGGTCCGTGTGGTAGCGTGCAGCGCGAGTGTTCTGGCCCGCGAGCACGGGGCCGATTCACGGCGAGTGTTTGCTTGAGTTCCCGCTAACGACAGTTAGTGCAATAATGTTCAAAAATGCACACGACGAAAAGTAATCACACTTAACAGTAGTAACAGGCAAAAACTTGGCACAAAAAGGTAAATATAACACAACAAAACTGGCGACGACCGAGGAGATTTTACGCACGAGACACTGGTGTTCCTAGCCACAACCAAGAGGTGGTAAAACGTGTGTTAGTTCGTGTGCCCAGGTCAGGTAACTCCAACGAACGAAAAAGGTCTCCTATGGCGGGCCGAATGTATCAAAGTTTCTATGGAGGGCCGCATCCAACATTATTAGAAAGTGTCACTACATTAGCTCCCTCCTAGATCATGAGGAAAGGAAATGATCGATTCTGTGGTCGTAGGTCTCTTCAGCCACAATCATAGTTCACATACTTGGCTGGCCAGTGCACGTGTCTACCGGAACGAGTCGTGGGGAACTCTGGTTGCATAACATCAGTAGAATGAGATGTCGTGGTGGGCACATCCGTTATTGGAAAACTCGTTAGCAGGTTGTCGTTGGCAGTGACTGTGGCTGAAGAACTGGACGAGTTGGAAACAGTTGGAGCAATGTGAGGGTTGGTAACCGGCTCAAGGAATGCTACCTTCAAACGGTCGATACTGACACTGTCGTGTTTTCCATTGCGGGTAACAATGAAAAACTTGTCAGTTCGACGAACTACCTCAAAGGGACCTTCGTATGGCTGTTGCAATGGTTTCTTCACAGCATCAATCCGAATGAAAACATGTGTACATGTTGACAGTTCAGGAGGAACTTGTGACTGTCTGTGTTGGGTTCTAGTCGGTGTAGGTCGCATATTGGACATGTGTTGTCGCAGTCGGTGAACATAATCGCCTGGCTCATAGTCGCTGCTTACTTGGCTTGCTGCTACAAATTGTCCCGGCAACCTGATTGTGGTACCGTAGACCAGTTCAGCGGCGCTACACCCAAGATCAGCCTTCACAGCGGTACGTATCCCCAGCAGTACAATCGGGAGTGTCTCAATCCAACGTTGGTCATGATGGGCTTTTAAAGCTGATTTGAGCTGGCGGTGGAAACGCTCCACGAGACCATTAGAAGCAGGATGATACGACGTTGTTCGGGTTCGTTGACATCCCAGGAGTTCAGAGAGGGACTTGAATAATGCCGACTCAAACTGACGGCCTCGATCAGTAGTCACAGTAGATGGTGCTCCAAAAACTGCCACCCACCGTGACACAAAGGCTCGTGCCACTGTCTCAGCTGTGATGTCTGTAACCGGTATTGCCTCTGGCCAGCGGCTATACCGATCAACACACGTCAGTAGATATGTATAACCGCCAGATGGAGGTAGCGGTCCGACCAGGTCTATGTGGATATGATCAAACCGGGCATCCGGCGTCGCGAATGTGCCGAGGGGAAACTTGGTGTGTCGATGTATCTTGGATCGCTGACAGGAAAGACAAGTCTTCGCCCAGGCTCGTACGTCCTTGTTGATCCCCGACCACACAAAACGTGCAGTTACCAACTTCTGCGTGGCCCGTATTCCTGGATGCGATAAGTCATGCAGTGCGTCGAAAACTTGCCGACGGAATGCCTTTGGGATGAAAGGACGTGCTACACCGGTAGAAACGTCACAGATGATCTCGCCGTCGGAGGTTTGTAGGGGAATTGGCTTGAAACTCAAAGATGATGTGGTGGTCTTGAGTTGTTGAAGCTCCTCATCTCTCTCTTGAGCACCGGCGATCTTAGCAAAGTCTATCTGTGCTGAAGTGCCGACTGTGTTCACCCCATAACGAGACAAAGCATCCGCTACAGTGTTCTCTTTTCCACTTATGTGGCGAATGTCTGTGGAGAATTGGGAGATATAGTCGAGATGGCGTATCTCCCTGGGAGAGTAGCGGTCAGGAGACGTGTTGAAAGAGTATGTCAATGGCTTGTGGTCGGTGTATATACAAAACTGTCTACCTTCCACATAGTGCCGAAAATGCCGGATCCCCAAATATGCAGCCAGCAACTCGCGACCGAAGGTACTATACTTTGTCTCTGGTGGTTGTAGTCGCTTGGAGAAAAATGAGATGGGTTCCCATTTACCGTCGACCAGTTGCTGTAGAACTCCTCCTACTGCAAAATCTGATGCATCAACCATGAGGCAGATGGGTGCAGATGACTGAGGATGCACAAGAAGAGTGGCATTTGCCAAGGCAGTTTTAACCTGGACAAACGCTTGTTGCGCTGCACCATCAAGTGTGATGTCCTTGTTTTTCTTCTTGCACTTTAGAAGGTCAGTCAGTGGCTGCACAATGTTAGCACAATGAGGGATGAAACGGCGATAAAAGTTGATGAGTCCCAAGAACTCTCTCAACTTGCGTAGTGAGTGTGGTGCTGGAAAATCCTGTATCACCTTCACTTTATCGTCCAGTGGGCGGATACCGCAGTCATCTACGGTGTGACCGAGGAATGTCAGAGAGGAGGCACCAAACTGGCTCTTAGCTGGATTGATGATGACTCCATACTGAGACAAACGCGCGAACAAAACTTGTAGATGTTGCTCGTGTTCCTCCATCGACTCACTCGCCACAAGTATATCATCAATGTAGGCATAGACGAAGGGTAAGCCGCGTAGCACTTCATTCATGAAACGCTGACAAGTTTGTGCCGCATTACGCAGCCCAAAGGGCATGCGGACAAACTCAAACAACCCAAAAGGGGTCGTGATAGCAGTCTTGTGTACGTCTGCTGAGTTAACAGGTATTTGATGATAGGCTCTTACGAGATCTAGTTTGGAAAATACCTTTTTTCCTCGAAGACCTGCTGTGTAATCCTGCAAATGAGGGATCGGATAACAGTCAGGAACTGTAGCTTGGTTCAGTGCGCGGTAATCACCGCAAGGCCTCCAGTCACCCTGCGTCTTCTTAGGGACCATGTGTAAAGGGGATGCCCAATTACTGCTCGAGGGTCGGACTATTCCTAACTCGGACATATGTTCAAACTCAGCCTTTGCCGCAACATAGCGATCGGGGGCTAACCTGCGTGGTCGAGCTGACACTGGTGGGCCTCTGGTGTTGATGTGATGTGTAGTTGTGTGTTTGACTGCGTCGTCGTGGTACACAGGTCGCGTGAGGTCAGGGTACTGCCGCAGGATGTCGTCGAAACGCGTGACGCTCTCGGTTTTGACAAACATCGAGCAGATTGAGGGTGTCGAGGTAACAGTCCCGTTGACAGCTAGGCTGGTTGTGGTGTCGATGAGCTTATGATGCTTGATGTCGACTAGCAATCCAAAATGTCGCAACAAATCTGCTCCGAGGATGGGAGTTGGTAGATCGGCGACTATGAAAATCCAGCGAAACGACCTCCGCAGACCGAGGTTGAGTGTGAGGGACTTTTCACTGTGAGTTGCGATCGGAGACTGGTTAACTGCCTGGAGGGTGAGCTTGTTCGGTGTGCGTCGCTCCTGGGCCGTTGAGGGCCAGACGCTGACCTCCGCTCCAGTGTCAATCAGAAATCGTGAACCGGTTACTTGATCAGTTACATAAAATAGGCGACCCTCATGTTGACCAACCGTGTTAGTCGCCTCTAGCGGCTGGTCTGTCCGTTTCCCATGTCACGCTCGACTGCATCAGGAGATTGTTGATAGGCGCACGGTGGTACACACTTCTTGGCTTGTTTACCATACCGCCAGTGATACCAGCATTCACCGGCTGCATGACGCTGAGCACTTGGGCTGCGTGATTGGCGTGGAGAGTTGGCACTACCATCCCGTCTGCGCCGATCTTGACGACGATCAGATGTCACGTGGTTTGTCAGTTGTTGAACTTGCAGCGTCAGTTGCTGAATCTGCATCTGTAACTGGTGTACCTCAGATGTGGGAGCCGGCGAGGGAATGATAGCAGCAGCTTCAGGAGGGTGGGCAGATACTGTGGCAATGGAGGATACACCAGGTACTGCGACTTCCACTATCTTGTCGGCTATGTCTGCCAGCTGTTCGATGTTGACTGCATCAGTGGTCGAGGCGAGAATAAGTTGCACGTTACGAGGTAGTCGTTGAAGAAACAATTGTTTCAGGATACGCTCCTCAAGCTTACCATCGCCCAGCAATTGTTTCATCTTGCGTAGCAGTTGTGAGGGTTTGCGGTCCCCCAGAGATCAGCAGTTGATGCAACTTCTTCTGTTCTGACACAGAAGTACGACGAACCAGTTCAGCCTTTAGGGTTTTGTATCTCTCTGTTTGTGGAGGATCAATGAGTAGATCGCGGACTTCCTGCGCAATCTCCGGTTGAAGGGATGTCACGACATACGCGAACTTCGTCTCCGGTGTTGTGATCCCTCTAGTAGTGAACTGGGCTTCGACTTGAGCAAACCAAAGGATTGGATCATTCAGCCAGAATGGGGGAAGTTTGAGGCTAACAGCAGACACTGGGAAAGGGGCAGGTGTTGACTTACTAGTAGAAGCGTCCGCGGCAGCATGGCCAGATTCCTCCTTGGTAGCCATTATGAAAACAAATTCGAATTTGCACTGTAATTGTGAAAACTGTTCACTCAGTTCAGCAGCTATTTTCCTGTGTCTGGTACAGTTTGATGATGATTCGGTGAGTTAATACAGCGATCACGTCAGGGTCACCAATGTGGGAAATTATGCGGTCTCCACAATAGTCTTGATCCGAAAGATTAACTCACCAAGCAAGTTGCGAAGTCCGTGGCACCAGGCACGTGGTCCGTGTGGTAGCGTGCAGCGCGAGTGTTCTGGCCCGCGAGCACGGGGCCGATTCACGGCGAGTGTTTGCTCGAGTTCCAGCTAACGACAGTTAGTGCAATAATGGCTGGCGTAGACTAGTTCAAAAATGCACACGACGAAAAGTAATCACACTTAACAGTAGTAACAGGCAAAAACTTGGCACAAAAAGGTAAATATAACACAACACAACTGGCGACGACCGAGGAGATTTTACGCACGAGACACTGGTGTTCCTAGCCACAACCAAGAGGTGGTAAAACGTGTGTTAGTTCGTGTGCCCAGGTCAGGTAACTCCAACGAACGAAAAAGGTCTCCTATGGCGGGCCGAATGTATCAAAGTTTCTATGGAGGGCCGCATCCAACATTATTAGAAAGTGTCACTACAGTACCATCAGTCTAGATACCAGCTTCTCACAACCCATTCCTCCTATGACATCTATAAGTTCTTCTTCATGCCGACAGCTGTCCGACTATAACATGCTTTTTTTTGTAGATGTCATTTCAGCTCCATCAGTGGGGGTCTTCAGGGCACTTGTCTCTTCCCCTACTTATAGCTCCAAGATTGGAGTATTTTTAAAACTTGCACCTGTACATGTAGGCCTATTATACGGTATTTTCCCCAGCTTCATGTACACCTTAAGCTGCACCTCGGCGTTAATATCCAGAAGTTGACTTTGCCGAGTATCACCTTATACCTAGTTGTGTCCTCGTTGGTCAATAAATGAGGTGGACCTGTAGGCCTTAAATTTGGTGATAGGGCAAGGCCACTTTGGCCTTGAATGAAGCAACATTTTGGAGGGCACTAAGGCGAGTTTGGGTAGGGCACCAAGGCAGAACCTTAATAATCCTTAATCATCTGACCCCAATTTTTTGTTCTGGATAACTACAAACAAGACGGAGAGCCCCACGCCCCTTCTCTCCCCCAAACAAATTAAAAAATATAATAATAAAATAAAACAGTTATTAAAACATCAATTTGTATCCACCTTTTTAAAATGTAAAGTCGGCCTAAATTGTAAATTTAATATTGTTTCCATATCTTAGTTTGTGGAGACGATAATTAGTATTAGTACTTCATTGTGTGCCTTAACAAGACTTTAATAATAATAATAATAATAATAATAATAACGGGCATTTATAGAGCGCTCTTACACTAGGTATCACAACGTTTAACAAAAAACTAAACAATGAGCGAATAGATAAAGGCACTGATAATTGGAAAGACAGTTGGTCCTGAGCAATCAACTATTGAACAGGAAAGTTTTGAGATGTGTCTTGAAGACTTCCCGTGACTCTGCGGAACGGATTTGATGAGGAAGGCGGTTCCAAAGGCGCGGGGCATGCGCGTAAAATGCACGATCCCCAGCAGCAGAATGCACCTTTGGAACTGCCAAGAGTGTACTGTCTGTACCAGAGCGAAGGCCAGGTCGTCCAGGATGGTAAGCCTTGATGGGACTGGTGAGGTATGCAGGAGCGGTATTGTGGAGACATTTGTATACAATGGTGAGGATCTTAAAAACAATTCGCTGATGGACTGGGAGCCAGTGGAGTTGATGGAGGAGTGGGGTAACGTGGTCATATTTACGACACTTGAAAATCAGTTTGGCAGCCCGATTTTGGACACGCTGAAGACGTTTAATGTCAGATGATGAGATTCCGTGGAGCAGTGCGTTAGAATAGTCGAGTCTTGACGTAACGACTGCTCGAACTGCCTTCTCGCATGTTGATTTGTTGATGAATGGCCTGATGCGTCCCAAATTGCGCAGATGGAAGTGAAGTGAGCGACAGAGGGAAGACACATGATAGTTCATCTTCAGAGCAGAGTCAAACTCCACGCCAAGGTTCCGAACAGTAGTGGAAGGTGCAAAGATCGCGTTGTTTATTCGAAGAGAAATATTTGCAAGTTGAGGAAGTGCACGATGATTAGCGACGACCAAAAACTGAGTTTTGCTGCCATTAAGTTTGAGCATGTTGTGAACCATCCACTTTTGTAGGTCAGTGATGCACTTTGACAATGATGAAAGACCGGCTTCGATGGATTTAGGACTCCAAGGGTCGACCGCAATGAACAGTTGTACATCGTCCGCATAGGAATGGAATTGCACGTCCTCATGCTGCTTGATGATGTTAGCAATAGGACTGGTGTACATAGTGAACAGTTGTGGGCCAATTACAGAGCCCTGTGGGACGCCGAAGTCAAGTGCTTGTGGTTCAGATAGATCATTAGTCACTTTAACTCTGCTTATCCGATTACTAGGGTATGATCTGAGCCACGACACAGGGTTGTCAGAAAAGCCAAGTTCCATTGACAGGCGCCGAAGTAGAATGGAGTGGTCGATGGAATCGAACGCTGCGGACAGGTCAAGGAACACCATCATGACAGCTAACTTCTTATCAAGGGCCTCGATGATGTCACTTTTTACTGCAATGAGAGCAGTTTCGGTGCTGTGACCACTCCGATACGCAGATTTGTGTTCGGCAATGAGATCATTATGAGCAAGGTGATCAGATAATTCATGTAGCACGACCTTCTCGAGAATCTTTGACAGGATACAGGTCTGTAATTATTGAGGTTATTTTGGTCGAGGTTTGATTTTTTGATGAGTGGTGTCACAATGGCCGTCTTCCAGGCAGAAGGAAAGGCGCTTGATGATAAAGATGAATTGATGATGGATGTAATGAATGGCAGTACAGTGTTGATGTTTTCCTTCAGAAGCCAAGTTGGTAGTGAGTCAAGTGAACAAGATTTGTTGGGCGCTGAGGATATTAGCTTACGAACATGATCAGCAGTAACTGGCTGGAAGCTAGAGAGTTCATGAACTGGTGGGGTGTTGGGTACAGGTGTAGGAATCTCAAAGCCAGCGGTAAAGAGGCCCTACCTGATCTTCTTCACTTTGTCTTTGAAGAAGCTAAAGAATCTATCACTTAGCACATTCATGGAAGGAGAGACGGGTAGGACAGTTTACCCATTCAGCAGTGTATTAAGCACTCGGTATGCAGCTTTAGAATCAGCACCACTGAGTTGGTCGTTGTAGTATTTGCACTTTTCAGCGTAAATGAGCTTGCTGACAAGGTGCACCTGATCGATATATCGTAAACGATCTGCAGCCTCTCCAGACTTATTCCAGCGCCTCTCCATTCTCCTTCTGACTCGCCTGGCAGAGTGGATCGCGTCGCTATACCAAGGCGGGTTTAACCGGAGACGTTGGGTACGTGTTGATGATGGACAGTGTGCATCAATGGTAGACTGAGTGGCTTTGATGTAGTAGGCAGCTTGATCGTCAACAGGTCCATCAAATGGAAATGCACTAAGGGCATTTGCAAGATCCTTTGAGAAGGTTGCTCTGTCCAGGGTACGAAAATTTCTGGATAATGATGTAACAATCTTGGGGGGATTGATAGCTATAATCACAGTGCAGCTCAATATATGATGATCAGAATATAGCTTATACACTCGGCAGTCACTTACCAAGCCAGATTCAGGATTTGAGATGATGAGGTTGAGAATGTGACCATGCCGATGTGTTGGTGTATGTATGTGCTGATGCAACCCGGCTTCATCCAAAGATAGTAAGAATCGAGCAACATCTGTTTTATGTGGCACATCAATGTGGATGTTGATCTCCAAGGAGAACTAGAGATCGATAATATTATTAGATCACTTCCATGTTCATTCACGCCTAGCAAGACTTTCAGATGCAGGAGCACATAACTTAACAGTCTAATTAAAATGTGTCAAACCTTGAACATCGCCGAGTCAGCAGTTATTCCGTCAGTGCATCGAAGTTGTGTGTACTTTTGTAGCATTCTAAAGTAACATCGGAATCAGTTAAAGTATCTGAGTGCATCATAACTACAAAATTTCAATGTCGTTTTTGCATTCAAGCACTATTCAACCACCTTTTTGTCATTAAATTGAGACATATTTTGCATATTGCTGACTTATTCTTGTAGTATGTAAAAATGGTTTATGAAAGGTTATGCTACTGTGAGGTCAAACAGGAAGCAATACGTGCATTTGAGTGCATTTACTGCATTATATTACAACATTTCCTGTGCATCCTGAGCCACGCTGCGCTTTTACGAGCTTTCTACAATTCACGCTCAAACCCCTGCGGTCATTCGGCAAGATCCGTGGTTATTAGCGCAAAGATTCATGCGCCCAATCAGAGCCTCCGTTGCAAACAGACCAAGGCCGTTTTCCAAGCCCCTGGCTTTGGATTCGTCTCCAGCTACAGCCTATTGCTAAAGTGTATAAATGAAGCTTGAGACTGAGATGAAGCTGGGGTTCGGAAAACAGCCCAACTGTGATGCGGGCCAACTTCGAGTCCAACGCGCAATTCTATTGGTCCATTCGCTTGGACATCTGAGGTGTTCACACAAATGTTCATCCTCCCACGTACAAATTAAAATTAATCGGAAAAAAATGTAGAAATTAACGTACAGAACGTGAAATAAAGCTTTTCTATTATATAGTATACAGATTAAGAAACATGAAAAACTAAAAAGCTACGTAAACGCCAAAAAAATTAAGTATAGTGGTAGAAATTGTCATTTTTTCAGGGGTTGACGTTCATATATATCATGTATTGGCCAACTTGTTTAAGAATTGCTGCGAATGTCCGCAGGGTTTGAGGGCGACAATTCAAGAGCCCGTTAAACGCTGCGTGGCTCAGGATGTCCCTGTGTCGCTTATGCGTTTTTAGACGCCATTTATAAAAATGGCCGCAAATGCTGACACATGCCGTTTTCCAGGTGTGTCCAATCCTGAAAACATTGTTTCGGCTATGGTCTAGAAGTGTGCCAACTTTCATGCTTGTACCCAAAACCCACAATTGTTACACGTTATCTGCTGGACTATTGTTTCTGCCGTGACTCTGAAAACGTGTTAGGGGATTAGAACAAACATCAAAGAAAATCCGTCAAAATGGTCATCTTTGCGCGTGATTCGGATAAAACTGCAAAACTCTATTAACAAGCTTAGAATCAATTTACAAGCATCGTTACTGCAGGTATTCATCAACAACGACAACAACATTTAATATTGAATAGGCCTATCTGAACCATATCCAAAGATTAGCGAGTCAGCTAAATGTTTCAGCAGAAATCGTCTGAAGGGCAAGATTGTTCATGTCACTGTCAAATCAAACAAAAACAGCAAAGTTGAATTATTCTGCAAAATATGTATATCACAATAGAAAAGAATGGCACCACTAATAGTACTTGCCCAAATTTAAGTTTCACACACGTGCTTTTGCACAATAATTGTTATATATTTGTTGTCTCTGAGTAACTTTTATTATTTGGATGTCTTCATCCCATGCATGTTTTCGTTTGCAAGCAAAAATCCACCCCCCCCCCCCCCCCCCCATGATGTAAAGTTCCTCTTCATTCTTATTTAAACATTGGACAGATTTGTAAAAGTTATAATTTTTTTAATTTGATGTTTGTTGGCGTTTGTTCCTGCCGTCACTTTGAACATGGGTTAGGGGATTATCACAAAAATCCAAGAAAATCCGTTGGGCATGGTCATTTTTGCGCGTGTTTTCGATTCGGATTAAACTGCAAAAAATTATTAACAAGCTTAAAACAATTTTGCAAGCATCATTGCTGCAGCTAATCATCACCAACGACAACACAATTTAATATTGAATAGGCCTATCTGAACCATATCCATACTTACAAATATTCGAGATTAGAGAGTCCACGGAATGTACCGGCGGGAATCGTCTGAAGGGGAATTTTGCTCATTACACTGTCAAATCAAACAAAGAACAGCAAAGTTGAAATATTCTGCAAAATATGTATATAACAATAGAAAAGAATGGCACCACTAGTACTTGCCCAAATTTAAGTTTCACATACGTGCTTTTGAACAATTATATATTTGTTGTCTCTTAGTAACTTTTCTTATTTAGATGTCTTCATCCCATGTTTTCGTTTGCGAGCAAACAGCGCCCCCCCCCCCCCCCCCCCACGCGAAAGCCAAAAGTATTTTTTGTGACGAAATAAACAATCGTTGGTGGATTTGGTTTTTCGACGTCTCTTGAAAGGAGTATAACTTTTTATATAGTATAGCATGCATAAGATTGAGTTGCATTCTTTTGGTGACATCAGAAACAATATCAAACTTAAAGCTCTTTAGGATTAGGGAGTCCCTCTACATGTTGTGCCCCAGCGGGGAATGACACGAGAGAAAGGTTGTCCATTGTACTGTCGAGTCAAAAGGAGAATACAAACTGAAATACACTCTAAAATAATTAAACTTAGGTGTTAAAAGTGCTGTTGAACTGTTTTTGTCTCTATAAAATTGCCTGAATATTACGGATGTAAAGTTCCTCTTCATTCTTATTTAAACATTGGACAGACTTGTAAAATTTATAATTTTTTTAATTTGATGTTTGTTAGCGTTCGTTTCTGCCGTGTCTTTGAACACGGGTTAGGGGATTAGCACACAAATCCAAGAAAATCCGTCGGGCATGGTCATTTTGCGCGTGATTTCGATTCGGGTTAAACCGCAAAATTCATTAACAAACTTAAAACAATTTTACAAGCATCATTGCTGCAGCTAATCATTACCAACGAAAACACAATTTAATAATGAATAGGCCTATCTGAACCATATCCAAACTTACAGATATTCGAGATTGCCGAGTCCATGGAATGTACCGGCGGGAATCGTCTGAAGGGGAAGATTGACCATTGCACTGTCAAATCAAACAAAGAACAGCAAAGTTGAAATATTCTGCAATATATGTATATCACAATAGAAAAGAATGGCACCACTAATAGTAATTTAACAAGTTTCACACCCGTGCTATATTTTTTTTGTTCTTTGTGGTTCTCCAAGTAACTTTTCAATAATTTATTTGAGCGAAAGATTATCCTATTATCCTATTCATCGCATTTTTTATTTGCAAGTAAAAATGCTCCTCTCCCCCTGCGAAAGCCTACAATGTAATATATGTGACAAAGTAAACAAACAAACAATCGTTGGTGGATGTGGTTGTTCGATGTCTCTTTCCAAAAGGAGTAACTTTTGATATTGCTAGAAGAATACCAGTTCAGGACGATCAAACAAATAGTTTTCGTGGTTAAACTTAAGGAACGCATCTTGCACGATCCATTACAGATCCCCTAAAAATGCAATACAAAGTTCTTTCTGGAAAATACGTATACTGGATCTGCGAACGTTAGAAGTTGACGTCACGTGGGAAGGGTCGAGCCCCCTAAAATATTGGCTCTAGAACCGCGCCTGCCCTTAATTGGTTGTTTTTTTGCAACTACATGTAAATAATTATTTCAGTATTTGATTTGTTGCAGTGTGACTGGTTTCCAATCACTCCGGATACATAACATCGTCGTATGCTTCGCAGAATGGTATAATGTGCGTACACGCGAACGCGTAATCACAAAAATGTTCCCCATTGGGGCATAATTTGTGAGGTAAAACTGCCTCCAAACAATTTTAACATTTCCGTTGCTCCAACAAAATGTGATTCAGACGTGTGTCAGATCTAAAAATCTTCCGATTTATGATACGTGTGGTAGTATACCCAGAAAAATATGGGACCGAGGGACTCCCCCCTTAGTCCCCCATACATATACACTCTCTATACTATTGTTACCTAACGCCCCCCCCCCCCCCCCCACCCCCTCCCTTAAAAAACCTAAACATAATTCGAGCGATTCACAATACCTAGAAGCTGCCGTTGGAGGCGCAAATCCTGCTATACCCGCAGTGCATCATGGGAAAAAGTCGGCATCAGTTTGTAAAACGGTATTCATTTTACATGAACTCATCATTTTTTTACGTCTTTTTGGACGCGCACGATTAAAGTTCCAATTTTTTTCTGCAAATAACAATGTTTTAATCAACGACGCTTCCGGATACATTTATGTTTGTGTTGTACCTCGCGTGAACAATGAAGAATAGATATTTCACTACAGTATGATATACGGAAGAAGTCGACCGTAAAGTTTAAAAGTGGCTCTTTTGAGTCAAACGCTTGGTGGCGCACTGCATTGTGAATCGCCCGAATTCTTGAGAAAGGCGAAGTCACCTGTTCTCGAGAAGTACGCGAACAGTTCGTGAATAGCTCGGGAAATGATCGGACGAACTTTGCTGCTTTCGCGAGACATGCACGATACATTTTTTTAACTGTCGGAATCTGTTTCGGGTTTCACGAAAATTTTGCGAAACATCACGCACGTCGTGAGTAGGTCGTGCGCATATGACGAAGCTTTTAAGACATTTTTGAGGGCAAATCACGAGCAAATCACGACCCTGAGTGCTAGAACTTTTTTTTAAATTTCCGCCGAACTAAAAACGACTCCCGCAAACAATTAACATCGCTTCCGAACCCCCGCGCACGTTTGGCGAACTTTTGGAGCCTAAAATACGAATGTTGGACTTTGCCATTTTCCCGGCATTTGCATCCTTCGCGTGCCCCGTGAAAACCCACCCTAAGGGTGGGAGAACGTGGGATTCGTAATGCGTGGGGGAACGTTATAGCCTTTCAATGCAATTTTTCTTGATTTTTGATTTTCGCGTCAAAACCCCCATGCCCTTCTGCCGGGGACCTGACGACATAGGCCCCGGAATCCAGTCTACTCGCAGGGAGCAACAAACACAAACGACCGCCACTAAACACTCACAGGCCAATGAGGCGATGAAATCTGCTGAATACGCCTGGTTCCACGTGTGAGATATTGCTTCCGTTGAGGAGCCTGTATATAGACAACCATGAAACGATAAGATGCAGAATTAAGACATTAGTGGGTTGGGCAGAACCAGTCATTTGTTCCTGTCCTATTCCAATAAAAACAAGTGCAACACTTATGCATTCATTATATTATTCAATATATGCCCAAAACGGGGTGGGGGCAGATACCTCTACGATTCATCAACTCTCAATTCGCACAGCGCGCTGCACATCAGTCCTTTAACAATTGATCGTACGAATTCGTACGATATGAATATGCATTTGGAATCCTGCATAGATTACACACCCCCTCTCAACAATACGTAAATAGAGGGCGCCCTGACTATCTGCAAGATCGCAGCAACGATATTTTCCATTTGCGGACATTTTTGGTCGACGATAAGTTTGTGAATAAAACTGTCAAAGTAAGCTGGATTTTCGCAATTTTTTTTTCTCAATGGCGGGTGCTAAGAGTACACTTTCTGTAGCTGATTAGTCCAGGAAAAATAAGTTTTGACCTCAAAATAATTGTAACAAAACACATTTCACAACAATGCATTTCTAAAAGGTCCCCACAATGACATATTAAAAGTCTTTAAAAATTCAAGTGGTAGAAATATGACTAATTTGCATAAATCGTTAATCCCTGTCGCGTAATATTTTATTCCCATATTTGGGTATATAATATATTTTAAAAAAATTGAAAAGTTTATTTGGGTGATTCTACTTACATATCCCTACTTCGATAACATTTTCTAAAGCGTATAGGTGACTGAATAATTATGAGAACATGGTAATTATCCAAAATGACAACTTCCTGACCCTATAAATGTGCGTACATTACACTGTTTCCAGATATCATCCAGTAGTCAGTATTGGTGAGCTTCAGATTCACCAAGTTGCTTACTGACACAGTTATCATTTATAAAAATTAAAACCTTATCATATTAAAACCTTATGAAAAATCATATGAACAATGATAACATTGTGATATTTAGCCCAGCAAACCAAAACTGGGGAAAATGGTTTGTTCATAAACTGGGCGAAAAAGAAGTTAAAGGGTTACCTAACATGGGAGCAACAAATTGTAAGCAACAAAAATCTTTAATTTCGGGGATTTCCTTAAACTTGTTCAAGTCTCTCACCTTAGGTGACTCTTCACCTACTTTTTAGCCAAATTTATGGACACACGATTTTCCCCCAGTTGTTGTTTGCTGGGCTAAATATCACAATGTTATCATTGTTCATAATGATTTTTCATAAGGTTTTAATAGGATAACTGTGCCAGTAAGCAACTTGGTGAATTTGAAGCTCGTCCATACTGACTACTTGATGATAACTGGAGACAAGGTAAATGCGTGCAAATTATAGGCTAAAATTATAGTCATTTTGAAACATTACTCTATTTTCAAAATTATTCAGTCACTTACATGCTTTAGAAAATGTTATTGAAGTAAGGATGTGTAAGTAAAATCACCAAAATAAACTTTTCGAAAAATAAAATTAAAATATATACCCAAATATGGGAATAAACATATTACACGGCAGGGATTAACGATTTATGCAAATTAGATATATTTCCACCACTTGGATTTTTACATTCTAGGAACCTTTTAGAAGTGCACTGTGGTAAACAAAAGATTTGTTACAATTTGTTTGAGTTCAACAATACAAAATTTGGTATTTTGACTGGACTAGATGTGCTAGGGGAGATAATGAATAATTCGGGGAGGATTTATCGGATGAAGACGAGGAAGAAAGTGTCTGGTCTGATGCTCCAGATGTTATACCCATGTGTTTCATTCAATACTGGCTGTAATACAGGTACATGTACATGTATATGCATGTAATGTGTGGTTTGAACAAGTTTGATACATGTAAAAAGTGGTCATTAGTTTTCATGTAAATTATGAACTCCGATTTTTTATTTATAATTCTGTATATTCTTTGGGCTCTATTGAATAACTCCAACTACTGAACTATTTTTTTGGTTTGTTTGGTTTATTTTTTTCTGCTGCTGGATCCTAAATCCTCACAATTTTCAACAACAAAAATCCTGGATGTTATGCTTTTCAACCCCCTCACATTTAGCTGATTCAGCACCAAATGAAAGAGCAAAACAAAAGCTTTCCAAAAATGTAAACTTTTATAGGGCTATCTCAAAAGAGTATGGTGGCTCTGAAGGGACATCGCACATCGCACATTTCTGCGCACATTTCTGCGATGTCGCCGATTTTATCGCACATTTCTGCGCCGATTTCTGCGATATTGCAGATTTTATCGCACATTTCGGCGCCGATTTCTGCAATATTGCACATTTTATCGCACATTTCTGCGCCGATTTCTACAATATTGCACATTTTATCGCACGTTTCTGCGCAGAAATCTGCGATATTGCAGATTTTATCGCACATTTCTGCGCCTAAATCTGCGATATTGCACATTTTATCGCACATTTCTGCGCCGAAATCTGCGATATTGCAGATTGTATCGTACATTTCTGCGCCGAAATCTGCGATATTGCAGATTTTATCGTACATTTCTGTGCCGATTTCTGCGATATTGCAGATTTTATCGCACATTTCTGCGCCGATTTCTGCGATATTGCACATTTTATCGCACATTTCTGCGAAGAAATCTGCGACATCGCACATTTTATCGCACAATTTATCGCACATTTTTTTCAACATTCGAACGTGTGTTTGGCATTTGAATGTCGAATAAGGAGCTGGTAGTATGAATATTGATCGTCGAACGAGGAAACAGCTTCGTACAGTATACGTTCAGATTTTGACCTTTTCTATCTGTTACCACCCAAAATCACTTCATTTCGAATGCAGAATACTATGGAACTATTGACAAATATTCAAATAAAATTAACCACCAGGGAGATAAATGTCCATTCATAATTGTTTTCTTCTCTTTTCGACTTTTGTTTTATTTTTAACTCAACAAAATACACAAAACAAAACAAATTATACAATTGTTATTATTCAATCTGCATAAACTAAGTTTGAAGAATTTGCAATTTAAGATACAAACTTATGCACAGTATTTATACTGGCAAAGGCTATCTTTTTTCACATAATTGATTCTGAATAAATACTTCGGGGTAGGCACCCGATGCTTAAATCTACAGTTAAAAATAATAACAAAATAATGCAAAGATTCAAAATAAAATCAGGATGATCAATATTGTATCAAAAACAATAGATTTAAAACATAATTATGTTTAAACGCACATGAGCATGGCTTTCCCACCAGTTTTTAAATTAAATCCATTCCTTTTAACTTGTTCACACTCAAACAAAATATGCTTTATTGTCTCTGAAATATTTGAACAAAAAGAGTAAGAATCATCATCCACAATTTTCCTTTGGAAAAGTCTAACATTTGTCATTAACCCTAACTTTCCAAAATCCTCCAGAATCCTCCTTGCAAAATGCAGGACTTTGCAGGGAAAATCACTAAGGTCACTTGGAAGTTAATGCATCGAAGGACTTTAGGGCTTTGGGGGTTTTTGCCACTGGAGGATAAAGCAGGATCCAGGTCATAAGGCCTAAACTCTGATGCTGAATGATTTGGCAGGATTAAGGTTACTTGGGTATTTATCCAAATAAGAATTTTGAAGGATTCAGGTTATTTGTTACTTTGTACTTTCACACTGCTCATGCTCTATGCACATGCTCCATAGAGTCAAGGTGTAAGTTATGTGTCACGGATTTGAGACGTTAACAAACCAAGAGTCATGTGTGCAGAGTGACTGCAGACCCTTGTTGTAAATACGTGCACTTAGCACCTGTTTGTTCCATGTTTGGGTGCTTTTATTTACCAATGATTTACCAATGCAATGATAAACCAACTCATTGCAGGATTTTGCAGGATTCAGGCAGTGGTCACCAGTAACAAATAATGTAGGATTTTGCATGCAGGGTTCAGGTTACATGGAGTTTTAACACTTTGGAATTGCAGGATTTTTCTGGAATCAGGTTATGTGTAACAAAAATGTTATACTAGAAGATTTATGTTTTAAACTCTTTAATTACAAGATCTAAAAGTCAACAAATAAATTTTACTCCATTCCTCCTTATGAATGTCAAATTCACGACTAAATTTAGTCAGTACTAGTACTAGAGGTTTGAAAATTATAGAATATAAAAATGGAACATATTTGTTTAGTAGACAAACCTGCATTATCATAATTATACATATATATATTATTTCCTCTATAACCCAACACTGATTTATAGCAAAAACCACTTTCAAAATATTCTTTCAAATGACCGGGATGGCAGAATTAATAACTCTCCAGTACATAAATTAAATATCTTGGACCCCTCTATTTACCATGCAAAATCCTACATTATTTGTTACTGGTGACCACTGCCTGAATCCTGCAAAATCCTGCAATGAGTTGGTTTATCATTGAAATAAAAGCACCCAAACATGGAACAAACAGGTGCTAAGTGCACGTATTACAACAAGGGTCTGCAGTCACTCTGCACATATAATGACTCTTGGTTTGTTAACGTCTCCTATCCTTGACACATAACTTACACCTTGACTGAAGCTCTATGGAGCATGTGCATAGAGCACGAGCAGTGTGAAAGTACAAAGTAACAAATAACCTGAATCCTTCAAAATTCTTATTTGGATAAATACCCAAGTAACCTTAATCCTGCCAAATCATCCAGCATCAGAGTTTAGGCCTTATGACCTGGATCCTGCTTTATCCTCCAGTGGCAAAAACCCCCAAAGCCCTCAAGTCCTTCGATGCATTAACTTCCAAGTGACCTTAGTGATTCTCCCTGCAAAGTCCTGCATTTTGCAAGGAGGATTCTGGAGGATTTTTGAAGGTTAGGGTTAATGACAAATGTTAGACTTTTCCAAAGGAAAATTGTGGATGATGATTCTTACTCTTTTTGTTCAAATCTTTCAGAGACAATGAAGCATATTTTGTTTGAGTGTGAACAAGTTAAAAGGAATGGATTTAATTAAAAAACTGGTGGAAAAGCCATGCTCATGTGCGTTTAAACATAATTATGTCATAAATCTATTGTTTTTGATACAATATTGATCATCCTGATTTTATTTTGAATCTTTGCATTATTTTGTTATTATTTTTAACTGTAGATTTAAGCATCGGGTGCCTACCCCGAAGTATTTATTCAGAATCAATTATGTGAAAAAAAGATAGCCTTTGCCAATATAAATACTGTGCATCAGTTTGTATCTCAAATTGCAAATTCTTTAAACTTAGTTTGTGCAGATTGAATAATAAAAATTGTATAATTTGTTTTGTGTATTTTGTTGAGTTAAAAATAAAACAAAAGTCGAAAAGAGAAGAAAACAATGAAGAATGGACATTTATCTCCCTGGTGGTTAATTTTATTTGAATATTTGTCAATAGTTCCATAGTATTCTGCATTCGAAATGAAGTGATTTTGGGTGGTAACAGATAGAAAAGGTCAAAATCTGAACGTATACTGTACGAAGCTGTTTGCACGTAGTTCCTCGTTCGACGTTCAATATTCATACTACCAGCTCCTTATTCGACATTCAAATGCCAAACACACGTTCGAATGTTGAAAAAAATGTGCGATAAATTGTGCGATAAAATGTGCGATGTCGCAGATTTCTGCGCAGAAATGTGCGATAAAATCTGCAATATCGCAGAAATCGGCGCAGAAATGTGCGATAAAATGTGCGATGTCGCAGATTTCTGCGCAGAAATGTGCGATAAAATCTGCAATATCGCAGATTTCGGCGCAGAAATGTGTGATAAAATCTGCAATATTGCAGATTTCGGCGCAGAAATGTGCGATAAAATGTGCAATATCGCAGAAATCGGCGCAGAAATGTGCGATAAAATCTGCAATATTGCAGATTTAGGCGCAGAAATGTGCGATAAAATGTGCAATATCGCAGATTTCTGCGCAGAAAATGTGCGATAAAATCTGCAATATCGCAGATTTCGGCGCAGAAATGTACAATAAAATGTGCAATATTGCAGAAATCGGCGCAGAAATGTGCGATAAAATGTGCAATATTGCAGAAATCGGCGCAGAAATGTGCGATAAAATGTGCAATATTGCAGAAATCGGCGCAGAAATGTGCGATAAAATGTGCAATATTGCAGAAATCGGCGCAGAAATGTACAATAAAATGTGCAATATTGCAGAAATCGGCGCCGAAATGTGCGATAAAATCTGCAATATCGCAGAAATGTGCGCAGAAATGTGCGATGTGCGATGTCCCTTCAGAGCCACCATAAAAGAGTGAGCTGTAATGAACCAACAAATCAAGTAAAACAATTTGTACGAGCTCCAAAAATATTCAACGGTTAAAAGGTTAACGGAAGCCGCACGATAGTCTAAAGGTTCGATAATCCAAAGGTTCGTTAGTCCAAGTGTTCATTATTCTGAAGGTTCGTTCGTCCAATGGTTCAACAGCCCGAAGGATTCGCTAATCCGGAAATCCGAAAAAAAAGGTTAAATAATCTGAATGCTCGATAGTCTGAATCGACAATGCGGTTCGATAGACCGAATTGACAACGTTCAATGATCTAAATCGACAATAAATAAAGGTTTTATGAGCATCCAAATGTACACAGAGTATGTACATAATAATATAAGTGACTCAAATAATTGGATCTTTATTGTTGACGATTTGTTCTATCGAACCATTATTGTTAATTCGGACTACCGAACCCTGCGTTTTTTTTGGATTGATGAACTTCCCGTCTATTGTACCTTGTTTTCTTTTTGATTAACGTTCGGTCTAATTAACCTAGTTATTCTAAAACCGAACCACTTCTTCGGTAAGACCACCTCCTTGGAGTGTATATAATGGGTTGAAATTAGGTGTAAACAAAGACAGCCTGTGCTTATCAGTTCTGTTTATAGGCCTCCTTCAAGCTCTGTCGAATTTATGGGTAATAGTTATATTCTTAATAGTGGCCTCGTGTGAATGTATAGAAATTATTACAACTGGGGACTTTAAGTGTGATGTTTCAGAGGAACACGATAATATGCACTCAAATCCAAATCTTTATTGTTTTAATTTGTTTCAAATTGCGCAACTCGTGCATGACCCAACACGCGTCACTGAATCCACTCAAACTACCATCGATCTCATTTGTAGTTCCCACTCAGAGCTCTTAACGGACTGTGGTGTCTTTGCCAGTACTAATCAGCGATCATTATCTTGTTTATGGCTACACAGTTGGAAAACACCCCAAATGAAAGGTCGTTCAATAAATTGTCGATGTCTAAAAAATATATTACGATCTCCGTAATGCACCATGGCAAGATGGTTTTGGTTGTTATGGTGTTGATAATGCGTGGTGTATATGGCACTCCATATTTATGAGTATTAATAACTCCCATGCGCCAGTCCAAACCAAACGCATTCGGGGTGCCTCAGTGCTGTGGTTCGATAGCGAAATTCCTAAACTTATGCGGCAGCGCAAAGCGCATAGGTTTACAAATCCATTGGGATTGATATAAAAACATGCGGAACATTGTAACTAATAACATTGCATTTCTGATATGATTCTACAGGGCATAGAATCACTTGGCCATCGGAAAGACTCAGTCCGAAATATTAGGCCCTCTTAACTTATTTAATAAAATTCGCAGTACAAAGTAAATACTACACACCCGCTATGGAAGAAAATTAAAGCAATTCATCTATGCTGTGGAAAACTCTAAAGGAGGTACTCCCTAAGAAACAGAAAACTTTACCAAATTCAAATACTTCCCCAAATGGGAAAAATATTGATGATCACGCCGACATTGCTGATACATTAAATAAACACTTGTCAACATTCGGCAAGCGGACTGCTGGAAATTATCCTTTGCGTGAACTTGAAATAGATGACAATACTGACCCCTCTATCTTTGATTCCCATGATAAAGAATGCGTAGTATCTAATGTTACAGAAGAGTTCGTTCAAAAGCAAATATCATCTATGTCGGTTGGGAAAGCAACAGGTCTAAATGACATTAGTGTTAAAATGATCAAAATTGCTTCACCTTGTCATTAAATCTTTAACTCATATTTTGAACCTGTCTGTAAGATGCGAGCGATACTAAAGATTGGAAACATGCTTTAGTAACACCAATTCACAAGGGAGGAGATAAATGTAGTACAGGTCGGCATATTTCTATACTGCCAATTATCTCTAAGATTTTGATAGATGGGTGCACTCATCGGTATATAGATACCTTGATGAAAACAATCTGATTAGTTGCCAGGCAAGATTTAGACCCCTGCACTCAACTGAAAGCACCCTACACGACTTAGCAAACAAATGTTTTGCGGCCATGGAAAATGAACAAGTTACATGCAGTGTGTTTATATATCTCAGTAAAGCATTTGATTTGCTGAATCATGGGGTGCCTCTACGTTTGCTTGCGGTTGACTCGTCAAAAGCAGCGATCGGAATGTCGTTTCCGGAATCGCAGGGTTTGTATAGGTCCGCCGCAGGCACCACAACGCCACTGCCACTGTTAAGATGACCTTCGGAGTCTTACGGTGGTGTTACGGTAGTTGCGGAAGCGTTGAGGAGGCGTTGATGAAACGTTGCGCTCTAGATTTCCGTAGCACTGCCGTAATTTTCTTACGAGAGTTTTGGTCTGAACCAAAACTCTTGTAAGAAATACAAATCCATACAAATTCTCCAGGAAGCGTTGAGGATGTCCCAGGTGCTATAAGGAATGCTCCCGGTCGTGCACGATTTTTTTCACGAGTCCGGTGTGAGGACCCCTTTAAACACGTTTAAATCGGAGCTCCGACATGTCATCCGTTAGAGGAGCCGGATGTGGGAATTTCCCATTCTCATTTTTCCCCCAAATTGTTTTTTACGGGTTTTTGCCCATCTCGTATGTGTTGTATTTCTGTAAATATACTACGTCTGTAAATATTATGTTAGCAATTTTGTCTAAACAAAGGATATTTTAGGTTTGTTTACAGTCTAGATCGAAAATGAAATTTCGTGGAAAAAGCTCTAGGTAAAAACGCGTTAGGTTACAGTAAATATTTATTTTTGTTGTGCACGTTTCTACGGAGATGTAGGAGATTCTACGTTCCTAATGGATCATTTTCGGTTATTATAGTGTATGCAGGGCCCCAATGAAATCCAAAAATATATTTCAATAAATTATCGAACCTTCGGATTAACAAACCTTCGGACTATTGCATCAAATGCTCGGAATAATTAACCTTATTTCGTTTTCGGACTAATGAACCACAGCTTATGGGAAATGTGTGTGTTCGGACTATCGAACCTGCGGATCAATATACCTTGGGACTATCGACCTTCAATCGGGTGTGCACCAGAACACAGAGTACCCTCTCTCGACCCAAGCTATCAAGCAACAAATCTATGGCATAACCGTTCATACCTTTATAATGTGAATTCACACAAATGTATTTATATTAATCCGTCAAATTATGTTGTCTGTATTTCTGGTCCTCATTAAAAACCCTCAATAGTGTTGTTGAGGAAATGAATTGTTGCTTACAAAAAGGAAATGTTACGGTTGATTCTTTGGAGGCTTTCAAAGTTCCAATCGTAAGAACAACCAACGGCGTCTATCATAGCGTAAGTACATCCAAGCGGCCATTGCCCTGTTAAGGGATACAAATGAAAAAGAGTCAACACAATGCATATTTTAACCATTGATTTGATTGAAGAATCTCAAGATTGATACATGGTTACCAGCTCGATGCATGCACACAACGAAATTTACGAAATGTTCTTCTTCTTGAGACTGGACGTAAGTGATCAATGTGACCTCAAGCACAAAATAATCGCCATTGCACCCTGCAATTGGATTACACAGATGTAAATTCAGAGGGGGAGGGGTCGAATACCCCCCCCCCCCTCCCCTGCTCTGACACCCGAAAAAAGTATAACAATTACAGCAATAATAAACAAGGACGGTTCTCAAACAACAAGTCGCAACTACTTTCGCGATTACCATATTTTACAACCTGACCTCAAATGACCTTAAACCTTAGTACATGAACTTTTGACGCGATCATCATATAAAGGTTCCAAGTCTATTTATTAGTTATAAGTCTATTTTAAAACTCGTGCTCAAGTTACCTTTGACCTCAGTACTTGACCTTTAACACATCTACGATATGCAGGTTACAATATTACATCCATGACCCAAGTTTGATTGGAATCAGACTTCAACATTGCGTTGACACAAGACTAATTCTTCGAAACTTTAACCAAAATTACACTTACGGACGGACGGACTACCACAGGAAACAATGAGTAAGCCAACAAAGGAGAACACTTTGGGCTATAAGGTTTCCGGCTATAAATTACAGTATCAGCTGCCTTTTTGTGTTTTTGAGCAAGTTGGCAATATTTCTGTGGTTTGTCTTCAGTCTATATCCTTTACAATCACCGGACCACGACAAATGTAACCATAGTCCGACTAAAATGACCCGAGACAGATTCGACTATACAACACTGATACCGGTGTTTAGTATCATTGCTTAGATTGGGCAGCATAGACAAAGTGAACGTTTCTTTTACAAAATGAATGTAATAACCCAAACTATATCTATTCACAGACGAACACACCGATATCAACAAACTTCGTATTCCCAATAGCGGTTTCTGATGAATGGTGATTCCATCAGGGTGTGTGGAAATAATTCATCAAAAGCGATTACGTTGGGATTGGATTTTGATGGATGGTAGGGTGTTGTGAGAAGGTAAAAGGGTAGATTATATAAATGTCCTTGATTGGGATCACATGAACCGTTAACGTCAGTTCAGTTCAGTTCATTTATTTCCACTTATTCAATTCATAAGAACTGGGAGTTGACAAGCTAGTTACAACAAATATAAGCAGGCCCCTACGCAGGGGGGGGGGGGGGGGGGGGTGCGACGGGTGCGTACGCACCCCCCCCCCCCCCCCCCCCCCCCCCTCCCCAAATTACCGAAAGGTCCACATTTTCCAGGGTAAATAATGGTATTTTGATGTAGAAATAACTGTACTGGCCAGGACAATTTTGGTTCCATATTTGGTCCCATTAGTACAAATTCGCACCCCCCCCCCCCCCCCCATAAAAAAACCTGCGTACGGGCCTGATAAGTGGAGGAGGTCTCCAAAAAGCAAAGCTTGTAAACCGGAGATCCCCTGCTGTGTACCTAATGGCCTTTAAATTATAAATGTTCAAGTATGACATTAATAAACGTACACAATGAGTTCATTAAGTTACTATACACATCTAAGGCCGTACATGTAGGACAAACACGGCAAGACAACATGAGGAGGCTAACAATTGATCAAGAGAGATAATTACAAAGATTTACAAAACAAGTAAATACAAATGGCATTAATCAATCTTGACAATATTTTTCCAGAAGCCATGATTTAAGTTTCTTTTTTAAAGCTTGGAAACTATTAACTGTTTTGAGATTATCACTCAGAGACTTCCAGAACCTAGGACCATGAAATGACACACAATTCATGGATTTATAGAAAGAAGTACACGGGGAATATGAAAATCTCTGGCAGATCTGGTATGATAAGAATGAATTTGAGTATTTAAAGTAAACATATTCTGAAAAGATTTTGGTAATGTTTTTTAAAAATGGGTGTAACCCTAGCAATGTTGTACCTTGAGTCGGGTACAATGCCAGTTGTTAAAGATAAATTTATAATGAAAGTCAAGGGCTTAGCAATAGCATGAAATACCTGCTTTATAAGAGGACAATTAATGGAATCATGACTGGAACTTTTCTTATTAGGTAAATTAATACAATGGTAAATACTTCATGTTCGGTAAGTGGAGTGAACAAAAATAGAGGAAAGATTAGGCTCCTGTAAACAATCCTGAAAATTAGAATGGCAAGTGGGAATCTCGCTGACCAATTTAGGTCCTTTAACAACAACATTATTACAATTATCGGCAATAAGATTAGGGTTGACGACGCTCTGGTTGTTGACATGAATACTTGTGATATGAGAAACAAAATTATTATTTAAAACGCTAATAATAATCTTCCAGGTGTTCTCAAGATTATTCTTTTCTTTTTCAAATTGCTGGGAGTAATATAACCGTTTGGCAGAACGCAAAATAGTCGTAAGAGAATTTCTGTACTTGTCATTAAACTCAGAAGGAGAACAAAGAAATTGATGATACATCTTATTTTTCTGTAGACTTAAGAATAGCGGATGTTACCCACGGCGACCTAGGTTGGGATTTCCTGTCATGACACCTCTCTTTCACAAGGGGACTATTTTTATCGTATAAATTTATAAAAGTATTCAAAAAATTATTCAGAAGATTCGTTAGTATCATCACAAAATACCGCAGACCAGTCTGCAGAAATCAAATCATTTCGAAAATGACGCAAATTATCAATGGATTGTTTTCGAAAAGAATGTGGATTTTGATTGTACGTAAGGGGGGGGGGGGGGGGGGTAACAGGAAATGAGGTAAAAATAGGGAAATAATCAGAAATATCACAATTTAAAATACCAGAATTTGGAAGGGGGGGGGGGGGGGATGCATGGCCAATATTGTGTCTAAAAATTCATGGGATTGACTATTGAAATCACTGTTGAGAAGATTAATATTGAAATCACCAAAACAATGTCTGGGAAAACTGTTATGACAGTTTCGTATAGACAAGTATAACAGACGTAATCAATAAATGGAGGGTTTCCACCTACTTGACCACAGAAGTTTCCGAAAGCGTGATGAGGACCGTCCGCGTCGCCTAATGGATTCCGCGTCGCCTAATGAGGACAGTCCAGAGGATTCCCCGTCGCCTGATGCGGACAGTCCAGAGGATTCCCCATCGCCTGATGAGGACTGTCCAGAGGATTCCACATCGCCTGATGAGGACTGTCCAGGGGATTCCTCATCGCCTGATGAGGACTGTCCATGGGATTCCTCATCGCCTGATGATGACTGTCCAGGGGATTCCTCATCGCCTGATGAGGACTGTCCAGGGGATTCCTTATCGCCTGATGATGACTGTCCAGAGGATTCCCCATCGCCTGATGAGGACTGTCCAGGGGATTCCTCATCGCCTGATGAGGACTGTCCAGAGGATTCCCCATCGCCCGATGAACACTGTCCAGGGGATTCCCAATCGCCTGGTAAAGACTGTCCAGAGGATTCCCCATCGCCTGATGCGGACTGCCCAGAGGATTCCCCATCGCCTGGTAAAGACTGTCCAGAGGATTCCCCATCGCCTGATAAGGACTGTCCAGACGTAATCAATAAATGGAGGGTTTCCACCTACTTGACCACAGAAGTTTCCGAAAGCGTGATGAGGACCGTCCGCGTCGCCTAATGGATTCCGCGTCGCCTAATGAGGACAGTCCAGAGGATTCCCCGTCGCCTGATGCGGACAGTCCAGAGGATTCCCCATCGCCTGATGAGGACTGTCCAGAGGATTCCACATCGCCTGATGAGGACTGTCCAGGGGATTCCTCATCGCCTGATGAGGACTGTCCATGGGATTCCTCATCGCCTGATGATGACTGTCCAGGGGATTCCTCATCGCCTGATGAGGACTGTCCAGGGGATTCCTTATCGCCTGATGATGACTGTCCAGAGGATTCCCCATCGCCTGATGAGGACTGTCCAGGGGATTCCTCATCGCCTGATGAGGACTGTCCAGAGGATTCCCCATCGCCCGATGAACACTGTCCAGGGGATTCCCAATCGCCTGGTAAAGACTGTCCAGAGGATTCCCCATCGCCTGATGCGGACTGCCCAGAGGATTCCCCATCGCCTGGTAAAGACTGTCCAGAGGATTCCCCATCGCCTGATAAGGACTGTCCAGGGGATTCCCCATCGCCTGATGAGGACTGTCCAGAGAATTCCAAATCGCCTGATTGGGACTGTCCAGGGGATTCATCACCGCCTGGTGAGGACTGCCCAGGGGATTTCCAATAGCCTGATGAGGACTCCAAATCACTTGGTAAGGTCACCAAAATTGATGTTACCCGAATTATTCCACAGTTATTGTGAACATATGACACAAATTGCATGAATGTGCAACTAAACATTGCAATTATACCTTTGTTCATTGTAGTCGTTTTTCAATCAAATTGTTAAAACAAGTAAAATAAAATACAATTTTTCAACGATTCTGTTAACAAATTTGTTCTCGTGTTTTGAGGAACACCCCTTAAGCTATTGTAATGGTATTTGCCCCACGCACGTGACCTTTACCGGTATTGTGACTTCGCCATACGCGAGCACGCGCCGTAAAGAGAAATGACGAACAAGTGGACATTCTTTGATTGGAATGGGCGAGGACGCGAATATGCCATTTATTTTCGTTATCGAAATCTGTTCCAAAAATTGTTGGCAATCAAACAAGTCTGCTTATTCGAGTATCACTTGATGATTAGTGCCTGCAAATATTGAACTTGGCCCCCGAGAGAAAACATTTGTTTTCCGTCAAGACGCAATTTGTAAGACGTCAGGCTGATTTGTAGCTTTGCATTATCGGTCGATTGAGTACCGAATGACATAATGATTTGTGTTCCGAAATAATTTGGCAATCGTTGTTGTCTTTTTTCTTTTCTTTCGGTTTATGAACTCTATCACTTGAGGGAGATATAGAAAAGAAATAAATTTTCTGACTAGGAACGTAGAAAGAAAATGCAATTTCTTTGGGTTATCGAACGACAAGTGGGCTCAATAGAGCCGTTACATAACGTGTTATGTAACGGGGGGGGGGGGTTTCATGGCCTCCGATCGCCCTGCCTCATTTACATTCTATTTCTATATCGAGAAAATCTCCCGCATTCCTTCCAAACCTCTCGGCATTTAGGTCCTGTGTCTCCAACAGATTTAATTGTATCCATATACTATAAGAAATTGTAACTCTGGTAAAGCACGTAGTTGTGTATTTAAAATGGACATACAAATGCTCCCAGATTCCAGGGTACGTCTGTCTCAGCCCAGTCTTCTTCTTAAATTGTGTACATATCACAATTGACCAATTGTGTGCATATCACATTTTAAGAAACTGTACATGCGCAGTTATGGTGCATGGTGTTCTTAATTAATATAACAAGTCAAAGGTAAAATGCTCTGAGAGCATAATAAAAGGGCCAACGGGTTTCCAGTTAAAGTAAAATGCTGTGCGAGCATTCCAGCTAAAGTAAAATGCTGTCTCAGCACTGCACTCGCGTCAAAAAGGAAGTGGACAAGAGAATGCCAACGGGTTTTACCTCTTACCCCCCCAACAAGCGCAGACCGAGCGAAAGGTCAGCAGGTGTGGGCCACTAGTTCGGTGTGGGCGGGTCGAAACCGTTGCCCTCCCACCTCGCCCCCTCCTCCCATAGCAGCATGGACTCACAATCGGGTAGTCTAAAGCACCGACTCAATGAGCCAATGAGAGAGAGACACACGCATTGGAGGGGAAAGCGCTGCACTCTCTGCGAGAGAGAGAAGGCCGCAACGCAAGAGAGTGGGAAGGCGATCACCGGCTATGTAACGCGGTCGGTGGTCACGTAGCTGAATAACTGGCACGAAATGGACGGCGCGTAAACAATAACTCGTGCTCGCGCGATAGGGCGGATGAGCACGAGCTTATAAATAAGCTTATAATGGGCTTATTAACGGATAATCTCGACACGCGCTGTGGGCCCACGGTGAAGTTCACTTCTTACCCGCTCTGTGCGCGCTGTGTATCAAGTAGTAAGTATGCTGCTGTTGGCGCTCACATGTTTCCGTGCAAAAGTTGTTGAGTATTGAAGCAAGGTGACATCTTTTTTTTTGGAATCCGGCACACGTGTCGGATGAATTAGAGAAAGCGTGCGTTCGCTGTGTATTTGCGAGCGTTTGTGAGACAAATGCGCGCAAGGCACAGCTACGTACGGTGGTCTAAAGGGGGAGAAAGAAGGCGGTGCTAAGTAGAATTGTCATTGTCAACTGACGTGATGACCTGTTGCAGTGTATGAAGTGCAACCCTATGCAGGCACAGGCGCTCATGCATTAGGTGTAGCTGACAGATGCTGAAAGTACGCCGGCGCAGATGTGCATGCAAAGCGGAGCGAAGGCTGTCAAGTGTCTTGGGCTAGCTGGAGGGTGTAGGTTAGAATTATGGCGTAGCTAGTATGCGCCAGAGTAGAAGAGCGTGCATAGCGGCACCTAGGACCTCTCAGACAGTGTCGTCAGTGCAGGAGAGCGCGCAGCGTATATCGAACATTGGTGATAGTACTCTTTATAGCAACGCAAAACCAAAATTGAACTCCATCCAAGCCGTAATGGCTATCTTACGATGACCCACCAGCATTAGTGTATGCAAATAAATGCAGTGATTACGGTACGGTGCTAACCAGTTAACATCTACTGCTCGGTGGGAGGGCAACGGTTTCGACCCGCCCACACCGAACTAGTGGCCCACACCTGCTGACCTTTCGCTCGGTCTGCGCTTGTTGGGGGGGGTAAGAGGTAAAACCCGTTGGCATTCTCTTGTCCACTTCCTTTTTGACGCGAGTGCAGTGCTGAGACAGCATTTTACTTTAGCTGGAATGCTCGCACAGCATTTTACTTTAACTGGAAACCCGTTGGCCCTTTTATTATGCTCTCAGAGCATTTTACCTTTGACTTGTCCACTTCCTTTTATTTAGTAGCTTGTGTTTGAACAGTAAGAAGTTTTTCGCGCGCCGACAGAATGCAGTCACCGTCCGCCGCCATGGCAACAAGCTCACGCAAGCGCGCTTCGAGCGCGTCACGGTTGTCGGCGCGACTGTCGTAAGCGGCAAACTCGGCGTCGACAGCGGCCGACTGCAACTGCCGCAGACGCTCGCGCTGCTCTTTGCGCTTCGGTTGCGCCCGCTTTTGCGGTGGCGGCGCTGCGCTGCTTGGCTGCGCGGATGTGCTGGTGGCGGCGCGCTTGGGCAGATTTTTCAATGCAACGCTCGCGCGCTTCTTTTTGGCCTTCGCCGTACGAGCGCCAGCGACGTGACCGAGCATCGTCATGTCGGCGCCGGGCGACTGTACGATTTGCATGGCAGGCGTTGGGAGCGACGTCTGCTCGACCGTCACGGGCGGCGCCAGCAGCGCTTTTGCGCCCGTTTGCGCCCACCACTGCGCATCCTCTTTGAAGAGGCGGGCGATACGCCGCTTGTGCGTGCGCAGTCGGCGCATTTTCTCGTATCAAACCCCCCGCGGTGATATGTAGTTATTTATAAATTATTTGCATACGCATCACATGGTTATGCGCGATGTATGCCAAATAAGTCTGCCAATCGGTACGGACTCGCTAGACCGCTAACGGACTATGGAGGAATGGTAGGCAGTACTGTCACTAGATGCCTTTTTCAAATTAAATAACTGCGTCCATACTTCGTTTATTTAGTTATAGTTAGAGTATGGTATAGTGCAAACTTAACGGCCGGACAATGTACACGATAGCAAGACTATTAAACCGTTTGTACATTTACACATAATGTACACTATGCACATGTGTATGTACATTGTACAACACAATGTCCACGTATGTCCGTCACACAACTGGGTCAAAGTTCATATTATTACAGATATATGCTAATTTATACAATTCTGCAATTTGATTGGCCGCTACCGTTTTCGGTAGATGAGCCCATAGGTTGTGTACAAACGTGTGGCACATCCGTCAAGTCGGGATTTCTGAACCACACATGAGCATGGGTGGCGCATGAGGGCGCGCTACTGATAAGCGTGGACGTGACGCGAGGCGCACAGTGTGGATGACCATGAGCAATGTTACCACATAATCCCGACTTGGATCAAGTCTACTCGGAGGGCAGCTGGCTGCACTTGCCGGCACACTTCTGTTTGTGCGGCAGTGAGGTGCCCTTGTACGGCGGCGGGCTGTTGTTGCAGAGTGTCAGCTCACTCTCTCGCTTGGTGATGGTGAGCGGCGCCGGCGCATGGAACTTGGGGCGTCGCTTTCGACGCGGAATGCGCGCCATGCGGTCGCGACGCGCGTCCAGCAGCTGCACGTGCTGGGCCGGACGCGCGTCCAGCAGCTGCACGTGCTGGGCCGGACGCGTGTCGTCGCGTGGCTGCGCGGAGTGACTGCGCCGACGCCGATTGATCTTATGCGCCCTATCGCGCAAGCACGAGTGCGCCCGCGCGCGATGCGCCGCCTGCGGCCCGGTGCTGTCGCCGCAGGGCGACTTGGGCATGTGCGCTTGTATCTCGTGCGCGTCGCTAGTGTACTGCGACTGGCTGCTGTCGACGAGTGGCAGCTCACTCTCCCGCGCCCCGTAGGGTTTGCGACGCAGTCGGCGACGCGGCGACGCCTTGGGCGGCCATCGCTTGTCGGCCGCACTGCGCGCCATTATTTATTTTAGTTTTGTGTTTTGTTTTTGTTTTGAAGGTTTTTTTACGTTTTTTTCTCTTACCTCTTACAAGCAATCGTCTATCGCTTGTTGTGCCCGGAAATCGATGCGTAGATTCCGAGCGAAGGAAACCTGCATAAAAACACAATGTAAGTTTGCCGATGTGCGAACAAACAGCAAACGGTTGTTGAGTATAGATGCAAGTTGACACCTCGGTACACGTTGTTCCCACACAGAACAGAACCACCCGTTACAGTTAGTCGAGCCACTAACCTACCCGACTCTAAATAAACCAATCAGCCTACTTTGCCGTCAGACCTACGGTGTTGCGTCTTGCCACAGACCTACGGGCTACTAGTATGTATATAATATATAGTACTGTACACCATTACATTGTTCTCCGTATACCCATTAGCTCCTACCCTGTGAGGAGATAGCACTAGTCAATAGCAGCTGCTACTTCGTTGTTTCTGTCTTAATTGTCTAAATTGGTCACTTTTGAAGCCAAAATACGTTTTAGCTTCGTTATTTCGGGTGTTCTGTTACTTTTTTAACCTCCCCCCCCCCCTCCTGCGAGTCGGCGTCGTCGTTGTCATCGGCGAACGTCTGCGATTGTGATGATATTGCCAAGCGTCAAGTTGCCGTTGTGCTTCACTACAAAGGGCACACTGTGACTGCTGCAAAAAAGCGAAATAGTTTGACAATTTTCAGCAGGAAATGAAACAAAATTGCGACAGAAGCAAGAAAGTTAGACAGAAACACAGAATTGACCGAAATTGCCGATAATTTGAAGCGATTCAGACAGCGAAAATTATTACCAGAGCTTAAATTTTTTTGTTGTGTGCGCAAGCGTTTTGGCGGCATTTGCGCCGCACAATTGCGCAGTACATGCGCACTGACACTAGCAAATGCTAAAACGCCCGAAACTCACAAAAACGCAAGAAATATCACACATTCTTGCACCGAGTTTCACTTAGGAATGCATTCATTCACAGATGCTTTTAGTGCCGTTTTCGTCGAACTGAGGAAATTCACATGTCAGATGGTCAGATTCGTATGACAACCCCCTCTGAGAAGTCGAAAATCAAAATTCTGTCCCAATAGAACTCATGCCCTTGATCTCCTGATCATTTTCGTTATATGGGTTCTTTTCGATTCCGTGGAGCGATCGCGAGTTATTCCAGTCGGACTGAAGAAGAAAGAAAGAAGAATAAAATTAACGCAAAATCGGTTCACTGGCAAAGTAAGGGTGCCGCGGCGCTGCCACTCCCAGCCGGGCGAACCCGTTGGGCGTGACGCTCCCGCGTCACCCTAGATTAGTTGAGAATTATAATGAGAATTGCTGTTAATGCGGTAATATGAACTTTTTTGTCTTTTCTGTACCCTAACCCGACTTTTTCTTTCTTTCTCTAACCTAACCCGACCGTTCCCTCATCCTACCCCAATTTTAAACCAACTAATTCAAGTAATTAAGAACATCATACACTTGTATTTTTACTCTCTAAGAACCAACCTCCGTTTTGCCAGCATTACTGCGCATGTACAGTTTCTTAAATTGTGACATACACACAATTGGTCAATTGTGATATGTAAGAAGACTTATATACAAATAAAATGAGCGAGTTCCAGTGCTCTACCATCCCAATAGTTCACCAAATCATTGTTGTCTTTTTCCTTTTCTTTCGGTTTATGAATTCTATCACTTGAGGGAGATATAGAAAAGAAATTAATTTTCTGATGTAGGAACGTAGGAAGAAAGTCCACTTTTTGAGTCGTTTTTCCAACTTAAACTACGTCTCTTTTACACCCATTGTCAATATTTCAACTGAACGAAAAGTGTCGAATCTTACTAATGCTTTAAGGTATGGGATGAAATGACTCCATTGTTCAGTGGTAGGAGCTATACTAAGGTGTTCGTGTTGCGTACAAACAATTTAATACAGGCTTAAATAAGGGCGTTGTAAATGCCCAGTGCGTTGGACATGCAGTCATTAGCTGCCATACACTCTATACGCCGGGCGCGTCTATCTTCCAGAGATGACCCATACATATTTTTGAGTAGGTATACGTTTCAAAATATATGTTGTTTCACCCTCAGGAATTGACTCGCCAATTTCGATGGTAATTCGAACCAGTATTATTGGACATATCCAATGAGGATTTATACCCCAATGAGGATGCATACATGTACTCCATTGAGGATTTAAACTAAAGCTGCAGATTTAGACGTGAAGAAACCTCCCACACTCGCGGCTGATTTGGACCCCCTTGTAATAGATCAGGAAATGGTGAAAAATAAGCAAAAAAAGTAACAAATAACTTGTTTTCTCAATATTTGGCTTAGCTCTCAGCAGCTCATCTTGGCTTATTTGTTGTTGTCAGCCTTCAGTGTATCTTAGCGTCAGTAGTCATCATTTTGTGTTCAAAATACACCCCAGCCTTTTGTTAACCCCTGAACGGTTTCATTATCACATGTCAAACCAGACTCCGAACAAAATTAGTTTCTGTTCTGTTAAACGTCTGCCGTTTTTGCCACACAACAGGACAGCATGAGTTAGCGAATGTACAGTGAAAGATATCCAGGAGACTTGAGCCGTTGGGGCAATATTTATTTATTTCTGCGAGTGGACGAAAACATTTATATTAATATTAAAGTAGAACTACTATGTTACTATATGACCAGGGCAATGCTTTTCCAGATGATTGCATATTGCATCAATATTTCATTTAAAAAGGTTGCCAAGTGGCACAAGTCTCCTGCGAGGTAAGGAGAGTTAAGCATATCCACAATGAGAGTTGAATCACCCTGAGGAGAGTTGCGCCACTGTTAAAATGGTAAGAATTCAAGCTATGTTTAGCTTGTTAATGGCCTGGTTTAAACTGTAGGTGTGAACGTCTTGTGTGTGTCAATGGTCAGGATTGTACAGTCAAATATAAATGGGCCAAACATTGAATGGGTGGGCGTTTCTTATTCTAAGCAACTTTGACAAGTTCATGGCTGGTTAAAAGATGGGTAGCTGGGACACAATCATGCGACAAATTAAAATATTACAAATCATTCCTTATCAGCACAATCGCTTCTTTGAGAAATTATTAATCATGTAAACAAACCTTTTTAAATTAAAGCCAACACAGATTTTTAGTGGCATTTTATTTTGTGTATACTCAAAAGCCTTACAATTTAAAGGATATCTCAATACAAACCGCAAACTAGCCATCAAAAAAGACGATAACAACTATCAAACTTCATACACAATAAGTAAAACTCCTCAAGTTCCTAGTAGTTGAGCCACCCACAGGAGGAGAGTTGAGCCATTGAGCACCTCTCTTTATAATCAGTGACTCAACTCTCCTTAGGACGGCCATTTCGACATGTGACTTTATTTCCATTATAGCGGTTGTATCAAATAAAATAAAAATCCCCATAATAAAACAACAATGTATATAGGCTGAATATTGTAAACATTCCTAATACTAGAAAGGGTCTTACATAAAACTAAAAACAATCACTTGTTAGTGCAATTTAGCTTTTTTTCGCCCACCTTTTCTCCCTGGAGCTGCTATCCATCTGCCGGCTTTAACCAAAATGAAAGATTTGTTACACGCTACCAACAGAGGGAATTTTGGGCTTTATCACTCAATAGAGATAGTGTGAGTTTTAGGGGGTGAATCAACTATCCTTGTGGCTCAACTGTCCTGGGTCTCTCTCATGTACGTGTTGTACGTTTGTATATCGGACGTGCCCTATACCGGCCCTTTTAAAGTTTTGCTTATAGTAGAGTACCTTTCAGGACTTCAAACGTATGACCTAACTATGGCTTATTTCCGTTGAAAATTATCACCATTTACATAAAATTCATTTCTATTACATGTGAATATTTTCTATCGCAAACCAATGTTTAACTTCCCCATTTCCCCCTTCGTTTTAATAAGCTTCTGGACCATTTTTATTTTCGAATGTTTTAGACGTATACATAATAAACCTTGCAATTTGTTGCAGGTTGGCGCTTTCATTTTATTTGATTTTTGTTATTGTTGATATACCAGGTTGTGGCAAATCTGTGCAACATGTCTGGGTTTCAAGGCTTTCGGCCTAACCTCTCCCTGCGAGCGTACGCATTATCTTGCCTCTACAACAAGGGCTTCGATGATCAGCTCATCGCCAAGACCATAGGCCACTACCGATCCTAATCCATTTACGAGCGGACACGATAACTAGCGAGGACCAGAGGAGAGCAGTCAGCGGGGCTGACGTGGAGGTACAGCAGGGGTGCGTTCCAACACATTGAGAGTAATTTAGAAATAATGAGAACTTGATGCTTCTGCCCTTTTACAATACAAAGTGCAACCGAGTTTCCGTCTAGCAAATATTAAACGACTCTTGTGACGTCACTCTATTTATAAAAGTGTCGATTATTTATAAGAATGTACACTTTAAAAAATCGACAGAAAAGAACGACTCAATGGACACAGAAATTGCTGTTTTTATATGTAATAGAACATCATACTAAGACTTGAGCTATGTTGAGAGTTTATCTAGAGCCCTCGACAGTTGTCTGGGGAGGTTTCTCTGTGTCGACGCGCCTATTATGGTTTCAGCCTGGGGTGCGTTCCACTCACGCGAACGTTGGCCAACGTTAGCGTTGTTCGCGTGAGTGGAACGCAATGTGCGCCAATTATGTTGCACGTTAGCGAAAACGGCGAACGACATTCCCAGCTGTTCGCTGTTGGCCAGTGACGTATTTTAAAGATGGCGAAGAGGTTAGCAGACGGCAGTATTTTTTTTCACGGTTTCGATTTACGTTTCATACCTTTCGTTATAAATGGTGGATTGTTTTGAGCAGTTACAGGGATCTTTTTAAGAAAAAAAAGTTGGTTAAAAAGCAGCCAACCAAACGATGTCACTGTCACTGGGCGCCGCCATTTTGAAAACGTAGTTTTTAAAATATCGTTCCACTTCAACTAACGCCAACTCAAAACGTAGGCGAACGTTCGCGCAAACAGTTCGTGTAATAAAATAAAATGCATTTTTTTCATCATTTATAGCTATAGGCAATTTGTGTGTAACACAAGTTAAGTCAGAACACCATTTCGTTGCCAAGTGACGCATGCGCATTATGGTCATTAACTGCAGCAGTAAATAAACCAGTTTCCCAATATATTTGAATTCATGCGCGCATACGCATAAATAGGCTGTAAAACAAGAAGCAATATCGACCCATTGAAAATGTGGACCCATTGAAAACATTTGTCAAAGTGTTAACTAGGTAAGTTGTTGAATCAACATTAACAATGTTGAACTAACAGTTTTAGTGTTGGATTTAAAATTTAAAATGTTTGATTGAACTCTTTAAAGTGTGGTCAACTCATATAGCCTAAACAAAAAAACACGATCTTCCGCCATGCCTAAAACAACTGCGCAACAAGAAGCAATGTCGACCCATTGAAAATGTGGACCCATTGAAACAATTTGTCAAAGTGTTAACTTTTAAAGTTGTTGAATCAACATTTACAATGTTGAACTAACAGTTTTAGTGTTGAATTTAAAATTTAAAATGCTGGATTGAACACCGGATATACGTCATTATCACAATCAGCGCACATTTTCCAATATTGTCTGGGAAAACAGAAACATGTACATGTACTTTGTCTCGCGTGTTTAATACCTACTTGTATATGTGTAATTTCACATTCAAAGATCTGTACTAGAGAGGTGGGTCAAGATTTAAAACATTTGTGCTCCGGTACGAATTTATCATTTAAATTATTTGTACAGAATTTGTAATCGTATATTTATAGACTACTTGGTGTAATTGGTTAAATATTTGGTTAAATCGAATGACACAACAGTATTTTTGACTAGTCATCAACGAAACCGAATGCCCATTTACAGCAGCATTTGATTTTGCGCGAAATATAATTGCGCGGTAGTTAAATTGGCTGCTCATTTGCGAAATTGACCGGTAAACCTTTATCTACTTTTAAGTATTTTTAATTTTATTGTCTTTTTTATATTACACCTCGGTTGTATACTGCGCTACACAACATCGCTCTCGCTGTGTAACATTATCTACGACGTTCTACAAGAACAGTGTCACCTAATGCACCTATACGTTTAATAATAATGATGACTTTGTGATTTGTTGGACAATTATAATTTATGAAAGGAAATAAAACTCTATCAATTTATTTTTATTTGCTTCCTTTTTAATCTGCGTAGTATGCCACCCTCAGAAAATACAGAGTAACATAGCTACTCAAAGACTTGTTTTCACCGAGGACGCCTACTTAAACATTTTGTTTTTTTATTTTTCACAATTATTTTAACATTTGTTTGTATACGACTGTAATATTTTGGGGTACATGGTGGATGACTAAAGCGCGTTTTTACCTAAAATTTTGAAATGTCCACATGTATTTGTTTAGGTCGAGTTTGAAGCTTTTCTTTAAAAATGTTTTAATGGGAATAACAGCGGTTTCGATCCAACTCGGACCCAAGCCAACTCGGACCCATGCCAACTCGGTTTTGGGTCTGAGTTGGTAGTGGGTCCAAGTTGGCATGGGTCCGAGTTGGCATGGGTCCAAGTTGGTTTGGGTCCGAGTAGTGTTCTTTCGTTTCAGACGGTTTTATACGACATGGAAGACGGTGTACGTCTCCTATCCAATCGATGGCCAGATGACGACCGGTCGTTACATTAGGCTTTTGTTATGCAAAGATATTGTTACATATTCAGCATGAATAATTTATTTAAATTAAGGAAGCTTTGTTGCGGTTTGTTATAACAAAATGTCAGGGGACTAGCTAAGGTACTCATCTAGCCGTGGAATTGTCTTCTTTGTTCAATTTTTTTGTTCAATTTAGAGTCAGCAGGAAATTTAAGTAGCATGGACAAATGCGTTGCTGCAAGGATAGACTATGCATAGACATTTTCATTAATTTGGGTTTGAAGAAAGCCGCTGGGGGGGGGGGGGGGGGGGGGCTTTTTAAAACTTTATTGCACGACTGCAACATATATAGTTTACAAAATTGCTAATTTGCGGTGCTACTACTATCATAGTGAATAACAAATAACCGCTCAACTTGCTTCCAAGCTCGACGGTGGGTTCAAAGGCTTAATATTCCTCGACTCTTTCTGTTTGTAATGTAAATAAGCCAACTCCAACCGCTAATTTTGAGGGAGTAGGGCTACTTAAATTATTATGAGCGAACACTAATGGTTTTTTTAATCATGTTCCCTGCCTCAGCTCCCTGCCTCAATACCGAGAGCTTAATCGTCATTTGGGTGACTGATTGATACTACAATATTCACAGCTTGGAACACAAGCGGAGCGGAAATTGTTCAGGTTATTAAAAAGTCAAAAGGCACAGTTCGTTTTATTAGTGGTTTTTAGCTTTATACAGTTATTATTTCATTTAGTTACTATGGGGATTTCGGTAATGGATTTCGGTAATGATCGCCACGTCAAATGTTTACAATAAATCTTATAATTGTGCCTGCATACGAATAGTACAAACACCGCAATTACTGTGTAAGTGTATGGTGTTTTGGGGGGGAAATAGAATAGAAGTAAATATATTTTCATTCATTTTGATGCTACAAAGTGTTAAATAGGATGTTTAACAAGAAGGCCTACTTTGTTGAAGTTTTGCTCAATTGATATTACGTTTTCTATTTAGGGGAAAACAGAAAACATAATGGACATTTGTGGGTCTTGTGAGTTTTTTTGGCTGACGCATGGTTCCGAACCATTTCTGGTGAAATTAATTCACACAGGTTTGATGTATAAAGGGACAAGCTTGTCACAAATGACAATGTTTTCAATATCGATGTTTTTTGCTTTAAAGATAGGATACACCATTTGAAGATATCAACAAAACTTACTCCCGAATTATTAAGAAATGTCTTAGGCCCTACTTATTTGAAAGTATATAATGATTGTAGGCATCCAGCAAAATGATTGCGCTTTATATCCTGTAATTGGACGGCATCGCGAAAAAACAAGAACAACATAAGAGCAACTACCCAACGCTTTCCTCAGCATCCATGATTGTTAAACTTTGGACAAGTCAGTTAAACAATATTTACTGTACAATTCAACCCCCCCCCCCCCCTCTCCTAGTCCACCCGATCATGATAATTCAAGCAATTAACAATGGCGTATCCTACCTTTAAAACATCTCACTCAATAATTATGGCTTGCTTCTAGGAGCTAAACCTGTGTAATGTCTTAACATTAATGTTGTAAGGGGCAGGCATTCCAATACATGTAATTGCATTTTTTGTTTTCGCGAAGAGACGCACTTGATGTGCACAAAATCATGTTTATCGAATGGCGTAAAAAAAATAAGTAAACTGAAAAATTCGTTTTCACGAAGAGACGGATATCTTTGCTGATAATTTTAGTTAAGAAACTATTATTTTGTTTGCAATTATCTCAAAAGGTTTACATGCCCGTCCCTTCCTGAAACCGGTGACGTATTATTGCAAATATGTTTGAAGGAATTTTAATCTGAACAAAGAAATTAAAAAGGCGGGACTTGAACCTGCGACATCCGGACCAGTGCTCTACTAACTGAGCTATCTTACCCTAGTATTATGGCGGTCTCCCATAATCAGTATCTTTGTTCGAGGCGCTAGTCAGAAGTCATAAACACCAGAATTCAGTGTGGCCAGGGATCACGCTCAGTTTTACGATACAACCTGGGAAGCGACATTGTGGGGATCACTCAATGAGGATATGACATTTTATCTTTAATACACAAATAAACCACAAGGCAAACCGACTATGTACATTTGCATAAATTTCAAAGTAAACAATGACATTCGCAAGGCGGGACTCAAACCTGCGACCTCCGGAATACTGGAACGGCGCTCAACAAACTGAGATATCTTGCCCTATGTTAGCGAGCTCCTAAATTGTCAGTATTTTGGTCGCAGTGGTTAGCAATTTTGTGAAATATAGATGTTACAGTCACCAGGTAATGAAGTTTAATAAAGCCCCACCCCACCGTGGCTTTCATCCAACCAATAGGCCTATGAATGAAACATACTGAAGCGCGATATGTGGCAGAGAACCTCCCCCCTTTTGTGTTTGTCATTGTGTTCCCAGAATCTAAGGAATTCTTTGTAGGTTTCAAGAGAGGATGTGTTAGGTGACAATAATGTTGAGTGTGTATAAGATATAGGGATAAGAGGGGGCACCCTTCTGCCACATATCGTGCTTGGTATAGAATACAAATGTCTACGCATGGTCTATCTTTGCAGCAACGCGTTTGTCCAGGCTACTTAAATTCCCCACTGACTCCAACGGGCGCAATACAAGGCATAGAAATTGAACAAAGATGAGAAATTCGATGACTATAGATCCATAGTCCCCTGTAGGCCTACATTGTTATTATAACAAATCGCAGAAAAAAACTTTCCTAAATTTAAATAAATTAATTCATGCTGAATATGTAACATTATCTTGCATTACTAATAATAACAAAAGCCTAATGTGATGACCGATCGTCATCTGGCCAACGATTGGACGGCCTCCGGTGGGAGGGCGTATTTTTTTGCACGGCTTTTGATTGGATAGGAGACGTATACCGTCTACCATGTCGTACGAAACCGTCTAAAACGAAAGAACACTATTTGACCTGACACCGTTCTGCTGGGGCTATATCTAACCGTAACTTCAAACGGTGGAAATTCACAGTGTGGGTGGCAAGCGTGCCAAGTAAATAGGTCCAGTATATAGCCTAGCATGGCTAGTGGGGCAAGCGTGCCCACTTTGACTTATTCGATTTTCAGGCTTTCACTAGATTAGGAAAATATAATAGTATTAAACCAAATAAATGAGTTATAATTGAACTTTATAGTTCTGAAGTATGTGAATAATAACAATTGAAATATTGTGTAGGTGTGCCCCTGATTCGGGCAAATGTGACAACAATTGTTGGTTTTTAAGAAGTAATAAACTAGCGGCTCGATAAGTGTACTTTTTGTGTCGAATCGACTTGCTGCCGTACGCGGTGGAACAGGAGAGTGGGAGGGGGGGGGGGGGGGTGTTGAGCAGTGGGCATTGCTTCCCCACGTTTTTCACTTGAGGGATATGCCGCCCCCCCCCCCCCCCCCCCGGCGGTTCTGCACAAAGAAAACATAGAAAATGCACTCCTTTCGACCCCCCACTTTCAAAAGTGTTCCACCACTGTTGTTTGCTGCGAAATAGATTGCATATTTTTAATAATTTGCTACGCATGCGTCAAACTGAACGCCTAATCACGTATTTGTAATCGTTGAAATGAAACGTTATGAACATTCATTTATTTGAATAAAACAAAAAGGAAATCGAATGCTCGTTTTGGCAAAAATGAAACCCGGATATACGTCATTATCACAATCAGCACGAAATTCGAATGCATTTTTCACAAAATGCCGTGCACATTTTCCAATATTGTCTGGGAAAACATATACATGTACATGTACTTGTCTTCCGTGTTTAATACCTACTTGTACATGTGTAATTTCACATTCAAAGATCTGTACTCGGGGGGTGGGTCTGAAACCATTTTTGCTGCATAAACTGTGAAACACCCCTGTAGCTAAGTATGATCCTCGCTGGCGTGATCAGTCTCACGCGTAAACAACTTCAATGCGCAAACTGCATTTGCGCATGTGTGTTGGTAAGCAGAGACTGATTATGGCCGACTAATTGATCGCGCCCAAACTTGCTAAAAAAAAACGGTAAGACAACCAGATGTCACGAGCCTTCAAATTTCAAGTGGCATAGCAAAAGTGTTTAAAATTGGCCCTCGGGAATTTTATTATTCATTTCAAACTGGCCACGTGACGGGCTCTCGACCAATAGGAATGGGTAAACTGTCCAATGTATTGATGAATGGGTGATAATGACCGGGTTGAAGGGGTGTGGCCGCTGTTAATAGACGGCGAGATTTTAACTTTCTTAAGGTGCCAATACATTCATTATACTACCCGGTCCGTTATCACGCAGTGAAGAACCGGGTCATCACAATAATATAGGGTTTCCAGGTCAAATTTGGCAAAAAGCAGCCAATTTAACCACTACGCCATCCTATATCGCGCGAAATTCGATGCTGCTGAAAATGGCCATTCGATTTCGTTTTATGTCTAGGTAAAAGTACTATTGTGTCATTCGATTTAACAAAACAACCATCCAATTTTAATTTAACAATTCAACAAAACAGGATTCAAATTCGCAAGAGCTTTTTTGAGGTGTGTGTTTGGTAATTCAAATTCATTTTTTGGGCAGGCATTTACGTCATTTGCGTCATTACAAATGTAATAACGTTCGCGTCCTACATGCATGGGATAGAAAAAAGCCTTACTTCGGCGTAGTTTTTCGAAGCTGCTACATCACCAATAAACCCACCACCTTCCCTGCGCTGCCATAACTTTAAAAAAAAAAAAAAATTAAAACCCCCAGAAATTTCCGGAATTGGCTGGGAGCGATGGCAAGTGCCTCAATTCAAACTAAATAAACAAGTTACAAGTGTAAATAGTTTTTAAGTAAGACTTTGAATTTGTACGGGAACATAACAAATTAACAAGTTCGTGTTTTTAGAAACAATAAACGCGCCAAACACCCGCTCGCGGGGTTTATTTCAATCGTATCTACAAACGGTCGAAACAACGGCGTCTCTTTGCCAATTGAGGGTTTAGTAATGTAATGTATGGAAATCCACAGTGTATGGGTGACAAGCATGCGCAGTGGGCATTGCTCCCCCACGTTTTTCACTTGAGGGATTTGCCGCCCACCACCCCCCCCCCCCTGTTTTTGGCTTTTCAGCAGCATTTGATTTTGCGCGAAATATAATTGCGCGGTAGTTAAATTAGCTGCTCATTTACGAAATTGACCGGTAAAACCTATATCTACTTAAGTATTTTTAATTTAATTGTCTTTTTTTATATTACACCTATATTGAAATTAGAGTTTTTTAAAATATCTTTGTAAATGTATTTTGTAAATGTACCACCAATAAAATTATTGGTAACATCACTTGTAGTACATCTAATGTCGTATATCTCATCTCTTGCAAGTTCTGTGGAGTTCAGTATGTTGGAGAGACCCAAAAGCCCTAAAAAATCGATCATCGATCGACTGTTAACACCAAGAAACTAGATACCCCCGTCGGTCACCACTTCAATCAGCCTAACCGTTGCATTTTTGATATGATTCTACAGGGCATAGAATCACTTGGCCATCGGAAAGACTCAGTCCGTCTCAGCCGGGAGGTTTGGACGAATCGTCTTCGGACTATTCAACCACATGGGCTCAACATCCAACTAGGAAATGATTAACTTCTATTGTTTTCTCCCATTTGTCATCTGTTTCAGATTTAATCCTTGCCAGCAGTTTGTTCTTATTTGTTCTCACTCCTCTAGTTTCCCCTTGTCTATTGTCCTAACCCCCCTCTCCCCCACCCCCCACCCCCCCATTTCACCTATTAATAATTCTTTGTTAGTTCTTTCTTTGATCCTACCCAAACTGACCTTTCCCTTTAACCCTTCAGCCTAATCCTCTTTTTGTTGTTTCACAGAACTCTGTACATGCTTTTTCTTTTGTGTTTCTCCCGTCAGCTATGATGTGCATCATGCTCTATGTTGCTCTATGTTGCCCTATATATGTTTGTTTCTTGTAAAAAGCTATTATATCTCTGAAGAAGATCGAAATATTAGGCCCTCTCAACTTATTTGATTTGTATATTTCAGGTCATTCCAGCCAGTAAGCAGTTTGCAGCAGTTTTAATTTTATTCTTCTAAGTGTATTTGTGAAAATGTAAGTCCATGTAAACCCAGGGCTCCCAGTGAGAACACACTCTAAAAAATATCTGGTGAAAATTTCCTGGTGAACTATATCTTAACATTATACTGGTTATCACCAAACATATCAACATGATACTGGTTGTGATCAAACCATGTGTATTATCATCCTGGTTTTAGGTAAATTACTTCAACATAAATCTGGTGAAATCCTGTGACGTGGCCGTTTTCCAACGGACCAATCAGAACTCACGAAAGTTGTGTTCACAAAAGTCATGTTAAGTTGTGGCGTTTTGTCTAAAAATGCACTTTCTTGACCGAAATATGTAATTATTCTGACGAATCAATGAAAACATTTTCATTTTTGCAAAACAAAGGTACAAAAAAATGTATACGAAATCTCTTTTTTGTATATTTTAACACGAATTATTCGTGGTCAAACCGTGACTTCTTCGTTGCGGGAATAAGCGTAATATAAATTTATACCGCGACACGTTATTGATATGTAGTAGTCGTAAGTTGTAGTCATAGTTAGGCTTATCGTTTAGCATTCAGGCTTATCGTATAGTATTTGTACATTCTGGTCAATCATTCTACCAGGGATTCCCGGTCACTCCAACCAGGAAAACTGGTGAAATAACTTAACCAGGATTTCCTGGTTACATTGACCATGAATGCGTCGGAGGACCCGTGACCGCACTCCTGGTCAAATATTGATACTATCCTGGTCAAATTTGACCAGGATGTTTTTAGAGTGCAGTTGTTTGATAACTGATTACCCTGGTTAAATCAAACGAAATACATAAATACGTAATAATTCCATTGTCAAGTTGAGAACTTGCAGAAAGCTATTATTAAATAAGAGGTGTAGGCCTACCTTGTGAAATAAAGTGCAAACTGTGGTGACCGCGCCCTCCTCAAAAGCCCAGTTGTCTCGGAAAGCGATCTCCAAATTCCTCAGGTCTGGACGAGTTGAAGTCCGATTGATCTAGAGTTTAAATTCAAGTCCAGGCGCGCTCAAGTAACAACAAATATACAAGTCTAAAAAGCTGGATCGAAATGGAAACAAATCTAACGGGTCCAAAACGTGAACCTTAATTTATACGTAACGACGTCGGCTGTATACTGCGCTACACAACACCACTCGCACCGTGTAACATTATCTACGACGTTCTGCCAGAACAGTGTCGCCTAATACACCTATATACGTTTAATAATAATGACGACTTTGTTATTTGTTCGGAAGTTTGAAGGATTTATGAAAGGAAATAAAACTCAATCAATTAAATTCGACTCAACTCTTTTCAATCTGCGTGGGATGCGATTCCTCAGAAAATACAGAGTAACAGAGCCTCTCAATTGTTTTCAAGACTTTTTTTATCGGGGACGCCTACTTTAAAAAAAAATATTTTTTATTTTTTACAATTGTATTAACATTTTTTTTATACAACTGTAACATTTTGGGGTGCGTTGTTGATGACTGAAGCGCGTTTTTACCTTAAATGTTGAAATGTCCACATGTATTTGTTTAGGTCGAGTTCAAAGCTTTTCCTTAAAAAATGTTTTAATGGGAATAACAGCGAGTACCTGGTCTTCACTAAGAGAATACAATGTTTGACCTGGATTACTTAATGACCCGAGCCGAAGCTTGGTGAGGGTCATTAACTCTTCCAGGCCTTTGAGCCGGTTTTAAACGTAAGTTAATACTGGCCAACCACATATTCATCCCTACTCATAATCTTAAACAATTTTGCTGCATAAATTGTGAAACACCCCTGTAGCTAAGTATGATCCTCGCTGGCGTAATCAGTCTCACGCGTAAACAACTTCAATGCGCGAACTGCATTTGCGCATGCGTGTTGGTGAGCAGAGACTGACTATGGTTGACATATTGTTCGCGCCCGAACTTGCTCCAATAAAACGGTAAGACGACCAGATGTCACGAGCCTTCAAATTTCATGTGGCATAACAAAAGTGTTTAAAACTGGCCCTCGGTGTTTTATTATCCAATTCAAACTGGCCACGTGACGGGCTCTCGACCAATAGGAATGGGTAAACTGTCCAATGTATTGATGAATGCGTAATAATGACCGGGTTGGAGGGTTGTGGCCGCTGCTAATAGACGGCGAGATTTTTAACTCCCTTAAGGTGCCAATAGATTCATTATACTACCCGGTCCGTTATCACGCAGTGAAGAACCGGGTCCTCACTAAATATAGGGTTTCCAGGTCAAATTTGGCAAAAGAACTGAAAGCCAATTTAACCACTACGCCATCCTATATCGCGCGAAATTAAATGCTGCTGAAAATGTCCATTCGATTTTGTTTTATGTCTAGGTAAAAGTACTATTGTGTCATTCAATTTAACAAAACAACCATTCAATTTTTTTATTTAACAATTAAAAAAAAAAGCATTCAAATTCGCAAGAGCTTTTTTTTAGGTGTGTGTTCGGTAATTCAAATTCATTTTTGGGCAGGCATTTCCGTCATTTGTGCAATCTAAAACGCTCTCCTCTAAACTCCTCTGTTAAACTTTTCTTTATAATGTTAAAGGAAATACGGTTCACGTACTGGCTTATAGGAATCAACATGAATAGAAAGCAGAATAAAACCACTATAAGAAACACCCAAACAATAACAAACATTAATGTTTCACAAACACACACAAAATAGGTCTTGGTGAGGTATTAACGACCCATCCCAAAAACAAAAAAAATACAAACAAACAAACAAAACACTATAGGCTCCGTATAAAATGTACGGAAAACATTTTTTTTAAACGTTTGCCTGCATGGCTTAAACAGAAGATACGAAACAGTTGTTTAGCACAATTTCTTTGTTTATCTGTTTATTTGCCTTTCTTTTTCGTACATATTTAAATTCTAATTTAGCAAAATGTATTACCTCTTTACGAATTTGAAAAATTAAATTAGCAAAAATCTCCAGTCTAACCAGCTTTACTAAATTGAATGATGATTATGGGTCACGAAAAAAACACGACGATATGCTAAATAAAACACATTGCTAAAAGAATTTGAATGCTTGAACAATAAATTGAATTCCCGAATTCTGGATTTGAAACACTGCAAAAAATGGAGAAGCAACATCGCTCTAATACGAACGCACGGAAATTTAATTGGCTGCTCATTCACCTAATTGATTTGGAAAACCTATAGCAGTGGCCGCGCAGTACCAAACAGACAAGGATACCAACGTGGCGTCAAATGACCGTCAGTGACGCCACGTTGGTATCCGTTTATAGCTGGTACTACGCGGCCACTGCACTGAAAAGAAGTATAGAGCGTAGCTGCTTTTTATACCTTTCAATATCGGGTCACGTGACCCTAGAAGCCAATCAAGAAACGCCAGATTCAGTTCTAGACAACACATTTTTTTAAGAAACTATACTATATTTTTTGTTGCATGTTATTACAATCGAATGTTTCGACAACCCCCCCCCCCCCCCCTAGTATACATGGGCCTGCAGGTTCAAGGGTCATTGTTGTTTTACTCCCTTAGCTTAACTTCTTAAGGTGCCGATAGCTGCACTATACTACCCCGTCCGTTATCACGCAGTGAAGGACCGAGTCCTCACACTGTTATTCCATAAATAGGGCGTATCCGAATTGCTGGCTTTGGCTTTGACTTCGGCCGTTGCTATGCGGTTTCTGAAGGCGGTCATTTTTCCACCCTTAGCAACAGCATAGCAACGGCCGAAATCACAGCCAATTAAAGCCATTAATTCAAACATGCCTTAGTAGTGGCCGCGCAGTACCAGCCAGGCACGAATACCAACGTGGCGTCAAAAGACAATTGATAATTGAAAAAGTGATCCAAACGAGCCATAATAAAATCTACAATCCATTAGATGTAGGTAGGTAAATATTTACGTCGTTTTCATTTTCGTTCTCACGCAAGTACGCCATGAGAAAACAAGCATGATCGAACAAGGAGACCTAGGAACGAAAATCCGTAAGTAAAATTAGTTTTTACCCATTTCCAACATATTTGTTTTTCTTGTGGAATGCCAAGATAAAACAAAACAATGAATATTGTTCGGGGGAGAGTACGCTTAGAAATCATTCAGTCAATAATTACAGCAAGAGAAAGGGCAACCCCGTGAAAATGCCCATAGAAGGGTCACGGAGACAAAATGGCGTACTTTCAGGCTCTATTGGACATGATCATGAGATGTGTTTTTCCACTTACTAACATTCCACAGAAAGCACTAAAATGGTTTTAAAAAGTTAGGTACCATTGAAATACCGTTCTTGGATTCATTAATAACATGAGGGAAATCTTGTGCACATGTTCTGGAAGGCCGAAGAGGATTACAAAATGAAGTCGAAGCCGGTGTTTAATGCATGAACAATTTTATTGTAAAAATCAGCATTGTGTTATGTAAAGAGTGAATAAAAGCAGTTTTACTTCTGAGTGTGTATTCCAGATCTTAAAAATACTACTTACAAATGTTGTAATACATTTACAAGACATACTGTTACACTCTAAACATATACGAACGTCTTTGAATGTAGGTATTCAAACAATTTAATCATATGAATAATATACTGCCTGTCTTTGATCCCTTTTCACTTACAGGACGTTCAGTTTCGTTTATAGACAAAAAACATTAAATCGTCACCGACACCACGAACTGACATCCAGTGGTCGCCGTTACAGAAATACAATTCGGAGAAAAACGCTTTAAAATATTTGGCACGAGTTTACTCAGTCAACAAATCCGTCTACTTGAGGGGTTTTGGTATCATTAAACGTAACAATTCGTTAACTGCTGAAACACAATTTTCATATTGTGAAAATATGGTTAGTTAATTAATAATTAAATGATTAAGACGGGTGTCAGTTCGTGAAAACAAAAACTGTCGCGTTTTCGGCGAGTGCGCGCATACATTGTAGTGAGTGAGTGCCAGTTCGTGAAAACGAAATTTGACGCGTTTTCGGGAAGTGCGCGCACACTGTGCTGGGTGTAAGTTCGTGAAAACGAAAACTGTCGCGTTTTCGGGGAGTGCGCGCACACAGTGCTTTGGTGCCGCCGTGTTGACAACATCGAGTTCTATTTATTTCAAAAAACGTGATACGTATATACACGGCGTAATACAACATTGCCCTGGGTACGTTGTATAAACAGTGCCAGTTCGTGAAATCTTTTTCACAGCGCGCCCCCGAAATTTCGTTTTCACGAACTGACACCAAGTGCAGTGTCACTTCGTGGAACCGAAAAACGCCAGAATGGACTAATTTTTGCAAAACTCCCCAATAAAAATTAACATGATTTAAGAAAAAACAACTTCGCCATGTTATACTTCATGGCACAAAATTATATATTCGGCAATAATTTTTTTTTCGAATTTCTTGAATTTTGTGTACACATGTGATGCAGAGGGTTCCAGTTCGTGGTGTCGGTGACGAAATGTGTCACTCAGTTTAACAATACACAACTATCAATCATTTAGTCACACCTTGATTTAATGAGGTTTAATTTCTGCCTTTGATTCTGAATTTTTTGTTTGTTTATGTGCAATTATTTAACACACTGCGCATTCAAAATAATTACCGTACATGCACACCACATGGACAATAAGTAACCAAACAACGATGAATACAAAAGCTTCAATAATAGGTTTTGCCCTTCACCGACGACTTTGTTTTAAATAAACACTAGTACCCAGTGTTGTCCCGGGTGATCAATGGAAAAAATCACTCGGGTGAGACTCGAACCCAAAACTTTCTGATGTAGAAGTCTTAAACCACCGAGATTAACGAAGTCGGCTAGCTATTTCGAATCTGAATAGCCGAACAGCTTGAATCAACGCAAATGTCATCTTTGAAACATTTAGGTTTACAAAATATGTTACTTACAACGTTCTTGTCCACTTGTTGTCCATGTGATGTACATGTAATTATTTTGAATGTGCAAAGTGCCCAATTGATTGCACATAAACGGAGAGGAAAGTAAGAATGGACGTCAGAAATAAACCAAACTGAATGATAACTTAAATGCTGTTGGTACAGTTTGTATGCCTGTGCTTTTAGGGGGTTGCACCCTGAAAAATAGATTTTTAAATTGAATTGATAATTTATAGCATTGTATTTGTTATGAGCTTTTGATTAAGACCTCCCACACAACAAAATCGACCAACTGCGGATAAATCATTACTTAAATTCAAATTTTAAATTCGGAGTGTCCTGCTTCTAATTTGTATGCTCAACTGAACTGGAGCGCGCAATTGGCACGATGATAAAAAACACTTTTTAACGAATGTGTAAAGGCTTTTGATGTATTTCTTTTTATCCAATTGTATTTATTGATGTATGCGGGGACCTCAATGTAAAACACACTGGTAAAGAAAATGAATAAAACAATATGAGAAAGTCGTCTTTTTGAGATAGGCCAAGGAAAGAAGTCTTTAAAAATCCGGATATTCCATCTTTCCGTGTTAGATTATCACGGAAACAAAAACCAGATGATAATGTTAAGCTTCCGCAGTAAACTACAAAGAGCCGTTTAGAAAAACTTAGTAATTCTTTTTTCCCAGGCAAATAATGATCTTTTTAGGCTTTCGTAGTGCGAAACGATTTCAAGGTAAGGAAATAAAAATTAAATTACAAATATTTAAATTAAAAATAAAAATAAATTTCTATAATGGGAACGAAATTATATTTTGAGGGAACAAAATTATTTCGAAGGAACGAAATATTATTTTGAGGGAACGAAAAAAAAAAAAATTGCACCATACTGTCCTTTTAGGGGCTCCGTAGTGTTATGGTTGTGCGCGGTAGCCCAATATGACAAGCCGCCACACCCAATGGCATCGACACGACAAGAAATACACAGCTTGCAAACGCACAGAATATAAAGACACTCAACAAGTTGACAACACACACACGCCTATGGCCGCGAGCAACCCGGTGGCTCGTTAAGGGAAACAGACCCCGAGTACCCAAAGGCCCAGTCCATTTATACATAAATGTTATATAACCAAATGTTTTACAGTTGAGTAAACTCGTGTTAGGCAGTTTTGTGGCGAATTAACAAAAATAAAAGCTGTTAAAATAGGTTAACATATGCTTTACATTGTCGACATAACAGTAGTACATAAACTTGGTCAATGCTTGCCTAAATTACACTTTACGGCTAGAATCACGACTACACCCTAACATGTGAAGTATTTGGGGTCGAAAAATTGGACCCCTACTTTTAAATGCTCATTCCGGTGAACATCATTAATTGTTCAAAACGTGTTTTGTAGCCCAATTGGGATATTCCAGGACCTAGTGTACACCCTTTAAGTTGAAATGACGTCACACGTACGAACCGGATGCATGTTTTTGCGTGTGTGTGTGCGTTTGTTTTTGATTGAAATAGGGGACGTATGACAAAGGGAACAATGGGGTCCCCTATTCCGCAAAGGTCCCCGATTCAGACTCGTGTGCAAATCCTATGGCGATCATCCGAAAACGTTAGAGTACAAACAAAAGAGGGAAGACGGTCGGACAATGCCCCGTCCCCTATTGACGGCATTTACCCACTTGCGTGAGTTAGTCTTTTATTCAGACTGACGACTTGGGACAATGGGGGATTAGTGATAACAATGACCCCCGACATGAGCTGAGTCCTCGGTGAATCTCGTGTACAAACCTTATAGAAGTTGTTGTGGAAAAGATCTACAAACAAAGAGAATACAAGAAGGGAACAATAGCGAGTCCTCGGGAGTATAGCTAGATCAAGCTGGATGCGTGTGTGTAATTGTGAGTTTGTATCTGCATTCAAATAGTGGACGTAGAGCAATATAGGACAATAGTGTCTACGATTGACAGAAAGTCCACGATTAAAATTCGCATGCAAAGGAGAAACAATGGGGGTCTACGGTGGAAGGTCTTTACATATGCGTGTGTGTGTATGTGTTGCAGAGCAATTTAGTTCGGTACCCTGTATGAATTGTGTGGACTGCCATGTGATGTTTCAAAAAATAAAAGAGTCCAGATTTAATGTTACACCGAAAAAGCGTTTAAAACCGTGTTTTTTCCACCCAATTTGACCAATTATATGAAATGGCTAAATTGTCTCATTTATTTACGTATTATGTTGAACATTTTCCCCGAAATTGCACATTAAAAGTTAACAATGGTTTGTAGAAACAAAGGCAGAGTCATCGTTTTAACAATACAACCAAATAATAATTGTCTGCGTTCTCAATCATCACCCCCGCCGTGTAACATTATCTGTGGCGTGATCTGCACGAACAGTGTCACCTTATACACCTATATACGTTTTATAATAATGATGACTTTGTGATTTGTTCGACAAGTATAATTTATGAATGGGAATAAACCTCTATCAATTTACTTTCATTTAATTCCTTTTAATATGCGTTTGAAGCGATCCCGCAGGGGATGAGATAATATGGGGCTACTAAAATATTGTATTTTGTTCAATTTTGTTTTCATCCGGGATGCGACCGGCACGTTTATCCACATGCATTATGCAATAACTCAAAATATAAATCACACGTCGAAATTACACTCTAAAAACTGTTAAATCCAATACTTACATGAGTTCGGAAAGTGACCACACTGTGGAAAATTTATCATTTTCTTTCTATTTTCCCAGAATTTGTCATTATATTTGTCTTCGGAAAAGCCCCTGAAATCATCACAGGTATTACTTTCTGGTCTAAGTGGGTTATGGAGGTACAAAATACAAACTTTTCATAAAAGTGCGCACGAGGTCGAGAGAAAACAACAGATCTCCTTTCACCTCAAGAAAAAGAAAATACTGTCCACCACATTGTTAGCAGAATCACAGGCACTGATTAACGGCGCGTATATCACAAAACAACTTGATTTACGCCGCAATTCAAGGCTTTTGAATCAAAGCTTGTGATTCTGCCCGCAATGTGGTAGATGGTACCCTGACAAAAGTCACCTTATTCTCTTTTAATAGTGGGGAAAGGGAGCCCTGTTGATTTGAGGCGCCCTCGCATCTGTGGGACGAAATTGTTTTTTAAATTACGACAAATTGGAGAAATTGAGAAAAAATGGCAAACCTCCTGTACATTGTCAATGGGCCGATTTCGCTTCTTGCCTCCCGGCCTATTTATGCGCATGCGTGCATGAATCTGAATTTATTATGTAACTAGCCTATTGCCTACCGGCTGGCGTAATTATTTGTCAGCAAGATAAAAGATAAATGAGTGTTTCTACACCCCTCGCGTCATAATTATTCAGTAGTTTCAATAATAACACTAGAATATATTGTTATTGCTCAGTCGACTAGTTTAGGCCCAGAAGTACCGTACATTAAAGCACTTTTTGAAAAACGGCTTATGTCGATCTCTCACATAGCTTTAATAGTAGATACACGTAATGGGTTGGGTTATAGTTCGTATCGTATGATATGGTGTTCGAGTTCTGTCTATGCTCATTCGTCATTGACTATTTATTGGTCTCCAAGTTTATTGTTGGGATGAGTATAATTTAAGGGAAAGCAAGGCGCCGATAACTAAAGGTTCACCCCGGTAAATAGGCCAGAAATACATCCGCCGACCTCATGAATCTAAGTTATGCACTCCAATAACATTTTCTAAAGCATATAAGTGACTGAATAATTATGTGAACATAGTAATTACCCAAAATGACAACTTCGTGAACCCATAAATGTGCACACGTAGTCAGTATTGGTGAGCTTCAAATTCACCAAGTTGCTTACTGGCACAGTTATCATATTAAAACCTTATGGAAAATCATATAAACAATGATGACATTGTGATATTTAGCCCAGCAAACCAAAACTGGGGGAAATGGTGTGTCCATAAATTGGGCGAAAAAGTAGTTAAAGGGCTGCCTAACATGGGAGACGTGAACAAGTTCAAGAAAATCCCCCAAATACCTTTTAACGTAGATATGATTATTGTTTAATAAATACCTTGGAGAGTTCATAGCTTCTGATTGGTCGAGACTCGATCACGTGCCGGTCATTATATGTAGTAACATCATGGATTTTCCAAGGGCCGTTTTCTAAACCCCGGCTTTGGGCTGCACTCTGGCCACGTTACAGACGTTTTCCTAGTTCCGGATTGCAAACAATATTCAGGCTGTTTTCGGCAAGTCTAATTCTCGAAATTTAAATGAAATAGGTTTAATAGTTTACCTTGAGTGATGGAGAAGCTACAGTTTTCGTTTCGATATTTATGCTCTTCTTTATTTGAAAATACGACGTCAAATATACCGACATCCCTTTTTCTAGTTGCTGATTTAGTTGAACCAATTCCGCAACGAGAAAAAAACTGCTTCGTACATGAACAATTATCACGCTAGAACCAACCCAAATCAAGCCTATATTTCTGATAAAGTATTCATTAATTTATATAAATATAGAGTTTAAAATAAATTTCAAATACTTTCACTTCCAATAAAGTTTAAAAAGAGGACTTGCAAGAAAATGCTTTAAAATGTTTTGTCCGTGTACGTGTGTGGCGCGCGGCAACGAGCCGATAAACTTTGTCCCACCGACGTGGAGGAATAAACTCCATGGTCCAACAGAACACGTCATATGAAATCGCTTGCGCGCATGCTGTTGATGCATGTATTTTACGGGCGATCCGGAATTAGGAAAAAAATGAACGTTCAGTCTTTGGCAGATTAATACTGGAGACTTTTAGACTTATTTTTACTTATGTATCAAGAAGCTTGTATGTTTCTTTTCAAAATGCACTTCATCTAAACAAATAGTATTGGAGACCAAGCCATATTAACAAGGTAGGTTTTTATTTGAAGCGATCTGGAACTAAAAAAAAATCCGGAACTATGAAAACTACATGAACAAAGCCAAAATACGAAAACGAAGCTGCGTTTGTAAAACGGCCTAGAAGAAGCCGCGAAGTCGCGAAATTCGGAGTATTTTCACCATTTTTCTCGTTAAAAAGGTATTTATTAAAGGTAATAACAGTGCGAGAACCCGGTCATTACTGCGTGGTAATGACCGGGTTGGGGGATGACCGCTGATAATGGACCTCGCCTTCGGCTCGATCCATTACCAGCGGTCATCCCCCAACCCGGTCATTACCACGCAGTAATGACCGGGTTCTCGCACTGTTATTACCTATATTATCAACAAAAATCTTTAATTTGGGGGGTTTCCTTGAACTTGTTTCCTTGAATTTGAAGCTCACCAATACTGACTACTTGATGATATCTGGAGACAGTGTAATGTGCGCACATTTATGGGTTCACGAAGTTGTCATTTTGGATAATTACTATGTTCACATAATTATTCAGTCATTTATATGTTTTAGAAAATATTATTGAAGTAAGGATATGTAAGTATAATCACCAAAATAAACTTTTCAAAAAAAATTATAATAATAATATACCCAACTATATAAATAAATATATTACGCGGCAGGGACTAACGATTTATGCAAATTAGTCATATTTCCACCACTTGGATTTTTTGAGTTTTTCAGTATGTCATTCTAGGGACCTTATAGAAGTGCACTGTGGTAAAAAATATGTTATTGCAATTTGTGTGAGGTCAAAACTTATTTTCCCTGGACTATAACAGCGCCTACAAAAAAATCACATACATGTAATTTGAATTTCCAGTCCGTTTATGAAATCTCAATAATTAATATTAAAATGTTTGGTGATTTTTAAGTTTCGGCCGCCACCAAGTACCAGGATGTCGGTCCATGAACTCGATTGGCAGGACCCGCTTTCTTTCTTTTTCAAATTTAAATCCGTCATTTAAAAGTCCGTGTCTTTGTGATCATAATACACAAAAATGTAAACAACCCACAGACTTTTAGGTCTGTAACACAACTTGTCGGTAGCTAGCTCCATCTACCTTTAACTAATAAAAGGGGCCTACTATACGTGCAACAAACAAACAGGGTTGTAGTCGAGTCCATGCAAGTCCTTTCACAAGTCCTTTCGTGAAGCCAGTCACAAGTCCCTTCATAAAGGCAGTCACAAGTAACTGGATGAACAATGACAAAGAAATGCTTTTGTCGAAGCTGATTTGAATAGCTTGTGATTTGAATTTGAACTGGAGGACTTGTGATGGACCTGCGGGGACTTTCAGGGACTTGCAGGGACTTGTGATGGACTCGACTACATCCCTGCAAACAAAGTCTTGAATCAAGACTAATACAAAAATGCCACTATCGCGTTAAAGTCATCTACCAACTAAAATGCTGTTAAAATGCTCAATGGTTGTAAAGATGTTGTTTTCTCGAAACATTTACAGAGCTAAAACTGTATTAGGGTATATTTACAGCACTTTCTTTATTATTTTGAGCACTTTAGGTTTTGCACAATTGACAACGATATTTGATCGCTTAAAGGTAGTATACACCATTTGCAGATATCGAAAATATTTACTACCGAATTATTAAGAAATATCTTACTCATTTGAAAGTAAATGGTGATTCTAGGCATCCAGCAAAATTATTCCGCTATATATCCTGTAATTATTCCGAAAAATAGAATTTTATAAAAAATAATTCGCGATCGCCGGACGGCGATCGCGAAAAAACAAAGATAACATAAGAATAACTGCTCGACGCTGGTTGAAAACAAACGCTGTTTTTCGTGCTTTTCTCGGCATCCATGATTGTAAAACTTTGGACAGGTCAGTTAAACAATATTTACTATAAAATACAACCCCCTTAATCTACTCATTAACGATAATTCAAGCAATTACCAATGGTGTATCCAACCTTTAAACTCTGGCACGGCCGGTGTGGACGGTAATTCTGTCTCCCGGTAAAATTGTCCGGGGGGACAGAATTACCTAGGTAAAAGTGTCCCCCTGGAGACGTTAATTCTGTCCCCCTTCAGTTTATTCTGTCCCCTCTCTAGATAATTGTGTCCCCCAATGTTCCACACATAAGTGGTTATTTTGATGTTATTTCAATGAAAAGCCCACATGGTATTTATTATTTGGACTTCTCTTCCCTTTATTGATTTATCAAAATACAAATAAAAATACAAATAACTTTATTAATTAAATCAACCGATCTACGTTTCTGCGCGAAAGGGAAAATGGCAGTAATCAGTATTTTTAGACTTCTTGCACGCGTACAAATTCTAGATACCCAGCACGATGCGGCAGCACTTTTGACCACCTTTAATTTGTAGTACGCTACACATCCTACAGTCTGCCACAAATAATGCACCATGGAGGGGTGAACCTGTACTGCACTGGTTGTTGCGTCTAGTGGGTGCTCGACTTGTGACGTTGCACGGGAATTTACCAGGGGGACACGTTTAACGTTGGACAGGGAGACAGAATTACCTGGAGGGGGACAGAAATACCTAGGTAAATGTGTCCCCCCGGACAGATTTATCGGGTCACGGCCTGGTAAGTCTGTCCGGGGGGACACATTTACAAGGGGGGTGGTGGGGGGGGGGGGGGGGGGGGGGGGCAGAATTACCTTTCACACCGGCGTACAACAGTACAACATTCCTTCGTGGCGCAATCGAATGTCGTGGCTTTTATTCAGAGGTCACACTCCAATGAAAGTTCAACTGCACTGCACTGCACTGCATGCTGAATTGTTTTGTATTTGTTCAGTGATATCATTGAAAGGTATAATGTCTAATGTCGCTCGTAAAGGTGCGCTAACAATGGGAAACTATTATTAAACACTAAATCCCGTGATGGCAAGCAAATGTAAATGATTCGGTTCTATCGGTTGCCTGTGTGATAAGCTAGCACTGACAGTAAAGCTAATAAGCCTACTCCTAAATTTGCAATATTCAGTACAAAGAAAACCGGACCGTAGACAAACATTTGAGCGAGAGAAATCAGCAAGTATATAGCTGCTCCTTCATCCCCAGACCATGAGCGGGACGGTGCCGGTGGATAGTAGTAGTCCGGAGGGGCCAGACGGCGGTCGACCCGGCTGGGTGGCTGTCCTCGCGCTTTGGACCCGAAACCTCATGGAGATCGGCATCACCAAAGGTCTCGGAATAATGCTGCAGGTTTTGCAACACCAGTTGACCACGCAAATGTGGATTATTGGCTGGATATCGGCGTTGACCTCCGCAACCAGTGGATTCGTAGGTAAAAAAACACACATTTCTCTTTCAAGTTTATGTACCAATTGTGCCTGCAGTTCAGTTCCCTTATTCGGAAAGAATGTTAAAACCTGACGCTGTTTTTTTCTCCATAATTATATCATATCATTTCAATAAAGGTCAATCAATGTAATTTCGTTTTAACCTGAATCTGGGACTGAGAATATTTCGATCTTAACAAAACCTTTAGAGGCAAAATGGCTGTGTGAATGAAACCATGGAGGAAGGACTAGAAGGAGATTGAACGACCTGAGATCAAAGACTGAGCCTTCCATGCCGCGGTCGTAAGAATACGCTGAACAAGTTCTGCACTCTTTTGCAGACCTACAGTACAAACACGAATGGTTAAAAGACAACGTGTTGATATAAACTCTCGAATATAAAAGATACACACAAAGTATAACATGGGTGGAAGGAGAAACACAAAAAGAGTGGAACTTGAAAGAACCAAGAGATAAAAGATGAGGTCAAAGTGGGTAGGATTAAAGGGGTGTAAAGGGGTGCAAACCTGGGTGGGGAACAACACAGAAGGGGTGAAACCACAAGGAAAGTGTCCAGGGTAAAGATTAAAGGGAAGAACTAACAAAGAAGTATGACTGTGAGTAATATATAAGTGACCTGTCACCACAAATTGAGAGTAAAGTCGGAAATATTGAAAATTGAAATATGGTTATTTTCAAATCAATGAGAAAGGGAGCTTTCTAATGATACATAACACTTGGGGGTTTTGCGATAAATACTTTTCACAGCGCTCTAGAATGTCATGGGTTTCACAAAACGTGTTTTTGAGAAAACTTACTTTAAACATCTTAAACAAAACAAGCAAAAGACTAGACATGTGTTTGTGGACAAACACAGAGCTGTTTTGGATGTCTAAGATGACTTTCATTATGTGTGTGCCAAGTCTAAAATCGATTGGATTTGCCAATTTTCCCAAGATATATAAGTTGAAAAATACGTGTACAAATCCTATGGGAAAAACTGCACCTTTAATGTGACGTCACATGACACCCGATGATGTCATCATGATGTCATTTTAATTTTCGTCTATAACACATTCTGGAATACTTGCATACCAAGTTTAGCCCCAATCAGACATGTACTTCCAGAGATAGAGGGTCCTAAAATCTGCCCCTTTAATGTGACGTCACATGACCCACGATGACGTTATCCTGACGATTTTCCCCTTGGCCCTCCTGGGTATGGTGGTCGAGGTGTGTGCTAAGTCTGAAGTCGATCGGATTTACCAAATTGTCAAATTCAATAGTCTGAAGAAAAACGTATACAAAACCTATGGAGAAAATTAAACCTTTAATGTGACGTCACATGACACCCGATGATGTCATAATTACGTCATCTTAATTTTCGTCTATAACACATCCTCGAATACTTGCAAACCAAGTTTGACCCCAACCGGACTTGTACTTTTAGAGTTAGAGGGTCTTAAAAACTACACCTTTAATGTGACGTCACATGACCCGCGATGACGTCATATTGATTATTTTTCTCTTGGCCCTCCTAAGGATAGTCTTTGGGCAAGACGTTGCTAAATTCGCAGCCACGAGAGGGCGCTTTCGCGACAAACCATCATCACTCGCCATCCTGTCCGTAACAACGTCTTTGGAATTACGTAAATTTTTTTACCGAAAACGGTAAAAAACTAGTGCGCATGCGCTATTTATGTATGTTAATGAAGGAAATTTGTTCTTCGCGCACGCGCACATACGACAGCTAGTGTACAATAGGTCAGGTAGCAAGTACTGTACCGAGATATAGATACTCACACGAGTCATCAGAAACTCGCCGGCACGGTTTTCTCCGTGTGCACGGTGGGCTCCGAGATGGCAGAAGGAGCGGACAGGAAACCTAGGCGATGGTGTTTAATCTGCGTTTAATTTATGGACATCATGTTTATTTCTAGTGATTTGGATAAATTTAACCTTAATATAAGTGCATTGAGGTAGGAATACATTCCTAATCTTACATGCAAGTGTTATCAAAGAATTAAATTTTGAAAATGATTCACATGTATTTTGAATTTCATTTGAGGCCAAAAAGAATTAACAAACAGCACTCTTATTCTTAATGTCGCTGTTTGCTGCTTTGTATTAATATAAACTGAAACTCAATTAGAATGACTAAATTGGCAACTGCAGTGTAAAGATAAAATGTGTCTATAGTTTTCCCCTCTGAAAAATAGGCCATGTCCGAATTCCTTGGCTGCAGCTTAAATTGCATAAAAGTCTGTGGGAATATTTTAGTAAGAATTAATTGATGATTACCCTGAAGCTTGCTTAGCCCAGTAATATACCCAGCACGATATGATGAGACCAAGGGACTACCCTTAAGACCACCATATACCACCATATACACTCTAGTACTTACCTAACGCCCCCCCCCCCCCTTCCTATTCCTAAAAGTAAAAACCTACAAAGAATCATGAAAAAAACAGAATATTCCGCAAGCACAATGGCGACCGGACCACAAAGGACGGGGGGGGGGGGGCAATTTTAAAATTATATGAAAAGGCACATAATAATATACGTATTACGTAAGCAAAATTGTTTCCTTTGAGAAGTTGGGTTACTGATAGTACCCCCTTCACATACACGGATTTTTCTTACGAGTCTTTATGGATCGCACAGATTCACAGATCGTTCATAGATCCTTACGATTTGGCCAGTTTTACGACTGATTTAAGTGTTTTTACGAGTTATTACGGGCTATTTACGGTTTATTACGGATTATTACGAGTTATTGCCATGTATTTACGTCAAAATTCCACGATTTGTTACGAGTTGTCACGGATAACAACGAGCAACTTACAAGCATTTTACGACCTGTTTACGTGTTGTTACGAATAGTTACGAGTTAGTTACAAGTATTTACGAGTCCTCGGGATTTGTTGCCAAAAAATATATATATCCTGCAAATCTCAATGTACATGTACAATCATTCGTAAAGTATACGTATTTATTATTAAAGTACTCGTAACTACACGTAAAGTGCTCGTAATAACTCGTAACAATCCGTAAAGCCATCGTAACACGACCCGAATGAAATCGTTAACAACACGTAAGCACTCGTAATAATCCGTAAACAAATCGTAAACTAACCGTAACAAATTGTTAAAAAAATCTCAATGTACATGTACAATCATTCGTAAAGTATACGTATTTATTATTAAAGTACTCGTAACTACACGTAAAGTGCTCGTAATAACTCGTAACAATCCGTAAAGCCATCGTAACACGACCCGAATGAAATCGTTAACAACACGTAAGCACTCGTAATAATCCGTAAACAAATCGTAAACTAACCGTAACAAATTGTTAAAAAAATTTCAATGTACATGTACAATCATTCGTAAAGTATACGTATTTATTATTAAAGTACTCGTAACTACACGTAAAGTGCTCGTAATAACTCGTAACAATCCGTAAAGCCATCGTAACACGACCCGAATGAAATCGTTAACAACACGTAAGCACTCGTAATAATCCGTAAACAAATCGTAAACTAACCGTAACAAATTGTTAAAAAAATTGTTACGAGTCATTTACAGATTTTTGCGAGCAGTTTACGGATGGTTACGTGTTGTTGCGAGTGGTTTACGATACTTACGGATTGTTACAAGCTTTTTACGAGTTATTTACGGAAAACTCAAACCGTGGACAATCGTAAGATTTTTTTGTGTCTGCGAGTTGTTGCGAGTTGTGACGAATTATTTACGATACCAGCGAGTTATTTACGGATGCTTGCGATTGACTACGAGTTGGCGATCCGTAAGGACTCGTAAACAAAATCCGTGTATGTGAAGGGTGTATAAGATCCTAAAAAGAAATTTGAAAAATAAATTGCAAAGGTGAAATTCGTCCTGAATTTATGACTAAGGAAATTCATGAAAATAAATATATTTTAAGGGGATCGTTGTCATTTTCAAAATACCAAACGGATTCTGCCTTTAAAACTTGTTGGCAAGAGATGACCCTAATAATAATTAATATGTACCGAAAAGTCTTCCATTTTCACGAATAACGTTGAACACGTTTGATGATAAAATGTGTACACTATGTACATGTACATTTGTGTACAGTACCCGGTACATGCATACATGTGTACACACACACCTACATGTACATCCAGATGCAATGAGAAGTTGAGTCAGGGTGTTAGACCTATGCATATGTATGTTTATGCAAAGTACGTAATGTACGCTGCATTCATTAGGCTAAGCAGGTGCGTGCGCATATCTCTACCTCGACGTAATTCCAAAGACGTTGTTACGGACAGGATGGCGAGTGATGATGGTTTGTCGCGAAAGCGCCCTCTCGTGGCTGCGAATTTAGCAACGTCTTGCCCAAAGACTATCCTAAGGATGGCGGTCGAGGTCTGTGCTAAGTTTCAAGTCGATCAAGTCTACGAAAGTGTCAAAGTCAATAGTCTGAAGAAAAACGTGTACAAACTCTATGGGGAAAAACATTGCACCTTTAACGTCACGTCACGTGACCTTGAATGATGCAATCGTACCGAATTTCTTCAAGAGCCATCTGTGGGTGGTGTTCTAAGTGTATACCAAGTTTCAAGTCGGTCGGATATACCAAAGTGTCAAAGTCAAAAGTCTAAAGAAAAACGTGTACAAAACCTATGGGGAAAATGTTACCTTTAACATGACGTCACGTGACCTTGAATGACGTAATCGCGACGAATTTCTTCTAGGACCGTCCTTGGGTGGTTGTCTAAATGTATGCCAAGTCTCAAGTCGATCGCATTTACTAAAGTGTCAAAGTGCTATGCCAGAAAAAACGTGTACAAATCCTATGGGGAAAAGTCTGAAAAAGGAAAAAAAAAAACTAGACATGTGTTTGTGGACAAACACAGAGCTGTTTCGAGTGTCCAAAGTTACTTTCAATGTGTATGTGGTGGTCTTTTGTGTGTGCCAAGTCTCAAGTCGATCAGATTTACTAGTGTCAAAGTCAATAGTCTAAAGAAAAACGTGTACAAAACCTATGGGGGAAAATTGAACCTTTAACGTGACGCCCCGTGACCTTGAATGACGTAATCGTGCCAAATTTCTCCTACGACCGTCTGTGGATAGTGGTCTATGTGTGTGCCAAGTCTCAAGTCTATCGGATTTACTAAGTGTCAAAGTCAATAGTCTAAAGAAAAACGTGTACAAAACCTATGGGGGACAAATTAAACCTTTAACTTGACGTCACGTGACCTTGAATGACGCAATCGTGCTGAATTTCTTTCAGAAACATCTGGTGGTGGTGTTCTGAGTATATGGCAAGTTTCAAGTCGGTCGGATTTACCAAAGTGTCAAATTCAATAGTCTGAGGAAAACGTGTACAAAACCTATGGGGAAAATTTCACCTTTAACGCGAAGTCACGTGACCTTGAATGACGTAATCGCGACGAATTTCTTCTAGGACCGTCTTTGGGTGGTTGTCTAAGTGTATGCCAAGTCTCAAGTTGATCGGATTTACCAAAGTGTCAAAGTGTATTGGCTGAAAAAACGTGTACAAATCCTATGGGAAAAAGTCTGAAAGTGGAAAAAAAAAAAAAAAAAAAAAAGAAACTAGAAATGTGTTTGTGGACAAACACAGAGCTGTTTCGGGTGTCTAAGATGACCTTTATTATGTGTGTGCCAAGTCTGAAATCGATCGGATTTACGCAAGTTAATTGGTTGAAAAATACGTGTACAAATCCTATTGGGAAAGCTGCACCTTTAATGTGACGTCACATGACACCCGGTAATGTCATCATGATGTCATCTTAATTTTCGTCTATAACACATTCTGGAATACTTGCATACCAAGTTTGACCCCAATCAGACTTGTACTTCCAGAGATAGAGGGTCCTAAAATCTGCCCCTTTAATGTGACGTCACATGACCCACGATGACGTCATCATGACGATGCTTCCCTTGGCCCTCATGGGTATGGTGGTCGAGGTGTGTGCTAAGTCTGGAGTCGATCGGATGTACCAAAGTGTCAAAGATATATTAGTTGAAAAAACGTGTTCAAATCCTAAGGGGAAAACGGCACCTTTAATGTGACGTCACATGGCCCACGATGACGTCGTCATGACGTCATCTTAATTTTCGTCTATAACACATCCTGGAATACTTGCATACCAAGTTTGACCCCAATCAGACCTTTACTTCCAGAGATAGAGGGTCTTAAAAACTACACCTTTAAAGTGACGTCACATGACCCACGATGACGTCATCATGACGATTATCCTTGTGGCCCTCCTAGAGATGGTGGTCGAGGTGTGTACTAAGTCTCCAGTCGATTGGATTTACCAAAGTGTCAAATTCAATAGTCTGACGAAAAACGTATACAAAATCTATAGGAAAAACTGCGCCTTTAATGTGACGTCACATGACACCCGATGACGTCATCGTGATGTCATCTTCATTTTTGTCTATAACACATCCCGGGATACTTGCATATCAAGTTTGTGCCCAATCGGGCCTGTACTTCCAGAGATAGAGGGTCTTATAAACTACACCATTAATGTGACGTCAAATGACCCACGATGACGTCATCATGACGATTTTTCTTCTGGCCCCCCTGGGGATGGTGGTCGAGGTGTGTCCTAAGTCTCAAGTCGATCGGATTGACCGAAGTGTCAAATTCAATATTCTGAAGAAAAACGTGTACAAATCCTATGGGGAAAAATTGCACCTTTAACGTGACGTCACGTGACCACGAATGACGTAATCGTGACAAATTTCTTCTAGGATCATCTGTGGGTGGTGGTCTAAGTGTATGCCAAGTCTCAAGTCGATCGGATTTACCAAAGTGTCAAAGTGTATTGGCTGAAGAAAAAACGTGTACAAACCCTATGGAGAGGAGTCTGAAACGGAAGAAAAAAAAGAAAAAAAGGAAAAAAAAAAAAAAAAAAAACTTTAACGAAAACAAAAGCTGTTTCGGCTGAATTGCCGAAACAGCTAAAAAAAAAAAAACTTTAACGAAAACAAAAGCTGTTTCGGTGAAAAACCGAAACAGCTAAAAACTAGACATGTGTTTGTGGACAAACACAGAGCTGTTTCGGATGTCTAAGATAACTTTCATTATGTGTGTGCCAAGTCTGAAATCGATTGGATTTGTCAATTTTCCCAAGATATATAAGTTGAAAAATACGTGTACAAATCCTATGGGAAAAACTGCACCTTTAAAGTGACGTCACATGACACCCGATGATGTCATCATGATGTCATCTTAATTTTCGTCTATTACACATTCTGGAATACTTGCATACCAAGTTTGGCCCCAATCAGACATGTACTTCCAGAGATAGAGGGTCTTAAAAACTGAACCTTTAATGTGACGTCATATGACCCACGATGACGTCATCCTGACGATTTTTCCCTTGGCCCTCCTGGGTATGGTGGTCGAGGTGTGTGCCAAGTCTGAAGTCGATCGGATTTACCAAATTGTCAAATTCAATAGTCTGAAGAAAAACGTGTACAAAACCTATGGAGAAAATTGAACCTTTAATGTGACGTCACATGACACCCGATGATGTCATAATTACGTCCTCCTATTTTTTGTCTATAACACATCCTCGAATACTTGCAAACCAAGTTTGACCCCAACCGGACTTGTACTTTCAGAGTTAGACGGTCTTGAAAACTACACCTTTAATGTGACGTCACATGACCCCCGATGACGTCATCTTGATTATTTTGTTCTTGACCCTCCTAAGGATGGTGGTCGAGGTCTGTGCTCAGTCTCAAGTCAATCGAATTGACAGAAGTGTCAAATTTAATATTTTGAAGAAAAACGTGTACAAAACCTATGGAGAAAATTGAACCTTTAATGTGACGTCACATGACACCCGATGATGTCATAATTACGTCATCTTAATTTTCGTCTATAACACATCCTCGAATACTTGCAAAACCAAATTTGACCCCAATCGGACGTGTACTTCCAGAGATAGAGGGTCTTAAAAACTGCACCTTTTGTGTAACGTCACATGACCCATGATGACGTCATCTTGACGATTTTTCTGCTGGACCTCCTGGGGATGGTGGTCGAGGTGTGTGCTAAGTTTCAAGTCAATCGGATTCACCAAACTGTCAAATTAAACAGTCTGAAGAAAAACGTGTACAAAACCTATGGGAGAAAATTGCACCTTTAACGTGACGTCACGTGACCAAGAATTATGTAATCGCGACGAATTTGTTCTAGGACCGTCCTTGGGTGGTTGTCTAAATGTATGCCAAGTCTCAAGTCGATCGGATTTACCAAAGTGTCAAAGTGTATTGGCAGAAAAAACGTGTACAAATCCTATGGGGAAAAAGTGACAAAAAAAAAAAAAAACTAGACATGTGTTTGTGGACAAACACAGAGCTGTTTCGGGTTTTCAAAATTGACTTTCAATATTTGTGTGATGGTCTAAGTGTGTGCCAAGTCTGAAGTCGATCGCATTTACCAAGTGCCAAAAATATTGTTGGTTGAAAAAAACATGTACAAATCCTATAGTAAAAAATGCACCTTTAATGTGATGTCACATGATACCCGATGATGTCATCATGATCTCATCTTAATTTTCGTCTGTAACACATCCTGGAATGCTTGCATACCAAGTTTAACCCCAATCGGGCCTGTACTTCCAGAGATAGAGGGTCCTAAAAATTGCACCTTTAATGTGACGTCACATGACACCCGATGACGTCATCATAATGTCATCTTAATTTGTGTCTATAACTCATCCTGGAATACATGAATACCAAGTTTGACCCCAATCGGACCTGTACTTCCAGAGATAGAGGGTCCTACAAACTGCACCTTTAATGTGACGTCACATGACACCCGATGACGTCATCATAATGTCATCTAATTTTTGTCTATAACTCATCCTGGAATACATGAATACTAAGTTTGACCCCAATCGGACCTGTACTTCCAGAGATAGAGGGTCCTAAATTCTGCCCCTTTAATGTGACGTCACATGACCCACGATGACGTTATCCTGACGATTTTCCCCTTGGCCCTCCTGGGTATGGTGGTCGAGGTGTGTGCTAAGTCTGAAGTCAATCGGATTTACCAAATTTTCAAATTCAATAGTCTGAAGAAAAACCTGTACAAAACCTATGGAGAAAATTGAACCTTTAATGTGACGTCACATGACACCCGATGATGTCATAATTACGTCATCTTAATTTTCGTCTATAACACATCCTCGAATACTTGCAAACCAAGTTTGACCCCAACCGGACTTGTACTTTTAGAGTTAGAGGGTCTTAAAAACTACACCTTTAATGTGACGTCACATGACCCGCGATGATGTCATATTGATTATTTTTCTCTTGGCCCTCCTAAGGATGGCGGTCGAGGTCTGTGCTAAGTCTCAAGTCGATCAAGTCTACGAAAGTGTCAAAGTCAATAGTCTGAAGAAAAACGTGTACAAACCCTATGGGAAAAAAAATTGCACCTTTAACGTCACGTCACGTGACCTTGAATGACGCAATCGTACCGAATTTCTTCAAGAGCCATCTGTGGGTAGTGTTCTAAGTGTATACCAAGTTTCAAGTCGGTCGGATATACCAAAGTGTCAAAGTCAAGAGTCTAAAGAAAAACGTGTACAAAACCTATGGGAAAAATTTTACCTTTAACATGACGTCACGTGACCTTGAATGACGTAATCGCGACGAATTTCTTCTAGGACCGTCCTTGGGTGGTTGTCTAAATGTATGCCAAGTCTCAAGTCGATTGGATTTAGCAAAGTGCCAAAGTGTATTGGCAGAACAAACGTGTGTAAATCCTATGGGTAAAAACACTGAAAGTGGAAAAAAAAAAAAAAAAAAAAAAAAAAAAAAAAAAAAAAAAAAAAAACTTTAACGAAAACAAAAGCTGTTTCGGTGAAAAACCGAAACAGCTAAAAAAACTAGACATGTGTTTGTGGACAAACACAGAGCTGTTTCGGATGTCTAAGATAACTTTCATTATGTGTGTGCCAAGTCTGAAATCGATTGGATTTGTCAATTTTCCCAAGATATATAAGTTGAAAAATACGTGTACAAATGCTATGGGGAAAACTGCACCTTTAAAGTGACGTCACATGACACCCGATGATGTCATCATGATGTCATCTTAATTTTCGTCTATTACACATTCTGGAATACTTGCAAACCAAGTTTGACCCCAACCGGACTTGTACTTTCAGAGTTAGACGGTCTTAAAAACTACACCTTTAATGGGACGTCACATGACCCCCGATGACGTCATCTTGATTATTTTGTTCTTGACCCTCCTAAGGATGGTGGTCGAGGTCTGTGCTAAGTCTCAAGTCGATCGAATTGACAGAAGTGTCAAATTCAATATTTTGAAGAAAAACGTGTACAAAACCTATGGAGAAAATTGAACCTTTAATGTGACGTCACATGACACCCGATGATGTCATAATTACGTCATCTTAATTTTCGTCTATAACACATCCTCGAATACTTGCAAACCAAATTTGACCCCAACCGGACTTGTACTTTCAGAGTTAGAGGGTCTTAAAAACTACACCTTTAATGTGGCGTCACATGACCCGCGATGACGTCATCTTGATAATTGTTTTCTTGGCCCTCCTAAGGATGGTGGTCGAGGTCTGTGCTAAGTTTCAAGTCAATCAGATTTACGAAAGAGTCAAATTCAATAGTCTGAAGAAAAACGTGTACAAAACCTATGGGGGAAAATTGAAGCTTTAACGTGACGTCACGTGACCAGGAATTACGTAATCGCGACGAATTTGTTTTAGGATCATCCTTGGGTGATGGTTCAACTGTGTGCCAAGTCTCAAGTTCATCGAATTTTTCAAAGTGCCAAAGTGTATTGGTAGAAGAAAAAACGTGCACAAACTCTATGGAAAAGTGTCTGAAGAATAAAAAAAAAAAAAAACTAGACATGTGTTTGTGGACAAACACAGAGCTGTTTCGGGTTTTCAAAATTGACTTTCAATATTTGTGTGATGGTCTAAGTGTGTGCCAAGTCTGAAGTCGATCGCATTTACCAAGTGCCAAAAATATTGTTGGTTGAAAAAAACATGTACAAATCCTATAGTAAAAAATGCACCTTTAATGTGATGTCACATGATACCCGATGATGTCATCATGATCTCATCTTAATTTTCGTCTGTAACACATCCTGGAATGCTTGCATACCAAGTTTAACCCCAATCGGGCCTGTACTTCCAGAGATAGAGGGTCCTAAAAATTGCACCTTTAATGTGACGTCACATGACACCCGATGACGTCATCATAATGTCATCTTAATTTGTGTCTATAACTCATCCTGGAATACATGAATACCAAGTTTGACCCCAATCGGACCTGTACTTCCAGAGATAGAGGGTCCTACAAACTGCACCTTTAATGTGACGTCACATGACACCCGATGACGTCATCATAATGTCATCTAATTTTTGTCTATAACTCATCCTGGAATACATGAATACTAAGTTTGACCCCAATCGGACCTGTACTTCCAGAGATAGAGGGTCCTAAAATCTGCCCCTTTAATGTGACGTCACATGACCCACGATGACGTTATCCTGACGATTTTCCCCTTGGCCCTCCTGGGTATGGTGGTCGAGGTGTGTGCTAAGTCTGAAGTCGATCGGATTTACCAAATTGTCAAATTCAATAGTCTGAAGAAAAACGTGTACAAAACCTATGGAGAAAATTGAACCTTTAATGTGACGTCACATGACACCCGATGATGTCATAATTACGTCATCTTAATTTTCGTCTATAACACATCCTCGAATACTTGCAAACCAAGTTTGACCCCAACCGGACTTGTACTTTTAGAGTTAGAGGGTCTTAAAAACTACACCTTTAATGTGACGTCACATGACCCGCGATGATGTCATATTGATTATTTTTCTCTTGGCCCTCCTAAGGATGGCGGTCGAGGTCTGTGCTAAGTCTCAAGTCGATCAAGTCTACGAAAGTGTCAAAGTCAATAGTCTGAAGAAAAACGTGTACAAACCCTATGGGAAAAAAAATTGCACCTTTAACGTCACGTCACGTGACCTTGAATGACGCAATCGTACCGAATTTCTTCAAGAGCCATCTGTGGGTAGTGTTCTAAGTGTATACCAAGTTTCAAGTCGGTCGGATATACCAAAGTGTCAAAGTCAAGAGTCTAAAGAAAAACGTGTACAAAACCTATGGGAAAAATTTTACCTTTAACATGACGTCACGTGACCTTGAATGACGTAATCACGACGAATTTCTTCTAGGACCGTCCTTGGGTGGTTGTCTAAATGTATGCCAAGTCTCAAGTCGATTGGATTTAGCAAAGTGCCAAAGTGTATTGGCAGAACAAACGTGTGTAAATCCTATGGGTAAAAACACTGAAAGTGGAAAAAAAAAAAAAAAAAAAAAAGAAAAAAAAAAACTTTAACGAAAACAAAAGCTGTTTCGGTGAAAAACCGAAACAGCTAAAAAAAAAAAAAAAAAAAAAAAGAAAAAAAAAAATCTTAACGATTACAATAGCTGTTTCGGCTGAAGTGCCGAAACAGCTAAAAAAATCTTAACGATTACAATAGCTGTTTCGGCTGAAGTGCCGAAACAGCTAAAAAAAAAAAGAAAAAAAAACTTTAACGAAAACAAAAGCTGTTTCGGCTGAAAGGCCGAAACAGCTAAAAAACTAGAAATATGTCTGTTCTGTGAACAGAGCATATGGCTTTTTCGCATTTTTTGTTCATTGTTCATTACATTTATGATTCTTTTCATTTAATTTTCATCGTATACAAAATGAAAATTGAAAAAGAAAGTAATTGATTATACCTCTCGTGGTTGATTTTTAGGCACTTCCGGTTTGGACCGGAAGGAAGGGTCAAATTATTTTGCATGGTATACGAAATATGAAGACCCTGGATTATTCTATCAATTACCGTAAAAATCAAAATCGGATCTATTTCAGTTGATTTTATATTGATTTTTGAAGATTAAATCCAGTAATCATTGGTTGCTTGTAATCTGATACTGGATGACGTCATCGTGACCTCATTAATAGAACGCTCAGGAGCTGTCTTAACTTTGCTATTTGAAGCAAAAATCTGGATTATATCTATCGCAGTTGATTTTTTACCAATTATGTAAGGTTTAGAGGTCTTTTCATTTTAACTTCCGGTCTGGGGTGACGTCATAATTTTTTCTTTCCCACAACCTGTTCCTAACATGAAGATAATTTTATATACCAGTTATAAAGTTATTTGAGCAAACTTCGCCACACACATCAACTGATTATTTATTTTACACATTTTCAATCTGCCGCTAGAGGGCGCTATAACAATTTATGACGTCACCGTTAACTTTTGTGTAGAGAGCAGCCTAGCCAGAGACTATCATCGTTGAAAGTAAGTTCATATCATTTTCAACTTTCAAATTATAAGGCACTTCCGGTTTGGACCGGAAGGAAGGGTCAGGTCATTTTGCATGTAATACGAAATATGAAGACCCTGGATTATTCTATCAATTCCCGTTAAAATCTAAATCAGATCTCTTACAGTTGATTTTATATTGATTTTTAAAGATTAAATCTAGAAATCGTTAGTTGCTTGTAATCTGATACTTGATGACGTCATCGTGACGTCATTAACATAAAGCTTGAGAGCTGTCTGAACTTGTCTATTTAAAGCAAAAAAAATAATTATATCTATCGTGGTTGATTTTTCAGCAATTATTTAAGGTTTAAAGGTCTTTTCATTGTAACTTCCGGTCTAGTGACGTCATATTTTTTTTCTCTCCGCCAACTTGTTCCTAACATGAAGCCGATTATACACACCAGATATAAAGTGATTTTGGCAAACTTCGCCACACACATCAACTGATTATTCATTTTTAACAGTTTTCAACCTGCCGCTAGAGGGCGCTGTAACATTTTATGACGTCACCGACAATTTTGTTGAAAGGCACTACCTAGCCAGAGACTAACATCGTTGAAAGTAAGTTCATATTATTTTCCACTTTCAAATTATAAGCCACTTCCGGTTTGGACCGGAAGGAAGGGTCACGTGATTTTACGCACACGAGATAAAATGAAGATCTTTAATTATGTTATCGATTCCCACAAACTTCAAGTTACGGTCATTCGCGGTTGATTTTGTATTGATTTTCAAAGATTAAATTATTAAAACTTTAAGATGACGTCACATGTCACGTGATGACGTCATGATGACATCCGAGTTTTAGGCACTAGCTCAGTATGAGTTCTGAGTATGTGCAAAGTTTCAATGACATTGAAGTCTGTTTAATGACAAAAGTGACCGCCAGAATGAACGTGTACAAAGTCTATGCGATTTATGGCACAAGAACAAGAAGAAGAAGAAGAAGGAGAAGAAGAAGAAGAAACTAGACATGTGTTTGTGGACAAACACAGAGCTGTTTCGGATGTCTAACATGACTTTCGATATGTGGGTGGTGGTCTAGTGTGTATCAAGTCTGAAATCGATCGGATTTACCAAAGTGCCAAATATATTGCTTAAAAAAAAAACGTGTACAAATGCTATTAAAAATAAACTGAACCTTTAATGTTACGTCACATGACCCACGATGACGTCATCGTCACGAGTTTTCTCTTGGCCCTCCTGGGGATGGTGGTCGAAGTGTGTGCTAGGTCTGAAGTCGATCAAATTTTGCGAAAGTGTCAAAGTCAATAGTCTAAAGAAAAACGTGTACAAAACCTATGGGGGGAACATTGAACCTTTAACGTCATGTCAGGAGACCTTGAATTATGCAATCGTGCCAAATTTCCTCCAGAACCATCTGTGGGTGGTGTTCTAAGTGTATGCTAAGTCTGGAGTTGAGTGAATTTACCAGTGTCAAAGTCAATAGACTGAGGTAAAACGTGTACAAAACCTAAGGAGGAAAACTACACCTTTAATGTGACGTCACATGACACGTGATGACGTCATCATGACGTCAACCTAATTTTTGTCTATAACACATCCCGGAATACCTGAATACCAAGTTTGACCCTAATTGGACTTGTACTTCCAGAGATATAGTGTCTTAAAAACTACAATTTTAATGTGACGTCACATGACCCACGATAATGTCATCATGACGTCACCCTAATTTTCGTCTATAACACATCCCAGAATACCCGTATACCAAGTTTGACCCCAATCGGACATGTACTTTCAGGGAATCATCATCATCTAGCGGCCGCAACCGAGAAAGAGGGAAAGAGGGTCCTAAAAACTGCACCATTAATGTGACGTCACATGACACCCGATGACGTCATCATAATGTTATCTTAATTTTCGTCTATAACTCATCCTGGAATACATGAATACCAAGTTTGACCCCAATCGGACCTGTACTTCCAGAGATAGAGGGTCCTAAAAACTGCACCTTTAACGTGACGTCACCTGACCCACGATGACGTCATCATGACGATTATCCTTGTGACCCTCATAGAGATGGTGGTCGAGGTGTGTACTAAGTCTCGAGTCGATTGGATTTACCAAAGTGTCAAATTCAATAGTCTGACGAAAAACGTGTACAAAACCTATAGGGAAAACTGAACCTTTAATGTGACGTCACATGGCCCATGATGACGTCGTCATGACGTCATCTTAATTTTCGTCTATAACACATCCTGGAATACTTGCATACCAAGTTTGACCCCAATCAGACCTTTACTTCCAGAGATAGAGGGTCTTAAAAACTACACCTTTAAAGTGACGTCACCTGACCCACAATGACGTCATCATGACGATTATCCTTGTGGCCCTCATAGAGATGGTGGTCGAGGTGTGTACTAAGTCTCGAGTCGATTGGATTTACCAAAGTGTCAAATTCAATAGTCTGACGAAAAACGTGTACAAAAACCTATAGGGAAAACTGAACCTTTAATGTGACGTCACATGGCCCATGATGACGTCGTCATGACGTCATCTTAATTTTTGTCTATAACACATCCTGGAATACTTGCATACCAAGTTTGACCCCAATCAGACCTTTACTTCCAGAGATAGAGGGTCTTATAAACTGCACCTTTAATGTGACGTCAAATGACCCACGATGACGTCATCATGGCGATTTTTCTTCTGGCCCCTCTGGGGATGGTGGTCGAGGTGTGTCTTAAGTCTCAAGTCGATCGGATTCACCGAAGTGTCAAATTCAATATTCTGAAGAAAAACGTGTACAAATCCTATGGGGAAAAATTGCACCTTTAACGTGACGTCACGTGACCACGAATGACGTAATCGTGACAAATTTCTTCTAGGATCATCTGTGGGTGGTGGTCTAAGAGTAGGCCAAGTCTCAAGTCGATCGGATTTACCAAAGTGCCAAAGTGTATTGTCCGAACAAAAAACGTGTACAAACCCTATGGAGAAGAGTCTGAAGGAGAAAAAAAAAAAAAAAAAAAAAAAAAAAAAGAAAAAAAAAAAAAATCAGAACGAATACAATAGCTGTTTCGGCTGAAATGCCGAAACAGCTAAAAAAACAAACAGAAGAAAAAGAAAGGCTTTTTCGCTGAAAGCGAAAAAGCCAAAAAAAAAAAAAAACTTTAACGAAAACAAAAGCTGTTTCGGTGAAAAACCGAAACAGCTAATTACATAACAGGACAAGTAAGATTCGATTGAGCATAGCAACAAATATGTTCTAATCATTATTGGCTTTTTCGCAACTAGTCAAAAGTACCCGTGGGTGTAATATATGACCGGAAGAAGGGAAGTTGGGGATGGGGTGACGTACCCGTACCCGTAAGTTTAGTCAAAAGTACCCGTGGGTGTAATATATGACCGGAAGAAGGGAAGTTGGGGATGGGGTGACGTACCCGTACCCGTAAGTTTGGGCGAGATCGGACCAAGGACTTGGGAGGAGTAGCGAAAAACGAACATTTGACCTTTGACCCCAGTGATATATGACCGGAAGAAGGGAAGTTGGGGATGGGGTGACGTACCCGTACCCGTAAGTTTGGGCGAGATCGGACCAAGGACTTGGGAGGAGTAGCGAAAAACGAACATTTGACCTTTGACCCCAGTGATATATGACCGGAAGAAGGGAAGTTGGGGATGGGGTGACGTACCCGTACCCGTAAGTTTGGGCGAGATCGGACCAAGGACTTGGGAGGAGTAGCGAAAAACGAACATTTGACCTTTGACCCCAGTGACCTTGACCTTTCCAAAAATGAACCCCTCAAGGGCAATTCTGGGGTCAACTTACATCCACCCACCAAGTTTGGGCGAGATCGGACCAAGGACTTGGGAGGAGTAGCGAAACAAACAGACAAACGTTGCTCGAATTATAGTATGATGATGATTTTGCGAAAAAGCCTTTGTTTTTGTTCTGATTTTTTTTTTCTTCTTCTTCTTCTTTTTTTTTTCTTTTAGTAACCTAAACCCCATAGACTTTGTACACGTTTTTTTTGCACAAGTACTTTTACCAGAAAACAAAGTCGTATTTCCATAAAACTTAACCCAGGTGAAGACCCTATAGTGAACTCGTGTCTCCCAGAAATACGTCATGGTGACGTCATCAGGGGTCACGTGACGTCATCTTAAAGGTGTAATTGATTTAATCTTTGAAATTCAATAACAAATCAACCGCAAAAGACCGAAACTAAATTTTTGTGGCAATAGATAGAATAATCCAGGATCTTAATTTTATCTCGTGTGCGTGAAATCACGTGACCCTTCCTTCCGGTCTAAACCGGAAGTGCCTCATAATTTGAAAGTGAAAAATGATATGAACTTACTTTCAACGATGTTAGTGTCTGGCTACAATGTATTTTTCAAAAAAAATATTGGTGACGTCATAACATGTTATAGCGCCCTCTAGCGGCAGTTTGAAAAATTGTTAAAATGAATAATCTGTTGATGTGTGTGGCGAAGTTTGCTGAAATCACTTTATAACCGGTGTATTTAATCAGCTTCATGCTAGGAACAAGTTGACGGGAAGAAAAAATTATGACGTCACCAGACCGGAAGTTAGAATGAAAAGACTCCTTTTCCTTTGAAAATTCCTAAACAATTTAACTTGACAGATACAATCTTGATTTTTGCTCTAAAGGTTAATGTAAAAGTAGTTCTCGAACTTCCCTGTGTTTTGGGGCAAAAAACGAACTTGAACATACCCTGCGGCACCCTTGAAATGTAATCGTTTTGGCCTAGGTGCAAAAAGCATTGACCCCTTACGTGTGCATGGCACACGTATAATATACTGTACATGCTAGTACATGTACATGTACGTATACACTGATAGTGCATTATGTATTAAGCGAATGTATCACCACTGACATCGTTCGTGCAAGCACATGTACGCTCACCCAAGAGGACACTAGCCGCCAACCTGTGAAACAGGATGACGTCATCAAATTGCCCATAGGGAAGGGCGCCGCGTACGACAGGTAGGTAAACACGCTTTCGGCTACGCAGAATCCAACCCCGTAGACTTTGTAAACGTTGCTTGCACAATTCAAAGCACTTTTAACGGAAAAACAAAGTCGTATTCCAATAAACTTGACCCAGGTGAAGACCCAATAGTGAACTCCAGTCTCGCCGACAGACACCACGAGGAAGACGTCATCAGGGCCACGTGACCTTATCTTAAAGGTCAAATTGATTTAATCTTTGAAAATCCATAAAACATCAACCGCAAAAGACCGCAACTTGAATTTTGTGGCAATTAATAGAAAAATCCAGGATCTTCATTTTATCTCGTGTGCGTGAAATCACGTGACCCTTCCTTCCGGTCCAAACCGGAAGTGCCTTATAATTTGAAAGTGAAAAATGATATGAACTTACTTTCAACGATGTTAGTGTCTGGCTAAAATAAACTTTTCAAAAAAATTACCGGCGACGTCATAACACGTTATAGCGCCCTCTAGCGGCAGGTTGAATAAGGGTTAAAATGAATAATCTGTTGATGTGTGTGGCGAAGTTTGCTGAAATCACTGTATAACGGGTGTATGTAATCAGCTTCGTGCCAAGAACATATTGAGAAAGAGAAATATTTATGACGTCACCAAACCGGAAGTTACAATGAAAAGACCTTTAAACGTTAAAAAAAATGCTTAAAAATCAACCGCGATAGATATAATCTAGATTCTTGCTTCAAATAGCAAAGTTAACACAGCTCTCGAGCTTTCTGTTAATTACGTCCAGATGACGTCATCAAGTGTCAGATTACAAGCAACCAAATATTTCTTGATTTAATCTTTGAAAATTGATATAAAATCAACTGTAAGAGATCTGATTTAGATTTTTAAGAGAATTGATAGATTCATTCATGGTCTTCATAATTTGTATTACATGCAAGAAGACCTGACCCTTCCTTCCGGTCCAAACCGGAAGTGCCTTATAGTTTAAAAGTGGAAAACGATGTGAACTTATTTTCAACGATGTTAGGCGATGGCTAGGTTGTAAGTAACAACAAAGTTAACGGTAAATTCATAAAATGTTATAGTGCCCTCTAGCGGCATGTTGGCAAATGTTACGTCATATTACGATTATATTTGAATTATTACGTGTTTAGACCTTTAAGCCATATCTCAGCAACGAAACGTGCTAACATAACAACATTTTTTATTGTTAGGTGATAGATAGTTGCACAAAAAGTTCACAAACGTGTGACGTCATCGTTTTAATCAGTTTGAATTAATTTTAATCTGTTTAAATTAACTCAAATTCGTTTCCAATGATTTTAAATTGTTGTGATGGTATAAAAGTTCAATTTTTGAAATATTTAATCTAAAAAATTGAGAATGCGAAAAAGCCCTATGTTCTGTTCCTCGAACAGACGTAGTTCTAGTTTCTTCTTGAAATTGTCCACACATACAAACTATTGTATTAAAACAACATATCAAAATTTTGAAAACGTAGGATACTTTTGAGGACCTGATTTGCATATTTAAATACCGTGTTAATTAGACCACTAATGGACTTTAATCCAAACACTAACTACGCAAAATCGCGTAATTTAAAAGGTTTTCAATCATCTGATCTCACCCAAAATATGGGAATATGTAGAGGAGGACTTTGGCTTTTCAAATTTTGACTTTGGATGGCCATATCTCCAAATCACATTGTGCGACTTTACTCTCATTTTGTGGTGACAGGTCACATTATGATACTGTTCTTTCTCAACTATGTCACTGTATCCAGACAGTTTAGTCGCGGCATAATTTAATTATTACCCAAGTTTATTTGTTCATAATAAATTTACTACGGACATCGTCCGTTGTGCCCAAAACGCCATGTACATGTCCGAGATTTATTTTTCGGTTATTCATATTCCATTTATTTTGGGGCCACTCGTTAAATGTAAACTGTACTACGTTAGGTCAGTGCAGTACGTATTCTACTCAAAGAAGTATTTTGTAGTAATAAAGGTAAAGTTAGGAGAACTTATATTTGTGTTTTGCTCGACTCTCTAAATGATCATGTACGTGTTGTCCCCAGCTCCTTTCGCAGGTTTACTGAGCAGACGCTTTGGGGCCGGTTACGTCATGATGACGTGTGGCGCGATGATGGGCGTAGCGGCCATTGCCGGATCGTTTGTCCAGACCGCCCTCCAACTGGCGTTGCTATATACTCTACTAGCAGGTTTATTCGACATTGAAAATACATTTTTTATAATAAATTTCAACTTTCATAATTCTCTTACCCAACGAAATAATTATATCGCAAGTATACTCCAATTTCGTTTTATGGCATCGTTGGGTATATTCAAACCAAAATTTCCACCGATTCTATTTTGTTTGGTTTGAAACGAGTGTGGAAAAAACCTTTATACAGGAAAAAAATCTATATTATCGGCTATAGTTTCCTTTAAAGGTAGGATACAGCATGTGCAGATATCAAAAATATTTACTACAGAATTATTAGGAAATATCTTACTCATCTGAAAGTAAATATTGATTCTAGGCATCCAGCAAAATGATTGCGCTAGATATCCTGTAATTATATTGAAAACATATAATTGTATAAAGAAAAATTCGCGATCGCCGTCGTGCTTTTCTCGGCATCCATGATTGTAAAACTTCGGACAGGTCAGTTAAACGATATTTACTATAAATCTACCCATTATTAATAATTCAAGCAATTACCAATGATGTATACAACCTTTAAAAACTATTAACTTAGGCCACAATCCGATGTGGTAATACCATGTCTCACACCAGGCAACCATGCGTTAAGTTTAACGGCTGCGTATGAGCTTACAAGCCAGAGTTATTTTGTTGTTGCAGTGTCAATATTGCATGAGGCAGCATTAGCATTAAAACCGTATTATATGTATTTATAATCATATTATAAATATACATATATACAGGGTTGCCTATAAAAACAACGGACAAGCATACTTCCACTACCCCGAGGCCAAAACTACCTATACCAATGGATAGAGAATCTCTCTAGGAGATAATAATAATAACAAGACATGTATCTTGATTTGGGATAGTAGTTGTATTTTGTGAAGCACGGTCAGGAGTCCTTTTGCACCGAGAAATAACTAAACTGCGCCTGCAAATTTAACAAATTTGTTTGTATGTTGTATCATGGAGGAAGAAAAACAGACGGCCGCTGCTTATCGTATATCATTATGTACGAGTTTTTAACCAATTCTGCCCGGCCACCGAGCGGCGGCCGCCCAGGCACCGCTCGTTTTTAGGGCATCGCTCGGTCGCCGCTGAAGTTTTAGCGCGGAGTTAAAATTTGGGCGGCGCCTGCTCACTTTTCACTCGCCGCCCAAAATACGCTCGGTGCCTGGGCGGTCGCTGCCCGGGCACCGACCTAATCGAGCGTTCGCCGCTGAGCGATTTAAGTCAAAAATCGAAGCCGCTAGGTCAGAGGCTGCCGAGCGGTCGCCGCCCGGTCGCCGCTGGGAGATCAATCGGTCACTGGGAGGCGAGTTCAAAATCGGTCGGCGTCCAGCAGCGCCAGCTCCATTCACCGCGACGTCTAGCCGATAATGGCTGGCAATTACAATGACAATGGCAATGACAAAGCAAAAGCGGTTTTGATGATGACCAGTCTGGGGAAGTCACATCCCAGGTTGCCCGTGATAAATTTTCGGCAGAGCCTGGTCAGCCGCCGCCAGTACGCCTACGAGACACCCGCCGATACCCCGTCGATTACCGGCCGGCCGCCAGGCAATTTCTTTAAAATCAGCCGGTGGCTGATGGGAGACCGCCCGGCAATCGGAGGGTCACCGGTCGGTCACTGCCGGGACACCGCGCGAAAAAGCACAGATTTTTCCTAGTTTTGACCTAAAATCGACCGGCGACCGACGGGAAATCGACAGGTCACCGCCCAGGCATCGCTGGGGCTCTACAGCCTGCTCGGCTTCTCCAAAAATCGCTGGGCGATGCCTAAATTCCAGCAGCGACCAAGCAGGCTACTGATCGGTCGGTCGCTGCTCTGATTTGTGACCATAGCTTTACATAAAGGTGACACGGATATAAACCTCGAGTCATTAAAACTCTCGTCAAAACCAAAACCAATAGTCTAGATAGTGTATAGGTAGGGGACTAAAAGGGGAGTCCGTCGGTCCCATTCTTGCTGGTTATAAACAAAGATACTTACAATTGGAATCGAAGCACTCGTACAAAGATGACAATTTTGTGGCGGTCATTGGCTAACAAATTAAACTCAAATGGGAGATTAAAATGTATCTTTTGGGACACGCAGTTTTGGCCTCAGTGTAGTGGAAGTATATGCTTGCCCGCCGTTGAGACATGCTTGTCCGTTTTTGGGCCACCCTGTATAGTGAGGTTGAATAAAGTAAATTCGTAAAAAATGGGTCCTTAGAACTGCATTGGGTGTAATAATTAAGGGATCCCAATTTTAAATAGACGATACAAGTATTTATGTGACTATTTCTTTGTGTATTTCTTTAAAGGTACTGCAATAGGTATATCGAATGTCGTTGGAAAGGAGGCTGTGGCACGCTGTTTTACCAAGAAGTACGCCACGGCCAGTGGAATCACACGGACCGGCTACTCAGTCGGGCTATTCGTCTTTGCTCCCCTGGTCCAGCTTTTCTTAGACACCTACGGTTGGAGAGGAACCATGTTAATAGTGGGGGCCATCATCATGCACAGTGTCGCGAGTGGCGCCCTCATGCTGACTTGCCAGCCTGAACTTGGTCAGTTGGACATGTACCAAACGCTTCCCCAGGCCGAACACACTGATTCGTCACCAGCACACGAGCGCGCTCAATGCGGTTCGATACGGAAGTTCATCTTCAGGAACTTTGACGTGGGACTGCTCGTCAACGGGCGCTACTGGTCACTGGCCGTTATTTCTTGCTGCAGCACGTACTCGTTTATCATGTGGATCGTGTATTTCGTGTCGCAGGCGCAGTCCAAAGGGTTCTCCTTGGAGGAGGCGGGGTCGTTCGTCACCATCGCAGGCGTTGCCAACCTGATTGCAAAAATCGGCCAGGGACTGATCACCGACCACGGAATCGTATCCTCGTGGACCCTGGTGACCGTTTGCCTCGTTATAAGCTCCGTCTCGTACCTTGTCTCCTCCTGGGTGACTTCTTATTGGGCAATTATGACGTCAGCGGTGGTCGTGTTGTTCAGCGACGGGGTCTTGTCCTGTCAGATCGATGTGCTGGTCAAGCAGGTGCTCGGAGTCAAGTTACTGGTGGGTGCTTTTGGTTGGATTAGCTTGAAGGCTTCGCTGTTATTGTTCGCTTTTGGATTTCTACCAGGTACGTAAAACCAGTGAAAGATTTTTTCTCTATATAGGCTACACCAATCTAGTAGCCCGCTATAGCAACTGCATACCTAGTCGCGATGTCACCGGCAACGAAACTGCACCGAAACTTGAGATTAACGTATTGGCTCACTAAGATTCGTCTATGGCGAACCCCAGACGCGGTTTGACGGGGGATGGGGGGGGGGGATTTAGGGGGTTGTATTTTATAGTAAATATATCATTTAACTGCCCTGTCAGTTTTACAATCATGGATGCTGAGAAAAGCAAGACAAACGACGGCTCTCAGCCGGCGTCGGGCAGTTGTTCTCATGTTGTTCTCTTTTTTCGCGATCGCCGTCTGGCGATCGTGATTTTTTTCTTATAAAATTTAATTTTTTGAAACAATTACAGAATGTCTAGCGCAGACATTTTCTATGCATCCTGATTTGAATTTCACCTTCTGTCAATATTTTCAGGTTTGGTTTATGATTTTACCGGGAGTTACACAGCAGCATTTGTACTGATAGGCAGCGTGCAGGCGGTACCACTGGTGCCTATGCTGATGCTACGGTATTCTCAGCATAAAACTGAGAGTCGCAACACATCGTGAGTCCGAATAAACAGTACCGTGCACTAGAATGGTTGGACTGCGGCTGATGACAGTAAATATGTATTGGTTCAAGGCAGACAATCTCCAATGTTGACCTGGATGTTGCGGGTACAGTGTAGACAACATCTTGTGCTTGGATGTACTTGTTGACGAGCCGGGAACACTGTTTCGTCTAAATTGGGCATGTTAAACAGACATTGAGATTAGGTTCTCCAAAGCAGTTTGAACACACCCTTCCTTTAAAAGTTTTGTTATAAGCCTTTGTATAATTGTTGCTAGCATTATCTCTCTGTATATGAAAACTGAACAAATTGCGTGACGTGAAAGATAAATATTGCACACATTTGAATCACATCACAAACGGACCTTACCAGCAAAGAGCGAGATGTTTTCTACCAGTCAGTGATCAATTTCGAAAAGAATTGCGTACAAAATGAGATCTCCGCATTGTTTTTGTAAAGTTAAAATAGCGCCAACACGAGGTGGTTATTGGGGCCGCAAGGCGCATAACAAGACATCGCTCAATTCGATCTTCATTATTATAGACATCGCTCAATGTTAATGCGAGTGTGGCCTGTGGAGTTGTCTTTGCCTATCTTTGCCACAGACATATAAACCCATAGACCACCAGGGACCTTATTCACGAAGCATCCGCTATTACCGGGTCCGTAACAGCCTTTGCTGATGGCCTAACGGATACGTTAGAATTGCGCTACGCCGTATTCACGAAAGGTTCCGTTAGGTATCGGTAAAATTGCGGAGCTCCGCTAATAATGGGGGTGTCGTTCAACGAGCTGTACGGGTGAATGAAGCGCCAGCGTGATTATGTAACAATTCATAAGAGCGTAAAATAGAAATGTAGTCGAATTGTTATGAATCTAAAATACATATGGTAGCTGATTGCGGCCTATCTTTCAAATTCTTGGCCAAACAAAGATGAATTTCCACAGTGCACTGGTTATTTTCTCAAACTAAGGAACGATTTCGTGAACTTCTTCTGTGAAAGGCATCATACCAATCTATTCCTTTTTTGGTTAAAAAACATGTGAAATTAAGAAGTTGACTTAAATCACCAAAAACATAATCTGATGATAAACAGCATTTTACGGGAAGGGCGGTATAATGAACAACAAATTATTAGCAAAACCACATAAATTGATTTCTTGCTGCAACGCGAGCAATTCATATTTTACCTAGACTGTACATGTATATACCAATTCTAAAGCAATTGAAAACCTGTCAAGAGACAATGCTACTTTCTGGATGACAGCACCATTTCACAAGTTTAGAGTTGCATCAAGAAAGAGGCGATGGCTCCTGGATGGCAGAGTTCACATACACTTGTAGGCCTTTCTATACTGACACCGTAAACACATACCTTCGCTTTGCAGGCACTGCCATCTCATTTTCCATCTGCCAAATTGAAAGGTTCCTTCGATGTTCTGTCGGGTTCTTCGGTGATGAATATTGTGTCGACGTTCTGCATCCTCATCATCAGGTTGTGGTACTGGTGTTAGCAGCCATGATCAAAGGGGGTACGCAGAATCGCCTAGAAGGTGACCATCGTTTGCAACACCATTGACTAGTTGGTGATTGAGGCTTGAGTGAGTCCACATAAAACGAATCATGGGTCGAGCCTGGCCACTTGGCAACAATATTGGTGAACTTCTTCTGGTGGTCGCAAACCCCCTGGACATTATTTTATAGCATGGTAGTTATGTCTGCATATGTATAGGCACCTTCGTCACGTGCAGGACATTTAATCTGGACAAGTGATCCATCAAGGCATCCCAAAACGTTTGGAATCCGACGATGACGTTCATCGTAGAAACCTTCTTTGATCAGATTCTGACTGGCTATATGTTCCTCGGAAATCTAAGTATTTGTGGCGAAATTCTTTGAAGGACAGTTGCGACCCGGGTAACAATTCGAGAAGTTGACGGCTGACTAATTCCACTTAAATCTCCATTTGTTAATTGGAAAGAACCTTCGGCGAAAAATCGGAGGGCTGTTATGATCTGCGTGGCGGGTATTGCATGCGACCTCTGTGTCGGATGTTCAACTTGATCACGGATTAAATCGTTCACCTCCAACAGTACATGCCTTGGCATTTGATACCTATTTATCAGTTGCACATCGTCGTAAATGTCCAGTGGCTGCATGTAACCTATCACGAAATACTCGCTGGCGGCGAAGAGTACGCCTGTTTTCCTCCTCTTAGCAGAACCACAAACACTGCAGCCATTTCATTTTAGCGCTATGCGGAGATCCGTAAGCTTTTACGGGAACGCTGGAGTTCCCGCAACAAATTGCCCTTTTACGGACGTGTTCTGCGGATTCGCTATTATGCGGATACTTCGTGAATATGGCGCAAACCATAACGGAGGCTTAACGAATCCGTTAAAGCGTGCGGATGCTTTGTGAATAAGGTCCCAGGTCCTATTTAAAACTACATGATGATTTCGTGGTTTGCGCGGCGCCCGACTAAATACCAACTATGGGCAAATTTAGGCCTCGGTGTAGGGAATTTGTACACACCCGAAGAGTTCCAGTCAAATAATTATATGAAAGCATTTATCGATTTAAAAGAAAATTACATAGGGTTATATCATAGGCCATGTATATTAAGCATATCCAGTGTCAATCTTGATACTTTCAAACAAAGACTTTTAGGCCCCTTTTTGTGTTAAGCGCGTTAATTGCCCCGTATGCGCGCAGAACGTTAAAAGCGGGCGGTGCGTTGCCCGTCCAGCGAAAGATAGTGTACACAATTATATGAACGCGCGTGCTAAGTGCGTTGCACGATAGGCGCGTAATTATACGCGCGTGGCTTTGTATAGCTATGCGTGCGTGCATGCCGTGCAGCCTAGGCATCGTTTTGCCTATACTTACTAAATCACGGTTTTGTGCACACGACTGGCGGTCTATTGGTTTATATGTCTGTGGTCTTTGCCAAAGACCAATGCGTTCGACAGTGCGCCCGCTAACGACACGATTCCCATCAGCTTCCTGGGTCACGCAGTGGTCTTTGCAATTTGCTTAAATAGGGCGTGACCTTTTCATGCAAATTCGACCATCTTCACACAGTCAACTATAATTAGCGCTGCTTCACAAAGGAATGTCATGCGTGCGCGTAGTACGTGTTGATAATCGCGGTCCTGATGCGATCGCTGTTTGGCTTCCAAGGAAAGCCTGCGGAGAATAAAGGACAAAGTTAAACCGCTAGAAGCAATTTGCAAAGACGCAGTGAAAAGATTTTTCTAGATACCAGCGCTGTATAAGTTTTTATTATTATTATTATTATTATTATTATTATTATTATTATTATTATCCAAAAAGGTTAATAAAGATGAAAAATACCAAAATACATAAAATACCATAACGTTAGTGACCCAGTTCTTGCAATATATCACAAGTTGCTAAATTCTATATCTTTGTCAAACAGACTAAATAGTGTCAAAGATCGTCATATTTTACAACTTACAACAGTATAAAGACGATTGAGATAACCGTGATGTGGACACAGTGGGCGTATTCGAAACCCTGTTCTCGTGTTGAATGAACACGCGAATAGAGTTCGAAATGACAAGGACCAACACGCGAACGGTGTTCGAGGACAGGATTTCTAATCCCCGCTCAGTGAGTGGGGAAGCAGCTGATTAATAACGTCCAGAACAAAGATGGCGGACCTAGACCTCTCCGGAACTGCCCCTTAATTGTTGTGCATAACAATTGGAAGTATTTATTCAGTGCACGAGCAGTAAAAATGATACAAATTTAATTGTACGTGATCATAATTAAATTGATATTTGTCAGTTTTTACTGCTATTTGTAGATGTAAATTATTTTGGTAAAATAGTTTATTTGATTTTATTTTTATTAGGAGTTTTAATTCGGGGCTGCCATCTTGAATGATATATTTCACACGCACTTTAGTGTTCGCAATCGGCAACCCAAGAACACCAAGAACACAGGGTTTCGAATACACCCACTGTGTCTGTTTCCCAAGATTTTATTTATTTGGGTTCTTGTCAAATGTTTTCTTAGATGCTATCTTCCTCCTCTTTTACGGCAGCATATGTCTCTTTATCGGTGTACGAAGGAAACTTCCAAACAATGAGCATGAGGCCAAAGCTTAGTGTCCCAATCGCCAACGCAACACCGTTGAAGATGTAGCGGTACCAGACTTTGTCGTACAGAAGACATGCTCCTTGGCCATAACACGTTTGTTGCCACACCACGCAGGCCGAGTCGATGATAGCGCCAAACATATTAGACGCCGGCACAATAACTAATACAAAACGAGGAGACAGAATTTACTGAGCTGTTTTTTTCACTTCAGAAAACTAAATTCAAAAACCCTCGTTAAGGCAGGACATGTCGTATTTTTGCACCATACGATGAAGTTTTGAACATGTACCACATCGGGGCCAAATCAAAATAATGTTACACTACACCCAACTACAGTACAAGTTTCAAAAAATGTAATAATTTTATATTATAAACGTAATTTTTAATATAAAATGTATAATCCTGCAAGTACCAGAATACACTGGTGCCTGCCTTGAATTAACACACACCATCCTTATGCAAACACCTAATATAAAATGTATGCGTACTCACCGATTAGTCCCGTTACATAATGCATCGCCAAAGCTACAGGCCTGTCTTCTGCTGGGACGCATCTGAAAACCAAGACAAAAACCTGTGTTTATAAACACAAATATATGCCCTGCCAGCGTATAATGCCCAAAGCACGTTGGTCAAAATACCAACTCATAACATGTTGGGCAAATTCTTCCAAACATTTGGTCAACATTCAGTAACTTCCTACCAATGTTGGTTAGATTTTGCCCAAGATTGCAGGCAGTTGGTCAGTTTCGTCAAGCTTAGACAATACTGTACTGTCTATAATGACATACTGTCTATAATGACATACTGTCTATAATGACATACTGACAGATGACATCACGTCCGACCCACATACAAGTTTGAATGCGAGTCTTTGTTTAAGTTATGGCGGTCCAACCATTTGTGTTAACCATAATGACGTTGACCTTTGACCTACACGCGTATTGGTCCAACTCATTGGGATTAATTAGGGAATAGCAGTGCGAGGACCCGGTCATTACTGCGTGATAATGACCGGGTTGGGGGATGACCGCTGGTAATGAACCGAGCCGAAGTCCTTTACCAGCGGTCATCCCCCAACCCGGTCATTATCACGCAGAAATAACCGAGCCCTCGCACTGTTATTCCCTTTAATAACTACTTTTTTTTAACGAGAAAAATAGTGAAAATGCTCCAAATTTCGTGACTTTTCTTTCGACGATATTTGCAGTGTTTAGTTTCCATGTTCAGGGGCCATATTTAGGCTTATGCATCATGGGTACCCCGTCTCTTCAATATGTGTTATTACCTATACCTCGAGACCAGACTAACTCACTACTGATGCCCACCGTGCATAGCAACGCGCTAGCGTGTATAGATACAAACATTTTACGCGTACATTTATAGCGCGTATTGTCAAGATTTGACTCGTCCTTGTTACAAGTTACCGTAGAACTGTTGCATTCGGCCAATCATTGGCTTACATGATGCTTGATTAATGCTGGTTCGGGGGACATTTATTCGCTTCTTTTTGGAAGCCGGTCACTACAAAATAATCAATTAGATCAATTATAAGCCATCAACTCTCATAGGTATTTATTAATAAGAGTTATAGACACCGACACAAAATTATATAATGTATGGCGGGAAAACTGACTGCAGACGACATGCACTTTAGCTTTGTCGGCTGGGCATAAAAATATCAATGCATTAATACGGCTAGAGTTGAACAAGAACATAACCTTGCGTGATGAGCTTGCCATAAGACTTACAAGAAAATGTGATTGGGAAAATAGTTACCGAATGACAATATTCAAACGCAAAAGCTGTGCAAATTGAGCAATCAACAAAACCACGGTCAGCACGGCTAGGTATGGTGCATAGGATATGCAGTGACTGCCACAAGCGCCCTCATTTACGTCCAGAAGTGGTCCATATGTATCAGGGTCCATCGTTGTGTTGGTTGGCTGTCCAGCGGCTGATAAGCATGAACAGTCTCCATATTCCTGTGGGTGAATGGACTGAGATAAGTCAAGTTGTTTGCGGTACGTAGCACAATGTGCTAAATTCTCTGTTACGAGTTGTGTGGTACTGGAAACAAACTGGAGGGAACTCGACGTTTCGGGCAGTATGTCAAGTCCGTCGTTATGAGACTGACAGTGAGATCAAAATGGTGAAGCGGGGTAAATGGACATCAGATTAACCCCAGCAGTCATGAATCCTGCAATTTCAATATGATTTTGTACATACTCGGGGAGTTAAGGTTAAGGACCGTTTTAAATCCTTAGCCTAGCTTCGAAGATATAACTTATTTTATTTCACCTCTGCGTAATACAATTTGAACGTTGACCTTATTAGTCCAACAGATTTGGCAGAGTAATGATTCGCGCTGGTTCTTTTCCTCTTTATTCAATGTGGAAGACAGAATCTACGCGTACCTGCTCAGAAGCTCGTTGACATCCTGCGTGGCACGCTGAGAAAAATGTAGTTCCATTGCCATCGCAGACAGGCGAGTACACAGACAAAGAGCATGCACAGTCCGAGTTGCAGGGCGCCTTTAAACCAAGTTGGCTACAAAATAAGCACAAGATTGTATCGTTCGTATAGAACGAAAAAAATCGTCAAACCTAAACTCGGTCGAACATCGTTAAAAAAAACTTCGTCTATTTTTAAATGATACCACCCCGACCCCGACCAATTAATTAAGTTAGTCCACATCGTCTTTGCAATATGGTTACACATACGTGAACGGATACGATTAAGCCAGCAATAGTCCGGTTCCCTAACCTGATAAATGCTCTGTGTTGTCTGAAGTAGGGTCAATGAACCAGACTACAAAGATAACATTTTTGTTCTTGATTTTTCAAGCATACAAACAACAACTAATCCATCTATTTTTTTTTACAAATTACAGCAGAAGCAAATACATACCATCTTTACGCCCAATTGGTAAAGGTTTGCGCACATTGTGCCGCGTTCATTCTGACCTATTCTACCCTAACAAAACACCTAAGGGCAAATGTGCAACTAGACTTGTCCAACATACCCTAGTCCAGCGTATGGCGTGAAAACGCCGACAATGTTTTCATTAGGGCAGCCAATGAACAGATTCGCCGTGAAGCCAACGATGCCAAAAAGCAGTCCGGCGCACGAGAGGGAGACTAACCCTCTGTATTGAATGTTGAATCGTTTGACCAGGGAACCAGCCAGCATACTACCAATGGCGAATGCGGGAGCCAGAAGACAACCTGTAGTAGATGGATTGAATGACAACAAAATGTTCCTCGTTTGGACATTGAAATATGCAAAGCTGTACTCAAACATATAGTGTTAAACTTAACAAACACCACAACTATTTAGTTTATAGTTTTTAGTTTTACATTAGCGGCTTTGGCGCAAAATGTGTTAAACAACACACAACCGTGATCTTTAGCCGAGTGATGTCTACCATGCACGACCCATATTTTCCAAGACCGAATACAAATTGTTGGGAAAAACACTGTTGGGCAATATTATCTGCCCAACATTGATATGAAGTTACCTCAATGTTGGTAACAATTTATCAACTATCGGGAATAATTTGCCCGGGAGTGTCGGCAATACCATGAGCAACCTTGGGCAAAATGCAATTGTCGAACTATTGTGTTTACAGTGCAAGATATATCAACGTATGTACATATTACATTCACTTCATTGAGTTTACCCGTCAGAAGGTCGGCTAGTTGAGTTTCCACCTCAAACTGAACTTCCAGGTACTTAGGAACGAAGAGGCCGTATCCATACACAACGACGATGGCGCTTGCTTGGGACAGGCACGTCAGCATGCAGTCACGGTTTTTCAACACCTTCCAAAACGTCAACAAACTACCTGTTTGGGGATACAATCACGAAATGAATCATTCTACTGACGGTGTGTGGGGGTGGGTTTTTTTTTTTGGGGGGGGGGGGGTAGAAACAAACAAATTCACCCTTTATGAACTTCATGAAATATCAATTTGCATACTGTTACTTGTTAACACGACTCAAAGCTAGACAATTAATACATATACATGGAGCAATAAAATAATGTTGATAGTACATCGGAAGCTCTTGGACCTACAAAACGCCATGGACTACATCGTCACCGCAGACAAAAAATGGTGTTAATAGTGTGTACATAATAATATTCCATAATATAGGCAATCCCATTACTCGGACTGTAACCTTTGCCATCGATCATCAGATAGTTACAAGATAACGAATTTTGCAAACAGCCACCTGCCATATTTAGTCATTAGAATGTGAAAAGGGTACACTACCTCTTGTAGTCTGTCTTTGGGGGGAATTCAGACGGGACGTACACTCGTTTTGGCGGTCATCCTCATCTCCACGTTTCGTGTCTTCGGCGTTGGTACGGGACTTTCTCAACACCCTTGGAAATCCATAGACAAGAACCGCTGGCAACAGATATAAGATCCCAGTAATAAGGTAGCCTAGCCACCAGGCTCCTACCCACACCCTGTCACTGGGTGACACGGGGACGAATGATGAGGGAATTCTGTAGAAGTCTACCCACAGACCAAGCACTGCCGCAGTGACAAAAATGCCTATCGCGGGCGACAGGCCAGTCACAGCAGCCCAGATACCTGATAGAAGAGGAATGGAGATTGAAGTAAAATACAGAAAGCAATAATCTCGGGAAAATAATTATATTCGTTATTAATGGGTTTACCGCAAAACAAACCAGTTGCTATGGTGCACTATTCGGGTCGCTAAATTGTCGTGGTAACTTGTTCGGCGCCGTGCGTGGTAAGAGTTGTTCGGCGTCGTAAGAGTTGTTCGGCGTCGTCGTGCGTGGTAATAGTTGGTCGGCGTGGTAAGAGTTGTTCGGCGTCGTGCGTGGTAGGAATTGTTCGGCGTGGTAAGAGTTATTCGGCGTCGTGCGTGGTAAGGGTTGTTCGGCGTCGCGGTAAGAGTTGTTCGGCGTCGTAACTTGTTCGGCGCCGTGCGTGGTAAGAGTTGTTCGGCGTCGTCGTGCGTGGTAAGAGTTGTTCGGCGTCGTCGTGCGTGGTAAGAGCTGTTCGGCGTCGTGCGTGGTTAGAGTTGGTCGGCGTGGTAAGAGTTGGTCGGCGTCGTCGTGCGTGGTAAGAGCTGTTCGGCGTCGTGCGTGGTTAGAGTTGGTCGGCGTGGTAAGAGTTGGTCGGCGTCACGGTAAGAGTTGTTCGGCGTGGTAAGAGTTGTTCGGCGTGGTAAGAGTTGTTCGGCGTGGTAAAAGTTGTTCGGCGTCGCGGTTAGAGTTGTTCGGCGTCGGGCGTGGTAAGAGTTGTTTGGCGTCGGGCGTGGTAAGAGTTGTTTGGCGTCGGGCGTGGTAAGAGTTGTTTGGCGTCGGGCGTGGTGCGAGTTGTTAGGCGTGGTAAGAGTTGTTAAGACGCCAACAACTCTCACCCCGACGCTCAACAACTCTCACTCCGACACTAAACAACTCTTACCACGCACGACGCCGAACAACTCTCACCCCGACGCTCAACAACTCTCACCCCGACGCTCAACAACTCTCACCCCGACGCTCAACAACTCTCACCCTGACGCTCAACAACTCTCACCCCGACGCTCAACAACTCTCACCCCGACGCTCAACAACTCCCACCCCGACGCTCAACAACTGCGTTTATGTCTGGAACTTGTCCAGGATATGAATCGAGTGGTGCCTAATTAGTCTAAATCGATGTCAAATTTAAATATTTGTGAAATTCAAACATACCTATGTATAAGGCTGTATTTTGTAGAGATGTATTTTCCGAGATGTATGTTTGCGCTGTTGGAAAGACGACCATGATGCATGCACCTTGAAGTACTGTGCCTAAAAGGAGAATGTAGAAAGCAACCTGATTGGGAGACACGGTTTCCGTTATCTCGTTCTCGGAGCAGAGTTCTGATTCCGATTTCGATTCTATGCACAGCTTCTCCACCTGCTGAAACGCATCGGATGTGTCGTTGCTGGTCTCGAAACCTTCTGGAACGTATGGACCTTGAATTAACTGCGGGATGATTGGGATAACAAGCGAAAGGCCGCCCAACAGGGTGGCGACTCCCAGCACATGAGGTCGATGGGTATCCGGCTTGCTGAAGAACAAGATCAGACACGCGCTTCCAATAATGCCGCCCACGCAATAGACTGCCAACAACAGCGCCAGCTGACTGACGCTGAACTGATAGCGGCGTTCAAGGGTGGTAAACGACCCCTGCAACACCCCGCCACCAAAACCATCGGCGAAAAAGAACATGCTGGCAATGACAACGAAGAAGGCCGGCCGTGCAAAGCGTCGAAGAAACGGTGGACTGACGGAGAAGTAGCCGCACTCTAGTACATCTTCGTCTTCGGTAGCAAGCTCGTGCTTGGGTTTTTTAACCTCCATTGTCAACGACATCTGTAAGGAAACAACATGGGCAGTTTTAGCCCTAATAAAACCCTGCCGAATCCAACAGGATTCAACCAGTCGACAATTCTGTTGGACCCTGTTGGATTCAGCAAGCAAGTTATTTTATTCTGAAACGCACTTCAGAATTGCATTCTGTTTGGTTACTGCATGGTAGATAACGCCAAGTTGAATCCAACAGCGAACAAACAAACCAATTGAACCCATGTTGGATTAGGCAGGCTAGTAAATTTTATATGTTAAGGTAAAACTTTGCGAGCTGGACTGTGTTGAATTGAGCAGTAAAGTCACGATAGTGCGGCAGCTATGTGTATAATATCAGAAGGATTGTGCATTTTGTGGTAAAAGCACCAAATTTGGTACAGACATTGCTTAATATATAATTAACAAATTTAGATATTGTGCCAAGCTCAATTTTTTCCTGGGGTCCACAAATAGCAAATCCAAGATGGCCGCCATCCGATTCCGGAATATCTGCAAAATGCCCCAAAATCTCGGGGACAAAATATCTTGCAAACATGAATAAAGTGTCGTTTTCCATATTTCCATGTGTGCTGAATGCATTCCAACCAAAAACGAGTTGATAAAATGCACCAATTTGCGTAAATCCAAGATGGCCGCCGTGCAAAATCGGAATATCTGGGGATATATAACAGATATAACAGATATAACAGATACGCGCCTGTCCCCACACATATCCACCCTGATGTATGGCCCGTTTTGTGTGTTGCAGCAGGGCTGCACAAGTTGGTGGTATGGCATCGATGGACCTGCCTTTGACAGCAAAGATATGTTTTCTTGCAAGGTCAATACTGGTTTCTGTTGAGGTTCTGCCATACACTCACCAGAGTCTTGGGGGTGAAAAAAAACCCATCCCGAGGATGGGAACCACTATGGACACTTGTAATGTTGGATTTAATCATACAATTGACCATTTCATTAGTTTTGGTGCATTTGATCAATTCAATTGGATTCAGCGCGTATGAAAACGTAGAAAACAACACTTTATTCATGTTTCAACGACATTTTGTCACAAAGATATGACATTTTTTTGGTGGCCATCTTGGATTACTGTTGCTTTAACAATATCCTACATAATTTTGGATACCTCCATTGTGTTCCTCGCATGTGAAAACCTATGTGTAGACACCAAAATCATCTCCCCATCTTGATTCTGTCAAAAGTTATTGCCGATTTCCCATTTGGCCGATTTTGCACGGCGGCCATCTTGGATTTACGCAAATTGGTGCATTTTATCAACTCGTTTTTGGTTGGAATGCATTCAGCACACATGGAAATATGAAAAACGACACTTTATTCATGTTTGCAAAATATTTCGTCCCCAAGATTTTGGGGCATTTTTAAGATATTCGGAATCGGATGGCGGCCATCTTGGATTTGCTATTTGTGGTCCCCAGGAAAAAATTGAGCTTGGCACAATATCTAAATTTGTTAATTATATATTAAGCAATGTTTGTACCAAATTTGGTGCTTTTACCACAAAATGCACAATTATTTCACGTATCTGCCGCACTACGAGTCACTGTTAGACTGTTGTATTTAGCAGTCACGTCCTGGAGAACCACTAGGGGGTTAATTGACGTGTTACAACAGTGAAAATATAATGGTATAATATTTTTACTCACTGTTTTTACTCGGTTTTTTCCGATCTTGCAAATAAGATTAAACTGGTGTCATTTACGATTCGGGACACTCTTAAAAAACAAAACAACCTAAACAGCACACCAAGAGGCGGGCTGTGTAGGGGTCCTGTCGATCTGAAATTCAGTCAAAACATATTGGATTCTCTGTTATTTGATGGATTTGTCCCCAGGCACCAGCAGCCGACACTTTGTGTTTGAATGACAGAGATGGATGCCCACACACAAAAATTGTTAAAGACCATAATGCGGTTAGAACTAGAAGTCATTTTGTACTATAGAAGTGTATCAAAGAAAACATAATTTGTTTGGTTAACTTTCAAAGTTGAAAAAACAGCCTGAATTGTTCCGTAGCTTCGGTCCAGTAGTTTTTATTTTAGTGGGCTTTTTATGGAACCATGCTTTTTAATTTGCCCTCGAATACATAGACTCATAGCTCATAGACATATGTCCTTTAACCCATAAAAGTTCCAAATCGCCCAATTTCAATGGGACTTTTGCTATACAGGGTTGTCAACAAAACTGAATGGTTTATTTTCAGTACCTTCCGACCAGAAAAGCTAGTTTGAATAAAGGGGTAATATTTCTTCCTAAACAAATTAAACCAACATTACCCGATTCGGTTAAGTCAGAGGCGTAGCGACTGGAGGGTAGGGTGGGGAGGAGGGAAGTGGGTACTGGGGAGGGGGAGGAGGGGGAGGAGGGAGTGGGGGTGGGGGTGGTCACCTCAGTCGGCAACTTGACCACAACAACTCAGTCGACAAAATGGGACACCAAATTAATAATTTGGTGGCCTATTTGCCGACAGAGGCTTAGACTTGATTTGTATATTTCAGGTAATTCCAGCCACTGTAAGCAGTTTGAGGCAGTTTTAATCTTATTCAAAAGAAGTTCAACATTATTCTTAGAGGTTTTAATTTCAATAACTAAGTATTGATCTTTTGTATTCAAAGGACAATCAGTACTAACATTTTCCACAATGTTGTAATTATATTATATTACAGTCGAACCTTGATATAGCGGCCATCGACGGTGCCGGTTTTCGTGGCCACTATACGCAAGTGGCCACTATAGCAAGACGTACACGTGTACGTTTGTTTATGGTGTAAATCGAGGAGTTTCCTTTGTTCCTCTCGAATATTTCCTTTGTTTGTACTCTAACGTTTTCCGACGGCTCTCATTGGTTTTGTACACGAATCTCAATCGAGGTCGTCCTCGATTCTAACCATAACCCCAATTCACCTTCGTGTCACCAGGTATGTGTTCTCCATTTACACCATAAACAAACGCATGCAGTCGTGAACCACATAACGATCGAGGCTCGATATTGTGTTTTCCTTTATTCCTTTACTATACCCAATCCCCATTGCTTTGCGCTTGCACCGTCGATCGAGGACCGAATTTTTCCATTCATACCGCCGACCGAGGGGCTTTTGTTTCCTTTGTTCTCCTTTGTGTTTATTGTTTGTCCAATTGTATTTATTTATTTTAATCTCAAGGCACATGGATAGGCAATTCACACTTCAAAATGATGAAATAAAACTAAGCACCCACGATCTGACGTTTAATAAAACCATGAACACGTACGTTTACATGTGTCGCGACGACAAAAACTATTTTAGTCTGTGCGCTCGGTACCGTTTTTGTAAAACACGAGTATGAAGTCCAGGAACTAAACAACAGGGGAAATTCTAAAGTCAACAGAGGGCGCACTTCATTTCTGCGGCCGGAGTACACAGGTTTTACGGCAATGCAATTGTACACATTTTATTTTCTGTGGGCTATTAAAGGTTGGCCGCTGGCCACGTTACGCAGTGGCCGCATTAGCAAGACGTGGTTAGGTACGTTTATGCAAGAATCAAACTGGGACCAAGCAAAGGTGGCCAGTGAAGGCAGGTGGCCAGTGAAGGCAGGTGGCCGCTGTATCAAGGTGGCCGCAAAGGCAGGTTTGACTGAGAAACAAAACTGCCAGACCAAACCAAAGCTTAACTTGATCGTAATGCAAATACCCCTATACTTATAATGAATCATTCCTAAGAAGTCAGATGCACTACCATTGGTCCTCTCTATGGAAACGTGTTGCATATGCAAAGTAGCTGCATATATGAATGTTCGGTCACGTACGTTTGAGTCAAGTCGTTAGAACCGGGACATCGTGCGCTAATCGACTGTTGCATGAACGGATGTCGCGCTAGATATACGAACGTTGCACGAATGGCGGCATGCAGATTTTCTATGCATGGCGATATTTGGCGGCGGTGGCTGGCCGACAAAAACCACGACAGTCTAACGACTTGTCATCAAGTCTAATCGAGGCTCTAAATGCCGACCGAGGGAAATATTACACAAAAGCCCTCTTTAACAATTCTCCACCATACTTTATTCATCGTCTATCGTCAGGTGTACATTGACCCCATTTGACCCTAAGTTATTGTGAAACTTAAGAGACTATAGGCAGGTCACTGAAAGTTCAAAGTTTCCACAGAACTATAAATCTGAAATTGTAACCTTGATTGGTGAAATAGGCATGTACGATGTGTAAACTACAGTGAATTGATAAAAGTAGGCGATTTTGCAGTGAACTGTTTAATAGGCGATGATGTCTTGATGTTTATCACATTTTGATCATGATGCCAGTCATCCCCCGCTTCCTTTGCAGGTGCGGATCTAGGATGTATTTTAGACAGGGGGCACACCCGAAACTGGAAAATGCGAGCGCGAAGCGTGGAGTCTGGGACCCGCTTAAGGGCCCCGAAATTGTTGGAATCTATATGCTTTGTGGTGCAATCTGAGGCGATTCCTGGCCTCTTTCCTCTTATTTCTTTAGCAAACGTTTTCAGGATTATATGGAGATAAAATGGAGAATTATGGATATTATAAATATATTATAAATATATAATACATATAAGTTTATATATGAATGTGGGCCACACCCAAAACTGGAACATGCGAGAATATATATAGGCCTATAGCAAAACTGTCGCCAAAAAGATATATTTTACATTTTTGCACAAAAACTGGCCAGGAATCGCCCCAGATTGCACCACAAAGCATATATAATCCAATAGCGGCCACTTGCTTGTTCTGGGGACAAGCTTGCAGCCTTGATCAAGGCTAGCAAGAAACAAAATCTAAAAATAAAAAGAACCGTCAGGTATAAACATATTGTGTAGCTCACCTATTAGCTGTAAACCACTGCCCAAAACCTGCCTCACTTCGGCGACGAAAGCATAGGCCCGCACAGACGAAAAATTGAAGTAGCGTAGCAACTTACGACTATGCAAACTTCAATCTCGACACCATTGAAGCTATAATACTGAACTGGGGAACGGATGGCGAAGCAACTGGTATTTCCTAAAGAACAAGCTTTTGTATTTGCATTCTCATCCGCTCTGCTACCCACATTGTGTAACTGTACCTGCTACTAAAGAGCCCCTGTAGGAAAAAAGAAGAACTCTCGAACTGAATAGCAACTGACTGTACAGTGACCCCGTACCCGGCCCCGCGCAGTAGCCTGTTTAAGGTGTGGCAGGCACAATAGCTAGGAGATATGGCCATTCTGTCATATGAAGCACGAATGTGGTAGAGAAACTTCTCCCCCCCCCCCTCTTTTTTGTGTTGACCATTGTGTTCCCGGAATCTCAGGAATTCTTTTTAGGTTTCAAGGGGGGGATGTGTTAGGTAACAATAGTGTTGAGCGTGTATATGGTATAGAAATAAGAGGGGGGGGGGGGGGGGGGGGGTACCCCTCTGCCACATATCGTGCTGGGTACACCAGAATTGGACGGAGCAGTCTGACTGGTTAATAACCATGATATCTGAAATTTCATGATACATCTTTCAGCCGATGCGCTATAGAAACTACTGCTCTCATGCACACACGCCTGATTATTGATATTTTCGTTTTTACAATATACTCTCGATCGTTTCATCGCATTTGTTCTGATTTCTTCGTGTTCAACGTCAAAATGGAGGTTTTGGAGTGAAGCACCGAAAGAAATATAGGTTCCAATGACCATGGGTTGCGAAAACTCGGGATTTCAAGTGCTCTGAAACCCCAACAAACTAAGGCAATCACTAGTTTTCTTGACGGCAACGACACCTTCGTTAACCTACCGACCGGGTAGCAAATATATTTTTACCATACCTAACTGTACAACACTTAGGTTCTAGGTCTTTTTTTCCTTAAATTAAAAATTTCCTTAATGGAAAAGCGAAGTGACCTACAGCAGGATTCGAACCAGGGATCTTTGATCCATAGCCCATCCCACTATCCACTACACTACGTATAGCAGCTCGACAACAGCTGTTCTTTAAAGTGATTTAATGTAACAAGTTAACTAAATAACAACTATGCTGTGACGTCATGTTTTATTCCGATGAATAAACATAACTTCTCATCCAAACTACTGAATAATCTGCCAGTTAGGTTTGGGAAAAATATATTCGCGACCGGGTACAGGAAATCACTGATATACCCGTTAGCCCCCGAACTGTGAACGAGTTTATTTTTCGGGGTACCTGTAAAACTGCGATAAATCACATTGAACAAAAGAAGTTTTCTTTCTTTGATCCTACCGACACTGACCTCTCCCTTTTAATCCCTCAGCCTAATATGTTGCCCTACACAGCCATTATGTCTCTGAAGAAGATCTTGTTAAGATCGAAATATTAGGCCCTCTTAACTTATTTGATTTGTATATTTCAGGTCATTCCAGCCAGTAAGCAGTTTGAAGCAGTTTTAATCTTATTCAAAGAAGTTTACGATCACAGCTGGCGCAAACTTCATTCTGTTCCTTTACTTGGTCTATGGTAAAACTAGCCTCCGAGGTGAACAGGTGATCCATAGAGAATTCCGTTTTTCTGAGGCAAAATGGAACCAGTCAGTGCGCACCGTTCGGAAAAGTCGTTTCTTTCATTTGCAGCGTATGCACGACAGTCGCAGTTTTGCATATATAATGAGCTTGGAGGGCACATTTTCAAAAAATCATATCGTGAAAACTCAGCCATGTAAACATATAAAAACGTAATAGTATGAACGAGGAATGCTTAATTGTAATAACAAACGTCATGGATGAATTTTTAATTGTTCAGAAATAAGAAATTTCGGACTATAAAAATGAACATCGTTGTACAAAAATAATGGTCTCCGAAAAAGTCCCTTTTGTAGCATTTAACGAAATCGTGCAGACAAACCTTAATCATGTGTGTTTAGGTACATTATTCATCTACTCAACCGCTACTGTTGCTGTTTCTGAATCCACTCGAAACAGTCGGGGGCACCCTAAGTATCCGTCGCCGTCAGCGCGAACATTCTCGGTAAAAAAATCCGCCATTACTCGTTGTTCTAATGTGAGCCCGAACGTGATTGGTCAGAACGTGCATCAAGCGTGCCAACTGACTAATCAGCTTCTACGTAACAAAACGCAAGGCACCCATTTTTGGCACGATTCCTTGCTCGTGTGATGCATTCACGGGGGCTTGTGTTGACAACAAAGCGGTGCCTGACTATTATTCGTCAGTATGGTTTTTGGCAGGGTTTAGCTTCAGTTATGTATCTGTATCTGTATCTAAACGTCTCAGAAACCAAAACTGGCAAAAAACGCAACAGTTAATTGCTAGTTTAGGGATAAATAATGATGGCCTTCTAATCCAATGCTATGAATACAATATTTGACAGTTTTAAAATGAAATCTGTCTTTGTTTGTTTTGTTCCTGAACTCATATATATTTTTTGTTTTTGTTTTATAATACTTAATCTTTTAAGCATTTTTTAGTGAGTTTTACTTTTCCAACGAATGAAAGTTAAATTCGTGACCCTGCCCACCCCGAATCTATTTACTGTGAAATCTCACTTAAAAGCTGGGAATTGCAGTGAGCTCCAAATAAAATATATTAAATATACAAGGAAGAATAAAAACACAAGAATAAACCAAATGACATTGTTCTTTTCTTTTTCGTTTGTAAATAGTACAAAACATTTATTTTAAAGTTTTTCTCAGCTGCATACATACATGACATTTAAAAGTATAACAAAATAATGATATTGCATTTCTGTGCACATGAGATGATCGAGTAATGTGCTACATACAACACTTGGCGGACATAGGCTATTGCTTTAAATGAAAAAATCATAAAACGTTTCAAGTAAAATTAAAACAAAATAAGTGTTGCAGAGTGAACAAAAATACCTGAGTGATCACAAATATGTTTTGTAATATAGTTCATGTTGCTTTTCTAAACTTAAAAGTACCGTTTTTAATATTTTCCATGACAAACTTTCATAATTTTTTATGACAATTTGTCACAAAGATCATCAACAAACATGACAAAATAAATGGCGTCGTAAGAACAAGTAAAAACACAAGGCCTTTCCCCCGACATTTGATGATGACGTCACGTAAGCTAAAACGATACGGCACAAATAATGATTTTTGCAAAATTTTTGGCACTGAAAAAACCATCGACGGCTAAACCTGCAGAAGTATATGTGGTACCAATCGAAAGAACGATCCTTCGTCTATCAGAATATCGACTCCGTTTGTCTCAATCGTGCTCGAAACAGTCGGGGGCACCCTAAGTGTAAAGCTTATCAACGAAAAGTGTAAAACTTAAACCACATTTCAGACGAAGATTCACGTGTAATTGGTCTCTAAAATCTGGTAAAAATGGGTTTATTTTACGAGGAAAATGTTCAAGAAACTTACCACTCCATGCTTGACCCAACACTGCCCTCTTGCTGGGACCTCTAGCCAATGTTTCACATCGTCTCCGAGCGCTCGCGCATTCACGCGAAATCTCGAAGGGTCCGAGAGCGCCGCGCGGCTGCAAATGAAACTAGTGAAATATGCTAATTATCTCGCACTGTGCTCACGGACTGGAACGCCCCACGAATTGTCGAGTAAGGCTAGTTGTACTACACCACAAGATAACGCATTTGATTGTTGTTTTATAACACCCCACCCACAAGTTATGCTTTGTTTTAAATTTATTTAAATCTAAATAGGCCTACATTTAAAATAAACTTCGATGTCAATACAAAATTGGTGGAAAATGACTTTGCTCTTTTCTAAACCACCACATGGGCATACGTTTGCACCCACTTTGGCCGTGCACAGAAAGATAGTAAAAAGAGAAATTCTATGTGACTAGCTCTTGGCCGATCAAGACACAGAATCGGTGGGTGAGGTATTATAATAAAGAGTAGGCCTATGTAAACGTTATAACACATATAGCAAGTGGTACAGACTGCATAATTTGTTGGATACAAATGATCAATTATTAACCAGTTCGCGCCGGAATTATTTTAACATCACCGAGCCGAGGCGCGGGATTATTTTTAACGAAACTCGATCCGAGGCGGGTTCAGGCCGATGGTACCGGGTAGCACACCAACGCACTTCCGGACTTGCTCGCGGCTGGCAGACATTTCCGGCCTTGCTCGTGACGTGTTTATGTGTCATCCGTTTTGAATCTGGAGAAAACCTTGCGTGTATATACGCCCTTCGGCGCGAACTGGTTTTAAAGATCGACAAGGTTAATACATGTAATTATACCGTTACTTCAGTTGTCAGCAATACCTATACCTTTAAAATAATAAGGCGGTATAATTCGGTAGAAACGAAGCCATTTGTCCCAAGTAGTTTAATCTAATATATACACATGACCATGTATAACCGACATCAAGGTTACCACATCAAGTTCTTCTAGATTATGATATACGAAATATATTATAAACCCTTGTACACCGATAGTACACACAGACCCGATAAATCGGAAAATAAAATGTTGTTTTGAAGAGTAAGTAACTAATGTAAGTAACTTTACACACACACAACACAATTTTTTGTCTGGTTTTACGCTTTCGTAAAATAAACAGGGAATTCCACTTTAGGCCCATACAAACGGCGCCGTTCACACGGTCATGTCGTAGTTAGTATCACCGAGGTAAACAAATTTCAAACAAGGCAATTTGGGGGCTTTATTACGTGCGCGCTATGTAGTTAAAACAGCCGTGTGATACCGATCATGCTAAAAGACTTTCTCTAGTAATAAGAAAAAATATTTTCTAACGACAAACACAATATTTACAAAGTTGAAGGACCCCCCCCCCCCCCCCCACCCTTCTCATCTATTATTTATCATCTTTTAAGCATTCGATTTTAACTACCAAATGTTTAGCAAAAAAATATTTTATCATGCTAATCAATAATGTATTTTTCTGACATTTTATTTAATATGTTTAGTTGTTTATGTACAGCGCTTTGAGGCCTTTTAATTAAGATGGAAGACACTTTATGCGTAATTATTATTATTATTATTATTATTATTATTATTATGCGGTCCTGATGCGATCGCTGTTTGGCTTCCAAGGAAAGCCTGCGGAGAATAAAGGACAAAGTTAAACCGCTAGAAGCAATTTGCAAAGACGCAGTGAAAAGATTTTTCTAGATACCAGCGCTGTATAAGTTTTTATTATTATTAGTATTATTATTATTATTATTATTATCCAAAAAGGTTAATAAAGATGAAAAATACCAAAATACATAAAATACCATAACGTTAGTGACCCAGTTCTTGCAATATATCACAAGTTGCTAAATTCTATATCTTTGTCAAACAGACTAAATAGTGTCAAAGATCGTCATATTTTACAACTTACAACAGTATAAAGACGATTGAGATAACCGTGATGTGGACACAGTGGGCGTATTCGAAACCCTGTTCTCGTGTTGAATGAACACGCGAACAGAGTTCCAAATGACAAGGACCAACACGCGAACGGTGTTCGAGGACAGGATTTCTAATCCCCGCTCAGTTAGTGGGGAAGCAGCCGATTAATAACGTCCAGAACAAAGATGGCGGACCTAGACCTCTCCGGAACTGCCCCTTAATTGTTGTGCATAACAATTGGAAGTATTTATTCAGTGCACGAGCAGTAAAAATGATACAAATTTAATTGTACGTGATCATAATTATATTGATATTTGTCAGTTTTTACTGCTATTTGTAGATGTAAATTATTTTGGTAAAATAGTTCATTTGATTTTATTTTTATTAGGAGTTTTAATTCGGGGCTGCCATCTTGAATGATATATTTCACACGCACTTTAGTGTTCGCAATCGGCAACCCAAGAACACCAAGAACACAGGGTTTCGAATACACCCACTGTGTCTGTTTCCCAAGATTTTATTTATTTGGGTTCTTGTCAAATGTTTTCTTAGATGCTATCTTCCTCCTCTTTTACGGCAGCATATGTCTCTTTATCGGTGTACGAAGGAAACTTCCAAACAATGAGCATGAGGCCAAAGCTTAGTGTCCCAATCGCCAACGCAACACCGTTGAAGATGTAGCGGTACCAGACTTTGTCGTACATAAGACATGCTCCTTGGCCATAACACGTTTGTTGCCACACCACGCAGGCCGAGTCGATGATAGCGCCAAACATATTAGACGCCGGCACAATAACTAATACAAAACGAGGAGACAGAATTTACTGAGCTGTTTTTTTCACTTCAGAAAACCAAATTCAAAAACCCTCGTTAAGGCAGGACATGTCGTATTTTTGCACCATACGATGAAGTTTTGAACATGTACCACATCGGGGCCAAATCAAAATAATGTTACACTACACCCAACTACAGTACAAGTTTCAAACAAATGTAATAATTTTATATTATAAACGTAATTTTTAATATAAAATGTATAATCCTGCAAGTACCAGAATACACCATCCTTATGCAAACACCTAATATAAAATATATGCGTACTCACCGATTAGTCCCGTTGCATAATGCATCGCCAAAGCTACAGGCCTGTCTTCTGCTGGGACGCATCTGAAAACCAAGACAAAAACATGTGTTTATAAACACAAATATGCCCTGCCAGCGTATAATGCCCAAAGCACGTTGGTCAAAATACCAACTCATAACATGTTGGGCAAATTCTTCCAAACATTTGGTCAACATTCAGTAACTTCCTACCAATGTTGGTTAGATTTTGCCCAAGATTGCAGGCAGTTGGTCAGTTTCGTCAAGCTTAGACAATACTGTACTGTCTATAATGACATACTGTCTATAATGACATACTGACAGATGACATCACGTCCGACCCACATACAAGTTTGAATGCGAGTCTTTGTTTAAGTTATGGCGGTCCAACCATTTTGTGTTAACCATAATGACGTTGACCTTTGACCTACACGCGTATTGGTCCAACTCATTGGGATTAATTAGGGAATAGCAGTGCGAGGACCCGGTCATTACTGCGTGATAATGACCGGGTTGGGGGATGACCGCTGGTAATGAACCGAGCCGAAGTCCTTTACCAGCGGTCATCCCCCAACCCGGTCATTATCACGCAGAAATAACCGAGCCCTCGCACTGTTATTCCCTTTAATAACTACTTTTTTTTAACGAGAAAAATAGTGAAAATGCTCCAAATTTCGTGACTTTTCTTTCGACGATATTTGCAGTGTTTAGTTTCCATGTCAGGGGCCATATTTAGGCTTATGCATCATGGGTACCCCGTCTCTTCAATATGTGTTATTACCTATACCTCGAGACCAGACTAACTCACTACTGATGCCCACCGTGCATATAGCAACGCGCTAGCGTGTATATATACAAACATTCTACGCGTACATTTATAGCGCGTATTGTCAAGATTTGACTCGTCCTTGTTACAAGTTACCGTAGAACTGTTGCATTGGGCCAATCATTGGCTTACATGATGCTTGATTAATGCTGGTTCGGGGGACATTTATTCGCTTCTTTTTGGAAGCCGGTCACTACAAAATAATCAATTAGATCAATTAGAAGCCTTCAACTCTCATAGGTATTTATTAATAAGAGTTATAGACACCGACACAAAATTATATAATGTAGGCCTATGGCGGGAAAACTGACTGCGGACGACATGCATTTGCATTAATACGGTTAGAGTTGAACAAGAACATAACCTTGCGTGATGAGCTTGCCATAAGACTTACAAGAAAATGTGATTGGGAAAATAGTTACCGAATGACAATATTCAAACGCAAAAGCTGTGCAAATTGAGCAATCAACAAAACCAAGGTCAGCACGGCTAGGTATGGTGCATAGGATATGCAGTGACTGCCACAAGCGCCCTCATTTACGTCCAGAAGTGGTCCATATGTATCAGGGTCCATCGTTGTGTTGGTTGGCTGTCCAGCGGCTGATAAGCATGAACAGTCTCCATATTCCTGTGGGTGAATGGACTGAGATAAGTCAAGTTGTTTGCGGTACGTAGCACAATGTGCTAAATTCTCTGTTACGAGTTGTGTGGTACTGGAAACAAACTGGAGGGAACTCGACGTTTCGGGCAGTATGTCAAGTCCGTCGTTATGAGACTGACAGTGAGATCAAAATGGTGAAGCGGGGTAAATGGACATCAGATTAACCCCAGCAGTCATGAATCCTGCAATTTCAATATGATTTTGTACATACTCGGGGAGTTAAGGTTAATGACCGTTTTAAATCCTTAGCCTAGCTTCGAAGATATAACTTATTTTATTTCACCTCTGCGTAATACAATTTGAACGTTGACCTTATTAGTCCAACAGATTTGGCAGAGTAATGATTTGCGCTGGTTCTTTTCCTCTTTATTCAATGTGGGAAACAGAATCTACGCGTACCTGCTCAGAAGCTCGTTGACATCCTGCGTGGCACGCTGAGAAAAAGGTAGTTCCATTGCCATCGCAGACAGGCGAGTACACAGACAAAGAGCATGCACAGTCCGAGTTGCAGGGCGCCTTTAAACCAAGTTGGCTACAAAATAAGCAGAAGATTGTATCGTTCGTATAGAACGAAAAAAAATCGTCAAACCTAAACACGGTCGAACATCGTTAAAAAAAATTCGACTATTTTTAAATGATACCACCCCGACCCCGACCAATTAATTAAGTTAGTCCACATTGTCTTTGCAATATGGTTACACATACGTGAACGGATACGATTAAGCCAGCAATAGTCCGGTTCCCTAACCTGATAAATGCTCTGTGTTGTCTGAAGTAGGGTCAATGAACCAGACTACAAAGATAACATTTTTGTTCTTGATTTTTCAAGCATACAAACACAACAACTAATCCATCTATTTTTTTTTACAAATTACAGCAGAAGCAAATACATACCATCTTTACGCCCAATTGGTAAAGGTTTGCGCACATTGTGCCGCGTTCATTTTGACCTATTCTACCCTAACAAAACACCTAAGGGCAAATGTGCAACTAGACTTGTCAAACATACCCTAGTCCAACATACCCTAGTCCAGCGTATGGCGTGAAAACGCCGACAATGTTTTCATTAGGGCAGCCAATGAACAGATTCGCCGTGAAGCCAACGATGCCAAAAAGCAGTCCGGCGCACGAGAGGGAGACTAACCCTCTGTATTGAATGTTGAATCGTTTGACCAGGGAACCAGCCAGCATACTACCAATGGCAAATGCGGGAGCCAGAAGACAACCTGTAGTAGATGGATTGAATGACAACAAAATGTTCCTCGTTTGGACATTGAAATATGCAAAGCTGTACTCAAACATAGAGTGTTAAACTTAACAAACACCACAACTATTTAGTTTATAGTTTTTAGTTTTACATTAGCGGCTTTGGCGCAAAATGTGTTAAACAACACACAACCGTGATCTTTAGCCGAGTGATGTCTACCATGCACGACCCATATTTTCCAAGACCGAATACAAATTGTTGGGAAAAACACTGTTGGGCAATATTATCTGCCCAACATTGATATGAAGTTACCTCAATGTTGGTAACAATTTATCAACTATCGGGAATAATTTGCCCGGGAGTGTCGGCAATACCATGAGCAACCTTGGGCAAAATGCAATTGTCGAACTATTGTGTTTACAGTGCAAGATATATCAACGTATGTACATATTACATTCACTTCATTGAGTTTACCCGTCAGAAGGTCGGCTAGTTGAGTTTCCACCTCAAACTGAACTTCCAGGTACTTAGGAACGAAGAGGCCGTATCCATACACAACGACGATGGCGCTTGCTTGGGACAGGCACGTCAGCATGCAGTCACGGTTTTTCAACACCTTCCAAAACGTCAACAAACTACCTGTTTGGGGATACAATCACGAAATGAATCACTCTACTGACGGTGTGTGGGGGTGTTTGGGGTTTTTTTTTTTGGGGGGGGGGGGTAGAAACAAACAAATTCACCCTTTACGAACTTCATGAAATATCAATTTGCATACTGTTACTTGTTAACACGACTCAAAGCTAGACAATTAATACATATACATGGAGCAATAAAATAATGTTGATAGTACATCGGAAGCTCTTGGACCTACAAAACGCCATGGACTACATCGTCACCGCAGACCAAAAAATGGTGTTAATAGTGTGTACATAATAATATTCCATAATATAGGCAATCCCATTACTCGGACTGTAACCTTTGCCATCGATCATCAGATAGTTAAAAGATAACGAATTTTGCAAACAGCCACCTGCCATATTTAGTCATTAGAATGTGAAAAGGGTACACTACCTCTTGTAGTCTGTCTTTGGGGGGAATTCAGACGGGACGTACACTCGTTTTGGCGGTCATCCTCATCTCCACGTTTCGTGTCTTCGGCGTTGGTACGGGACTTTCTCAACACCCTTGGAAATCCATAGACAAGAACCGCTGGCAACAGATATAAGATCCCAGTAATAAGGTAGCCTAGCCACCAGGCTCCTACCCACACCCTGTCACTGGGTGACACGGGGACGAATGATGAGGGAATTCTGTAGAAGTCTACCCACAGACCAAGCACTGCCGCAGTGACAAAAATGCCTATCGCGGGCGACAGGCCAGTCACAGCAGCCCAGATACCTGATAGAAGAGGAATGGAGATTGAAGTAAAATACAGAAAGCAATAATCTCGGGAAAATAATTATATTCGTTATTAATGGGTTTACCGCAAAACAAACCAGTTGCTATGGTGCACTATTCGGGTCGCTAAATTGTCGTGGTAACTTGTTCGGCGCCGTGCGTGGTAAGAGTTGTTCGGCGTCGTAAGAGTTGTTCGGCGTCGTCGTGCGTGGTAATAGTTGGTCGGCGTGGTAAGAGTTGTTCGGCGTCGTGCGTGGTAGGAATTGTTCGGCGTGGTAAGAGTTATTCGGCGTCGTGCGTGGTAAGGGTTGTTCGGCGTCGCGGTAAGAGTTGTTCGGCTTCGTAACTTGTTCGGCGCCGTGCGTGGTAAGAGTTGTTCGGCGTCGTCGTGCGTGGTAAGAGTTGTTCGGCGTCGTCGTGCGTGGTAAGAGTTGTTCGGCGTCGTCGTGCGTGGTAAGAGCTGTTCGGCGTCGTGCGTGGTTAGAGTTGGTCGGCGTGGTAAGAGTTGGTCGGCGTCGTCGTGCGTGGTAAGAGCTGTTCGGCGTCGTGCGTGGTTAGAGTTGGTCGGCGTGGTAAGAGTTGGTCGGCGTCACGGTAATAGTTGTTCGGCGTGGTAAGAGTTGTTCGGCGTGGTAAAAGTTGTTCGGCGTCGCGGTTAGAGTTGTTCGGCGTCGGGCGTGGTAAGAGTTGTTTGGCGTCGGGCGTGGTAAGAGTTGTTTGGCGTCGGGCGTGGTAAGAGTTGTTTGGCGTCGGGCGTGGTGCGAGTTGTTAGGCGTGGTAAGAGTTGTTAAGACGCCAACAACTCTCACCCCGACGCTCAACAACTCTCACTCCGACACTAAACAACTCTTACCACGCACGACGCCGAACAACTCTCACCCCGACGCTCAACAACTCTCACCCCGACGCTCAACAACTCTCACCCCGACGCTCAACAACTCTCACCCCGACGCTCAACAACTCTCACCCCGACGCTCAACAACTCTCACCCCGACGCTCAACAACTCCCACCCCGACGCTCAACAACTGCGTTTATGTCTGGAACTTGTCCAGGATATGAATCGAGTGGTGCCTAATTAGTCTAAATCGATGTCAAATTTAAATATTTGTGAAATTCAAACATACCTATGTATAAGGCTGTATTTTGTAGAGATGTATTTTCCGAGATGTATGTTTGCGCTGTTGGAAAGACGACCATGATGCATGCACCTTGAAGTACTGTGCCTAAAAGGAGAATGTAGAAAGCAACCTGATTGGGAGACACGGTTTCCGTTATCTCGTTCTCGGAGCAGAGTTCTGATTCCGATTTCGATTCTATGCACAGCTTCTCCACCTGCTGAAACGCATCGGATGTGTCGTTGCTGGTCTCGAAACCTTCTGGAACGTATGGACCTTGAATTAACTGCGGGATGATTGGGATAACAAGCGAAAGGCCGCCCAACAGGGTGGCGACTCCCAGCACATGAGGTCGATGGGTATCCGGCTTGCTGAAGAACAAGATCAGACACGCGCTTCCAATAATGCCGCCCACGCAATAGACTGCCAACAACAGCGCCAGCTGACTGACGCTGAACTGATAGCGGCGTTCAAGGGTGGTAAACGACCCCTGCAACACCCCGCCACCAAAACCATCGGCGAAAAAGAACATGCTGGCAATGACAACGAAGAAGGCCGGCCGTGCAAAGCGTCGAAGAAACGGTGGACTGACGGAGAAGTAGCCGCACTCTAGTACATCTTCGTCTTCGGTAGCAAGCTCGTGCTTGGGTTTTTTAACCTCCATTGTCAACGACATCTGTAAGGAAACAACATGGGCAGTTTTAGCCCTAATAAAACCCTGCCGAATCCAACAGGATTCAACCAGTCGACAATTCTGTTGGGCCCTGTTGGATTCAGCAAGCAACTAGTTATTTTATTCTGAAATGCACTTCAGAATTGCATTCTGTTTGGTTACTGCATGGTAGATAACGCCAAGTTGAATCCAACAGCGAACAAACAAACCAATTGAACCCATGTTGGATTAGGCAGGCTAGTAAATTGTATATGTTAAGGTAAAACTTTGCGAGCTGGACTGTGTTGAATTGAGCAGTAAAGTCACGATAGTGCGGCAGCTATGTGTATAATATCAGAAGGATTGTGCATTTTGTGGTAAAAGCACCAAATTTGGTACAGACATTGCTTAATATATAATTAACAAATTTAGATATTGTGCCAAGCTCAATTTTTTCCTGGGGACCACAAATAGCATTTCCAAGATGGCCGCCATCCGATTCCGGAATATCTGCAAAATGCCCCAAAATCTCGGGGACAAAATATCTTGCAAACATGAATAAAGTGTCGTTTTCCATATTTCCATGTGTGCTGAATGCATTCCAACCAAAAACGAGTTGATAAAATGCACCAATTTGCGTAAATCCAAGATGGCCGCCGTGCAAAATCGGAATATCTGGGGATATATAACAGATATAACAGATACGCGCCTGTCCCCACACATATCCACCCTGATGTATGGCCCGTTTTGTGTGTTGCAGCAGGGCTGCACGAGTTGGTGGTATGGCATCGATGGACCTGCCTTTGACAGCAAAGATATGTTTTCTTGCAAGGTCAACACTGGTTTCTGTTGAGGTTCTGCCATACACTCACCAGAGTCTTGGGGGTGAAAAAAAAACCATCCCGAGGATGGGAACCACTATGGACACTTGTAATGTTGGATTTAATCATACAATTGACCATTTCATTAGTTTTGGTGCATTTAATCAATTCAATTGGATTCAGCGCGTATGAAAACATAGAAAACAACACTTTATTCATGTTTCAACGACATTTTGTCACAAAGATATGACATTTTTTTGGTGGCCATCTTGGATTACTGTTGCTTTAACAATATCCTACATAATTTTGGATACCTCCATTGTGTTCCTCGCATGTGAAAACCTATGTGTAGACACCAAAATCATCTCCCCATCTTGATTCTGTCAAATTTAAGTTATTGCCGATTTCCCATTTGGCCGATTTTGCACGGCGGCCATCTTGGTTTTACGCAAATTGGTGCATTTTATCAACTCGTTTTTGGTTGGAATGCATTCAGCACACATGGAAATATGAAAAACGACACTTTATTCATGTTTGCAAAATATTTTGTCCCCAAGATTTTGGGGCATTTTTAAGATATTCGGAATCGGATGGCGGCCATCTTGGATTTGCTATTTGTGGTCCCCAGGAAAAAAATTGAGCTTGGCACAATATCTAAATTTGTTAATTATATATTAAGCAATGTTTGTACCAAATTTGGTGCTTTTACCACAAAATGCACAATTATTTCACGTATCTGCCGCACTACGAGTCACTGTTAGACTGTTGTATTTAGCAGTCACGTCCTGGAGAACCACTAGGGGGTTAATTAACGTGTTACAACAGTGAAAATATAATGGTATAATATTTTTACTCACTGTTTTTACTCGGTTTTTTCCGATCTTGCAAATAAGATTAAACTGGTGTCATTTACGATTCGGGACACTCTTAAAAAACAAAACAACCTAAACAGCACACCAAGAGGCGGGCTGTGTAGGGGTCCTGTCGATCTGAAATTCAGTCAAAACATATTGGATTCTCTGTTATTTGATGGATTTATCCCCAGGCACCAGCAGCCGACACTTTGTGTTTGAATGACAGAGATGGATGCCCACACACAAAAATTGTTAAAGACCATAATGCGGTTAGAACTAGAAGTCATTTTGTACTATAGAAGTGTATCAAAGAAAACATAATTTGTTTGGTTAACTTTCAAAGTTGAAAAAACAGCCTGAATTGTTCCGTAGCTTCGGTCCAGTAGTTTTTATTTTAGTGGGCTTTTTATGGAACCATGCTTTTTAATTTGCCCTCGAATACATAGACTCATAGCTCATAGACATATGTCCTTTAACCCATAAAAGTTCCAAATCGCCCAATTTCAATGGGACTTTTGCTATACAGGGTTGTCAACAAAACTGAATGGTTTATTTTCAGTACCTTCCGACCAGAAAAGCTAGTTTGAATAAAGGGGTAATATTTCTTCCTAAACAAATTAAACCAACATTACCCGATTCGGTTAAGTCAGAGGCGTAGCGACTGGAGGGTAGGGTGGGGAGGAGGGAAGTGGGTACTGGGGAGGGGGAGGAGGGGGAGGAGGGAGTGGGGGTGGTCACCTCAGTCGGCAACTTGACCACAACAACTCAGTCGACAAAATGGGACACCAAATTAATAATTTGGTGGCCTATTTGCCGACAGAGGCTTAGACTTGATTTGTATATTTCAGGTAATTCCAGCCACTGTAAGCAGTTTGAGGCAGTTTTAATCTTATTCAAAAGAAGTTCAACATTATTCTTAGAGGTTTTAATTTCAATAACTAAGTATTGATCTTTTGTATTCAAAGGACAATCAGTACTAACATTTTCCACAATGTTGTAATTATATTATATTACAGTCGAACCTTGATATAGCGGCCATCGACGGTGCCGGTTTTCGTGGCCACTATACGCAAGTGGCCACTATAGCAAGACGTACACGTGTACGTTTGTTTATGGTGTAAATCGAGGAGTTTCCTTTGTTCCTCTCGAATATTTCCTTTGTTTGTACTCTAACGTTTTCCGACGGCTCTCATTGGTTTTGTACACGAATCTCAATCGAGGTCGTCCTCGATTCTAACCATAACCCCAATTCACCTTCGTGTCACCAGGTATGTGTTCTCCATTTACACCATAAACAAACGCATGCAGTCGTGAACCACATAACGATCGAGGCTCGATATTGTGTTTTCCTTTATTCCTTTACTATACCCAATCCCCATTGCTTTGCGCTTGCACCGTCGATCGAGGACCGAATTTTTCCATTCATACCGCCGACCGAGGGGCTTTTGTTTCCTTTGTTCTCCTTTGTGTTTATTGTTTGTCCAATTGTATTTATTTATTTTAATCTCAAGGCACATGGATAGGCAATTCACACTTCAAAATGATGAAATAAAACTAAGCACCCACGATCTGACGTTTAATAAAACCATGAACACGTACGTTTACATGTGTCGCGACGACAAAAACTATTTTAGTCTGTGCGCTCGGTACCGTTTTTGTAAAACACGAGTATGAAGTCCAGGAACTAAACAACAGGGGAAATTCTAAAGTCAACAGAGGGCGCACTTCATTTCTGCGGCCGGAGTACACAGGTTTTACGGCAATGCAATTGTACACATTTTATTTTCTGTGGGCTATTAAAGGTTGGCCGCTGGCCGCGTTACGCAGTGGCCGCATTAGCAAGACGTGGTTAGGTACGTTTATGCAAGAATCAAACTGGGACCAAGCAAAGGTGGCCAGTGAAGGCAGGTGGCCAGTGAAGGCAGGTGGCCGCTGTATCAAGGTGGCCGCAAAGGCAGGTTTGACTGAGAAGCAAAACTGCCAGACCAAACCAAAGCTTAACTTGATCGTAATGCAAATACCCCTATACTTATAATGAATCATTCCTAAGAAGTCAGATGCACTACCATTGGTCCTCTCTATGGAAACGTGTTGCATATGCAAAGTAGCTGCATATATGAATGTTCGGTCACGTACGTTTGAGTCAAGTCGTTAGAACCGGGACATCGTGCGCTAATCGACTGTTGCATGAACGGATGTCGCGCTAGATATACGAACGTTGCACGAATGGCGGCATGCAGATTTTCTATGCATGGCGATATTTGGCGGCGGTGGCTGGCCGACAAAAACCACGACAGTCTAACGACTTGTCATCAAGTCTAATCGAGGCTCTAAATGCCGACCGAGGGAAATATTACACAAAAGCCCTCTTTAACAATTCTCCACCATACTTTATTCATCGTCTATCGTCAGGTGTACATTGACCCCATTTGACCCTAAGTTATTGTAAAACTTAAGAGACTATAGGCAGGTCACTGAAAGTTCAAAGTTTCCACAGAACTATACATCTGAAATTGTAACCTTGATTGGTGAAATAGGCATGTACGATGTGTAAACTACAGTGAATTGATAAAAGTAGGCGATTTTGCAGTGAACTGTTTAATAGGCGATGATGTCTTGATGTTTATCACATTTTGAACATGATGCCAGTCATCCCCCGCTCCCTTTGCAGGTGCGGATCTAGGATGTATTTTAGACAGGGGGCACACCCGAAACTGGAAAATGCGAGCGCGAAGCGTGGAGTCTGGGACCCGCTTAAGGGCCCCGAAATTGTTGGAATCTATATGCTTTGTGGTGCAATCTGAGGCGATTCCTGGCCTCTTTCCTCTTATTTCTTTAGCAAACGTTTTCAGGATTATATGGAGATAAAATGGAGAATTATGAATATTATAAATATATTATAAATATATAATACATATAAGTTTATATATGAATGTGGGCCACACCCAAAACTGGAACATGCGAGAATATATATAGGCCTATAGCAAAACTGTCGCCAAAAAGATATATTTTTTCATTTTTGCACAAAAACTGGCCAGGAATCGCCCCAGATTGCACCACAAAGCATATATAATCCAATAGCGGCCACTTGCTTGTTCTGGGGACAAGCTTGCAGCCTTGATCAAGGCTAGCAAGAAACAAAATCTAAAAATAAAAGGAACCGTCAGGTATAAACATATTGTGTAGCTCACCTATTAGCTGTAAACCACTGCCCAAAACCTGCCTCACTTCGGCGACGAAAGCATAGGCCCGCACAGACGAAAAATTGAAGTAGCGTAGCAACCTACGACTATGCAAACTTCAATCTCGACACCATTTGAAGCTATAATACTGAACTGGGGAACGGATGGCGAAGCAACTGGTATTTCCTAAAGAACAAGCTTTTGTATTTGCATTCTCATCCGCTCTGCTACCCACATTGTGTAACTGTACCTGCTACTAAAGAGCCCCTGTAGGAAAAAAGAAGAACTCTCGAACTGAATAGCAACTGACTGTACAGTGACCCCGTACCCGGCCCCGCGCAGCAGCCTGTTTAAGGTGTGGCAGGCACAATAGCTAGGAGATATGGCCATTCTGTCATATGAAGCACGAATGTGGTAGAGAAACTTCCCCCGCCCCCCCACCCCCCCAGCCCCCCCACCCCCCCAGCCCCCGCCCCCCCACCCCCCCGCCCCCCCACCCCCCCGCCCCCCCCACCCCCCCGCCCCCCCACCCCCCCACCCCCCACCCCCCCCCCCGCCCCCCCCCCCCCCCCCCGCCCCCCCCCCCCGCCCCCCCCCCCCCCCGCCCCCCCCCCCCCCCCCCCCGCCCCCCCCCCACCCCCCTCCCCCCTCTTTTTTGTGTTGACCATTGTGTTCCCGGAATCTCAGGAATTCTTTTTAGGTTTCAAGGGGGGATGTGTTAGGTAACAATAGTGTTGAGCGTGTATATGGTATAGAAATAAGAGGGGGGGGGTACCCCTCTGCCACATATCGTGCTGGGTACACCAGAATTGGACGGAGCAGTCTGACTGGTTAATAACCATGATATCTGAAATTTCATGATACATCTTTCAGCCGATGCGCTATAGAAACTACTGCTCTCATGCACACACGCCTGATTATTGATATTTTCGTTTTTACAATATACCCTCGATCGTTTCATCGCATTTGTTCTGATTTCTTCGTGTTCAACGTCAAAATGGAGGTTTTGGAGTGAAGCACCGAAAGAAATATAGGTTCCAATGACCATGGGTTGCGAAAACTCGGGATTTCAAGTGCTCTGAAACCCCAACAAACTAAGGCAATCACTAGTTTTCTTGACGGCAACGACACCTTCGTTATGCCCCTATTCCACACAGACCACGAATCCCACGAACTGCCACGAATTGATAAATTGTAGGATTCGTAAGGATTCCTCGAATATTGAACATTTGTTGTCCAAATCGTGACGCTCTAAGATTCTGTTACGATACAGGTACGATAGAGTTACGAATATTCGTGGGATTCGGCTCGAATCGCTCAAATATTGTCAAGGAGTCGCTACGATTTACAAGAATAGATTACGAATACTTCACGAACGTAAGGAATCAGTTACGAATCAGTTAAGAATATGCCGAATGCATCTACGAATCAGGTACGATTAAAATTGAATTCGTGACTAGTCTTGACAATTCGTGGGATTTTTCCTCAAGATAGGTATACAAAGGCTCTCATCCCTGCTTGGGCATCAGTTCCAAAATGGATGTTCAACGTACCTGCTTCGGTGTGTATTCGTGGGACTCGTGACAGATTCGTAGCTGATTCGTGGTCAAGCCACGAATTCACGAATCCCCGAATGAGTTAAGAATACCTACGAATGCCCACGAATATATTACGATTCAGGTACGATGCCTAAGTATGCACTACGAATTTGTTACGAATTAACTACGATTGTTTTGAATCGGGAGTTCGTGGCCAACATTTTGAACGGCTCAAAACTTTTGCCACGAATTCCAGATCACTTAAGAATTGAAAGAACTGACTACGGATAAATACGAATCAGTTAAGAACTTCACGAACTGATTACGATTCAATTACGAATCCTAAAATGTATCAATTCTTGGCGGTTCGTGGGATTTGTGGTCTGTGTGGAATAGGGGCATATACCTACCGACCGGGTAGCGAATATATTTTTCCCATACCTAACTGTACAACACTTAGGTTCTAGGTCTTTTTTTCCTTAAATTAAAAATTTCCTTAATGGAAAAGCGAAGTGACCTACAGCAGGATTCGAACCAGGAATCTTTGATCCATAGCCCATCCCACTATCCACTACACTACGTATAGCAGCTCGACAACAGCTGTTCTTTAAAGTGATTTAATGTAACAAGTTAACTAAATAACAACTATGCTGTGACGTCATGTTTTATTCCGATGAATAAACATAACTTCTCATCCAAACTACTGAATAATCTGCCAGTTAGGTTTGGGAAAAATATATTCGCGACCGGGTACAGGAAATCACTGATATACCCGTTAGCCCCCGAACTGTGAACGAGTTTATTTTTCGGGGTACCAGTAAAACTGCGATAAATCACATTGAACAAAATATTATTTTTTTCTTTGATCCTACCGACACTGACCTCTCCCTTTTAATCCCTCAGCCTAATATGTTGCCCTACACAGCCATTATGTCTCTGAAGAAGATCTTGTTAAGATCGAAATATTAGGCCCTCTTAACTTATTTGATTTGTATATTTCAGGTCATTCCAGCCAGTAAGCAGTTTGAAGCAGTTTTAATCTTATTCAAAGAAGTTTACGATCACAGCTGGCGCAAACTTCATTCTGTTCCTTTACTTGGTCTATGGTAAAACTAGCCTCCGAGGTGAACAGGTGATCCATAGAGAATTCCGTTTTTCTGAGGCAAAATGGAACGCCCCACGAATTGTCGAGTGAGGCTAGTTGTACTACACCACAAGATAACGCATTTGATTTTTGTTTTATAACACCCCACCCACAAGTTATGCTTTCTTTTAAAATTGTTAATTGATTTAAATCTAAATAGGCCTACATTTAAAATGAACTTCGATGTCAATACAAAATTGGTGGAAAATGACTTTGCTCTTTTCTAAACCACCACATGGGCATACGTTTGCACCCACTTTGGCCGTGCACAGAAAGATAGTAAAAAGAGAAATTCTATGTGACTAGCTCTTGGCCGATCAAGACACAGAATCGGTGGGTGAGGTATTATAATAAAGAGGTGTAGGGTACGTGCAGGTAATATGAGACTGCAGGTAATATGGGACGCATGAATTAAATTCGGCGCCTATTTAACTATAAAGCTTCAGAGACAAGAAATAGCGCTCTCAATAGTTGCGATAACTCATTGCCATCGCTGCCAACATGGCTAATTTGTTCGGGAACGGAGATCTCGGTGAAGAAATAATCAAAATTTGACAATGTATGTTAAGTTGACAGTATTGTTTTTGCTCTGATCTAAAAATAGATATTTCATGGAATGTACTGATATTAAAAACTGACCAGAGGGTGAGCTGAATTCTTGACATATTTAGGATGCTTATGAAGTGTTTTGATTGTATTGAAGGTGTGGGGTCCTGTGTATAATTGTTTTAGGATTTATTATGCATTTAATGGGAGCTCCGGGAGCGCAACAAGGTGCAGGTAATATGGGACGCGATAGATGTGATAGAGCGGAATGAAATTGCATTTGAAAATTATATTATCATATACAAATTACCATACGTCCCATATTACCTGCACTGCAGGTAATATGGGACCTTTGGTGATGACGTCATAATTTGAATGTAACTGTCATAAATGGATACAACATGGTTTAAATTATCATCATCAAAAGGAAGGGTAGTTGTTACTGATTCCAATAACCAATGTTTCTTTAGAATGATTTTATCTATCTTTATGCAAATTATGCAAATGAGCTTAATGGGCCCATATTACCTGCACCTACCCTATGTAAACGTTATAACACATATAGCAAGTGGTACAGACTGCATAATTTGTTGGATAGAAATGATCAATTATTAACCAGTTCGCGCCGGAATTATTTTAACATCACCGAGCCGAGGCGCGGGATTATTTTTAACGAAACTCGATCCGAGGCGGGTTCAGGCCGATGGTACCGGAAAGCACACCAACGCACTTCCGGACTTGCTCGCGGCTGACAGACATTTCCGGCCTTGCTCGTGACGTGTTTATGTGTCATCCGTTTTGAATCTGGAGAAAACCTTGCGTGTATATACGCCCTTCGGCGCGAACTGGTTTTAAAGATCGACAAGGTTAATACATGTAATTATACCGTTACTTCAGTTGTCAACAATACCTATACCTTTAAAATAATAAGGCGGTATAATTCGGTAGAAACGAAGCCATTTGTCCCAAGTAGTTTAATCTAATATATACACATGACCATGTATAACCGACATCAAGGTTACCACATCAAGTTCTTCTAGATTATGATATACGAAATATATTATAAACCCTTGTACACCGATAGTACACACAGACCCGATAAATCGGAAAATAAAATGTTGTTTTGAAGAGTAAGTAACTAATGTAAGTAACTTTACACACACACAACACAATTTGTTGTCTGGTTTTACGCTTTCGTAAAATAAACAGGGAATTCCACTTTAGGCCCAGTATACAAACGGCGCCGTTCACACGGTCATGTCGTAGTTAGTATCACCGAGGTAAACAAATTTCAAACAAGGCAATTTGGGGGCTTTATTACGTGCGCGCTATGTAGTTAAAACAGCCGTGTGATACCGATCATGCTAAAAGACTTTCTCTAGTAATAAGAAACAATATTTTCTAACGACAAACACAATATTTACAAATTCTCATCTAATATTTATCATCTTTTAAGCATTCGATTTTAACTACCAAATGTTTAGCAAAAAAATATGTTATCATGCTAATCAATAATGTATTTTTCTGACATTTTATTTAATATGTTTAGTTGTTTATGTACAGCGCTTTGAGGCCTTTTAATTAAGATGGAAGACACTTTATGAGTAATTATTATTATTATTATTATTGTTATTATTATTATTATGCGGTCCTGATGCGATCGCTGTTTGGCTTCCAAGGAAAGCCTGCGGAGAATAAAGGACAAAGTTAAACCGCTAGAAGCAATTTGCAAAGACGCAGTGAAAAGATTTTTCTAGATACCAGCGCTGTATAAGTTTTTATTATTATTAGTATTATTATTATTATTATTATTATCCAAAAAGGTTAATAAAGATGAAAAATACCAAAATACATAAAATACCATAAACGTTAGTGACCCAGTTCTTGCAATATATCACAAGGTGCTAAATACTATATCTATGTCCAAACAGACTAAATAGTGTCAAAGATCGTCATATTTTTACAACTTACAACAGTATAAAGACGATTGAGATAACCGTGATGTGGACACAGTGGGCGTATTCGAAAACCCTGTTTTCGTGTTGAATGAACACGCGCGAACAGAGTTCCAAATGACCAAGGACCAACACGCGAACGGTGTTCGAGGACCAGGAATTCTAATCCCCGCTCAGTTAGTGGGGAAGCAGCCGATTAATAACGTCCAGAACAAAGATGGCGGACCTAGACCTCTCCGGACTGCCCCTTAATTGTTGTGCATAACAATTGGAAGTATTTATTCAGTGCACGAGCAGTAAAAATGATACAAATTTAATTGTACGTGATCATAATTATAGTGATATTTGTCAGTTTTTACTGCTATTGATGTGATGTAAATATTTTGGTAAAATAGTTCATTTGATTTTATTTTTTTATGGAGTTTTAATTCGGGGCTGCCATACTTGAATGATATATTTCACACGCACTTTAGTGATCGCAATCGGCAACCAAGAACACCAAGAACACAGGGTTTCGAATACACCCACTGTGTCTGTTTCCAAGATTTTATTTATTTGCGGTTCTTGTCAAATGTTTTCTTAGATGCTATCTTCCTCCTCTTTTACGGCAGCATATGTCTCTTTATCGGTGTACGAAGGAAACTTCCAAACAATGAGCATGAGGCCAAAGCTTAGTGTCCCAATCGGCCAACGCAACACCGTTGAAGATGTAGCGGTACCAGACTTTGTCCGTACATAAGACATGCTCCTTGGCCATAACACGTTGTTGCCACACCACGCAGTCCGAGTCGATGATAGCGCCAAACATATTAGACGCCGGCACAATAACTAATACAAACGAGGAGACAGAATTTACTGAGCTGTTTTTTTCACTTCAGAAAACCAAATTCAAAACCCTCGTTAAGGAGGACATGTCGTATTTTTGCACATACGATGAAGTTTTGAACATGTACCACATCGGGGCCAAATCAAAATAATGTTACACTACACCCCAACTACAGTACAAGTTTCAACCAAATGTAATAATTTTATATTATAAACGTAATTTTTAATATAAAATGTATAATCCTGCAAGTACCAGAATACACCATTCTTATGCAAACACCTAATATAAAATATATGCGTACTCACCGATTAGTCCCCGTTGCATAATGCATCGCCAAAGCTACAGGCCTGTCTTCTGCTGGGACGCATCTGAAAAACCAAGACAAAAACATGTGTTTATAAACACAAATATGCCTGCCAGCGTATAACTGCCCAAAGCACGTTGGTCAAAATACCAACTCATAACATGTTGGGCAAATTCTTCCAAACATTTGGTCAACATTCAGTAACTTCCTACAATGTTGGTTAGATTTTGCCCAGGCAGTTGGTCAGTTTCGTCAAGCTTAGACAATACTGTACTGTCTATAATGACATACTGTCTATAATGACATACTGACGATGACATCACGTCCGACCACATACAAGTTTGAATGCGAGTCTTTGTTTAAGGTTATGGGCGGTCCAACCATTTGTGTTAACCATTAATGACGTTGACCTTTGACCTACACGCGTATTGGTCCAACTCATTGGGATTAATTAGGGAATAGCAGTGCGAGGACCCGGTCATTACTGCGTGATAATGACCGGGTTGGGGGATGACCGCTGGTAATGAACCGAGCCGAAGTCCTTTACCAGCGGGTCATCCCCCAACCCGGTCATTATCACGCAGAAATAACCGAGCCCTCGCACTGTTATTCCCTTTAATAACTACTTTTTTTAACGAGAAAAATAGTAGTGAAAATGCTCCAAATTTCGTGACTTTTCTTTCGACGATATTTGCAGTGTTTAGTTTCCATGTCAGGCGCCATATTAGGCTTATGCATCATGGGTACCCCGTCCTCTTCATATGTGTTATTACCTATACCTCGAGACCAGACTAACTCACTACTGATGCCCACCGTGCATAGCAACGGGCGCTAGCGTGTATATATACAAACATTCTACGCGTACATCTTATAGCGCGTATTGTCAAGATTTGACTCGTCCTTGTTACAAGTTACCGTAGAACTGTTGCATTCGGCCGATCATGGCTTACATGATGCTTGATTAATGCTGGTTCGGGGGACATTTATTCGCTTCTTTTTGGAAGCCGAGTCACTACAAAATAATCAATTAGATCAATTATAAGCCATCAACTCTCATAGGTATTTATAATAAAGTATAGACACCGAACACAAAATATATAATGTATGGCGGGAAAACTGACTGCAGACGACATGCACTTTAGCTTTGTCGGCTGGGCATAAAAATAATCAATGCCTTAATACGGCTAGAGTTGAACAAGAACATAACCTTGCGTGATGTGCTTGCCATAAGACTTACAAGACCAAATGTGATTGGGAAAATAGTTACCGAATGACAAAATGCAACGCAATAGCTGTGCAAATGAGCAATCAAACAAAACCACGGTCTAGCACGCTAGGTATGTGCATAGGATATGCAGTGACTGCCACAAAGCGCGCCCTCACTTACGTCCAGAAGTGGTCCATATGTATCAGGGTCCACCGTTGTGTTGGTTGGCTGTCCAGCGGCTGATAAGCATGAACAGTCTCCATATTCCTGTGGGTGAATGGACTGAGATAAGTCAAGTTGTTTGCGGTACGTAGCACAATGTGCTAAATTCTCTGTTACGAGTTAGTGTGTACTGCGAACAAACTGAGGGAACTCGACGTTTTCGGGCAGTATGTCAAGTCCGTCGTATGAGACTTACAGTGAGATAAAATGTGTGAAGCGGGGTAATATGAACATCAGATTACCCCAGCAGTCCATGAATCCTGCAATTTCATATATGATTTTATACATACTCGGGAGCTTAAGGTTAATGACCGTTTTAAATCCTTAGCCTAGCTTCGAGATATAACTTATTTTATTTCACCTCTGCGTAATACAATTTGACGTGACCTTATAGTCAACAGATTTGGCAGAGAAAGATTGCGCTGGTTCTTTTCCTCTTTATTCAATGTGGAAACAGAATCTAAGCGTACCTGCTCAGAAGCTCGTGACATCCTGCGTGGCACGCTGAGAAAAGGTAGTTTCCATTGCCATCGCAGACAGGCGAGTACACAGACAAAAGAGCATGCACAGTCGAGTTGCAGGGCGCCTTTAACCAGTTGGCTACAATAAGCAGAAGATTGTATCGTTCGATAGAACGACAAAAATCGTCAACCTAAACTCGGTCGAACATCGTTCAAAAAACTTCGGACCTATTATTTAAATGATACCACCCCGACCCGACCAATTAATTAAGTTAGATCCCACATTGTCTTTGCAATATGGTTACACATACGTGAACGGATACGATTAAGCCAGCAATAGTCTCGGTCCCTAACCTGATAAATGCTCTGTGTTTGTCTTGATGAGAGGGTCAATGAACCAGGACTACAACAGATAACATTTTTGTTCTTGATTTCTTCAAGGCATAGCAAACACAACAACTAATCCATCATATTTTTTTTTTACACATTACAGCAGAAAGCAAATCATACCATCTGTTACGCCCATTGGTAAAAGGTTTGCGAAACATTGTGCCGCGTTTCATCTGACCTATCTACCCTAACAAAACACCTAAGGGCAAATGTCTGCCAACAGTAGACTTGTCCAACATACCCCTAGTCCCAGCGTATGGCGTGAAAACGCCGACAATGTTTTCATTAGGGCAGCCAATGAACAGATTCGCGTGAAGCCAACGATGCCAAAAAGCAGTCCGCGCACTACAGGGGGAGACTAACCCCTCTGTATTGAATGTTGAATCGTTTGACCAGGGAACCAGCCAGCATTCTACCATGAGCAAATGCGGAGCCAGAAGACAACCTGTAGTGTAGATGGATTGAATGACAACAAAATGTTCCTCGTTTGGACATTGAAATATGCAAAGCTGTACATCAAAACATATAGTGTTTAACTAACAAACACCACAACTATTAGTTTATAGTTTTTAGTTTTACATAGCGGCTTTGGCGGCAAAAGTTGGGTTAAAGCAACACACAACCGTGATCTTAGCCGAGGTGTCTCCATGCACGTCCCATATATTTCCAAGACCGAATACAATTGTGTTGGGAAAAACACTGTGGGCAATATTATCTGCCCAACATTGATATGAAGTTACCTCAATGTTGGTAACAATTTATCAACTATCGGGGAATAATTTGCCCGGGAGTGTCGGCCAATACCATGAGGCAACCTTGGCAAAATGCAATTGTCGAACTATTGTGTTTACAGTGCAAGACTTTCATCAACGTATGTACATATTACATTCACTTCATCGCGTTTACCCGTCAGAAGGTCGGCTAGGTTGAGTTTCCACCTCAAACGTGCACCTTCCATGGTACTTAGGAACGAAGACGGCCGTGTATCCATACACACACGACGATGGCGCTCTGCCTTGGGACTGGCACGTCAGCATGCAGTCACGGTTTTTTCAACACCTTCGCAAAACGTCCAACAACTACCTGTTTGGTGGATACAATCACGAAATGAATCATTCTACTGACGGGTGTGTGGGGGTGGTGGGTTTTGTATTGTTTTTTTTGGGTGGGGGGGGGGGTAGAAACAAACAAATTCACCTTTATGAACTTCATGAAATATCAATTTGCATACTGTTACTTGTTAACCACGACTCAAAGCTAGACTATTAATACTATAGTACATGGAGCAATAAAATAATTGTTGATAGTACATCGGAAGCTCTTGGACCTACAAAAACGCCATGGACTACATCGTCACCGCAGACAAAAAAATGGTGTTATAGTGTGTACATAATAATATTCCATAATATAGGCAATCCCCATTACTCGGAACTGTAACCTTTGCATCGATCATCAGATAGTTAAAAAGATAACAAATTTTGCAAACAGCCACCTGCCATATTTAGGTCATTAGAATGTCAGAAAGGTACACTACCTCTTGTAGTCTGTCTTTGGGGGGTCAATTCAGACGGGACGTACACTCGTTTTGTGTCGGTCACTGCCTCATCTCCACGTTTCGTGTCTAGGTCCGTTGGTACGGCACTTCTCTCAACAGTCCCTGGTGCAATCCATAGAAAAGAACGCTGGCAACAGATATAAGATCCCAGTGATAAGGTAGCCTAGCCACCAGGGCTCCTACCCACACCCGGTCACTGGGTGACACGGGGACGAATGATGAGGGAATTCTGTAGAAGTCTACCCACAGACCAAGCACTGCCGCAGTTGACGAAAACTGCCTATCGCGGGAGGTCGAGACAGGCCTAGTCACTAGCAGCCCAGATACCTGATAGAAGAGGATTGGAGATTGAAGTAAAATTACAGAAGCAATGTAATCTCGGTGAAAAATAATTATATTCGTTATTAATGGGTTTACCGCAAAACAAACCCAGTTGCTATGGTGCACTATTCGGTCGCTAAATTGTCTGTGGTAACTTGTTCGGCGGCGCCCGTGCGTGGTAAGAGATCGTTTCGGCGTCGTACAAGTTGTTCAGGCGTCTGTCGTGCGTGGTAATAGTTGGTCGGCGTGGTATAGGTTGTTCGGCGTCGTGCGTTCGTGGTAGGAATTGTTCGGCGTGGTAGAGATTATTCGGCGTCGTGCGTGGTAAGGGTTTGTTTGGGCGTGCGCGGTAAGAGTTGTTTCGGGCGTCGGTAACTTGTTCGGCGCCGGTGCGTGGTTAGAGTTGTTCGGCGTCGTCGTGCGTGGTAAGAGTTGTTCTGGCGTCGTCGTGCGTGGTAAGAGTAGTTCGGCGTCGTCGTGCGTGGTAAGAGCTGTTCGGCGTCGTGCGTGGTTAGAGTTTGCGTCCGGCGTAGGTAAGAGTGGTCGGCGTCACGTGATAAGAGTTGTCGGCGTGGTAAGAGTTGTTCGAGCGTGGTAAAAGTTGTCGGCGTCACGGGCGTGGTAAGACGTTGTTTGGCGTCCGGGTCTTGGGTAAGAGTTGATTATGGTCGTCGGAGCTGGTAGAGTTGTTAGGCCGTGGTAAGTGTTGTTAAGACGCCAACAACTCTCACCCGACGCTCAACAACTCCTCACTCCGACACTAAACAACTCTTACCACGCACGACGCCGAACAACTCTCACCCCGACGCTCACAACTCTCACCCCGACGCTCAACAACTCTCACCCCGACGCTCACAACTCTCCACCCCGACGGCTCACAACTCTCACCCCGAGACCTCAACAACTCAGCACCACGACGCTCTACAACTCTCACCCCGACGCTCAACAACTCTCACCCCGACCGCTCAACAACTCTCCCCCCGACGCTCAACAACTCCTCACACCCCGACGCTCAACAACTCTCACCCCGACGCTCAACACTCTCACCCCGACGCTCACAACTCTCACCCCGACCCTCAACAACTCTCACCCGGACGCTCAACAACTCTCACCCCGACGCTCAACACTCCTCCCCGACGCTCAACAACTCTCCACCCCGAGCCTCAACAACTCTCACCCGACGCTCAACAACTCTCACCCCGACGCTCACAACTCCCACCCCGTCGCTCAACAACCCACTCCCACCACCCGACGCTCTAACAACTGCGTTTATGTCTGGAACTTGTCCAGGATATGAATCGAGTGGTGCCCAATTAGTCTAATCGATGTCAAATTTAAATATTTGTGAAATTCCAAACAGTACCTAATGTATAAGGCCTGTATTTTTGTAGAGATGTATTTCTGAGATGTATGTTTGCGCTGTTGGAAAGACGACCATGATGCATGCACCTTGAAGTACTGTGCCTAAAAGGAGAATGTAGAAAGGCAACCTGATTGAGGTAGACACGGATTTCCGTTATCTCGTCTCGGAGCAGAGTTCTGATCCGATTTTCCGTTTCTATGCACAGCTTTCTCCACCTGCTGAAACGCATCGGATGTGTCGTTGCTGGGTCTCGAAACCTTCATGGAACGTATGGACCTGAGTAACTGCGGGATGATTGTGATAACAAGCGAAAGGCCGCCCACAGGGTGGCGACTCCCAGCACATGAGGTCGATGGGTATCCGGCTTGCTGAAGAACAACAAGATCCAGACACGCGCTTTCCCAATAATGCCTCCCACGCAAAGGACTGCCAACAACTAGCGCCAGCTGACTGACGCTGAACTGATAGCGGCGTCAGGGTGGTAAACGACCCCAGCAACACCCGCACACCAAAACCATCGGCGAAAAAGAACATGCTGCAATGACACGAGAAAGGCCGGCCGTGCAAAGCGTCGAAGAAACGGTGGACTGACGGAGAAGTAGCCGCATCTAGTACATCTTTCGTCTTCGGTAGCAAGCTCGTGCTTGGGTTTTTTAACCTCCATTGTCAACGACATCTGTAGAAACAACATTGGGCAGTTTTAGCCCTAATAAAACCCTGCCGAATCCAACAGATTAAAACCACCAGTCGGACAATTCTGTTGGGCCTGTTGGATTTCAGCAAGCAACTAGTTATTATTTTATCTGAAATGCACTTCAGAATTGCATTCTGTTTGGTTACTGCATGGTAGTTAACGCCAAGTTGAATCCAACAGCGACAAACAAACCAATTGAACCCATGTTGGATTAGGCAGGCTAGTAAATTGTATATGTTAAGGTATACAACACTTCTGCGAGCTGTGACTGTGTTTGAATTCAGCAGTAACAGTCACGATTAGTTGCGGCAGCTAATGTGTATACTATCAGAAGGATTGTGCATTTGGTAAATGCACCAAACATTTGGGTCAGACCATTGCTTAATATACAATTAACAAATTTAGATATTGCTGCAAGCTCAATCTTTTTCTGGGCGGTCCACAAATAGCAAAATTCCAAGATGGCCGCCATCCGATTCCGGAATATCTGCAACAATGCCCCCAAAATACTCGGGGGGGACAAAAATATCTTGCAAAACATGAAATAAAGTGTCGTGTTTTCCATATTTCAATGTGTGCTGAATGCATTCCAACCAAAAACGAGTTGATAAAATGTCACCAATTTGCGTAAATCCATGATGGACGCCGATTGGCATAGCAACTCGGAATATCTGGGGATACTAAACAGATATAACAGATTAACAGCATACGCGCCCTCGTCACCACACACATATCCACACCTGGTGTATGGCCGTTTTGTGTGTTTGCAGCAGGGGGCTGCACAGGTGGCTGGTATGCAATCGATGGCACTGCCTTCTTGACAGCAAAGATATGTTTTCTTGCAAGGTCCAACACTGGGGGTTTCTGTTGAGGTTCTGCCATACACTCACCAGAGTCTTGGGGTGCAAATAATAAAAAACCCATCCGAGCGGATGGGAACCACTAATGGACACTTGTACAGTGTTGGATTAATCATACAAACTTGACCATCTTCATTAGCTTTTGGTGCATTGTCAATCATTGGGATTCAGCGCGTACTGAATACAACGTAGAAAACAACACTTCTTATTCAAGTTTTCACAACGACATTTTGTCACAAGATATGACATTTATATTGGTGGCACATCTTGGTTTACTGTTTGCTTTAACAATATCCTACCATACAATTACGATACCTCCATTGTGCTTCCCTCCGCATGTGAAAACACCTATGTGTAGACACCAAATCATCTCCCCATCATGATTTCTGTCAAAACGTATCATAGGCCGAGTCTTCCCAGTGTTGGCCCCCGATTTTGCACGGTGGGCGGCCATCATAGGAATTTACGCAAATTGAGTGCATTCTCTATCCAACTCGTTGTATGGTTGGAATGCATTCAGCACACATTGGAAAATGAAAAACGACACTTGATTCATGTTAGCAAAATAGATTTTGTCCCCAAGATGTTGGGGGCTATTTTTAAGATATTCGGAATCGGATGGTCGGCCATCTTTGGATTTGCTATGGGTGGTCCCCAGGAAAAAAAATGAGCTTGGCACAATATCTAATTTGTGGTAATTATATATTAAGCAATGTTTCGTACCAAATTTACTGCTTCTTTACCTACAAAAAGTTGCACAATTATTTCAGTATCTGCCGCACTACGAGTCACTGTTAGACTGTTGATTTTCAGCAAGGTCACGTCCTGGAGAACCCACTAGGGGGTTAATTAACGTGTTAGCAAACAGTAAGAAATATAATGGTATAATATTCTTTACTCACTGTTTTACTCGGTTTTTTCCGATCTTGCAAATAAGATTAAACTGAGGTGTCATTTCCGATTCGGGACACTCATTAAAAAACAAAACACCTAAAACAGCACTACCAAGAGGCTGGGGCTGTGTAGGGGTCCTTGTCGATCCTGAAATTCAGTCAAATACATATTGGATTACTCCTGTTATTTGATGGATTTATCCCCAGGCACCAGCAGCCGACACTGGTAGTGTTTTGAAATGACAGAGATGGATAGCCCACACACAACAAATAGTTTAACAGACCATAATGCGGTAGTAGAACTAGAGTCATTTTGTACTATAGAAAGTGTATCAAAGAAAACATAATTTGTTTGGTTAACTTTCAAAAGTTAGACAAAACAGCCCTGCTGAATTGATCGTAGCTTCGGGTCCTAGTAGTTTTTATTTAGTGGGCTTTTTATGAGAACCATGCTTTTTACATTGCCTCGAAGTACATAGACTCATAGCTCATAGACATATGTCCTTTAACCCATAAACAGATTCCACAATCGCCCAATTTCAATGCGGACTTTGCTATACAAGGGTGTTTGTCAGACAAAACTGAGATGGTTATTTTCAGTACCTTCCGACCAGAAAAGCTAGTTTGAATAAACAGTCGTGCTTACTTATTCTCTTCCCTCAAGACAGCCACATAAACCAACATACCCGATTCGGTTAAGTCAGAGGCTGGCGTAGCGACTGGAGGGTAGGGTGGGGAGGAGGAGAAGTGGGTACTGTGGAGGGGGCGGAGGAGGGGGAGGAGGGACGTGGGGTGTGGTCACCCGTCAAGTACGGCAAGCTTGACCACAACCAACTCATCGAGCAAAATGGGACACCAAATTAATAAATTGGATGGCCTAAGTATGCCGACAGAGGCTTAGACTTGATTTGCTATGTTTCAGGTAATTCCAGCCACTGTAAGCAGTTTGAGCAGTTTTAATCTATTCAAAAGAAGTTCATCATTATTCTTAGAGGTGTAGGTAATTTCAATAACTAAGTATTGATCTTTTGTATTCAAAGAGTGACAGAACAGTCACTAACATTTTCGCACAATGTTAATTATATTATATTACAGTGTCGAACCTTGAACAATCTTAGTCGTGCGCCCGCATGCAGACGTCGCATGAGCCGCGCTTCTAGAGTCGCTAGGCTCGCGACCTAGCTCGCCAAGTGGCCACTATAGCAAGACGTACACCGCTGAGGACGACACTTGAGGTTTAACGCATTATAGCAAAATCGCTGAGGAGTGAATTGCCCTTCTTGATGGCCTCTCGAACATTATCTGTTGTACTTGTGTACATCCCTAACGTATAACTAGCCCTGCTCGGCACACATCCACAAGATGTAGATTGTCACTACACAAATCCAGATCCGAGCGCAGTGAGATGCGCGAGTCTCACTGTCAGATTGTAGCTAACCATACTACCACCAAATCAAGCGGCGTTACCGAACGTCCACGAGTGCATAATGGTGATAGTGCGTACACAGATGAGATAACGCACCCATAAACACAAACACGCATGCACAGAGCGTGCCTCGTGAACACAACAGTGAACGATAGCCGCACATCTGATAGATTGTCTCTGAAGAGATTCACTTAGTGATACACTTACGAGATAGAACACCAACTCGCCATTGCAATTTCGCTTGCACAGTCGATCGAGGCACCGCAAATTTTTCCATTCATTACCCCGACGCGTGCAATGTGGGCTTTTCTCATGTGTGTTTCTATTGTCCTCCTTTGTTGCATTCTTACGTTGTTTGCACTCCGAATTTGTATAGAGAACATTTATTTCTACATCTCGAAGGCACAGGATAGGGCAACCATTCGACGCACACTTACAACAACTGCGTATAGTGAAAATAAGAAGCTCAAGCGCAGCGAAACACTGACGTCTGAACCGGATCTCTAATAGCGCGACCATAGAAGCGCGCAACACTGGTAGCTTAGCATCATTGTCGCGACGCACAAAAACGATAGATAGGTCTGTTGCACACTCGGTACCGAGCGTGTATTTTCTTGTTGAACAAACACGCAGTGAGCACGGTGACAGTCCAGGAAGCGAGAGCGACTGAACGCGCAGGGGAAACTTCAAAGTGACAACAGAGGGCCACATCGCGATTACCTGCCGTGAGCCGGATTACAACACGCAGGGTTTTACGGCAACATGCAGAAGAGTGCGTACACATTTTGAGTTTTCCGGTGACTATGTTCGATACACAAGTGTTGGGCCAGCGAGCTGGCCGCGAGTAGCCTAGTGTAGATGCCGCATTAGCACACGACGTGTGTTAAGGTACAGGTCATGATCAGGAGAATCACAAAGCTAGGTAGGACCGCGAGCAAAAGCGTGGCGCAGTGAACGATGGCAGGTTGTGCCGCTGTATCAAAGGTGGCCGTCGAGAAGGCGCAGCGTTTGACTGAGACACACAACATACTACGAGGTGACCAAGAGCACAGCGGAACCAACAGCAACAGCTTATGATCGTAAATGCAACAGATACGCGCACCCATACGATTGATAAGGACACAATGGTCCTAAGAACTCCTAGATGCACTAACACATTAGGCATAGCCTCGGATCTAATGGCAAGACCGATGACTTGTCTATCAAAGTACTGCAGTACAATGAACATGTTCGGCTGCCCTTACGTTCTGCAGTAGCAAGTCGTTAGAACCGGGACATCGTGCGCATAATCGCACTGTTTGCATGAACGGGACTGTTCGACGCTAGATATACGAAGCGATTGCGCACCGTCCGAGTTCGGCATGCAACATTTTCTATGCACGGCGCATGAATTTGGACGGTGCGAGTGTGCTGCCGCAAAACACCTCACGACAGATCTAACGACTTGTCATCACAACGTGTCAATTCGAGCGCTCTAAACGCCCGAACCGAGGAAATATTAACACAAAAGCCCTCTTTTAACAATTCTCGCACCACAACTTAATTCATCGCTATGCTGTCAGTGTACATTGACCACCATTTACCCCTAAGTTATTGTATCAAACTTAATAGACTGCGTAGCAGGTCACGGAGCGAGAAAGTGTTCAATCGTGAGAGCGCACAGAACTAGTACATCTGAAAATTAGTGTCTCACCTGATTGGTGAGCGAGTAGGCACGTACAGAGATGTGTAAGCGCTCTAAAGTGAAACTTGTGATGAAAACAAGGTATAGGACCGATTTTGCTAGTGAACTGTGATTAATAGGCACACACATACGTAGCACTTGTGATAGTATCTATGCGACATTATCAGCGAGACATGATGGCCAAGTTCATCCCCGTCTCCCTAGAGCAGTGAGGATCTAGGGATTGGTATTGATTAGAATCGAGGGATGCACAGCCGAAACATGAGAAAAGTGCTGCGTCGCGCAAAGCCGCAGGAGCTCCTGGCGACGCACAGCTTAAGGCGCGCGCGTAAAATTGTTGGAATTCTATAGGTGCCTTCTTGTGTACTAATCTGAGGCGATATACCCGGCGCGCTTTCCTCTTATTTCTTTAGCAACGTTTTCAGAATTATATGGAGATAAAATGAGACAGAATTATGGATATTATACTAAATATATAGACTTCAAATATATAAATACATAATAAGTTATATATAATGTGGGCCACACCCAAACGGAACATGCGAGAATAGAATAGGCCTCATAGCAAAACTGTCGCCTAAAGAAGAGTCAATATTAGATACACACAGGCATTCGTTATGAACGCACCACAAACTGGCCAGGACAATCGCCCAGATTGCACC